>CM046663.1:24263956-25586004 GCA_025594165.1 Tamias sibiricus
AAAAGAAATGCTATAACCCGTTGGTATTTTTTAACTTTCGGAAGGGATTTTGTATATATCACTCACCTTCTCTGAGTACATCTTGAATAGGTCTCACACCACAAAATAAATTAGAATCTGAAGGAGAATGTTTTGCCAGATGCATAGTGAATGAAAATGTGCAGGGAGGCCCAGAAGGTTTAAGGAAAATTCATTTCCATGGACAACAGAAGTGGGGAGAAGGGATTCCCCTTAAAGATAGTCAGTATTTGAAATTCCTAAAGATTAAATTCTAATAATACCTAATGAAAAACCATTGTCTACTAAACATCAACACCTGTGGAAAATTCTAGTTTAGATGGCGTGTTGAATATAGAGTAAATCCAATCTGTTCTCACACAAGTTGTTTTATATATATTAAAAACTGAACCAATAAATATACAACTATGTATATTAAATAGAGGATGGGAAAAATTGAGAGATTAGCATATTTCAAATTCAGTATGTTATTTGATCTTCTTGACTGTTTCTTTCTTTTTGGGTTATATGAATCTCCCGATTCTTTATGAAACAAAAATAATTAATCATAAAATAGTCATAAAATGTATATTTACATGCATATAATTATTGAAATTATTATTCAATAGACAATGAAAATATTTTCATTATAAGATCGAAATTAAGTGAAATGAAATCACAAAACAGAAAGTAATCATAGGTGAAATACAAAAGAAAATGTAAGATGTGTAAAAATGTGTTAGAAAATCCAAACCTTAGAATTTCAGAAAACAGAATTGAAAGAAGGGAAGGAAATTATTAAGAAAGAAATGACCAAGAATTTTCCACAACCAATGTACTGAGGTGGTTTGTAGCAATAAAATGAAAAGAAAGAAAAAAATCATACCACACACTTGTACACACTTGGTATAACTCTGAAGAAAATTAAATTTAAAATGTTAGGCATTGGCCTGGCATGGTGGTAGACCCCTGTAATCCCAGCTGCTGGGGAGGGGGACGGGTTAAGGCAGGATGATCACAAGTTCAAAGCCAGCCTCAGAAACCTAGTGAGGCTCTAAGCAATTCAGTGAGACCCTGTCTCTAAATAAAATATCCAAAAAAAAAAAAAAAAAAAAAATGGCTGGGGATGTGGATCAGTGGTTAAGTGCCACTGGGTTCAATCTCTGGTACCAATAAATAAAATAAAGTGGCAGGCATTGGAAAGAAGTAAATAAAAATCCCCCTTGGAGGACTAACTTTGGATATAGGACTCAAAGAATTCCCACAATTAAAACCCCAAGGGAAATGATCTAACATTGTAAATTATAGAATACTCTAGGAACAAATCACCATGAATAAATCAATGGAAACAATGAACTACTGAACCAATCCTGAAAAAATCCTAACACTGAAATAAACAGATTCAAAATATAAAATAAGCATGTTCACTATGTTTCAAAATTTAAAAGTAGAAAGAAAATATGATGTAGAAATTATTAAAATATTCAGGCAGTTTGGGGGAAAATGAATGGAACATATGAGTTAAAAATGTAGTGATTCTAATTAAAAGTTCGATGGATGACATCAAATTAGGCACCATTAAGATGTGAATAAGAGAACTTGGTTACAGATTGGAAGGAATTACCCAAAAAGCATCAAAGAGTAAAAAGGTGGAAAAGATAAAATAAAATTAAAAAATCAAGACATGGAGGACAGAGGGAAGTCTTCAATTTGTTTAAATAATTTCAGGAAAGAAAGGACAAAGAATGGCTCAGGACTTTGAAAAATGGTTTGTAAGTTCCTAACAATATAGCACAGATTCATTATATCACCCAGGAATTCCCTTCTTAGGTATCTAGCTGAAAGAAATGAAAGCATGTGTTACTCAAATGTTCATAGTGGCATCAACTGTAACCACCAAACAAAATAACCCAAATGTCAGTGGATAAGCCAAATGTGATATATGCATATGATGGATTTTTAAAAAATTCATAAAGCATTAATAGATGCTACAACATGAAGGTAAACCTTACAAACATTATGGCAACTGGAAGTAGCCAGCCACAAAGGTCTATATATTGTATGGTGTTATTTATATGAAATTTCCAGAATAGGCACATCCATAAAAACAGAAACTGGTCATTGCCTAGAGTGAAAGGGGGGTAGATTGGGGGTTAGGGGGACAATGAAGAGTGACTGCTGATAGATACAAAGTTTCTTTTGGTGTGTTAAAAGAAACAATTTAGCACAATTCTAAACAATTTCTAACATAAGATTATATTTATAGTTCTAGAACTCTGCAAATATGTCTAATGATCTGGCACTTTAAATATATGGATTTTATAAATTTTATCTTATTGAAAAGTACAAAAAGAAAAGTAAAGTAATATAAAAATGATAGGGCACAGACAATAGTTTAAAATAATATTGACTGAGAACTTTCCAAAATTAATGAAAGAAACCAGTCCTTAGGTTCAAAATCTAATGAATCACAATCAGGATAAATACACTATTTGAAAATCCACACTGCTCATGTATTCACATATGAATACATAGGATATTTGTGTCCTATTCATTCTACTGTCTTTCCCATTCCCATCTCCCTCCCTTCCCCCCATTTCCCCCTATCTAATCCAGTGAACCTCCACTCCCCCCCCCCACCACCCCACCTATTGTGAGGCAGCAACCACATATCAGAGAGAACATTTGGCCTTTGGATTTTTGGACTGGCTTATTTAACTTAACATGATAGTCTCCAATTCCATCCATTTACTGGCAAATGCTATAATTTCATTCTTCTTTTTTAAATTTGAAGTTGTTATATATAACAGTAGAATGCATTACAATTTGTAATACACATATAGGGTACATTTTTACATATCACTGTTTGTATACAAAGTGCATTTATACTATTCATGTCTTCATACATGCACTTCTTTTTATGGCTGAAGAATGAATATCACCAACATTTATTGTTACTTATATTATTGATAATTGCTATTCTGACTAGAGTGAGATGGAATCTCAGTTTAGTTTTAATTTGCATTTCTCTAATTGCTAGTGACATTAAACATTTTTTCATATATTTATTGACCATTCATATTTCTTCTTCTGTGAAGTGCCTATTCAGTTCCTTTGCTTATTTGTTGATTGGGTTATTTTATTTTATTTTATTTTTTTGGTGTTAAGTTTTTTGAGTTCTTTACATATCCTGGACATTAATGCTGTATCTGAGGTGCTAGTGGTAAAGACTTTCTCCCATTCTGTAGGCTCCCTCTTCATGTTTACATTGATTTCTGTATATTGAAAGCTATCAGTTCATACCAGCACCTCCACTTCCAACCAAACACCATAGAATTCATTCTCCTTGCCTCCTTTTTCATCTTTGTAGCTCCCTTACCTGTAAATAAAAAATAACTCCCACTGCCTCAATATATATGCATATTTTGTCAATGCCCATGATGGCAACCCAGTGCCACTTCATCCTCCTCAGGGTCTTCAAGGCCTTGGCCCCACTGAGATGCACCCTACTTGGCTGCCTTACTTCCTCGTGTAGACTCTGACTCCTAAGTCCTGACAGAAGCTGCTTTACCCCCTCACTTTGGTTCCTATCTTTGTCTAGCTGCTTTTTTCACCTCAGGCCCTTCAGATGTTTTGCCTTTTTTTCCCCACGTCATTTTGTTTGTTTGTTTAAATAGAGTAGCATTTGAACTTTCGTAGATATCTTACAAAAGGTAAAGCAGTACAAGCTGTTTAAAGCATAACTATAACACCTGAATTTGTATCTTAAAGTTCTAACTGTAATTATAATATACTTCAAGATAAAAAGCATCCACTGCCTCTTCCAATACATGGAATGGTAATAAAACAACTGCAATACACAATGCTTAAAATGATGTCCCCCATCACTTCATCCAGCAAAGGGGCCAAATACCTACTCTTCACTGTGCATCCTGATGATGATGATGATGATGATGATGATGATGATGATTTTTTTAACTGGGGATCAAACCCAGGATCACTTAATCACTTAGCCACATCCCCAGCCCCTTTTTAAAAATTATTTTTACTTTGAGTCAGGGTCTCATTAAGTTGCTCAGGGCCTCGCTAAATTGCTGAGGCTGGCTTTGAATTTGTGATCTTCCTGCCTCAGATTGCTGGGATTATAAGCATGAGCCACTGCGCCTGGCTTGATTTTTTTTTTTTTTAATAAGAGAAAGAATATGTCTGTAATTCACAATCAGATGATGATATGATGATTTAAAAGCATCAAATGTCAATTTACTTCTTCAATTGAATTTTTAAAAAGTGATATAATTTATTCTTTAAATCAAAACTGTAGACATGAGACACTTTACAAAATTTCATATTAAATATGGTTAAATATAATAGTAATGCAGCACAGATATTTTCTAGAATAATTTAGGGAACAGCATTAAAGAATCAACTCACATCCTTTAAGAATTTTGAGAACAAAGTAATAGAAACATAGACTTCTGTTTCAGATACTTTTGAATTCCTATAAAACTTTTTTGTACCAAGGTTAAACAATTAGTGGTGGTACACAAAATAGACTGAATATGTAGTTAGGTGCCAATATGAGGAAACCCCTATTTTATAACCCAAATCCTCTTCTGATCCATTTTTTCCTGTGTCCTAGTTGCCTGAGAGTGGATTCTTTGAGAGATCTTAAATTGTTAGAGGAAGAGCATCATTTGCACTGGGAGCTTGTGTTCTGTCTGATTTTAGTTAGCAAGCTGCTTCCCAAGGCACATCTAGAGCTTGATCCAGAACTGTCCTGTGAAAGAAATAAAAGAATTGTATGGGTTCTGGAACCTCTACTTGGAAAAGGACCAGTCCTTGGAGGAAAAATCATATTGTATTTGCCTTGAGACAGGAGAAGTCATGGCCCCTTTTGAACAACAAACTCCAGGTGTTAGCTTCTCGTATTATCTCCTTATGATTAGCAAGGTAACAGTGTCCTCTGTCCCGATTAAACAACATTCCCAAACCTCAAACTTTACCCAGGATATATTTCACAATTTCCTGAACATTTTTGTTCTTTTGGTGTTGAGTAAGTCGGGCATCAGGAACAAGGACAGGGTCTCCACTTGTTGGAATGCTGGACCTCACAAAACAGGTCAACTCTTGATTGCTCACCGTCCTTTGGTTCCTGTCCCATTCTTGTTCAGCACAGGCTAGGCCCTAGGCTGAGAGGGCTTTAGGCTAACTTTGCTCCTGACTTTGGAGACAGAGGTCAAGTTCCCAGACATCTGGCAAAACTATGGATTGGGAAAGCTTCAGTCATTTGTATGCAGTAGGGCCATCTTCAGGTCAGTTGACAACCTGGCACAACATATAAAATCCAAAACGGTGTCTCAAGTCCACAAGACCCAGAGAGAAGCTGCTGAGTCCCTAAGACACGTTTTGATCACGGGGCCCTTGCACTTACTACCTGCATGATCTGAAATGCTCTTATTCCAGACAGACATATAGCCATCTCTTTTTCTCCTTCAGGACTTCTCTTAAATGGCATATTCCTAATGAAGCTACCCCCACCTCCCCTTTTAAAATGACCATTCCCATCCTCTCCTTTTTCTGCTTCATTTTTCTCTATAACATGAGAATTAACCATCTAAGATTTTGCTATGTATTGTATTATGTATGTATTTTCCTCCCGCCGGAATCTAAACCCAGCATAAGGTTTAGAAAGACAAGGGCTTATGTATCCTTTGACCACTACTGTGTCCCCAGTGCCTTGAGCACGTAGGAGGCATGAGAAAGCAAGTGAATGGATTTGGTCTCCTCTATCCTTCCTGTCAAGTGGAATGATTCTTTGATCATGCTCCACTTGGACCAGATCTATCAATCTCTCCTGTTTTTCTTACCTTTCCAATCTTTCCTTTCTTCACGTTCTCTTCTCTGTCTACTGGCAAATATTCTTCACTAAAAACCCTTCCCGTCAATCCTGATTTTTCCTCCAATTCCTTTCTGGAATTTCATTCACTGCTGAAATTCATGAGAAAGCAGGCCATCTTTGCTGCCTCCACTTTTTATTTATCCACCACCCATTGTGATTTCTTCCTTCCATTCAACTATTTCATTTAGCCCTCTTGCTACTGACATCCTTACAGCCTTTTACTGAGCAGGTCACTCCTGTTTTAATAGTCCTTCCTGTACCTTGTGACGGTTTTTCCTCACTCCTGACTCTGTTTTTTCTCCTCGGTGACTGATTTCTGCTTCTTCGGGGGCCCCTTACATCTGTTTCTCTGAGATGCCGGACTCAATTCCTGTACTTTTACACTCTCCAAACTCTACTTGGTGATCCCAACAAATATTTAGCTTCAATCACCAACTGCAATTCACAATGCTTAAAATGACATCCCCCATCTGGAGCTTTTCCCTGATTTCTAATATTGCATTTCTAAACAGTGCGCTTTTCTATTGAGGAAGAGTGTGATGCATAGGACATGTGCATGCACTGATCCTCATTAAAATGTGATTGGTGCCATTTCAGGACCCAGCAGCCTGGGTCCTTTGACTTGGAAGAGTAACATGAGCTCCCTCTGTCTTCTTATTTATAATAAGAGACTAATAGTGATATCTGACTGGTAATGGCTATTAGTAGGATTAGATGAAATAATACAGGTATGGTATTTAAAACAATGCCTGGAATTAGGTGTTCATTGAGTTCTAGCTACTGCAATTATTATGTTGTTAAATTTAGCACATACAAAAGCCTTCATATCCTTTGAGTGCTTCATATGAGGCTTCCTGGAGAATATCTGTGTGCTAAATTTCACAAAAGGAGGAAGATGAACCAATTGAAGAAGGGTAAAAAGATCATTTCAGGTACTTAGAATAAGTAATGATAGAAAGAAAGAAAGCACATGCTTCTGGGAGAAAATAAAGATAAGTAGTAGATATTTCTGGAATATAAATTTCAAGGTTGGAAATAGTCTCAGAGGTAAAACGAAAGCATTAAGTAAAGGCCAGGTCATGGTATGTCATACCAAGGAGTGTGAAGGGCATTAAATATTTTGCCAGAAACCCTTAAGTTTCTTCTATATAAGTATCATAAATTAGTTTATCATATTTACTAGTTTCTGAGTGTATTTTCCTTATTTCTGTGGAATAATGGAATGAAGGAAATGTAACTACAATGAAGATACATAAAATTAGATGCTGGGCCACATACTCAAATTCATTTCTACATTTTCTGATTACATGTATTAGGTAGTAGATTTAAAATTTCCTTCACTTCAGGAAATAGGAGAAAGAGAATACCAATCAGATGAGAACTGAGGTCTTAACATTAAAATGTGTTTTACAATATATTCATTACATTTGTAACTGACCCATATAATAGGTTGACCATGTTTATTGCAGTTATTAATTCAGAATGTCTACAGCATTAGGGTGAAGTAAAATGTTGAAACCATTTAGTGAAATCTATATTCTGATTAAGAATTTGTGTGCAGACTTGTTCATTCATTCAAAGTAATCACAGGTAATAATAATCCATCTTCTGTTTATAAACTATATTTAATCATGATAGATCCCAGAGCATTTGGTAAACTAAAATTATTTCAGTGTTCAGTACTGAGTGAAATAGCATAGCATAAACTGCAGGAACCTGAAAAAAATTTAAACACGTGAGTGTTAAAATACATGGTTTAAAATAAATACTGTGAATTCAAATTAATGATCTTGTTTATATACAGAATGGAATATCAGAATCATAGCATCTTAATAAAACAAGAAGGGACCTTGGCGATCACCTTCTCCAACCACTTCATTTTACAGATGAGGAAACTAATTTCTATGTTTTTGATTTCTTGCTGGTTCCTACTAAATTGCAACATTATCTTCATGCCATTGCTTGCAAAATAATATATTATTTTATAAAGTTATATGAAAAGTGTGCATTATTAAATTTGTATTACTGTTACTACCCAATTCAGAAATTCAGATTCTAAGAGTTCCACCAACGGACTACACAAGATGGTACCATGTTCAGTGCCAGCGGGTGTTCTTAACTGAAAGTCAGAAATGGGTAAAGGTAAGAAATGATGTTAGTATCAAACTGAAGATTCTTCTCCTATAACCCCTCACACCAGTGCCACGTTGCTTTCCTCAATATGCAAATGTGCCTGCCACTGTTTAATCTTGAAAGAGCTGATAACAAAGCTTTGTCATCATTTGGAGGGTTCAGAGACCCTCCAAACTACAGTGTCCTGTAGATTGCCTCAGCAATTTTTATTTTTAAATCTACAGATTGATTATCTCGTACATAAAATGCTTTGGAATAGAAGTATTACAGATTTAGGATTTTTAAAAATGTTATATGGTGCATATAATATTATCTGGTATATTTGTGTAAACATAATGAGATATCTTGGGGATGGGACCAAGCAGAAGTATAAAATTCACTTATGTTTTATATAGACCTTGTATACATAGCCTCAAGGTAATTTTGTTATACATTTTTCATATTTTTTTGCACAAGAAGTAAAGGTTGCACTTTTGACATCAAGTCACCAATATGTTTTAGATTTTGTAATATTTTGGATTTCAGATTTTTGGATTAGGAATGCTCAACTTGTATTTGCATATGAAGACTCTGCTGTGTTAAGAGTAGGCCTTGAACTGTCTTTGGGAGAACTGTCTAACTCGCTGAACACCTGGTTATGTTGGGGGCTAACTCCAATTTCATATCTAGATATTCATGCCAATTGTTTCAGTTCACAATTTCTCTCCTGTTTTGACCACCCCAGCACTCATAGATCTAGCCTTTCTAAAGCTCAGGGTGTTTTTGTTTTTGTTTTGTTTTGTTTCATCTCTATCTTTATTTAATTTTACATGATCACACATGTTATTTATCTGCTTCATGGTAATAATTTTTCTTAGGTTAAAAAAAATCTCCTAGTGGGCAAAATCTCTCTGTGTGTGTGTGTGTGTGTGTGTGTGTGTACACATATATATGTGTATGTATGTGTGTGTGTGTGTGTGTGTGTGTATACATATTTGAGCTACTCCCTTGCTACTTATCATCATGCTAATGAAATTCTACATCTTCATTAAATAAATTTTGGTATGAAACTATGGATTTCATTCCTTGACTTTGCTTAACTAAAGTCTACCTATTCTAAACATTTCAGAATGGCATAGAAATGACTACAGATGATCAGTTTGATGAAAATAAAATTTTAGATTATTCTCTAATAATCTTTCTACTGACAGAGTTAAGGCCAAACATTCATAATGCTCAAAATTCTTTTTAAAAAAGATGCTGTAAAATACCTTAATTTTTTTTCCTTTCTAAAAATAAATCAACAAATATGTTATGAATGAAGAAAGGACCATTTTATTAATTATCTTGATGAAAAGCCATGGAACATAATGTCATTATAGGGCCTGGGCTTGGGGTTTAGAAAGACAAGAAGGTGGATCACAGCTTGCTTATTTATCAGCTGTGTAACTTGGAGAACAATACTTCAACTTGCTGCATCTGTGCCCTTATGTATAAAATGAGAATAATATGTCCCTCATGGGGTTTAAGAAACTTTAATGAAACGAGGACTGTAAATTAGTCTATGGTATTTCAAGTATCTGCTGAGCCAAAATATAGATTGAATTTCTAGCCACGCGCCTAATATGGAAGTTTGTAATGCCACTACAATGATGATGTCTACATCAAACACACGAGCACTGATATTTCTTTCCTGCATTGACATTCATAGAAAGGGGAACTTGCTACAAGGAAAGCATGTTTAGCGCCTGCCTGGGCAGGGACAGGTGGGTGAGGGTGGTGGGGAGGTCAGCGTGGTGCCTATTTATTATGGCAGAAGTCTCTAAATATGGCCACCAACCACCCTTTCCCTTCCAGATGCACATGGCACTCCTTACATTGATGCATTAAGTATCTTTCCACAAACGTTGAAACTGGGCTGGCTTTGTGACCTGTGTTGACTCATAGAACATGGTGACAGTGATGTGCGGGACCTTCTGAACCCAGTTTGTGAGAGGGTATGTCAGCTTCTGCAGTCTCCTTCTTGAGAAAATCCATCATGGAGACTGGCCATGGTGTGGTGAGGGAGCCCAATCTAGAACAGTAAATAAATAGAGGTGCTAAAACTTGGTCCTCAGTGGGGCAAAGATAAAGTGGTAGAACTTTTACAAGGAGGACTAGTACAAGGTAATTAGATTGTGTTGTGGGACACTCCCTCCGTAGGGATTTATGCTTGTCTCCTAGAGTGAGCAAATTCTCACGAGAGCAGGTTTTCATAAAGCAAGTCCAACACATGGTTGGCCTTTTCTACATGTGGCAGCTTCCCTTTCCCCTTTTTAGCCATGTTGTGATGCAGTCACTGGGCTCTGGCCAGGATGACAGCACCAAAGCTCTTAGACCTCCAGAACCATGAGCTAAATAAACCTCTTTTCTTTATAAAATATCCAACTGGAGATATTTTATTATAGCAACACCAAACAGACTAATACAAAAGGCTATATGGCTGGGCGCAGTGGTGTATACCTGTAATCCCAGTGGCTTGGGAGTCTGAGGCAGGAGGATCATGAGTTCAAAGCCATCCTCAGCAAAAGTAAGGTACTAAGCAACTCAGTGAGACCCTGTCTTTAAGTAAAATAAAAAAAAATAGGGCTGGGGATGTGGCTCAGTGGTCAAGTGTCCTTGTCCAGGTACCCCCACCCCCCACACAAAGGCTATATGGAAAGAGGCCCTGAAGAGTAAGAGACCAGTTCCAGCTGATCACCTAGCTCAATAAATTCAGCCAACATCATATAGATTAAAATAGCTTCCTATTAAGGCACTGCCTCAACTCTTGGCCCACAGATTCTTAAGAAATGATAATTATTTTAAACCAGCAAATTTGCCTTATTCCACATCAATTGGTACTCAAAACTACTACCCATATGTAGGAATTAGATCCAGTTTCTATGGGAATGGATATTTCCCCATCTATGCAGAACTAAGGATCACTTCAGTTCACTGAGACCTTAAGGGTATGTAGTATGTTGTGTGATATAAGAATCCGTGCGCTGATAGGAATTAGGGTACTCCAGAGGCAAGGGCATCAGTGGCAATGGGAAAGGGTTCCCCATGGGGTAATATTTCAGGCATCAACTGCATCCAAAAGGTCTGTTCAGTTACAAAAGCACATGGAAGCTTTCTTAGAGGCTCCCATAAACAGAGGAGAAGGCCATGGAGCAGAGACTGAGGTCCTGTGACTGTGTGGTGACAAGCTAGTAGGTGTTTTCAATATGACCTCTCAATGAGGCAATCTGAAAAATACAGAAACTAAGTTCCAATGAAGGAAATCAAATTGGTTCAGCTTATAATATGTCCTCCTCATTGTCCCAACCAACTGGGTAGGTGTGCAGGGAGCAGGGACTGCTCTCTTCATGAATGTGGCCACTGGAAGCTAGGCCATAGCACCATGTGGATGGTAGAAATAGGGCAACACAATGGTTGCTGATCCTGTTGTTTGTGTGTTATAGATTATTTGCTGAATTGCAATTATGCTTTAATTTATCTTGTAGTTTGGAACTATCTCTGCATCCCTAGAGGATGAAAAGCCCCTTGTACTTGAGCCACTAAATAAATATTAGGTCCTCTTTCCTAAACTTAAATAATGCAGTCTTAGTAGTCACTATTGTTGTTTCTAGCAGTATGGCCATGTGATGGGAGTTACTGATGATAATGAGTAAGTTGTGCTTAGCACTTGAAAAGTTTTCAAAGCTCTTTCACATACTTACAGAATTTTTCTCTATACAGTAATATAGGCACTATAATTTTAAGCTCTGGGAGAGCAAGAAGATTGAGAGAGGTGATGTATCTTTTTTTTTTTTTTTTTTTTTTTTTTTGGTACCGGGGATTGAACTCAGGGGCACTTGAACACTGGGCCACATCCCCAGCCCTTTTTTGTATTTTATTTAGAGACAGGGTCTCACTGAATTGCTAAGTGCCTTGCCATTGCTGAGGCTGGCTTTGAACTCACGATCATCCTGCCTCAGCCTCCCAAGTGCTGGGATTACAGGCGTGCGCCACTGCACCTGGCGAGGTGATGTATTTTGTGTATGAATTTTCTAAGGGTCAGAGAGAGCTGCATAGGAGTGCAGGAAGTTAGGTATACTAGACTGGGAATAATCCAAGACAGAAGCATGCTTAAAGGGAGGTAAACTTGACTCTGGCAATATTCCAACATGAACGATGGCAATTCAGTGATTTGAAGAGTGGAGAACAGAAATGGGCCATGTGCACTATGCTCATGTCCTGGAGTGAAGGCTAGGCCTTGTTATTAGCAGAGATGCCCCCATTTAAATGGTTTCTCAGCTAGAGTTATAAAGACAAGAAACATGACTGGGTAAAAGTTCTCTCATTATTGAAGGACCTAGCACAGTGCTTGAGACTCAGGAGACTCTCAAACCTGTACAAGTCTTTGAACCATTAAGATATGAGTTTATCCCAATTCATGTCATCAAACCCCCACAGATGTCCTCTGTCTCTGAATCCCAGGCTGCTTGCTACCTTGAAAATTTGTCAGGCTTCTGATAGCTTCTTCCCTTGCAAAATGGGATCATACGCCCAGTCTCACATGGGTAATTATGAATGAAACAACGTATGCCAGAGAAAGGAGGCCTTTCTATATTTTACCTCCCCAGTCTCTTCATTGGTAGCCAGAAAAGTCTCTGAATCCTTCTGCCCTGTTAGTTCATTGATAATGAAGAACTTTCAACTAGAAGATGGATTTTTTCCCCTCCAACTTAAATTCAGCCCACAAAACCATGAGACTCTTGAATTAACTCCAGAATGAAGCTATGCAACATCACACACACCATATCTTAACTTGGGAAAGTTATTTAACCTATTTAAGTCAGTCTCCTTATCTTTAAAATGGGCATAATAATAACACCTCCTTCCTAGAGTTGTAAGAATTCAACTTAAAGCAAGAATGCACTTAGTGTCGATGGAAATGACAAGCACTTAACACAATTCCCTTTGTGTAATAAGTACTCAATAAATGTTAACCAAAGTATTTGTCTAAGCTTCAGTTTATTTACTTGTAATATCTACTTTGAAGAGCATTTCAATATTTAAATAACAATTATTTATATCCATATATGTAGATTAATAACTGGCATATTATAATCACTCAAAGATTCTTCATTTCTTCTCCTTATAAACCGTTGCTTAATTAAGATGGGGGCTCAAACAAATATCAGTCTTTATTGTTTCTAATATTTGGTCTTTATTTCCAATGGAAGATAGTCCTGTGACCTAGGAATTAGGAGAAATGAATCTGTGGTGGGTTTCTTGGAGGGGGGTAAGTGATTTAAGGGCTTTAATATACAAGAACATATCTTCTTCTTCAAAAAAGAAATTTAATATTGTACTCTGCCAATCAGTATGTAGCAGGCTTTAAGGTGACACTGTCACAGGCTCTGGCTTCCCAGCCATAACTATGTGCATGGGTACCAGCAAAGCCAATCAAACCATGTGGTACTAATTTCATTCCAGTTTACTGCGTCTTTGAGAACAACAACAAAAAAATATTAAATGTTGTTTACTCACTCCAACATAAAAGCGCAAGCAATGCCTTCCTCAATAGGACCTTTGAAGCTCAGGAAAATAATACCAAGAATTAACAAATGGTATGGCATCAAATGAAAAACGTCTGCACAGAAAAACAAAAACAAGAATGTGATGAGAGAACCTACAGAATGGGAGAGAATCTGTGCCAGACACTTTTCTGAGAGAGGATTAATATCCAGAATATATGAAGAACTCAAAAAACTTCCACACAAAAAAACAACCTAATTAATAATGGACAAATGAACTAAGTAGACATTTCTCAAAAGAAAAATTTCAAATGGTCAACAAATATATGAACATTTTTAGCAATCATGGAAATGCAAAGCAAAACTACATTGAGATTTCATCTCAGTCCTGTTAGAACCACCAAGAATACAAGTGATAATGAATGCTGGTGAGAATGTGGGGAAAAAAGAATACTTACACACTGTTGGTGGGATTGCAAATTAGTGCAATCACTATGGAAATCAGTATGGAGTTTCCTTCAATGACAAGGAATGGAAACACCATATGATCACCTCCCAGTTTTTTTCCCCCAAAAGTATTAAAATCAACATACTATATAGCAATACATGCATACCCATGTTTCTAACAGCACAATTCACAATAACCAAGTTATGAGACAGGCTAGGTGTCCATCCAACAAATGAATGGATAAATAAAATGTGTTGTATAGACACAATGGCATTCTATAAAGAAGAATGACATTATGTCATTTTCAGGAAAATGGATGGAACTAGAGAGTCTCATGTTGAGTGAAATAAGAGACTCAGGAAGTCAAGCAACATGTATGTTTCTTTCTTGTATGTGTAAGCTAGAGAGCAAAGGAACTACGTAAGATATAACCATTGGCTCCCACCAGTACTTCTGTCACGACAGCTCACAATCGCCTGCCCTCACCAGAATCTAAACCCCCAGGGTTGCCTGATATTGGACTTTGAATCTCCCTAAGTGTGAACTAAATAAACCTCTCTACTTCATAAGTAGTCTGTGTCCAGTATCTCATTATAACAATGGAAAGCTGATCAATACACACACTTTTGTGTTCTTATCACATCATCTAGATTGTAAAGAAACTTGGCCATGCATGGCCTGCAAAATATGTTATTATCCACTTTGTAGCACAACAACTTACATTTAGACTTTGATCATTAGCTTGTAATCATTTTTGAGTAGTTACTCACCTTTATATAGAGAACTGCAGAATAAGCATTGTTCTTGTTATGAATCTTCTACACAGAAAGTACCCAAGAGGTAAAATATTGGCATCTAAAATTAAAGGAATAAAAAATGCATAAGCTGTTTAATGTATAGATAAAAGGAGAATTCAACATTTTCTTCATAAGGGATTCATTTTCTAAGAGACAGCTTCAATTAAAAATATCTGATAAATAAAAACATAGAGAATTTTAAAGCATTTTGACAAGAAATTTAATAATTTAAGAGCATTTTCTTCTTTTCTTTTGAAATATTGTAAAAAATGTAAAACTCGTTTTCTTAAATGTGATAATGTAGCCCTATAGAATTGTTTTTCAAATTAATAAGAGTCCTATGACTATATTATTGAACAAGACTAAAGACAATAAATAAAGCAAAGAAAAATAAAATCTAAAGTATAATAAAATAAAATTGGTAAATGATTGAAAGATAAATTTGTAAGAACATCCTATGTAATGAAGAAGAATACAGAAAAAGAACATTTCTATAATCCTGGGAATTTTGTAATTGTCATGAGAAAGATTTAGAGGACTACTAAGAACATAGAGCCTTAAAACAAGATGTACAGATTCAGACAACTGGAAAACATTTCAAACAAAAAAAATTATTATTTAATTTGGAAGAAATGTGTTTTGTGAAGCAGATATCCTGGTAAGTGGTATTGTTTTGCCAAAGTTGTCATGTATTCCCATTCAAATCCTTCAAACTCAATACTTCCTGAGCCAGGCAAGATTATACAGTTTGTATCATTCTTTGGTAAAAAGTAAATTTTCAGGCCATATATACCAGTTTATTACCTCATGCTCTTATTTGTCCTTGGAAATGGAGAAAGAGAAAGGATGTTAGTTTTTTCTTTGTTGCCAGAACTCTTCTTACTCTCCCTGTGTCTTCCACAGAGAAAATGTTGTAGCAGTTTAGGAACAAAAGATAGAGCAACAAGAATGGGTGGTGGCTATGAGTGAACATTACCATCTTCTTTTCATGTATTTTGATCCAATAAGATCAAGAAATTTTCAGCCGGGCGCGGTGGCGCACGCCTGTAATCCCAGCACTTTGGGAGGCTGAAGCAGGAGGATCGCGAGTTCAAAGCCAGCCTCAGCAATGGCGAGGCACTTAGCAACTCAGTGAGACCCTGTCTCTAAATAAAATACAAAAAAGGGCTGGGGATGTGACCCAGTGGTCGAGTGCCCCTGAGTTCAATCCCCGGTACCAAAAAAAAAAAAAAAAAAAAAAAAAAAAAAAAAATTCATGTAAAAAAAAAAAAAAGATCAAGAAATTTTCATGAGATACTTCTTACCTCCCAGAGCTGCTAAATTACATTATCGGCTTTCTTCAGTCACAGTATGAATGTGAGTAGTAATAAGTAGTAATAATAAAAATAGTCCGTGACCAAAACATTGTTTCGTATTTATTTATCAGTTCTTACACCACGAATCTGACTTTCAGCTGTAATCTTGTTTACTGTGGTGCAAACATGTCACAAAATAATAAATCATTAATTACACTGAACATTTATTGGGAAACCCTTTATTGATACAGTATAAATCACTTTGCATTAAGTTTTGCTTTGTCACTAAAGAATGTGCAGAACATAAGAGACTAAAACAAAAGATCTTAAAAAAAAAAAAAAAAAAAAAAAAAAAAAACTATCCCTCCTCTGTCTCTCTTGTTCATTCTTTATGTAGGGAACACCTGGAACTAAGGTAAGTAGTTGATGGATATAGTTTTGTTTGTATATTTTCTCAAAGTAGCCAGGACAACTGATCCAAAACTGCTGGATTCCTCACCTTAAGCAATCCATGAGATGTGGAATCTCACAGGACGTCCCCACCCCAATTTCTTACTGTCAAATTATTTCAGTTCTTCAGACCTTCTTTGAGTAGACAAAGTCTTGGGAAACTGGCATCCCACCATCACCTCTTGTCTATAGGAGTGCAAAAATACAAGTAAATTAAAATGACTCCATTTGATTAGCTCTCATATTGGTACAAGTATCTTCCTCTGAGTCTCTGAGAACATTTCCTTATGCAGTTTAAAAATGTGAAAACTATCTTAAGGATTAGAAGTCAAGAAATTAAGAATTCTAACACAGGATGTACAAGAAATTAATTTTTCTAGTGATAATGCCTCAAGAGCCACTGAATGGTATAAAGAAGGGAGAAATACTTGGAGTTTAAACTGTCAATCCTCTGCACTTCACCTGGATGCTTGCACTTATACCATGTTAGTATCCCCAGTACAAAAATCTGAAATCCAAAATGATACATCTGAAACTTTTTGATCACCGACATGATAATACAGGTGGAAAATTTCACACCTGAGATCATATGACAAGTTGTAGTTTGAACATAGACACATTTAAAATATTGTATAAAATTATGTTCATGGTGAGAGATACAAGTTTAATTTCATTTTGTTGCATATGGATTTCCAGTTTTCCCAGCACCATTTGTTGAAGAGGCTATCTTTTCTCCACTGTACATTTTTTGCACCTTTGTCTAATATAAGATAACTGAAATTATATGTATTAGTCTCTGTGTCCTCAATTCTGTACCATTGGTCCACCCGTCTGTTTTGGTGCCAATACCATGCTGTTTTAGTTACTATTGCTCTATAGTATAATTTAAAGTCCGGTATGGTGATGCCCCCTGCTTCACTTTTCTTGCTCAGGATTGCTTTGGCTATTCTGGGTCTCTTATTTTTCCAGATGAATTTCATGATTGCTTTTTCTATTTCTTTGAAAAATGACATTGGAATTTTGATTGGAATTGCATTAAATCTGTATAATGCCTTTGGTAGTATGGACATTTTGACAATATTGACTCTACCTATCCAAGAGCAAGGTAGGTCTTTCCATCTTCTGAGTTCTTCTATGATTTCTTTCTTTAGTGTTCTATAATTTTCTTTATAGAGGTCTTTCACCTCTTTTGTTAAGTTGATTCCCAGGTATTTTTTTTTTTTTTTTGATGCTATTGTAAATGGGGTCGTTTTCATCATTTCCCTTTCAGAGGCTTTGTCACTGATGTATAAAAATGCCTTTGACTTATGGGTATTGATTTTGTATCCTGCTACTTTGCCTGAATTCATTTACTAGTTGTAAAAGTTTTCTGGTAGAGTTTTAAAGTGGATCAAGGACCTAGGAATTAGATCTGAGACAATACGCCTAATAGAAAAAGTAAGCTCCAATTTCCAACATGTCGGATTAGGCCCCAAGTTCCTTAATAAGAATCCTGTAGCGCAAGAACTATTACCAAGAATTAATGAATGGGATAGATTTAAGCTAAAAAGCTTCTTCTCAGCAAAAGAAACAATCAGTGAGGTGAATAGAGAGCCAACTAATTGGGAACAAATATTTAATACAGGCACATCGGATAGAGCACTAATTTCTAGAATATATAAAGAACTCAAAAAACTTTACACCAAAAAAGAAAATAACCCAATCAATAAATGGGCTAAGGAACTGAAAAGACACTTCTCAGAATAAGATATACAATCAATCAACAAATACATGAAAAAATGCTCAACCTCTCTGGCAATTAGAGAAATGCAAATAAAAACTACTCTAAGATTTCATTTCACCCCAGTCAGAATGGCAGCTATCAAGAACACAAACAACAATAAATGTTGGAGAGGATGTGGGGAAAAAGGCACACTCATACATTGCTGGTGGGACTGCAAAATGGTGCAACTGCTATGGAAAGCAGTATGGAGATTTCTTGGGAAAGTGGGAATGGAACCACCCTATGACCCAGCCATCCCACTCCTGGGTCTGTTCCCAAAAGACTTAAAAACAGCATATTACAGTGACACAGCCACTTCAATGTTTATAGCAGCACAATTCACAATAGCTAGGTTGTGGAACCAACCTAGATGTCCCTCAGTAGATGAGTGGATAAAGAAAATGTGGTATATATACAAAATGGAATTTTACTCAGCAATAAGAGAGAATAAAATAATGGCATTTGCAGGTAAATGGATGAAGTTGGAGAATATAATGCTAAGTGAAATTAGTCAATCTCAAAAATCCAAACACCAAATGTTTTCTCTGATATAAGGAGGTTTGTTCACAGTGTGATTGGATGGGGGTACATAGGATTAGAGGAACACTAGAATGGTCAAAAGGGAGGGCAAGGGAGGGAGCGGGGGGGGGGAAAAGGGGGGAAAAATGGTGGTTGAATGAGATGGATATCACTATCCTAAATGCATGATTAAAGATCTGAATGGTACTTATATACTTTGTATACAAGCAGTTGTATGTAAAAAGATGATATACTTGTGCATATGAATAAGTAAATAAATAATCTAAAAAAAAAAGCAAAAAAAAAATTATGTTCAAACTGTGTATGAGATGCATACAAAATATAAATGAATTTTGTGTTTAGATTTGGGCCCCACACCCGAGATATCTCATTATGTTTATTCAGTTATTCTGAAATCCAAAAGGATATAAAATCTAAAACACTTCCGGTCCTGAGCATTTCAGATATCTATTTTGTTAACTGGCTTACATGTAATTTCATATTTATTATTTATTTATTCTAAGTTGTTATGAATGACAGCAGAATGCATTGCATTTCAGATTATATTTATATAGTACATTTTTACATATCTCTGGTTGTATACAAAGTATATTCACACCATTTGTGTCTTCATACATGCATTTAGGGAAATGATATCCATCTCATTCTACCATCTTTTTTTTTTTCTTCACCCTTTTGCTCCTTCCCTTCCCTCCCCATTGGTGATTCTAGTGTTCCTCTAATCCTCCTATGCTCCCCGTCCCAACCCCACTGTGAATGTCAGAGAAAACATTTGGTATTTGGACTTTGGGATTGGCTAACTTCACTTAGCATTATATTCTTCAATTTCATCCATTTACCTACAAATGCTATTATTTTATTCTTTTTTATTGCTGAGTAGTATTTTGTTGTGTATATACACCACATTTTCTTTATCCATTCATCTTCTGAAGGGCATCTAGTTTGGTTCCACAGTTTAGCTATTGTGAATTGTGCTGCTATAAACATTGATGTGGCTGTGTCCCTGTAGTATGCTGTTTTTAAGTCCTTTGGATCTAGACCAAGGAGTGGGATATGTAATTTCATTTTTAAAAGAAAGTGACTGCTAAAGAAATAATTAAATAACATTTGTCTTAATGCCTAGTTTTTAAAGAGAAAAATGTAGTTAAAAGAGTTTAAGTGATTTATCCAACATGACCCAACTAGTAGGAAACTAATTTTCTTGCTTATGTTTATCCCACTGCAACCTTGGTGTCTTCACAGAGATTGCTTTGCCCCCTTTGAATAGATTTCTACCTCTTCTCTGATGTTTCGAGTGAGTCATTGAAAATGTTTCAAAGCTCAGTTTAAATTACCTTTTCTATGTTGGGGACTTCTAGTTCTTGTCCTTATCCAATTCTCCTCTCCTGTACTTGTGGGAGGATTAAGCATCTTGACCTTCTTGCAGTTGGGTGGAGTCACATAACACTCACGTAAAGCACGGTGATTTGAAGTGAACTGAATCGCTTCAGTGCTAAACTATTAAATTAGAAATGCGAGACCCTCCAGTACTTGATCCCCACTTAGGTAAATGAGGAGCTTTGTATTTCAAAGTTTGCAGTAAAATGTGGTGGTGCCTGAAGTTTACTCCTTCAATCCAATGGATTTGTAGCATGAGCTAGAAATAAACTACAGGTATATTAAGCCTATTGTAGCAAAACCTGCCATATCTAATTAATATACCTTGGCAAGATTTGTTGAATTACAACTGAAGGGGATACTCTGACCCTGTAACAAAAATGTTGCCAATGGAATATTCACTGTTATAGTTGGATGTAACTATCCCCAAATGTTCATGTGTTGAAATTTAATCCTCATGAAATATATTAAGAGAGAAGAAGCTTAATCTGACTATGGTGGTTAGAGGTTGAGCTTTAGGGAGGTGATAGATCATCAGAATGAAGCCCCCATGGTACAATACTGGTGGCCTTGTAAGAAGAGGGAGACTAAAAGAGACACAAATATGTGTGCTCCTTTTCTTTTGCCATGGGATACTCTATACTGACTCAGGACCCTGCCAGTTATCACCCCTTTGTGTGATTGCACTTGAATTTCCAGAACTGAGGGCCAAAATAAGTTTCTTTTATTAATATAGTTTCCCAGACTCAGGTATTTTACTATAGTAATGCGCAGTAGACCAATATATTTACACATGATGGACACTAAATCAGTTCTGCCACTATTGGCTCCTATCAAAAGGAGAGAAAAGTGCAAGAAAGGGAAATAGACCAAGGTCTGTAATGACCATTCCCATAAAAATAATGATTCTTGAAGAAATAGATTCTGCTCCAGGTTCAGGGCAGAAAAGATACAAGGAGAAATTGGCATATCTTATTGTGATAGAAAGGGATAAATGTATAGGACTTTTAGGGAAATGTCAAAGAGAGGCAAGAGCCTATTTGAGGGGCTCCCATTAGCAATAGATGAGTCAATGGAACATCAACAATGTGATGTCCATAGTGAATTTAAAAAGTCAAATATTTTAAAAATCCATGAGTTTATATTTGCATAAACAAAAACAAAACCCCTCATTGATCAACCCTAGAGGTTGCTAAGGTACCAATTTATTATTCTAAAAACTGGCTAAGAGAAAGTTGGAGTAGAAGAAGAATGAAGTACTTATCCTGACTTTGCTATATGAACTACATTTTATGATAAATGAAGAGCTAATGAAAGAAAATTCTTTTATACTGAAGAATTTGAGCTATTAAAATGGAAAAATGATAGAATGTAAACTTACCATTCCACAACTTCTAATGAAACAACATATCAACAAATAATAATTCATGGCCACTAAAAACTCTTGGCCATAGGCCAAGGAAAAAATTTAAAATGAATGGACCAGGCAGCAACACCCAACCCAATTCTAACAGTGCTCACAGTGAAAAATTCAGATTTTCTGTCTTCAGATATAACACATTTTTAAAAAGGGGGGGGGGGGGCAGATTATCTACATGATGTCAGCAAGATGGCAGGATGGAAGTTTCCAGCAGTTATTACCTCACAGAAACACCAATTTGAACAATTATCCTTGAGCAAACATCAGAAGAGCTAAGGAGTCTGGGTGAGAGATTGTGGCAACAGAATGTAGCACAGAAACAAAGATGCATTTCAAAAGGCAGGAAGAACAGTTTCACAACAACTATGAGGTAAATTCTCCAGGCCTGCATAGCCACAGCTCAGAGAGATGCCCGCGACTTGGAGGAAGGAATGAAATGAACACCCAACTTTGCATGGATCCCAACAACAGTATTCCCCTAGCAAACCCTGGAACCATACAAGCTCCTATAAATTCAGTCTCCAGGCTTTCCCCAGACTCTGGGCTGGCTCCCAAGGCCACAGGCTCCAGGCCAGCCCTTGTGGCCTCAGATTCCAGGCAAGCCTCAGGCTCCATACAAGAAAACCCTCATAAAATTATCTGTGGATTTCTCAGCAGAAATCTTGCAGGTCAAGAAAGAATATATGTTCAAAATATTGAATGAAAAAATAAAAAATAATAAAAAACCTCTCCTAACCAAAAATGCTGTATCTCTTTCCTTCTGAAATGAAGGCAAGATACTTTCCCTCACAAACAAAAGTGAGGGGAGTTTACCACTAGGCTTGCCTTATTAAAAGGAATTTTTAAATTAAATTATTTATTTGATTCTAGTTTGTTATATATGACAGCAGAATGCAATTCATTTCATATTACACTTATAGAGCATAATTTTTCAAGTCACTAGTTGTACACAAAGTATTTTCACACCATTCATGTCTTCATACATGTACTCAGGGCAATGATGTCTAACTCGTTCCACCAACTTTTTTATTCCCATGCCCTCTCCCTTTCCCTCCCTCCCCTTTGTCCTATCTAAAATTCCTCCATTCCTCCCATGCTCCCTCCCCATTGCCATTATGAGTCAGCATCCTCATATAAAAAAAAAAAAATTCAGCCTTTGTTTTTTTGTGATTGGCTAACTTCACTTAGCATTATATTCTCTAACTCCATCCATTTACCCTGCAAATGCCATGATTTTATTCTCTTTTAATGTTGAGAAATATTCCATTGTGTATATATTCAAAAGTTTCCCTATTTATTCATCTACTGAAGGGCATCTGGGTTGGTTCCACGATTTAGCTATTGTGAATTGTGCTGCTATAAATATTGATGTGGCTGTGTCCCTGTAGTATGCTGTTTTTAAGTCCTTTGGGTACAAACCAAGGAGTGGGATAGCTGGGTCAAATGGTGGTTCCATTCCAAGTCTTCTAAGGAATCTCCATACTGCTTTCCCGTTTGGTTGCAACAATTGGCAGATCCACCAGCAAAGTATGAGTGTGCCTTTTCCCCCACATCCTTGCCAACACTTCTTGTTGTTTGTATCCCTGATAGCTACCATTCTGACTGGAGTGAGATGAGATCTTAGAGTTGTTTTGATTTGTATTTCTCTAACTGCTAGAGATGTTGAACATTTTTCATGTATTTGTTGATTGATTGTATATCCTCTTCTGAGAAGTGTCTTTTCAGCTCCTTGGGTCCATTTATTTGTTGCTGACTGAAGCGATGGCTGCTTGGAGCAATGAAGCTGCAGAAAGAAGTTCAGAGGAGAACTGGAAATAGGCTTTTTATTCTGATAACTTTTCTCACTGGCTCTAACAATGACTTTAACACACACCACACACACCACCAAAACCAACACACCAAATGGCGCAGACCTGATCAGCAATCTCGGCTCAAGTCTCTCGAGATCCTGGGCCAAGTCCCGTGAGATCCCGAGCCAAATCCCGTGAGACTACGGAAGGCAGCAATGCCCAAACATCTCCATGGCCCGTAGTCAACCGCAATCTTAGCCATCTCCCCAAACAGGGCTCCTGCATTTATTGATTGGGCTATTTGTGTTTTTGCTGTTAAGGTTTTTGAGTCCTTTATATATCCTAGAGATTAGTGCTTTATCTGTTGTGAACTATACTATAGAGAAATAGTTAAAAAAATAAAATTAAAATAAAGCATGGTATTAGCACCAAAATAGACCTGTAGACCAATGGAACAGAATAAAGGACACAGAGATAAACCCACATAATTACAGTCATCTCATATTAGACAAAAGCACCAAAAACATATATTGGAGAAAAGATAGTCTCTTCAACAAATGGTTCTGGGAAAACTAGAAATCCACATGTAACAAAATAAAATTAAACCTCTATCTCTCACCATGCATAAAACTCAACTCAAAGTGGATCAATGACCTAGAATAATAGAAGAAAAAGTAGGCCCAAGTCTCCATCGTGTCGGATTAGGCCCCAACGTCCTTAATAGGACTCCTATACTGCAAGAATTAAAACCAAGAATCAATAAATGGGATGAATTTAAACTAAAAACTTCTTCTAAGTAAAAGAAACAATCAATGAGGTGAATAGAGAACCTACAGAATGGGAGCAAATCTTTACCTAAAGGGGATATTTAAAGTCAAAATGAAATTTTGCTAGATAACAACAAGAAAAAATATGAACAAATAAAACTTACTGTAAGGATGAGAATATAATCAAATTTTAAAATACTCTACGATGCTAATGGTGGTAATAAATCACTTTTTACTATAGAAGTTCAAAGACAAAAGGATTTAAAAATGACCATAGGTATAATTTTTTTTTATTCAAAGTTAAGTTGCTATCAGCTTTCAATAGCATGTTACACACACACACACACACAAACACAATCTCTAATAGATATGTAAAATATAAAAGTAAGGAATCAAACCCTACCACTAGAGAAAATCATCCAACCACAAAGGAAGACAACAAGAGGGGAAGAAAAGAACAAAAGACCTACAAAAGAATCAGAGAACAATGAACAAATGTTAATAATAAGTTTTTACTTATCTTAACTTAGATATAAATAGATTAAATGATTCAATCAAAAATAATGACTGAAGCCGGGCGCGGTGGCGCACTGTAAAGCACTTTGGGAGGCTGAGGCAGGAAAATAGTTCAAAGCCAGCCTCAGCAATGGTGAGGCACTTAGTAACTCAGTGAGACCCTGTCTCTAATAAAAAATACATAAAAGGGCTGGGGATGTGGCCCAGTGGTAAGTGCCCCTGAGTTCAATCCCTGGTACCAAAAAAAAAAAAAAAAAAAAAAAATACTGAAAAGATAAAATATATAAAAGTATATGCTTCCTATAAGAAAGTCACTTAACCCTTAAGTAAATACATAAATTGGAAGTAAAGGGATAGAAAAGCATTCCATGCTAATGAAAACCAAGAGAAGGGGTAGCTATACTTGAATCAGAAAAAAAGAAACTTCATGTCAAAAACACATAAAAAGGAACAGGTCATTACAGAATGATAAACAGATAAATACATCAAGAAGATATAAAAATGTATAAATATATATGTGTTCAACATCAGAGCACCCAAATAAAAAGGCAAATATTCATAGTTGTGAAAGGATAGATAGACTGCAATCCCCTAATATCAGGGATCATCAATGCCTCACTTATATCAATGGACAGAACCTCCAGACCCCCCCAAAAAGAAAATCAAGGAA
The DNA here is from genome assembly GCA_025594165.1 of Tamias sibiricus. Lineage (NCBI taxonomy): Eukaryota > Metazoa > Chordata > Mammalia > Rodentia > Sciuridae > Tamias > Tamias sibiricus. The sequence goes on from CM046663.1 coordinate 24,289,343, forward strand.
ACACCAAGAATTGGACTTGATCTACATTGTGCACCAAAAGTACCTCACAGATATATATGGAATATTCTATCCAACAGCAGTAGAATACACATTCTTTTCAAATGTACTAAGAATGTTCTACATAATAGATCTGTAATTATGCTACAATGAAAGTATTAACAAAATTTAAAAGATTGGAGTCATATAAATTATCTTTTCTGACTATGATGGTATGAAACTATAAATCAGTAACAGCAGGAATTTTTAGGAATTCAAAATATGTGGAAATTAAACTGGGTGCTCCCAAATGACCGATGGGCCAATGAAGAAATGACAAGAGAAATTTTGAAATATTGTGAGACAGGTAGGCACCCGCCTGCCCGAGAGACCCAGCCGCCAGTTTGCCTGGCCTCCAGGGCCCAGAGTGGCAGATCCCTGCTGCTGCACGCAGGGCCAGACCTGGGGAAGGACCTCCTCCACTCCCGGGAGGAGTGTGACCTGCCCAAGCTGCGACCAGAGCAAGAGGTAGGCACCTGCCCACCAGAAGGAGAGACCCAGCTGTCAGTTTGCCTGGCCTCCAGGGCCCAGAGTAGCATCTCCCTGCTGCTGCATGCAGGGCCCAACCTGGGGATAAGCCCCCTCCACTCTTCCACTGTGCCATTCTGCAACTGGCCAAAGGTGCAGCCTTGACTCCACTAACAGGATTGCTGACTGGACATGATCTAGGTCAATTGGTTAAACTGGAAGGGAAAAAAGAAGGGCTTCCAAGGGTCCATTTTGTTTGAGACTTGTTCTTGGGTTCAACGTTTTTGTTTTGTTTGTTTGATTGTTTGTTTTGTTGTTTCTTGGGGGTTTTTTTGTTTGATTTTTGCTTTGTTTTTGTTTTGATTGACAGTGTGTTTGTTTGCTTCTGCTCCTCTTTTCTTTCTTTCTTTTCTTCCTTCTCACTTTTGTATTTTTTCTTCTTCCTTCATCTTCCCTATTTACACCCTGCCATTGCATACTCAACAGAGGCAAAAACAAGTTATACGCAGAAATTGGGATTTTTAGAATGGGTACAATTGAAATATATAGCAAAGTGGTGTTATATATACTTTATTCTCTATTTTCTAGACTCTCTCTCTCCTCTCACGCTAATTTCTACTCCTTGGTCATTTTTTTTTTTCCTCTTCCATCTTTCTTTATTTCTTCTCTCAACCGCTGCATAAGTTAGGTTTATATATAAATCGGTTTTTCCACCTAATCATTCACTCCATTATCTTTCCTCTCTTGTCTGCTGATACTAAACCACTTCCATACAACTCTCTTTTCATACTTTCTAAGAAAGAACAAGTCAGTACACTCACTTCCTTCTTCCTAAACACATCACCTCTGTGTCCATTACTTGAAACTATAAAAACCCCGTCAGAAGCGTACAGAGTAAATTGGAAACACTATCTGGGTTAACTAAATCTGTACATTGTGATCAAACTGGGATTCTCTGAATAGAAAGTGTTTGATTTTAAAGTGTAAAGGAAATATAAGGGGATCTGATAGCATTGTACTACAGGAGCAACGTAAGGTTTTAAGGCAAAATCAAAATAGTCAAGGTCCTACAGTGCAGGAAGAATAGATGCACAAGCAATATGAAGAAACAAGGGAAGAAAGTGACACAAACAAATCAATATACCTCCTCAGTAGATTCCATGGCATGCACAGTTGGTGAAATGCCAGAGATGGAATTTAGAAATTACATATTCCAAATGTTTGCAGAACTTAAGAATGAACTAAAAAATGAGATGAGGGAGCAAATACAGGTGGTGAAAGATCATTTTGACAAAGAAGTCCACAAATAAATATAGGAAGTAAAAGATTACTTCAATAGGGAGATAGAGGCTCTAAAGAGAAACCAAACAGAAAGTTCCAGAAATGATATAAGGAGGCTGGTTCACAGAAGATACATAGGCAATAAACCGGAAAGGGAGGGGAGGGAGGGAGTAAGGGGGGGGTTGGAAAAAAATAAAAGCTCCTAAATCGAAAGTGAATGGTACACCAACAGAGTAGATCACTTGTTGAATAAGTAACCTCAATAACAATGAATTAAAAAAAAAAAAAAAATGAAGACAAAATATATGTCCTAGAGAAAAATCTAGATTACACAGCAAAAATGGTAAGAAACCAAGAACAGAACATTCAAGAATTATGGGACAACATAAAAAGACCAAACTTAAGAGTGATTGGGGTAGAGGAGGGGGCAGAGTTTCAAGCCAAAGGAATGAGTAATTTATTTAATGACATAATTACAGAAAATTTTCCAAACTTGAGGAATGAATGGGAAAACCAAGAGGCTTACCAAACACCAAACATACAAAATCACAACAGATCCACATCAAGACACATTATAATGAAAATGCCTAATATACTGAGCAAGGAGAGAATATTAAAAGCCACAAGAGAAAGGAAGTAGATTACATATAGGGGGAAACCAATCAGACTATGTTCAGATTTTTCTACCCAGACCTTAAAAGCAAGAAGATCCTGGAATAGCATATTTCAAGCTCTGAAAGAAAAGGGATGTCAACCAAGAATCTAATATCCAGCAAAATTTAGCTTTAGATTCGAAGATGAAATAAAAACCTTCCACGACAAACAAAAGTTAAAAGATTTCACATCTTGAAAGCCAGCACTTCTGAACATCCTGGGCAAAATTTTTCATGAAGAAGAAGAGAAAAATAACAATGAAAATCAACAAAGGGAGATATTAAACTAAGGGAAATACCAACCAGAAGAGAAACCAAATCAAGCTAAAGATCATAATACAAATAAAAATGGATGGGAATAAAAATCACATCTCAATAATAGCCCCGAATGTTAACGGCCTAAACTCGCCATTCAAAAGACACAGATTATCTGAATGGATTAAAAGAAATGACCCAACAATTTGCTGTCTCCAAGAAACACACCTCATAGAAAAAGACATTAATATACTGAAGGTGAAAGGCTGGGAAAAGTCTTATCACTCACATGGCCTGCGGAAGCAAGCAGGGGTTTCCATTCTCATTTCAAATAAGGTAGACTTCAAGCCAAAGCTAATCAAAAGGGACAAAGATGGATATTTCTTACTACTTAAGGGAACCATTCATCAACAGGATATACCAATCATAAATCTATATGCCCCCAAAATGGAGCACCTACATTCATCAAACAAACTCGTCTCAAGTTCAAGAGTAAAAATGACCACAACACAGTTATTCTAGGGGATTTCAACACACCTCTCTCACCAATGGATAGATCATCCAAACAAAAGATAAACAAAGAAACCTTAGGCCTCCTTAAAACAATAACTTAGACCTAACAGACATATATAGAATATTTCACCCCTCAGTAAACGAATACACTTTTTTCTCAGCAGCACATGGCTCCTTCTCCAAAATAGACCATATATTATGTCACAAGGCAACTCTCAGCAAATATAAAAAAATAGAGATACTACCCTGCATTCTATCAGACCATAAAGGGATGAAATTGGAAATCAACGAAAAAGCAAGGAATAAGAAAAAAACTACTCCAACAACTGGAAGCTAAACAACATGCTACTGAATGAACAAGGGGTTGAAGAAGACATCAAAGAGGAGATTAAAAAATTCCTAGAGGTAAATGAGAACACAGATACATCATATAGAAATCTCTGGGACACTATGAAGGCAATAGTAAGAGGAAAATTCATTGCACTGAGTTCATTCCTTAAAAGGAAAAAAAAAAACAACAAATAAATGACTTAACATCACACCTCAAAGCACTGGAAAAAGAAGAACAGATCAACACCAAGAGTAGCAGAAGACAGGAAATAATTAAAATCAGAGCAGAAATTAATGAAATTGAGACTAAGGAAACAATTCAAAGAACTGACAAAACTAAAAGTTGGTTCTTGGAAAAAATAAACAAAATTGACAGACCATTAGCTATGTTAACGAAAAGAAGAAGAGAAAAAATTCAAATTACTAACATTCATGATGAAAAAGGAAATATCACAACAAACACCTCAGATATACAGAAGATAATTAGAAATTACTTTGAAAACTTGTACTCTAATAAAATAGAAAATACTGAATGCATTGACAGATTTCTAGAGTCATATGACTTGCCTAAACTGGATCTGGAGGGTATACACAATTTAAACAGATCGATTACAAGTGAAGAAATAGAAGATGTCATCAAAAAGCTACCAACAAGGAAAAGTCCAGGACCTGATGGGTTTACAGCCGAGTTCTACAAGACTTTCAAAGAAGAACTAATACCAATGCTCTTCAAACTATTTTAAGAAATAGAAAAAGAGGGAGCTCTTCTAGACTCTTTCTATGAGGCCAATATTACATTAATTCCAAAGCCAGGCAAAGACGCATCCAAAAAAGAAAACTTCAGGCCAATATCTTTAATGAACATAGATGCAAAAATACTCAACAAAATTCTGGCAAATCGGATTCAAAAACATATCAAAAAGATAGTGCACCACGATCAAGTGGGGTTTATTCCAGGGCTGCAAGGCTGGTTCAACATTCAGAAATCAATAAACATAATACATCACATCAATAGACTTAAAGATAAAAATCATATGATTATCTCAATAGATGCAGAAAAGGCATTTGACAAAATACAGCACCCCTTTATGTTCAAAACACTGGAAAAACTAGGAATATCAGGAACATATCTCAACATTATAAAAGCTATTTATGCAAGGCCCAGAGCTAACATTATCTTAAATGGAGAAAAATTAAAAGCATTCCCTCTAAAAACTGGAACAAGACAGGGATGCCCCCTTTCACCACTGTTATTTAACATAGTACTAGAAACTCTGGCCAGAGCAATTAGACAGACGAAAGAAATTAAAGGGATCCAGATAGGAAAAGAAGAGCTCAAATTAGCACTATTTGCTGATGACATGATAATATACCTAGAAGACCCAAAAAACTCTACCAGAAAACTTTTACAACTAGTAAATGAATTTGGCAAAGTAGCAGGATACAAAATCAATACACATAAGTCAAAGGCATTTTTGTACATCAGTAACAAAGCCTCTGAAAGGGAAATGATGAAAAATAGCCCATTTACAATAGCATCAAAAAAATACCTGGGAATCAACTTAACGAAAGAGGTGAAAGAACTCTATAAGGAAAATTATAGAACACTAAAGAAAGAAATCATAGAAAAACTCAGAAGATGGAAAGACCTACCTTGCTCTTAGATAGGTAGAATCAATATTGTCAAAATGTCCAAAGTATACCAAAGGCATTATACAGATTTAATGCAATTCCAATCAAAATTCCAATGTCATTTTTCAAAGAAATAAAACGCAGTCATGAAATTCATCTGGAAAAATAAGAGACCCAGAATAGCCAAAGCAATCCTGAGCAAGAAAAGTGAAGCAGGGGGCATCACCATACCAGACTTTAAATTATACTATAGAGCAATAGTAACAAAAACAGCATGGTATTGGCACCAAAACAGACTGGTGGACCAATGGTACAGAATTGAGGACACAGAGACTAATACATGTAATTTCAGCTATCTTATATTAGACAAAGTCGCCAAAAATATACAGTGGAGAAAGGATAGCCTCTTCAACAAATGGTGCTGGGAAAACTGGAAATCCATATGCAACAAAATGAAATTAAACCTTTATCTCTCACCATGCACAAAACTCAATTCAAAGTGGATTAAGGACCTAGGAATTAGACCAGAGACAATATGCCTTATAGAAGAAAAATTAAGCTCCAATTTCCAACATGTCGGATTAGGACCCAAGTTCCTTAAATAAGAATCCTGTAGCGCAAGAACTATTACCAAGAATTAATGAATGGGACAGATCTACACTAAAAAGCTTCTTCTCAGCAAAAGAAACAATCAGTGAGGTGAATAGAGAGCCAACTAATTGGGAACAAATATTTAATACATGCACATCAGATAGAGCAGTAATTTCTAGAATATATAAAGAACTCAAAAAACTTAACACCAAAAAAAGCAAATAACCCAATCAATAAATGGGCTAAGGAGTTGAAAATACACTTCTCAGAAGAAGATACACATTTAATCAACAAATACATGAAAAAAAATGCTCAACATCGCTGGCAATTAGAGAAATGCAAATCAAAACTACTCTAAGATTTCATTTCACTCCAGTCAGAATGGCAGCTATCAAGAACACAAACAACAATAAATGTTGGAGAGGATGTGGGGAAAAAGGCACACATATACATTGCTGGTGGGACTGCAAAATGGTGCAACCGCTATGGAAAGCAGTATGGAGATTTCTTGGGAAAGTGGGAATGGAACCACCCTATGACCCAGCCATCCCACTCCTGGGTCTATTCCCAAAGGACTTAAAAATAGCACATTACAGTGACACAGCCACTTCAATGTTTATAGCAGCACAATTCACAATAGCTAGGTTGTGGAACCAACCTAGATATCCCTCAGTAGATGAGTGGATAAAGAAAATGTGGTATATATACAAAAATGGAATTTTACTCAGCAATAAAAGAGAATAAAATAATGGCATTTGCAGGTAAATGGATGAAGTTGGAGAATATAATGCTAAGTGAAATTAGTCAGACTCAAAAATCCAAATACCGAATGTTTTCTCTGATATAGAAGGCTATTTCACAGGGTTGTTGGATGGGGGTACACAGGATTAGAGGAACACTAGACAGGTCAAAGGAAAGGGAGGGGGGAAGGGAGAGAGCAAGGGGGGAGGGAGAGGGGGGAAAGGAAAAAAAATTGGTGGTTGAATGAGATGGATATCATTATCCTAAATGCATGATTGAAGATCTGAATTGTACTTACATACTTTGTATACAAGCAGTTGTATGTAAAAAGATGCTATACTTGTGCATTATGAATAAGTAAATATATAATTAAAGTAAAAAAAAATAAAGTTAAGTATCATACAAAAAATATTGTGAGACAAGTGAAAACAAAAATGCAGCACAACAATTTTGTGGGATGCAGTAAAAGCAGTGCTAAGAAGGAAGTTTATAGCAATGATATCTACATCAAAAAAGAATAAAGTTTCATATGAACAGCCTAACACTACATCTCAAGAAATTAGAAAAACAAGATTAAACTAGCCCAAACGTTAGCAAAAGGAAGGAAATAATAATAAAAATCAGAGCAGAAGTAAATCCAATAGAGAGTAGAAATACAATATGAATGTCATTGAAATAGAAAGTTGGTTTTGGGGAAGATAAACCTTTAGTTGCACTAAGAAAAAAAGACAAAATATTCAAACAAAATCAGAAGCAAAATAGTATATATTATAGCATACCACAGAAATACAAATAATCATAAGAAACTGCTGTAAAAAAATAAACACCAACATATTGTATAAATTAGAAGAAATGGATAAATTCTGAGAAGATTATAACCTACCATGACTAAGTCATAAAAAAACATAAAGGATCTGTACAGACCAATAATGATAAAAGTGATTGGATAAATAATGAAAATTTTTCTGCCAAGGAAAAGTCCACTCCCTGACAACTTCATAGTTAAATTCTACCAAACATATAAAGAAAAACAAATATCAACTTTTATCAAACTCTTTCATAAAATTGAAAAGGAATGAATTCTTCCAAAGTGATTTTATAAGATCACCATTACCCTGACACCAAAGTCAGAGGAAAAACAAAACACGAACACCACAAGAAAAGAAAGAAAACCACAGAGTGAAGAAAACTACAGAACAATATCTCTGATGAAAATAGATGCAGAAATCTTCAAAATGCTAGCCAACCCAGTTCTATGGCACAGTAAAAGGATTTTTCATATAATCAATAGGGATTTATTTCTGAAATATAAGGATGTTTCATCATATACAAATCTACAGACTAAAAATAACACACTGTCATTTCAATAGATGTAGAAAAGTAGTTGACACAATTCCATATCCTTTTATAATAAAAAAACTCTCAACAAATTAGATATAGAAGGAATATACCTCAGCAAAATAAATGCCACATATGGCAAATCCATAACTAACATTATACTCAACAGTGAATAGATAAAAGCCCTCCTTCTAAGATTAAGAACCAGATAAGGACAGTCATCTTGCCATTTCACATAGCACTGAGGTCATAGCCCAAGCAATTAGGTAAGAAAAAGATATAAAGTCATCCAAAGGAAAAGGAAGAAGTGAAATTATTTGCTGACAATGTGATCTTATATATGGAAAGCCTGAAGAACACACACACACACACACACACACACACACACACACACACACACACCATTAGAACTGAAAAATGAATTCATTAAAGTAGCCACATACAAAAATCAATGACTTTTCTGTAAACCAACAATGAACCATTCAAAAAAATCGAGAAAATAATCCCATTTACAATATAATAAAGATAGACAGGGGTAAATCTAACCAAGGAAGCAAAAAGTCAGCATGCTAAAAATTATACAACACTGACAAAAGAAATTGAAGAATATATGAATAAGTGGAAAGACATCCTGTATTCATGGATTAGAAGAATTTTGACTGTTAAAACATTTGTGTAATATGAAATGTAATGCATTCTGCTGTCATTTATAACAACTTAGAATAAATAAATAAATAAATAAATAAATAAATAAATAAATAAATAAATAAATAACATTTGTACTACCCAAAGCAATCCACCAATGCAGTGGAATCCCTATTAAAATTCTAATGACATTTTTCATGAAATTTTTAAAAATCCTAAACTAAATATGAAACCACTAAAGACTATAAATAGCAAAGCAATCTAAAGCAAAAAGAATAGAGCTGGAGGCACCACATTATGTGAATTCAAAATATACTACTAAGTTATAGTCATCAACACAGAATGCACCAGCATAAAAATAGACATCAAAAACTGGAATGGGACAGAAAGACCAGAAACAAACCCATTCATGTATGATCAACTCATCTTGGGCAAACGTGCCAAGAACACAACAGACAAAAGAAAAAATCTCTTCACTAAAGAATAGGAAGACTGGATATCCACATATAAAAGAATGATATTAGACTATCATCACATACCATATAAAAAATAACTCCAAATTGGTTGAAGTTGTAAACATAAGACCAACAGCTACAAAACTGCTAGTAGCAAACATAGCTGTAATGTCTATGACGTTAGTCTGGGAAATGGTTTCTTGGCCCTGATTCTAAAAGTGCAGGCAACAGAGCAGAAATAGACAACTGGAATTGCATCAAACTAAAGAGTTTCTGAACAGCAATGGATGCAATCAACATTGGGAGAAAACATTTATAAAGCATACATCTAATGAGGGGTTAATACCCAAAATATATAAGGAACTCAAACAATTCAAAGCAAGAAAACAAATAACTTGATTAAAAATGGTAAAGGATCTAAATAGACATTTTTCCCCAAAAGAACACATACAAATGGTCAACAAGAATATGAAAAAATGTTCTACATCACTAACAAAACTGTGACAAAATACTACCTCAAACATTTCATAATGCCCATTATTAAAAGAAAAGAAAGCAAGTATTGGCGAGGATGTAGAGAAAAGAAGACCCTTGCAGACTGTTTTTGGGAATATAAACTATTATAGCCATTATGGAAAATGGTACAAAAGTTCCTCAAAAATTGAAAATGCACTATCAGTTGATCATAAACCTCTCTTCTGGATATATATTCAAAGGAAATGAAATAAATATAAGACTGTTCAGCATTTTATTCATTTTATTCAAAATATGGGAACAATCCAATTGTCCATCATTGATGGATGAATGGCTAAAGTATGATACAACACACACACACACACACACACACACACACACACTGACCTAATAAGAAGGAAATCCCATCATTTGTGACTAAATGGGTGAAACTGAAGGATATTAAGCTAAGTGAAATAATCCAGGCACAGAAAGAAAAATACTGCATGACCTCACCACTATGTTCAACTCAAAATTAAACTCATATAAACAGAGAGTAGAATAGTCATTTACAGGGTCTGTAGGTTTGGGCAGATGTTGGTCAAAGAGTACAAAATAGTTATGTAGGACAAATTTAAGTTTTTGAGACTTCATGTACAGAATGGTGTCTATAGGTAATAATACCATGTTGCATATTTTAAATATTCTAGGAGAGTAGATATGAAATGTTTTAACCACACAAAAATCTTAAATATTCTCAATGACTACATACAAAATGTTAACTATATTGTTAATTAGGTTGACTGTGGTAATCATTTCACAATGTGCATGTACATCAAAATATCATGTTGTACACATTATTTGTTAATTATACCTTAATAAAAGTGGAGGGAAAAATATGTAGCACCACTGATGCAATTTCCTTGCCCTCAAATTCAATTCAATTTAATCTTTCCTCTAAATCTAAAACCAGTTAACACAAAAATTCTGGGAATAAGAGGACATGGTAAAAGCTCTATGAGGATACAATCAGTCAATTCTGCATGGGGGTGATTGTATAAGACACATAACCCAGAAACTTCCACAAATAAAAAGCATGAAAAAATGGAGAGAAGAGGAAATATAATAGATTCAAAATACACTTAAGTAACAAATACCAAGTAAATGCAAGACTCATTTGGATCCTAATTTAACAAAGTAACTATTTTTATGAAAATCTTTTAGAAATTTGAACATAAAGAGAAGATTAGATAATTTTTTGAAATGTTGTTGATTTTTAGAGCGTAAAAATAATAATGAGGTTGTAATTTTAGAAGAATCTTTATCTTTTAGATTTATATACTAAAATATTTTGGGTGAAGTATTGGGGGTGTGAATTAGAATGCTTCAATAAAAATGGGAAAAGGATTAAAACAAGATTGACAACACTGGTAAATATTTAAGCTAGATTATGGGTATAGGGAGGTTTGTTATATTACCTTTTTCTATACATTTATGATATCTGGAAATTAACATAATAAAAACTAAAAATAATATAAATAAAAGCAGAGGTAGGGAACTGCTTCAGAGACCACAGCTTTTAAACATGGATCTTTGTTTGGGTTTGTATTTTAATTTGTAAAATATGTGAGATCACACATTCAGGAGTTTGGATTTTCCTGGGGTTGGAATTTCTATTGCCCTTCTATTTTTTTTTACTTTTTATAACCTGCTTTCCTGACAGCTAAATCCCTGTGGCTACTACCTTCGCATACTGAGATTCAAGATAACGCCACAGCCGCCTGACCTTGTCCTTACTATTTGTTGCCTTTTAAAAGAATGTTTGGACTGTGGTTTCTTGATATTCACACAATCCTAATTGATATTTCCATGCTTATCCAGATTCAGAGGACAGGACCAACTACATAACTTATAGAGTTCACTGGAAAATTAAAATATGAGTCCCCTTGTTTAAATAAAAATATGAGAATTTCCAGATAGTGACAACAGAGCATCAAGTTGTGTGGATCCCTGTTAAGCACAAGCACTGTGTATGCACAAGTGGCACCACTATGAAGCCAGCTCTGCCTGAGAATGGGACAGCCTCTCTCTCTCTCTCTCTCTCTCTCTCTCTCTCTCTCTCTCTCTTATTCAATGTTGTTGTATTTGTAATAGTAGAATGCATTACAATTTATAATACACACAATGAGCCTCCTTTCACATCACTGTTTGTATACAAAGTATATTTGTACTATTCAAGTCCTCAATCATGCATTTAGGATAATGATATCCATCTTATTATACCACCTTTTCTTTCCCCCCTCCCCATACCCCCTAGCTTCCTCCTTTCTCCTCCCTCCCCTTTGACCACTCTAGTGTTCCTCTAATCTTCCTATGCACCCTGACACCCAACACCACTGTGACTCTGACTCCTTATATCAGAGAAAACATTTGGTACTTGGATTTTTGAGACTGACTAACTTCACTTAGCATTATATCCTCCAACTTCATCCATTAACCTGCTAATGCCATTATTTTCTTTTATTGCAGAGTAGAATTCCACTGTGTGTATATACCAAATTTTCTTAATCCACTCATCTACTGAGGGACATCTAGGTTGGTTCCACAACCTAGCTATTGTGAATTGTGCAGCTACAAACATTGAGATAGCTGTGTCACTGTAATATACTGTTTGTAAGTCCTTTGGGAATAGACCCAGGAGTGGGATGGCTGGGTCATAGGGAGGTTCCATTCCTAGTTTTCCAAGAAATCTCCATACTGCTTTCCATAATGGTTGCACCATTTCAGGCTTCTCTCTTAATGGCTCTGCAGAGTATTTGTGAGTATGCACATCATTTGGTTCTGCACAGATGAAGAAGTAAATGAATGAACAAAAAGGCTCTGGATAAACATTTTAATAAATGAAATAAAACCTTAATAACATATTTGTTTCTGGCATCCATATATATTAGAAACAAGTTCAAGAGTGTTAAAAATATTTTTGAAGTTGATCTTTCCATGTAAAAGATCATCTATATAGTCTGGATATATTTCAGTCAGCAATTCCATGTACTTGTCCAGAAGTCCAGATCTGGCAAACATAAGTAGTGTTGCTTGCTATTGTTTGAAGTATTTATCTACCAGGCTCCAAGCCATTGACTCATGATTGCTCCTGGTATTTCTATTAGAGCTCACTGTTCTTTTGTTCACTTAGCTTCCTATTCCACAGATGAGTATGACTGGTGACCCCATCTGCAATCAATATGGCCTAGTCAATGCTATAAACTCAGACTAAGTACAAGAGTAACTTCTCTGCCATTGAGGAGGAGAGAAAGAAAGGTGATAATAAGAGGAAAGGTGAGCAGTTGGGTATTTAACTTTCTTTTACTAGATCCAGATGAAATGATTGCAAATGTCAAGGGGACAGTCCTGCTCTCTAGGAGCTCTCCATGAGTACAAACATTCACATAAGCAAATAGCTGCCCAAGTCATCCAGGTGCTAGAACAACCTGCTCTAGTTTAGTTCTCCAGTAGTCTTCACCTTGTTCCTTCCTGCTCTTGCCTTTCACCCCTAACCCCCTGCCCCATACTTACTCTTCTGTCATTATTTTGCAGAAACCAAACAAATGCCCTTCTTGCCTCTCTTCTAGGGAGCCCTGTTCTAGTCATGGTTGAAGATGTGAAGCTGAGACCAATGAGCAAGGAAATAGGGTATTAAAGGTTCAGCCAGATGTGCTCCTATAATAAAATAGCGGTGTTCTGCCACCCTGTTATGGAAACAGAGAACAAGGCTTGATGCTTTCTCTGAACTTCTGTCAGCTTTGCTGACACTTTACACAGGGAACCCTTGTCCTTGAAAAGATCAGACTATTCAAAGTGTTGTTGGATGGGGGTACATAGGAGGATTAGAGGAACACTAGAATGGTCAAAGGAAAGGGAGGGGAAGGGAGGGAGCAAGGGGGAGGGAGGGGGGGAAATTGGTGGTTGAATGAGATTGATATCATTATCCTAAATGCATGATTGAAGATCTGAATGGTACTTATATACTTTGTGTACAAACAGTTGTATGTAAAAAGATGCTATATATGTGCATTATGAATTGTAATACATACTACTATTATAAATAAAAAAAGAAATTAAAAAAAAAGAAAAGATCAGACTGTCCAGCTTTGTTCTGCTGTTGTAATAGCCTCTGGACAAACAAAAAGCCTGGCACATTGTTGCTGGGAATATAAATTATTATATTGAATGAAACCAGAGGTGGGGTTCTGTGCTTGTGAGACACGCAGACTGGAAGAAAAGCACAACAAAACTGAGCTCTTTTAGGAATGCAAGGAGTCCATTTGAGATGACTGTTCATTGATATGCTACAAACAAAACACGAGGTCTGAATTTGAGAACTGCACTCATAACTCTTACTCTTAATTACCAGATTAAAAATTACCTTTCTTTTGATTGTTCTCCAAAGATTTCTCATTAGTATTTTCTCTAGTACAACTGTTTTCAAGCAACTTCTGGAGAAATTTTTATAAGATACAGTAGAGGTAACATGAAGGACAACATTTTTAAAAAGATTTTTTTTTTTTTTTTTGCCTAAATCTAAGATGCTGTTCTGTAATTTCCTTCTCAGTTAGGTTTACAATTATAAGCTGACGTGTTTTTCTGGAATGTCCTTGCAAAGGAAGCCATTCATTTCCCAATGTAGAAAGAGCCATTGCCTTCTAATAGTTTCACAGGGTGCTAAAGTCACCTAATTGAAGGAAATCACAGGGACTAAAACCATCTCTCATGAACACTGTCCTTATCAAGTGTGCAAATTGAGAATAAGAAGAGAAAAAAGTCATACCCTGCTTAAAATCAAGATCAGTGCTATGGTTTAGATATAAGCTATCTCCTAAAAACGTATGTAAAAGACAACCCAAGAATTTCAGAGGTGAAATGATTAGATTACGAAAGGTGTAACCTAGTTAGCGGATTAACTCACTGATCTGGATTAACTGTAGGCAGATGGGTTGTAGCTGGAGGAAATAGTTCACTGGGCAATGTTTGGGGGTTTATATTTTGTCCCTGGCAAGCAGAACACACTCTCTCTCTGCTTTCTGGTGGCCATATACTTAGTTACTTTCCTCCTCCATGCCCTTCCACCATGATGTTCTGCCTCATCTTGGACCCAGAGCTATGGAGTCAGCTGACCATAGACTGAGACCTCTGAACCTATGAGGTAAAATAAACTTTTCCTCCTCTAATTTTTCTTGTTAGATCTTTGGTCACGGTGATCAAAAAGCTAACTAAAACAACCAGGAATTTGAAGAGTGAATCTATTCTATGAGTGAATCCATACAATCTTACATCATCAAATTGCAACAATGATCGGAATTAAGATAAAAAAATAAAGAGATATTTTCTCCTCTTTGGTTCTGTACTTAGTGGTGAAGTGGAGATGTCATAATTATGTAGTAAATTGGTTCTCTCTAGACTAGCAAATTGAACCATGCAGGGATAGGGTGGTTTCTGAATTATCTAGACTGCTTCCCCACACTAATCATGAATATTTATGAAACCTGAACCTCACTTTGTGCTCTGTAAATACAGCCTGAATTATTCAGATTGTTTGTCTATACTGTAATAAATGGAAATTTCTTCTTGTACCTTATTTTTAGTATTAAAAAATAAGCACTATAATGTTTTGGGTATAAGAACAAAATAAGACAAAGGCATCTGGCTTCTTTATTATGGCACCCCATTAACCATGCTTGTATCTGTGAAATCATTTGTTTATGTTAAACATATATTTCGAGTTTGATGGTTCAACAGTATTTGACCTATGGCTATGCCTCAAATTAGTTAAGCATTTGAAACATTTCAGTGATTGTGTAATTCAATCAGATAGCCTAGCAGGAGATTAATTGGAAACATATGTGACACAGTGGCATCACAAGCCCCTGCCATAGTGAAGGGGAAGGGATTTGCTTTGAGCTGCTCCAGACGTGCTTGTGCAGAGCAATGAATGGTCAGTGCCTGTAATGCAGCAAACATGAGCCTATAGACAGAGAGCCCAGAAGATGTTTTAACTCAACATATAAAAAATTACACTTGAAGACATGTTATTGCATAATTAAAGCAATGAGGAAAACAAGGCTTAGGTATTTGCATTATTTTACTTCAACCTACATATGTTTAGGTGTTTTTTTTCTTCATCACAGAGTCTGCAAGATGATTTCAGCATGCCACTAAAATAAACCCTCTTTTCTTTTGCAGATTTTGTACACTTCTGCAGGCAGCTGAATGGCAGTTGATCTGGTATGTATCCTTTGCTTTAGGTTTTACTGTGCAATGAGATGAATTGTTTAGGTGATGTAAGTCCTTTCATGAGTTGCTTATTTGCTATATTGCAGTTTAAGACTGAGGAATATAGCAAGTGGATCAAAGCTATTGGACTCTTACCATATCACAATAAACTCTGACACTTGATTCTTCAAGGGAAACAATTCACAGGAGGTCTATCCAAAGAAGACAGCATATCAAATTCAAAAGCTTTGCATTCTATAGCTTTTGTATTGTATATTGAGTGGTGTTTAGATGGTGTATTTTGTTGTAATTATCTATATTATTTAGATATAACAAGATTTAAAAGAAGACCATTTATAGCATTTTCTGCGGAATTTAAATAGCTACCATGGTGGAATATTCCCCTTAGCTTTTTAGTCCTAGAGTGTCTAGGCTTAATATGATGACCCTTTTGTTTTCACAGTGTACTGTGAAAACAAGGCACCCGCAGATCACCTGGTGGTGTGATGTAAAGGTCAATGTGAGGAAGACCTAACTCTGACACTCTCAACCTAAACAGTGACAGAACTATCACAGTAATGTATAAGAAACTCCTCAGAAAAGAGAAAGTGACCTTGAAAATGTGGGGAAGATGCACCCAGATTGTTTTAAATTGGAAGTACAATGTCAAAGATGTCCTTCCCCCTACACCACTTAACTGTTCAATGGAATAAAATAAAATCACATGAGAAGATTCTCTATTCCTCTTGCTTTGATTCTAGGATAAATAGTACTTTTAATGATATGTCTGATTCAGATCGTAATACACAACATCAAATCTGGATCAAGGGAATTCAACAGCAGTTCAGTTCCCCCTGTTAAAGTCCTGTTGTTTATTACAAAAACAGCATGGTATTGGCACCTAAGCAGTCATGAAGGCCATTGGAACAGAATAGAAGACATAGAGACACTCCCAAATATATATCACACTAGTTATATCACCCTTGACAAATGTACCATAAACATACATTGGAGAAAAGATATCCTGTTCAACAAATGGTGCTGGGGAAACTGGAAATCCACATGTAATAGAATGAAATTGAACTCCCATATCTTACCCTGCACAAACTCAACTCTAAGTGGATCAAGGAGCTAGGCATTAGACCAGAAACCCTGCACTTACTAGAAGAAAAATCAGGCCCAAATTTCTATCATGTCGGCTTAAGAATTGAATTCCTCAATAAGACTCCTAAAGCACAAGAAGTAAAATCAAGAATCAATAATTGGGATGGTACTAAACTGAAAAACTTCTCACAGTAATGGAAACAATGAAAAAAATGCACAGAGATCCTACAGATTGGGAGAAAATTTTCACTACCAGTACCTCAGATAAGGCATTCATTTCCAGAATATACAAAGAACTCAAAAACTTAACACCAGAATAACAAACAACTCAATAAATAAATGGGCAAAGGAACTGAACAAACACTTCACAGAAAAAATATGAATGGTCAAAAAATATATGAAAAAATGTTCAACATCACTAGCAATTAGAGAATTACCAATTAAAACTAAACTGAGATTCCAGCTCATTCCAGTCAGAATGTCAATTTTTAATAACACAAGTAGCAGTAAATGTTGGCAAGGATATGGGGAGAAAGTGACCCTCACACATTGTTGATGGGACTCAAAGTGGTGCAACCACTATGGAAAGTGGTATGGAGATTCCTAAGAAAACTTGGAATGGAACCACCACTTGACACAGTTATCCCACTCCTCGGTCTAAACCCAAAGGACTTTAAAACAGCATTACTATAGTGATGAGGCCACATCCATGTTTATAGCAGTTCAACTCACGATAGATAGCTAAGCTATGGGAAAAACCTAGGTATCTTTGAATGGATGAATGGATAAACAAAATGTGGTATATATACACAATGGAATATTATTTGGCTGTAAAGAAGAATGAAATTATGGCATTTGCCAGTAAATGGATGGAACTGGAGACTATCATGCTAAGTGAAATAAGCCAATCCCCCAAAACCAAAGGCCAAATGTTCTCTCTGATTTATAGATGCTAACCCAAAAAAAGGGAGGTTGGGAGGAGAATAATAGAAATCCATTGGATTAGACAAAGGGAAGTGAAAGGAAGGGAGGGGAGAGGGGAATAGGAAAGACAGTAGAATCAATTGGTCATAACTGTCCTAGCCTTGTATATGTATACATGACCAGGGTAACTCCACATCACGTACAACCACAAGAGTGGGATCCTAACTAGAATGTTATAGTCTATGTATGTATGTTCTACCAAAATAGATTCTACTGTCATGTATAACTAAAAAATAAAATAAATAAAAATATGAAAAAAAAATATATATATCTTTTTGTCCATTTATCCATCAACACACATGGAAGGTGATTTCATCTTAGCTATTGTGAGTAGTGGTACAATAAGCATGGTGGTTCAGAGAGGTCTCAGACATGATGCTGTTTTCATTTCCTTTAGATATATACACAGTAGTAAGAGATCTGGATTATTAGGCAGGTTTATTTTTAATTTTCAAAGGAACCTTCATATTGTTCTCCACAGTGGCTATACTAATCTATATTTCCATCGATGGTATATACACATTCCCTTCACTCCACTGTTGTTGTTAACAGCACCAGAATGACTCTTCTTTATGAACCCCAACCTTCCATTTCACTTCCCATTTCAGAGTGACACTACATCTATGATATACTATTGGATGGTGTGTTACCTCCACCACCACCCTCTTCCAGGTGGAATTTCTTATGGACTGTTTGGGTAGATGTTTCTGCTTTCGACCTTAAAATCATGAATCTGGGCACAGAGTAAATATGAAGCAGACAGGAAAAGTCACCTTGTGTTAAAGAACCTTGTCAGAGAACTCTTTTGGGTTTGAGCCAGCTCATTGGCCCATGGGACCAGTTGCAGCTTGCCGAAGAGATCCGCTACGTGCTCCGTGTATCTGAGACTGGGGTAGAGACTTCCTCTCATTACAGGTCTCCCAACTCTCTACACAGACTTCCTGTGGAGACCAGCAACACACTTCTGACAAATTCCCAACAGTTTATTTGTCAGATATTTTATTCAAATTGCTTCCTTCTCCTTGCCAAGTGCGCAAAAGAACAGCAATATCCTGTCCCCTCTGTACCTCCTAACTACTGTTTCAAGGGATAATGAGCAAATTTAGATCTTCATTACAATGTTAGTTTGTACAGCAGGTCCTATTTATTTTCCTCTACCTTGCTATTGTAACCACCACAACAAGAAAACTGACTCTGGATAAAAGTATTTATTTGGAGCCAGTGTAGCAAAAAAAATGTGTTTGTTAAAATGGCAGGGCCTGCCCAGCATGGTCCCATAGAGAGATTTCTCAAAGCTTGTATGTCTCAGCCATATAGAGGTTCTGTGATTATCCATACTTGGATTACATCTAAAAAAAAAAAAAAGAATATTTTTAATTATATTTTTTCTCCATCATTGTTTTCAAACAGGCAACAACTACGCCAATCTTCTTTTCTGGAACTGGAAACTCAGGGGGACTGTGGGCAAGTGGGGTATGGCTAGACAGGTAAATGATTGGGGGTGTGCCTTGGAAGGATTCTTCTTCCATGTGGCGCTTTCCCCTCTCCCTCTCTCTGCTTTCTACGCCAGTCATGAATAGAGCAGCACTCCTCCACTACACCCCTCCACCATGATGTCTAAAGCAATGCTTTTGGCTGACTATAGACTAAATCTCTGGAAGTGTGAGTCAAAATAAACTTTTCCTCCTCTAAGTGGCTCTTGTTATATATTTTGGTCACAGCAACAAAAAACTGACTATGCTTAACATTGCTGGCAATTAGAGAAATGCAAATCAAAACTACTCTAAGATTTCATTTCACTCCAGTCAGAATGGCAGCTCTCAAGAACACAAACAACAATAAATGTTGGAGAGGATGTGGGGGAAAAGGCATACTCATACATTGCTGGTGGGACTGCAAAATGGTGCAACCGTCATGGAAAGCAGTATGGAGATTTCTTGGAAAACTGGGAAAGGAACCACCCTATGACCCAGCCATCCCACTCCTGGGTTTATTCCCAAAGGACTTAAAAACAGCATATTACAGTGACACAGCTATCTCAATGTTTGTAGCTGCACAATTCACAATAGCTAGGTTGTGGAACCAACCTAGATGTCCGTCAGTAAATGAGTGGATTAAGAAAATGTGGTATATATGCACAATGGAATTTTACTCAGCAATAAAAGAAAAGAAAATAATGGCATTCACAGGTAAATGGATGAAGTTGGAAGACATAATGCTAAGTGAAGTTAGTCAGACTCAAAAATCCAAGTACCAAATGTTTTCTCTGATATAAGGAAGCTAGTTCACAGTATTGTTGGATGGGGGTACATAGGAGGATTAGAGGAACACTAGAATCGTCAAAGGGAAGGGAAGGGAAGGGAGGGAGCGGGGGGGGGGGGGAGGAGAAAAAAAAAAAAAAAAAAGGCGGTTGGATATCATTTTCCTAAATGCATGATTGAAGACCTGAATTGTACGAATATACTTTGTATACAAACAGTTGTATGTAAAAAGATGCTATATACGGGCACTATGAATTGTAATTATTATAAATTAAAAAAAAGATTTGGATTGGGCATGAAAAAGGAGGTAGTGGAGGAGAAGACACAGACAAAAGAAGAAGGACATGAAAATTCCTGACAAAAAAAACTAATATGAGGTTACCAACAAAGGAATAAAAATAGAATTACATAAGATTTCTTATCCATAATACCTGAAGTAAATGGGCATGGTGGCATCTGCCTTTAATCCCAGCTACTTGGGAGACTGAGGTAGGAGGATGACAAATTTGATGCCAGCCTTGGCAACCTAGTGAAATTCTGCCTCAAAATAAAAAAAAAATTAAAGGGTTGAGGATGTAGCTAAATAAAGTGCCCCTGGGTTCAAGTCCCAATACCAGAAAAAAAATAAATAAATAAAACAACTTAGGGGTAGAAAAAAAAAAAAGGAGTGTGTCTAAATTTTTAATGGAGGAAAAAGTTTTGAAACTAAATACAAAAATAGCCCCTAAAGATGATCATGACCTCATCCTAAAACATGTGAACATATAATTCCACATAGCAAAGGGAACTTTGTAGATGTGATAGAGATTATGGACCTTGATATGTGGAGATTATCCAGGAATATTCAGGTGCCTCCACTGTTCCAGGAGGACCTTTCCTGGCTGGGTCAGAGAGATGTGATAATTTAAGAGTCAAGGGACATGGGATGTGAGCATTTTGTCTACTATTGCTGGCTTTGAAGTTGGAAGCAGAAGACCATGAGCTAAGACCCACAGCAACCTCTGGAAACCGCCAGTTTGTAACCAAACAGCAAGAAAATGGAGATCTCCATCTATAAGCACAAGAGACTGAATTCTGCCAACAACATGAATGAGCAGGAAGCACACACACACACACACACACACACACATACACAGGCAGCCCTGTTTATGCCTTGATTTTTCTCAGGTAAGACCATGTAAGGTAATAAATCTGTGTTGTTATAGATTGACTAAAATTAGTAATTTTTTATAGCCACAGGTTACCATAAAACTTACACTGCTAATGTCAGTCTAAAGGAGAAGTAAAACATTTTTAGACACATACATATTCAGGATATTTACATTCTAATGACTCTTTCTAAAATAGTCAGTTGATAATTACTCTATAAAAAAAGAGAATATATGAAAGACAGAATATAATTTGATAGACAGCAGAACTAATGTATCAGATATAAAAAAATAAAAACCCTAGGATGATAGCTGTATATCAAACTTGGAAAGCCATCAGTGTGCATGAAAACAGTAACAGTAATTTCCAGGAATACATCAAGGCAAATTGAAATGTAATTATTTCAAATGAGAATAAATGAGAACTGAAAGTTTTCAATAATAAAATGAAGAAATTGTACAATTTCTTCTGAGAAATAATCAGAAATTACAATGAAACTGCATAGGAAGCATTATAGTAGATACTAGAAGTAAACAAGAGTGGGATGCAACACTGAGCCATTTAGAGTGTGTGTAAGTAAATCCACCTAAACTGGTTGATGGCCTCCTTTATCATAGATGATGCTGGTACATATTTTCAGAGAAATGCAAACTCACTAATTGTCTTTTAAAAAATTATAATATAATATTGTTAAATTAAATGTCTTTAATTGACTTTCATCCTTTAGAATAAGCTATAGACAAGGTGCTATAATTTGGATGCTGAATGTCCCCCAAAGGACCATGTGTTAAAAGCTTTATTTCCAGGGTGGTCTACAGGAAGGTCCTGTGGAGAAGGGGCCTTGTTGGATTCCCCTAGGTCATGAGGAGTGTGCCCCCAAAGGGAATTGTTAGACCCTATTCCTTCCTCTTTGTCATTGCCTTCCAGGTTACAAGGTGAACAGTTTTGCTCTACTATGCCCTTCTGCCAACATGTGTTAACCCACTGCATACCTAGAGCAATAGGCCATTAGGTCTTGATCTTGGACTGGAAAGTCCAACTCTGAGAGTCAAAACAAACCTTTTCTAAGTTAATTATCTCAGTATTTCATTATCATGATGAAAAGCTGACTACACAGTAGGTATTAGGGACAATTATGGTTATAGAATGGAATTTAAATGTTATCATCTGTTTTGAAAATACAAAATAAATGTAGATCTGACAAAACTGAGAAAATAGGGATGTAGGTAGGTAAAAAGAAAGAAGAAAGGGCAGGTTGGTAACGTTAGCTTGTATATTCCTCAACACCCAATCAATAAATACTAAGAAAATATAATAGAACATGATAGTAAAAAATAAAGACAGAAGTAGTTGAGTAGTTATATCTGCAAATTGGGATCCATATTAGGATAAAATAAAGAGAAGATTTATTTTAAACAACTTTTACACCCTTTTATTTGTTTATTTCCACTACTAAGTCATCTTCTGCACATACCACCTGCACATGTTCAAAGCCGTCCTATTCATCATTGAAGACACACTTTAAGTCATCTACTCTATGAGGAAGTAGTTGAAGTTAATTTTTGGGAAAAAAGTAAAAGTTCTTCTTGTGTTTTTTGACTGGAAATGACTGTTTTGGTGAGCATCATTGAATTAGTGAGGACACACTTGCAGAACAGCTGAAATTCACATACCTTTCTGTTTTAGGTCATTGGTCAAAGTCCATGTTGACAATTTCAGCTTCTAAACTGCCTTGTGGACATATGACTACAGAATACATCCATTGTGCAAAATCTTGTAAATGTGACAGAGGACCTTATTCTGAACAAAGAAACAAAACAATGAAGGAGCAAGATGAAAAAAATCCCATAAAAGAAACACACACACACACACACACACGCACACAAATAAACAAACAAAAAACATAGTGAATCTGTTCTCTCTTTTCCACCATTGCAATACTTTCCTTTTAATATTGATATCCTTTTAGTTAAAAACTACTTTAATTCTAATTTTGCACCACAAATGTCAACTAAAAGAATGACTACAAAAAGAAAATTGTGTACATGCATTTCTTATAAGTTCACTGATGAAAAAGTATTTCTACATAAATAAAAGTGTAATACTCATATATTAATAACTTGTGAGTGAAATAATCAGAACTTACATACAGCCACACATATATGTTAAATTACAGATAGAAGAGTTTTAATTTAACTATAGATACAATCATAAAAATCATCAAAATGCTTAAGGTAGGAAAATATTTATTTTGTATAATCTTGATCATAGGTCTATCAATACATTTAAAAATTACATTTTTCAAAATGATGGAAAGGTGATAAATTTCTTTATTTTAGAAGTCCAGAAGTCTCATTAAAATGGGGAACTGAAAATGATGATTTTTTATTCTTTAGCAAAATATTTAATGGAAAACAGATCTAATTTCAAGTAATTTTAAAGTCTAGGTCAGTCCTTTAGTGCAGGACTTTTACTGGCTTTGGTGATGTGCAACAGCTACTATGTGATGTCAGAAAACCCAGAACCTCCTATCACACCTTATGCTCAGATTTGTCTAGAGGCATAAGGAAAACAACACTGAAGCCCCAGCTGTGATCCAGTTTACTCCCAAGAACAAGCTCTTTGATAAATCTCCCAACTTCACCGAGCCTCATTGTTTTTACAAATAAATGTGAGTTTCATACAATACAATGGGAATGAAATGGCTGGATCAGGCTGACTACATAATTTTATAGGAGGAAAGGACTGTTTTGGAGCTCATGTTCCCCTGAGCCCAGTAGGAAGAGATACTTTCTTCTCCAATTCTTCTCAGATTAGCCTCAGTAGCTTCTCTACAGACACTCAGCTTTGCTTTCTGAGTGATCCAACAGAAGATCTCAGGAATGGAAGACCATGCTCTCCTATCATGTTGAAAATCTAGGAGACTAAGAATCAAGTGCAATCTCTCCAACTATACTGTAGGCTTTATTCTCCTAGTATCCACATGTTCCCCCACCCCCCATTTCTCATTCTTCTTGATAGAGGGAATTGAACAAAAAAAAAAGACTGGCTAGCAACAAATTTACTAGTCTCTTTTTCAGGGTGTGCTTTTTCCAGGGGTCACTATTGAGAAGAACTATAGTTTGAATCTGAAATGTTCCACAAAGGCTCACTTGTTAAATAGGTTTCATTCCCAAAAGCAATATTCAGAGATGATGCTTTTCAGAAATAATTGGATCATGAGGGTTCTAACCCCATCAAAGGATTAATCTACTGAGGGACTCATAGCTGAATGGACTATTGGGTGGTGGTGGAAATTATAGGAGGCAGGACCTCATTGAAGGGAGTGGGCTCTTGAGTATATGCCCTTGGGACTATATATTGTCCCGAGCCTCTCTCTCTTTCTCTGCTTCCTGGTTGATATGAATACAGCAGCATTCAATCCACCACACCCTCCTTATTATGATGCTCTACCTCACCACTAGCTCAGAAATAAGAGCCAAGTGACCATGGACAGAAACTTCTGAACCTATGCACCCAAATAAATCTTTCCTATTTAAAAAAATTTTTTTCTGGTATTTTGTTACAGCAACAAAAACTACCACAAGAAATGTATTATTCTTTTAAGCTTGGTCCATTTTGTTATTCCACTTTCTATCACTATCACAAAGAGCTGAGATAATTGACTTCTAAAGAGAAACAGTTTATTTTGGCTCACAATTTTGGAGGTGCTAGTCCAAGATTGATTAGGCCTGTTGCTTTGGGCCTGTAGTGAAACAGCACATCATGGAAGGAGCACATGGTGCATAAAAACCTCTCACCTCAGACTATGGAGCAAAATAAAGGAAGAGAAAGAGGGGAGGCTCCAATAGCTCTTTCAAAGTGTAAAGATTGCCCATCAGGGGCCAGTCCATAAATGTTCTACCACCCTTCTATAGCACCACCCTAGAGACCAAGCCTTTGATGCATGGGCTTTGGGGGACTTTTAAAATCTAGACTACAGCAGCCACCATTCTCCATTTGGTGAAGGTCACTTCGGAAACCGCTCAACCAGGGCTGGGGTGGTAGCTCAGAGGAAGAGTGCTCACCTAGCATGTGTGAGGCGCTGGGTTCAATCCTCAACACCACATAAAAATAAAATGAAGGTATTGTGTCCACCTACAACCAAAACATAAATGTTAAAAGGAAAAAAAAAAATACACAAAACAGCTCAACCCTCACTTTCTGGGTCAGTTCTTCCCTACACCTCTCCCAGTAGAGGGAGCTGTTCTGTCCTTACTGCACCCTTTTCTGAATGAGCCTTTCTAGTTAGCCTCCATGAATAATGTATTATATGTTTTTGTTCCTCCGAAACTCATGAAGGCTTGGTACAAGTAGTGATCTCAAAACATTTTTATGAAACAAATAACGCATAACTAACATTCAGTATGGGTCCTTTGAATGAATAAATGTTTAATACTCTATATAACTTGTTTATTGAAAGCAGAGGGGATTTTTTTTTTCTTGATGGCTTATAATTGGCAACTGGGAAAACACTAATTGAAGACATTTATAAACTATCTCTCTGTCCCTCTATTATGTCAGCTACTTTGTCTGCTGTGCTCACTAGAAAATCCCAGAATCTACTGAAGTGCCTGGAACAATGTAAATTCTCTGTAGTAACTAATTTGAACATGTCAGATGGGAGTTCATATGTCCTTAAACATGAGTTACACATTTATTACTAACTGTTAGAAACCTATGACCAAATATATTACATAGATTATGCAAAATGAACAAATAATTTAACCTTCAACAGTGGGGTGAAAGATGGCGTAAATCACTTTCATGTGTCAACATAGTTAAGGGACAGTACCTTTGCTAGTCAGCTTTGCTTCACTGCGACCAAAAGACATGGAAATAACATCTTCGAGAAGGAACAGATAAATAATAGGGCTCACAGTTTTAGAGGGTAAGTACATTGCTTTGGGCCCCATGGGAAGCAGAACATCATTGTAAAAGGGTGTGGCAGAGGAAAGCAGCTCAGAAGATGGCAAGTAGGAAACAGAAAGAGCACAAGCACTACTCACCAGGGACAAGGGAGAAATGGGGCAGGGAAAGAAGGGATGGAACCAGAGCAGTACTGAAATCCAGCTGGGCAAACAAATTCTATAGCTCCACCTTCAGCACCTGGGACACATGGCATCATGATGCTCTCTATAAAGGGCTTATGTAACTGACCCCCATAGCCTTGTTGGTTGCAGCCCACGTGGCCTCTCGCTTAGCTTATCTCTGATCAATTCCTGCAGCTTTCCCCAACAGACATTCCACATTATGTGCATCTCTTAATCTTGGAGGTCTTCACTGAAGCTTTGGCTTCCTTCTCACATCATCACTCCTCGCCTTCTCAGGGGCTACCAGCAGGGATTCCAGCTCTGCTTCATTTTGCCTGGCCTCTTAGGCCATTTTTAAAAATCTTAGTGGAATCCTCCATAAACCCCTAACTCCAACATCCTATATTCCTGCAGAACCAGCACCATGTGGTTGATGCCAAGGTTTGCCACCATCTTGAGCAGTACCCAGTTCTCCTAGGACCATGGCTGCCACAGCCTCTGAGTGCCTGATTGCCTAAGTACAGTAAAACAGCTTCTTAGCTCTGCCCCCATGCAAGCATGATTCTCAAAGGAAAATTTAGTTTACCCTCTTGAGCCTGATATGGGTGTGGCCTTGCCAATTCCTAAAATTCCCTCAAGCCATCTTTTCTATTGGTTCTGGATAAAGTACTTAGCATTTCTTTTGTGGCTATAATCTCTTAAACAATCACACTTTCCTTAGTCTTGCTTTTATTCACACCTTTTCTTTTCAGATCTTTATGATCTGTAATATACTCCTGATCATAGTAAACTTGGCTAAAAACTGCCAGCAATATCCATGCCACTCCCAAATGCTATGCTGCCTTGAAATTTACTCCTCCAGATTAATTACTCCATCATTTTAAAATTTAGCCTCACAGAAGGTCTCAGGACATGGGCAAAATATAGGTAACTTCTTTGACAGAATGTAACATGAATTGCCTCTAGTCCAATCCGATAGCATCATCCTTCCTTTACAAAATCTTGTAAGCCCAGCCTTTACTGTCCATAGTCCTATCAGTATTCTGGTCTTCTGATTTCCCTCCAGAAGTGTCCATTTAGCTCCACTTACAACATCCTAAGGTTTCTCCCTCGTGCATCTCAAAAGTTCTCCAAACTCTTCCTGTAAAGAGTTCCAAATGCTTCCAAATCACTCCCAGTACAAATTTATGCTTTAGTCAGCTTTGCATTATTGTGACCAAAAGATTTGACTTGGACAACAAAAAGTTTATTTTGGCTCACGATTTCAGAAGTAATCCATGGCTAGCCAACTCCATACCTCTGGACCCAAGGTGAGGCAGAGCATTATGGCAGAAGGATGTGGCAGAGGAAAGCAGTCCAAGACATGGCAAGCAGGAAGTGGGGGGAGGGGGGGGGGAGGGGAGGGAAAGAGAGAGAGAGAAAGAGAGGGTGGAGGGAGGGAGGGAGAGAGAGAGTTTTGCTAACTAGAGATAATATATGAACCTCAAAGTCATGCGACCAGTGATCTACTACCTCCAGCCACATCCTACCTGCTTACAATTACCATCCAGTTAAGACACATCAGTGGATTAATCCACTGATTAGTTACACCTCTCATAATCTAATCTCACAATCTAAGCTTTCCCCTCTGAACATTCTTGCATTGTCTTGCATGAGCTTTTGGGAGACACTTTATACCTAAACCATAACAGTACTCAATCAGACCCTAGGTGTTGCTATGAAGGTATTTCATAGGTGTGTTCAGCATCTAAAATTAAAGTTCACTTTACCTAAAGAAGATTATTCTGGAGAATCTGGACAAGCCTGAGCCAAAGGCTTTAGTAAGATTAATGGAGGTTTCAGATCCTGCCTGAGAGTTTCCAGTTGCCCTTCAAGGTGGCCTGACCTACAGAGTTGACCTGGCCAACATCTATAATCCACAATAGACTGTGAACTAATCTACTATAATACATTGCTTCACACACGCACACACACACACACACACACACACACACACACCCGAGTCTCTTTCTCTGGTGGAACAGATATGTTAACAATTGATTTTGCAGAATTTTGTTATATCAGAATTTCATTCACCTTGATATCAGCATTTTTTTTCACTCTCAAATGAAAGCCAAATCTTTTCCACTCTATCTCCATCCTATGGAAAATAATTCCCTTAAACTCTTGGTCAACAGGATGCTTAGAAGTTTTTTGCAAAATCCTTTGCCACCATGTATGTGTAACTACACATTTCTATTCTTCTTCCTTTTTGAATATAAAATAATAATGGGTTTTATGCTATCTGCAAAAATTTACCTTGATTTATTCATTCCACAAAAATATACACATTAAAACATGTCATATAACATACATATGTGAAATATATGTGATTTTTGTCAATTAAAATAAATCAGTGAATATTTTTTTCTAAAGAATGAAAAAAATATTTTCAGATGCTATAACAGTTTTAGAAATAAGCTCCCATTAGGTCTTTCTCTTAATACTTAATGCCTCTTAAATGTTACTGTGAAGATTTTATTTTGACTGTCTACTCATGTTTGTCATTTCTCTTGCAGATTTCAGAAAATCTGAAATCTATGGCAGGGTCATAACCCTGGCATTTATGCTGACATTGCTAAACCCTTATATTTAAGTGATATTTCTGGTTTCAGAAACTTTGAGGAGAGGGAGTTTTCCTGCCTCTCAGTCTGACTGCAAAATCCCAAAAGGAACTAAATTTCAAGGTGAGCCAGGCTCAGAAAATCCCTTTCCTAGAAAAACTCCCTGCTTCTTCTACAGCACTGGTTTAGCAGTTGCAGATTCCCTTCTAAAATTCAGTTTAGGTATAATTACTAGATATAAGTAGACATCTCATTCAAAATAACTATAATAAATATACCAAAAAGTGTTTTAGCCAATTTTAATTTTAGAGCCCCAAAACTCTTATTTGCTCCATTTCAGCTTCATCAATCAGAATCAATGTTTATCACACTGGTATTTTGCTTATTTTCTTTTGTTTTGTAAACAAGTTTTGTTTTTGTTCTAGAAGGCTATTCAATATTTATTAAGCATGCTAATATTTGAAGCCACTCATCACTTTACGAATTCTGGTGGGAGAATCATGTCAAACTTGTTGAATATTACAATGATTTACCATGTTTGATAGAGCCTAAAATAATAAGATCTAGTAATCTAGTTAAAATGGTAAACACCATGGAGAACAACCCATTAAGCACAAATTTTATTTGAATTCAAATAAAAGTTATTTGAATCTACACAACTTTCATATTTACCTCTCTAAAAGATAAATTCCACATACCACTTCCCTACTTAAATGACTTTATTGATATTTTTCTGCAGAAATATCCAAATTTCCTTCTGAGAAATAGTTAACATTGGAAATGTGACACCATGGCTGTCAGGCAAAGTTAAAATAAAGATCTTGAGACTAAAAATGGTTAGTAAAAGGGGCTGGGGTTGTGGCTCAGCAGTAGAGCACTCACCTAGCACGTGCACAGCCTGGGTTGGGTCCTCAGCACCACGTAAAAATAAAGGCATTGTATACAACTAAAACAAATAAAAAATATTTTTTAAAAATGGTGAGAAAAAGGATAAATTGAAGGTCAGATAGCGATTTTGCTAGGATAGAAGATTTTTACTAAATCCTCTTAGACCTTTGACATGCTAGGATGTGCATATTAAGTCTACAGGAGTGGTTGAGTATTAGCAGGTTACTTCCAAAATTTTAACTATAGATCTTTATTCCTAATGGGTATTGATATGCCTAAAAACATGTTAAGAGAAACTTATTTGTAGAAATCAAATCCATATTGTTTCTAGTGGCACTTAAAGCCTTTTACTTTTGCTTCAAAATTAATTTCAACCACTTCCTTACAGATTCTCCATTGGGACCAGATTGACCAATTTATACTTCCTCAAATCTGGCTCATGTATTGATGACTCCAACTCTGTGTGTCTACACTTAGCCTAAAAGGCTTTGCTTCTCTTCTCCACATGCTAGATTCTAACCATCTTACAAGATTCCATCCACTTTTTTACTTCTAGTGATTATGGTATTTATGATAGATTTAATTTTACTCAAATATTGTTTCTCATATTATTTTTTAACTTGACCATGTATTTTCCAATTGAAACTATTAAATCTCAGAGGTCAAGAATTATATTAGTATTTTGCATTTTCTTTGGAGCTCTGCCTGAATTTGATGCAAAGTTTTATTGATATAGCCTTTATTTAATTTGTTCATGAGTGATTACATGAATGTTTGAGTGAATAAGTGTCGCAGATACTACTCACATCTTGGAAGAAGGAAATGCATTCTCTAGAGATGGAAGGAAATCAGAGAGTCCTAGACATGTGTTTTAGCTTGAATTATTTAGGTTTGCTTTCTACTTAGATGACATCTGATTATTCTTCAACACTTTGTTTAGATTATTTCTATTTTCTAGATAATAGAAAACAAAAGAAAAAGAAAACAGAGATTTGGAGGACGCTAAGGAAGAAGTAAGTAATCCTAAAACAGTGAATTTCAACATGAAAGAAAACTATACTTTCATACATCCTCTAAATCACACTGTGTTTCAAATATTCCTAATTCTTCTTTATGCTTATAACCCACCATCCCCAAAGCAGACAATTTATCAACACAATGGGATTGAGATAGATTTGGAAAGTGTGTGTTAATTCTATCCATAAAATAAAATGTGTTAATTTAAATAATAAAGCAAAGTCTTCTCTGACAATAAATTAATCAGATAGTGGATTTGTAAAACTATGTAATAATAAAGACTGGTATAGAAGGAAGAATAGACTGATGTCAGGGTGTAAATGGTATAGAAACATCTCTTTCCTCCAGTGACCTTAGGCAAGCAAGAAGAAAAGTGAGACCCAGAGTCATCAAGTTCTCTACATCTGGTGACATATTTTATCACTTAATTAGTAAAAAAGTCATAGACTCTATTTATTATGGAGTACATTCGTTTACACTTAGAATCATTAAAAAACATGAGGAAATTTAATCTTTCTAATATGAATGTACTATGAGGTAAACAATGGATAAAATGGGCTCATGTTATGGGGAACTACCCTTCTCGTGTGGTAACCCAATGGTAGGCTTTTGTGTATCTGGCCAAATGGATGGGGAAAGAGCACAACACCAGGTACACACCACACCCAAGTCCACGTGAGGAATTTGGGCATCACTGGTCATGTTGCTCTCTCCATATACAAATTAATCTTAATTAGTGCTGTTTTGAATTTCAACTGTTCTTAAACATTTACACTGATACAAATGAATTATGGCTTTTTTATTTTAAAATAAACCTTTCATATGTGTTTTTAAAAAATCAGCCTCTAGTGTGATCTCAGAGATCAAGGCAAAACCCCACACTCCCCCCTAGTGATCAAAGTTTGATGACCTCCAAATAACAGAAAACACAATAAGTGGACTTTAGATCACAAGAACAAAAAAATGCCCAGAAGCTACACAAGTCACTGCTGGTGTTCTTTACTTAGGATCCTTTTTATGATAGAAGAATAAAGCACAAGCTGTCAAGAGGCAGCAACTTCCAATTCCTTGGTCTGAAGCCTCAGTCTGAGTAACCAAACAAATAGGTTATGTATATACTCAGGAGGAAAGATATGAAGCCACAGAGGGTGGGGCAAGCCTCAAGGAATAAGATTTGAAGAACAAAATAAAACAACAGGTCAGAAGCCAGAAATTCAAACTTGATATTAGTAATCATGGAGTTTGCACAATTCAGCATGTGCTGAAAGATTTCAGAATCCATAGGAAAGGGTTTCTGTAACAATTACTTGTTTCAGTGATGTAGACAGAATATCTTTATAGATAAATTGATTTATGAATTAGGAGGGATATAGTTTCTTTTCATACTTGAAAAAGTTTTTATGTCATTTCTGGAATAATTGAATCACTTCAGATTATCGAAGTCCCTTTGATGTCCCTCAGACACTTATAAATATATCACATACTCTGCAAAGGTTTTTACAATGCATTAATTTAATACCCACTATTTCAGAATTATTTATTTACACCATGTTCATGCTATAATTTATCGCTACCTGAAAGTCGTAATGTAAACAAAGAAATTTTTATTTTACTGAAGAAAATAGTTTTTTTTCAAAAGCCCTTTAAAATTGCTATTACAAACCACATCATTCTTACCTTTTTCATAAAATTATGTCTGTTTGACAAAACCTGCCTACACTTCCATGTGGCTTGAGTCACAAGTTTCTCACTACTGCCTCCATAACCTGCTGTCTTTGAAGGCTAAAAGAATCCACAATGTTTAAACGTAGGCAGTCATCAGTCTTCAGGAGCATTCTTCCACATTCCAAATGTGGTCTCTCCCTTTGGATCCATCTCATCCAATTCGGATGTTGTCACCACCCTCAAGTGCTGCTCCTATAATGTGGTACCCCAATCTATAAATCATCAACATTAGATACAGGATACATTGCAAATCTTGTCATGGCAGTTGAAGTATCTGTCCCTCTTCTTTCCTAACCCACCCTCAAACTCAAATCAACTTGCTCATACTGCCCAATTCACCTGTGTTGCCTTCCCTCCATATTCTTTCTTTTGACTCATCTCTTTATCTGCAGTGCTGAACTGTTGAATTCTCACTCATCCTTTAAGGCTTACCTGACACCTTTTCCAGGAAGTGTCATCTCCCTGCATTGACCTCATCATGTCGGGCTTGTACTTCTTTTGTGGTGCTCCCCACAGCTGGGTTGGTGAGCTCTCTGCAGAGAGCCTCCTGCCCCAGCGGATCATGAACTTTTGTGGGGCAAGGCTCCATATCTTTGCTAGCCTTGGTAGGCCTCAGATACCTAGTGCAAACCTTAGTTATGGTGAGTTCAAATAACTGCTTATTGAATTAAATTATATAGTCATTTCGTTGGCTTCAAAATTTTATCAGGATTGTCTAGAATTCTACAGATTATATTAAACTAACAACATTAATTTAAGTCACCAAAAACCAACAACAACAAAAACTGTTCTAGTTGCTGATGAACAAATGGAAATTAAAAAATAAATTGCACTTTCATTCCTCATTAGAAAGATCATATATAAATAAGATGAATCCTTCCAGTGAAAGAAACAATATGACCTAAATTATTAGTGTTTTGTGTTTATCTTTTTTTTTTCAAAAGCAAAATAGAAAGTGAAAATAAGTACAGGTGAATAACTGTCTAGTCCTAAATGTCTGATATAGTCCTGTTTTAGTAACAATTTAAGAATTTTCAGGATGACACTCTAACTAAATCTGACATTATTATTGTTATTTTATCCCTTTATGAACTTTTTTTGTGCACAGGTTGGAATCTTCAAGATGCTAACAGCATACCCCTGAGATGAAAAAATATCCAGCAACCAACTCATCACTCTGTGCCCCTCTGACGGACCCCCTCCTCTGTTCTCACTGAAATATGGATGCCTGGAATAACACCAGCTAACACTTATGCCCCTCAAAGAGCAGCCAGAAGTCAGAGCTAGACACATTTTCAGCCTCTGCTCCACAGTGTTATTTACAAAAATCCCTCTGGAATAATGAGAATTAGATGCCTAACCTCCTGAAAATACAAATTAATAATTAGTGCTGAATTGTGAAACTAGCACCCATCAATAAGCACGCACAGGAAACAAATTGCTTATAAAGGTGAAGTGATAATTTTTCTTTTCAAATAAATCCTCTGTGTGTGATTGGACGAATGGGAATTGCTTTTATTATGCATTTGTACTCGTGGATGATAATTTTCTCTCTGACATACAGAATTGTATGCGTGTGGATATTTGGGAAATCAAAAAATATGTATATTTAGCCTCATTTAAAAATCAGCATATTTTCAAAAGTAAAATTGTTCTTTGCATGGTATTTATATCAGATTCCTTTTAAGGTAAGAAAACAAATGTGACTTTAATATCTGATGCTTAGTCTTGTGCTCCTTAATTATCCTTGCCTCTGTTTCCTTACGTAGACACATGGAAACTAATCAGCTCTTTACCTAATAGGGTACCATAAACAGCAAAACATTGTTCTTTTTAAAGACAGTTTTTCAGGGACTTCCTTACCAGGATGAATGTTTTTGCCAATATCACAGTATCTTTCATAAAGTGTTTTTTTTTTTTTTTTTTTTTTTTTTTTTTTTTTTTTTTTTTACCCCTAGATCATACTAGGAATCAGAGACACACAGCTGTGTAGTCACACAGCACTTAGCTCTTAGTTTCATGTTCGGCTGTTACAGCCTTAAGTTCTAGTCATACATAGCCATGGACTTGCACTGAACCCCAAAATTACATGGTTAGTCCTGCCCAGAGAAGTAAATGGGAACCTATTTCCTAAAAACCAAACATATAATAGAATCAAACAACATAAAACATTGTCATATTGCTTTCTCAATGATTTTACTAAATTATTTGAGTACACCTCTTTCTTATTTAAGGAGCATCCATTGAGGCGTCCCATGACAACACCCTTCCCAGGAGAAGCTAAGGCCAACAGTTAAAGGCAACTGAGGGACAATGTTGAGATGAAGATGTGTGACCAGATCAGCACCTCTCGGGATGAGAGACCTCATTGTCAACCAAATGACACTGAAATATATGAGTTATCTCTATGTTTATTTCCGATCAACCCAGTGACAGGATAAAAGAATTATTCGTATGATACGGGCTTGATATTTTATTGTCTCTACGACAACACGAAAAACAGGAACTTAAGAGAATTTTCCTCCCTTTTCATCACAGATGCCTTAAATTTCCTTGGGTATCTATGTCCAAGTTAAAACCATGAAGAAAATCAGATGCCACCATCATACTGTATCTTTAAAAATATTAACATTTTTGTGGTACCACTTTTTACCTTCCACATTCTAGAACAGGATTATCTGTTGTTTGTTGATTTTTAATACTATGAAATTGCCTTTGTTTTTTTAAAATATCATATCTTGATGTGGGCAATATTTTCCTGTTTCTTGTCTGTCCCCATGTCTGTAGAACTCAAAGTAGATAAGAACTTAAAAATTTTTGTAAAATGATAGACTATGTTTCTTTTCTCTTTATCCAACCATAGTTCTAATCCATGACCTCTTTTTCTCCCCCACTATAGCCTCAGAGTTATTTTCAGATGTATGGAAAATATTGAGTGATTTTAAAAATTTTGTACATGATCTGATGTAATGACTTTCAAGTCATTGAATTACATGTTTCCTTATACATATTTTCTTTCTGTCTGATCACCCCTCACTGTCCTGCACCATGAACCCTCACCTTGGTCACTGACTTCTGCACATTCTTCAGATCTTGGCTGTTTTGAGGGCATCACCCCTGAGAGGCTATCTTTGACATCACAAAGAGAGTAGGTGGCCATAGCCACCCTAACTTTAGTATTGCCACTAAGCTTAGCAAGCCACTCTTAATTATGTGTTTAATTATCTTTCATATACTCAATCACCTTTGCATTTTTAAAGGGTATCTTATTTTATAATATTAAGTGGACTTCAAAACACATTTATTGAGTAGATGACTGATGAAGGTAAAAGAAAATAAATTTTTAAAACAATGCCCCAAACACTAGTCCATTGCTAACTATGTGGTACTATCCAAATAGAACTAGAGAACCAACTCTCTTTCCCACATTGGCAGTTTTGACTCAATTTCATAATCATTCATTCATTCATTTATTCAGTATACATTTATATTAAGTACCAACTATATGCTAGGCATGTTAGTACCCTGAATTATTGAGGCATGGTCCTTGTCCTAGGACATTTACAGTAAACTTCATGGTCTTTTCTAAATAATAGACAAATCATGATCTGTCCACTAGTGGATAGATCAAGATAAATACTTGGAAAGATTTTTTTTAAATGTTTGTCAGGCTGCAGATTCAATATCAGGTATATCTTTCCATTTTTCAAACACTCATGATGACTTACCTTAAATTTTACATTTTGAATCTAACTATCCATGCAAATATATTAAAATTTCCTACTCAGAAAATGTTGATATGAAAAATACTTGGTTGTTACTTTGTTTGTTTAGAAAATGTTATGGAGAATTATTAGGTCCTTATCTGAATAAATAAAATTTGAATTTTTCTTATTTAATGTGCAATTGAGGTTTTAGTGATCAATGAATATAATCAAACATTAACTTTAAAAATGACACTCATGGACAATCAAGAAACTCCATTCATATCTTTGAGTCATTTCTCAGATGCTGGGAAAGCAGAGAGTCCTGGAATATGGATACACTCTTGTAGAGATACTCAGTCTCAGCTTGGAAAATTGCTACTTGTAAACTCCTACTCCAATACTGGTGTGAAAGTTCATTCTAGTCCCTCAGAGACAGTGTTTCCATTTGAAAGAAAATAGTTTCTATATTTTTCTGAGTTTACTTCAAGGTGGCAGGCCACCATGCTTTAGACAACAAGTAGCTGAGGAGGCTCCAAATGAAATAAAAGCAACTAATGTTAAATTCTTATAATCAATCAATTTTATGGAACTACTATATTAATTATCCATAAAATTTTATGCCTCAGATTTGACAAACACACATATTCATCTCTTAACACTAAATAGAGCGTGTTGTAATAACAAAATGTCCTTTATAGAAAAAGGACACATATTCACTTTTGTTTTCACTTTTGTAAGTAGCTTTTTTTGGCTGTAATAAGCAAACATGAATACTAAACTCTAAAGTCCTATGGAGATTTTATTACCTATGGACTGATACCACTTCAATTCTCATCTTCCATGAATACATTACCCAATGCTCAATCTGTCAATAGCCTTGCAGATTTACTTTTCACCTTTCTTAATCTATTATTAATTAATATGAGCCAATGGGTCAATAAATAATGTCACTCATTTTCTTTGAAGAAAAAATCTTCTGGAACATTATCTGTGCAAAAATGATTGAAGTAATGATAGTAATTTACCTCTGGATAGGAACACAGGAGGGACTCAAGAGTGTCCGCCATTAGTTATCCAACATTTAGACTACAACGAAGAACGCCAAATTAAAATGAAATTGAAAAAGTCTTGGAAAGAAGAGTGAAATGATCCAAATTGGGATATTGATAGGATATCACTCCTCTCTTTAAACATGTCAAGATGTGTTTAGCAATTACAATCTCAGTTTGTTTGAATATTTCACCCTATCTTAGCATATCCAACAGGAGAACCCACCCTGAGGGCACTGGTCCAGTGAGAACCCATGCCAAGGGAAGAGCGCCACCTGCTGCAGCTTTGTCAAAGTCTTTTTCCCCATGTGAAATTTCTCTTTGGAAATAGGTTGACTAACTGTGTATTGCAAAAGCTAATTCCAACATCTGATTGAGTCCTGCCAACACAGTTTGTAGAGTTCCAGAGAATGTGTAATAGTCTCAAGTAAATAACCAAGATCAAAATTAATAGCATCAGATCAGTCAACATTTAAGTTTTGCAACAATAATATATATTATATGCAATGTATATTACATGTTAGATATGAGTATGCGCATATTTATATGCATAAAAACATAAATATGTCTTTTCTTCCATGGAGATCTACCTCTGTCACCCCAAATTTCCAAAATATATCATTTATTTCTCTATGTCATTTGAATACCTTTACCAGATTTTTTTTTTTTTTTTTTTTTTTTTCTTTTTCTCATAATGAAGAAAAAGCTCATCTTTTAGTTGTCTTCATTTTTAGATGTTTGGAACAAAGGTTTTCACATTTGGAGGATTGGAGTCTAGTGAATCTTAAAACGGCATTTTTTCAGGAAATCAATAGAAGGCATTGTAAAGTGAACTCACATCACCTCCTCTGCTTCTGCTTTCTCCACTTGGAGCCATATGCAGAAAATATACCACTTCACAGCCTGAAGGAGATTCTCTCTCTTTCAGAGGAGTTGCAGATGAAGGGAGAGGTTAATTGGGTATTAGCGGATACCTCAAAATCACATTTATACTTCAATTTGGGCCTCCAAAGGGTATGGAGGGAAAAAATCCGAGTGTCAATTTCCTTTTGTGAAAGATTGATGTTTGGGTTAGGAAATAAAGTGTGTCAGAGATATCCCTCAATGAAGAAGGTTTTAAAAATGAAATTACCCAGAAAAGTTAAATGATGTTTGAGCTCTAGTTAGGGTGATTTTATATTAGTGTCACTCGTGAGAGGAAAAAAAATGAGCACAGAGGAATTTAAATTTTAGTTTTAACTTACACTCTGAGGATTATATTCCTTAAGAATTTTGATATTTCTGATTTAAAATGAAAATCAACCATTACCAAGCAGCATGCGAACAGATCCACATGGAGACTTTTTGATTAGACCTCCTTAAGTTGCAACTTTAGATAGACTTATATTTCGCCTCTTGATTTTTGTGACAAAATCTGAAAATATGAAATTTAGTGACACCATTCACATTATGCTGCTAACAGTTACACAAAATATCTTTGTTTAGGGACCTAATAAAATTGGTCATATAAAGAGGAAATGAGATTTTTAATGCAAAATGAAGCTGACAGTGCTCTTCTATTACCAGGGTCTTATTAGGGAAAAATTCTCTGACATCTGTTTATCCCCTGCAGCCAACCTTGTATTCAGAATACAGTAATTGATTCACAGCATCCACTGGGGATCTAACTGGCTCACTTTTCCACACCGCACTACACAGGTATCTCTGCAGCTAATTCTGAATGTACATCTACATCGTTATCTCCTGGTGAACTGTGACCCTAAACACTTTGGAGGCCCAGATGAAAGTGCTTCCTCCACCCTCCAGTGCTAGGGGTGTAGCGGATTCTGCAGCCTGGCAATTCACACAGGACATCCAATCAGAACCATCCCCTTTGAAGCCCTTCTCAGCTGGGAGACCATGAATCATTCATGGCTTCTCTACACAGACTAAAGAGGGAAGAGCAAAGCTAGTGTGTATTATTCAGGACTGCATCCTCAATAAGTCTCCATGTTCAGCAAATTGCTACAATGTTTTTTTGCTTAGTCCTTACTTCCATACAACATCTCTTTTGTGTACAAGTTTTAACAAAGAAAGGTCTTCTGTTTAAGCAAACTTGTTGATTGGGTTATGTTATGCCCCCCCCCCCCCCCCCCCCCCCGTAATGAACGTTAGTGCAGTCACAGATTTAATGCAAAGGGAAGTGCCTGGCAGGGACCAGGGTTTCCAAGGAGGATCCCAAGGTCCCAACTTCACAGTTAACTTACAAAGTGAATTTAGTGCTGGCATCCCATTTTTTGTTGTTGTTATTAGGGTACAAAATATTAATTTCACAGTGTTCCCATGTGCAAAAGCTAGTTTCTTAACACTGTGCATAAACTAAATCAAATATTTTAGCCCTTGGAAAATACTTTTTGTCAGCCTGGGCTGTGTGCTGTCTAGGAGGCCTAATGTAAGCCCTTCTCTTTCAGCAACCATACAGAGTGATCATCATGATAACGATTACTAAGCATCTTCCCCGTCCCAGGATTCTGCAGACACAATAACTGGATATTACCCCCCAAAGAAACATCACTTCTGGAAGCTTCATTATTAAGCAAGCAGGATTTTCCTTGTGTCATCATTCACAGAGGGTTTATCTTCCAAGCTGAAATATAAGCACCAGGAGAAAACCACAGAAATCCGAACTGAAAGGGACAGAATCACTCAATGTCCCAGGCGTTTTCTTCTGGAAATATCAGTTTTCCTTTTGCAAATGACCAAAGTCATGGATCTCATGTCGGTATTCGAAACTATGAGCTTGGTATTTATAAAGTTCTTAGTAATGCTAATTTTGAAAATTTCTCTAAATTTCCTTTTTTCGACTTTCACATATGCACGACTATTTCCAAAAATAACATAGGCCAAGAATTTCTTAGAATAAATTTAATTGTGTAGTATTATTTGGAAGTATCTTGGCCTAGCCTGATAATTCAAAGAAAACAAAGAAAGGTCTAAAATTAAGCAAAGATTTCCAAAATTTATGAATAATTAAGGTTATTACAAGATGAAAATCTATATTTTAAAAAATATTAAATTGCTTATTTGCAGATAGTATGTTTTTTCAAAAACACTGCCTTAAAAATGAATACATGAGGGTTTCATCCACCTTAGATAACCTTGCATTTACTTTTCCTTTGGCCCAGGTTCCCATGTGAGCTACCTGATTTGCTCATTGCTGGTGCTGATTGACAGGTATGGTGACAAAAATGTAAATGATATGCAAATAGACATTACTGCAGTTCTTTGTAAATAGAATTGCTGCTTATGTACATATGGTACTTTATAACAATGGACTTCTACCTTTGTAACTGAAGAACATTTCTACAAACTATAAAATTCTCAGGACTAATTATAATATTTGAAAGCAAAATGTACCATAAGTAGATACTTAGATAGGAATCACAACTTTAGCATACAGATTTATTTGTAATTATATCACTTAAAATGTTTTCACTTCTCTTGTATCTATGTATTGTGTGTGTGTGTGTGTGTGTGTGCCTATGACGCTTATTATTATTATTATTATTATTATTATTATTATTATTATTTGGTACCAGGAGTTAAGTGCCTCACCATTGCTAAGGCTGACTTTGAACTCACAATCCTCCTGCCTCAGCCTCCCAAGTGCTGCGATTACAGGTGTGCACGACCACGCCCAGCTGCTATGATGCTTATCTTAAGAAATGGTTATGAAGGTGGACCTATTAGGATCAACTTATTTCTCTGTATACTGAATGTAGAATCACTTAATTTTGATTATACAACTTTTTATTCTAAAATTTCTATTTGCTTCTTTACACCTTCTATACCTTTTTTAAGACTTTATTTTCTGTTGGTTTCAAGAGTGCTCATGATTGCTCACAGCAGCATTTTTATAATAGCTATTTTAGAATCTTTATCAGATAATTTAAATATCTGTGTCATCTCAGTATTGTTTTTCCTTGTGATTTGAGATTTTTCTTGTTCTTCATATGCTGCATACTTTGGGATAGTACACTGGATGCCTTGAGTGTTATTTTATGAGACTGAGTCCTGTTTAAATATTATAGAGTGTTGATAGTTTCATTTTAGCAGACAGGTATGGTGACAAAAAACCCAAATAGAATGCAGATACACCAATTAGAGCAGATTAGACTGGTTAGGCCATAACGTCCAAACCACCTTCTGTGAGATGCCAGCTCAGTTTTCAAGGCCTTTACGGTACTATTTGGATTTGACTTGCACATGTGCCTCTCAGTCTGGGGCATGAAGTAGGGTCAGTTTATGTGTTAGTTCAGATCTCAAAGTCTTCACTATGGTGACCAGCATCACTTCCACACATGTGAGCTCAGGGTTGGGCCCATACATTCATGAAAGCTATGAAATCACTTTCCCAAAGTTCTCTTTCTCATGATCTCCCCAATACTTCATGGTTCCTGCAGTTCATCATTTTAGTCTTTATCTAGAAAGGTGGTCTTTACCCTACCCACACTGCTGTACACTCCTGTAACATGTCCACATCTGATGCCAAGTGACAAGAAGATAAAGGAAAAACAAAAAGTTGGTTCATCCTCTTATAACCAGAAGGCCACTGAATTTAGAGAAACGTTCCCCTTCCCCAGAGTTTTAACTCCTGTGGGTTCCTGAAACCAGTTTCTGCCACTCACACAGGATTGCCTAGGGAGTGAGGTACAGAAGAATGGAGAAAGAAAAAGAAATAGGAAATTCTTACACTCTTTATCTGTGTTGCGAGTGTCCTTTTCTGCTTTTTGAGCCAGAAATGAGGGCCTCACGTAGAGTTCCTTCAGTCTGCACTCCAGGGCCCACTTCCACATTGGTTGAGAAATAATGGAAGAATTAAAAAGGGTAAATTTATGGGCTGGGGTTGTGGCCCAGTAGCATGCTCGCCTAGCATGTGCGCTGCCCGGGTTCGATCCCCAGCACCACATAAAAATAAAAAAAAAAAAAAACGCATGGTGTACAACTAAAGCAAATAAATAAATATTTTTAAAAGGTGTTATTCATTTAAAAAAAAAAGGTAAATTCATGCTGGCTCAGTGATACCTTAACTCTATTATCCCTCCCTAAGACAACAGAAACTGCTTAGTTTCAGAATCCTCAGATAGATACCGCATGAACTATGTATACACGTAATACCTATATTCCATGGAAGTGACAGGATCAAGTGAATTTACTCCATCTTATCTGGAATTAGAACTTTCTAGAATTACCTCAAATGTGAGGACTTTCCTGGGTCAATTATAACAGAATAAATTGAATTTTTCTTACCTAGAATCTTAGCTGAAAGGGAAAGTGGTGATTCAAGCTACTGTGGGAATATGCCACTTTTGATGT
Organism: Tamias sibiricus; assembly: GCA_025594165.1. Taxonomy (NCBI): domain Eukaryota; kingdom Metazoa; phylum Chordata; class Mammalia; order Rodentia; family Sciuridae; genus Tamias; species Tamias sibiricus. The sequence goes on from CM046663.1 coordinate 24,331,915, forward strand.
CACCAATTGAGATGACACAAAGCCTAAGAAAAGACTGGAAGATGACTGTGTGAGAGGGTATCCTCTGCATGATGTCAGACATGGAGCTAAGTATGGTTTCTGCAAATTTTGACCAACCTGTTGTCTATCACAAGAAAGCCTATTGAAGGAGTTCTGGGTTGAAGCTAGCTATGGGTGAAGGAATACAAGTAAGGAAACTAAAACAGTAATACATATTTCATAAACCTGCCATATTATCTCTTTTTTTACCCTATTTATTGTTCTTTAAGAATTAATGAAAATTTCTAGAAGTGCTGTCTCAACTTATCTGAGGAAAAGAAAAAAAAAAGGAAGTCTTAATTTTTAATACTCACTCTACAAATATTTTTGAGGGACTTATATAGATACAGTGTCGACACTGTTATAGGAAGGGGAATAAATTGGTGAAAAAAATTAGGTTTCTGAATTCATAGAGTTTATATTACCCAGATATCCCAGTTTTCTTAATTTCCAGATCTTGTCCACAAGCATGAGGGTCAGAAGTGATAGCGTAATGGTCCTTTGGGGATAAGTGTAAGGAAGTAGTCAAGAACGTAAGAAAACGCCAAGGAGAATGTAAACCTTAGGTGGGCAGAGAGGACCCACCTGAAGTCAGACTTTGCTTTCTGGACTAAACCATGGAAGTGCTGGATTCTAATTTCCAAATGAAAGCAGAACTCTTATTTTCCTAGAAAATATTTGTTTGCCACTCATTGCAATAACTATTTCCCAATATGCCTTAAATTTGCTTTCCTTACTTAGCTGCAGGAAAGGGGATAAGTACCAGAAAAAGGAAGCTCACCAAAACATGGCTACGGCACTAGGAGAGGCATGGTGCCTCTGCAATCGAGAGGGTGAAAAAGCGTATTATCTTAAAACAATGTAAGTTCCGAAATCACAGTTTTTATAGTACAGCAAGTGCTTTCAGGAGGGCACTTTAACCAAACCTAAGCTGATCCTTGAAAAGATAGTTGAAGAAAGATGGGAAGACCATTCATTTCAGACAGTACTAACCACATTAAAAAAAAAAAAAAAAAAAACTAGAAAAACAAGGCCAGAGGCAGTGTTGTACTTTTGTATAATGACATAAGCTTTGGTGGAGAGGAATCTAGGTTTAAATTCCAACCTTGTCATTTATTGTCTTGTGAACATGGGCAAAAGAGTTCTCTCTTTCAAGCTTCAGCATTGCATTAATAAGATGGGGAAAAGTGTCTACTTCAAGATGTGGGGGGCGTCAGCGAGCGGATGAATATGAAGCTTCTCAGTGATGAGCATCAAGCACACACGGTTTTTCCCTTTGTCTCCTCTTCCTCTTTCTTCTTCATACTGTGAGAACAACAATAATGATTATTACTAGCAAAATGCCATCTGTGAGATGGGAAGAGGGAAGAGATAAGAATAGAAAGTGGGGCTGGCTCATGGAGGGATGGTCTTGTGAGGTTTTCTAAGGAACATAGATAGAATTCATTCTGTAGTTTATGGGGGGAAATAGAAAGGCCATAAGCAGGGAGTGAACATGGTCCAATCTGCATTTTCCACAATGGATTTCAATTTAAGGGGACAGAGAGTGAAGTGTGAAATGAAAGGAAAGGAAAAGGCAGATGTGAGTGAAGTAGTTCAAATAACGATGACAGCCTTAAATGGGGTCCGGGTGAGGAGAAGGCTAGGGAGAGGAGAGAGAGAAGGAAGATGCCTGAGTTTCTTTTTCACCCTAGTGGATGAGTGATGGTATCATTAGGTAAGAAACAAAACACTGAAGAAGAAGCACTTTGTAGATAAGAGGGCATATAAGAGGGCATGAGCTTGGAAAAAACACATGAATTTAAAGTCAGCACAAACATGCACTCCAAGTGTTTACTATCTAACTGACCTGGAGCTCAGGAAAGAGTAGGAATAAGAGCTTGTATCTAGGAGACACCAGCTAGCAGAAAATTCCCTCAGAGGGCTAGGGAATGAGAAGAACTGTGGACAAAGAATCGAGCCCCTAGAGCACTAGTATTTGAGGGACAGAGCAAAGTGTGTATTCCATAAGAAGACAGATGAGGAAGAATCAGAAAAGAGAGATGCTCCCCATCATCCATTGGGACATAAGAAAAAAAATCATTTATTATTATTTGTACATTTTTATCTAAAAACAAGTAGGAAACGAACTATGAACTTTCACTGGTGCATGTTTATAGTTTATGATTGGATGTATATTTGGATTTCATATCATTTTTCATTATTTTACAGCCTTACTAATCATGAATAAAACAGCTGCTATGAGCAAGATACTATTCTAGATGGATAGGGAGTCAGAGAGATTAGAGACAGACCCTGCCCTAAGTAGATTTATAAGCTAATTGGGTAGACAAGATATCACACAAAATCACAAATTCAATACAAACAAAATAAACCTTTAAGGAAGAGTTCAAGACCATAGCAGAAGAAATGCCACCAGTTAATATTTGGCTTCTGAAAATTACAGGCGATTCCATACTTTGCAGTTCCATGGTTGGAGGTGTCATTCCAAATGGAGATAGATAGAGAAAAAGATAGGCAGTTTCATTAGACTTAAAGGACAGGCAGAATTTAGGCAGGTGGAGAAGAGAGAATTGCAAGGGCAGTGGAACTGAGAGATCAAAAGCACAAGCGCAGAAAAGTGCTAGGAGTCCGGGAAACAGCAAGTAAAACATTGGAGGTGAACTGACGTTTTTCATGTAGAGGAAAATGGGAGAAGAGGCTTTAAATTGAAATAGCATCCCAAACAGGAAGAGTCTTAAACTTTTGGGTAAACACTATAAAAAGTTTTTTATTAGGTAAATTATGTGACAAACGGGGTATATTAGGGATTCAATAAGAAAGTTTAGACATATAGCTTCAATGCAATATATATGAATGAAGAAATCTGTCAAATAAAATACTTGTTCATTAAATTCTTCATTATGCATGATTCTGTGCCAAACACTTCTGTACATCGTTTAACTCTATCAATTCACTCAGAGTTTGTAGCAGATTTGAAAACTGATTTAAGCACTGAGGCCAAAACCCATCATCATAAACACTATTCCATGGTGACAGATGTGTGATAGGAAGGTCCAAAGGATGGGAAGGTGTTGGTATGGTGGATGAGAGGAATGACAGAAGAAAATTAGATATAGATTTGAGAGATGTGTCAGAGATACACAATCCCTTGAACAGTGCCTAGATGCTCCAATGGTGCCTAATACATGGTACATTGACAATATATGATTATTAAATGAATAGCCAAATAAGAATGTTTTGGAAAGTAATGGAACACTAGAAAATGATGGAGCCACTAACTGCATTAGCAATATAGCCTAGGAAAAAAAGTTACTCTTGCAATTATAAATTGATGAGTTGGGTTGGGCATGTGGGTGGAGGTGACATGCCCAGGTCAAACAAGTCAAATCTGATCTGTGTGAAGATAAGTACAAAATAGCTGATTCTTTTCTAAGGTAGAACTTTAACAACGTTGACATATTAACCAAAGAACTATTTCAGTGGGTATTTAATGACGTTTTCTAGATACATTATGACATTTGCTTTTTTTAATCTGTTGGGAAAATGACAGGAGTTCACAGTGGTGCATCTGCAAAAGAATGGTGTTATAACTGGTGGAAAAGAAGTATGAAGCAAGATAGTATTTTTTTCTCTTTTGAAATATTACTTCATTTCTCTTTTTGATGCAAACGGAGAAGAAAGAGCAAAAATTGCATATGCATCACTACAAAACATCAGGTCTGCTTTCATTGCACAAAAATTTTAAGAGCATGTATTTATAGTCTGAAATAAAACAAGAAATGAGACTGTGTAAAATAGTCAGGTGCCAGAAAGGAGACTAATGCACCAGGCTTTATATTGGAACCCGAGCCACATTTTGAGGAAAAACATTATAATACAAATATCTATATTCAAATTACAAGCTTATTAAAACTCTCTTGAATTCCAAGAGATTAAATATTTTTGCAAGGTTTTTAAATATATGCCAGTGGTAATCTTTTGACATATGTTGAGATCAGAAAACTGCAACTTTTATCGCACAACTCAGTTAGGGAAATACACAAGATAAACAGCACTGCTACTATTTAAATATGTAAATTATCACTTTACAAAGAAATCTTGATGCCTTATTTTTCTAAGATTTTTATAGAAACCGAACTATTTGCCTTCCTATCTTTGGACGGTTTTACTTTAGATTTACCTATTGTTTTAGTCAGCTTTTTTCCCTTCTGAGACCAAAAGGCCTGACAAGAACAATTTTAAGGAGAAAAGATTTATTTGGGGGGCTCACGGTTTCAGAGGTCTCAGTCTATAGACAGCTGGCTCCATTTCTTGGGGCTTGAAGTAAAGCAGAACATCATGGCGGAAGAACGTGGTGAAGGGAAGCAGCTCAGGACATAATCCAAAAGCAGAGAGAAACTCCACTGGCCATCTACAAAACATACCCCAAAGGGACACCTCCAATGACCCACATTCTCCAGATATACCCTCCCTGCCTTCAGTTACCACCCAGTTCATTTATCAGAGGAAAAATACACTGATTGGGTTAAGGCTATTTTAATCCAGTCATGTCACCTCTAAAACTTCTTGCATTATCTCACACATGAGTTTCAGGGGACACTTAATGTCTAAACCATAACATTTTTATACCAGATTCTCTAATTTTGATCAGAGGTACTTCTTTATAAAGCTTGCCTCTGGTCCCTGTCTCAGATGTAGGAAACTAGGTATTTAGAGAAGGGTCCGGGAATCTGCAATCATTATACACGTGATTCTAATGCATGCTAAAGTTTATCAGTAAAGTAGAAAATTCTGTGTGCCTAGAGATAAAAATCAATGGGTTTCTTTCTATCACATGCCTCCTCTACCTTTCCCTTAGCTGTTATTCATAAGAGCTGAGAGAATAATTACTCTGGTGTGTATTCATTATTCAATGCTGATTTTCATATCATAGGTGGAAGATGATGGTAAATTACAACAATATGAAACACTGTGAAATGTTTAAATACATAAACTACAATAATTTTTTAAAGTAATATTATCATTAATTTTCCCTTTCCCTTGGATACTAAGAAAATGCAGCTAAGTTACTACATCAAAGGGTGCTCATGGGAGAAGATCCACTTGGCATCTCAGAGTCCCTATGAAGGCATAACCATGCGTGTCCCATCATGGGTAGTTCACATAACACTTGCTGCCTTGCACTGTTTGCTGTCAAAAGAGCTAATTTAGTGTAAGTCTAGCTGTGTCTCTACAAAAAGCAAAGAGAATTTCTTAATTTAATAGCATTGGGATGAATGTGTGCTTTAGCAGTGAGCAACTGCTTTCTGTCTAAACATAGTCTTCCTACTTCTGTCCCAGTCTCAGGGATGAGATAAAATTGCAACTGATTTTTTTTTTCAATAGGGTTTTCTGTGTTTGTAATGACTTAATGAGGAAACCAATAACCTATTGAGTTTTCTGTGGTTTATTTGAAATACATACTTCACTGTACATTACAAAACCCCTCAGCTACATTTCTCAGCCCATCGAGAATTTCATCACTGTTATGCTTTACATCTTATTATGTGACATATTTCATTTATTTATTTTTGTTTATTTATTTATTTATTTATTTATTTATGGTACTAGGGTTTTAACCCATGGGCATTTAACCACTGAGGCACATCCCCAGCCCTTTTTATTTGTTATTGAGACAGGTCTTGCTAAGTTGCTTAGGACCTTGTTTAGTTTCTGAGGCTGACCTCAAACTTGCAATCCTCCCACTTTGGCTTCCCAAATTGCTGGGGTTACAGGCATGTATCAGCACACCCATAATCTTTAGAGAATCGTATCAATGTTCATTTTTTAGAATTTTAAGATTTTGTAAAAACTGATAATTAAGTAATGTTTCAAATGGTAGTGTTTAAATAACATTTCAAATAAAAGAAAATATTAAATACTAGTATGCTTTATAAAAATAATACTTCATTCACTAGGTTTTCAGAATTAGAAGAAAATCATTGATGATTTACAGGATGGAAAGAGAAAATAGAAATAACTCATCCATTTGGAAAGCTACCATTTAAGATACTAAATACACGGCTTCTGAAAATAATAATTTTGATCAATTCAAGCTGCTCATCAGGGTCCTGACCTTGACAGAGTTCTTGTACATCATCTTTCATGCAAACCATTACTCATCCATATTTTCCAGAGATTTCTGCCCTAATATATCAGGTAGAATGCAAAACTATGAAAAGCCTTACAAGAAAATTCATAGGAGCAGGATTCTATATGCACTGGAAAATTTTTCTAAAGACTTGGGAAATTGTACTTTTGTCTGAATATGAGATGATTTCTAGAATATTTGCAAGAGTGGGCCAGACCACTAATAATAAAGAATAGTCCTTTTTTTTTTTTTTTTTCATCTATCCACATACAAACTCCAAAAATTTCCAAATTTGTTTTTACATGGTACTACTGAAGGTATCTCTATACCAAGTGCTAGAAGATGACTATTCATTTTAAAATTAAGAAACCAACTTACATTGACTAATGAGTAATCTCTGATTAATTCCTCTTGCAAGTCATTATAAATTATAATAAAAATTTCAGTAGAATGAAAAAAAATTTTAGGTGATATTACATATATTTGTTAGTGGAATCACTGATATGTAAACAATTCTCCATCATTTTATGAGGCATATTCAGAAATTGGAACTTTATTTCTCATCATGGGCTATTTGCTGTTTTGTAATGGATAGTGGCTAATTAAACTTGCGATGACCTTGTTGTTCCAGTTGCAAACACTATAGTGTCTTGAGTCATTTACTGAGTTGTCAGTGATGGATGGAGGTGCTTCTCAATAATTAGGTGGTAAACAATGTTAACTGAGCAGTAATTCACAGGAGCATTGCTAAGGTATTTTATAGGAACATAGCAAATGACTCATCACTGACACCTTTGTAAAATGATGCTAGCCCCTTGGGATAAATTGTATTCTTCTTCAGTACAAGAGATATTAGAAGATTATCATTTTTCAAATCAGCAAAGAATATATTCCTGTATCAAATTTGTCCTGTACATGAAAAGGCTGCCTATTATAAGCTGTTCTGGTTTGCAGTGGCACATTCTTCAAAGTGGCAAGATAGGTGGCAAACATTTTTATTATACGGTTTCAATTGCCATAGCTGGCATGAGGTATCCACAGAGCAACAACACAGAAAAGAGAAAGCCATTGGTCTAGATGGACAATTGAGAAAACACAAAAGTAAATTTGCTGATTAAAACAGTATTTTCTCTTTTTTATCTTATTTTATTATTCTCTTTCAATAATTACACATCCAGGGGTCCATTGGGTGAATATAATTTCTTAATATTCTCTCAAAATTTTGATATACAGGCTTTTCCTCTGTTTTGTAAATTAAAACACTGTAGTATAGGATGGTTAAATGACCAGTTGTGACAAATTTAAGTAACGGATGCTGAAAAAATAATCTAGATCTTTATGAGTCAAATTCAAAGGTAATGTTTATGAGAGAATGTGGTGAATTTCAAACTGTAACTTTGATTAAAAAAATTATACCTGTATCCTTAAACTGATTCTCAAATCTGATTTCCATAAAGTGCTGAAATAAAGAACTGCTGTAACACACAGATCATCAACCTGTAAACTAGAGATGGAAGACTCTGGAAAGGCCACTAATCCCTTCATTCCCACATGAAGGAATTGACAGGCAATAACTTTATGCTTTCCTGAAGACACGTAAGTAGTTGATGGCAGAACACGGAGCCATATAGAGGGGAGTAGAACTCAATGACTCAGTGAGCAGGCAGGTAAGTACATGAGCGATGAGGTTGGTGCACAGACCAGAGGGACATGGTGGCCACTGAGAGGAATGCAAAAATGGGTCAACAGCAAACAGCAGGTAGACCACTGGGCTAAATTATTAAATTATTAATTATTAAGGTTGTCCGACTTCCTGTGCATAGTCATAGCCAACTAGTATCATTATCACATGAACTGTCTCTACATCAAAGGATTTCTATCACCTACTTTACCACTCACTACATGATGAAAGAATAATGTGCTCTTTTCTTTCTCACTATAGAAATATGTCTTGAGGAAAAACAATGTTTCCAAAGTAAATTTGGAAGGAACTAAAGATATATCTTAATTAAAGGGAAAAGACATTTAGGATTTCTTCAAGTTATCCGTTTTAGTTCTATTGTCATACTTAATTTAGATTTTTAATTAACTTACTTATTTTAATTAACAAAATTATATAGTTATACATGCATATATTTTGTATCTCTCTGTGTATATCTACATATATATAGATTTCTTTATACATCTCTCTATTCCTATATATAAATACACAGAGAGATACCTATAGATGTATAGATATATAAAAACTCAAACTTATTCCTCCACATTAACTGACTTCATTAGGTTCCATCGCTTCTCACCAAGCCTGGCACAGTGCCTGGCTAATAGTAAATGTTCAACAAATGTTGGTGATCTAAAATTGATGCCAAAAAGGATAAGAAAATGTCTGTTTCAATATGCAGATGTCAGGACCCCAAAGCTGGATCCTCACGGAGACCAACTCACTGTTTCAAGGAAGCAACAAAAAAGATGCCCATTCAATCATTGCTTTTCATTGCAACTGATACCCTGGGACCTTCCTTCAAGAGATCTTAAAATGAATATTTATGAAAAAAACTATTAAGTTATTTTGGGGAAAACTTGATATTGGGGGAAAACTTGATATTAACAATAAAAGTTGAAATTTAAAATTGATTATATAGAGAGACATGCTCTTTCAGCATGGATACAAATGTCAAGGTTGTGTGTCTTGTTGCTTGAGCCCAGCTGTTCATTTGGGGATCAGTTGTCTCTGGGGTCATAAGGGAGAATTATCTCTCCCTTTGTTTTCCGATTCATAATTTTAGGGTATAAATGTTGCTTTATTCATTCATATGAGTAATTTCATTTACTAGACTTATCATTAATTGAGATGGAAAGACATAAGAGATTTTTCATGTATCAAGTCCTTTAGGAAATAAAGGGTAAGTATCTTAAAATCAGATGCTGTTGAAGTTATTGGGGCATTGGTCTTTGAACCCAAGAAGCAAGTTAAAAAGTACTTAGCTAATAGAAATTACTTCATTTCCAAATATCCCTCAGATCTTTGCTGAGGCAATTTAACATGTTTATAAGATCTACATTTTTTCAAGTTACTTTTTTAGGCATTTGGAAGAAAGAAATCAAAACAATGTAAAATTAGCTAAAAACTACATGTTTTAAATTCAGGATGATTTTGGTTTGTGTTTTGAAGTATTGAACATGTTTTAAGGATTTCTAGAAGAGAGGAACTTCAAAAAGCATTCAAATTCTAAATTTCAGGGGTTGTTGTGCTACCTGATATGTACCTGGGATTTATAAATATCTTTCAGCAATAATGAACACATGATGAAGAAATGAAATAATCTATTACAGTAGGCAATAGCCGGGGATATTATACTGAAATTCTGAGAATGTTGAATAACACAATAAGGCATACCACCCCACACCATCTCTAGAAGCAAGATTACAGATAATCAAGGTTGTTGAAAGATATTTTGTATATGGTAAAATGATGGACTGGGAGACATTACAAGGCTATTCCTCCCCTGGATGAAATAATAAGCTACCAAAGGATGACTGGTCCAAACACATCGACTCAAGAAACCTTTAATCCTTAAGTCTATAAACCCTATTCTTTTTTTTTTTTCTAATTTTTTTTTTTTTAGTTGTAGGTGGACACAATACTTTTGTCTTATTTATTTATTTTTATGTGGAACCCCATGCCTCACACATGCAAGACGAGAGCTCTACCACTAAGCCACAATCACAGCCCTGTAAACCCTATTCTTTCAGTTTCTTTTTTACTATGTAACCCATGGTCATATTGCCTTGATGACTGATAGCGTGTAGAATTACTTTCCAAAGTAGCATAGAATAATTTCTTTAGTATCCTCCAATTCAATGGAAATAAAGCTGAATTTAAAAAAAAAAAAATGGCCAGGCACAGTGGCACATGCCTGTAATCCCAGCACTTGGGAGGCTGAAACAGGAGGATCATGAGTTCAAAGCCAGCCTCAGCAATAGAGAGGTACTTAGTAACTCAGTGAGACCCTGTCTCTAATAAAATACAAAAAAGGGCTGGGGATGTGACCCAGTGGTCAAGTGCCCCTGAGTTCAATCCCCGGTACCAAATAAAAAAATAAAATAAATGTTTTTAGTCAAGTATAACTTTCATTCAGAGGAAGACAAAAGTCCTGTTCAATAAATTACCACAAAACTACCACCCAGGTCAAGAAACAGATTGCCAGCATCCCGAAATTCTTCCTTGTTTTCTTTGTACTCCTCTACCAACATCTATTTCATCCAACATCAATTGCTATCCTGACCTATAACACCATAGATTAATTTGCACATATTAACTTAATGTAAATGGAATTAGCTGTATACAATTTTTTCACATCTGGCTTCATATGCTCAGCTTTATGTTTATAAGATTAAGCAAAATTGTTGCATGCAACTTCAGTTTCCCCTTTCCATTTTTATTATTGTATAGTTCTTCATAAACATGTCTCCACTTATCTAATCTACTCTATGTGTCTAGAAATGAAATTCCCGAGTCACAGACTCTGTGGCCACTTCCTTAGATTCACCAACTTTCCAAAATGATTGCACCAACAGTCATATTATATGGAAGCTTGACCCCACATCTCTAGCAGCACTAGAATGTTAGTTATTTGAGGTGCTCCAGTGGGCGTTCAGGGTTACAATCTTCAGTAGGTTTACAGTCCACTAAAACATGCTCTTTTGTGTGATTCCTGTTCAGGTTTTTAGTCCTACTCTACTGAATTGTCTCTCTTTCCCTGATTGATCTGCAAGTATATTTTTTGTATATTTTGGAAATAAGCTCTTTAACATTTTTATGTGTCACACATATTTTACCCACATTTTCATAATAAATAAAATTTATATTTTTATAAACATCTGTAAAAGTTCATAAATATTTTGTGAATATTTTGCTTTATTAGTATCCCTTTCGTGGAACTGATTTTGGGGTGTAAAGCAGATTATTAAAATTGGCTATGGTGTAAAGCAGATCCCAAGTTTTCTTTTCTTTTTTTTTTTAATATTTATTTTTTAGTTGTAGTTGGACACGATAACTTTATTTTATTTATTTTTGTGTGGGGCTAAGGATTGAACCCAGGGCCTCACACATGCTAGGCAAGCACTCTACCACTGAGCTACAACCCCTGCTCCCCCAAGTTTTATTTTCTTTTTCCATATAGATATTCAATTGGCCCAATACCATTTCTTAACAAGGCTTCTTTCCTCTGTGGAGAAATTTTTTCATAAATCAAATGTCCACACATTCACGAAAACTGAAGCAATTCTCTTCCAAAGGCTATCACAGGGATGGAAAGTCATCTTTCATCATTGATCAGGTGATTGTATTTATCTGGAAACCAGTACCAGGAAAGATTCTGAAGTCCTATGGGACTTCTTAGCAAGAAAGGACCATGATTGCTAAGCAATACCTCCATTTGTTCAGAAAAAAAAAAAAAAAAAAAAATGATGAAGGCAACCAGCATCTATTTCATACCCTTGACTTAACAATAATGATGGAGAAATACAATGGTATAAAGAAAAGGGGATAAACTACATTTCATAAGTCATCCTAAATTTTATTCCTTCTTAGTTCCCAACTTCCTCATTGTGCCGTATGCCATGTTTGAAAATAAGGAATAGTTCTCAAAGACCTCAAGACTATCTGACTTCTAGTTCCAAGAGCATGAGGTCCCAAAAGAGAGTAAATTTCTTCTCTCCCCCATCTAATATCCACCTCACCTTCTGAGGTAAGTAGGCTCTATCTAAGATGGCCTGCATTAATCCCTGCCTCCTGGATTTGGTGTAGGATGGAATCAGTGACTCACTTCTAAAGGTCAGAATATGGAAGAAATGATGTGAAAAATCTTCTTCTCTTGGGAGATAAATAGATCTACCTCTTTCTGTCTTCTTTCTAAGGGGAGCCAGTTACCTCCCCTAAGGCAGTCATATGGGGAGACCTTTATAAGTAAGCCTAGACAAGTTCAAAGCCTGCCAGCAGCCAACAGTCAAGAGAGTGAAAGCAAATCCAGTGGAGCCCTGAAATGACAACAGCCCTTGTCAATAACTGCATAGTAGATGTCATGGTTTGGATAAGAGGTGTTCCCCAAATTCCTGTTAGTGCAGGAATATTCAAAGGTAAAAAGATGAGCGCACAAGACCTAGGACCTAATCAGTCCTTTCTAGTTTGAAAACATTGACTGGCTGGTAACTACAGGCAGGTGGGTTGTGGCTAGAGGAGATGGGTAACTGGGGGTGTGTCTTGAAAGGGTACATCTTCCCTGTGGCCCCTTTTCCCTCTCACCGTTTTCTGACCTCACCATGCAGGGAGCAGCTTTCCACGGCGGGACCCTTCCTCCACGATGTGCTGCCACACCTTAGGTCCAGAGCAATGGAGTCACCTGTCTATGGCCGGAGACCTCTGAAACCACGAGCCCCAAATGAACTTTTCCTCCTGTAAGTTGTTCCTGTTTAGAATTTTGTCCACAGCAATGACAAAGCTAACTAAAATAGAAGGCTTTTGAGAATCCTGAGTCAAGTCACTCAGTGGAGCTGTGCCTGAATATCACTTTAACAGCAAGATAGTAACTGCTTGTTGTTTTACACTACTAAATTTTGGGGTCACTTGTTATGCAGAATAGAGAATTGATACTTAATTCTGTTTTATGCTCCTACTGCTTGTCTGTAAATTCTACCATATTCAGAATTCTGGAATATAACACAATCTCAGCCACATTTGTAGAAGACATGCACCACTGAAGTATGTGTAGGGGTCTGTTGTTATATGTATCTATGGTTTATAATTTTTTATATTTATTTAATGCCTCCTGCTTTTAGACACTGTTTTCTACCACCGAGAATACTCTCAATCAACCTTATTTCCCATCTTCCACATATTGCTCATTCTTGAAGTTCTCATTCAGGTGATGCCTCCTACACAAAGCCTGTTTTTTTGTATCAAACCAATATGACCAATCATCTCTAAAACCCTACAAGCCACATTCCACACAAGACATTCCAGCAATTAAGTTGCCTGGGTTGTTTCGTCAACATCACACATTTTAATCTTATCTTCATCATGAAGCAATTAGACCTTAAACAGTTTTTTGAAGTTAGTTATTTTATAACATTCAGAATCATCTAGTATCTTATTGGACACACATATTGGACATCTAATAATCTTTATTCATGATTTTTTTATATTCTCATGACATTATCAAATTATCTTCAGTTTTGCTTCCTAGTAAAGTTTTGAAAAAATTCCCGGTTGCTTTATTACCCCTTATTCTATTGATGAAGTGGTATTAATTTATGAATATCACAAAATCTTAGTAGTGTTTGATTAATCAAGGAAATAATCTAAAATGAATATGTATTTAAAATATATGTGTGTGTGTGTATATCTATGCGCACGTGCACACACACGGTAATATAAGCACAAAACCCAATATAATCAGCAAAACTCTAGTACTAAACTTGTATGCATGAGTGTCTGTTGTTTGGGTGTGATGATGTTAGTAGTGGGTGGAGGAGAAGAACAAGACATTCTTTGCTAGATATGATATTCCAATTAGAAAGCAAAGTAAAGATAGTTACTTGGATATAATTTACCAATAGGATAGCTACAGTAGACTCTTTAGTTTAATGATTTATAAAATGCTATTTTTCTTTCTAATTTCCCATGGGTTGTATGGGTATTTTAGTCAAGGCTGAAGCAAGTAATGGACATTGCAATACGGTATGGATTTTTCCTTGCTTTATGATTTTGTATTACACTTATAAGGGCCAATTTTAGCCCATTTATGCATATGCATAAGTCTCTCCTTTATGAAGAATATTCAGTTTTAAAGCAGTTCTATATGAATTTCCAATTAGAATATTTCTTAATTATTAGAAATATATTATGCACCAAAGGACTACTGGCCAATCTTACTGGTCACACATCTAAAGATGCAGATTATAAGTATCATTTGGGGAATGAATTAAGGGGAAAAATGTAACAAGACGTGTTTTGCAGGGTTCACTTCCCAGTTCAGTGCTATTTAGCATTTTCCCAACCATCAGGATGATGGAATATCAAGGATGCTTGTTAAGTCTGCTGATGACATCAAATGAAAGAAATAGCTGAAATCTTGGAGAATAGAATTAGAATTTAAAATGACCATGGTAAGGGTGAACAGTGGTCCAAAATGGATAGAGTGAGATGACTGCATATGCATTCCAGTTGCATATACAATAGAGCATATGTAACGTGCAGATGAGATAACAAGGATAAAGAAAACACTAACCAACAAGCAGATACCACTTTTAAGGTCACAGGAAATAAATTCAATAGAATATTATTTCAATTTGAAGGTGATTTGCCTTTTTAAAAAGCAGGGGGTGGTGGATAAAAAAACTGAAATAGCAGCAACAAGTCCTGAGTCTGTTTTGTGCTGCTGTAACAAAATACCACAGATGAGTAATTTGTAATGAAGCAAAATTTATTGGCTCATGGTTCTGGAGGCTGGGAGGTATAAGATATAGGGGCTGGCATCTGGAGAGGAACTTATTATACAGGCAGAAGGCAAACAGGGCAAAAGAGAGGACGAGGAAGCAAACTCCTTCTTTTTATAGGAACCAGCTGTGCCTTCAATAATGACAATAATCTGTTCTTAATGGCAATGCCCCAAGAATGAAGCATTAGACCCCACCTCCTAATACTGCTGCATTGGAAATCAAGTTTCTAACACATGAACTTTGGGGGACACATTGCATCATTGAAAACAACAACTGAAAGTTCTTAGTAATAAATATGAACTGTTTACTTATGAATCTGAACCATATTCACAAGTCTGCATAGCCACTTAGCACAAAGGTGTCTTTTCCTTTCCTCCTGTCATTTTAAAAAGCAAATTATCTCTGGCTGGGTGCAGTGGCGCACACCTGTAATCCCAGCACTTGGGAGGCTGAGGCAGGAGGTTCACAAGTTCAAAGCCAGCCTCAGCTATGGCGAGGCACTTAGCAACTCAGTGAGACCCTGTCTCTAATAAAATACAAAAAAGGGCTGGGGATGTGGCCCAGTGGTCAAGTCAAGTGTCCCTGAGTTCAATCCCCGGTACCAAAAGAAAAAAAGAAAAGAAAAGAAACAAGCAAACAAAAAAAGCAAATTATCTCCCCCAGATGATGACAACTTAAGTGAAAATGATGGCAAAGTGAGAACATTTACACAAATGCAAAGCTTATCTATATATGTACATATCTACCCACGTATATCTTTGTGTCGACCTCACAAAACACTTCTCTGTAAATTTTTGTTTAAGTCTTCTTAATCAACTAAATTGCACAATTTTGGGGTGCAAGAATAGGATCTTGTAGGTATGCAAAATTGGTCAATGAGTGAGTCATATTTTTCGGGTTCTTTTTTTTATTTATAGCAGTAGCATATATTACAATTCATACTGCATATATAGAGCATCTTTTTACACAAAACAGTTTGTATACAAAGTATATTCGTAGCATTCAAGTCTTCAATCATGCATTTAGAATAATGATATCCATCTTATTCAACCACTTTTACTTTTTTTTCCCCTCCCTTCCCCCTTGCTCCCTCCCTTCCCCTACCTTCCCTTCGGGTTCTTATTGGTTGATTGAAGATGGAAACAGTAGAATTTTCTGTTTAAAATGAGTCACTCTTTGGAATAGCACCTCCACTGCCACAACCTGACAAGTCCCCCAGCAAATGGTAATAGACAGTGTCCCTTTGTATATCCGTGTGTTCCTTCATCCTTGTCGTTTGGGGACAACGGATTTGCTATTTTGTGCTCATCTGCACTGTGGAAGCCTCTTTGATTAAGACAGAAGTTCTCAAGGAGTAGTCTAACGACCCCTGGGGTCAAGAGTGGTACATGAAATCAACATTATTTTAATAATAACACTAAGATGGAATTTGCAGTTTTCACTTTCATTCTCTCATAAGCACAGGGGGAAGTTTTCCAGACATGTGCTTGTGAAAGGTGAGTACAGAAGCAGATGTGAAAACGGAGCCACCTTCCATTGAATCAGACATCAAGGGGATTCACAAAACTTTAAGACATCACCACTGATCCTTTTATCTTCTAAAACATAATTTTTAGTGAAAGTTATTTGTGTTAATACATCGTGAGTTCATTTATTTTCAAATCAATGAATATATTTACATTTTTCAGTTTTGATATTGAATAGATGAAATGTTGTAGATACAACCCACATCAACAAAAACTCTTCAGCATCCTCTTTAAGACTGAAAAACAGGACTTGAGAACAAAAAGTGTGAGAACCATTGAATCACCCTGATGGCCTCTAGTTTATTAGGAAGTTCTAATTCCAAGAAACCATTTAAGGTTGTCTTCTTGATTGCCAGGAAGAGAGGAGAGTTGGTATAGATCAATAGATCTCAACCTTGGCTGCACATTGGAGTCACCCAGAGAGCTTTAAAATGATCATTAATGCCTGGATGCTTTTTGGAATTTTATTTATTTATTTTGGATTGGGTTTCTATTTAGGCATTTGGATTTTTAAAACCATCCTGTGGGACTGAATTATGTAGACAGGATTGAATGCACATTGGATAGACTTTTTTGCCTCTATGCAAGTCATGTGGAGGTTTTGGACTCCTACCACACAGTTTGGTTATTCCACTCCAAATGGACCTACCCCAGCTGAGCCTCGGCCATGGCCTATGTCGTCACCCCAGAACAATGCCCAGGATATTCTAAGATAACATGTGTTCTTTTAATTTTTTAAAAACTGTGAATTTTAAGTAGTTTTTGATTGTTCATTTTGTCTTCATGATTTGTAGTGCAGAACTTAAATTATAATAATCATTATACTAGTTTAATGAGTCGATTGCAATGCTAAAGTTAAATATTTAGCTCCCATCTTTCAACACAAAAGCACAGGAATAATTTGATATCTTGTAAAAAAAATGCAAGTGACTCATAATGTTTCCTCTGTTAGATTAAATCTTAGAAATCAGACTGAAATTAGATTCCTGAAAGAGCATGTTATTTTAACTATAAATCAAATAAACTGGGTTAGTTTCAGCTTATATTTCATCTGATTTTTGGTGATTAAAGAGTTCAGATATACTCACTCCCTCTTGCAGCAGTCAATTCCATAAAGTCTTGGGATGACAACTTCAAATTTTATGTACAGGTTAGAGAATTTAGGGCTATATCTGACCCTTCCCAAGTTATCTTGCTTTCTGCCCTTTAGATATATAAACCTCTCATTGAACATAGTCACTAAGTTACACTTACAAGCCAGAACTTTTGGTATGCTGTTTCACGGTGGGGTGACTATATATAATGATAATGTTAGTAATTGTGAGTTTCTTAATCTTTTCCTTACACTGACTATATTTAGATATAGTACATATGTTGTCATTAATTTATACAATTTCATAATCTTTAGAGAATAAACAATGACAAAATAGGTCATATTTTTACAAATCAGAACAAAATTGAATTTTAAAAGTGATTATATATTTTATCAAGATAGTAACTGATTCATTAAAATAACTCAAAATTACTTTTGAAAAATTTCTTGTTTTGAAGTTTATTATTTGGACCATTCATACAAATCTGTGTAGGTAAGGCTTAAATGTCAATAATGTATGCGCATAATGATATAGTATTTGTTGTTGAGAAGGTGAGGGATCTCTTGTGAGATACTATAAGCAGATCAAAAGATATTATTCCATAAGCTGTTTTCTATTTGCAATTACAAAGAAAAATGCATTAGATTGATTTAATTTCCCCATATTTACACAGTTCCAAGTTTTCCTGCATTATGGATTGATTCCTGATGATTTTTGTCATCCCTCAAAACCCAGTTTACTACAAAAGAGGTATCTTACTAAAAGATTGTAATAAAATATTAAATCGCCTGTTAAAATATTTTTAAATGATTTTTCTATATGTGAGTTTGTTTATGATGGAAATAAAAGAAAACTTTCCTAATATGCAGCAAATTAACCCTTTTAAAGTATTAATGCATAATAGACTGGAGAGAAATATGTTTACCATGCACATACACTTATAAATATATATATTTTATTAGATAAAATCTATGCATAATTTACATTTTTATATCAATTTCTAAGCAATTAGTGAAGGAAACAAAGATCCTATTTTGTGATTAAAATGTATTATTTTAAAATATGTTCTGATTTTTAGTATACAGTTTTCTTTCCCTTTTTCTTCTTGATTACTGTTTTCTTTTTTATTATGTTGTAATATAGTTTGTATTCCTCAAGACAAAACAAACTTCTTTATCCTGTCTTGTGCTAATTTAACTTACTCCTCATGAACTGTAACCCAATTTTTCTTTCCTTTAGTAAGTAAGTATGAAACACTAATTTCAACAAGTGAAGCCTGTAAGTTGTATTGAGTACAATAATATGTTAGCTCTACAGAAAAACTTTAACAATGACATTCTTTAGTGTTGATAGAACCACTCATTAACATATAATTCTTTGGCAAAGTGAATAAATGAAATTATATAAAGACAAACAGATAATAAATACTTTAAGAATAAATACACGAGTAACATTAAATAAGCACTTAATTCCTTGCTAGTCTGGACTGTATTTTTATTGTGACTGTTATCTACTCTTTCATATGAATTTCTTTTGTTTCTTTCTATATTCTATATTGCGAATGGTTTAAACATTATGAAGGAGCAACAACAAGCTATTTCTTCACTTTTTACTAGCTTTTATTTACAAATCCACTTTTGGGGTTTCCCCTAATTTTATGGTGGCTTATGTTTTGATATTGCCAACTGTGTTTTTCCCTTTTTATTTCTTAAGTAGGAAAGAATATGTTATGTTGCTCGTGGTTGCTTTCTCCTTACAGAATTCCCCTGACTCAGCCCTGACAGATCTTGATGTCCAAGAGGGAGTCTGCTCGCAGGATTAAAGGCAAGAACCTCAATTAGACACTCTCTGATTTCTTCAGATGTTTTTTCTAATCTTTTAATATGGGATTATAGGCAGCTAGAACCTATGTTGCTGTTATAAAAATAGCAAAGACTCTTTGTTCTAAATCATAAGCACTTGGTGTTTTAAAAACGTCTATTTTTCTTAATTTGAATTAATTCTGGTCTAGATGAGGATAATGAACTTTGGTCAGCTCTTTGCGATTCTGAGTACAAAATAGCTTGATGAGCACTGTGAAGCTCACACACTCTTCTCAGTATCTGCTGGAAAACTCCCTCAGAGACTGATTAGCTCACGCTTGTCACAAATAGGGGAGATAATTATGGGGCTTAACAGTCTATGTGGTGGATCTTTTGAGAGGCAATGGGTAGATCTAAGACTGTCTTTGGATCAACCCTAATTCTTATTATTGCACATATCTTGTGAGGCTTTTTTTTTTTTTTTTTTTTTTTTTTTTTTGCACATCCCCAGAGACAAAACATTGTCTCTTCCCAGAGGATGACATCACATTTCTTTTCCAGAAGATAAAATTGTCCAAATTAGATTATCTTTAATTAGCCTAATCCTATGAGCCATTCCATAAAGTTTATTGCACCCGTGCCAGCACCATGTTACAAGATTCTTATTGAATGAACTAATCTTTTGCCATGGAAATGATGCTTAGAAACAATGTTGCTGATTCCGTTATTACAATACAGATTTCTGTCCTCGAAGCTTCAGGTTTCTATAGCTATTTTATAATTCTCAGTAATACCAGATGTTTTTTTGTTTTAATGAGAATGTTGACTTATTTCAAATTTCACTTATTACTGTTACTCTACTGCAGAATGCCTTCACAGCAACAAAAGCCAAATAACGGAAGTTTCAGAATATTTCATTTCTATAAAAAGCTATTTGATATGGTGTATTTTCCTGTTATAACATAAGGACCATCCCCTTTAATACAGCTTAAGTTTCATCTTTGCTCTTTGGTGACAGACAGCTTAAGGTTATCTACTTAAAACACCACAAGAAAGATCTTATCTATTAAAATGTACATTCTAGAGAGAAAGATGAAATCAACTAGCATCACTAAAAATTAAGCCTTGTTTATTCAATCCATTTTCCTGTTCTCGTTATCATTTGCTAAAAACTTTATTTAGGACACTTCAACACCCTCCCCTCAAAGTGCTTATGTTTTAAAAATTAATCACAATTGCTAAATTAAAATGGTTGAAAAGATGATCACAATAGTCCAGTCACATGAAAATGTTTGTGGTTTAAATTGTATGCTCTTTAAAGCCTCTTAAAATCCTCCATGTCAGGCTGTTCACTCTTAATTTTAAGAATTTCAGTTGGTCTGTGAGCAGTGTCAAGTTCCTTACTGCTAGGGTTTTCTGTTTGTAATTAGAGAGTTGTTGTCATAGTGTAGATATGAGGTGTCCCCTGAAAGTTCATGAGTTGGACAATGTAAGGATGTTCAGAGGTAAAATGATGAGGTTAGGAGAGCTGTAAACTAACCTGTGGATTAATCCATTGATATAGATTAATTGGTGGTAATTTAGGCAGGTAGGGTATGGCTGGAGAAGTAGGTCACTAGGAGTGTACCTTTGAAGTTTACATTTTTCCGTGGTGAATGGAGCTTTCTCTGCTTCCTGGAAGCCCTGATCTGAGCAGCTTTCTTCCACCACACCCTTCTGCCATGATGTTCTTCTTCCCCTCAGGCTTAAGGCTATGAAGTTGGCCAAACATGGACTGAAATCTCTGAAACCGTGAGCCCAATGTGAGCACTTCCTCCTCTATGTTGTTCTTGTCAGGTCTTTTGGTTACTGTGATGAAAAAGCTGGCTAAAACCATTGCAAAAGATGATTTGAAAATCTTTTGAACTCTCTCCTGAACGCTCAAAAAAGGGCTATTGTTCTCTGGGGACTCTCTTCTTCCCAGAAAATGTCACCCAACTATTGAGAGTTGAAGAATCTCTCTTGCTAAAAGACTCATCAGCTTCCTGAGTGATTATGGCACCTTTTGCTGCATAATTGTTGTTTTGGTTTTTTGGTGGGGTGGTAGCAGGGATTGCTTTTTGGTGACAGAACAGCCTGAGGTTAGCTATTTAAACACTTAACCACTGAGCCACATCCCCAGCACTTTTAATTTTATTATTATTATATTTTATTTTGCAAATGGTCTTGCTAAGTTGCTTAGGACCTTGCTAAGTTAGCAAGGCTGGCTTTGAACCTACAAGCCATTCTCCCTCAGCATCTCCAATTGCTGGGATTACAGGCCTGTGCCATCATGCCCACATTCAGTTACTTAGACCCATTTTTTTTAAATAATAAAATTTTTGAGGGGGGAAAAAACACTTTACCCTCAAATTAAATGAATGAATATCTCTTTCCTAAGTACAAACACTTCAAAATGGATCAAAATATTTCTTTTCCCTTACCTCTAAAATATATGAGAATGGTGATTATTGATATGGTTCACCCAGTTACAAGGTAAACAGAGGAAAGAATGTCTTGTTGTTCAGAATGGTTGTATCAATTTCACAGGAGAATGAAAATTGAGAAAGGCCATATACTTATTTTTCCCTTATGACTTCCCTGTAAGAATGAATGAATATATATGTGTAAGAATGATCACACACACACACACACACACACACACACATATCCAACAAAAGCTTACAGTCAGTGGTTTACATTTGTAAATTTACCTTCTAAAATTAGAGGGAACAATCCAAAGTGATGACAATTGTGAATTTTGGATGCTTTTTAAAATTAAAAAATGATCACATCAGAGACTTCAAACCCTTAGTAAAATGATGAGCCACAGCCCTTTGCACACAAAGAGCATCTTTTCCCATTTTCTTCGTATTTGTGTTCTTCTCCTTTGCTATTTCCTCCCTAATATTTGGATTTAGAAGGAAGAAGTAGCTGCTGGCTCCTGTCTAACTTGGTTTGTGCATCTAGAGAAGACCAGCATTAGGCTTTTTCCACAGGGCAATTGAGGCTTGTTAATCAGATTCAATGAGCAGCACATCATTGATTTTTGGATCTGAGCTGCAATGGCGCCTGTTACTGTTAGCCACCCTGGTGAAGCTGACCAAGGCCTCTAATCCTCTTAAGCAGCAGTCAAGAAATTGAGATAAAAGCTGGCAATTCAACTTGTTCAAATAACAGATTTGACAAATTAGGAGGGTTCAACCATATGATGAAAAAAAAAATCTAGCCTTAGTGATTATTATAAGCTATATTGCAACAACAGATGAGAAAGGATATCAGGTCATTGCAAATAAACTATTTCACATACTAATAAGAAAGTAATTCCCTTTATTTTGTAAATGTCATGAAAAGAAAAGGACAATATAAATGAAAGTAGTCCGTTTAAGAGAAGAAAACTCACCAGGACTCCAAAAGTCAAAAATTAGATATTGAAAACTGACAATTTCTATACATTCTTCTCTGACATGAAATATAAAAATAAAATTTAAAGAAACACTAACTTTGCATATTATATACCTTTGACCTAATGATATTTAATTTATTTCCATTGATAAATAAAACATAGGAAGCTTAACAGTCTTTGTACCTATAAATGTAAATAAATAGTGGAAATATTAAAGCTGGGTAAAATAAATAAGTCATTCAAAATAAACTAATAAACCCAGATGAGCAACTTAATAGATAATTTTATTCAATTTGCTATGTTTACTATTGTATTCAGTAAAAATGTTGAGATTTCTGTTTGAATAGACACAATGGACTTTTAATGAAACCATGTTCCACTCTTTATGCTAATAGATATATTCTGAAATAAGTTTTACATTAACTCACAATTTGTTCATAAGTAGCTTAGGCAGTCCTTCATATATGTAAGAAGAAAAACACACCTAAGGTTGAATCCTGGTTAATATTTTTTTTCTTATTTATCTTAAAGAAATAAGTAGACCATACCACAAAAGATAAAAAGTTCTTATTTTTATGAGTTTCATAGTTATTTTATTGTATTTGGGTATACTATACTTCCCAAACTTTATATCTTTATCTTTTCTATCTTTTCAAATGTTTTTTTTTTTCTAGCTTTTCTGTTTTGTTTTTTTTCTTCCTTTTCTTTTCCTTTTTGGACACACAGTGCTTAGAATCACAACCACTCTTATTCAGTATCGTCATTGAACTTTAGCTAGAGCAATTAGGCAAGGGAAGAAAATGAAAAGGATATGAATAGAAAAAGAAGAACTCAAACTATCTCTGTTTCCCAATGATATGATCCTATATTTAGAAGACCCAAAAATCTCCACTAGAAGATTTCTAGACTTCATAAATGAATTCATCAAAGTAGCAGGATACAAAATCAACACCCATCAATCAATTGCATTCCTACATTCCAATGATGAATCTGCTAAAAAAAAAAACCAGGAAAACCATCCTATTCACAATATCCTAAAAAAAATTTTAATTCCCATCAAAATTCCAATGATGTTCTTCACAGAAATAGAAAAAGCACTTATGAAATTCATTTAGAAAAATAAAAGGCCCGGAATAGCCAAAGCAATCCTTAATGAGAAAAGTGAAGCAGGAGGCATTACAATACCTGACCTTAAATTATAACTACAGAACTATAGTAACAAAACCAGTATGGTACTGGCACCAAAACAGACATGAAGACTAATGGTAAAAATTAGAAGACACAGAGACAAACCCACATAAATACAGTTATCTCATCCTAGAGAAAAGTGCCATAAACATATATTTGAGAAAAGATAGCCTTTTCAAACAAATGGTGCTGGGGAAACTGGAAATGCATATGTTGTAGAACGAAATTGAGCCCCTATCACTCACCCTGCACAAAACTCAACTCAAAGTGGATCCAAGACCTAGGCATTAGACCAGAGACACTAATGCCTAGGTCTTTTACTTCTAAGCCTAGTAGGAGTGAATGTTTGTCTAATTCTCCATCATTGTTGGCTTAGGAATCAACTTTCTCAACATGACCCCTAAAACAAAAGAAATAAAATAAAATAAAAAATGGGATGGTATCAAACTTAAAACCTTCTTCACAGCAAAAGAAACAATCAAAAGTGTGGAGAGAGCCTATAAATGTGAGAAAATCTTTGCCACCTGCTCCTCAGATAGGGCATTATTATCTAGGATATATAAAGAACTCAAAAAAAAAAAAAAGAAAAAGAAAGAAAAAAGAAAGAAAGAAACCTCACATCAAAAAACAAATAACACAATCAGTAAATGGGCAAATAAAACTGAACAGGCACTTCACAGAAGAAAAAATACAAATGGTCAACAAATATATGCAAAAATGTTCAACATTTTTAGTAATTAGAGAAATGCAAATTAAACACTGAGATTCCATCTTACTCCAGTCAGAATGGCAATTATGAAGAATACAAGTAACATTAAATGTTGGTGAGTGTGTGGGGAAAAAGAAACACTCATACATTGCTGGTGGGACTGCAAACTGGTCAACCATTTTGGAAAGCAGTATGGAGATTCTTCAGAAAACTTGGAATGGAACCACCATTTGATCCAGTTATCCCACTCTTTGGTATATAACTGAAGGACTTAAAATAAACATACTGCAGTGACATGGCCACATCAATGTTTATAGTGGCTCAATTTGCAATAGTCAAGCTTTGTAGCCAAACTAGGCGCCCTTCAATGGATGAATAAATAAAGAAAATGTGGTATATACACACACTGGAGTATTAGCCATAAAGAAGAATGATTTTATGACATTTGCTAGTAAATTGATGGATCTAGAGACTATCATGCTAAGTGAAATAAACCAATACCCCCCAAAAACAAAGGTCTAATGTTTTCTCTGATATGTGGAAGCTAATACACAATAAGGGGTGGGGATCAAAAACTAAGGAATAGAAGTTCAGTCTAGTACACAAAGGGGAATGAAGGGAAGGGTGGAGGGATGGGTAAAGAAAAACAGTGGAAAGACTCTGATATAACTTTCTGATGTACATATATGAATATACCACAGTGAATCTCACCATTGTGTACTTTCACAATAAACTAATTTAAAAAATAACTATTGGTAAATGGCAGAAAGATCAGTAGAGAAAAGGGAGCAGGGAGTGGGAGGATAGCAACAGAAGGAGAGATACTGGGTACTGAATTAGAACAAGACATATTCCATGTTTTTATAATTATGTCAAAATGGATTCTACTATTATGTGTAACTAAAAAGAAGCAAAAAAAAATAATTAATTTCTTAAAAAAAAAAGATTTACTGGAAGGAAAAATCCATTAAGTTAAAAAAAAAAAAAAAGAATCACAACCCAAACTTAATTTGCTTGATTAAAAAATGCTTTTTTGAAGTATGAATAAATGAAATCTAGTACTTTTATATAGATAAATTTTAGGAAAGAAGTTGGGTATAGGGAATTTCATAGTTCCTATTCCACAATGAAAATGACAGTATTTCCTTTGCACAACTGTGACTCAACACACTTAAGTTTCTACATGTTTAGATAATAAACTATTCTCTGATGATCTGAAAGTAATAATTCGGCCAAACCTCCCAATCACCAGTCACCATTATATGTGCAATCACTGTTATTATGTGCTCCCTGTAACCAGGAAATCAGTCTAATTTGTTATTTTTGTATATTTTCTGCACTTTACATCTGATAGGAACACAGTAAAAAATAAATAAATGGAAATGCCAATGAGTAAATAATTGTGTGATCAACTGAGCATCCCAAATATTAGCTGTATTCATTACACAATTGGACTGAAGAACTGTAGCTAATTGGTGAAAATCTGCTGCCTAGGGAGCAAGGGCAGTTTTAGGGCAGTCAATGTTTATTTAATTTAATTTCCCAAACATTTATCGAGCAGGTATTGAGCATGTGCCCACTCCATACAGAATTCTATAGGTGATCCTATGGGAAGACACATAGACATGAAAAGTTTGTTTGTAATAAAGAGACTAGTGGACAACAAAAGATGTACTTAGAACTATATTAAGCAGTTACTCCTAAATATGCCACCAAGAGAACTAAAAAGTGCGGATGGGTATAACTCAATTTTTAGGAAATATTGTCCACCTGGAGTGACTTTTTAAAGTTACAAAGCTTAACCTGAACATTCCAAATTTATACTATTGCTAATTTATTACACTTTTGAATATCAATCTCTTTCATGGACCTGTTTTAAGCTGAATATACTTTTTAAGAGAAGCAACACAGCAAAATTCAATACTTGGGTAAGGAAGCTTTTGAACTCAGGACATAGGGAAGAAAAAAGCATACTAATAACAAAAAACATAAACTTAATGGGAGGAGATTTGGGCTTGTTATAGTAGCATACAGTAGTTTGGCCCTGGATAAGAGTAGAGGAGCAAAATCACATCATTAGGAACAAAAAGCACTCTCAGACAAGTCCATAGTTTTCCCCGAGTTGGAATATCCCTGCCCTGATCCATCAAAGTTCTTTTGCAAATGAAGATAAGATTAATATATGTTTGATGCCTGTCATTTATTCACTAACCAAACAAAGTTACTTAAACAATCTGGACAGCCATCATCTTTTATCTGTAGGGGAAAAAATAAAGGTCCAAATAATGATGTGTTCTTTGACTTTGTTAATCTCAAATGGAGGAATGAAATTTGCTGAATCTGGTACTTCCACTACCTATTGAAGACAATTCCAATAAGTAGTCATTACATAATCCCAAAGGAAATGTTTCAGGCAAAAGACATCGATATGCAGATCAAATCAATGCAAATAAAAATAGTGCCCCTGATTATAGCTCTTAGGGAAATATATATTTATATAATTTAATGAGAATTGAATAATTTGATCACAATAGGCTTCTACTAATGTAGCTCATTATTTGGCATCATAAACAAAATTGCCTGAGTCAAAGGTTATTCTGCCTAAATTATAAAATGACAAATAAAACATGCTCTAGAACCTAGTCCTAAATCATTTGAAAAAAAATTAGTGTGTGGCAAGACAAAAGAATCATTTAAATTAATCCAAGTAATAAAATATTACTGAGGTCACTAAACAATGGCAAAGTGTTACTATTTGGGGGGAAAATAAAGTACTACCCTATGCTTGGTGATATGACATTTTTTAGTCAGTTATAAAAAATAGTGGTGCCTCAACTATCAATCTTCTCCTTGTATCTTGCTTGTCTTTTATCACTACATTGAGAGATCAGAAGATTCATTGAATAATTAACATATGCAAAGATTTTTCCATTTTTACAAGAATCATGCAAAGTAAGTATTATCATTGATATTACATAAACTTATAAATATCAAAGCCAGAGGTTGAATATAAATTTGTCTAATGCCAAAGATATATAGATATTTTAAACTACTTGCTGCTTTAAATATAAACACTTTATTCGAAATGGGATGTGAAATATTGTGCACTCAGGATCTAAAACTAATAAGCAGAATGACCTTCTTTCTTATAGGTCATACCACTTGAAAGCTGGGTGACAAATATAGGGTAACCTTGCCATGCAGTCTGGTGTGTCCCATAAGGGTGTAGTGAATGAATCCTATGGACAATTGTCATTTGAGACACTCAGGATATGGCAGATCATACCACCGACAGAAACCTTGCTTGAATTTTATGGAATTTATATTCTAGTGGGGAAGACAGTAAACAAAGTAAGTACATGTAGACATTATAGTTCAGATGCGTAAAATAAAGCAGATAAGGAAGTTGAAGTTGGGATTTCATGAGGTTGGCCAGGACAGGGAAGGTGACTTTTAAATGAAAACCTAAAGTGATAGAGCAAATTATGAGGATAGCTGGCGGAACATCATTCCAGGAAGAGTGAAGACACAGGGTCCCTGAGGCAGGAGCAAAACATAATTCATTCATGGGATAATAGGAAACTAATGAAGCAAGAAGTGAGTGAGCAACAGAGAAGAGTAAGAGATGAGTTTAGACAGATAATGGGTAGCTATGTCTTTCAGGACCTGGTAGGTCAGAATTTGACTTTTACTCTGAATAAAATAGAAAGAAGGCATTGGAAGGTACTGACCACGGAAGCCATATTTGACATCAGATTGACAGGAGCTTTGTGAGGGCTATGTTCAGAATAGACTGAAGGTCTGCAGAGGCAGAAGTAAGCAGACCAATTAGGACACTATTGCAATAAGCCAGGCAAGATATATGGTGCCTTAGACCATAGTGGTAGCAACGGAAATTAAGTATAGTGGTTGACGTCTGTGTTTCCATCAACAGAAGTTGCCAATGGACCACATGTGAAAAAAAACAAAAGAGGAAGTTCAAATATGAGGCAAGTATGTAGTCATGCCTGATTAAGTAGATAAAGATATTGTCACTAGCTGAAATAGGCAATCTAGTACTTCAGAGTTGCACTGCAAAACACTTGTAATCAAAATTCTTCACTAGATACACATTAACTAATGGGTAATAGCAAAGTACTATGGGACCAATCTTATCACTGTATGCCACAGGATTTGTTTCTATTATCACATATTTTCACTGATAATAACTGTAGAAAAATAAGTGTGATTTTTTTTGGGGGTCACAGATACCTTTAAACATTAGGGGAAAGTTATGGGCCCTTTCCCCAAATTATAAACTTTGTCACACATACAGAAATTTTCCTTCTACTTCCAGAGTTGGGGCTGGGGCATGTCACAGACTCTGTAAAAAAAAAATCTATGGGTTCTTGTTTAAGAAGTACTGGCAAAGGCTGTCCACAGCTTGGTCTAGATCTCATTTGTCACCATTGGATCTTTCATGAGATCCTTTCATTAATATTGAAGAGTTGTTTACATCCCTGACCATGGTATGGATTATTTTCAGCTTCCCCCAAACAGGTCCTTTAATAATAACAGAAATAACACTGTTTATCAGCATAATTTATTTCAGAATGAATTTCCATTACTGCTCCTTATTTCTTGATTAATGAGTTCCTGCTAAATTCCCCCAAAAGGAACTGAATCTGCAACACTCTTACGATTTCATTTCTTTTCCAGGAGTCTACGGGGACACAATAGAGTTTGGGAATTAATGACAAATATTATTTCTGTTACAAAAATTTATTCTACTATTACCTTCTTATTTAGGTTTATCTAACTCAATGACTAATGATTACCAAGCATGCTAAGTATCACCGGTATGCTGAGTGTACAAGATGAAGTAAAAACTAGGTAAGAAGCACAATACAATCTACTTGAAGAGATAAAACATAAATATATAAATTGTTTAATATGAACTCTCTTGTTTGGCTAAGTGGTGAAAAGTCTATTAAATAAAATGGCTAACAGGAGATCTGAAATATGGCAGGGAAATTTCCTAGTGTCTTCGCCATCCCTTCCTTTACAAATCTGCCCAATGTGACGTCATCCCCCCTTTTCTTTAGTCGTGTCCATTCATTACCTGGCTTCCCGAAGCTGGGATCAAGATGTACATTTGACATCCATGCTGTTCTTCCTGGCCATTAGTTTTCAGCACAGGTAAAGCTTCATTGACTACAAACATCACTTTTTGCCCACAATCTGAAACATGCCATTTGCAGACAAAAACCAAAGTAAAAACATCTACTTGAATAATTTCAAGAAAAAAAAAAGTTACATGTAAGAACACAGGCATGGATAGCCATTCTGCCTACCACTGTTAATATTGAGAGTGCTCAGCTGTATTCTCTCTGAAATTTGAAATAAACCTGCAAACAAGTAAGTTGAGTATAGGCGGAAGCTTCCATTCTTAATTGTTCTCGTGCTTTACTGTTTCCTCCAATGGAAACCTAACTTTCATACAGTGAGGATGGTGGTCATTTTTATTCGTAATTGCAGTGCCAGAGCTGAGAACAGGGCTTGGCATGTATATGGCATCCTAATTTCTCTTAAATTTAATAGCTACCTACCTACATATTCTTTATTCTAGGAAAAATCTAAGCCATGGCCCCTGTTACTCTAGTAGTTATGTTTTTGTACCTCCTTATCCCACCTCCTTTCCACTCTTATTAACAATTCTATCTTTTGAAAAATCAGTCCTCTTCCATTCTCAGTTGTTTTTAGGTGGGAGGTAGAAAGCTGATTTCTCTCTCAAATCCATGTCTGTGCGGTAATTAGCTTAACAACTTTTTTTCCCCCTCAAGGAATTCTAATCCCTATCCCATCCATTATGGTTGGTTTAGAAATGGAACTATAACCTCTACCCAAATCTGTGAGATGTGAGAGGTTTTTGAGAGGCAGAAGTGAATTCATCCTTGGAATCTGCTAGAAGCACTATTTTTCTTCCCCAGAATTAGTTGGTGTAAGAACATGAGATCAGGAACTGCAGTGGCCTTTGTTATAGGGAAAGGTCTGAATTTGTCAGGGAGCTTGCATATGGAGCACGTACAAACTAGAAATGAAACAAAGAGAACATCTCCCCTCACAGAGCTTATACACTAATTGTCTATGTAGATTTTATAGTATACTATAAATTAAGTGATCTAATATTTCTATTTACTTAATCTGTTTTACTTGGATTTTTATAACACACAGAGTTATATTATACAATATATATTATTATACATATTACACCAAAGACTGTTGTAATAAATTAAATAAAGAAATAAATGAATATTCTCCCTGATATAACTTGAATAAGTACCTTTCTTTTCTAACTAAAAGATGCTTGAGTGGTTTAGAAACAGGAGAGGCCCTTCTCACCTGAAATAGCATGGCTGCATGGAAGACAGTGTTTTGATTTTGGCTTCTCAGGGTGTGTTAAGAATAGCTCCTGCCCATAAAAATCAGTTACGTGTTCAAGTTTTGAATTTCTTATCTCTATACCTCACCTCATTCCTAAAATGCAGTAGTAAACACATTTTACAGGTAAGAAAACTGAAGTCACAAAGACTAAAAGATTCAGAATAATACAACTAGTAAGAAACATAGCTGGCATTAAAAACTGGGTAGCTCTAGTGCTGAACCTGTACTGAGTTAGACACATCCTCCATTTCCATGTCACTGTTATTGGTCTTTAGGTTACTTCCATTATTCAGGGTGGTCCCATGTATTGCAAGACTTTTAAGGTCCCTAGAATCCTGTTTATATGTTAATAGAGGTGTCCAATTGTGTGTAAGAACCTGGAGTGCCTCCACATACTTTCAAATAACTTCCAAGTTTGTAGTACGTGACAAAGTTAGGAAATAGTGGTGATGGACGAGGACAAGAAACCACATTTGAGATGTGACCAAAGTTTAAGTTAAGAGAAAGGAATGAGCAGGGAAAATTTAGCAGGCTTGTGTATCCTGGCCCAGGTCAAATGATAATTCACAAGATGTAAAGGAGGTAAAAGATAATACTAGAGAGACTGGTACAAGTTACTTTAGGGCTGTCATTGCCATATTTTTGGACATTCTTTTGCAGATGGAATTCTGTTGGAAATTGTTATGACTACCAACATTTCATAATGTCATCCTGTAAATGATGTAAAATGTTATTTTTTATACTTTCCTATTTGGAATGGGGAAGGAAAAATAAATGTGCACCACTGAGTGAGCACTTGAAGTAGCAAGATTAGAGCCTGCTTGATATCTGTCTGCTTCTCCCATATCCCATCACTGGACAAAAGCCCACAGGTAATAGGATTTAGCCAAAGCCAAATTAGTGATTTCCTGAGGGCATTTTTCAATCTCTCAATATATTTGCCTCATAATTACTTGTTTTTATGCCTATTTTGTGTTAAAGTAAAAATTCCTTGTGAGAAGGACTGTGTATTTGACCACAATTATGGCACACAGCAGGTGCTAAATAAATATTTCTTTCATAAAGAAATTAATAAAACTCTCCTTATAGCTTTTTGTCAAGTATTAAATTTTATTTTAAATTATACTGGTGAATGTGGGTATTTAACTACAGGTTTCCTTCAAGAGTAAAATAAGCCCAGAGGTAACTGACACAAAGAAGTACGGGCAGCATTAAGTCTGCTCTGTCCCTTGCTCTTTTAGCATTACTTTACTCCTTCCGTGAATGACAAAATCTGTGAAACAAAATTTAGGCCAGTATTAGTGGTCTGTTTCTCTGAGGCTTCCTAGAAGGGATAATCTCCCTAAGCAAAACATAATATTAGAAAATGCTAACTGTGTCCTCAGTGGTCGTGTCTGGGTTCCCCCACCTTTTGTTTGAGTGTAGCCCCTCCTCCTCTGTACCTTCTTACCACCACAACCCCAGCCCAGGGATAGGTCTGGATGAGCTTCTGACAAGCTGGACTCATCAGATACTCTCCTGCTTGCCCATGAAGAAAGTTGATTGATGCTGGTGTGGCTTGAAGCTGTTATGACAATTAAAGGAGGAAGAAGTAGTGAAGGGATGGCGAGCATCCCAGGTTCTCACCCCAGCCTTGAAATTTCATGCTTATTGCTCAGGAAGTTTGATAAGAGCCACTATATCCCATGTTTTGCCTAATTTAATTTTAGTTACAGTAACAACCCTTGACAAGGCATTCTTATGCACTAACCAGTACAACCACTGCTTTAAAATTTACTTTTTTTGTATCTTCTCGTATTCCATTGAATCAGAAAATTGGATTAATGAAGTGCAGTTAGTGAAACTAGACCAGTGGATTGGAAAGCATAAAAAATGTAGTGTTATTTTAAACACAGATTGCCAAGATCCTACCAATGTGTCTCTGATTCAGTGTGTGTGGTGGCAGGGGTAGGGAGCTGAAAATTTGCATTGTTGTTAAGGTCCTAGATATTGGTGACCCAGGCCTCACTTTTTATTTTCTTTTTTGGTGCTTGGGATTGAACCCAGGGCCTTGTGAATGCTAGGCAAGCACTCTACCAACTGAGCTATATCCCCAACCCCCCAGACCTCACATTTTAAGAACTACTGAATTGTATTAAGGTCATCACAACTCCAAACTCATATACTGCATACCACCATGATGTGTTGTCAGAAATTGATTCAAGGATCTCTCTTCACCAGTAATTAATAGGTGCGATCTCATAAAAAAGAAGAAAGCATACTGAAGATATTGATTAAATTATGTTATAATCAGTTATTGTCACTTTGGAGCTCCTCAAAGCCTTTAATACACCAACATGCAAATCTTCAAGAGGTGGAATATAGCATTTCCCAAATTTTCTGATTCTTGATACCCCCTCTGCTATTTCAGAGCATATTCTAGAACTAGTATTCCTCAAGAGTTGTATAGAGCATAATTTGAAATGTGAAGATTTTAAGGCAGGCAAATGCAAAAGACAATTTCTGATTACTTCCAGATTAATTATACTTTTCTTCTGGCTAAAAACAGGAAGGATTTAAATTGAATTGAGAACTTGGTTGTTTGTAACACTCCTTAATTGGTATGTAGCACAGGGACAGGGACACAGTGACTGGCATAGGAACAGGTACTATATTCTTCAAAAGCTCATCTCTCCTCAATAAGTAGGGCCCAGGTTTGAGATGCATACAACAGGTTGGGGAGGGGGTACTAATATTTCCATTAAATACAGTTTCTCTATATATGCCAGATTAAAGATGAAGTAACTAAAAATGGATAGGTAGTTTGGAAAGTCTTTGGGAGAAATTGTTTTAAGTTAAAACATCTTAAGGTCTTAATATTTAAATTTATATAAAATTCTTTTCAGTGAACGTTGTGGAAATTTAGATGTAAATAATTTACTTGGAAGTTTCCTTATTTTATATCGATTTAAAGAACACTGATAAACCCCACCACATGAAATATTTCTCTATTTTGGTTTATATACACACACACACACACACACACACACACACACACACAGCTCATGAGTAAAGTGAGGTAAAGAAACTTCTAGAATACTAAGTTTTTGGAATGAGAGCAGTGAGAAAACAAAAATCACATCATGTAACAATTAGGTGGGAAAAATAATATTGTAGATATTGAGGGAGAATCTGAATACTTAAGTTATGGCTTAGAGAGCTGAGAACCCTAAAGAATGTAGAGCCCTAGATAATGGAGAAAATTCCAGAGGGAGTTCAGAAAGCCGCAGTAGCATTCAGACCTCCTACTTCTTTGACCAAAAGTAAAATTGCTGGTCTCTTAGACAAGTCATGATTCTACCAAATTACCAAGTTCCGTTACAGCCATCGAGGTTTATCCAAGTTGATTCACCTTTACATGATGTCCTGATGTCAAATCTCTAACTACTATAACCATCCACAAAATTCACTGGTTTTACTCAGAAACTCCAGCAAATATAATGGTCAATCAAATGAGCAAACAGATTGTAAGAGACGAAAAATTGGCAGTTCAGTGGATTTGATAAAACACTTGGAACTAGTTTTTTTTTTATTTTTTTAAACATTAGTTTGAACACAATAAAAATAAGTTGCTCTAAAGAAAAATGTAATTCTTTACTGGTAATTTTTACTTGTAAATACTTTTTACTTAAGTTGTGTTATATCTGCTAATGCATACATTTTAGAATAATAGAAGAGGGAAATTTACAGAAATTTAACATACAAATTTAAACATAATTGCAATTATTTTAGAGCAAAGTTAGTTTTTTCTATGTGTCTTTAAATGATATTTTCCCAGAATGAAATAAAGACATGGGTGAAGAGTGGAGGATTAGGGATTGGTTACCTTTGAGAGATTCTAGGACACTATCAGAGTGGGGGTGGGGGGAAACCTGAGCTAAAATACTTAGCACTAAATCTAAACCCAAATCTACTGATTGCAGATTCCATTTTCTCAGGGAAGTAATTGGTTTGGAACAATCTTAAATGCCATTACATCTCTGAGAATTTATGCAGTAATAACTTTTTTCTTTTTATCAAAACAAAACTTAAATGAAGAAAAACTTCTACTTCCAAAAAGGTGAGTCCTTTCAAGATTTGGAGCCAAAGATCTTCAAAAACATAGCTAACATTTTTATATAAAATTAATTTTTCACTGAAGCCTCTGTCCATTCCTGAGCATTGTTCTTAGGATCTCACTTCTTAGGTCACAGAAAGCTGAGTTGTGGGGTCCTTCGTACTGTGGATTTAAACAAAACACATTTGGGGTACAGCATTCAATACATTTCATCCTTTAGTTCTCATTTAGTCCCAGGAGTCCTGGTTTTCCATTACCAACAACCTGACCAACATATCAACATAGGAAGCATGGTTGTCTCTAAAATAAGATTTTATACACCTAATATAACAGATGTAAAACCATTATTTATATAGTGAAACAATAAATGAGGAGTAGTTTTTAAAAGATATATAACCTAAAATTTCAATGAAACATGGTACAATGAAATATTATGATAAATCAAATTCCTTATTTCATCAGACAATACATAGTCCTACAAAGATCAGGACCAGTTTGTTAACCACACTGAAATGCTTTCATGCGATTACTTCAGGTGGCAGTGAAGTGGTAAGAGACCATAAAGTAGTTAACACTAAATCTTGCCAAAGATGACAAAATTATTCAAGATGCCGCATTTCCCCACCCCAGGGCCTTCAAGGGAGGTGGGAGAATGAGCAAACAAACAGAAGCAAATATTTCTCTATGGGTACATATGCAAACACGTATGTATATGCATGCATATATATAAGTGATGGCTCTCAGCAAGGAGACTGCAAGCCTGTGCGTGCAGTGGTGGAAAACCAAGCTCATATTTCCAGAACAGAGACACACTGGGCGGCAGCAGGAGGCCTGACAGAGAAGCAGCACCACTTTGGAAAACTGGAAGCACATGTGCAATTGCCCCTCTCTGCAGAAGGATGGTTCTGGCAAGAGACTGCAGTGCAGAATATAAACCTTTGCAATAGTCACAGAATCAATGGGCAAGCACTTCTTTTGCCCTGGATATGAGCATCTGCAAGGAATGGAAGCAAAGAGCCAGAGAAAAGAGCCCCCAGAATATTATAGGTCCTAGAATCCAAGGGCAGATCAGGGCGTTTTGTTGTTGTTGTTGTTGTTGTTGTTGTTGTTGTTGTTTTTCCCCTGTATTTTCCATTATCAGAATACAAGAATTTTAAGATGATATGTGGATATTGGACTTTGTAAACAGTCATCCTCATCTCCACATGCAGCAAGAAATGAAATTATTACCCAACTTATCTTTACATCTTTGCTTTTCAGATAATGGGAAAGTTAAAAATATCCTTAAAGGAACTATCTAGCTAAAACCTCTCCCATTTACAGGTGAAGGCATTGTCATCAAGAAAGATAAAAATTTTCTTGGGTTTTCAAGATGATAAGGCTGTAAGGTAGAGAGTCATGTCCAATGCCCCTTCTCCGGGTTCCTCTCTCTAAGTCAGTGCTGTTTTCGACCCCACTTTATTGAGATATCTTATCATACACAACCTTCATTAAAATCTTATAGCTGCTGGCTGTCACCAATGTGATAACACTATACTGCCAATGTTTTTGTTTTGTTTTATTTTGTTTTGTTTTGAGGAACTCATGTTCTTCTCTTTTAGGGTCCAATAATTAAAATCACATAGTATATAAAATTTAAGAGACTGAAGAGGAGATATTATCTTGATAAACCTTGAGGGCATACTGATTTCTTTGAAGTCCACACATGATGAAAGTAGCTTAAACTTGTCCTGGACAGAAGGCAGATGGACAAAGAACTTTGGGGGCTTTGGGCATAGACTTTAGATTGATTGTTCAATCAGGAACATGGTTACAACGTAGTCCCCATGAAGGTATATAAAATATTTATTCCATGATATGTTCTTTTTAAAGTTACAATAAAAAGAGTTCTCTTACACAATGCCCAGAGCCCACAGGTGACAGTGGCTGAGGAAGAAGCTGAACTCTGTGTAAAAATGAAGCTGAAGCTCAGAGCAGGCATTTCAGGTTTGCATATGAAATCAAGGAAACACTATAAGGAAATATGTAGCCCAAGGTTATGAGACATCAGTGATTCATTTGTCAAAAAAAAAGAGAAAAAAAAAAAAACCCGGAAATTGTTCATTGAATATTATTGGTCTCAAATTTTGCAATAGATTTATGACTTGATTTTAGTAAAGAGGGTAATAACAATGTCACTTATGATGCTATATTTTATATGTGTAAGTATGTCTATAGTTAATAGAATTCATCAGGCAGTAGGTTTGGGCACTATTTAAAACATGGGTCAGAGGGGCATTAATTCTATTCAAAGTGTCCATCTGTTGCTGCCCAACTTGCATGAAGGGTTGCATAGCAACCCGTAGTACTGCATGGATATGGTTGGCCTCCCTCTGTTGCTTTTGTTTGCCCTCTGAGAGAGTTGCCCTTGATGGAGAAACAGTAGGTGTTCTTTTATTTATATATATATTTATTTTTTTGGCTAGAGCTTGGCCTGGTGAGTGGGGGCTCATTATAGCCTGCTGAGCTAGATAGCATTGTGAGGCAATATCTGACATATGAATGTAATTTATCTTCCTGGCATGATTCTTAGTCCCAAACTGATCCCCAAATTCCTAGGACTATGGAACTATAGCAATTAAAAAGAAAATACCAGGACCTTTTACTTGTATATCCAGGCACAACACACAGCAAAGCAGGCAGAGAGAAGGTTCTGGAAGTTAGATTCAATTTTGTGGCACTTAGTCAAAATGACAGTATTCAATTCCAGCATAATTTTAAACATCTGAACCTTTCAACTCTATATACCATGAAAATTGTTAAGTTAAAATATTTCTCAAATAATCAGACATTATTAAAGTCCTCTTTGCAATATATATCAAATCTAAGTATTTTCTTGACCATTACTACATGTTTTTTGCTGCTCACTAAATTTTGCAATGCATTTTAGCAACTGCAATCTTACTTTAGAAGATGCAATCACCTGGCTTGCTTTATTTCTAGTATCAGAAGCAATTTTGAGGTGGAGCAAATAACTCCCATTCACAGGCTGGATATGATACAATTATGAGCCACTGATAAATAACACTCTTAACAGACTATTGAAACTTAAAGCTGTCAATAAAGATTACTTGGGCTGAGGTTGTAGCTCAGTGGTAAAGCACTTGCCTAGCAAGTGTGAGGCACTGGGTTCGATCCTCAGCACCACATATAAATAGAATAAAGGTCCATCAGTAACTAGAAAAATTATATAAAAAAATAATACGTGAAGAAAGTCAAGTTTGTTTTTTTTTTTTAATTCTTTTTGACAGAACTGAACATTGTGTTTTCAGAAAAAACTATTACATCACATTAATATAAGAATGCAATAAGGACACTAGAATATTTTCTGTTAACCTGTTGTTACATTTGGGGGAAGCAGAACATAAGTCCACACAAATATAGGGGAGAAAGCAGGGACAGAGATACACAAGTAGGTACCGAAACATGTCATATGTAGAAGTAAAACCGAGGGGGAAAATGTTACATGCTCTGTGGTCAAGAGCCTAGGATCTCAATTTGGCAGCCTAGGTTCAAATTATGACTCTGTCATTAACTAGCTATGTGACCTTAATCAAATGATTTAGTTTGTCTGAGATTCAATATCTTTACCTGTAAGATGTGATTATCTATTGTGAAAGTTAAATAAAACAACTGATTTCAGGTATTAGTATGGAACATGGTTATGGAAATTTCTCCATACATAATAGTTATTTTTCAAGTAATTCTCCTAAACCAATAGTTATTTTTCAAGTAATTTTCCTAAGCCTACACACAGCAATCAGAGGAGGCAGTCAGGTTCAGAGACAGGAGCGGAAGTCCTAGAGTGATTTTACTAAGGTGGATCCTCTTCTTGGTCCCTGCAGCATCTTTAATGAGTCTTTAGAACACATGACATCTTTCCTCTGGTGGAGTATATTGCTCTTCAAGCTACTACTTAATACCTTTACTAAGTACTACTGAGTATTAAGGGCTTATTACTTAGACAGAGTCACTCAGCTAACAATATCACAATGTGAATAAGACCAAAAAACAGAAAAAAACAAAATTAAAAAAAAAAAAAAGAGGAATTCAGGAAGGCATTTTTTTTAAACCCAAAGAGTGATTCTTGTGATACTTAAACTCTTCCAGATTCAGAGTACTCATTTTTAAGATGAATATACAAATATGTACCCCCCTCAGGTTATTGTGAGGATTAAATAGAACAATGCATTAAAACAAATCCAAAAGGATTAGACACCGAAGCATTCATTAAATGGAGTCTGTAGCAACAATAAAGGGTATTAAGAAAATTTATTTTTTTCACTTATCAGTTTTATCAATTTCTAACTCTATCTTTTCATAGTTTTCTCACATTTGTTTGCAAAAGAAATTTTCCTCCCAGAGAACATAGTTTTATAAAAATAACACAACATAGAAAATACAGTGTTGTACAAAGAAGCTTAAAACATCTTCTATTTAATATTTCCACTATTTACTACAACTACAACTTAGTCACTGAAGAAAGGTAATAAGTGAAGTTAGTAACTGAAATACTTGAGTATCTAATGGACAAATTGATTGTAAGATATCAAATGATGTATAACATAAAGGAGAAACATAAATTATTTTTAATATACTACCATTTATACAGATAGTTCAAAAATATATTTTATAGGAATATTCAATTCAATTTACTGTATATATTTGATTTTTTATTTTAACTTTTTTTTAAAATTTAAAATAGTCAAAAACTGGGAAGAAACTCTTTTTTTTTCCTCCCAACAATATAATTACTTGCTGTGGAATTTAGATACAGTCAATGTACCTCATATATTCATAGTAAATATATACTCATATATTTAAAAGTTGAAAAGCTTCAATTTACGTGATAAGAAGGTAGTCAAGATCAGGAAATCTATTTTTTCCTACAATGTGTTTCAACAGTATTAAAGTTCTGTTTTCTCATTATTAAAATATCACATGTCAAAAAGGGGGAGATCTGGAACTGAAATCAATTTCCATGCACGTATGAGTTTTTCAGGATGAACCCAACTACTATGTATAGCTGTAAAGCTCTAATAAAAAAATTTACATTTCAGAGATAGAATGCGGAAAAGTAGGGAAAGATTAACACATCAAATGATATAATAATTTTATATAGACAATTTAAATTATAACTTTTTGTTGTTTACATACATGTGCTTCCCTTTATTTCACATTTCCAAGATCACTATAAGGATGAAGCTGAGCAACAGCTCTCTTCCTATCCCACATTCCTCTCACAGATGGAGTCTCTGCCCACAATTTTGGCAATGTACTGGTGAACTCCCAGCTTTTCTCTGTGCTCACCCACAGGAGGAGAATTAAGAAGTTAACATTCCTGTCTAGTGAGTTCGTCATTAACTTGACACCCTTCAAGTTGCATTAAATGGATGTAGTACCACTGCATTGAAAAAGCAATGCAATTCTCTCTCCTTATTTTCTCACTCCAATTTCTCCCAATTATAAATAGGTTAATGTGTATGTATGTGTTAGAGACATATGCATCCTTTATCATCATTGCACAAAGACCCTAAAACCTGATCTCAGTTGGGCATGTTTCTCTTATTAACTATCTCCATTATCCACATTACAGACACAGGATTCAACCAGGAAACCTTGTTTAATTTAACACAAATGATGCCCCAGCAGGGGTCTGAGTTGGTGAAAGACAAGAGTGATTGAACCCTGAAGATTAAATGCCAGGGTAAGCCCCATATGCATACTTCTATCTCTTAATTACTGAGCAAGATTCTCCTTGAGACAGTTACCTCACCCAACTCTAGGCAGGCAATGTTAACTCTATTTTTTAATTTGATAAAATGTTACCCTAGAGTAAATATGTTGGTTTCTTAAGAAATATATTCAAAAACCACAAAAAAAATTTATGAAAGTGAAGATTATCATTTAACAGTTAAAGTTCTGGCTTTATCAAAAGATAACTAGTCAAAATATTCATCTAACTCTACCTATCTCTCCTTGTGCTTAACTTTAGTTAGGGTTTAATGTATACAGACACAAAGCTAAAGAAAAGGTATGTCTCTTCATCTGGTCTTTTAAAACACCCTATGAAGCAATTTTCTTCTACATACAAAGAAATGAGAATTCAGTAATTTTTCCAAGGTCTTAAAATTAATACATAATGGCCATGGTTTCAACCCAGGCAGTCCAACTTCAGAGTTGTAGCTTTTACACTATTTTACTATACTTTCTTCCTACATTAGGGCCAACATTTGGAAGACTGCAAATTATGGCACTGATCTTTTAATAGCCTGTGACATAGATGTTACCAAGTGAAAATTACTTTCACAATCAACTTAAGATCCAGCTAGCTGGGTTGTTCACTTAGGAAATAATTTAAAAAGGTTGATTCATGAGACATATTTTTGCTTTATTAAGAATCATTTGGGGAGCTGGGGTTGTGGCTCAGTGGTAGAACGCTTGCCTGGCACATGTGAGGCACTGGGTTTGATTCTCAGCACCACATATAAACAAATAAATAAAATAAAGTCCTATTTTAAAAAAAATAAAGGAATCTTTTTAAAAAAATCATTTGGGGGCTGGGTCTGCAGCTCAATGGCACAGCATTTGCCTAGCACATGTGAGGCACTGATTTCAATCCTCAGCACCACATTAAAATAAACATATAAAGGCATGCTGTCCATCTACAACTACAAAACAATTTTTTAAAAGAATCATTTCATACGTCCAAGTTGTTTTATGCAGTGATGTGTAGAAGATCCAAGCAGAAAATCTAATCAACATAATTTAAACTGCAGAGAATGAAACAGGGGCACAAGAATGTATGAGTAGACTGGTTAGCTAACGTACAGTATGTATGGATGTATAATATGTCTTTTTCTCTTGCTGCTTTTAATGTTTTATTTTATCACTGGTTTTTAGTAATGACTATAATATGCCTTGGTGTGATATTCTTTGTTTCTTCTGCTTGGTGTTTCTGGTGTTTCTTGAAACTCTGGGTTTATAGTTTCTGCAAAACTCAAAGACACAAGGCACCTCCTCTAAAGTATATGTCCCCCCGACACCCCTCACCCCCTCACACTCCCCCCACCCAGCACAGAAGCAACTCAGGCAATTCTTGCACTCTCCTGGCAAATATGTTCTGGAAAGAACCAAGAAAACACATGTAAGAGTTTGAGAATTTAGATTGCAATAAAGACCTATAAGGATGAATAGGAGATAATTTATTGCCATAGGCATTGACCTGTGAATCAACATTCAAGGTTCAGGAAAGAACACCACCAACTCCTGCTGGTAGTCTGTTAGGATGATTCCTTGAAATCTGTACATTATATGGCACGTGGTAAATGAAGTTAAGATAGAAAACACCAAATACATCATAGAAATCTCAAAAGGAAGATGGCTCAAGGAGGTAGAAATATTCATTTCACTTGACTGAGATGTAAGAATTGAAAATCTACCATTAAGACCATAAGCAATGTACTGGTGAGAGAGGGGACAGGTAAGATTTTTTGAGAAACACTATTATTTCTCTTTCCTGTAGGCTCAGGTTAAATATGGGAGATGAAGTCTAGTATCTATGGAGGTAATGGGGTCCTGGAATTGCAGAAGCCGTGTGTGGTAGCTCTTAAAAGTTATAGTGAAATTAGATGTACTTCCGGGTTGAATGCTAGGTCCAGAATGACCTGCAAGGTGCTTCCATTCACAGGAATCTGTGGCATAACTCAAGGATTATGAGGAATCTGGGGAAAAATAACAAACAGCATACCAAAGATGTGCTTCAAATATGTAATTCTTAAAGCCTGAGATTGGGATAATATAATACTGATACCAACTACTGGCATGGAAGATCATAGTCATTTCTTCATTTCCCAAGTCTAAGTTTCCAGATGTAGTACCTCAT
Organism: Tamias sibiricus; assembly: GCA_025594165.1. NCBI lineage: Eukaryota > Metazoa > Chordata > Mammalia > Rodentia > Sciuridae > Tamias > Tamias sibiricus. The sequence goes on from CM046663.1 coordinate 24,374,772, forward strand.
GATTAAAGGGAAGACTTGGTTGCTTTGTATAAACACCTTGCAACACCAATGCAGGTATTAAATATTCTTCTGATATTTCCCCAAAGCAACATAAGATGACTTATTATGATACCTATGTACTAAGAAAGGGGAACATCTGAATTTTTCCTAAACAGTTAAGTGTTTGAGGGGATTTGAAATGCCATTATGATAGTCTTGTCAGAGAAGAGACTTGTGAAGAACAAACTATAAAGTTTTGATTTAAATTAACAATCGTTAAAATGGATTCTCAAACACACCCTTTGATTAATTCCTTAATCTTTAAATATATAATTCTGATATGTAAATGTAAAGCTTGACAGAATCATCTTGATCAGTGGTATAAAAGCCTCTGCAGTTAGAAGACCAAGTGAAAGGCATGAAAATTCCCACTTCCTAGTAAAAATAGATAACTGGGGAGAAATACTGAATCTGAGGGGAAATGCACAATAACGCTTCCTTAAAAGAATTAAAAGATTACAGAGTACTGGTCCCTTATGACATCACCATTCCATTCATCATCTAGTCACTGCAAAACAAAACAAAACAAAACAAAACAAAAAACCCAAACAGATGAATTATGTTGGATGCTGATGGACTATCATAAATTTAAAAGTACAACAGCTGATGTGCTAAATTAAAACAACCAATGGCTCCTGTTTTGCAAACATTGATCTGGCAAATACATTGTTCTTGAACCCCAATAGGGAGACTCCACAAGCAGTTCACTTTTACATGGCAAGGAGAGTAGTACACATTTCAGACCTAATGTTAACTCTCTAAACTTTCTGTCAAAAGTAAAGTCTCCAGGGACTTTGCATATCTTGACTTTCTCAGAACATCATCTAGACATACTACGCTAATGGATAATGCTATATGAACCTGGTGAACAGAAAGCGTTGAGTATCTTTAGGTTACATGTATATCAAAAATTGAAGATAAACTTTACAAAGATTTCGGGTACTATCACAATAGTGAAATTTTTATGATATTGTGAAATATATATTTGATTTTTGTTTCTCTTTCTTGGACACATCTCAGATCCTAAAAATCTTGGAATCTCCAAGTGAGATTCCTAGTGTCTTCTGTATGCCAGCAAGATGTCTTGTGGCCCCTGGTTCCTAGATATCTTCAGGATGGGGGCTGGTCACCAGAAAGACCAACCATGATTAGAGGGTTACGATTTTCAGCCCCACCTCCCAATCTCCAGGCAGGGGAAAGGGGCAGAAAGTTGATCTGCTTGCTGATGGTCTGATTGATATAATCAGTCATGCCCATATAATGAAGTCTCTATAAAAACACAAAGGACAGGGTTCAGGAGAGCTTCCAGAGAACTGGACACATGGGGTGCACGGAAAGTGGTGCCACAGAGACACATGGCAGCTCTGCACCCTTCCTAGCTGCCTTACCCCATGAACCTCTTCCAACTGGCTACTGGCTATTCATCTTTATCCTTTGCAATATCCTTTTGTTACAAACAGGCAAACATAAGTTCAGCGTTTTCCTATAAGCCAGTCTAGCAAACTAATCAAACCCAAGAAAGGGGTTCTAAAAGGCCCAATGTTATAGCCTGCTGGTTAGAAGTATAGACCCCAATTTGGGACTTGTGGTTGGCTTCTGAAGTTGTGCGAAGGGGGGGTCTCACGGAACCAAACCCTCATTGTGGGTTCTGACACTGTCGTCAGGTAGATAGGGTCAGAGAGGAATTGGGAGCACCCAGATGGTGTCTGCTAGAGAGTTCCTTGAGGTATAGAAAACAACCGCCACCACATTTAATATCAGAGGTATTGTGTTGAGTGGTTCATGGGAGTAGGAAAAACATTGTTTTTTCCTAGTAATTTCTAAAGTAATTCTCCATCTGCTAAGAAAAAGCACTATATTTGTTGAATTCTCTGGGGTTTTGGAGGGAGCACATAGCATATTTGTTAATGCTAAACCAACCTATTTCTTCAAAAGGTAACCAGCAAGCGAGGTTCCTGCAGTAAATCAGTCTGCTGTGTAAGCTTCCACAGAACTCAGATAGCATGACCCTCCATATCTGATTGTGGAGTCTTGTCTTGCCAGCCCCAGTAGAAGCGATACAATGCAACAGTGAGGTTTCTGCCTCCCACCCCAACCCCAGGCATCATGTCTCCCAAGTCAGAGAAATTCTGACTGAAAAACAGTTCCTGGTATAGTACTGAGCCCCCAATCCTGTGACATCAAGGAGATAAGAAGGCTTGACCTACAATGGGCTGAACTTTTGAGAAATGGGAATTGAAAGCTAGCAGAGAAATTCTTGTTCCATTCTCTTCCTAAGCAGGCTCTCTTTCGATTCTGTTGTCCACCTCGTCCCTCGGAGGACGGTCCTGTGAGATGAGTGATCAGAACATTCTCAGTTTGGTCTGGTGTGGGGTTTTTTTTTGAGTTGCTGGGGTTTTTAGTTTTCCCTGGTTTGGGGTTTGGCTTCTTCTGGCCAGTGGAGAAGGCTAGGGGAAAAACATGCCCCAGTAGAGGCGTGATGGAGAATGGTAGAAGCCGGCTGGTGGCCCACGCCATCCCTCATGATGGAGGACAATCAGGGACGCACCAGGGAGTCTGGGTCATGGCACAAACTCGGTTTATTGAGGAAGTTGGACAGTCTTATAGAGGACATGGGCCAATCAGCAGAAAGATCATAGGGACACATAAGGAGTATGGGCGGATGCCATTGGCGGAGCCATTGGCCTATCCTTGGGGTGGTTTCAGTTCTCATCTTACCTCAGGGGAACACCCCTTGGCCAGGCCAAGTCCCCATATCAGGAAGTGGGAGGCAGCCAGGGAGTTAGGTTTTTCTATTTTTTTTCGGCTGGCGTGTTCTTAAGTCCCCAACAGTCTGGCTTCTCTCCCGTGTCACTTCCCCTCTCCCTCACACATGCTTCCAACTCTGACCACTTTACAATCCCCTCCCAACACTCCTTGCCTTGCAAGTCGTAGGTCTTTCCTAATACCGAATTTCCTTGATGTTCCTACAGGAAACACGTCATTTTATACCTTTGAAGATTTACATGCTCTTTACTCAGTCCAAAAGGCTATATTCATTTCCATGTAACTAACCGGTAGTAATCGGTCCGGGTGACTGCCTTCTGTGATTTCCTCCTTAGGGACAGAGGCATGAGGTACAGAAATCCATCGTTTACTTGCCGGGAGATTGTCTATAGTACCCTACACCACTGATGCAGCAGGAACTCCACCACTGTGCCATGATCCTGAAACTTCATGACATTTTCCTGCCATTCTCTGACATACATGTGTCATGCTGGCAGCTCTACGACAAACCAGTCATTAGGAGGGGAAATGAGGGAGAGCAAATTCCCTTTGAGAAAATGGAAAGGATGTGTTGAATGTGTTAATTACTGGACTCTGGAGTTTGGACTGTTGTCTGAAGTAAGGGAAATCCAGACTGTCCCCTGACTGTGGACAAGAAGGTAAAGGATTCATGGAGAATAGGTAAAATTCAAGAACATGCTCTACTTTGGGAGGAAGAAGGAATCCTGAAACTGCACATTTCTGACCCCGGCTTTGAGAACTTGGAAAACTACCCAGCAAAAGACCCAAGGTTACATTTTACAAACCAATGGAACACTTCCAATTACAGCTCAGGTTACTCATATTTGGTCTGAAAAGTTATCACATTTGCAGTAAATTTCACTTTACACTTGGGGTGGAATAAATTGATGCCTCCTTTAGTTTAAGTATTGTTGAGTGTTTATCCTACTAACTTGCTGTGTGAGATGCTTAGATGACAGAGATGAATCACAAGGTCTTTGCTGTCAGGGAGCCTACAGTTTAAGTGAGACAGAGACCAGTCCTGTGGGTAACAACTGGATAACATAAGTGCTATGACCAAGATATGCCCAGGGCTCTGGGGGAGAGTGAACACCATGGGTGGTCCAGTACAAGTGCACAGAGGAGGTCCCACTGTGACCCTTGCTGTCTAAAGTACAGCAGGTCAAGAACATCATGGATGATGATAAAGATTCTGTAGCAAGTAGGATCAACAACAATGTATACAAAGGACGCATGTGATCTCAGAGTGTTCTGCTGCAAAAATGCCCAGATTTAAAGGAAAGGTGGGCCCAGTTATGATCATTTTCAGTGGTCTTTCTCTCTGATAATGTAAGTTCTCTTTTCTGCCCTTTTCCAACTCAGTGGAGACTCCTGAGTACGATGGAGTTGTTTCTATCCCCTGTTCACCTTCACTTTCCATTTATTCGGTCCATTTTCTTCTAGCATTTAAAAAATAATCTTTTACAGCTCTGTTGTCTTAACAAGGCAGTGTCTTCTGCTGGTATTTCATAAGTAAACCAACATTTCCCTTCAGGTCCAGCACTTGGGATTCTGAGACTACTTTCTTTTAAACTTCCCCCACACCCACCTGCAGAAAACATCTCCCTCCTCTCTCATTACTCATTCTGTTTGTTTAAAGTCCTGTGCATGGATTCTCCTCTGCTGTCCTGGGTGGTAGGCAGGAGGGAGAGATCACTGTCCATCTGGATTCTTGCCTGTGTTCATCCTTTTCTCCCAGGAGTGAGTACATATTATTAAGACTTTAGACTCCTTTGAATTCTGTTTGATATTGAATGGGGTTGTTTACTTCACAGTTCTGGAAGTTCGCACATCTAAAATTGAACGGTTCATAGAGTGGGAGAACTGTATGTGGCTGCAGTCTCAGCCTGGAGTACATTTGGATGGAAGGAGTATATGTCAACCAAATGCAGGTAGCAATGAGCACATGTGCTCTGAAGACAGACGAGCAAATTTGCCTCCTTACTTCCTGCTGAATATAGAGCCTCTTTTGTCTCCGGTTGTCTTCCAGCAAACAAAGAAGCCACTTGGCCCCATATAGCTCACGTTTTATTTATTTAGTTCCCCCCTGTAGTGTTTTCAGACCAAGCTGCCCTACACGAAGGAATCATGTCTACTGATTAGCAAGGCCCGACTGTTGCTTGGGAAGTTTCCTTGTGACCTCTGTGACGGATTAATTGTTCGCCATAAGGAAGTCTCTTAACCTTGTGGTATTTCTCTTTATATTCTCCAAATGGAGGATAATAATGCTAAGAGAGAAAAATGACTTGAAACTCACAAATGAGAAGCACCCTTTCAACGTCTTTGTAAATATTGAATTCCTGTTACAATAACAGTACTATTTGGTCTGGTTTAAAATAATTCAGGAGAGTTCCAAAACACTGCTCTCTGGACAATAAAACAATTTTTTAAATGTTACCATTTTGTTCAAATGTTCTATTTCACCTGATGAGAAATCTGTGATCAAAAGTATTTTAACTCTTCTAACTATCTGAATTAGTTTTTAGAAGTAATAAAAAATATGACTTTCTTCACAGCAGGAGGTTGATAATACAGGTATGCCTTGTACAAATGGAAAATAAATATGAAGCCCATTCCAGTAGTTTACATCTGAAATATAAATGAACAATACAACTTTAAAATGACAATATTTAAGAATTGGCACATGACTGTGTCTTATAGAAAATACTTCTCAGAAATGAGCATCCAACACAGGAAAGAAAAGAACCAAAAGAAAGAAATTAAGCAGTCTACTGTTATGGTGGTTGAAAGATTGGTTGCAATGCCTTTAAAGAAAAAAAGAACTGCATAGTTTACAAATAAAAAGCTTGTGTCATGCTTTGATACAATGAAAGATGTTACACAGAAGTAGTGTTTAGAAAGAAAGCTAAAAGAGCTCTATAAATGAGTGCCAACTGAGAAGGACACTACATAGTAATACTGTTTCCAGAATGACCATTGTGTTTGTATGTGATGACAATCTTTTCACACATGCAGATTTGGATGTTAACATTTATCGAACTGGAAAGCAACGTCAAGCCATTCATTGCAGGGGTGTCTTTAGGAACCAACATTACCATGGCATAGAACACCAAGACCAAAATCAAGAACTATGGGACTCTGCCTTTTGACAGCTGCTTCCCCAACCAAAACCAGACCAGGAACTGCTGGCAGAACTACCTGACTTCCCCAGAGAGAACAGAAAACTACCACAAAAGTGGGTGATGTCTGTGTGCAAGTGGCACCCCTGCATGTGTGCAAGCACCTCAGGCCCGTGGTTCTCGACCCAGGATGACTTCCAGGCAGAAGACGCACTTCTTGGGAAGACCTGAACCAGCTCCACCCCACCTCTCCTTTGTCCTTTGTCCTTCTCTCAGGGTGATAAAGGGGTCCTGGGTACTTGGTAATCCCTACCCTGGGACCCTGAATTATGACTCAACAAGAACTCATTGGAAAAGTCTAAGAAAAAATTGAAAAGCATTAGAAAACTCTTATCAGAAAAGTTATTGTATTTAAATTAATTTTTAAAACTTCAATGCTATATGTTACTCTTGGATAAAGTGTTAGAGACGACACATGGTCATCTTTGGACAAAGTGCTAGTCGGATTAAATAAAATTTTATCCACCTATATGAGTTTTTCCTTCTTTTTAGCCTCTTGTGCAGATTCATTGTAGTGCAAGTGCAACAATCCCAGCTTAAATAGGTTTATATTCTGTATTTTTACCAGAGTTTTCTTCATTGTTTGCATTTGCGATATTACTCCAAGTTGAAGCTTTGACATTATAATTTTTGTAAACTACATTTACATTTAACTATTTTCAAGCTATTGACTATTTGTGAACTAGAGAAATAACAGTGACAATAAAAACATGCAAAATTAATAAATGGCAACAATAATATGAAATGAGATGAAAATGCTAGGGGAAATGAACTTATGCTATTAAATGAGCTCGCACAAAATGATCAATGCAGTTCTTATAGTAGATACACAAGGTTTAGGAATTATTGACACAACATACATAACTTGGAGGACATTATGCTATGTAAAATAAGCCAGTTACAAAAAAAAAAAAGACAAATACTGTATGATTCCACTTATAAAATTACATAGAATAGTCAAATTCATAGAAACAAGACATAGAATGATGGTTGCCAGGGACTGGAGGTAAGGAGGGAGGAGGGTTTAATGGGTCTAGAGTTTTAGCTTTGAAAGATGAAAAGAGTTCTATAATGGATGAACAACTATGCAGATGTAGTTAATAGCACTGAACTATGTACTTAAGAACATCTGGAGCTGGGAGTGGAGCTCAGTGTTAAAATGTGTGCTTAGTACGCATGAGACCCAGGGATGGAAACTTAGCACTGTCCCCTGCCCCCACAACACCAAAAAAAAAAAAAAAAAATGATTGGTGACAAATTTTATGTTATATGTATTTTACAACAATTAACACCTTTAGGACACTTATTAATAATATGGGAGTTCTATGAAAATTTTAATGATATCATTGGGGGAAAAATGGCTTCATTTCCTGTTTCTCTGAAACCACTCTGTAGATAACTCTGTAGTGGTCCATGGGCCATGTTCAGAGAGTCACTCATGACAGGGACCTTGTGCTGCCAATCCACTCCTGCTCCTTCTCTGAGGAGGAGCATGGATGGCAACAAAACAAAAGATTTTTAAAATAAAGAAAAATTATTAAAAGGTCTATCTTCCCTGAGGAGTAACTTTTTTTCCTCTTGTAATGATTTCACCTTGTCAGAAGAAGAGTGGTATGAAAATACCAGCTTGGATTTTCCCTTGACTGAAAATATAAAGAACAAAGAGACTTCGTGGGTCATCTGGCTGCATTTCTTAAGTCTCAGCTACAAGGCAGACAGCCAAAAAGAGGCATTGGACTCACTTCCACAGTAATAGAAATCATACCTCTTCTAGAAAAAAATGTGACATCCTCTATGTTACTAGGACAATACAAAGCCCCTTTTGTTAAATATATATCAGGGGGAAAATATCTAATTTAATCCTTCTTACATTGACACTAGTTATAAAACTTTTTGAAAATGTACATACAATGAATTTTATCGATAAATGCAAATCACTGGAAAATATGTTCATAAGCCAACACTAAAACTTTAGTACTTAAAAGAAAATAAAATAATCTTCCTGCAGCTGGGCGCAGTGGCACACACTTGTAATCCCAGCACTTGGGAGGCTGAGACAGGAGGATGGCGAGTTCAAAGCCAGCCTCAGCGATGGCGAGGCACTTAGCAACTCAGTGAGACCCTGTCTCTAATAAAATACCAAAAAAAGGCGGGGGTGTGTGGCCCGGTATTCGAGTGCCCCTGAGTTCAATCCCTGGCACAAAAAAAAAAAAAAAAAAAAAAAAAAAAAAGAACCTTCCCCTTCTAACCTAGTCACATTAAAGCTACTTCAGTCAGCCAGCAACATTGAGTGAGTAATGACTAATGCACAGCACTACATATGTTCTTTGAGTTCAATCAAAATAGAATATCTAGCTCTTGCCTTTAAAGACCTTTCTCTCTAATAAATCTCCATTAACACAGAAGCAGTGAAACACATTCAGAACTCACAAGAATGCACTAAGATTTACAGAATCAATAGTCAGGGAAGTTAAAAGAATAGGGCAGCAAAAGAGAGCCCAGAATAGAGTCAGAATGTGCTAGTTTGAGTCTCATTAAAATATCACGCACCATCAAGTTTCCCTGCCCCATAAGATATATAGTCCAGTCTCTGTAGATGACCAGAGTCAAGGACTGCTGCAAAAACACACAATGGGAATTTAATCACAGATGTTCTCATAGATGTGTTTATTGTTCCTGCCTTGGGTGGCTCAGAAGGAGCTGCCTTAATGGCCTCTGAGGCTGGAGAATTCAGAACCAAAGGAATCAGGGATATTTCCTTTGGGTGCTTTGACAGGAAACAGACAGCCTCCTTTTAAGCTCCCTGTATGGGGAGAGGAGAAGATTTGTGGGGGTGTGATGATTTCCCCACTATGATGATTACCGTCTCTTCAGAACTCCAATAGAGAGACCTGAGCCCCAGTAAGTTGAGAAAGAAGAACAACAATCCATCCAAGGAAGATCAGCAGAACCAAAAGAACCCATGCCCAGTCAATAGAGCAGTTTGAGCAAAATAATTGACAATTTGAGTAAAGAAGTAATAACAACTCAAGGAATTCAAGTACAGCACTAGGAGACTGAAGACAAGCGACTTAATACATGAGTCAGAGATATGGAGGAGGAGCATGGAAAATCAAGGGCAACAATTGTTTCCAAAGACATAATGTGAGAATGCAAAGAAATGAAAATGAAGAAAGAGATGATACTTGGAGAGGTCCAGGAGACCAAAGGTGGAAATAGAATTTCCATGAGAAAAGGAAAGAATTGGCAAAAAGTAAAGGAAGGAGTAATTAAAGAAATGATAGATGAAACTTTCTATACATTGAAGATCAAACTCCTCTAATCTTCAGGGTAAAATGAGAAAAAAATTCTACACATGTAGTATACAAATTTTAGTCAATATTTCTGAACTCTAAGGACAATAAAATATTCTTAAAACTCTCAAGCAAAACAAGCAACTCAAATGAGAAAAAGAAAGACAGGCATTGAACTTCCATTAGCAATGTCTGAGGGTAGAAGACAGTGAAATGACACATTTAGACTAAGAGGGAAGTTATTGCAAGCTATCATATCAAAACTTTTTATAAACCATTTTAATTAAATATGATATTGGAATAAAATAGAGAAACATCTGTAGAGGAGTCATAACTCCAGAAATAAACTTACATACATAATAAACTTTATATGATGAAGATAGAAGTTTAACTTTTTTAAGAAAATTGTGATAATATACCTGGTAATTGGTTTGAAAGAACATAAAATTGTACAATTATATTACACAATATTCAAAACAAAATTCCAGGTGAATGAACTAAATTTTTAAAAAATCTGAACAAAATATTTTCAATTCAGATGACAGACAAAATGATTAGTAGTCATAACAAAAAAACTAGAAATAACATGAATGACCATCAATAGGGAAATTACATGAAAACTTATGGTCCATATTTCAAAGATAAAGCCTTTAAACATGAGTTAGAGCTATGTTAATTGACTCAAAGGACTTTTTGCTAGTTATGAAGTGAAAATATAAACAAGAAAACAATAAAAATCCAACAGAAAAAAGATGAGCTTATACTCACATTTATAGAAATTTTAAGAGTGACTACAACTATTATTGGAAAGCAGGAAAAGGTATGTGTTTATCCACTAATGTGAAAAATTTCAAGTGTTACTTTTTTGTTGAAAGTATCTAGATTGTTTAATTCAAATTCAATTGAATCATAAGGAATCAAATGCAAATCCCTATTCTTTCGGCCTTAGATTCTATTTTACAAACAAAAGAATCAAATAGGAAAAAAAAAAAAAACCTACTATAGATTACATTTAGAAAGCTTATAAAAGATGTCTGAATTTTTGAATATGAACTTTCTGAGTTACCCAAATTGTCCTGTTCAAAAATGCACATGTATCACATTCTTCTTGATGTAACTCTCTCAGCTCTATAAATAGGCAACACAGAAATCTGTGCTCCAGGAGTTCATGGCATAATTAAAACCTCTTTACCTTTGAAACCCTTAGATACTGGCATCTTGTGGACACTGCTTCTACCTTCACCAGTATTACAGACACATTGATGCAGCACATGACATGTATGTGATTTTTAATGTGCTTATTATTAGTCAGAATAGACATGGCTATGCTGCCATAACAAAGTAGCCCTGGATTCTCAATGTCTCAATTGGTTCTCAATCAAAACTAAGGTTTATTTCTTACTCCTACTATATGTGCCTCAAGATTTCTCTCCAAATAGTCAGAAGACTCTGGTTTTTGGAAGCCAAACCAAATGGCCTTTATAGAATACATCGCCTTGGAAGACCCCATGAAGAGCCTTTACAGGGAAGAAAAGTTGTAGAGATTCCCTTGCAGGAAATTTAAGTTCTTCAGCTTGTTTGCTCTTGACTTATTGGACAGACTAGTCACATGTTGCCACCTGACAGTGACGGGCTGTGAAGGAGACTTGCCCATGTGCTCAAAAGGAAGTGGAACTAGAACTGGCTGATCCCTTGAATTCTTTAACAGCATTTTTTTTTTATAATTGGGGGTTTTGTTTGTGTTTACATTTTCCTAAGATATAAGCCTAAGTCATAGAGGACGGTAGTTGAGGAAGAAGCTACAAGATAAATGTATTTGATAAAGAAATTTTTACAAAGGGAATTTAGATGGCTGCTGAAGTGGTTGAAATGAAAAGAAATGGAAGGTTTCCTGGTGGCAGCTCTAGAAGAATTGGGTGCTATTTAAGTAACAAATAAGGTATGGAATTAGGTTATAAAAACAATGTGTAGGAATTGCAAAGGAGGGACAAAAGCGGCTAATAAAGATAAAGGAAACAGAGAAGGCTGCTATCAAAGTGTCGCAGCGCAATATGACATTTCCAAATAGTACAGTGGAGAAGAACAGAGCTGAATACGGTTTGATTGCTCAAACTGACAGTAAGCAGCTGTGGCTGCCACTGAGTCCTCTGTGTATGGCACACGCTGAGTACAGTGCTGTAATTTGGCATCTCACATCTTAGGATTTAGCTTGAAGTCAGGCAGTTAGCTACAGCCAGAATTCTGAATAAGATATTCGTTTGCTTTTTTACTTGAAGTATTGAGATCTTCCTGAAGTTCTTTCTTCTCTAAAAATACCAGTTACACAAGCATAGCAAGAGAGTTCACATATGTCCTTGAATTAACTTCAACAAATGCCATATTGTCATTTTTCAGAGCTATCACCAGACATTCCACTTCATACCCCATAATGCAGGCAACATGCATGATAGAGATTTTTCCAGTGAACTATGTCAATAAGCAAGAAAAACCAAGAGCACATTTCCCAGGAAAATTAAATGTTAACAGGACATATCCACTTATTGATTATAAAGTTAGATATCATAATATAATCCAAATCTTTAAAACACATATACAACTTGTTACCCACTATTAATGCATTTTCCGTATCATAGGTGACTAGTTTTCCTCCTACTATAATTATTCTAAATTATGTTTAATATATTGCTTGTCATTTGCATTATATAAATTTTATTAAATACTTACATAAATGTGCTATTATATCAACACTTAAAAAATGTTTATTAAGTTCACCTTGAAATCAAATTTGAGAATATATTCTAATATTTTATCATGGACAAATTTATGTAAGTGGTGACATTTAAACACAGCCATTTGAGCAGAAAGATCAGTAGAGGAAAGAGAACAGGGGAAGGAGGAAGGAAAGGGGAAGTACTAGGGACTAAATTAGAGCAAATTATATTTCATGCTTTTATAATTACAACAAAATAAATCCTAAAGTTATGTATAACTAAAAGTAACCTTTTTTTTTTTTTTTTTTTTTTTTTTTTTTTTTAAGAAAGATTGGTAGAGGAAGGAGATGGGAAAGAGAGGAAGAACGAGAAAGTTAAGAAGGATGGGGGTACTGAAAGGGAGTAAATCATATTCCATGCATGTATGATTTCATCAAAATAAACCCAACTACTATGTACTAATAAAAAATAAAATGAATAAATGAATAAATACAGCCATTTGAAAAATCAAATTGAAAAAGAATTGATTAAGCATTGCTACAAGCACATTTTCTGAAAAGTAAAATTTTAGGAAAAGAGCCAGAAGCTGCTTTATCAGTGAAGCAAAGCCTTAAGTAACAACAAGGAGATGGACACACACTTGCTATTTCTAGCACAACATCCACATGATGAGGACTTTAAAGTAATGGAAGTATTTCAGTGAAAATTAAGAATTTGAGAGAAGTCCAGTGGAATGGACAAAGGGGAATGAAGGGAGAGGAGGGGAAGGAGCAAAGGAAAGACAGTGGAATGAGTCAGACCTCACTTTGCTACGTACATCTATGAATACACCTCAGTGTACTTCCACAAGAAATTAATTAAAAAAAAAAAAAAAAAAAAACTATGGGAAAATGGCAAAAAGACAAATAGAGGGAAGGGAGAAGGAGTGGTGCTGGGGACTGAATTAGAACAAGATATATTCCAGAAGGACAGCCCCAAGGACCTCCATGTCAGTGTGGCCAGGCCCAGGTCAGTCCCGCTGACCTCCGCCCCCACACAGGCAGGCCCAAGTCAGCCCAGCTGACACCCGAGGAGCTCAGGCAGGCCTAGGACAGCTTCACTGACCTTCGCTCAGAAGACCGCCTCTTCCAACCAGCAGACCACTGCAGGAGCTCAGATTTAACCAGTTTGGCCCACACCAACCTGTGTGGGACCCAGCCCCAGGGATGGTTCAGAGTCCACTACTCCACCCCCACCTGGGAGCACAAGCCTAACCCACTTCCATCTTGAGACACTGCAGACACAGCCATAGCCTTCCCCACACAGTAGCCTCTACCTTTTGACAACACACAGGGCCTAAAAGCAACCACATCTCAGATCAGCATCCCAAAGACATTATGAGGCCCACCCTTTCAGCCCCATATCTGGAAGACATTGCATTCATCTTGGGGCACCTTCACTGTTATCTCGAGTTACCTCCTCTATTGCCGCCACCACCTTTAGTTGCAGTAGCATACATCGAGGGACACCTGCAGGGTCTGCAAGCCCAACATTACATTAAGGCAAGGCACAGACAACCTGCATGAATATTACAAGAATATAGGGTAGAAACTGTAATATCTCAGATCTATACTGCAAGAAAGGAAGACAAATAGACAACACGAAAAAACAGGGAGGAAAGTTCCCCCCCAAAACCAGGATACTACAATAACAGGACCCATGCTCAGAGAAGTTGATGAAATGTCAGAGAAGGAGTTCAGAAGGTTCATAATTAAAATGATCTGTGAATCAAAGAATGACCTAAACGAGCAAATACAGGCAAAAATTGATCACTACAACAAAGATATAAGAGAGCAAATACAGGTAGCAAAAGATTACTTCAAAAAAGACATAAAAACTCTGAAAATAAAAAGAAAAAACAGTCAGAAATCCTTGAAATGAAGGAAACAATTAACCAAATAAAAAACACAATAGAAAGCATCACCAACAGACTAGATCAACTGGAAGAAATAACTTCAGATAATGAAGACAAAGTATATAATCTTGAAAATAAAGTTGACCACAGTGAAGATAGTAAGAAACCATGAACAGAGCATCCAAGAATTATGGGACAGCAGCAAAAGACCAAATCTAAGAGTAATTGGGATAGAGGAAGGAACAGAGTTTCAAACCAAAGGAATGCACAATCTCTTCAATGAGATAATATCAGAAAATTTCCCAAGCATGAAGAATGAATTGGAAAACCAAATACAAGAGGTTTACAGGACACCAAATATACAAAATTACAACAGATCTACACCAAGACACATTATAATGGAAATGCCTAGAATACAGAATAAGGATAGAATCTTAAAGGCCATAAGAGAGAGGAATCAGATCACATATAGGGGGAGACCAATTCATTTCACCATAGATTTTTCAACTCAGACACTCAAAGCCAGGAGATCATAGAACAACATGTATGAAGCTCTGAAAAAAAAGGGATGGCAACCAAGAATCATATCCAGCAAAATTTAGCTTTAGATTTGAGGACAAAATAAAAACCTTCTATGATAAACAAAAGTTAAAAGAATTTACAAGTAGAAAGCCAGCACTACAGAACATCCTCGGCAAAATATTCCATGAAGAGGAAATGAAAAACAATAATGAAAATCAGCAGAGGGAGGTATTAAACTAAAAAAAAAAAAAAAAAATCAGAGGAGAAACCATGTCAAGTTAAATACCAAAAATAAACAGAAATGGCTGGGAATACAAGTCATGTCTCAATAATAACTCTGAATGTTAATGGCCTAAACTCACCAATCAAAGGACATAGACTAGCAGATTGGATGAAAAAAAAAAAAAAAAAAAAAAAAACAAAAAAACAGACCCAACAATAAGCTGCCTCCAAGAGACTCATCTCATAGGAAAAGACATCCAAAGGCTGAAGGTGAAAGGTTGGGGGAAATCCTTCCACTCACATGGACTGAGGAAACAAGCAGGGGTTTCCATCCTCATATCAAATAAAGTAGACTTCACGCTAAAGTCAATCAAAAGGGATAAAGAAGGACACTACATACTGCTCAAGGGAACCATACACCAACAAGACTTAACAATTTTAAATATATATGCCCCAAACAATGGAGCATCCATGTTCATCAAACAAACTCTTCTCAAGTTCAAGAGTCAAATTGACCACACACAATAATTCTTGGAGACTTTGGCACACCGCTTTCACCACTGGGTAGATCTTCCAAACAAAAGCTGAACAAAGAAACTATAGAACTCAAAAATACAATAAACGACTTAGATTTAACTGACTTATATAGAATATTTCATCCTTCAATGAGTGAATACACTTTGTTATCAGCAGCACATGGATTCTTCTCTAAAATAGACCATATACTATGCCACATAACAACTCTTAGCAAATATAAAAAAAATGGAATGAAATTAGAAATCAATGATAAAATAAGAAATAAAAGCTATTCCAACACCTGGATACTAAATAATATGCTACTGAATGAACAATGGGTTGCAAATGACATCAAAGAGGAGATTAAAAAATTCTTAGAGGTGAATGAGAACACAGACACAACATATGGAAATATCTGGGACACTATGAAGGAAGTTCTAAGAGTAAAGTTCATTGCATTGAGTTCATTTCTCAAAAGAAGAAAAAGTCAACAAATAAATGACTTAACATTACATCTCAAAGCTCTAGAAAAAGAAGAACAATCCAACACCCAAAGTGGTAGAAGACAGGAAATAATTAAAATCAGAGCTGAAATCAATGAAATTGAAACAAAAGAAACAATTGAAAAAATTGACAAAACTAAAAGTTTGTTCTTTGAAAAAAAAAATTGACAGACCCTTAGCCAGGCTAACAAAGAGAAGGAGAGAGAAAACTCAAATTACTAACATACATGATGAAAAAGGAAATATCACAACAGACACTACAGAAATACAGGAGATAATTTGAAATTGAAAACTTATACTCCAATAAAATATAAAACTTCAAAGGCATCGACAAATTTCCAGAGTTGTATGATTTGCCCAAATTGAAGCAGGGTGATATACACAATTTAAACAGACCAATTTGAAGTGATGAAATAGAAGATACCAACAGAAGCCTACCAACCAAGAAAAGCCCAGGACCAGATGGATACACAGCCAAGTTCTACAAGACCTTTAAAGAAGAACTAATACCAGTACTCTTCAATTTATTTCAGGAAATAGAAAAAGAGGGAGCACTTCCAAACTCATTCTATGAGGCCAGTATCACCCTGATCCCAAAACCAGGCAAAGACACATCAAAGAAAGAAAACTTCAGACCTATATCTCTAATGAACATAGATGCAAAAATTCTCAATAAAATCCTGGCAAATCAGATTTAAAAAAATCAAAATTACAGTACACCATGATCAAGTGGGGTTCATTCCAGGGATGCAAGGGTCCTTCAACATACAGAAATGAATAAATGTAATTCATTACATCAGTAGACTTAAAGATAAGAACCATATTATTATCTCAATAGATGCAGAAAAAGCATTTGACAAAATACAGCACCCCTGCATGTTCAAAACACTAGAAAAACTAGGGATAACAGGAACATATCTCAACATCATAAAAGCTATCTATACTAAGCCCCAGGCCAACATCATTCTAAATGGAGAAGAATTAAAAGCATTTCCCCTAAAAACTTGAACAAGACAGGGATGCCCTCTTTCACCACTTCTATTTAACGTAGTACTTGTAACGTTGGCCAGAGCAATAAGACAGATGAAAGAAATTAAAGGGATACAGATAGGTAAAGTAGAACTCAAATTTATCACTGTTCAATGATGATATGATTTTATACCTAGAAGAGCCAAAAAAAATTCTACCAGAAGACTTCTAAAACTCATAAACGAATTCAGCAAAGTAGCAGGATATAAGATAAACACCCATAAATCTAAGGCATTTATATATATCAGTGACAAATCCTCTGAAAGGGAAATGAGGAAAACTACCCTGTTTACAATAGAATCAAAAAATAAATAAATAAAATACTTGGAAATCATCCAAAGACATGAAAGTCCTCTATAATGAAAACTACAGAACACTAAATAATGAAATTATAGAAGACCTTAGAAGATGGAAAGATCTACCTTGCTCTTGGATAAGCAGAATTAATATTGTCAAAATGACCATACTACCAAAAGCGCTATACAGATTTAATGCAATTCTAATCAAAATCCCAATGCCAATCCTCATAGAAACAGAAAAAGCAGACATGAAATTCATCTGGAAAAATAAGAGACCCAGAATAGCTAAAGCAATCCTTAGCAAAAAAAGTGAAGCAGGTGGCATCACTATACCAGAACTTAAATTATACTACAGAGCAATAGTAACAAAAATAGCATGGTATTGGCACCAAAATAGACTGGTACAGAATAGAGGACACAGAGACTAACACACATAATTACAGTTGTCTTATATTAGACAAAGGTGCCAAAAACATACATTGGAGAAAAGATAGCCTCTTCAACAAATGGTGCTGGGAAAACTGGAAATCTACATACAACAAAATGAAATTAAACCTCTATCTCTCACCATGCACAAAACTCAACTCAAAGTGGATTAAGGATCTAGGAATTAGACCAGAGACACTACTGCTAATAGAAGGAAAAGTAAGCTCTAATCTCCAACATGTCGGATTAGGCCCCAAGTTCCTTTATAAGACTCCTGTAGCACAAGAGTTAATATCAAGAATCAATAAATGAAATAGATTCAAAGTAAAAAGCTTCTTCTCAGCAAAAGAAACAATCAGTGAGGTGAATAGAGAGCCTACTAATTGGGAACAAATTTTTACCACATGCACAACAGAGAGAGTACTAATCTCTAGAATATATAAAGAACTCCAAAATCTTAACACCAATAAACAAATAATCCAATCAATAAATGGGTCAAGGAACTGAACAGACACTTCTCAGAAGAAGATATACAATCAATCAACAAATACTTGAAAAAATGTTCAACATCTCTGGCAATTAGAGAAATGCAAATCAAAACCACTCTAAGGTTTCATCTCACACCAGTCAAAATGGCAGCTATTAAGAACACAAACAACAATAAATGTTGGAGAGGATGTGGAGAAAAAGGCACACTTATACATTGCTGGTGGGACTGCAAAATGGTACAGCCAATCTGGAAAGCAGTGTGGAGATTCCTTGGAAAACTAGGAATGGAACCACCTTATGACCCAGCTATCCCACTCCTTGGCCTATACCCAAAGGACCTAAAAATAGCATACTACAGGAACACAGCCACATCAATGTTTATAGTAGCACAATTCATAATTGCTAAACTGTGGAACCAACCTAGATGCCCTTCAGTAGATGAATGGATAAAGAAAATGTGGTATATATACATAATAGAGTATAACTCAGCAATAAAAGAGAATAAAATCATGTCATTCACAGGTTAATGGATGAAGTTTGAGACTATAATGCTAAGTGAAGTTAGCCAATCCCAAAAATCCAAATGCTGAATGTTTTCTCTGATATAAGGAGGCCGATTCACAGTGGGGTTGGGATGGGGAGCATAAGAGGATTAGAGGAACACTAGAATGGCCAATGGGGAGGAAGGGAAAGGGAGGGGACAAAAGGGTAAATTAAAAAAAAAAAAAAAAGATGGTAATATGAGATGGATATCATTACCCTAAATGCATGTATGAAGACAAGAATGGCATGAATATACTTTGTATTCAACCAAAGATGTGTACAATGTGCTCTATAAGTATAATATGAAATGTAATGCACTCTGCTGTCATTTATAACAACTTAGAACAAAAAATAAAAAAAATAAATAAATAAAGAACAAGATATATTCCATGCTTTTATAATTATGTCAAAATGGATTCTACTGTTATGTGTAACTAAAAAGAATAAATAAATAATTACATAAAATACAAAGTCCAATGAAAAATAAAAAGATAAAATGTGAACTAAAAAATTTGCATTTTTAATTATCTTCTTAAGAAAGTAGGATCAATACAAATAAAATATTGTTCCTTAGATGTAAGTATTGACATTATTTTTCATTAAGAAAAATTGATACTTAGCCATTATAATTTAGAATACACAAGACATCCTTTGTTAGACTCTCTCCTTATCTAAACACCTTCAGTTATGGTGTTCCTAAGTTCTTCAGCACTCTGTCTCACTCCTATACTACCTTCATTCCAATCCCATGTTTTTTACTGTTATTTGTGTGCCAATGGCTTTGAAATCTTATAGTTCTTGATTGAGTTTTCAGCCATCACGACTTCAGCACCTCACTTCCCCACAGGTGGTTCAAACTCAGTTGCTTCTAAATTAATAAGGCATTCTCTATCTCCTTCAACTCTGTCTTAGCCTGAAGAACCATGCTCCAGCCGGGCACATAGCGCATGCCTATAATCTCAGTGGCTTGAGAGGCTGAGACGGGAGGCTCATGAGTTCAAAACCAGCCTCAGCAACTTAGCGAGTTGCTAAGTTGGTTCCATTGTCTAGCTATTTTGAATTGAGCTGCTATAAACATTGATGTGGCTATGTCACTATAGTATGCTGATTCAGTTCATATCTCTCTACATAAATAACAGATGCACATCACAATCAGTGACTAATCATGCTACTTCTTCCTAAATCTGTTGGCAGTTGGTCACCATGCATCTGATATTCAACTCACATAGACAAGAAAGTGTTTAGTGCTGATGCTTCTTTTTTCTCCCTGTAATTAACCCACGTAACATTTTATAAAAATGGACAATGGACAGAGAGACTTAGACAACAAAAATGATAGGGTAGCAAAAGAAACAAAAAGTGACAATCAGGGCAGTGAAATTTGAATTGTACACAAACAAATAGAGTTTTAGAAAACCCTGACCTTGAGGATATTGATACTGCCACTGTTGGAGAAACTCAAGGTATGTTCCAGAAGAACCTAGAGATGATGGATTTATCCACATAGATGAGGAAATGGGGTGATGACAAGGATAAGCAATGTCCCCAAAAAAAAAAAAAAAGAAAGAAAGAAACAATTCACACTAAAGGAACTCTTAGAGATAATGTCATGAAACTAGGAAAGTGCAAAACAATAAAAAAGTGTTGAAAGGTGGGTGATCCAGACTTAGAAAGAATGACAATTTACCAAGTCATCCATAAAGTGTTTTCTCAACATCATAATTTATTGGAGGAAAAACTTATGAAGTTTTTACAAAGAAATAAAATTGACTGGGCACAGTGTCGCACACCAAAATCCCAGTGGCAAGGGAGGCTAAGGCAGAATGATCACGAGTTGGTAGCCACCCTCAGCAATTTAGCAAGTTACTAAGCAATTTAGAGAGACCCTGTATCCAAATAAAATATTTTTAAAAAGTGCTGGTGTTATGTCTCAGTGCTTAAACGCCCCTGGGTTCAATCCCCACTATAAAAAATTAAAAAGAAAAATAAAGAAATTAAAAAAAAATTAATTCTAATGTTTTAAATTATAGTGTACTGGGGGTTGGGGTTGTAGCTCAGTGGTTGAGCACTTGCCTCACATACATGCATGCGTGAGGCACTGGGTTCGATCCTCAGCACCACATAAATAAATAAATAAATAAAATAAATAAATAGAACAAAGATATTGTGTACATCTACAACTAAAAGAAAATTTAAGAAAATAAAAAAAACAAATCATAGTGTTGTAAAGAAATATTCATTTTTACTGTTTTGTTTTTTACTATACATTTTAACAAATAAGAGGGTTTTTAAAATTAGGACAAAAATATTCAAAGATCACAGAACAGTCATAATTTTTCTCATAGATTATGAAGATCATTTTGCATATTTCCAGTGTGTGGGCCATTTTTTTGGATTCTACATTATCATGACAAGTAAGGACCATCTGCAATTAATTGTCTCTTTCTACCACTGAACTTTCATTATTGAATCCTAGTGCAAAAAACAGTGCTTAGAACAGTGTTCCATGAGTACCTACTGACACGAAATGAAAAGATACGTTCTTTAGTATATAAACTGCTTAGCATCAAGCCATAGCAAAGAAAATCATCTAAATTATAGCATTGTTTGCCAGATGAAAAAGTCAGAGACAATCTAATATCCGACATAAAAGGAAATTTTCAGCAAATTATTACACATCTTCATAGTAGACAATTATGCAGGCAGAATCTTTATTAACCTTTTGTAATAACCTAGAAAATGAAAGCCAGGATACAAAATTACATGTATATAATTTCAAAGGTACAAAAAAACACATGCTTTTAAATAATGAAAGAATGTAGAATAAAATTTTTTACAGTTGTGCGTCAGCTTTAGTCTTCTAAAAAGCTCATGCTAAGACAGAGCTGGGAGTGCCAGTGGTTTATGGGGGGCTAGTAGGGGAGCGCTATGGGGGTGTTAACACCCACGGAAGAATAAAGAGAGGAAGCAAGAGTGAGCAGCAAAAGCCTCACTCAGATCCTGGTGCAGATCTGAAACCTGGGGAAAAAAGTGGGGAGAAGGCAAGATTTCACAAAGAAAACCTCAGACTACTGTGTAAATCTGACAGTTTGTGCCAACCCCAAACTGCTCATCAGAGGTATCCTATTTGGAGCAAAAATGGCCAGAAACAAAACACAGAAGAATTCATGAAAATTTAGCATTCAGTTGTTACAAACCAGGAATAACTAATATCTGCCAAAGCAAAGCTCTATAGTAAACTTCATAGTTAGTTGTGAAACAGTGAAAACAGTTCCAAGGAGAAATCAATGTGCCCAATTTCAGCATTTCTATTCAACTTTACAGTAGATACCCCAGCCAGAACAGAGAAACAGAAGAGTTGAAATGTGTAACATTTGGGAAGGAAAAACTCAAAGTCATTCTTATTTGAATAAGATACAAAATACATAGAGAACACAAAAGAACCTGCAGATCAATTATTAGTCTTGGAAAATAAGACAACTTAATGATTTTTTTTCTTAAAAATATAGAAAAATTAGTAGTATTCCTATACAACAGTAATAAATACTTAAGAATATGACTTAATAAAGGCAATAATTTACACTGGCATTAAAAGGTATAATGAGATGTTGGTCAGAGGGTACAAAGTTTCAGTTAGAAGGAATACATTCTAGAAATCCATTTGTTCATCATGGTGACTACAGTTGATACTAATGTATACTTTAAAAATTGCCAAAAGAGTAGAAATTAAATGTTCTTACCATTAAAAATAATAAGTATGTAAGGATATGGATGTGTTAACTGCCTTAATTTAGTAATTTCATAATGTATACATATATCAAAACATCATACATCTAAAATGACATATAATTTTTGCCAATTATACCTTAATAAAGCTGGGTAAAAAGATAATATAAAGTGTATCATGATAAGTCTACCAAAAGGTCTATAAGACCTCAGTTGAGTAAACAAAGCTTTCAGAAAAGCATCATGAAACATCTAAACAAAGAAATATAACACATTCATCAATTAGAAGACTCAAAATAAAAAGATTTTTGTTATTCCCTAATTCATCTATAGAGTTAATGCAATTGTTACTACAATATTATTGCAATAACAATTCCAACAGGTATATTTTTGTGCCACTAGCTAAATCTATTTTAAAGTGTTTTTGGAAGAGAAACATACCAAGACCATAAGACTTTCACAAAATAGAAAAATAAATAAAGGGACTTTGTTTACCAGATATCAAGACTTATTCTAAAGTCATCATAATTAAATCAAAGTAGTATTGGTCGAGAGGGAGTATTGGGCCAATAGAATAGAATAAAGCACCTAAAAATTCCACAGGAACAAAAAAGCCACATGAACTAACCAGTTCACATGTGACACAAGAGGCACTAAAAACCAGGGAAAAGAAGAAATTTTCAAAACTGAACTGCAAGATTGGGTGACGACCATACAGAAATTTAAAAATTTAATTCCAACTGGACTAATAGGTGATAACACTATTAGGAGACAATAAACATTAATACCTTTATGACTGTTAGTTAGGAAACTAATTCTTAAATAGGAAAAAAGTACAAATGATAAAGGAACAAATGGCTAAATATTATCACATTTAAAGAGTAAAAATTCTTTTTTTTTTTTCAATCCAATGTCACCACAGAGAGGAAAAAGACAAGCTGCAGACAAAGGAAAGATATTTATAGCACACATAAGTAAGAAAGTATTCTGTTAGAATACATAAAACTCCCACAAATCAATAAGAAAATGGCAAATAGCTCCACATAAGAATGGATGAAGTCCTAAACGGTTCACAAATAGGGAATCCAAATGTGCTTGTAGAATATAAAAAGATGTCCACGAGGGTTAAGGAAAATGCAAACTCTAACCACACTCCCCACATTGCTGAGAGTTATGCAGTTTTACAGTTTGAGGGCTTTCAGAGACCCTCCCTTGCTAGGGGGTATACATCTATTAGAGTAGACTAATTGCATAACAAGCAAATGCAACAACTATATAATGATCCAGAAACTAGAAATGTTTTTCTTGTTTACATAAAACCAAAATAGATGTCCCAGTTGTCAAGTGGCAGGGACCCAGTTTCTTTTAATCTTGTACAGAGCTCTGTCATCTTCAATATGTGGCATCTAAGACAATCCTGGGGTGGTCTCTTGTCAGCCAGAAAAAAAAGAGGGAAAGAGTTCAGGGAGATGACATATGGAAGAATTTTCTAGGCCACGCTTGGGAGGCGCAATTTCTGCTGCTTAAAACCCCTTGCAAAACACTTAGGCACATGGCTTCCTGTAACTAAAAAGGAGACTGCTAAGTGCAGTTTACCTGTGTGCATAGAAAGAAAAGGAAACCGTTGAACTCCAGCAAACTGTGCAAATCATTGGGACTACTTTTACGAAATAATTTGGGGGAAATCTAGGAAGGCTGGTTTTGTACATACATAACTTGTCACTCCCTCTTGTATCTATGGGTACCAGCAGACATGGTAGAGAATGTCATATATTCATAAAATTATATAGTATCATATCATATTATGTGCTATAATAGAAACTAAACTAAATGTCCACCAACATTGAACATTGTATAGTAGTGAAAATTAATATTATTGAATGAATCTCAAGAAAACACATGCAGAAAAAAAAAAAAAAAAACCCAAGCAAAGGCATAATTTCATTTTATGAAGTGATCAATATTAAAAACAAAATATATTTTAGAGATGCAAATAAACACGAAAAAACTATGAAGATAAACACAGGTTCAGAACACTGGTTAATTGGAAAGGAAAGGGGCCAGGAGGAAACCACAACATCTTTTATGATAAATAGTACTGTTTTCTTTAAACAGGGTGCTGGTATGTGGGTGTTTATTATACCATTCTTCTTAAATTTCTGTATTTTACATATATTTTGTAAGTGTTCTTTAGCAGCTACTCTACAGTTAATTTGTAAAGCAGTTTTTAATATAAGTTGTAGTCCTTAAAAACTCCTTTATTAGAAGACCATTCAAATGAAATACCTGCATTTGCATAACTATGGAATTGGATCTTTCTGACTATCTTCATTCAAAAAGATATCTTCAGTATTTTCTACCATCACAGGGCTCTCTGTTCTGAAGGTCAATAACTACCGTTAATTTGACCATCAGACCTTAATTTAGTGCAATTACTGAAGTTAGAATCCATGTTACCTTGCTATTAAAATAGTGTCCTCATTGACCACAGACCTAACTTTGATTAGAATAATATCCTTGTCACAGTAAGCCAACAGCATATCCTTTACTTTCCTCTCATTTCACATTGCTTTACTTTCCAGCTTTATCCTTAGAAAAATTGTTTTTATGTTTCCACTAAACATTTTCCTTACTTCCCCTTCATTTTAATAATTATATTGGCAAAATTCTAATTATTATCTCTAGTACCAGGGTTTTAGGCAAAATAATCAATTCAAATTTTAACATGTTTTGGTGTCTTTGTACTTGAACTGTAAAATTTAATACAGCATCCGGTTTTTAACAGCATGTTACTATATTATTTCTGCTACAAAATGGCATCATTCCTTCCTTACAGTCTCTCATTTATCATGATGAAATACTTTTCTCCCAATTAATTATTAATACAATTTTAGCATGAAGAGATTCTGTTTCATACCACATGATTTTATAACAACTGCACTTCATGAAAATATTCTTTTCAGAAAACTGAAAACATTACAGCACATAGTAAATTATGCAGTCTTCCTAATTGCAGACACTGTTTAGAAAATATTATGTTAAAAATTTTTTAAAATAGTAACAATAATTTTCTGGAATAGGAAAAAATCCCTTCCTTATTAAAACTTCCCTTCAGTGAGAATTCAATTTGAAATTCTTCCTTAAATAAATAAAAAGGAGAAAGTAGTTCTACTATTATTTTCTGGGTTGTTTGTATTTATAAAAATTACTTAAATTGCTGCCTTAAGATATCCCTAAGAGGACGGGAAGATGTGGGAGACGATTGATGGATCCATACCTGATAGATACATATCAATAACCAATGATTGATACATGACACATAGATACCTAGACACCACAGATGATAGATAGATGGCAGATAGGTAGATAGATAAATAATGTTTTTATTTCAAATTTAGGTTAATGTCAGTATGTAAAGAAATCTATTGTACCAAAGGATTTATGTGGGTATGGGAAGTTCCATAATAAAATTTATGAGCCTATTGCTTATCTCAAAATGCCAGGCCTGGGCTAGGGTTGTAGCTCAGTGGTAGAGTGCTTGCCTAGCATGTGTGAGGCACTGGGTTCGATCCTCAGCACCACATATAAATAAATAAAATAAAAGTATTGTGTCCATCTACAACTAAAGATATTTTTTTAAAAATGGCAGGCCTACCCCCAATAACAGTAGGTTGCAAGATGATGAATGGGACATTCTAAAGCTCAGCAACTAAAGAAGCCCAGTCAGCTCTGCGTCAATATGCGATTAACCACCAGAGGTAGCTTTAGGGAGTTATAAAGTTGCTTTGATTAAAAATCCCCTGAACAGCCACACCAGAAAAATACCGAAAATATTTATTCATGGCTCTTAGTTTCAAGGTCAAATTGGTTTTCCAGATGACCAAAGTTAGATCCCCAAAACCTACACAGTCCAGAGCCCCTCAACTGGATATAGAATATAATGAGACTGATTCTGTGGGGAAAGAGATCAGGTCTGGTCCCTCCCTGCCTGTGGCCCCCAAATGCAACATTTCCCTCCAGTCTCACTTGGGACATTGGGTTACAATATCCTACCCTCTAGGGAAAAGCTACTGTAAAAAGACACCATGCTTTTAGATTTCCTCCACAGGACACTTACCGCAGTCCATGTCCCTCTTGCTCTCCTAGGTTGCTGGGAGTTTCTAGCATGGAGTTTTTGCTCCTGGACCAGAATGTCTTGGGAGAAACTTGGAGCATATCCTAAACAATATGAATGCTCTGAAGGGATCTGGGATTAATGCCCCTCCAATGGGTTGCTTTTTCTCTAACACTGGCCTAGAAAAGAACTCCTTGCATTGACTTTGAGGCATAATTCTTTTGAATCAATTTTAATTAAAAATAAAGAAAAGGCAGCCCTGGCTTTGGATGCATCTTCTTGCTTTCTGGGTGATCTAGTCTTAGATGTCTTCTTTATTGAACCAAGAAAATGACCTTCGTCACTTCTCTTGCTTTCCCTCCTCCTGTTCCACAAACAGAATCCCAGGATACACCCTTGTGGATAAGGGGCAGGAGAGTTCAGTTGATGTCAGGACAGAGAGCAAGCAGGCTAGCTGCACTTAGAAGTCTTGTGTTCTTGCATCCAGCTCTTTCATACTACCGTGCCCCGACTCTTAACTCTTTCAAAGTTCATTTCACCCTCTTCAGTGCCTCTGGGTATAGGACATATTTTCAGCAAAGGGATATTTGCATGATTCTTTGGACATGTGTCATTGTCCTCACTGCGTATTGAAAATAATTAAAATGCCTCACAAAGGTTTGGCCCAAGGCACTAACTCCCTGCTTATCACATTCACCTGCCTAAAAGAGACTAACTCAGGCTCCTGGCTGCCCATGGAGTAGGCTGCATCGTTATAAATGATTTTAATAAATGCAAACCATAATCAGATGTTTTAGGTCTCACAGAGCTGGCCCTTTAGGTTGATTATGAGTTTGTATGTTATTTTGTAAACCGCATGCATGAATTTTCTGGAAGTAATGATATTATATGTAACTAACCTCCATTCATCATTGAGATGTCACATGACCCAGCACTTAATTGTTATGACCCAAGAAATGCTAAAGGTTTAAATAGTGAGATACTGAAAAATTAAATGCTCTTCAGCCCTGATTTGACCAAACTGACACTGGGTGGCAATATTTCATATAGTTGCTAGATATATATCAAGTTCTTTCCTTTCCTAGATTCATTGGTAAAGGTCATTTACATTTACTTACCTACTGTGCAGTGTCCCCTGGGTTTTGTGATACTCTTTTATATGAACTGTAAGCTCTATTTATAGCTTTCCCTAATTACACATTCTATTTCTTCACATTCTTCCTTGCATGGGCACTATTAAATTTATGGGGTTCATGTTCAAGTGCTCACATTTTTTCTTCTAGACTTAACAGAAATGGTTGATTTTTTCATTGCAGTTGAGCTTCCTTTGGAATGAGCTGTCTAAAAATACATTTTTGAAAAAAAAGTTATGTTCCAAAAACTGTATGTTTACTATAGTCGAGTTGATGGCATATTAGCAATGTGGCAAACACAAATATTTGGGTAGGTTTCTTTGTTTACTTCATACTCTGTCTAAAGTGTATAAAATGTTGTTTACATTATTGCTACTGAGAATCATTAACATTTCTCTGACTTTGTTTCAAGAGGATTGTTAGATGTTATATAAGAAAGATCATTCACTCACTCGAACTTAAAGTTTGAGTTCAAACATATCAAATCATCTAAAAATGTTTAACTTCTCTTTGGAGAGCTCTCAGTTTGTTTGTAGTTCTATTGGCAGAGCACATCACAAAGAAAATTTCTTACGGAAATGAATGTTACTGATAGTAGTGATAACATGCAAAAATATTAAAAACAGATTAAAATAAGAGACAAAAGGAATTTTAAGTAACACATTGTAATAAATTGTTTGTAATCATCTTCCACTCTTTTTGTTTTGAGGTATGTTTCTTAAAAAATACACATATAAATCTTAGACTAAATAGCTTAGATACCTGAAATTCTTGGCATGTCTCTGAATATTTAAATCACGTTGTAACAAAATCATGTACTTTTTTACTTTGCAAAGGTGCACTTGGAAGATAAAATGGCGATAACTTATTTTATCTGTAAGGTTTGAGGTTAAACAATATTAATGGTTGGTTAATGGCTTAATGAGTAAGCTACAAGCCATTTAAGCACGCAGTGAACCTTAGCTTTTCAATGACTTTCCTAATGAAAGATCTATATGACTGCATGTCTGTGTCACAATAGAGATAGTAGGGAAGGTACCTAATCAATTGTGATGGTAAATCAATTGATCTGTAACCCTGTTTTCATACAGCAAGAAAGATATGGAGAAAGCATTTTACTATAGTCTTATTTCTAGCAGAACATCAATAAATAAAAAAGACAGCTCACCATTTGAAAATGTTCCCTTTTACTGTGCTTCGAAAGCCAAGGCAGGCAGATTGATGTCCTATTTCATAGATGTGTCGGTTTCTTTTGTCACTTCTCAAAGATTTAAAGTTCTTCAAAATTAAATATATGATAGAGAATATCTATGAGTCCAGACTTATTGTAATGATTAAGGTTCAGACTGAAGATAAAACTTGATAAAAAATAATTTGCTATTTCCCATAATATTCATTTTAAATGTCCATAAATAAAAGGTTTTATTATTCTCATTGGTTGATTTTCCCTTTTTAAAACTATATAAAGTAGGAAACCAATCATAGTACTAGTTCTGATAACATTTTAAACCACAATAGTTTAAGATATTGCTAAGAAAATTGAAAGAACAAGCCAAAGACTTGGAATATGTCTTTGTAAAACATGTATCTGATAAAGAACTTATATCTAAAATATGCAAAGAACTCTGAAAACTCAACCTTAAAAAAACTTGAAGGTAGGCAAAATATTTGAACATATATTTCACCAAAAAAGATATAGAGATTGCACATAAGCATATGACAATACATTCCAAATCATTAGTAGAAGAAGATGCTGACCTCTGGCCTAGAGCTTAACATTATACTCATTAAAACCCTTGATCCCTATAAAATCAGTGTTTTCTTAAAGATATCTATGACTTACATAAATTCAAATAAAGGAAATACTATGGTTAAAAAGTCAATCAAACTTTAAAATAAATACGTATTAGGCATCTATGTGCCAAGCAAATAAGTGTGAAATAACCATTTTTTTTCAATCACAGAACTTAAAATTCAATTCATGAAATCAAAAATGTTTCTTAAAAAGTGAAAGTTCTATACTGAGATAATTTTTAAAGAGTTTTTACTGCATTTCATATTTTATTCATCCCTCTCATGTCCATTTCCAGTGTTTTTATTCAGACTTTGGGTCTTCAGTGGACTCTAGGCCTGGCCTCCATGCTGATCAAGCAGTTTACCTTCACACTAGTGCTAAAGATCTAAAGCTAATCGTACCCCTTCTCAATCAAGTTCAAGAATAAAGTTCTATTGGTCTTGGAATTGTTTCCAAATCGTTTAGTGTATCTGAACTATCTATTCACAACGTATCTATTTACAACTTGCTTCCATACTGATTTTCCACTCTCATTTCCTACATCGATGTTTCTGCTACTCCAGGCTATTCCCAGATTCCAAACATGCAACGTTTTTCCCCATTTATACACTTCCTTCTTCATCCTAGCAGATCCTTTCCTAGTACTTTTTTTCTTTTTTGCTTCTGGGATGTCAATTATTCCTCAAGGCCAAGCTTACTTGGCAATTTTGTGAAGTCTTCTTAGATGCCATATAGATCATTATTGCATCTTCCAGAGTGTTCCACCATGCTCTTTTCACATCCATAACTCTTACACTCATGTTCAGTTGCCTTATTAACTGTCCAACCTCTGTCTCCCTGTCTTGATTACACTTCACTGACAATAGGAACTACATCCTGACATTTGGTTACCTTCCACATCACCTGAATTTAGGCAGTGCAGGTCATAGGTATTGGATAAATGTTCCTTGATTGAATTTAATTGGATTCAAATTTTAGATAAGCTCTTATTGCAAATTCTATGAAAATCAATGGTGAAATCAAAATTTATTAATTATATCATATACCTCCTGTACCTCCAGCTATATAATGTACCTATTTTTTACATCCTCAATATTCATAGCAGTCAATATATGAAACTCGATGCTTGTTTTTAGCACTTAGTCAAAATTCATCTGTCTTTTTAATTTTCCTAATAATTTTCATGTTCATTTTTCTCTTTCTTTAAATTTCTGCATGTATTTATGTTCACATAGATTCCTAGAACAGTTGTTGAGGTTTGTTTCATTAGAGATGGAGGAAAAAGAAGGCAATACATTTAGGAAGTAGGCAGGTCAGCCTTTCTCCTGCTTCTCCAGTGGAGAGTTGTCTTTTTCAGCCACATACCCCTGGGTCTTCAGGATTATTTTCACGTGTACAGATCTGCTTTGGCACATGGTCATGTCTGGAGTCGCTATCATCTTTCTCACCCAGCTATTGAGTGGTAGGGTCTCAGTTTATTCCCATGCAGTTGGTTGGCACCAGCAATCACTATTCATGTAGCCTCCAGGAATTGGTACCTGCACAGAGGTCCCTGGCCACTCTTAGTATCAAGACTTCAGGGCCCAGAGTGGACAAAACTAGACACTAAAGGTCTCTCTGATGTGTTGTTTTTAAAAATAAATTATTTCTGGATATGGTAAGTTACCTTGCTACTCTCATTTTTTAAAAATGCTTCAAGTTTGTGGGACATTATATTTAGTTAGCTTTTTATGCATTGAAATATCTATTATATCACGGAATCCTTTAAGGTTTGGCATTACATTTTCTTGGTATTTCTGGCTTTGGTTGTCTTACAGAAAGTCCTTAGTATGTATTGAGAAATAAATAAATGAAAGCCTCGCTTTACTCCAAAGTGTTCCTCAATGTTCAGCATTTCTCAAAGTCTTCTTGAACTTTGGAAAAGGTCAAATCACCATCCACCAAAGGTTTAAATGAAATGGTCAACTGATTAAAAATTCCCTACGTAATATTTTTTAAACTTGTGCCTAAGATAGAATCATACAGAATAAAACTGCAATGAATTTGTGTAAAATGCTTTAATTTTACACTCTACCAAACATTTAATAATCGCTTTAATGCATTACACAAAATACTCAAAACATCAGCACATTTTAGTAGACTATCTTCAAGATATTTTCGCCTTAAATGTAGCCATGTTAACGTGCATCTCCAAAAATTTTAAACCCTATGATGTTTTTAGTTGTTTTTATTTTTTTTCCAGATTATTTTATTTTTAACAGGTACTATTTTTCATGTTTCTACCTCTCCTTCCTAGTCTTTCTCAACTTCCTAGGAAATGATTTTTTTTGTCCCAGAATGTTTTCATGCATATGTTAATATGATATATTCATATTCCTCTCCTTTTCACATACCAAAGGCAGCATGCTACTTGTCTAACCTTGCTTTTCCATCTAAAGATATATCTTTGTATCTCTCTCATTATGTATGCATAGATACCACTGGCTCTTTTTTACAGCTACAGAGTGAATAGTCCCCAACTTGGAATGGTTCAACTTAGATTTTTATACTTTACAATGGTACAAAAGCCAAACACATCCAATAAAAAAGCATAATTCACATTTTGAATTCTGATCTTTACAAAGCTAGTGATATTTGGTTCAATATTCTCCCCAGATGCTAGGCAGTGGCAACAAACCACAGCTCACAGTGAGTCACAGAATCATAAAGGGGAATATCTGATACTCTACAGTATGCTGGGCTGCAAAGCTATGATGATTGGTAGGTTAGGTGCATTAAATGCATTTTTTAAAAAATATTTATTTATTTGCTTTAGTTGTACACAATGCAATGCATTTATGTTTACGTGGTGCTGAGGATCGAACCCGGGCCGTGCACGTTTGAGGAGAGCGCTCTGCCGCTGAGCCACAACCCCAGCCCTTAAATGCATTTTTTATTTATGATATTTTCAATCTACAATAGATTTATCAGGATGTAAAACCATCATAACTCAAGCATCTGTATTCCAATTTGTGGATGTAACAAAGCCTATATAATCAATTTCCTGGCTTGTTACCAACCATTTGTTATTATAAGTAATTTCACAGTGATTAACCTTGTAATTGTGTCAAATAGGTTGTTTCATTTATCTGTAGGCTGTATTCTCAAAAGCAGGGTATCTGGATTAATGAGGAAACGCATCTGTAATTTTGATGGCTGTGGCTCATTTCCCTCCATAGGGCTGGCCATCATTTGCTCTTTCCAAGAATGTCTAACAGTGCCTATTTCTCCATAGTTTCATCAATAGAATGTTGTTAACAACTTTTTTAAAATTTTTTGTCAATCTGATAAGTGAGAAAAGCTATCTAGTTTCAATTTACATATTTCTTGTTATGAGTGAGGTTTCTTCTCACATTTTTAAAGCTAGTTGTATTTCTTTTTCTGTTACTACATCGTATATCCCTTTCCCATTTGGGCTACTGGGGTTTTGGCCTATTTAAGCTCAATTTCTAGTAGTTTTTGATATATTATAAAGACTAACTTTTTATCTGTTATGAGTTGTAAATGTTTCATTAATTTGACATTTACCTTCTAACTTCACATATGGAGGTTTTGTTTGGTTTGGTTTTTTGTCTTGGAAACACAATTTTGTTTTTATGTAGCAAGAGTTATCATGAACTGAAATCAATTTCCATGCATGTATGTTTTAGTCAGCTTTCTCTCTGCTATGACTAAAGGATCTGACCAGAACAACTGTAGAGTTGGAAAAGTTTATTTGAGGGCTCACAGTTTCAGAGGTCTTAGTCCATAGAAGGCAGCTCCATTCCTCAGGGCTCAAGGTGAGGCTGATCATCATGGCGGCAGAGAGTGGCAGAGGGAAGCAGCTCACATCACGGTGATCAAGAAACAGAGAGAGAGAGAGAGAGAGAGAGAGAGAGAGAGAGAGGTCCTATATCTTCATTTGTCTGTCCATTTTGCACTCTAATTGCATTTTTAAAAATATTTATTTATTTACTTTAGTTGTACACAATGCAATGCATCTATGTTTACGTGGTGCTGAGGATAGAACCTGGGCCGCGCACGTGCAAGGCGAGCGCTCTGCCGCTGAGCCACAACCCCAGCCCTCTAATTGCATTTTTATCTCCTGTTTCTATTAAAGAAAAAATACTGATAAAAGGAATCAATGTAGAGAATATAATTCACACTTCAAATTTACAGGTATGATCATTTTTGTCATTTATCTCCAACTCTTCCTAGAGATCTTTCTAAATGAGATACCACCTGGATCTCCCTTTCTAATTTTGTGTGTGTGTGTGTGTGTGTGTGTGTGTGTATAAAATTCTAGACCACATTGCAATATAGAAACATTCTTTTGGAGTGTTGAGCTCTATAGCTCTATATCACCTTTAGGGATCTTCTGCCAGGTGTAAGGTTTCTCTGGTGTAAGCTGCTACATAACCTCAACCTTCAGAAGCCAGATCTCAGGTCTAGTCCCATGCTGACGGTGCAGTAGAGTCCACAATATATATATTCCACGTCCTCTTATGTGTACTAAAAGGCTGGAAACATAATCTTTCCTCAGACCACTAGAGATATGAACAAATCATGTAAATACTATCCACACAACATAACACAACTAGCAGTGCCTCTCACGTTCCCAGCAAGGCCAGCTTGGTTGATTAATAAAATTCTATAGGTAGAAGCCAGCCTACCAACCAGCTGAACATAGGCTCATGATGACAGAAAAATGCTTTAGTCAATTTAGTGATTTAATGCATCTGCTTGGAGGCTGTTCCTGGCACTGTTCATTTGTCTGACATACTGCTCAAAACCACATCAGTTTTACTACACTGGCACTTAGTACCATGTTGTCAGCCTTATTTCAATAGAAAGCATTTGAACTTGCAAATAGCATTTGCAAGCAGTGGAGAAGTAACAGATGCACAAAATTTTAAAAAGCATGCTTTTTCACTTTTTTTTTTTTTGTATCATTCAAAATCATGGTTACTTTTTATTTTCAGTGCTGGGGATTGAAGTACCTCACACATGCTAGGCAAGCACTCTAACAGTGAGCTATATCCCCATCTCCGTTGTTGCTTTCTTAAAATACACCTTTGTAATAATAATAATGGTCACTACCATTTATTTATCTCCTGTCACATGCCAGGACCATTTCTTACTCATGAATATTGATTGAATACTGACAAAATAGTTCTGAATTGTGTAGAAACTTTAAAATTATGAATGCCTTACTTCTTCCTCATTGTTTAAACTATTTGACTTGCAGTAAGAATCACAGACTACCAACTCTGTGTTAAGCATGTCTTTCAGTGTTTTATGTTGAGGGTTTACTGAATCATCTGTACTCTGATCAACTGGATATTTTAAAAGTTGACTGACTTCAAAGCTTCTGAGAATTAGAATTTTTCTAATTGAAGTATAAATTATATGCTAAAGTACTATATTTCACCACAAAACTAAAGTTAATTTTACGACCTGTAAATTTTTTTTTACTTGAAACATCAAATACTGTATGTATCTGAGCACTTAATCTCTGTAAGTCAGTGACTTAAATATTTGTGAGAGACAGGAAATGAGCATGAGAGAATTCCCTTTCCCTTTGGAAGTTTAAAATCTAATGCTTTCTGTTTTAGTCAGCTTTTTGTTGCTTTGACCAAAAGACCTGACAAGAACAATCAGATGAGGAGAAATTTATCTGGGGGCTTATAGTTGCAGAGGTCTCAGGTCTCTGTCCATAGATTGCTGACTCCATTGCTCTGGGCTAGAGATAGCACATCATGGCAGAAGGAGTGTGAAGAAGGAAAGCAGCTCAAGACATGGAACCAGGATGGAGAGAGAGAGAGAGAGAGAGAGAGAGAGAGAGAAGACTTCCTTCATCATAGACAAAAATATAAACTCTGAAAGCATGCCCTCAGTGACTCACCTACTCTAGCCACTTTGTATCTGCCTACAATTACCACAATTACCTGGTGGGGATTAATGCACTGGTTAGGTTAATGCTCTCATAACCCAATCATTTCACCTCTAAACTTTCTTGCATTAGTTCACACATGAGCTTTTGGAGGACACCTAATATCTTATCCATAACACTTTCATTATCTTGTTTTTCTTGCTCCTTTACTTCTTAGGTTACCTAATAATTTACAAAGAAAACTGTGTAGTATCAAAATCTAAAAAGGTTTACGTTTCTTACTGCTAATAGTGCCCCAAACGATTAGATTAAAAAAATCTCAAAATGATTTTTATATTTGTTCAATGAAAACTTATAAATTCATTTATAAGTAAATCACTTTTGAAAAACAACAAATATGGCTTAAGCTAATTAGGATAAAAGAAACTGAAGTCTCAACCAGTGTTTCTGCATCCTCTGACCTTGTGAACAAAAGATAGTGACATGGTTAACATCAGAAAATTATTGTAAATGTAAATGTAACTTCTGAGAAATAAGGTAGAAAATGCTTCAACATTTCAGTAGTGTGTTGCCGCTTGAAGCGATGGCCGCTTGGAGCAACAAAGCCGCGGAAAGAAGTTCAGAGGCGAACTGGAAATAGGCTTTTTATTCTGATAACTTTTCTCTCTGGCTCTAACAACGACTTTAACATGCACCACACATACCACCAAACAACCAACACACCAAAAGGCGCAGACCCAATCAGCAATCTCGGCTCAAGTCTCTCGAGATCCTGGACCAAGTCCCGTGAGATCCGGGCCAAATCCCGTGAGACTACGGAAGGCGGCAATGCCCAAACATCTCCATGGCCCGTAGTCAACCTCAATCTTAGCCATCTCCCCAAACAGGGCTCCTGCAGTAGTACATACCTCAAGTTCTTTGTAATGCTGTTTTTCCTGCAAGTGTACAAGAGCAACACTCTCTGAAAGAAATAAGACCTGGAATAAGAAGAAATAAGAACTTGGAAATAAGAATCAGGGTTCTGATTCATAAATTATGTGCTACAGAGTCACTGCCTAATTTTATATAAAGGTGGTCAGAATGCTTTATTTACATGTAATGCTTAAAAATGAAATTCCACCCCTTTTTGTCTGAGATCAGATGGAGGTGTCATCATCCCCATTTTGCAGATGCATAAACAAACACTGATAGGGTAAGAAATATACCTACAGTCCCACAGCTGCATAATGTGCCAAGTTTGAATTTAAGGCAAATCATTAGGGAACAGGATAGTGGGTGAGGTTCCAATGGATAAATGATAGAATTAAACATTAAATGGACATCTGTCCTCTTGATAACCTGATGATGCAGCAAAATCTCCAGAAATACTTTCTAATATTTAAATAGGAATGGAAGTAAAGACTTTTCCAAGCTATAGTTCTTCCTCATTTTAACCTTTATTTATAGCTCTTATTAATATGTAGCAATATGGAAATTTAAAGTTTAAGAGTCTTCTTTCTTTTAGAAAGGGAACAACATTCAGGATGCAGGTGATATTCTAAAGGTGAAAAATCAAAAGGATAGAAGCAATGGAAATTTCCTTTTGTCTTTTCAGTGAGAACTACATCACATCAACAAGTGCATCTGGTTTATAAAAGAACAGAATATTAAAACTATTTTAAAATATTATTCTCGTCTATCCTGACCTATTTTACAGTTGGGCAATCTGAAGCCCAGAGAATGAAATTACTTGATGAAGATCACAAAAGCACTTAATGGTAGACCTTAGATTTTATTCAGAGTATCATGATTACAATGTCTGATTTCCTTTCCTTAATATTTCTCATATCCTCTTATTAGGTCACTTCTCTTAGCAGCTCCTAATTTGCAGATGATATATTTCATAATTAAATGTGGCTAACTAAATTAAAATTTTCATCTGTACCAGAAGTTCCTACAAAAATAAAATGTTTCCCATTAGCATAGTCTGTGCTACCAGTAAAGATGTGAAAATGGACAAAGTAAAACCTGGCAGGACTGATCATTTGAATAAATCATTAAAATTCCTGTGAAGATTGTTGTAAACTAAGATTAAGAAACAAGAAAGGAATAGCTGGCCTGAGTATGCATATCCTTG
Source organism: Tamias sibiricus (assembly GCA_025594165.1). Taxonomy (NCBI): domain Eukaryota; kingdom Metazoa; phylum Chordata; class Mammalia; order Rodentia; family Sciuridae; genus Tamias; species Tamias sibiricus. The sequence continues at coordinate 24,412,019 of CM046663.1, forward strand.
TGTGTGTGTGTGTGTGTGTGTGTGTGTGTGCGTGTGTGTGTATTGTAGTAGTAGTAATAGCAGTAGTAGTAGTAGTAGTAGTCACTGACTAGAAAACTCCTTATCATCTAAAGAATGCAGCTAAATCGGGGACATGTCAATAGTATGATTTGGTTCAGATACACAAGAATTTATTGAAGACCTGAAGTTTCAAGTTAGATAAACAAGATATGGTACCTAATTTAGAACTGATGTTTTGCAGGCAGGATCCCTGACATTTTCCCTGCTAATAATATCTAATTAGTAGATGAGAAAAATCCACAATTCTGTTGGGAAGAAGTACTGGAAGAAGTTAAGTCCTAAAGGCTGGGAACAATATTCTGACCCTGCCGCTTTCCTGTTATATTACCTTGGTAAAATTTCTTAATTTGATAGCCTCTCTCCCAGGGTGGCCATATCTTCCAATCCCAGGACAGTCCTGATTAATACTTATCTTGGATTAACTAACAAGAACATTCTTTTTCCCTCTCAGAAGTGTTTCTTTTTGTATAATAATTTACATGATGACCCCACATCTTACTTTGTCTTTAAAAACTGGGATTGATCATGCCTCCTTCAAAATGCTTCTAAAAATTAAATGAACACATATATGTGTATATTTAAAAACTTGCCAAAATGTATAGAAATTTAATTTTAAAAATAATAAGTCCAATAAATGAATATAAGATTAATGAAAAATAGTTTTTTTTTTTTTTTTGGGTTTTTTTTGGTATTTGAAGATATAACCTTCTCAGCATGGGCACAAGCTCATTCTGAAGCCTGGATGTAATTTTTATGGTATGAATACATAGAAGTATATCCTAGTGTCCCTATGTAGCAGAAACAAATCATAAGTCCAAATAACTATATCTCAGGAATCCATGACATTAATTGATATATCTTAGAGCCATGGAAGATATAAAGAAATATAACAATGTAAATGCCATTCTTCTTTTTTTTTTCTTTCAAATCAAGGAGCTTTGTGATCATGTATTTCTTTCTCCCCCACTAGAAGGTGGGTAGCATGTAATATTCTCTCTGAATCGCATAAGAAAAAGTGTAGGCTTTGCTTCTCAAGCTGCAGAACCCTAGAGGATTATTCTGCTAGAATAACAACTTGTGAAAATATCTCTGCAAGATAATGCAACACGAAAAGAAAAACCCAAGATGACCCTGTAATTACCAACATTAGAACACAAAGCTCTTAAAGACATATGGGTTTTTCCACTTCAATACTTTGCTAAATAGGCTAAGATTGTGGAATAGCCTACAAAGCTCAATACTGATATTGTTTGTAGAATATGGAAAAATAAGAGCAAAATTAGTAAGTATACCTCCAAAGTGACTGTCCTGAAAGATGCACTTGGATAAAACACACAATGGACCCCCTCATCTTTCTGACTTGGGCAGCCACAGCTTGGGTTTGTTTACCTGCTCACTTCAAGAAATGGTAATAGCCATTGTTTTTCATGGAAGCATTCCCTGTAACCATGTCATCCTCTAATAAATCACACCAACTGCATCTTGTTATCACACCAATGGTTCAATCAACTCGCATCACCACTGAATTCATCAAATTAAAAAGAAGGAATTTTGTATGTTCTAATAAGCCTAGGTTAAGAAGCAGGAAGCCTCAGATCTGGATTTGAGTCACTATGTAGTTTGATTTTGCTCTGAGAGGTGTGCATGGACTCCTGTGTTCTATTGGTTGTCATTATCATTCTTGCATTAACATACAGACGGCTATTGAATGTGACTGGTTCTCACAGAAGACAAATATGATATTACAGAACAAAAAGATAACCTTAATTTTGAAAGCCTAGACATGTCTTTAATCATTTTCAAGGCTTTAAAATAAGTATCACCATTAGTTCAGTATGGGCATATAGTCCTTAGGAAAGAGCTATGTTGGTGTAATATATTCAAGGAATTTTAAGATTAGAGATAAAGGGGGTTTTGTAGTAAATTTTAAATGATTCTTAAGTTTTCATATAACCAGAAAAGACAACAACTCTGTTGTACTATTTGGCATAAATAAACCAAATGGAGGAAATATTTGAGATATATCTGTCCAATAAAAATTAGTTTGAGAAATTTTAAGTCAGATGATTAGAGAATGCCTGCCGTACTTCAACTATTTCTCAGTGGCCTTTTCCACAAAAAGTTTAAAATGGTGCATTGATCATTATACACTAAAAATTAATATTGTTCAATACCTATGGGGTTTCACAATCCTTTCACATTTTTTATCCTCATAACAAATGTGTAAGTTAAATATTATCATTTTCACCTTATAGTGTAGGAACCAAGGTTCAGAAAAGCTGAGATGCCCAAAGTTGAGTTTGTCATGTCTGTGGTTATGCTAAGAGTAAGGTACACATGGCTTAGTTAAAAGATTATCAGCTTTGAAATTAGAAAGCCAACTTCACTGTTTATTAATTTTGAGATCTTACTTCACTAAAACTCTCTGATTGCCATGTTTCTCATCTCTAAAGTGAAGGTTCTACCACCCAGTACAATGATTGTGTTAAATGAAATGTGTGAGTAAAAGCATGTGTGTGTTGTCCACGTACCCAGTTGCTGCTTTTATGCTGGCCTCTGTTTCTTTTAGTCCGAATAGGAGATTTTCATGTTTATGCCATGGAGGTACTTGAAAATGGCTTTTTTTTTTTTTTTTTTTTTTCTACCAGGGATTGAACCCAGGGACACTTAACCACTGAGCCGCATCCCCAGCCCTTTTGGTATTTTTATTTAGAGACAGGGTCTAGCTAAGTTGCTGAAGGTCTTGCTGAGTTGCTGAGGCTGGCTTTGAACTCGTGATCCTCCTGCTTCCGCCTCCCAACCTGCTGTGATTACAGGCATGTGCCACCAGTGAGAATGGCAGTCTTGACCACCTCTACTTGCATAACTATAAGCACATGACTCCTTATACAGAATTCATCTCCTGCTCTGTTGAGTGCTATTCAGACTTCTTCTTCTCTAATGAGGTTATATCTTTATATGACTCTAGTTGTTTTGAAGCAGCTTCCGTGTATTTTTATTCATTTCTCACTACAACCCTGCAATGCACATATTCCTGGTTTCATTTTGAACTATTTGATCACTATTATCTTCATCCTGGGGTCTCAGCATTCATATTATTATCAACTCGCCTCTCCATTTCATTACCCAAATCTAATTAGACATAAAGTCTTATCCTGAAAATTTCAGCTTTGAATCTCCTCTCATATTCTTCTATTCCCTTACAATCTCCACCTTTCCCACTCTTTCAGACACTTTGGGTACACAAACACACCATTGCAAAACTTTCCAACTTATCATCCTGCAGGTAATTACTCCCCACATTTACCTTATCATATTCATTCTAAATCAATCTCTTAAACTAGTACTTTAATCATGCCTTTTCTGCACTCTAGGCCTGTGGATCTTCCCATTGCATCTAAGACCAACTCTCCCCACATTCCCCCATAAAATTGGTCCACCATTATTCCCAAAACATATGCATCTTCAGCTCTGTAACTCCAGAATTTTATTCTCACAGTTTATCCTCTTAGAATTATTTTGCTGCTTCTCCCACACTTTCTAAAACAAACCTGCTCTTCCAAATCCTGTCCAGATTTCACATTTGCCATGAATTCTTAACTAATATATTAAGCCCTTATTGACCCTACACTGGAATTTTACAGCTGCTAGGGAAGCCAGTTATCATCTACTCCAGTGTTACATATCTTCTAAACATGAATGTGATTGATCCCAAAGCATAGCTAGTGAATATGGAAAAATGCACTAAATAAACCAAAATTTATTTTAGCAAAATAAAAACTAATATTTTTGGGGGGGAGGATACCAGGGATTGAACTCAGGGGCACTCAACCATTGAGCCACATCCCCAGCCCTATTCTATATTTTACTTAGAGACAGGGTCTCACTGAGTTGCTTAGTGCGTCGACATTGCTGAGGCTGGCTTTGAACTCATGATCCTCCTGTCCCAGCCTCCCAAACCCTGAGATTACAGGCATGTGCCATGGCGCTGGCTGATATAATATTTCTTCATCCTGTCCTATTTAATTTATTTTTCTCCCTCTCATCCATTTCCTTCTTGCCTCAAGCATTTCCTAAAAAAAGGTAAGGATTATGAGTTTCACTAATCTCCAGCTCCTATACCACAAAATGCACAGTAACACGTGTCCAAGAAAACAGTTAATTACATTGCAACAACCATACATCTCCTAAACAAAAGAGAACAGCTGCATACTACGCATTATCAACTTAATTTAAAATAAGGTACAAATTCTTTATGAGGGGCAAAAGAAAGAGGGCAAATTTTATTTCCATAATGCAAACTCCAATTATAAGAAGAAACCATCAGCATCAAGGTCTGCTCTGAGTCTCTTCATTTGTGCCAGAAATTAGCCCAACACTTGGCACTGTCTAGTTTATTTAATAATGTTATAATAGATGGGTTAACTGCAGTTCAGGTATTCGCAAGTGAGAGAGAGAATAGTCAACGTAATTATCTTGTCAATTTGAGAAAAGATCAATAATTCCATGTCACTTAGCTCTCCTCTCCACACTGAGTCATGAAAGAACTCTTGCTAACTGTGACCAAAGTGGTTGATACTGCCAGGGAAGGCGTGTCGGGTGAATCCAGATGCCTCACATGCAGTGACTTACCCCTTTCAGGGGCACTGCCAAATCAAATGCTTCATGGGAATATTTCCAGTAACTCTATCGAGATCATATTTTAAGTAATTTTTGAGCCTGCACATTAGAAAGTATTTTGACAAGTCGCTGTGGCTTTGGTGTTACTCTGAATGTGCCTTTCCCTTCACATCTCTCAAGTGGGAAATCACCAGAGATCTAACCGGTGATTTAGTGTTCATCCGAGCCAGAGAGAGGCTTCAACAGTTCATTAATGTAGGCTGATTCCCACTCCTGCTGCCTTTGATTCTGGTTTTAATATACGCTTCCTATCTGTGTGACTGTCATGGGCATAACCCAAGCGCAGAGCTGGCAGCTGAGAAACCAAAAAGTTATTTTTCAATCGTGTAGGCAGCCTCATTAGTTACACCAAAAATTATAATAATAAAAAATGTAACCTCTTCAGATCACCCAAGTGACGGTCTTGAGTGTATTGTTTATAAGTGGTTGTCAGTGCGTAAAGATCTCTCCTGTTAAATATGGAGTTAAAAGTGATTGTCTTTTGATCCCTTTTAGAAACTTACATTAAAACGCCTGTTTAAAAATTTACATTAAAATTATTTTTCTAGGAAAGCTAACAATTATTTTGTACGAACAATAGAGAATTGCAAAATGTTTTGTGTTGATACTGAATGACTTATGATGCTGGGAAACTGGTAAGGAAAGAAAATGCAATGGCCTAATCAGGGATACCCGGATTTCATGGATCACAGTCTCTTGATGGTGTGAAGACCTCCCTAGGACTCTCCCCAAAGAAGCAGCGACTCGCTCATTGGATAAACTAAGAAATAAAAAGAAACAGTCTTGAAAATGATTCTTTAAAAATCCATTTGTATCTCTGCAATGATAAAGTACTGCTTGGAGTTTTTTTTTTTTTTTTTTTTTTTTTTTTTTTTTAACAGGAGGAATGAAAAAACCTCTTTTTTTAAGTAGCTCAGTGAGGTAAGGAACAGAAAAGTTGGGAGTGAGCTTGAGGTATTATTAACTTAAAAAAAAAAAGATTGACATGGAGGTCAAAGGAAATAGCATATATTTGGAAAACAAAATGGGCAGGGGAGGACAGGTACACTGAATCAGAGCAGCCCTGAACAGTGTTCCTTAAGGCAAATATTTACAGGAGAGGCTTTTGTTTAGGGTTCTTTGGGGGGGGGGAGGTGGGGGATTGAATCCAGGAGCATACTACCACTAAGCTATACTCCCATGCCTTTTTATTTTTTGAGACAGAATCTCACTAAATTGCTGAGTCCAGCCTCCAACTTGAGATCCTCCTGCCTCAGACTCCTGAGTCCCGGGATTACAGGTATGTGTCACGGTGCCCAGGCAAGAGAGGATTCTTATAGGGGATTTCCACGGTAATTGTTTTCAGAGGCAGTTCATTGGCTTGGCAGAAATCCTAAATTGCAAGCCCATTCTGACTGGTTAGTTAACTACCAGCTGAATGATGTCAAAGGCCAGTGTGGACACTGACTTCAGTTGCTTATCCAAGTCTATTGGAACATTCTGTGGCTTAAGTTTTAACACATGCCCTCAGTCTCCCAGATCCACTTTAGAAAACTGTAGGCTTAATTACTTCATTTCTTTCACAGCACTAACCCACCTGAAACATCCTGGCCTAGGTCTGCACAAACAAGGTTCCCATTTGGCACAACAGCAATGAGATCTGCATTAGATTCTGGGCTGTAGAGTGGTTCATATCAAAGCAAACAAGAAGCGGAACTGGAGGAATGATTCCACATCACCACATTTCAGCATTCACTACATAAAAAGAGAAGGGAGGGATCTGTATCAAGGGGTCCTGGACTGGATCCTGGAACAAGAAAAGACATTGGTGGAACGATTAGCAAAATCTGCATGAAGTCTACAGTAAATAGTATTTTGCCAGTAACTATCTCGGTTTTGATAAATGTACCATTTAAGTAGCAGGTGGAAATGAGAGGAAGCTGGTTGGAGGGTTCACGAACACTCCTACGTTCTGCAACTTTTATCCAAATCTGAAATTATTGCAAAATAAAAAGATAACAAAAGGTGGGCAAGAATGGCAGTTCTTGATTCCTCTTTAGTTGTTGGTATAGAAGAAACATAAGATCTAAAATAAAGTTATTACTCAGTATATCCCACCAGCATGTACAGAAATTATAATATCAATGATTTATATAACTGAAAAAGTAAAAGGCCATTGACTATTATTAGGCTGTGGTCACATGACCACTTATGTCAGTTTCATTTTCATCCTTAAGTTTTATATATCAACTAGAATAACCCATAATTCCATGTTTATCTGGAAAAGATAAGTATATGTTCTAGATCATAATTGATTAAATCAATTGAGAGTTCCTAGTGTAAGATTAACTGCTACCCAGAATATGCATAGATTTGGTGACTACTTACTTATAAATCAGGGGAAACAAGATATAAGAAATATAAGACATAAAATCCTATATGCAAGCACTAAGTAGAATAGAGTTGTAGTGTTTATAATGTTTAAATTCAACTAAGAAAATAAGGAAACTTTTTGTTTAATAAAGAAACTTCTAACAGAAAATTGAAATTGTCCTGAGTCGTTCTGTCCCAGTTCTACTTTTTCGTTACCAGCTCTGTGATCTTGACAAGATTCTTACCTCCTCTATGCCTCAGTTTCTGTGCTGAAAAAAAAATGAAACTGGGAATAGCAGCTGAGTCTCAGGTGTTGTGAAAAGATGAACCGAAGTCCTGTAGGTTCATTCTTGATGGTGAACATTCTGTAACTTCTTCAGTGGTCACTTGGAATCCCAGGGCTGGTCACACAAAGGCTATCTACAAAAGGAAATCAAGTATATACGTAGGCAATGGTCTCAACTTCAGACCCTGAAGTACCATGAGTGTTTTCTAAATAGCCCCAAACTGCTGATAAATTGCATTGGCTGCATGAAGCAAGCCAATTTAAAGGGTGCATGTTAGAGAACATGTTAGAGCTGACTATAGGGTCCATTTTGCATACTGAGTAAAGTTTTCATAATGGTTGTTTCAATCTTGAGGTATTCTATAAAGCTGACAGATGCTGATGACACAATAAATAACTTGCCAGTACAAACTGAAAACAGAACAAATAATCTGTCCAATTTCTGTTGCTTGGATTGGGCCAGTTTGTCATGCCAGAGGATTTAGAGTTTGTGGACAGCACATTCTCTCAAAATCAGGAATGACACCAGTATTCAGTTTGGGACATTAAACAACAGGTTGTCTGTCTTTCTGTATGGGTGGGACATTCTCTAGTTTGGAGGTTGCCACTTCCCAAACTAAACCTTCAGCGGCATCTCTGGCCTCCAGTGACAGCATTACAAAGTGCTTAACAGGCTAAGTGGCAGATGTCACTCTCTAAAGTGCTACTTCCTTGCGGAATGTAAAAACAGCACTGCCACCCTCGGCGCAGAACACCTGGGGCGCCGGGGCGGGGGCAGGTCAGAAGCGGTACCAGGGAAAAAGAAGAGGCGCCAATTCTTATGGACCCTCTCTGCTCCCATCCGATTTGGTACCCGGAGTTCACCGCCTCAACACTCTATTCTTCTTAATCAAGTCTGCCATCTAGTGGACACTTTCCGTTCTACTACTTTTCCTTTTGGCCTTTCTCTGATATAATTGTGGGGCAGGTATTGATGCTCAAAGCCTGGGGTGCTAATTGGTAGTGGGTGGGGAAGAAGGGAAGGGAAATTGTAACCCTCCTATGAGAAAAGTAATCATTGGATGGAAAATAAATAAATAAACAAATGAAGTTTCCTAGCGCCTTACCTCCAGAAATCCAAGCAGGTAGGCATCATGCTGGGCTATGTGGCTTCAGATCAGCAGAAAGAACAGCGGGCGTGGAGACCACCTGTTAAGCGAAAATCCAAAAATCTTCAAAGATCTTCCAATGCCAAAAACCTGTGATGAAACTCCCTCTGGGTTTTCAACCATCTTTGAAGGCAGCTCCTTGTTAGCCCTGCCCCCTCCCCTTGATGAGAACTGAGTGTGCACCCCCTCCCTGGGCTCTAAGCTTTTTTTTTTTTTTTTTTTTTTTTACTATTCTGGATTTTTTATTCTTCCAAATGAATTTTAGGGCTATGTATGTCAATATATTTCTTAGAAAAGGAAATGAATAGAACCTTCAATATTGGCTGATAGTTGCTAAAATGATGCATGTCTATTTGAATCAAGTTTGATGATATGTTGAAAGAAAAAATATTAAAAATGATGGTATTTAGTTACTATTATAGATTCATTTATCAATTTTTTGAAATTGCACAAAAATACTAAGCTGACTTTTTTAACGAATAAAAAAGGTTATTTGTACTCCTGCAGACACAAGGAAGATTTATGATTACTTTTAGCTCAAAATTCTGCTTTCTAATGTAATTTACCTGTCTTAGGTCTGCAGCCTCAGATACTAATGAATTACCATATACCTTAATCATCAAATTAAGATAATATATTACAGTAATAAAAATATCAACTCACAATTGAGACTGCCCACACCCTTTATATTGTGGTCAGGGAAAAGGGATAGAAATTTGAGTGGTGTGATACTGAGTTAGAAAAATAATTATTTATATGATTACTGAAGTATTTCCAGAGTATTGATTAGGAAGGGTAAAAAGTAATAGAAGGCTTATTCAAATATTAAAAATTAATTTTTTTTACAAACCAAAATAGACGATTGCCCACAGCATTTCAAAACCTAGAATTCAATGGGAAACTTATCCATTTGTGTTATCTTTGACCTTACAAGCAATCTGAATTTTTTCATGTTGAATTGAATGCAGCAAAATGGAATCCTTCATGACAAGTTTTCTTGTCTAAAATAAATCAGTTATTTGTCAAACATTTTATGGACCAGAGGAAAGTATTAAATAGAAAATAATAATTTGTATTCCCACCCTCCTGATGTACATATTGTTCATACATACTTATTTTATACTAATATTTTGATTTTCCATTTCTGAAGGCAGTTTTTTTTTTTTTTTTGCTGAGTTTCCCTTATGATTGTCATTTCCATATGTGGCTAAAAATTTTATTGTGAGTTCATACTTTATTGTTATTTAATTGACAAATAAAAAAGTGTATATACTTGTTGTATACAACATAATGTTTTGAAAAATATCTACATTGTGGAATAGCTAAATGTGCTAATTAGCATATGCATCGCCTTACATCTTTATCATGTTTTTGTTTTGTTAGTGAGAACAATTAAAATCTGCTCTCTGTGATTTTCAAGCATGTAATACTTTTGTTATTAACTACGGTCACTATATTTTACAATACATGTCTCGAATTGATTCCTCCTACCTAAGTTTTGTGTCCTTTGGCCAATATTCCTGCCAGCATCTTGTGAATTCATCTTAAGTTGGTATTTTATTGTTGCTATTGTTGTTTATGGTCCCCACCCATGGGCTTCTTGTGTTCTCTACATTATAAAAGAGTCCCTGTGTTTGCATTTGCAAAATGCCCCAGAGATTCTGCTGGTGTTTTCCATTCATTTCTCTGGGAATCATACACAATATGGATGTATGGATTTGGACTTGAGGTTCTTATTTCTTCTGGGAGATTTATTTATTTATCTACAGATAAGTTTTCTTAATTCTTCCCAGGGCTGTTCTTTAAGAAAGGGGCAGTCTTCCTAGGATTTCAAACTCCAGAATTCAATGGGAAATGTATACATTTGTGTTGCCCTTAACTGGCAGCTCATTCCTTCCAGGTTCCTGACTCTACATGTACTCCATGCTTGATAAAAGCCAGAGACTCACTCTTCTTTTCCTCTTGAACTCATATCCCTGGGACCAAAATCCTAGTTTCTGTGCTTATGCTTTATCTATACTTGCCCTCCTTGACTCTGTGTCTAGGGATTTTCCTGTTTTTATAATTCATCTTTATGTTTTAGGAAACAATATTGTTACATATTATACAGCATTTCACAAATTGCAGTAGCACTGCTTCACTGTAGACCAGTCCACCATCTTGCTGGGACTGTTATTTTTCTGTCCACATACTCTTCATATAGTTGAAATAGTACTCCTCCTTCTTGCACCAAGAGCAATTGCTCTTTAAATTAGAGGAAAAAATAAGTCCTGTCATTCAACCCCTTCAAAGCTTCCAGGGTTAGAGTCTAAGTCCTGCTCCATCTGTCTTTCTACTTAAAGATATCCACAGTGCCATCTGTTTCTAACATGTTTCATATTATGATGCTGTGGCTATTGCTTTTTGATATTTATCAAGAGCTATTATGGTGTGTACAATTACAAAAATGTACAAATAACAAATTTAACATTCTTATAGAGTAAGGCATTTACCATGCAATTATAGAATATGACATTAAAATCCATGGACTCAATATTTCAGATCTGGATATTCCCTTAGAAACCATCTCTTTGTAACCAGTTCTCATGAATGAGGAAACCAAAGCCCTGTGAGTTCAAGAGCAATGGTGGGGTCTCTGATATAACTACCAAAATGGCTCCAAGGCACTAAGACTATGTTCAGAATCAACCTGACATTTCCATGATGAAATTAGTATCCTGATAATCGTCAGTAAATGTATTAATTTAGGAAATTAGCGGTGTGGACAATTGCCTATGTAACATAATATTTTTTGTTTGTTTGTTTCAATCTTTAATGTTAGGGTCCACTAGTGTTGCAGGTAGTTAAAACAATTTCATAATTGCTTTTTTTTAATTTAAAAGCATAACTAACAGAAACGTCTAATGCAACAGTTTTTATAAATGAATACAAGTCTTTTCCATGCACACTTGTGTTTTATGACCATTTTACTATTTTATTAAAATATCTGAATGTGAATCACGTATACTTTTCCTTCTCTCCTTTTATTCTTAGTTTTAATTTTGTGTCGCTTGTGTTTCTTTTTCTTTCTTTTTTTTTTTTTTTTTTACTTTTAATCAGTTTTTTGTTCCCAGATGGATCATATGAGAAAATAGGAATCCTGTGAAGATGGCTTGACAAGTAAGACCAGCCTATTTTGCTAGAGTAGTTACTTTAACTCATATTTCCCTGCCTGGAGGAGATCATGAGTTCCAGTGAAACAGGTTTTGTGCACAAGGATTTCTAAATAATATTTTGCCTTTTCCCCAAGTGACTTCTTCTTCTTTTCTCTGAGATCTTAGAGATAATTTATTTAAAACTTTTTATTGCTAACTTTTTTCTTTGTGGGCAAATGTAATAACTATACATATTTTCCTAATATGTCAGAAATGCAGATGTAATGTTAGCAACAAGGTTTAAATAGATCGATTCTTAATTCTGAGAATCTGAAACGAATACATAAACAATGATTCTCCCAAGGGCCAATGCTAATGCTGGGCTAGAATGACAATCTAAAATTCATTTGGTATTTAGATTAGGGAAGATATTAGTTCCCCCCCACAAACACATCACCCCCTGGCAGGCATTTTGAATTGACACTCATTCAAGAGGTGATATTTAGGATGTGGTGTTTTCAAAAACTGGCACAAACATTAGATAACTAATATGTAAAAAGGCACATTGATATTAAAATGCTACAGGAGGTCTGGCTCTCCAAGCTTTGCTTTTAGAGAGTAGTACATGCCAGATGTTTCAGAGAAAAGCATAAAATCCACATTATGTGCCTAATTGTACAGTATTACATCACAGGGGTGGGGATGCTTTTTTCCCCCTGACTGCAGCTGGTGATAACAATATGCCCTGGAGCATGAAAGAATCAGGCACCCTGGATACAGGGCAACTTCTTGGTGAGTTTCTTCTGGAAGAGTAGGGAAGGCTTTTAGCTTCAAAAAGCTCCACGTACACAAATGATATCAAACACTTTCGATGTAACAAAGTCTATGGGTGTAGACTGAAATACTCGATGGACTCATCTAGACAATTACAGTGGCTAGAATTTGGCAGCAAAGTCTGCACTACTGCAGATCTGGATACTGGGCAAACCACGTTTCTAAAAGTATATGACTGAGGCTCCAAAAAGTCCTTGGCATAAGTGAGGATCTTACCTTGTTAAAACATGTCATGGAACTGAGCTGGTCCCCATAGGCTACTTTTCTCTCATTATATGAGAAGCTAGTCACACAAGGGAAAAAGAATGGGGGAGTGAAAAGTGTTAAGATGGAGAGTTATGTTGTGTTCTTCAAACCTTAATATGCCATTGGTCAATTTAAAATAAAAGTAGAGTCTTGCAGTCTTCCTAGCTTTTGCATTCCTACTTAGAAAACTTCTATATTTCTCTGTTAGCATAGAATACTACTTAGGTGTCCAGGCTGTCATATTTTATACAAAAGTTTTGTAATGTAATAGGTCTGAAGGTAGTCTCAATTTTGTCTTCTTACTAATATCATACAGGAACTTAAACCTTTAATGCAAATTGCATTCCTTATATTCAAATTTTGTATAGGATAACACTTCTCTTGAAAAAGAAACTGAATTATTATTAAAATAGATTTATTAAACTTAAATTAAAACTTAAAATAGTTTTATTTTTATGTGGTAAGTCATTATCATGCAAAATAATACTTAGGTAGCCAGGCGCGTGGTGGCTCATGCCTGTAATCCCAGCACTTGCGAGGCTGAGGCAGGAGGATTGCAAGTTCAAAGCCAGCCTCAGCAATGGCGAGGCACTTAGCAACTCAGTGAGACCCTGTCTCTAATAAAATACAAAAAAAAAGGGCTGAGGATGTGGCCCAGTGGTCGAGTGCCCCTGAGTTCAATCCCCGGTACCAATAATAATAATAATAATACTTAGGTAAATGCACATCTTTTAAGACCTCAAAGTTATCAACCTCTATTCATCTGATGATAGTTATTATATACGTTGCTTTTTTTAATTCAAAGAGAACATCGTAGAATGATATTAAATGACTTTCAGGATTGTTTGTTTCAGTCAAACAATTTTTACCAAAAAAAGAAAAAAAAATTATCACACTCGTAACCTGTGCCAACTTGCAGTAACAGAACCTGTGTGGCAGACAAAAGTCCTGATCATTCTTCTGAGACGGATCTTTTATTTGTCATATATGTTCATGTTCTTATTGCTTTTTCTCAGTCTTTCAATTCTGAGTTCTCTTTTGCATGTATCAGAATCTCCGATTTGCATTTCATTTTTTCACTCTAAAAACTTACTTCCAATAAATCTTTATTGTATATATACTACCTGTATTGTAAATTAACTTTTTTTTTTTTTTTTTGCAATTTAAAAATAATCTTTTTCTTCTTTAAATGGAAACAATAGTTTTGTGCAATGCTGCCATCTAGTGGCATCCATGATGCTTGAACTCTTCTATACTTAAATATCCTCTTCGATAGAAGAACAAGATATTTCTTAAAACATAATTTTCAGATTTTAAAGAATACATAACAAACTGTATGCCACGCAAAGGATGAGAATATTTGGAAACAGTTTTAATGTTATAAGTTGTTTCCCTTTTTAAATAGTGGATTTTGTGTAGCTGATTTTAATATCAAACATCAATTGTATACTTTTGTGCTTGTACTCTGATAATCTATCTCTGAGCTGGAGACTTCCAATAATTGTCAATCTACTTATTGCTTTTGTAATCCATAAGTAGAGAACAAATGTATTTTTTTTTTCATTTTTGTATGTTTCCTGAGGTTTGTTTTGGGGCTGGCCCTCACCCATCGGTATTTCCTCTCAAAAGGCAAAGCTGTATCTTCTTTCAGCACCTCAGTCATCCAGGTATAAAGTCACAGTGTCGTGGAGGGAAAGCAGATGAGCACTCTGTTTAACCCCAGTTTTAGCCCTGAAGCCACTACTAGCACTCTGTACTGCTTTCGCTAAGAAATTTACTTCTCCAAACTTCTAGTTATCTTATTCTTGATTGAAAGGGTAGAATAGTTGATTTCCAAGTTTCCATATAGTTTCAAAAGTATGACATTTTTTTTTTTTTTTTTTTTTTTTGGTACCAGGGATTGAACTTAGGGGCACTCGACCTCTGGGCCACATCCCCAGCCCTTTTGTTGTATTTTACTAGAGACAGGGTCTCACTGAGTTGCTAAGTGCCTCACCATTGCTAAGGCTGGCTTTGAACTCGGGATCCTCCTGCCTCAGCCTCCCAAGTGCTGGGATTATAGGCGTGCGCCACTGCGCCCGGCTTAAGTATGACATTTTAATAGTATATCAAACTAAGATGCATGTGAGATCATAGTTTGTTTTGATGTCATTGGCCCAAAGTCTTCACAGTCATAGTTCTGTGCCACAAACCATCCCAAATCAATTGTATCTATCTATTAACACTGCTTTTCCCACTGCTATCTCCACTGCTAATATTGCTAATCTAGTCTATCATATTATCTAAAAAAATGAGAAGTTATAAAAAGCTTTAACCAAGAAGAGGAAGTACACAGAACAAAAATGATCCGATATAATCCAAATAATATTAAGATTATGTATTTCATATCTGCATGGATATATATATGCATATGGATGTATAGGATATGTATGGAGAAACAAAAAAGCAGTCTAAGTATTCTTGCATGTTCTACTTTAGGTCTACTAGAGCTTTACTCTAAGTCACTATCAGTGCAAAATAGCAGTTAGAAGAAAAGACTAGCATACACTCAGAGACACGAATACAATAATAAACAAAAATCAAGATAACAGAAGCTCATGAAATCTGTGGGATACAAGTAGCTGCCCAATTTACAACAAAGAGCTCAACTTGGAACATCATTGACAGAATTATTTTTTACTCAACTTGGAACATCATTGACAGAATTATTTTTTAGTCAAGACTCCTGGTTAAAAGGCTTACCCTTAAAAAGTGAAGCTAATACTTCTGTATCCTCCTATAAGGTCATGATTGCAAGAGTCTTAGGCACCCAAATTGTATATTGAGGCATTTTATATGTCTTCATTAATGGCTCTGCTTACAAAAAATGTAAAGCAGAGGAACTGTGACTGTGCAGCTTTAAAATTTTTCCCTAAGAAGAATCCAGGAGGTTCTTTTTTAAAAAAGAAAATAGCTGGTTAAAATTTGAATTCAAGATTAGGAATATGTTCAGATACTCTCTAATTTTTTTCTCTCTTCCTCCATCCCTCTTTCCATTCCTCTGTCCTCTCCTTTCTACCCCATCCCTTTATCCTTCTTTTCCTTTACCTTTTGCTAATTTTCAATTACATTAAGAAACAAACAAGGAAAAGTTAGTAAAGAAAATATAAGGTGAGAAAGGCCCATTCATTTAGTCTTCTCTGCCAGGAGGTAGCTAAGGATCATGTGGGAAGAAATAATCAATCATTCCACAGTCCCGTGTACATCATAAACTTCGTGTATTTATAGTGAAATAAAAATGTTTACTGCTGTCTGGATGTATTTCCCAGAAACAGAGAAACCAGAGTCTAACTCAGAGTGCTAGGAATGTTATCTGATACTACAGAGAAAAGAGCAAGATGTTTTGCAAACATACAAGTAATAAAATACTTTGTAAGTTCTGAAGAGAGAAAAGAACCAGAGGGAAGAGGCAGGGGTAAAAATCATTAAGAAGATTTAGGTTATGAATAAGAGCCTGGTCTAAACACCAAAGGAAGAAAAAGTCCCAGAACGGGAAAATTAAGGAATCTCAGAATTTGGCAGCCATTAAAAGCACAATTTTGCATTCTTTGGGGTGTTTGTATGTCTTATTGTGCTTTTCTGACCTAGATTAGTCTAGTTACTCAGAGCACAGCAGTGTAGCTTTGCAGTAACATTGCCCCATGGCTTAATTTCCCAATTAAACTTAAACAAATTTCTCAAATGCTCATAAAACCCTTGGTGGCAAGATCAGTGCACCTGAATATTTAATTATCTGAATGTCAGTCTGAAACACAGATAATTGGCAGCTAATAGAAAATGCCTAAGACCTGAAAATGAAAGATTCTTCTACTGCAAGACAGGGAATAAGTGAATACATTTACTAGAATAGAAGATTTTGTTGTTGTTGTTATTTTAAAGAGGTAGAAAGATACCAGAAAAAAAATATTTTAAAGTCATATAGAAAGAAAGAAGAAAAGGATCACTGAATTGTAATTATATTCTAGATGCTGAACTTTGGCTGCAGTTAAATATAGAATTAATATTAAAAGGTTCTCTGAGTATGTCTCCAGATTAAGCAATCATCTAACAGAAAATGTCAGGGTTAACCTGCCTGAAAACATTCTCTTCTGTAGATAAAATGTTTCAACATATGTAAATACAAAGCTAAGTCAAATAAATATATATCTCAGACAACATTTTACAAAATAGACATTAATCTGGTGACTGTCATAAATCAACTTAATTATATACCCAGTGAAATAGCTTGAGATTTGGCTGGAAGACGATAAACCAGAGGTGGCAATGAAGAGTGATGGCGCCCAGGAGAGGTCCCAGTGGGAAGCCCAGGGAATTAGTCTTGGGCTCAGTTTTACTTTACATCTTAATTACTGATTTCAAAGAAAGGCTAAACTGCACATTAACTAATTTGCAGATGGTCCTAAATTGGCAAACACTGGGAATCGCAGATTAAAAATCCAAAGGGATTTTTCAGAGGTTAGAAATAGGGACCGGCGAAATCCAATCTTTTAAGTAATAATAATGATGATGATGGTGGTGAAAAAACAAAAATTGTAGTTAAATTATTTTGTGGAAACAGCACAAAGAAAGATGTGTGGGGGAAAAATAATGTTCTTGAGACATGAAATCAGAAAACCTAGTGTGTAGAAGCAAGTTTGAAATAAAAGAAACAAACACCGAAACAGCTGCAGTTAAAAGAACAGGAATAAATAAAAATACCACAAAAAGAGTTCCTTTGGTCCCAAATCAGCTTGCTTCACTTCTTATCACGGGGCTGAAAATATGATCAGTATCTATTGCCACTAAGAGTTCATTGCCTTTGTATCGCTGGATCCCTCCAGTAGCAACTTCTGCTTCTTACCCTCGTGTGGATACTTCTATTGGAGCCTACAAATTCTTTTCTTAGGTATTCTAAGCTATGCAATAGCTCTGAGAAATGAAAGACAACATGATTGACACCTCTGTTTCACTTCTGTGAAATACCAAAGGGAGTGGGAGTGAGACACAAAGTAGGTATAAAGTTGGAAAGGGATGTGTCCCCAAAGAGCTCAGAGAGCAAGGTGATGCTGGAAAAGTTGTTATCAATGTACAAACATTTCAAAAAGTTTCAGAAAGAGAGGATCAAGTGAAACTTTAAATGAAACAATGAATCAAGTCAGCCTAGAAAATGATACCAGGAGGAATATCTGTCTAGTAGAGCCCACAAGAGACCCTGAGTTCAGAATTAGCAGATGACAAAAGGGAAATGAAGTTGAAACAGGGAGTCCATAGATTTTTTTTTTTTTTTTTTTTTTTTTTTTTATGGGCAGTCTGTGTGCCTATCCCCAGATGACCCCAGGCAATTTGCACTCCTTCCAAAAGATGGCTTTTGTTGTTGTTGTTGTTTGTTTGTTTGTTACTTTCTCAACCACTGAAAATATTTCTTATCCTGAAATTTGGTTCTCGACTCCTTTCCCCTCAAGTGAAGCCTCTTAGCCTTAGAGTTACAAAAACAGGCTTGTTCAGGTGGGAAAATAAATTGTGGCCATTGTTCCTTCCTTTCACAGAAAGGGTGGGGCCATACCTATATGCACAGAGTTGAGCAGGGAGCACAGTCTTCCACTTGGCTTGGCTCAACCCCACACAGCACTGCCAACTCTGTTCCTTGGAAGGCTGGAACTTCAGTTGACAACCCAAGAGCAGAGGGAATTCTCTGCAGGTACCCTCTCTTCTGTGAGGCCTTGAATGGATAGCCAAGTGTATGAGGCAAGCCAGTGGCAAGAAAGCAATAACAACCAGAACACAGACCCTGAAGAAAATAAAGATATTCAGAACAACTCTTAATCTTTTCATAGCGAGATCAGAACATGCATAAGAAAAACAAGGGGAGAGAAAATAGGATATAATGAATATGGCCAGCACAAGTTTTTTTTTTTTTTTTTTTTTTTTTTAAAGGCAATTAAAAACCTCAATGAAAACAAATAGAAAATCTTGATCATGATATTCATTGTCTAGATAAAAAGCAAATTAAATGTGACATGAACTTAATAATTGATGCAGTATTTAAAAAGAGAACTGAGCTGACTTTCAAAGCGTTTTCTTAGAGTGACCAAGAAGTGGAGGCATCAGGCTTACGGAGAACAAAGTGATTTGAATGAACAACTAGGCCTGTCATTGAATAATGTGAGCATGAGCAGGCCGGTGTAAATATCAGCTGTTGATTTTGAAATCTTATCATTGGGTATTGACAGAGCATGGAAGACGTGGCTAGGATTGCTGGAGAGGCTGTCCATGTTAATCATCTGTAAAAGTGCACTGCAAGTTGGACTTTTAGGAGGAAGAGCTCCCTTGCAGAGAAAGGCCAAAGTACTCATTTCCTCATCTTTAAAGTGGGAGATAGATAAGAAGTATCTCCAGAAGTTGATGGAAAAGTAAAGGGATGTTAAGAAGATTATGTGAAGTTGCAAAATTATTTGTTTTTTTTTTTTTTTTTTTAAATAACTAAAGGAACTATAAGATGTCAAATTGAATAAAAGGAAATAGAATTTTCATTCATTCAGATTTTGAATGATAAAGGCAAGAAAGATTTTAGAAATTTTTTTTTTTAGTCAAGAAGTAGTGGTAGAAGAACTAGCATTTAGGGTATGAAAGTAACTGTCACCCAATACTAAAACAGACATTGAGACACTCTACTCAGCTTAGGTCGAGGAACACTACCATCTGGACCATTTGCATGACCCCAGCGGCAGAGGAGGCAGCTGGGGGTCATGGGCAGGCTCCTCTGTGTGAGGACTCATAAGTGACACATCACAGCTGCCTACGCGCAGGAACAGCAAGGAGGCTGGAAAGTGCATGGGAGCAGACTAACTGATGGCAAACCTCCTGTCTCCGCCACAAAGATGGGGTCGTAGAGAGAAGGGCAGCAAGCAAAGATATGGCCTGAATAAAAGTCTAAAAGAGCGTAAGTCATTTCTGGGGTCAGCTTTCAGAAATGTAAATTTTCAAAGCTATGCTAGTGTATTAAATACAGTAACACAAGATTCATTGTTGGTCTAACTTCTGGAGAATAGTCTCTGCAGGAGATTTTATTATTATTTTTCATGTTTTTTAATCTATGGTTCAAATTTTTTTAGATATCAGAAATGGAAGTAATCTTGTTTTGAAAATAAGAAGCTGATGCTATGTTCAACTGTTACTTTCAAGATAAAAAGACTAAAGTTTACACGTGAAAGCTGCACTTCTTATTTGTTGCCAGCAAGGGGAGTTGTAAGAACTCTTAAGCTTCCTCACTAACAAGCTTAAAAGGCATTTAAAAGGGAATGAGGAAAATTACAGATTTAAATTAATCACTTCCCTAAAATCAGCAGAGTTTGCTGCAGAGGGCTAGTGATTATCTTGGAGAGCTGTCTACATTATGTGATTAGAGTAACAAAGAGAACTTAAAAAAAAAAACAAACTTTTGTTGTGTAAAGATGCCTCTAAGTTATTTTTTTGTTTGGTCTTTCTGGTTTTGCTTTGTTTTTCCTAAATAAAATCTGTGGCTATAGACAGACATGATTGTCAGACTCTCTCTTCTGTGTTTCTGAGATAAGAATACAGACACACATATCACCTTTATCTGAACCTGTAAGAACCCTGGTTGCACTAGGGAGCTCAAACCCTTTCTTCTGGTTCTGTTCTTAAAACTTCCTCACTTTCCCAGCCATTTCAGAAGTCCTAGTCCTATAGTCGTGGCACAACCGCTGTCCAGCTGATAACCCAGCAGTGCCAGCTCTCTGTGACTAAGAGAGGGACACATGGTCCCATGCTTAACATGCTGACTCAACTCAGGAGTGTAATAGGAGGAATTTTATTTTATTTTATTTTGGTCTTCCAAGCTCATAAGAAAAGGTATCTGAATTACATGTAAATTTTACTTTTTCTTTGTGGTTAAAGTATGCATAATATGAAGAAAAATATGTACTCTAGATTGAGCTAGAGTAAGGAGATACTAACAGAATCTGCACATAAACTGAAAATGGTTTTATTGTTTTGTTTTTTTTCTATTTGTCATTTTGTGTAGTAAACTCAAATAATTCAGATTAGGAAAAAATTATTTGATTTTCATATAATATAGCACTTAGTTAAATTCTTTGGCATTTTGATCTAGATATTTTCCTCAGCCTCCCATTTTATTCTGTTTATCTAGCCATGGGGTATATACCTGATCTAGAATGTGCCGTATTGTCCATCTTTTGCCCAAAGTGAATTCTGGGATCATCTAATTTGTTGCACAAATACATAGAGAAATATCTTTATTGCTAGTTACAAGAAATTTATGCTAGAATGTTCAGAATTTTTCAAAAACCAAATTAAAAAATTTAGCCGTCTACACAGTTCTATACCCTGTCATGTATAATTTTAGTGAAAATATTTGTGTACTAACATGTTTGCTCAGAAATTATCATTTTTCATTGGAATTTCCCACAACTTTTCTATTTTCTTTACAAAGGGTTGCTTTAAATCCTTTTACTAGGAATGGAGACTAATGATAGGTATATTAACTTTTAAAAGAGAATTTTAGACCAGAATCTCTTTAAGGATTAAATGGTCCTAAGTTAGATGTAAACAGCATCCAAAGTGGGAACACCTGCTCATACAGCTGGAGTCTAAACATTAGGCCTGGCTTGGCAGCCTTCCACCCTAAGACTCTAGCCCAGCACCCCAAGCATCTATCCTGCCTTTTTTACCGTCTTCCCGCATGCCCTCCACTCACAAACCTCTGTTCAACATTTCACACAGCATTTTTTGACATTCTTTCTTTCTGGTATACCCATATCAAATAGAAGAAGGTAGAGAAGAAAGAGGAGCAGTAAAAGAAGAGGGAGGGGGAGGAGGAACATGAATGGTAGTGGTGGTGGTGGAGGAGGAGGGTGTGCAGAGAAGCTGAGGCTGGTGGGGGAAGAAGAAAGAAGAAAGAGGAGGCACAAACCTTCGATCGTAACTACCAATATCAGTGCTGTAGCAGCATCTCTGGTATTCTCTGGTGTGCTGTGGTTCCATGGATGCTGGTGGCCTCTGCTGATGAGCTGTTACAATATAGATCATGGATGTGGTTTTCATTTCTTTTTTTATTTTTCTTCTTCTTCTCTTTTTCTTTTTTTGGTACCAGAGATTGGATGGAAGGGTACTTAACCACTGGGTTTTTCAGAGATGACATAAAGCTCCCTGCTTCCTGTCTGTCTGTAACACCACCCACCTTCTTTTGGTTCTTTTCTCTTAGTAAGCATTGTCTTTCTTGTGTGATGACCCTTCAGTTAACTTTGCAGCTTCAGCTTTCTCTTCTGAAGTCAGTTGGTTGCCTTTTATATGGCACTGGTGTTTGTAAGTGTTATGGAGGGCAAGGGTGGGCATCCTTTCCTACCCAAGAAAGGGCACTGCCAATGCTCGTATGGTTGATAAGCATTGACTCTCCTAAAATCTTTGCCCAAACAACAGTCACCAGGACTTTGGTGCAAACATCTGCAACTCTGAGTAAGGCTAACCTCCTTCACCTTTTCTATGCCACAAAACCAGGGTGACATGATGGCCTTGAAGATTTCATGGCTCAGCAAGCTTCCAGCTAGAGAGTCGAAACCAGTTTCAACTTTTTTGTAGATAGCCTGATATCTACAATTTGGAAGGGGGACTTCCTATCACCCAGTAGGAGAACCCTTCTCCTGCTTCACAGGATGGTGAGTAAAATTTTTCATTTCTAATACTAAACTCCCCTCAAGGCCCATGGTTCCAGTGTCACTCTCTTTTCAGATTCCTCTCCACTATCATGAGAAGTAGAGGATGGTTGTCTGTTGGAGAATGTTGATTTTGCTGCCACTTGGTCACTGCTGGCTGGAGCAAGGAATTGCTTTCACTCTTTACAGTGGGGACTCCAACAATTCTTGTTTTTCATTTTGCATTCCTGTCTTAATTCTATGGCAACAGACAAATCTCATTCAGTCTTTCAGTTATTTTGACAATTCGTTAAGGTTTGAAATCTTAATCAATTACACTGGAAAGTAAAGTGTCAATAAAGTAAATTACTTTCCTCATGTCAAACATCTATTATGAAGCTACATTTTCTTCCTCCAAATTTGGTGGAAAATTTTCTATTGTTTTCCAGAATTAATAGTTAGCGTTGAGAAACCAAACTTGTGAAATGTTGGTCTCTACTCCCCATTCCTGACATAGAACTCCTAATACTCTGTTATGGTTTGGATGTGGGGTGTCCCCCAAAAGTTCACATGTGAGACAATGCAAGAAGGTTTAGAGGAGAAATGATTGGGTTATGAGAGTCTTAACCCAATTGGTGATTAATCCCTTGACATGATCAACTGGGTCTTAACTGAAGGTGAATAGGGTGTGGCTAAAGGAGGTGTGTCATTGGGGTGTGACTTTGGGGTATATATTTTGATTCTGGCAAGTGGAGTCTTTGCTTCCTGATCATCATTGTGAGCTGCTGCTTCCCTTCACCACACTCTTCCGCCATGATGTTCTGCCCTGAGAAATAGAGACAGCTGTCTATGGACTGAGACCTCTGAAAATGTGAGCCCTCAAATAAACCTTTCCTCCTCTAAAATTGTTCTGGTTGGTCATTTAGTCTCAGCAGCGAAAAAGCTGACTAAAATACTCTTATAATCTCCTGAGAGATAGGATTGCTAGGAGCATCTTTCTGCTAATATTTGTTCTTTGACCCCAGTTCCTGACAGAGAGCTCCTAAATCCCTTGGAATTTCCTGAGTGATAGATAGTATTTTGGTCTAAGGAGGAGACTCTTAGTGGTCTCCTGAATCAGGGCTAGTCACCAAAAAGGCTATACTCTGATTAGAAACATGGAACTTTGGACCCTCCCTCGTCCATCCTTCAGAGGGAAAGAGGATCTAGAAATTGAGTTAATAACTCATCATCCATAGGAGATGAAGTCTCCATGAAAAATCCCTAAGTGTGGGGTCCAGAGAGATTCCAGGTTGGTAGCAGGCTAGGAGGGTACCATGCCCCAATTCCACAGGAAAGAAACTTCTATACTGGAAACCCTTCTGGAATTACCTTTGTACCTTTCCGTCTGTATTCACTTTATCATACAGCAATTGACAGGATTAAGGGGAAAGTTTGAAAATTGGGAATTTTGAACAAACTTTATGTGAAGTGGTCTTCCTTTACCTGAATATGTTACCTAGATAGATATTACACCTGACTGGGAATTGCTTCCCCTACCTAATATGGTGAAGCAGAAGCCATGTAAGGCTGCCCTCAGGCTAGTCTTAATTGGACATGCTAAATGGGAACCACTAGAACTCTCTGAGCCCACACAGGTGATTAATTTAAAACAATATAGGATACCTGGTAGGCAAAAAGAGATATCCACTTTAATTAACGACATGCTAGAAGCTAGAGCCCTGAAACCAAGGAATTCTCTGAACAATAGTCCTGTACAGGCTGTGAAAGAAGCAGATGGCTCAAGGAGCCTAATAGTAGCTTATCAAGGCTTTGATAAAGTTGTTCCTCTTGGAGCCTCAGCAGTTCTGGACATGGCTTCAGCCATGCAAGAAATACAACAAGATAAAGGAGACTGGTGCTCAGCGACTGATCTTGCAAATACTTTGTTCTTTACCATAATCTCAAAAAAGAGCCAAATACGGTTTACCTTCAAGTGAGAAGGATCCCAGCTGACATTTACTATACTGATACAGGGTTATCTAAACTCACTGGTTTACTGTCATAATTTGTTAGAAGGGACTCAGTGTAGGTCTCGAGTGTTGCCACACACTATGTCTATAACGATAATATCAGATAAATGTCAGAAACTAAAAAGCAAACAATGACTAACCTGAGTGCAAAGATGACTCACATGACACCCTGAGGCTTGTTAATACATGCAGCAAGGGTTCCTCCTGGGGTTAAAGCAGTGAGCTTCACCTGGTGGAACCCCTAAGGCACATCCCACTCTGAGACAAGGAAGGTTGTGAACGACTTTCTGGCAAACTCAAACTCAATTACATCAAGGTGTGACGACCACACATCTTACTCTAGTGTGGGTGTAAAGCATGTATTCTAACTGCACTCAGACACAATGGTAACTACGTTGTTTGGCAAATAAACAACACTGGCCCATAAGGCAGAAAATGGCCATAAAAGAGGTAACTAAGTACCAGTCTGGGTATCCTGGGACAAGCTGGGTTTGTTTTTATTGAGTAGTAGAATTTATAGTTTTCAACCAGAATAAGTAGATTAAAGAAAGTTCTCTTCCAGGAGGAAAAAGAAGGGTGATAGGAGTCAGCCTGGAAAGATAAGGAGGCTTTAGGAAAGTGAGTCAGGCAGATGCTGCAAATAATGCTGGATAATGTTAATACTGAACCTTAAGAAAGGGCCTGTGCCCTCACCTACTTGAATCGTGAGTTCTTTAATACAGATGGAGGCTGAAGTGGGTCTGCCTGTGGGGCTAACGTGCAACACCTATGGGAACCTTCGTTTATGTTTATATTTGTAGTTTCTTTTTGTGTGGGAGTGGGAGTTTTGAAGACTGAATTTAGGCCTCACCCATGCTAAGTATGCATTCTAGCATGGAACAACACCCTCAGCCCTATATTTAATTTTCTTAAGTTTTATTTGATTTTTAATCCGTACATAGTAATTGCACATATTTGTGAAGGATAATGTAATATTTCCATATATATAAACATTGTGTAATGATCGAATCAGGGTAATTACAATATCCATCACCTTATGCATTTATTATTTCTTTGTGGTAAGAACATTCAAAATCTTCTCTCCTAGCTATTTTGAAATACATAATACATTGTTGTTAACTATAATCATCTTTCTATGTGTTAGAAAACCAGAATTTATTCTTCCTACTTAACTGTAAAACCGTACCTATTGAACAACCTCTCCCCATTGCCTCTGCCAACACTCTCCAGCCTCTGGTAATCACTGTTCTACTCTCTACTTCTACGGGATCAACTTTCTCAAATTCCACTGTGAATGAGATTATGAAGCATTTGTCTTTTTGTGTTTGGCTTATTTCACTTATATAATGTCCTCCAGGTTTATTCATGATGTCACAAATGACAGGATTTTGTTCTTTTTAATTCTGTTGTGCATATGTATCACATTTTATTTATCCATTCATGTATTGATGAATTCCTAGGCTGATTCCGTATCTTGGCTAGTGTGAATATTGCTGCAATAAGCATGGGAGTGTAGATGTTTCTTCAATATACTGATTTTATTTCCTGTGGCTATATACTCAGTAGAGTATATACTTAGTATATATACTGGTACTTAGTTACCTCTCTTATGCACTGTAGTTCCATTTTTAATTTTGGAGGAAATGCCATACTGCTTTCCACAATGGTTATAGCAATTTGCATCAGTATCCAAGGGTTCCCCTTTCTCCACATTGCTTGTCAAGCATTGTGATCTTTTGTCTTTTTGATTGTAACTATTCTAACTGAAGTGAGGTGATATTTTCTGTGGTTTTGATTTACATTTACCTGGTGATTAGTAATTATGAGCACTTTTTTTTACATACGCCAACAACAAAATGAAAAAAGACAAATGGGATTACATCCAGCTAAAAGGCTTCTACACAGCAAAGAAAATAATGAACAGAGTTGAAGAGATTATCTACAGAAGGGAGAAAATAGTTGCAAACCATGCATCTGATGAGGGGTTAACATCCAGAATATATAAGGACCTCAAAACAACTCAAGAGCAAAAGCAAACTAATCTGATTTCAAACTAGAAAAAATTTGGATAGACTTTTTCAAAAGAGTACGTACAAATGGCCAATACAAATATGAAACTATAGGAAACGATAGCCCTCTAAACTTGTGGAAATTTTCTGAGGGCACTTGTAATTTACATCAATATACTATCACTGCCTGAATCTCTAGACACATTGTGTGTGTCTTCCCCATCAGAGAGAGATAGGGCTATCTATATGACAACATACAATGATAATCAGTCTCAGTGTAAGCTTATGAGATAAATGGCCTCTGTTACATAATTATCATATGATCTGCTGTCCTCTATTATGTAGATTCTGTTCAGAAGGCAAAGCAAATACCTCGTAATGATTTTATCCTGTAATGAAACTACATTGAAGGATCCGACTGTGATATAGTTTAATACTGGTATTGTTGGCAAGATTCAACTATTCCAATTAAATAAGTCTCATTACAATGCTGATATTGATGACAATACAATATTGATATTGATCACAATACAATATTGATATTGATTACAATATTGATATTGATGATATTGATGCACTAGGAAATTGAGTGAGTACCAATACTGGTATTGTTGGCAAGATTCAACTATTCCAATTAAATAAGTCTCATTACAATACTGATATTGATGACAATACAATATTGATATTGATTACAATACAATATTGATATTGATTACAATATTGATATTGATGATACTGATGTACTAGGAAATTGAGTGAGTCTCCTCAGGACATAAAACCTATATATTACCATTCACATTTTATGGAAAATGGTTGACCCGAGGAAGAACTGTATCTTGCCAACCATCAACTGATTTCTGTGCTAAATAGTTCTGCACAAGTATATTATGAACACAGCAGTAGGTTATGGAGGTGAAAGAATAATCAAATTAATAAAGAACATGAAAGGTATGTCATGGCTTTATAAGAAAATGCAGTTGTTTCTTCAAGTCTACACCTACCCAACAATGGCTTCTCCAAATGTTAGTTATAGCCATGTTGGTACCATTGGCTTATATGTTCTCTAAATGCTACACAAAAGTAAAAGCTATGTCAGATATCTTCATTTCACTGTAAGAAGTCCCTGACCAGAGAACATGGGATGGAAATTTCTGTTGTCTTCTGGCATTGATTGTTATCATTAAGAAACAAAACCACTGCCCATTTTTTACTTTTACTCTTTTTTTAAAAATATTTTTGAGGTGTTGATGGACCTTTATTTTATTTATTTGTTTATATGTGATGCTGAGAATCGAACCCAGTGCATCACACATGCTAGGCAAGCACTCCACCCCTGAGCCAAACCCCAGCCCACTTACTTTTACTCTTTTTTTTAAAGAAAATATTTATTTATTTATTTTAGTTGTACACAATGCAATTCATTTATGTTTACGTGGTGCTGAGGATCGAACCCGGGCCGCGCACGTGCGAGGCGAGCGCTCTGCCGCTGAGCCACAACCCCAGCCCTTACTTTTACTCTTAAATGACTTGATTTGCTTGTCTAATGCCTGAAGACGTCTCTATTCATGAAATTCAACAAATTAAATGAGATATTGTTCAGTGTTGGTTGCCTGATGATAATGACAATGATGGTGTAAGTTTCCTAAAACACACTACCTTTATTTAAATCTTACAGATTCAGCTCTCTGTTCATTTCAGGGAGAAAAATCTTATTCTATTGCTCCTTTGAATACTGTTTATATTTCATTTACTGACAATTTGGGTTATTTTTTACTTTAAATTCATCATCCTCTTCCTAACTTTTGTCTTTTTCTTTAGCAATCCCTCTGTTTATTTCAAGTCTTTCTAGAACAGCAATTTGATATTCAACCACTATTCTGTTTCATGGTGTTTTCATATACTATTTCTGTAATACTGTTGTTGCATCCTCAGTTCACCAGAAACTTCTGTTCTTTTTCAACTTAAACTATTACTAAATTCTTCTACTGTGGGCTAAATTTGAAAGTAAATTTTATTTGTTCCTCAGAGTATGTCTTTTTTCAGAACTTGCCCTAAGGGATTTCCTTCCTTTCTTCTTTCCTTCCTTCTTTCTTTCCTTCCTTCCTTCCCTTCTTTCATTTTTTTTTTTTTCCCATGTGGTATGGTCTTTGCACCTACTTTCTGGCTGATATGATTAACTCAATCCAAATCTATATCTAGGTTTTATGTTACTTTTTTTTTTTTTGGTACTAGGGATTGAACCTGGGGCACTCGACCACTGGGCCACATCCCCAGCCCTTTTTTGTATTTTCTTAGAGACAGGGTCTCACTGAGTTGCCAAGTGCCTCGCCATTGCTGAGGCTGGCTTTAAACTCGTGATCCTCCTGCCTCAGCCTCCCAAGTGCTGGGATTACAGGCATGCACCATGGCGACCAGCTACTTTCTTTCTTGATATCCACCCTCCTGAATTTAGAACCTGTTTGTCCTTCTAAGCCACCTGGCCTCCTTGAAGGCTGAGCTGAATGGTTCCATCGCTTTTCTGTAGCCTGAAGACACTGGCAAATGTTGCAGGAGCAAAGTGGAAATGGAGAGGTATGTCCTTCACGGGAGGCCACCACCCCTGCTCTTTCGTTTGGGATTTTCTTAAATGTTGTACATCATTTCACCTCATTGGAAAAAGATCTGAGTACTAAAAGGGAGTCCACTGGGGCTTTAAATTTTTTCCAAAACTCATCAAGAAGTCCTGGAAAATTTCAAGCCTCTCCAGAGTTTTTTTTTTTTTTTTTTTTTTTTTTTTTTTTTGGTTCATTTCCTTTGGCTCTGATGTGGCCTTTTCTCTATCAGATTTGTCCAATGATTCCTCCCGAAGTAACTTTCTCATCCAGGAATCTTCAGTTCACTTGCTTCTATCTAATCTGATAGATTAGATAGTTAAGGCTACATGGATCCTAAACTTTCTATTTTATAAATCTAATATGATTACTTTAACCAGTATTACATTGTAGGCATCTTAGATTTTTTTCCCCATTGAGAACTATCAATGGTCGTGGGGACAGATTTAATGAGAATGCTGATCATTCTGTCGAGTCAACTGTTCTCTCCAATTATGCTACTGGAATGGGGTAAAGATAGGAGTCACGGCGCTCAGATCCAGGCCAGACAGTGATTTTGACTCCACTACCATACTCTGAACTTGATGGCATATGGTTGTTTTCCTTTTCTTGTTTGGTTGTTGGGTAAACTTTTATGTTTTTATTTATTAATGTTTAATCCACTTTGTTACTAGGTGGAAGAGCTTTTGTTCTCCAGCTTAGTGCTGCCCCTTTACCCTGAAATTTATAATATTTTAATATAACTTTATCATGACAGGAGTATCATGTTCGTGAACACACACACACAGACTACATACAAGGAAAAAAGTCTATAATTCTACCATGAAATGATAATCATTACTACCACAGGGATAATATTTTCTATGATAACATAGAGAAACTTTATATAATTACATTTTTATAAACATCCTTTTATGTGTGTATATAATTTTCCAATTTAATATATAGTTTTGGTTTGCTACCATTTTCTCCATTTAAAATGCTTTTAAGAATTGATTTTTGCCAATAGCTATTAGGCTACATTGATCCTAAACTTTCTATTTTATAAATCTAATATTATTATTTTAACCAGTATCATATTGTAGGCATCTTGGATTTTTTCCCCATTGAGAACTATTATAAAAAGTGTTAAGATACACATGCTTATATATCATATTTTTGTGGGTTTTTTTAAAAAAAAATTCATCAGACAAAGCCCAAGAAGAAAACTGAAAGGGTTATTAAAGAAGAAATCCACATCGAAACTTAGTTTGTAAACAAGATTGCCTCTCTTTTTCTTTCTCTCTATCTACACACACACACACACACACACACACACACACACACACACACTTCTCCATTACTTTGTATTATAAAACCTCATGACCAAGTTGCTGAGTCTTTTGAAAAGTTCCTCTGCAGCTAGTACTTGACTTATGTGTTATGCCAGATCAGGAGACATCAAGCTTTAGTCTTATGATTTTAGCAATTTAAAGTATCATTAGAAATTCTAAAACAATGTTTAGATGGCTAAAAATTGCTGTGTCATATAGAGACTACTAGCCAAATGAAGGACAAAGTGTGACACTGCAGTCACCCCTCAAAAAATTAGCAAACTCATGCCTTGTTTCTAGTTTTGCCCTTACCATCAGGACACTTCCCTTTCTCCTCAGCACTGTCAGCTACCAGGGAGGGGGAGATGGGAAAGAGAGGAACTCATGGATGCACAAATTTGCCCTGATGTGGCCATCTGCAAGGTCATCCCACGAACACTACCAGAACTTGGGTGGGGCTGCTCTGAAGGGAAGTTGGGAAAAGGAGGGAGGCTGTTGCTCAACCTTTGCTTTGGTGGCGGCTGCTGGTTCATCTTCCAAAAAGCACGAGCAACAGAACACTCCTTTGGACCAAGATACTGTCCTGCTCATATCAGGGTATCCATCCCAGAACCTGCAGCCACAGAGCGCATGGTTTACCCCAACCTGGTGGGACCGAGGCATTGGCAGCAGTCCTAGGGCCACTTCATTATACTCCAGGTGCTCGCAGAAAGAAACAACTCATGCAACTCCACTTCTAAGGGACAGCAAGTTCAGTTCCCAAACCACAGCGGGGATGGATGTGATCCCAAATTTCCATCTCTTAAGGAAAGATCCACTTCTGATGCTAACCCAAGCTTTTTGTTTCTGTTTTTCTGAGTAGAACTTACTTTTGCTCACTGTGTATGATCCTGAGGGCTTTTTCTACAATTCTTTCTTATTTCAAAATCTCAATCCCACATAGAAGTGCTCCATAAATTGACTTTTAAAGCTTCTTCATTGAAATCCCAAGATGGGATTTTGTGTGTCACAAACACACAAGTATATATACATATGCACACATTTCTCTTACTATCAAATCATTTGAGAAATGCTAAATAAATTTTGGTGTTAGTGTTTGGGGTTTGAGTTGCTTGTATTTAATAGAGTTAAAACTCAAATACAACTAGAATACTAGGAAATCGCTAAATAGGAGATATCTGCCTTGCACAGAGAGATGTCTTGGATGGAGGGTGTTGGATTCCGGGCAGGGAGGTTACACCTCCCAGGTACTTTGAGAAAAGACTACACCTCCCAGGTGCCTCAGGCTGGTCAGCCCTCAGGTGCCCTCCCCACTTCTTGACCTCTGGCAGCTTATGGGGACAAGGACTCACTCCAGGGGTCCCTCAGACCACCAGTTCGCTATTTAAGCCTGCTCCAGACTGAAACCTCCCCTTGTTCCGCGCTCTTCTTGTCCTGCCCCTTTCCTATTCCTTACCCCTCTACCCCTCCCTTCTTCTCCCTACCCCTCCCCACGTGGCGCCCCAATGCCCCCCCCGTTTTTCAACACAGCGTTCCTGGGTAGCTTTATGTTCTAATGGGGGGGGGGTAAAAGCAATTGTCTACATACAAGGCCTGAATTAGAGGACAAATAGATGGATACCCCAAGAGAGAGGCATTTACTTATGTCAAGCTGCTTCTTCAGGTTTGTATGAACTGCTGTAACAAACAAACCCAAGAAGTGCCCTATGGATCTACTGCAATAGCAGTTTCTTTTTTCAACATGATATAGCTAACTAACCAGGTGAACAATCATTCTTATGGTTTAGATATTAGGAGTCCCTTAAAAGCTCATGTGTGAAACAATGCAAGAAGGTTTATAGGTGAAACAATTGGGTTCTGAGAGTCTAACCCAATTGGTAAATCAATCCCCTGATAGAGATTAACTGGGGTGCTAACTGAAGGCAGGTAGGATGTGGTTGGAGGAAGTAGGTCATTAAGGACACACCTTTGGGGTATATATTTGGTGATCTGAGCTTAGTATCTCTGTTTCCTGACCATCATGTGAGCCACCTCCCTCCACCACGTCCTTCCACCATGATGTGCAACCTCACCTTGAGCCCCAAGGTGTGGAGCTGGCTGTCTATGGACTGAGACCTCTGAAACCGTGAGCCCCAAAATAAACTTTTCCTCCTCAAATTGTTTTTTGTCAGTTCTTTTAAGTCACAGCAGTGAAAACACTGACTAAAACAATCACTTTGGTGTGGTAGCTAAGATAATAATATTTCTGTCACCTGTAATGTGTAGCTTCTATGCATATCTCATATCATTTCAGCTCCAGTCATTCTGACACATAAAGGACATTTGGGAAATTTTGAATGAGTCAGGCCTGAAATGGCACTAGTCACCCCCTCTACATTCTATTGCTCAATGTTCAGTCCCAGAAAAAAAAAAAAGTTAGGAAATAGGTTTCAGCCGAAGACCCAGAAAGAAAAAAAAAAAAAAAAAAGAACATATGTTTTGGTGAGCAGCCTCCATCTCTATGCTATTCCTTGAATTACATAAAGCTTAATAAAGATTCTCCCACACATTGCTGACTAATGCAGAGAAGAGATGGTAATAGGTAATCCTCATTAAGAGTTCACAATGGACTAGGTGCTGTGCTGAACTGTACGGTGTTTAGGTTGATTTAATACTGAGGTATATGACACTATTATTCTGAGATTCACACAGCTGAGGCACAAAGACATTGAAAAAGTAAGCAATTTTTCCAAGAACGATTTTTCCATTTGCATAATTAGCAAATGGCAGAGCAAGGAATTCATTTAGACTTACTCCAGAGTCTGTATCTATAAGCAGAGGTAGTTCAGTAGACAAGGGGCACTGTGATTTGACATGGTTGAGTTTGTCCCCAGGGTTTTCTGTGTTGGAGGCTTGGTCCACAGGGTGGCAAAGTTAGGAGATGGTGTTCAATCTTTATGACATAGGTCCTAGAGCAAGGAGATTGGATCATTGGGCACTGCCCTCAGAAAGAATTGATACGTTCTTATGGGATCCTGGTTATTTCTCTCTCAAGAGTTGTGATAAAAGAGTGAACCTCTCTTTTATCTCTGGCTTCTTGTTTCACGATAGTTTCTCCCTCTTGTATGTGCACAATCAGGGGGAGCCTTTCTAAGAGCCAGCACCATGTTTTATGGACTCATAGCCTCCAAAACTGTACGCTACTTTTCCTTATAAAGTATTCAATCTCAGATATTTCATTATAGTAATAAAAAGTGGACTAATACTAGTGGCTATATCCTTCTCCCAAGACATATACAATTTAATTGGGAATATAAAATTTATATGCATGGAAAAATAATAAAGTATATATTTAGGTCTCATGCACTGTGCTATGGAAACAGTAGTGGTTGGAATTATGGAGGTGGACATAACCTGGGTATCTGGAAATTCGTATAGACAATGATGACTCCAGAAGTTCCCAGTGTTAAAAAAATTGGTATGAGGAATGTATGAAAGAAGGAGATCTGTGAAGAGGACCCCATATTTAGGGGAAGCACTATGCTGTGGGAGGTGACAGTAGGGACAGAGAGGCCTGACTACAGAGTCCACCATATGATCTAAGATGTGAATCAAGGTTATAACCAGGCAACTGATACCCTGAATCTGTGACATAGTCTAGACCTTCTCTACTCTATCCTCAATGAGAAGAATCCCCTGGGCCAGAATTAATGTTATAGCCTTGTCACTTATTTATGGTTTTTAAATTATTTTTCTACTTCATTTGTTAACTTATTTTTATTGTATGCATTTAAGGTATAAAACTTGATGCTTCTATAGTCAAGATCATCACTAACATTTCCATGACCTCACAGTTACCTTTCATGTATCTGTGGGAAGAACACCTCAAATCTACTCTCTAGGAACATTTTCAGCATTTTATTTTGTTTATTTATTTATTTTTTGTTTCTTGTTTTTTGTTTTGTTTTTTGTTTTTAACCAGCTACATGGTTTACAAAATGCATTTTTTTTGTAAAAACATACATGCCAAAAATTAACTTTATGATTAAGGTTCACTAAATTAGAGTTGCCCAATAAATGACTCTCAGAATTCATTCCTAGTATAAAGTTTCTGTCTATGACCTAATATACTCACCTATTCTCAATTTTATTTAAAGCTATGTAATTCCTTGCAGTGCTCCAAGATACAAGAAAATTGAGAGTAAATTATTCTTCAGTTTTACCCACTGCTCTGGCTCAAAAACAAACAAACAGACAAAAATAAAACAGCTTCGATTTTTTACTGCAATATCTTCTCCTCCATCCTTATTGCAATGGGCTGACTCTGTGTGTGCCTTTCATAGACTGCCCCAAACTAACTTTGGAAGGAAGCTGGTTAAGATGAATAACTGAGGCTTGGGATTTAAAAATGTCCTAAAGAATTTTGCCAGATAATGTGTCATAAATCTTAAATAAAATTGAATGGGAGATCTTACAATATAGTCTCTCCAGTTTCTCAACTTTTGGCACATTACACTATTTAATCTTAATATAAATACAGATTCACGTGCAATGTAGGAAATAACACAGTGAGATCTCCTGTACATATTACTCAGTTTCTCCCACTAGTAACAAATTGTAGAACATTTCCATTATTTCCAGAGAAATAGAACCAATAGTGTGTGTGTGTGTGTGTGTGTGTGTGTGTGTGTGTGTAGGGGGTAGGGGGGGAGGGGGACAAATTACAGAAATTGGGTCATGAGATCACAGAGCTTCAGAAGTTCCACAATATGCTGTCTGGAAGCTGGAAACCAGGAGATCAGTAATTCAATGTGAAGCCAAAGGTCAGAGAATCAAGAGTTCAGATGATCAAGGGCAAAAGAAGATGAACGTTGCAGCTCCAAGAGAGAAAAAATTCATACTTTGTCCACATTTTTGTTCCATGGGTGCTATCAGAGCTATCAATGAATTGGGTGGTGTCTGTCCAAAGTGAGAAGGATGAATTATCTTTACTGTCGCCTGATTCAAATGCTAATCTATTTCAGAAGCATCCTCACAGACATACCAAGATACAAGGTTTCACCATTTGAACATCCCTTAACCCAGTCAAATTGGCTCATTAAAAATAACTGTAATGCTCTCTCACAGACACACTAGCTCCTCTGTTCCTTTCCAAACTCTCCTTAGATCCTGGCAACCACTAATGTGTTCTCCATTTCAGTACCTGTGTCATTTCAAGAAAGTTTTGGGTGGAACCACACAGTACGTAACATTTTGGAATCATCTGTTTCAGTTTCAAGTCTGGAAAACATGAGGCAGAAAGAACATCATGGAAACAAGACTGTGTCAGGCCTCCAAATGGGTCTTTCTGCCTTTCAAAGTCCTCTTGTGTTTGTTTTATACATAATGTCCAAGATTTTCAATCATACTTAATGGAAGGAATAAGGAAAACAAGTCTTCTTCATTTTCCTGGAAGTAGAAGTATCTTGGCATACTCTTTTTTTGGTACCAGGGATTGAACCCAGGGGCGGGGCGAGTAACCAATGAGTCATAATAGTCCCCCTTTTTTTGTATTTTATTTAGAGACAGGGTCTCACTGAGTTGCTAAGTGCCTCACTAAGTTACTGAGGCTGACTTTGAACTCTGATCCTCCTGCCTCAGTCTCCCGAGTCGCTGGGATTACAGGCATGCACCACCATGCCCACCTTGGCATACTTTTATACATAGATTAATGTCTTCTATAAAATCATAGAGGCTTAATACATTATCATTTTAATCTGCTTCATAGACTATTAAGACATATGTGAATATAATTGTATCCTTTTTACTGTTAAGATATTTCATGTATTTCTAAAGCCCTGGGAAGCCCCAACTACCTGACTAATCTATTGGTGCTCCATTTGTTTGAAGTTTAAAATTTGTATCTAAATGAAGCTTTGGGACTGGGTGCTGTGATGCAGCCACTCTTGTAATCCCAGTGAATTGGGAGGCTGAGGCAAAAGTTCAAGGTCAGTCTCAGCAACTGTGTTAGTCAGATTTTTTTATTGCTGTGACCAAAAGAACTAACAACAAATTTTTAAATTTATTTTATTATTTATTTTTGAAGACAATGGCATTTATGTGAAATTTATTTTAGATTGTTTTGACTTTTCTGTTTGACTCCCTTTTAAAGGAATTTTAAGATAGCATACTCTTGATTTTGATATTTATAAAATTCAAAAGTCATTAAAATTAAGATAAGGTAAGAGAATAAAAAATGATTTTAATTTGCATTTCTCTAATTGAGAGATGTTGAATTTTTAATATACATTTGTTGACTGATCATATTTCTTCTTCTGTGAAGTGCCTGTTTAGTTTGTTTTTTGGGGGGTTAAGTTTTTTGAGTTCTTTATATAACCTAGAGATTAATGCTCTGTCTGAGATGCAGGTAGCAAAGATTTTCTCCCATTCTGTGGGGTCTCTCTTCATGTTCTTGATTGTTTCCTTTGATGTGAACAAGCTTTTTAGTTTGATTCCATCCCATTTGTTGATTCTCGAGTTTACTTCTGGTGTTTTAGGAGTCTTGATGAGGAAGTTAGTTGCTAGGCTGACATGGTGGAAAGTTGGGCCTACTTTTCTTTCTATTAGGAGTAGGGTCTCTGATCTCATGCCTAGGTCCTTGATCCACTTTGAGTTGAGTTTTGTGCAGGGTGAGAGAGAGGGGTTTAATTTCATTTTGCTACATATGGATTTCCAGTTTTCCTTGCACCATTTGTTGAAGAGGCTACCTTTTCTCTAATGTATGTTTACAGCACCAGACAAGAACAATTTTAGAGGAGGAAAAGTTTATGTGGGTCTCATGGTTTCAGAGGTCTCAATCCACAAAGGCTGACTTCATTGTTTTGGGCTCAAGGCGAGGCAGAAGAACACCATTGCAGAAGGGTGTGGAGGAGGAGAAAAGTTGGTCAGAACATGATAATCAGAAAGCAGAGAGACTTGCTCACCAGGGACAAAATATAACCCCAAAGGCACACCCCCAGGGACACACCTTCTTTCAGCCACACCCTATGCCAACAGTTATAGCCCAGTTAATCCACTTAACTGGATTGACACACTGATTATGTTAAGGCTCTCATAACCCAATCATTTAACCTCTAACCCTCCTTTCATTGTCTTACACATGAGCTGTTAGGAGAAACCTCCTATCTAAACCATAATAGCAATTTAGCCAGACTCTGCAACTTAGCAAGATCCTATATCAAAGTAAAAACTAAAAAGGGCTGGGGATGTAAATAGTGGCAAAATGCCTCTGTTCAATCCCCAGTTCCAGGTGGGGCGTGGGGGGGGTGGGGGGTAGGAGAAGAAGAAGAAGAAAGAAAATAAAAAAGGAAGGAAATACTTCCATAGTCAAATGTGCACGCTGAGTGAATTTAAAGCACTAGTGAGTTCAAAACACTGTGTATATATTTACTTGCAAGATTCCTTTCACAGGAGCACTGAATATGAAGAATGTAACTTATTGTGTTACATACTAATGAGTTTCTCTTTTAGGCAACTTTCTATAAGTAGATAATAACTTCAGGATGTCAAACCAAAATTAACTTAATAAAAAGATATTTAGTTCAAACTTTGTTTCCTCTGCCTTAATTTAAAACTATATTTAAAGTTAGGAGGTACCTTCTTTTAGACAAGCAAGAGATAATTAAAATGTTTAGAGTCCTGTCATTGAAAATTTGTAACCACTTAAGAACTGCATTAATTTTTTAAAGATAATACACAATGAAAGATAGAATAAAAAGTAAAAAGAGTAATTAAGAAAAAAGTCATAGAGGATAGCCTCCCAAATAATGCTCGCACTTAGTACTATTCATGAAAAAATGGGAAGCATATGTTTGGAAATTAAGTTTATTTACTTGGAAACCATGGTCCTATCTGAAAGGCTGCATCTCAACCTTTTCAAAATTAACTTAGAAATTTGGCTGAATATTCTCTACTATCTAAATGTCATTTTTCCCCTAGCACCCAGTATTTACATTCTATGCTACTATATTAGTATGTTCTGAGGATTTATGAAATATATTTGAAATTTCAAGCATTATTCTTTTTTCTTTTTTTATTTGTTCTTATTAGTTATGTTTGACAGTAGAATGTATCTTGACATTTTATACATATATGGAGTAAAACTTCCCATTCTTCTGGTTGTACATAACTTGGAATTACATTGGTCATGTATTCATATATGCATATAGGAAAGTAATGTCCAATTCATTCTACTGTCTTTCCTATTCTCACACCCCCTCCCTTCCCTTCATTCCACTTTGTCTAATCCAAAGTAATTCTATTCTCCCCACCCCCCCCTTATTGTGAGTTAGCATCCACATATCAGAAAGAACATTCAGCCTTTTGATTTTGGGGACTGGTTTATTTCACTTAGCATGATATTCTCTGGTTCCATCCATTTGCCAGCAAATGCCATAATTTCTTTCTTCTTTATGGCTGAGTAATATTCCATTATATACATATACCACATTTTCTTTATCCATTCATCTGTTGAAGGGCACATAGTTTTGTTCCACAGTTTAGCAATTGTGAATTGAGCTGCTATAAACATTGATGTGACTGTGTTACTGTAATATGCTGATTTTTAAGTCCTCTGGGTATATGCCAAGGAGTGGGCTAACTGGGTCAAATGATGATTCCATTCCAGATTTTCTGAGGAACTTCCATACTGCTTTTCAGAGTGGTTGCACCAATTTTCAGTCCCACCAGCAATGCATGAGTGTATGCTTTTCCCTAAATCTTTGTCAACTTTTATTGTTGCTTGTATACGTGATAATTGTCATTCTGACTGCAGTGAGATGAAATCTCAGTGTAGTTTTAATTTGCATTTTTCTAACTGCTTAGAAATCCATATGTAGCAAAATGAAATTAAACCCCTACCTCTTATGCTTCATAAAACTCAACTCAAAGTAGATTAAGGATTTAGACATTAGACCACAGACTCTGCACCTAAAAAAAGAAAAAGTAGGGCCAAATGTACATCACATCAGCTTAGGAACTGACTTCCTCAAACGTCAGAAGTAAAATCAAGAATCAACTGATGGGATGGAATCAAACCAAAAAGCTTCTTCACAGCAAAGGAAACAATCAAGAACATGAAGAGAAAGCACACGAAATGGTAGAAAATCTTTGCTACCTGCACCTCAGATAGAGTGTTAATCTCCAGGATATATAAAGATCTCAAAAAACTTAACACCAAAAAACCAAACAACCCAATTAATAGATAGGCAAAGGAACTGAACAGGCACTTCATAAAAGAAACACACTGAAAACATAAAAGATCCATTGAAAACAAAAAAGTATATATATTTAAAAAAAAAAGAAGTCCATGTATTAGCAGCCAATTTAAAAGCAGGTCAGAAATCATTACAGAAAGCATGTATTGCACACAAATAACTTACTCACTCATCATTCATTTATTTATTGATCTTTTATTTGCTAGGCACTGTGTCTGGAGACTAAATTACCAGACAACAGCTCTTAAAAAGGCCAGTGTGTCTTTAAGCGCTGTGGGAGTTTGATTTAATCAACCAATTCATCAACATATACATTACCTAACCTGCACCATCGTTTTATCAGAAACTTTAGTAATTCATAATAAATTGAATTAAATAATTCAGATATTTGAGATCCTCTTTTATAGGGTCTGTTTTACTCATTTTGCTTCTGATTTAACCAAAAAGTTCTAGGCAACATTATTGGATGTTGTTGGATGTTGTCCAGACATTAAGGTCTATATTTGCAAAAAAAAAATGTGAATAATAATATTTTAAGAATTAAAATAAAGGCTACTAGCTCCACAAATTTGTATGTTTGAAGAAATATTCATATATGAACTGAAGTATACAAGAAGACAAAAGAAAAAGAAACAGTAAATTATAAATCACCCTAGGCTGGTCAAAAAGGGAAAACAAAAACAGCAAAGACTATGTACTAGAGACACCAATACAAAAGAATGCAAGATAAGGACATGTAGAATTCATTTCTTAAAATATATGAGTGACTGAGCTCAGTGTATAAATTTTTGAAGAATATGACATCTCTCAAGTTACTAATTTTCAAAAATCCATTACAAAAGCATTATCTAAAGGATATTTAGAGCATAAAAGGAGTGAAATATCATTGCATTGTTTTACAAAACTAGAATGGCATCAATATGTTGAAAGTAATGAAAAAAGGTCTATGAAGTAATTGTCAATGAATTAATCAGGAACTGTTAAAATGGGGTAAGGAAACTATTAAGTAATGTTTGTAGTAATTATAGTACTTATATATGGTATAGTATGACATAGACACATACTGTACTTACATATAGCAATTACATAAACAAGTACTTATGGGAATATGCAGTACTTATATATTCTAGTATATATAGTACTTATATTATTACTTAATACTATAACTAGATTTGATCATGACATTCTGCATGCTATTTTTTTAATGCAAATATGTCATAAGAAGGGACCATTGTTCCTGTTCTCCTGAGATGATCTCTTTCTCAGCCACAGTTTCCATTATTACACACAGGTGCCTTGATATATATATATATATATATCTCTCCCAGGTCTTGCTTCTGAGGCCCAGATTCATACCCGCCCTGTCACCTTCACACCTTTCTGGATTATCCAAAGGCACTTAAATCCAGGAAATCCAAAATTAAATTCATTCTCTTTGAAAACCTCCCCCACGTATCCCCAAACCACGCTGGTGAATGGCAAAACCTTCCATGACATCAAACAGGCAAAAACATCAGACTCATTTTTGGCTTGTGTAAGGAGATACATCACATGAGGAGCCTGGTTCAGTCCTGGCAAGTAAATATACAACTATCACAAGTGGTTGTTTACAGAGGGAAACTGGACCCAACTATTATGCATAACTGTAATGCACAAATAAAACATTTAAAGCCGGGCGTGGTGGTGCACGCCTGTAATCCCAGCACTTTGGGAGGCTGAGGCAGGAGGATCGCGAGTTCAAATCCAGCTAGAGCAATGGCGAGGCACTTAACAACTCAGTGAGACCCTGTCTCTAAATAAAATACAAAAAAGGTCTGGGGATGTGACCCAGTGGTCGAGTGCCCCTGAGTTCAATCCCCAGTACCAAAAAAAAAAAAAAAAAAAAAAAAAAAAAAAAAAAAAAAAAAAAATTTAAAAAAGGAAACAGGGGGATTCTTATGTTAACTTAAAACCGTTCCAGATAAATCCTATTATTTTTTTAAAAAGTCATGGTGATTATTTCAGAGTATGAGATTACAGGTTATTTTTTAAATGTATATGCTCTTCTAAATTTATTTGTTTTTTAAAAACAAAGATATGCTGGCTGTTTACATAACCAAAGGAAAAAGACAAGAGAGCTTTAGAAAAAAAATGTTTCAGGAGGTAAAATAATTGAGAGACACTGAGTATATAGAGGTCCTGGTGTTGACAGAAAAACTCATTCCATCATGGAGATCCCTCTATTACTGCCCAAACCTAATTTAATAGGTCCAATTTTCCACTCTTCCCAACTGATCCTTGTTTTAAACAAGTTTTGAAAATGAATTTATATGTTTTATTCTTATTAGCGTCTCTCTTATTTTTACCATTGTTCTGCAAATACTTAAATATATAATATCCTATCCCTGGCTTTTCAACAACAATGAGTAATTATGTGATGCAAATTTGTAGAAATTAAACATTTAATTAGCATAGACTGGACCAACTATAACTGAAGAGAAACAAAATAACTTTGGAAATGAGCAAAATAAATTCTGACACATGATGTTATGTAGAGTGATTCGTACTAATGATGAAATCTCTAAGTATATAAAAATAAAGTAGGAATTTATTTTTGAGGAATAATAGTCAAAATACTAGAATCTTACAAGAGAGTGAACATGGTTAGAAATATCTTTTTATCTCAATAACATTCAGTTCCTGTCACAATATCAGACAGTAGGTAAGCACTTAATAAATGTTGACTAAATGAATATTGTTGGGTATTATCAAACAATTGAAGATTACGAGAAATTATATCATATGTTGTTTTATATAATTTTCAAAATTAACCAGATAAAATATTTATTTATTTTTTTATATTGAGAAAGAGAAATTCCATTTCTGGCCAGAATGGAGTCAGAGGAAGTAGATTTACCTTTCTGCCTTCTTAGGTAACCAGAAAAACAAAGGCAAAATAATATGAAGCAAGAATTTTCAAATAGTCGACACCATGCAGCGTGGGACAGTGAAAAAGGGGAATCAGGGAATCAAAGGTGAGTGCAGCCAGCTCCTTCCTGGAAAAGTTTCTAGGACTTGGGCCAGGGAAGGGTGATGCAGTTGGAGCTCTGGGGTCTTCCTGAGTGTAGGAGACAGAATGGGAGTCCAGGGAAGCCAAGGTGAGTAGAGCTCACAGGACCAAGTTTCAAAGAGGAGAGGGCCATGGAGAGCTCTGGAGACCCACAGAGGTTTCCGCCAGTCATCCCCAAGGAAGGATCACGTTTGAGGCAAAAAACCAACAGAAGAGAAAGGGGAACAACCCTTCCTCTCACAGACCAGGAATAGATTGTGTTTTCAGCAGCAGGCGTGGAAAGCCATATTATTTACTGAAGACAGAGTGTAGTGCTCAGTTATTGCCTTAGAAATGGGGGTGAGGGATCAGCCCCCAATAAAGACTATTCCAGCCCTACCATTCAAAGCTTCAAAGCCATCCTTCAAAGAATCATTCTTTCCAAGTAATTTAACTGTGCCCCAGATTGAAGGTCAACAAAGCAGCTGACACTCACATGGGTGTGCATGCACACCCAGATGAATATCCAGTGCCACTTCAGGTGAAATCTACAATGTTTATAACCTAATAGAAGAGATCACCAGGTATGCAAACACAGGAAAGCATGTCCGAGTGTGAGTAGAAAAATTATTGATAGAAACAAAAGACAGACTTTGTAGACAAAGGCGTTATGAGAGTTATTGTATGTTATTACAACTTTATTTCACATGTTCAAGAAAGTAGAGGAAAACATAGCACATTAAAGAAGATATGGAAGATATAAAAAGATCTGAATTGAAATTCCCCAAGTCAGGGGAGAAAACATATGGAAATTATCTTAGGTATTTCTTGGCCTTATATATAAAAGATTTATTGGTTTTAAAGATGTCCTTAAAATAGTTGAGCAAAAGTATTTGCAAAGACAGATTTTATTTATTTTTTGTTCTCTACCATTTTCCCTATCACTTCCCCAAAGAAATTGTTTGGGAAGTCCCTTAAGCCTCATCTGACAGAGGGAAGGTGTGAGGTCTCTGTGGACGAGCACTGGGGACCTGCATTGCTGAGATGGGTTCTCTGGCCTCTACAGTGATAGTGTCTCT
Organism: Tamias sibiricus; assembly: GCA_025594165.1. NCBI lineage: Eukaryota > Metazoa > Chordata > Mammalia > Rodentia > Sciuridae > Tamias > Tamias sibiricus. The sequence goes on from CM046663.1 coordinate 24,455,710, forward strand.
GGTTTTCTTGGTCACTGTTTATTATCCAGGCATCTCCTTCTGTTGGAAGCCATTTTTCTTTGCTTCCCTTAGCATATAATATAATAGACTCCAAGGAAGATGATTTGGGGGAGAAAAGAATGCAAAGCATCAAATTATTATCTTTAAAATGTTATGCCAATCATGGAATAATTTGACTACAAAAAGCCTCCATGCCCAAGTCTGATTTAGGGACATATCAAGATAATATTTTGTAAATATCACACACAAAAGCACCAATTCCTATGGAGCACTATGGAGAATCCTCTCTTTTCTTCTGGCTATATAAACAATGCATCTTTGGGGAAAATTCTGTTGTTGATGATCAAATTGCCACAATCAGTCTCTGATACTTGTAAAGAATGATATAAAATAACATTTTGTTTACTTCCCCAAAATACATTTTTCTTGCCAAATAAATTTAATTATGTTTTAGTTGGTTTGGATTCAAGTTCATTCTCTCAGTGCTGAAATTTCTGTGACTAAAAGATCTCACTTCTTTCAAAGTTCACATGTTACTTTTACAAATAACAGAAGATAACTCTGGAGGATTCTTCCTTAAATGTGAGATCCCAAAGGACATTGAACTGTGTTTTACTTTTAAGTTCTTAAAAAAATTTTCACATTTGGATCCAAGATTGTCTTATTGAAATATGTCTAAAAGAAAAATAAATATTTCTGCAAAATTTTGTTGAGTTATTTATGTTTTGTGATAGATACACTTATGAAACATGCTTTTGAAGAAAGAACTAGTTTGACGCACTTTGGCATCAACTTCAAACTTTGAGTATAATGGATGAGTTTGTCGGTTTTAAAATGGCTTTGCATGGACAAAACAAAGATTTTTTTGTATTTTATTGTTAAATATAAATAACAAAGTGTTTCTTTATTTCTTATAAGTAAATGATAAAATTAAAATAGAATTTGGTCTAAATATTTCAAAATGGTAATATTAGCCATGAAACAGTTTTTATATCTCAAAAGGATTGTAAGTTACTGCTTTTATGTCTAAATCCCATTAATGAATAATTTAAAATTAGAGAATGACTGATGATTGACCTCTTTTTCACTCAGGCAAGATATATTCTTCAGACTTAGTTATTCATCTGGATCATGAAAATGATCATAAATATACCTAAATAACCATAAAGTTTAAATAACCATTATGTAAAGTATGTCACCCCCCAAAAAATGTTTCAAGTAAATTAACTAATATTTATAGAACATTCTAAAAATTGCAAAGCATTGTTCAAATCTATAGAGGACACAGAGATCATGCAAGCATATTTCCTGCCACCAAGACACATCTCTAAAGTAAGACAGGCACATAAATAAAATCAGTGTTACTGTGATAAAGTTACACAATAGAAATATTCATTGAGAACATTATACGTATAAGTCACTTTGATAAGTGTTTCTCACAAATTAATGTATTCCATCTTCTAACAATAACACTATTAATAGTCCTATTTTACAGCTAGGCACACTGAGGCTTAGAGTTAAATGACTCAAACTCAGAAAAAGGGCAGATTCAAATGAAGACAGGAAGAGTAGACATAAAAAAAATAACCACGGTTAGTAAATAGAGTAAGAGGAAAAGAGAATAGAAAACAGAATCTAATTGTACAGATTGGAGTTTAAATTATGGTTCTGTTTTTGTTGTTGTTGTTGTTTGTTTGTTTTTACTTGCTGTGTAAACTTAGTTTAGCTAAATACAATGATTCTCTGGGGCTTTTGTCTATAATTATTAGATGGAGATTGTATTAGCTATTGCATAAGGCTATTATGAGGCTTTTGTTGTTGGTTATTCATAACAAACCTAGTATAGTGGACTATACTCCTCCCTCCAAAAGTTAAAGTTATTTTTATTTTAAAGATCTTATATCAGTTAGGGATAATAGTGGCTCAAATACTCAAGGGTTTATTGTCTCGTGTACAAGAAAACCATGGCCAGAAAGTCCTAGATTGGTATAGCAGCTCCATGAAGTCATGGGATACCCAGGCTCCTCTGTTTTTCTGCTCTGCCATTTTTGGTGTATTCCTTCTATACTCAAGGTAGCCCCATGTTCTAGGACAGATAACGGAGCTCCATCCATTCACCCATATTTCAAAGAGCAGAAAGAAAAATAAAAGAAGGCAAAATGAAATTGTTTCTAAGTCCCTGATGTGGTTTGATTACAGTTTGTGCCCTCAATGGTTCATTGTGATTAAAGTCTTGGTCCCCAGTGTGGTGGTATTGGGATGCGATGTGGACCTTTAAGAGGTGTAGCCTCCCTTTAAGAGGGAAGTCCTTAATTCATGGAAGACCTCAGAAGAGATTGTGAGACACAGTTTTTCTTCTCTCTCTGCTCCTAATTCAGGATGTAATTACTTGCTTGCTCCTGGTTGTGATCCCATCATGATGTGATGTAGCTGAGAACTGCAGGCACCATGCCCACGAATCCCCCAGACTCTGAGCTAAATAAATCTCTTCTTCATAAGTAGTGCATGTCAGGTAATTCATTATAGTAATGCAAAGCTGACCGATACGGTTTCTTTTAAAGAGTCTTCCTGGAAGTCTTTCTCAACACATCTACCCTTGGCAGTCTAAAATAGAGGGTTACAGCAGCCCCACATTGCCTGAGTTGTCATCTGTATTCCAAGTAGGACCACAATCAGCTAAAAACTAGCATTTAGTTAGTAAGGAAAGAGTGAAGAGGAAGTAGATTGGCAGTTGGCATTCTGTCATGACTTTGACGAGAACACATTAAAAATAATGTCAAAGAGGGAAGAAAGAGCCAGGCGTGGTGGCGCACGCCTCTGATCCTAGCACTTGGGAGGCTGAGGCAGGAGGATCACGAGTTCAAAGCCAGCCTCAGCAATGGTGAGGCACTTAGCAACTCAGTGAGACCCTGTCTCTAATAAAATACAAAAAAAGGGCTGGGGATGTGGCCCTGTGGTCGAGTGCCCCTGAGTTCAAGTCCCTGGTACCAAATAAATAAATAAATAAATAAAAGAATGTCGGATTAGGCCCCAAGTTTCTTAATAAGAATCCTGTAGCGCAAGAATTCCTACCAAGAATTAATGAATGGGATAGATTTAAACTAAAAAGCTTCTTCTCAGCAAAAGAAACAATCAGTGAGGTGAATAGAGAGCCAACTAATTGGGAACAAATATTTAGTACATGCACATCAGACAGAGCACTAATTTCTAGAATATATAAAGAACTCAAAAAACTTTACACCAAAAAAACAAATATCCCAATCAATAAATGGGCTAAGGAATTGAGAAGACACCTCTCAGAAGAAGATACACGATTAATTAACAAATACATGAAAAAATGTTCAACATCGCTCGCAATTAGAGAAATACAAATCAAAACTACTCTAAGATTTCACTTCACTCCAGTCAGAATGGCAGCTGTCAAGAACACAAGCAACAATAAATGTTGGAGAGGATGTGGGGAAAAGGCACACTCATACATTGCTGGTGGGACTGCAAAATGGTGCAGCCAATATGGAAAGCAGTATGGAGATTTCTTGGAAAACTGGGAATGGAGCCACCCTATGACCCAGCCATCCCACTCCTGGGTCTATTCCCAAAGGACTTAAAAACAGCATATTACAGTGACACAGCTATCTCAATGTTTGTAGCTGCGCAATTCACAATAGCTAGGTTGTGGAACCAACCTAGATGTCCCTCAGTAAATGAGTGGATTAAGAAAATGTGGTTTATACGCACAATGGAATTTTACTCAGCAATAAAAGAAAATAAATTAATGGCATTTGCAGGTAAATGGATGAAGTTGGAAGACATAATGCTAAGTGAAGTTAGTCAGTCTCAAAAATCCAAGTACCAAATGTTTTCTCTGATATAAGGAGGCTAGTTCATAGTATTGTTGGATGGGAGGGTACATACGAGGACTAGAAGAGCACTAGAATGGTCAAAGGGAAGGGAGAGTGAGGGAGGGAGCAAGGGGGGAGGGAGAGGGAGAAAAGGAAAAAGAAAAGAAAAGGTGTTTGAATGAAATGGATATCATTTTCCTAAAAGCATGATTGAAGACCTGAATTGTACGAATATACTCTGTATACAAACAATTGTATGTAAAAAGATGCTAAATACATGCACTATGAGTTGTACATATTAAAAATTATAAAAATAAAAAATAAAACAATAAAAATTTCAAATAGTAAATAAAAAATAAATAAATAAATAAAAGAGGGAAGAAAGAAAACACTAGAGCAAACTTTTTCTTCCTTATGCAAAAACATACTAATATACCTTCATGCAAAGCAGATAGTGCTCTAGCTTATAAGCACGGAGAAAAGGAAAGTTGCAGAGCCTGACACTGACTTTTATATAAACACTCCCAAAGATGGCATCAGAGATAAGGATTTTCTCATGGAATATGATGGTTGGTACCCCCACAATGGATAAGTGAGTGGGCAATAATTTTTGTAATACAATCTTTAAGCAAATATAAAAGAGAAAGCACAATGAGGGTAAGTTAGTTAGCTTTCAGTGGCCAATGAATGTGGAATCAAAGGAGTAAATTCACGCATTCTATCTTCTCTAATTAATTGTTTGCTCCTGTTTGACCAAGGCCTTTGGGAAAAGAAATGATAATTCATAGAAATGATCTTTCCCAGCTTCTAAGCTGCATCCCCAGGCAGCATCAGAGGTAATTCCGGGAAGGTGCTGCAGGGGGCGCACATGAACAGTCAGGCCTGCATGGAAGTCTCCCATCCCCACCCTCACACCCCTCCACCCATCTCTTAATTTTTGCAGCCAACCTGGTCACTGGAAGGAAAAAGAAGGATCTCTACACAAAAAGATTCTAAAAGTGCTGGAATTATGACAGAATTGGGCTCAAATTTGAAATGAACCATAGGCCAGTTGTGCAACCTTTGGCACAACTGCCCATATTAAGCCTTGGTCTGTTCATCTGTAAATCAAGGCTGCTAATATTAATAGTGCCTACCTCAAAAACTTGTTTTCAAGATTAAGAGCTTGTTGTCAACAATAAATGGAATACTAGCTATTCTGTCCTTTGGAGTAAACTTGATGTCCTCTGGGATCCATTTACTAGTTATGTGAAATAAGCCTCTAAGTTTCAATTTTCTGTGTATATGTAGCCTAACAATTTTGCAATAAAATGCAACTATTTGTGGTTATCATATGTATTTTATTGTAGAACATTAAATACATAAGCCAAATTATATATACGCATATATGCATGTATGTGTGTATGCATATTATATGTATATACAAATGGATATGCATGTGTATATACATATTTTTTTCATATGCCTATTCCAAATGGCTTGTATTCCTCTTTGTGTGTGGAGAACTATAAACTGTAGTAGAATTATATAGAAGCTTAAGAGTTTTTGCAATTTATATTTTGTCTTTTGACTCTGTTTTCCTTATAGTACCCAAAGAAAATCAGTTGAGTTTTCTCAGTATGAGTTCTGTAAATTTTCCCTTATAAATTATTTATGTGCCAGTGTACTTTACTATAATGTGCTAACGCACTCACTTGATACATATCCTTCTACTTTCACATCTTGTCAAATGATTATATAATATATTTAGAGGGAGGATATGGATTTGACTTAGTCATAAACCAGTGTAATATAAGGTCCCTGCCTCTTACACCTGACACAAACTTCTCTCTTTAAATGAAAAAAATGAAATATTAAAATTAGTCTAAATGTGTAAGCTTATGTATCAATTCCATTAGAATGTGCAAAACTCCTTTATTTAACCTAAAGACTTGAAGAGGATCACATTTTTCATGCCAAATTTTAGTCTCTGGACTTCTGGATTCCATAAATAAGATAACATAAATACTTGGAAAGGGGAAAAATGAATTTTCCAAAAAGGAGAAAAATCCACCATAGTAAAATTATCCAGGGAGGGAGGAAATATTACCCTTGGAATGAGCAAAGTTGGATCTATGTACAGTGCATTAGTTGATGATGTATTTTAGTGCCTTGTGAGAGTCAGGAAATGTACTTAAGTCACAGCTCTGCACTCAAGAGTGTTAATCACCATTTTCAGGAACTGGGTTATTTAGCTGAGTGTTGCTGGTTTTTGATTCTCCTGATTTCATATTTCATGTAAGCAAATAATCAACTGTTTCAACCCTACTAGTATGTTTTCATGGTGAAAAGCCAGATATAAGAGAATTGTTCAAATTATTTTGTAGATGAATTATAAATCCAGATAACTTATTCTATATCAGTAAAAATCTATTATATTTAGGATTGGAGGTTGAAGGTAAGATCCCTTCCTATGCACTAAGTCTGTCACCAGGTAACAGGTGACATCTGCTAATAGTGTCACTATCTTACTTCTTTTTTAGGTTAACTTGACAATCACAGATATTGTTCCCATAGCTTCAGTTCCAAAATAATATGTGCTAGAATTACTCAGATGCAAACAATAATTTCCATAGACCTCTTCAACCTTATTTCTTAGTAGATGTCTAGGATCTAGGCACTGCAAATGGAACACAGTCACTTGAGGCCATATCAGCTTTGAGTTTTAACTCTCAATAATACTACTCATTATGGGTTTTCCCATGCCACAAGAAAGGTTTAAATAAATGTACATAAATAAATACTGTGACATCTTTGGCATAGTAGAAAGAACACAGAGATTAAATTAAGAATATTAGAGATTAAATTTTGCAAACTTAGGTTGGTCTTTTAGTTCTAGTTCTTTGTTTATTAATTCATTTGCTCACTTAATGCTTAACATGTTCTAATCACTGTTCTAGGCTACACAGAAGAGAAATAAAGAGACAAATTTTCTGCTCCTTTGGAGTTTAACAAACACAAAGACAAGAAATACATTTAAGAAATATAAAGTCTATTTGTGGTAAATGCCAAGAATAAAAATATAGTGATGAAATATTAGACTTAAATTGCACTTTAGCCCAAATGGACCTAACAGACATTTATAGAATAGTTCCTCTGAAAGCAGCAGAATACACATTCCTCTCAAGCACACAATAGAACATTTTCTAAGATAGATCATATATAGGTACACAAAACATATCTTAAAATATTCACGATGATTGAAATCACATCAACCATCCTTTCCAATCACAAATGGTAAAAACCTGGAAAACAATAACAGGAAGAATTTAGGAAAATCCACAAACGTATATGTTATAATTTGGATATGAGGTGTTTCCCAAAAGCCCCCCCTGTGTTAATACAGGAATATTTAGAGGTGAGATGATTGGCTTGTGAGAGCTGAAACCCAATCAGTCCATCTTAGTTTAAATGGACTACCTGGATGGTAACTGTAGGCAGGTGGGGCATGTCTGGAGGGTGGTGCCCTGGAAGGTTCAACTTCCCTTCTCCCTAACCCCCACCTGACTTCCTGGCCACCATGAGTGGATTAGTAGCTTCCGGCTGCCATGCCTTCCACCATGATGTTCTGTCTCACCTTGGACCCAGAGAAATGGACTCAGTTAAGCATGGACTAAACCTCTGAAACTGGGAGCCAAAATAAAGCTTTCCTCTGCTCAGAGGTTCTTGCTGGGTATTTTGGTCACAGTAATACAAAGCTAACAGAACATGGAAATTAAACAATCACCACTGAGTGGATGAAGGCATTAAAAGGGAAACTTAAGCCTATCTTCTCAACCTTTTGAGTACGTTTTTTGCTCTCTTGCTTCCTCCCAATAATACCTATAGAAGTCCTTTCACATTTCACTGTTCTTTTTTTAAATTTTAATTGCCTCCAAAGAACTGCAATGTTTATCCCTAAGATGCGTCTTCTACATCTTGAATATCTGAGTTTCTCCTGACTCCAGGTGATTCAGACATTGCCTTCTCCAGTTCAATTTTCTGCTGTAGCAGAGTTTCATGGTCCATGTTTTAACAATTGCTTTTCTCAGTGACTTCTTCATACATTAATAAGAGTTCTAGAGCATAGATGGTGCTTTGAGAAGTCATCTAATCTCCCATCACTTTGATTTACTTCACAACTCCAGGGTTACAAGATATTTTTGCTTAAATTTATGTCTTTCAGAATATTTCGAAATTAGAAAACACTGAAGAGTATATTGTGCCAAACAATGCCATCCTCAGTGCAGAGACCACCAGATGACCTCATGAGTCTTTTCAGTTCCTAACTTCTATGCTATCTTACAGGATGAAATCTTTTCACAGCATAATAGTCCTTTATATGAAGAAATGAATATATGATATGATGCCTTATTCCCTTTGCATTTGAAATACAATATAGCCTCTGATTAAACTTAGCATTGAAAATAGAAAGTGGATGAACATCTTTCAATGACTTGCCATCTTTTCATCATAAGGTAGAATCCAAATTGGTGAGGTCGACACATTTTGTAATTATCTGAGTTTTCTCTTGTAGACAACAAAAACAAAACAAAAATAACGCTCCTCCTTCTCTAAATCATTATTTTTCACCACAACTTTTCATGCAATTTAAAATCAATCATCTGATGTCTCTTTTTAATTCTTCAATTGTACTTGCTCTGCTAGATACATAAATAATGCAGTGTTTTATCATTATCAGGATTTAATTCTACTTAGCACTTTATCTCTTCAAAGATATTTGTAATTTTAACTACAGTGACATAATTAGAAACATAACAGAATTTGACCAATTCGGGTGGACCTTTCTTGCCAATAGCTGAATTTTGTTAGTATTTTTCAAGTGGTTTAAAAAATCCTTACCTCATATTTTTATAAATTACATTTAACTTCCTAGCCTATTGTTCTATACATTACTAGAAAGAAAACCACTAAATTGCCATCATTGTTAAATGATGTTGGCAGATCATTGAAAGGGTCCATTTGCCTTTTAAGTACCACATAAGACAAATGCTCCTCATCAAATTTGGTTCCCAGAACATCCCCTGACAGATGGTGATATGGTTCTATATACAGCCATGAATATTAGTTAACTGGATGATTTGCATCAAAGTCATAAAATGAAAACTATATACCATAGATAAATAAAATGCTACAATGTTTGTTAGCAATTGTAATAGACTTTCTTTTTAGAGAAATTTTAGATTCATAGCAAGATTGTATCGTGGATGGTACAGACATCTCCCATCAATCATTTTTTTTTAATACCAATTGAAGCTGGGACTAAGAAATGTAAATAAAAGGCAGCTTTTTAAATTGCATTATATTTAGTAGATTTATCCAAGGGCGAAGAAAAGAGTAAAGGCACATACAATGGATGCAGGACTGAGAGAGGTCACCCTGTTTAGAAGTTCAAATACACCAAGTAGCTAACCTACACCTTGCCATATGGCTGATGGAACTGGGAGCTGGGAGAAAATGAGTGAAAAGATAGCCAGGCTCAGTGGAGAGAAGTAAAGGGAGGTCCTTAGCAACTGTGAGAACCCAACCTCAGAATCATAACATCTCCATATCACTCTAGCCAGGGACATTTTTAATACATGTTTTATAAACTATTCTGTGGTTTTGATATTCCAACCTCCTTTCTAGTGGAGGACTTCCCAGAGGCCTGAATGAAGTGTGTCTGTGAAAGGCCTTATGCCTTTAATTACCCAACAGGAAAACAGATTATTCAGTAATGCTCAAAGACTCACATGATCCAAAGCTCCCTTTTCACTTCAACAGTTTGACCAGTGAGGAAAGCCATTCAAAAGAAGGGAAGAAGGACTGCCCACAACACCACCATCTTACCTGGGCTCAGCGAAATTCAGTATTTGGATGACACTACAGTTATTTATATTAACCACACTGTATTGCTTTTTGTTCTTTAATATTTCCATTATTCTAACTCAAAGCATTTTTCTACACTTGATTTAAAATTACTTAACTAGGGTTCATTCCAATTCCAATTTTTCTCTTCATTTTACTTGAGTAAAATATACAACTTCTCCCTCTTTCTTACTGAATTTCTGGGGCATGCGAAATGGCATGAACAATGGGAAATTTGAGTGCCAAAAGCCCTCAACATTTTATACTTATATATTTTATATTTTCATATAGTCAAGATTCACAAATTCTTCAGAAATATAAACAAATGTTGAAAGTAAAGTTATGCCTCCTGTTTTTTTCTCTTAAAACCATTCATGGAGCAATCCAGTGAAGATTAATTAAAAATCCCTCTATGTTTTAAAAGCACAGGTAGAAGGCACTATGCATAATCTTGTGATGTGAACTAGCAAATGAATAAAATCAGTGTATTCACAAGTCTAAGAGTTCTTTACATCTATGTTGATTTACCTCATTTTCTCCTGACTACATCTTGGTCACTACTCATAAATCACTGCATATCTACCAAAATCTCTCATGTCTATCTATCACAAATTTAGTCTGAATACAGCATAATCTTCCTAAAACATAAAAAGTTATTTCTATGTTGGATACACCCCATTGTGCTTCTCTGTACAAAAATCCTCTTGGTATTTTTTCATGTCTAGAATGTCACATTAAATCCTAACATGGCATTTCCAGCAATAACCTGAGCCCAACCTACCTCCCTGGCCTAATAGTCCCCTTCCCAGGGTCCATGTATCCTAGAGAATTTGAACAACTGTTTCTTTTCCAATCTTGCCTCTGCTTTGACTCAAACTCTTCCTCTTGATTTATAATTGCTTTCCCCACAATTTCTCTAACTTCCCATTGTGGATGCACTACTCCCCATCACTGACTTTCAAAATCTGACAACGTGTAGAAGCCCAATGTCACCCTTTTTCCCAGAGGATTTTGGAATGGGTTAGTAATGAAGACATTACTTCTAGTAATGTCATCGGCTTCCATAGCAGTTGGTCTTTACAACTCTGACATCACTGATACTCTGCACAGCTTTGTGATTATTTGCATACATAATTATTTGCAATCTCTAAACCACTCACCTGAGTATGTCACCAGTAGCAGGCTCTAAATGGCTTTGCTTGAATTTAATTTACTACAATGTAGAACTAAAGTTCTGAGGCTATCTTAACATTGTAAAAGATTTTGGTCTAATGTTTGAATATTATTTCTTCTTAAGTACAGCAAAAATTTCTCAGTGTCTGTTTACAGTTTGCAAATTGGCATGTTTAAAGGCTGGTAGTCTAAGAAAGATAGATATCCAACTCAAATGATTAAGAAAGCATTACAATACTATCAGTAGTGACAAAGAGAGGATAATATTAAGATCAAATGAGAAGACAAAGGAACCTAATAAAACAACAAAAATTCAGAGCATTGCAGAGGTTAAATGAGAACCACTCCCTGAAAGTTCAAAAAAGCATTGCAAACTTTCCACCCAACTAGTAGAGGGAAAACAAAGCATTTTTGCCAGGACCCTTCAGTTGCCTGCAGCCTCTGAGGCTGACTTTTACCACCTACTCCGCCCTGGTTTCCTGAGGAAACACAGCCAATCTCAATTGTCCTAATGCTGTCAGGCCCTATCAGAATGTGGGAGGCCTTGCAGATTTCAAATTGTCCTCATATAATCAATATCCGTGTTGCAATTAGACTGACACTTGCCATCTGTTAGAATCTTTATATTTTGAATCCCTTTTAAATTATACTATAGTTTCCATTCAGAAATTGAATCCTCTCTTTCAGTTCACTTATACCCAAAGCAGTACTATGGCCAGAAGTTTGGGGAAATTCCAACTGTCATTAAAAGCATTCTGGCCTATGCTTAAGCCTTGGGACATTTTACCTCCCAATAAAGCTTGCCCTGCTTCTAATTCCTCCTCCTTAAGACCTTTTGGAAGCACAATGCCCATGTTTATATTTCCCACCCTTGAAGCCTAGGATCCATCTCAGAAATATTAAGAAGATAAGAGTACCTATAAAAGCTCTCAAGATACTTTAAATTTAGAGCAAACAATGGACTATTTACTTGCCTTATCTGAGGATGGGTGTTCCCTTCAGTTCATTAGAGAAGGCTAGGGCAGAGGAAATTTACACAAGGGACTCTGGCCTCACAAATCTCCTAGGAAGTGGCCAGACGTTCAGGATACCAGCCCCTCTGACCTCAGCCTGTCCAGCCAGACTCCAAACATAGCATACTGTTTCAGGTAAAATCCTCTCTCTTCTTGTTGAAATCGAGATCTTTACAGCTGAAATAAGATACATGTAGGTAGATCAGGTAGACTTCAGATTACTATATCCTTCAGGTATGGAAATACATGAAGACTCCCCACATTAGAAAAAATAGAGGCTATTTATTGGAACTTGCTCTGGTAATAAGTCAGCCACCATCACTTGCATTTTGCAGAGACTCAGGGCAAGAGGGGGAGTGGGAAAACTAAAAAAAAGAAAAAAAAATGTGGACCTCAGGTATGTGCTCTGATTGCAAGTTTTGGAGGTGGGTGTACTAAAAACAGAGCATCCTATGTAAGTATCTTGGTGAATACATTTGGCTTTCTATGGTTGATCTTGAGCTGGAAGCAGGGGCAAAAATTAGGAAGCTGATAATTATTGAGCAAGTCCTGATTGCCACAGAGGCTGTTGTTTGGTTATTATAGAGCTTGTGGATCAGAGTTCAAGTTAATATATAGACTGAACATACAGTCTCTCATGAGGTTTTTTTTGTTCATTTTAAACAATTCTAAAATGAAATAATATCCAGGAAAATTAGGAGTAGAAACTGACTAGAAACTTGTGTCTGGAAATTAACCCTAGAACCATTTATATTTGAAAGGAAAACCTTGGTTTTCTGGCCCCAAAGAAGTCATTATCTTGAAATGAGTTTCATCAAAATAGCATCAAAATTTTCCATTGAGGAAAATTCTTTGATTATGAGCTGGAAACAAAAGCTGTCCAAATAGTATCTGTTTTTGTTGATCCCATTTCAAAATGGAATTATAAAAGGATACGTGGTTCGATGGGTCATTTTTCAACCATATAGTCACTGAAAAACAAACAAACAAGTCCTTTAAAACTGATATGCAGAAAAGAGGACAAGTTAAGCAAAACTTAAACATGGTTGTGAGGACAGTGAAAAATATAGATGCAATAGATGCCTTGTCGAATGAACTACCAGGGTATGCAGATTGTTATGCTATGGAAATGAAGAGGAAAGAGGATTCTAGGATGACTCCCATGATTCCAGTTTGGATGACAATGCAGATGATGAGACTGTTAGCTGAAATTGGGCCTGTAAGACAGGAACATTTGGAGAATATATTCAGGAAATGAGAGAAAAAAAGCTCTGAAGCCCTAAGGAAGAGATAAAACTAGCGATACAGATGCTGGACCCGTTCACTCAACAACAATTGTTTGAATATTTTCGAATGGGGAATTCAAATAATAAACCACTAACTAACTGCAGTTGTGATAAATACTGTGGTAGAACTAACAGAGCATCTTCTGGGGGAGCTCAGCTATTTTGGAGGATTTGCAAGTGAAGAAGTGATACATAAGCAAGCAATTTGTGAAATGGGAATTAGCTGGCCACTGGGCAAGAGGTTTTTCCCAGCAGAGTGTTGACAAAAGCACCAGCACAGGGAAAAGTATAGTAAGAGAACTAAAAGGAAAGGATGTGACCAAAGTAGAGGAAATGGAGGGCTGAATGGCTCTAGATATGATTAATTGGTGAGATAGACAGATATCATATCATACAAGTACTTGAGGTCCATATTCAAAAGTTAGGATTTTTATCTTGATAAAAAAAATGGAGCCACGAAAGTATTTTAAGCAGAGTAATTACATGAAAAAGATTTCATTGTTAAGATTATTTTTTCCACAATGAAGTCAATGTATTGAAGGAATCCAAGAGCAGAGGTAAGAGACCAGTAGGGAAGCTATTAAAGTACCCAAGGTGAGAGATAACAGTCACTTGAATTAGCATAATGACCACAAGGATAAACAGAAATAGGTCAATTTTAGAACTAGTTAGATTAGAGGCCTTGGCGACTGGATGAATATACACATTGTAATTTTTCCTCCATTTTGAGCAGCATGATCCAGATTATAAGGGCTCTTGCAAATATAACTTACAGTCTCCTTTAAATGTACAGTAAATTAGGAATTGGTCTTCTTCTTTCCCTGGTGTTTAACAAATGCATCTTCCACAGCACAACACAGGCCCCAGTACTTAGATTCCCCCATAGGCTGGGAGATCCTTAGAGTAAGCTCTGTGTCTTATTCACATTAGATTCATCACCTGACATATTCTGTTAATTGGTTGAATAAATGACTGCGTGGATCAACGCATATGTAAGTATTCCAACAAGAAGTGCGTTTAAGACTATTTATATAACTTAGCTGCCACTGTAAATTCATACAACTATCAGTGATGAGGGGGACAATCAGGTATCTTGAAATTTAAAGCAAGGTTGCTCTAAAATTTTTCATTCAGATTCAAGAGAAATGGACAGAGTTATAAATTCTGTCCCATCTTCATCAGGGCAATATGAACTTCAGCACAAATTCATTATAAAACGGCAAGGAGGTTGGTTGCCTTTAATCATGACCTCAGCTACCTGGCTTTAGAATGATCTCAAAGCAACAGAGAACTATGTCTCCTGTTTCAGAGAGTTTCTACAGAAGGCACTGGAAAGAAAGTAAGCCAACAATTACTGAATATCTGTTATGAGCAAGGTACGAGGTTGTTGAAATTTAATATGTGAAATTCATTAAACTTAATTTTCACATTACCTGAAATGTAAAATTAACTAATATAATTATTTTACATGCAAAGCTTTTGAAAGTATACTTTTATGGCTCTTCAAGATGTTAATCATATCCTGACCCTTCTAGGATTTTATACTTTGGAGGGAGAAACAATAGACAGCTATGATATTTTCTTTTCAACTTTGAGGCTGAAGCTATGAAAATCAAAGATGATTTTTTATACAGAAAGAGTTAAATGCCTTAGAATTTTAAAAATAATTTTAAATGTTTCAAGTGGTTCTAGAGTTAGTACACTAAAAATTGTTATTTATATTCATTTCTTTTCAATTTTCTTATTTACTACCTATAAAATTCTTTTAGTACTACTTTCTCTTCATCTATAAAAGAAATAAGGAAGAGAGAATAATTTGCACCACTTGGATGACTTTAAAGAAACAGTAAATTTTCCTGCCCCTGGTTCCAGCAGCAGTTATCCACACATGGGGTCTAATCAACACCAAGGAGGAACACTGGAAGGAAAGCCTTGACAGGGGTCAGCATTCCACTGCTGGGATGACATCCTGATGCTGACCTTCTAGCAAAACAAACACACACAGTGAATAGTAGTAAAAAAAAAAAAAAAAAAAAAAAAAAAAAAAAAAAAAAAACACCTTGGAGTGTCCAGAAATTATCCAAATGGTGAAGGAGGAAACATTTATTTTAAAAAAATCTACTAAAACACAGTAAGAACAGTGTCTGACATTTGAGCCATAGCCCCGCCCCCACCCCCTTCCTCATCCTTCCCACCCTTCCCCTGTTCAGCCTGACAGAAGCTCCAATTCAGGGAGATGAGGCCAAGAAGACAGGTTCCCTTTACCCTCAGGCCTCAATTAAAGATTACTCTACTTTATGGTGTATGTGTGTGTGTGGGGGGGGCTCACCATGCTTCACTCCCCACACCCCCACCACAGTAGAAGAGGCTCAATTCTGGGTGAATGTTGCCCACCTACCTGTCACTCAGTCTGGATGGTCCCCTCCATACAGGGCAGGCAAGAATACTGGGATTTTGAGTACCTTCACATCAGCTCAATCACAGGGCACCAGGAGAGTCAGGCTCAAAAGGCCAGAGAGCCAGAGGCTAACTCATCCTGCCACTTTGCTCAAGTAGAGATGAGGTCCACAAGGAAAGAGACCTATGAAGATCTCTCTGAAGGAATTAACTTTATCTGAACAGAGTATGGTGAAGTTCAAGCCTAAGGGAGTTTGTGAATAGTGTTTCTTTGTGAAGAGCAAAAAGTTAACCACAGGCTAGAGAGTTCACCATACAGAAACAGAGAAAAAGATGGCTATGAAATGCCCTTCTAGGGTCAGAGCAAACTTCAAAGACTGTCCTCTGGAACTACACTTGCCTGATCAGAGTACAGTCAACCCTCTGTAACCATGGGTATGACCAACTGTGGACCAAAAACATTCAGAAAAAAATACAGTCTGTACTGCACATATGTGGACTTTATTCTTGTCAGTATTTCAAAACAATACAATATAAACAATTCTATACATAGTATTTACATTGTATTGGGTATTATAACACCTAGAGATTAACTTAAAGTCTATAGAAGGATGTGTGTAAGTTATATGCAAATACTATGCCATTTTACATAAGGACTTGAAAGTCTGCCAGGGATCCTAGAACCAGTCCTCCATAAATACTAAGGGAGGGTTGTACAGAGAAATCCACGCCCCAAGGCAGTGTCAAAAACAGTAGAGAAATCAGCTGGTAATTGGTGGAGCCTCATAGATGAATATGATACCAAAAGAAAAAGGTCAGGAATAGGAGGCACTGGAAGAGAGCTGTCCCAAGGATGAAGGAGGAGCTCAATGGTAAAGTGCTTGCCTAGAATGTGGGTGACTCTGGGCTCCATCCCCAACAGTATGCAAGAAAAAAAAAATAGCCCTGCTAAACCCATGTCACCCCAGGTAATTGTGTCCATGCTGCACCCTTTCAGAAGAGCAAAGCAACCAAAGTTTTCACACTGCAGGAGAAATAAGTGTCATTACAATGATCTAGTATGTCATTAAGCAGAAATAAACCAGCAAATAATAACAAAAACAGATCCCAGGGAAGGTGCAAGAAAATCATTAGTTTGCTGAAGGTTTGGGGAGGTGAGATGATTGGGGGTGATTATTATGGGATACAGGGCTTCTTTTGGAGAAGATGGAAATGTTTTAAAAATTATTGTGATGATGGTTTCACAACTATGATTGTGCTAAAAACCTTGGGTGTATTGTATGATATGTAAATTATATTTCAATAAAGATATTTTCAAAGAAACTCAAAAGTGCTTTTTAAGATAGGAGTGGACAGTTCGCCCTCAAATATTCTGAAACGTGTTTAGAATGCCAACAGAAAGATAATTTTCAGCCAAAGCTAAAGTTATAAACTCGCCTAGGCTTATTTAAATAATTTGGCAAGGGACCTGTGGGAATTGGGTTTGGAGCTAATGCTCAGCCAGTGCTGTCCAGTGACCAGTAGTGATGATGTCAGGATGACACATCATTTGTCATGTCTGTTACTGGCTGAAGTAAACACCCCTGCCTCTGGGCTGTGCCCAGGGCATGTAAAATCTTCCCAAGTCTGTGGCTTTATGAACTCTGCAGTCATGTGTATCTTATCACAAATCTCACAATGACTTTACGCCTGTGAGCACCAGACTAATAAGGAAAGTGAAAAGATTTTAGTTAAGTGAATCTAATTAGAAACATCACTTTATCTCTATGCCCTTCTATCTGTTTACAATTTTCAGGTAATGCTCAGCTTTGGACTGCATTTCTTGAGTGCATTAACTAAAAAATGTCCCCTCAATATCCATTGATTTCTTTGAAATGGAAACCTCTTGTCTGGCTTTAACTTTGGTGAACTTGGTGAAGTTCACTCTCACATGAATGAGAGGCATTTGCAGTCAGTCCCTGTTATTTGTTTAGCCTTGACAGAGGAAAGGTATTTCTCTACAAGGATGCTATTCTGTGACTCTCAGTTTGATATGTGGGGGATATTTAGAAGAAACGGTTTATCTACTTAAGTAGTCAAGTTATTGGCAAACATGGAGATGACATTTATTCAATCATCTGACATCATTAATTCAACATGTGCCAGGTGTTAAGCTCAGAGCTGGAGAGGTAAAAAGGTAATACTATCTCCACTTCCCAGCTTCCAAGAGCTGAGCTTTCTTCTACTATGCCCTTCTGCCATGATGTTTCTGTCTTGGAGCCAACCAACCATGGACTGAGACCACTGAAACCATGAGTCAAAATAAACCTTTCTTTTGAGAAGTGTCTCTCTAGTTCTTTGACCATTTATTGATTGGGGTTTTTTTGTTTGTTTGTTTGTTTGTTTGTTTTAAGCTTTTTGAATTATTTGTATATTATGGAAATTAGTGCCTTATCTGAGATGCTGGTGGTAAAGATTTTCTCCCATTCTGTAGGCTCCCTCTTTACTCTCTTAATTGTTTCCTTTGCTGTGAAGAAGCTTTTTAGTTTGATACCATACCACTTATTTTTTTATTTTACTTCTTGCATATTAGGAGTCTTGTTGAGGAAGTGGGTTCCTAAGCAGACATGTTGGAGTGTTGGCCCTACATTTTATTCTAGTATTTGCAGGGTTTTGGCCTAATACCTAGGCCTTTGATCCACTTTGAGTTGAGTTTTTGATCCATCTTGAGAGATAGTGGTTAAATTTCATTATATTACATATGGATTTCCAGTTTTCCCAATAGCATTTGCTGAAGAGGCTATCTTTTCTCTAATGTATGTTGTGGCATCTTTGTTTAGGATGAGGTAATTGTAATATGAAGTTAACACATATGTGAAAAAATATTTAACATCTCTAGCTATTAGAGAAATGCAAACTAAAACTACACTGAGACTTCACCTCACTCCAGTCAGAAAGGCAACTATCAAGAATACAAGTAATAATAAATGTTGGTGAGAATGTAGGGGAAAAGGTTCATTGATACATTGCTGGAGGAATTGCAAATTGGTGCAAACACTCGGGAAAGCAGTATGGAGATACCTCAAAAAACTAGGAATGGAACCACCATTTGACTTAGTTATACCACTCCTCAGTATTTATTCAAAGGAGTTAAAAACAGCATACTACAGTGATGCAACCACATCAATGTTTATAGTAGCACAATTTACTATTGCTAAGCTATGTGGCCAACCTGGATGCCTTTCAACAGATAAAAGGATAAAGAAGATGAGGTATATGAACACAATGGAATATTACTCAGCCATAATGAAGAATAAGTTTATGATATTTGCCAGTAAATAGAAGGATCTGAAGACTATCATGCTAAGTGAAATAAGCCAAACTCCCAAAAAACAAAGGTTGGATGGTCTCTCTGATGTGTAAATGCTAACACACAACAAGAGGGAGGAAGGGGAAGAATAAAAGTTCAGTGGATTAGACAAAGGAGAATGAAGGGAAGGAAGGGGAGTTAGGAATAGGAAAGACAGTGGGATGAATCTGACATAACTTTCCTATGTACATATGTGAATATACCACAGTGAATCTCCACATCATGTACAACCACAAGACTGGGATACTAATTAGAATAAGATTCACTCCATGTTTGTATAAGCATGTCAAAATAGACTCTACTGTCATGTACAACTAAAAACAATTAATAACACAAAGTAAATAAATAAATAAAAATAAATATTTTCCCCTCTAAGTTGCTCTTGGCAGTTATTTTGTTCATGGCAACAAAAAACTGACCAACACGGGCACTTGCAGAAATGAAGAACAAGAAACCCAAGCATAAAACTTTTTTATGCTTAAGTTCCACGAATAATTACAGCTGTGAAGAAATGTGATTGGACAAAAAGGATGTGATCTAACAGGAACAAACAGGAGAAACTCAGCAAGGCCTGTTTGATCAGAGTCTCCTCAGCCTCTCTGTTATAGCACTCCTTCCCTGGGGACCCAGAGGGGCCTTAGAAGATAAAGGGGAGTGCCAGAGAGAAACGCTTCTAGGTTTTATGGTTTGCTCTTAAGATGAGAAGTTCTAGTTTCTATGACCCACCTCCAGGGAGAACTGGGGGAAGTAGAAAGGAGGGCATGAAATGCTTCTGAGGCCCTTGTTTCCTTCAGCTCAAAATATCCATCATGCCCAAGTGTCATACTTTGGTGTATTATGTTCTGAGCCCCACAGGGCCATGCAAGTGCTGAAGGTAAAACACCCAGATGAATAGAACGCCCCAGCCTGTGGTGTGGCCTTCAGGGCAAATCACTGCCAACCCAGTGAGAGATCTCTGGTGCCAATTACTGTCTGGGTGAGTATGCAGTTTTCTTTTCTTTCTTTTATTTTCTTTCACAGTCAACGCATATATGAAAAAACGTTCAACATCTCTAGCAATTAGAAAAATGCAAAATAAAACTTCATTGAGATTTCACCTCACTCCAGTCAGAATGACAACTACACAAAAATACAAGTGAACATTGGTGAGGATGTGGGGGAAAAGGTTCACTCATACATTTCTGGAGGGACTGCAAATTAGTGCAACTACTCTGGAAAGCAGTGAAAGGAGTAGGGGAAAAGGTTCCTCACTGAAAGGAAAAGACTCTCCTCAATCTTAATGTTCAGAGGATAGTTCATCGTCATTTCTCCAAAAGAGATCAAAGAAATGAAGTGACAGTGATAATTGGCTTTTACATAATTCTGGCAACTAGAATATACCTGGATGCCAAACTACCAACTTCTTTGCTGCTTTTTACTCTAAATTACTTGTGGAGTTGAAATAGAGTTACAAAAGCACTTTCCTTATAAATTGCTTTTAAATTCTCAAACAAAAGTTGTGAAATTTAGAAGTTATTGGCAAGAGGCTATAATTTTTCAAAGAATTTCAAAAAGAAAAGGGTTTCAGAGTAAAGAATGTGTAAGTCACATGGAGGAATCAGAAAAATAATATTTTTTAAAGAGGGTGGGGGAAGCAAACTGGGATCGGTTAACAGGGTAATAAAAATAATTATTTATGTGCTTATCATTACATTGCATTTTGTAATTTGGTTCTTGAAAAAAAAATGAGTCACTATAGAGACATTGAACTATCTAAAGCTGGAGGAAACAATATCAACTAACAGTGAATCTTCTTAAAGTAGCAAAGAGCACTTCCTCCCTTCCATTACAAACTCACCTTTTAGGATGAACTCTGGTCAAAGTTTCCAGGCTTCATTGATGCCACTTAAGGTCCTCTTGACATCTGTCTCATTCTCCCAGTCTTCCCTGGTCAGGGGCCATGTGGACACCAATGCTCTTCAATTTTAAAACACCTCAAGGGTCTGCTTCTCAACGTCTTTTCAAAAATCCTTTTCTACTTGTTAAACCCATGCAACGCATTGGCTTGATTTTTTGATAAATTCACATAGTGCTGAGCAGCTTACATAACTCAGCCCAACTCAGTGGAGGCAAAAGTCTTCCACAGCAGCTTTCCCATGCCCATAGTAAAGGTTTCCAGGGTTATTTCTTGGTTAGTTGGTTTTTACTTTGCATATTAAGAACTTGCCCTCCTTACATTACATTATGTCTTCCCATTTTAGTGATATCACATTTCATTACATAAGTAAACCTTACATTAATATGTTTATGTAAATACAAACACCATGGAGTAAACTGCCAGCAAGTTACTATGATTCTCTTTGCTTTTGTAGCTCAGTTTGTTGTCCTTGCCATATAAACTATTCAAACATTGCTAATTCTGAATGCTCCGTCTGCCACAGCAAATGCTTTTTCTTCTGTGGGCCTTCCTTATATATCTGTTCATCCTCCTGCTCCAATTCAAACTGGCCAGTCTCTAAACCTAATATGGATGTGTATGTGTATGTGTGTGTGTGTGTGTGTGTGTGTGTGTGTGTGAGAGAGAGAGAGAGAGAGAGAGAGAGAGAGAGAGACTTAATGTATAATTGGAATACTTCATTATAGTGTATAGAGATCTCCCTCATTCCATTTTATGATTGCATAGTACTGCGTTGTTTGGGTCCATCATATTTTATTCCATCAGTCTCCTAGGTATATATTCTTTTCTTTCTAGAACTAAATAAAATTGCTTTAACCCAAGCCTTTTTATATTTTTGATTGAGTCCTAGAATTGGGGTTACTTGGTCACAGGATAAATTCCAATGCAATGATTCTAGATATTGCTAAAGTCCCCTCTTTGGGTTTTTACAATTTTGCAATCTCACCAGTTGTAAATGAGATTGCATGTTTACTTATAATTTCTTGAACAGAGGACTTATCATATTTGGAAAAAAAATTTCAAACCAACCCATGAGAAATGGAATAGCAGTCTTCTCATTGTAAGTGAGATATGGTGTCTTTTCACATGATTCACAACTTTGGAAACACAATTTCTACTCTGCCAGCTCTCTCTTCTCATCTTCTATAGCTCATTTTAAAATTATAGAAAATTCTTTCAATTTAGTATCATTGTAACCTCAAATTATCATAGAACTATAGATATTTCTAGTGCAATTTTTATAGAGTTATTGGCCTTTTACCTTGGCATTTTAGAAGCTTTTCATGTACTCCAGATATTAACTTTTTAGCTGTGATCAGAGTGTGCACCTGCTCTTGTTCTGGATTTTGTGAAAAGTGTTCCCCCATGAAATAAGATTATGACTATTGGTATGGGGTATATATAAAATATATTGCTATATTAAGTATTTATGCATCATTATAACTTTATTGGATCCTTTGTTTTCCTAAAACATGATAGATCTTGTATTTCACCAAATGTCTTTCCTATATCTATGAAGAGAAGATATGACCCTAAGATATATTTTATTCTAACTTCATTTATATGTTATATTTTATTAATGGATTTTCTAATATTTAGCCACCCTTGAATTCTTAGAATTAATTTTACTTGGTCATGCTGTGTAGATTTTTTTTTTTTTAAATGTGTTATTGAATTCTATTTGCTAGTAAGGTTTTTACACAGTTATTAGTAAGTTAGATTGGAAGGCAGTTTTCATTTCTCTCTTTTTTAAAAGAATCTGTCAAATTGTTGGGGGGGGGAGTTTTCATCCTTTTACTTGGACTGGAATAATTAAGGAGCTTTGAGATTAAATAATTTGCAAAATGCTCTTTGGAGGATAAAGCAAGAAGTCTGTGAAGCCATCGGGGTCTGATACTTGTTGTACAGGAAATCTTTTTAACTACTTTCCCCTTTTTTCCCTCTGGCAATTGTTCTCTTTAGGCATTCTCTCTACTGTGTCAATTTGCGTAAGAACTATTTTTCTATAAAATTATCCATTTTATCTACATTTAAAAATCAATCTTCCTGAAGTTTGAATTTCTTCCTTCTTTCCTTCCTTCCTTCCTTTCTTGTTTTCTTTCTTTTTCTTTTCTTTTTTTTTAAATCATTTTGCAAACAACATAAAACAAGCTTGGCACACATCTGTAATCCCAGTGGCTCAGGAGGCTAAGGCAGGAGGATCAGGAGTTCAAAATCAGCCTCAGCGAAAGCAAGACTCTAAGCAACTCAGTGAGACCCTGTCTCTAAATAAAATACAAAATAGGGCTGAGGATATGGCTCAGTGGGTGAGTGTCCCTGAGTTCAATTCCCGGTACCCACCCCACCCCCTGCAAAAAAGCATAAAACAATAAAACTCAGGGCCAATATTACTCTTGCTATTTTAGCAGTACCATGTGGGCTGTGATATGTCTTTAAAGCTATCATTTTTAAATTATTGCTTTCTGACTTTTACTATTTGTGCCAGAATATATACATAAATTTCTGCTAATCAGCAGGTTGCTTACAGATAGACATACATTCTACTTCTGCACCTTTGTATTGCAAAGAAACCTTTCAGAACACCTGCTGGAAATGCATCCTATCTTTTTCAAGGAAGTAGACTCTGGCATATGAACCCAGAAAAGATTTGGGCAGCCAAGCAAAATTTAGCATCTCTCTCTTCTAATTCCAAGTCACAAAGAAAACATTGCTCTCCAGGCCTTGATAAGTCTCTGTGACAAGGCTATCAGTTTATTCTCCCACTGTTTCTTTCTGTATGGTTTCCTGGACCTTCATCTCTTTATCACTTCCTTCTGAAAGTGACCCTCTGACCTCCTTTGTCTATCTCTTAGAGAAAGATTCCCAACATTTCATGTGTATTTCTTTTTATCTCCCTGTCTATACGATAGATAGGTTTGGGCCGACAGGCCACCTCCCCCATGGAAATTTCCATTAGGAGCAACCTGGTTTCATTTTTCCCAGGCAGGAGCCAATCAGCTTAAAGGTCACTATGTTCCCCAGGCAGGAGCCAATTGGCTTAAAGGTCGCCCTGTTTACTGGGAAAAGAGCCAATAGTGTTAAAGGTCACTCAGGCACACCCCCCACCAGAAATCCCTACTTAAGTCCCTGCCTGCCCGGAGCTCAGACACAACAGCTTGTCCCTGTGGAGAGGAAGCAGCTGCTGCAACAGCTCCAGACTCACCGTCTCCAGCCCGATGGCAGCTGCTCCAGCCAACAGCTCCAGAGATCATA
Organism: Tamias sibiricus; assembly: GCA_025594165.1. Taxonomy (NCBI): domain Eukaryota; kingdom Metazoa; phylum Chordata; class Mammalia; order Rodentia; family Sciuridae; genus Tamias; species Tamias sibiricus. The sequence continues at coordinate 24,479,844 of CM046663.1, forward strand.
GCCGGCCCGACCAGGCACCGACTCTCCGTCCAGAGCTTGCACATTTCCTTCTCCCTGACTCCTCTCCCCCAGTACTTCTTCTACCTCCGACCAGCCATAAAGGCTGGTGAATAAATCTCTTGGCTGCACAGTTGTCTCCAGTGTGATTTTTGCCCTTCACTATATACCTCAAACTTTGAAACATTTGTTTCCTCAAAAGATACTATATTTATTAAGTTATTTAATAAGGTTACTTTTTTTTCATTAATACTGTCAATGTTTCATGACTATAAATCAAAACAAAGCCTCCTTAAGGATGCTTATCCTTTAGGAAAATTTACAACACTTACTAGGCAAGCACACACCTGTAATACCAGTAACTCGGGAGGTTAAGGCAGGAGGATCATAAGTTTGAGGACAGCCTCAGCAACTTAGTGAGGACCTCAGCAACTTAGAGAGACTCTGTCTTAAAATTAAAAAAAAAAATTAAAAAGGATTGAGGATGTAGTTTAGTATTGCAGCATCCGTAGGTTCAACCCCCAGTAAGAAAACAACAACAAAAAACTCCACTGACCAAATTTCTGTTTCATTTGCTAAGGTTCTTACAATGTGCTTTTATTACTGTTGTAATTTGAGGACTCCAAGATTTGGGGGATTCAACACTGGGAGTTATTAGCATTGTAAAGTGTCCCTTTTCCAAATCTTTCCAACAAACAGGAGCACAGAGAATCGAAGAAGCAGTTTCCAGAGTATAAAGATTGGCATGTCTCATTATATAAACAGAATTCTGCATTAAGATTGAGCATCTAATTATAGTAGAGGGCAAAACTACAAAGGCTGATTTTCATTCTTCTCATAGTGTCTGTGATTTGTTTCTAAGAACCCAAACAATAGAAAGTGTTACAGAGGATTTAATTATCAACAGTCACTTCCATGGGTGTCAGGGTCTGTGGCCTTGTGGGTGTCAGGGTCTGTGGCTCCACTTGCCCACAGCAATGGCTGGGCTACCCTGGATCCTCTTAGCATAGGCTCAGAGGTTGAGTCTCTTCCTTAGCCACTGACGAACGCCGTGCTCAATGTACAGTTGTTCCCTGACTTAGGATGGTCTAACATTTTTTAAAAAATTTTTCCTCTTTATGATGGTGCAAAGCCCACATTCATTCAGTAGAAACCACACTTTGAATTTTGAAGTTTGGTCTTTTTCCAGGCTAGTAGTATGCGCTACCATGCTGGGCAGAGGCAGTGAGCTTGAGCTCCCCATCAGCCATGTCATCACAAGGGGAGAAGCTGTTCCTCTGCAGTGTGCTGTGTAGCTAAGTTATGATGCTCAGTAGACTAAGTAAGTGCATTTTCAACTTATGATGTTTTCAACTTGTGACAGGTCTATCAGGATGTAACCCAGGGTAAGTTGAGGAGCATCTGTGATGAGAAATAACATGAAACAAGCCGGTAGTCTTCTTCCTGTGCCCTGCTCAAGTCAATTGACAAGGGTGAGTAAAGCATAGTGGGTTGTATCCTGGACTCTCTGGGGCCTTGAGCCACCTCTTTTGCTCAGATCCCACGTTTGAAAACTAGAGGCAACAATATATACTCCACAGCAATATTGCAATTAATGGTATACTCGAAAATATTCATAAAAACTAAAAAATCATGTAAGGTAACACTCAATTATATTTGCAGCTCTTATTTATTTAAAGTGTATTCGTCCCCTTAAGTATATGTTAAAGTATATTAAAACTTTGACTATTTACAAATTGAATTAGGTATCATTATCCTCATTTTACAGAGTAGACACAGAGCGGCTAAGTGCCTTGCTGAAAGACCCACCAGCAGTGGCCAGTCTGTAGAGCCTGTGATTTTTGGCCATGATACTGTGTTCACTTATCTGTAGTGCCTTGGTAAGAATAGGCCCTCCAAAGGGAGAAGGAGGTAATAATTAAGCAAAGAAAGTTTTACATATAATAAAAGATACATATTTCAAAATTTTTGAGCTGGAGATGTAACTTATTGGTAGAGCACCAGCCTAGCATGTGTGAGGCCATAGGTCTGATCCCCACCACTGGAAAAAAATTGTAATGCTGTGAGATGACATACCCCACATCCTTAGCTATTACAACAAGCCCACTGACTTTCTAATTAACAGAATCTAAGTTGTAATAGTTATTTTATGTTGGTATGGTTTGACTGTGTTTCCCATATTTCATGTGTTGGAAATTTAATTTCTAAATTCATATGTTGAGAGTGTTTGAAGGAGTTGGAGAAGGAGTCTTTAACAGGTGATTAGGATTAGATAAAATTATTAGGATGCCTCTCCTGGCCCATAGTGGCACTGATGGCTTTATAAGACAAGGTAGAGGGCTGGGGCTGTAGCTCCGTGGTAGAGCACCTGCCTCACCTATGTAAGGCACTAGGTTCGATTCTTAGCACCACATAAAAATAAATAAATAAAGATATTGTGTCTATCTACAACTAAAAAAAAAAAAGATTAAAAAAAAAGAAAGAAAAGGAAGAGAGATCAGAGCAGACACCCACTTCCTGCCTCACAATGTAGTGTCCTCCAGGTTACGATGGAGGAAGAAGGCCCTACCCAGGTGTTGAGTCATGCCAGAGTCATGAACTTTAAAGTCCTAGCATCCAGAAACAGGAGCCAGACAAAAGTCTATTCTTTATACACTTCCTTATCTCAGGTATTTTGTTATAACAAAGAAGACAGACTAAAACACAAAATCATTTTCAAAATTACTTATGAGTGGCAGGCATCTACAAACTTTTCATGGATGTTTTATATACATGCCTTTCAATTAGTCAAAGATTTTATGCAAGTGGTTATGAATTGTTGATGATTTTTATTTGTTTATATGGGTATGGTTTGACTGTGTTTCCCATATTTCATGTGTTGGAAATTTAATCTCTAAATTCATATGTTGAGAGTATTTGGAGGAGTTGGAGAAGGAGTGTTTGATAGGTGATTATGATTACATAAAAATCATTAGAATGCCTCTCCTGGCCCTGGTTACTAGGGCTTAAAGTCAGGGGCACTCAACCACTGAGCTACATCCCAGCCCTTTTTATTATTTTATTTTGAGACAGGGTCTCCCTAAGTTTCTTAGGGCCTTGCTAAATTTCTGAGTCTGGTCTCAAACTTGAGATCCTCCTGCCTCTGTCTCTCAAGTGGCTGGAATTGCAGGAGTGCACCATTGCACCAGGAGAATTTTTTAAAATCTATAGTTGTTGGAAAATTATTTCATTTATCTGGTAGTTATTTCATGTCTGATACAAACATTTTTATTTTTTGAATCACCAAATGTATCTTAAAACCTTTTCCTTTTAGGATGGAGGACATTTTGATTTTCATCTAGCTCTGATTGAAACAATAATAACCCCTTTGCTCCTCAAAAACAACTCTGTTGCCAGGTACGGTGGCGCACACCTGTAATCCCAGCAGCTCAGGAGGCTGAGGCAGGAGGCTCACAAGTTCAAAGTCAGCCTCAGCAATGGCAGGGTGCTAAGCAACTCAGTGAGACCCTGTCTCTAAATAAAATACACAAAAGGGCTGGGGATGTGGCTCAGTTGGTTGAGTGCCCCTGTGTTCAATCCTCAGTAACACCCCCCCACCAAAAAAAAAAAAAAAAAAAAGCTTGTTAGCCATTTTTCCATTTTTCCTTTCATATATTTGGTTGTGATTGCTGCATATTTTTAGTGTTTATAAAATGGGCTCATTACTTTCTAATCCAACCTCATTGATCATAGCCACTTAAGACTGAAGCAACCCCCTCCTCAACTCAGTTCTTACTGGTACTGGCCCACACAGTCTGGCTTGGCCTATTATTCTGTTTTAACCTTGTAAGAACCTATTTTAGATGTCCCAGGTTAGTTGCATCTAGACCTCATAATGCCTGATGGCACTGGATAGGGGAAAGAAGTAGGGGATTGCTCTGCATGTAATCTCTGCCTCCCTCTCCACAATCTTGGCTATGGGTAATTGATGCTTTTCTATATTCTATGAAAAGTGTGACACAAAAATAGCTTTGAGCTTTATTTTTTCCCCTTTCACTCAGAAATTATGGAGCAGCCAATATGATTAGGAGATCTGAGATCCCAAGCTCCCTTTTCTGGTTCTCTTATCTTTTCTTCCCACAGTTTTTCCCTGATGAGCATGGCATACACAGAACTTTGGACATTTTCAGACTGCCCTATTTTCTTCTTCTTGTGGGCTCATAGAACGAAATAAAAGTTTCCTAATTTGATTTCATTTCAGTCATGGTGAATTATTTTCTTCTACTTTATCTCCATGCCTTACTTTTTTCCCAGGGTTTTGTTGGGAATTTTTCTGTACAATAATGACAGCTGTTTAACGGTTTGAAATTTTGTTTAAAGAAAAAGTTGGTTCACATACTATGCAAAATGTTAACTGTCAACTTCAGAAAAACAAGCAATGTTTTAAAAATAGTATATATGAAGTTGCTCTGGGTCGATGTTTGCTTCTGCCTAATGCAGTTAAGAATTTGTCAAACACTTTACTTTCAGGTCTCTTCAGAGGGCTTTCCAAGTCATGCTCCTTAGATTTCCATGACAAACCTGTCCTCAAACATGTTATTCTCACATCAGAAGCACAATGGCAATCTCTCATATTGTACATGTTATACTTGTATCTCTCCAGTGAAAAGCATAATCAAACTTTAGATATGTAAAATCGTAATAATTTTGGAACTAACTTACCATTATAACCATTTTCTGATAATAATGAAAAAAAACTTTTTTCCTAAGAAAACTGCACGTTACCCAGGGGCGGGGCATGGGAAATGGGTCCCAAGGTTAAGTTATCTCTTGTGCCCGGACATCTATAATTCCTTTTCTGACAAGTCCATTTGTAACATACAATACACATTGATAAGCTATCTGTCACATGAACATTTGAAGAAAGAAAAGTACCCGATGAATGAAAGATTGTTAATCTTTTAGAACCAGGGTTTAAAGCATTCAAAGCTTATTTTTGTGCAGCTCCCTGAATGTTATATTAAGAACATCTGATCTTTTAGGAGACAATGAGACTTTAAGCCCAGGTTGACAACAAACAAAATTAAGTAAAATGTAATTAAATTCAGCAAACAAATATTGGTGTTAAACAGCACATATGCAACAAATTCTATATTTAATAAAAATGTGGGTATCCTGTTTTTATTAGACTGTGTTTTTATCACATATAGGAATATCATCAAACTCTATTTCATTCTTTATCCAAGGGCCCCTGAGTCACTTGCCTAAATAAGAGCAATGTGAAAAAAAAAAAAAAAAAAAAAAAAAAAAAAAACCCACAAACTATAATACTGTATACGCAGAGGACAAACTAACCTAATTAAACTAGCTTAATATCTACCATTTGCATTTTACCCAAAATGAACAATGTCTAGTCTGTATATTATAAGCTCACACACCACCTATCTCATATAGGAATTTTAAATGAAACAAAATTAAAGAAATTAGCTAAAATCACTCTCAATGATAAGGTATGCATGTTCTTGATCAAAAATGGAAAAGAAGTACACAGATATAGATAAGGCTTCCTGGTTCTAAAAGTAAAAGCAGGTTTAGGCTCTTGGCAGTTTAGGCTCCCAGGGAATTAAAAACTAAAAGTGCCCCAAAGGACATGGGACTAAGCTAGAACTCAAAGCCTGAAAGAACAGTTACAGTGTAACTCTCCCTGACATGAATGGAATATCAGAACAGTGGCACTTACCATTTATGTGAACCAATAGTTAGAGTTTTTTATAAAACTGCATCACTAAGACAAGAGGAAGTAGATAAGGTCTAATAATGAGAGCAATGACTATGCCATTCATTACTGGCACCTAGATTTGCAGTATCTATATTATCACTGCAGGAGAGGCCCCCAGTCACACTGCAGAGCATGACAGACTTCTAGTCAAGATGAATCTGGAAACCAGTATTCCAAAATTCATGAAGAATTCAAATTTAACTACAATGAGAAGAATCTAGCAGAGATAAAATGAAAATATAATAGAGCAATATGAAAATCAATTTCAAGTACACATGTTAAGGATCCTCAGGAATACATATGAAGGAACAAGACCATGGTAAAAAAGAATAAAATATAAAATAACAACAAAGTGAGCAGTCAAAACAAAAAATGATGAAGCAAAAATATGACAAATAATATTGTAATTGAAATTTTAAAAAAATAAAAGAAGAAACTCTCTCGATTATTGCCAGGAATAGAGACAATTAGTGAACAAGGAGAAAATACTGAGACATTCTGCAGAACATTGCAGAGGGCATAAAGAGATTAAAGATAGCAAAGAGTTAAACAGTTAATAGATTGAGAGGACTCATCACATAATAACTGGCACTCCAAAAAAAGAAGAAAGAAAATATGGGGAATAGCTGGAAAACAATATTGAGAGAGCAAGTAACTAAAGGTTTTAAGTTTGAAGAAAGATATGAATGGGTTAAATAAAAGTGCTTAGACTATGAGTGGGTTAAATAAAAGTAAAGTCATGTTTAGATACACCATGGTGGAGATGCAGGCTATCAAGGACAAAGGGAAAAATCCCCCAAAGTAGTAGAGGCAGATTATATCTAAAGGCACACCAATCAGATGGCAATGAGGATACAAGGAGAGAAGTTCAATGTAATGCTTTCTTGTATTCAAGGAAAAACAGGAAATATAGGATAGATTCTGAGTTAGAAAAAGTTATAGTGAAATACATGCATGTGAAAATATAATAGAAATACAACATATGAATTCCAAAGTTATAGAGGGAATAGAGAAGAAAAATATTACTAATCTAATAGAAATCAAGAAAGAAGAAAGGAAAAACCAAATAAATCAACATACAAAAACAAAGAAGGGAAAGAGAAAATGAAAACATGATTATGTAGATAGAATTGTAAATAAATGAGTAGGTACAATAAAAATTGGTGGGTTAACTTTTTATGATTAAGAAGCAGATTATCAGATGGGACTATAAAAATGAATACACTTCTAAAATGAAATGCCTTAAAAAGTTTAAAAAAAAAAAAGAGTGCCACCTGATAAGCATCAAGAAACAAAAGCCAAATAATTGATACTAATATCAGACAGAATCTAAGATATTTCTTTCTAACAATGGGATACAATTCCCTACATCCAATTTCAGATAGTGATTTAATGGTGTTTTCTTCACCACCAATTCATACGTGTGGCTTTGCGATGAACAGCTAATTTTACAAGAGGTAAAATTAAACTTTTGATGTGTGTTTCAAGGGGACTTCTAAAACAGGTAGGAGGAAGGACATTTATGACAACAGCAATATTTAAAAGTCCAGTGATTTTTAAATTGGATACAAAATGCCCTTCATTTAAGCATATATTAGATTTATTTTCTTGGTATCATCATCAAGCTTTTGTTTTCCCCAATCAAGCTACATATTATTGGGGAGTTTTGATTGATTGCAGCATAATTAGTGTGGTTCTCCTTCCCTTCCTATATCCATGTCCTGTGACAAGAGAGCTTGTACTAACTTAAGAGAAGGATGTGTTCCCACCCAGAGACTTTAGGTTCAGTCTTACAACTTGCAATGGAGTGTTTCTAGGTGTCACATGACCAAAGACAAAAAATGCCTGTGTCCTTGACCTAGCTTTCTTCTACCCTTGCTCTAAACATGAGAAGAGCATGCCCAATGGAGCAGAAAAACATACAGCCACATACAGCCTTGGTCATCAAACCTCCAGCTGAAACATAGACATAACACCAAGCCCAGTTAAGATCAACAAACCCATATAACTGAGCCCATAGATCAATGGACCCATAAATTGCAGAATAAATGATGGTTGTTTCAGATCTCTGAGAACTGGACATAGTTGCTTATGCAGCATCAAGGTAGCAATAGCTGATACACACTGCACTTCTTTTAGCAATTTTTTTTTCCTGTCAATGCTTTTCACTGGCAATTGCTAATTAGAGACTTGGTCTTTGCCTTCAACCCTGACTTACTAACCAAGTAGAATTTAACAAGATCAAAAACTGAATCAAGGAACATAGACTTTATAATACCTACATTAACAAAAAATGGGATTTCCTGCTAGTTTGGATCTAGAATACATCCTGAAGGCCCATGTGTTAAAGGTTTGCTCCCCATCTTGGTGCTGTTGGGAAGGGTGAAAACTTCAAGAGGTGGGCCCTCCTGGGGGATCTTCAGGTTATTGCAAGTGGGACTTGGAAGGAGATTTTGAGACCCCTCTTTCTCTCTTTTGCATCCTGGCCATGAGTGAGTACGTGGCTTTGCCACCATGGACCTTCGGCCATGATGTGCAGCCATGCTGCAGGACCAAAAGCAACAGGACCAACCAGTCATTGAAATAAATATTTTTCTGTTTAAAAGTTGATTGTCTAAATAGATGCACTATGAGTTGTACATATTAAAAATAATAAAAATAAAATAAAATAAAAAGTTGATTGTCTCAGGCATTTGTTATAGTAACATTTTTCTATAGTATTCAATTGAAAAAAACTAGAAAAAAAAAAAAGAACAGCATAAACCCAAAGGAAAAAGGAATGAAAGAATAATAGTAGAAACCGAAGAAATAGATAATAATTACATGTGATGTTAATGAAAATTAAAAGTTAGTTATTTGATGAAATTAATAAAATAAACACATCTAGCTTCACTGATAGAAAAAAGGAATTCATTAAGAATGTATAGCAAAAACAGGAATATAAATGAAAGTGCAGTGAAAAAAATAAATTATTGCCATAGGGAATTCAGAGCTAAGTATTTATGAAAATGTTCTTTACCTATCTTGATGTACACACTGTCACTAACTCTTATACATATATTTTCAATGACTATATTATATTCTGATAGTTCTAACTTTTTTTCCCAGAATATACTTCTAAGATTGACATCTCTAACTCTGATTGTCTCTTATCAGGCAACTACTAAAAAACCCTCAAAACCAACACACTATCCCACTTTTACCTTTCTTTCCAACAATCTTTTCTTGAATTTTCAATCTAGACTTCTGTTAATGAATGCTGTATAACATTAGATGAAACTTAATTAACTTCATCTCTCACTCCTTCGCCACAAATTGGTAATTTGGTTTTTTTGGATTCATGCATTAACTTCCATAAAAACAAAAACTCAATATTTAAATTATATTGTCAAAATTCATAACAACAATCTGAGAAGTTTCCTGATGACAGCCTAAAATATCTTTATGTTTTATTTAGATGTTGTAGATTTAATATGGCTTTTATTTTTCAAAAAGACATCATTTTGCTTTCAAAAAATCGAATGGTATATTAAAAACTAAATAAAACTAAGTCCATGCCTTACTGACTTAACCTTGAATATTTGCAATTATCCCTTCATAGATTATTCATAACACTAAATATCCTTTCCGTGTTGCCAGGATACAGCAATTGAAAAAGAATATTGAACCACTTTAAACAAATTTGGATGAGCAGTGTACTTAGAAAAGGATTCCCTGCTGTTCGTGTATTAATAGATGTTCTTTTCCATTTGAAGTCAGTGAATATTATATTGTAGTATTGACATAATGGATATTGCATCTTGGTGCTATGAGACAGACAAACACAAATACATGTGCAGTGTGTCTGGAAGGGATAAGTGAATGAAGGAAAGTGAGGCAGAATAAGAAGGAAAGAGAGTTTTAAGAGAAGTAGTATATACAGAGTGGCTTAGGAGGGCTTCCGATGCAAGAGAGATTTTTAAACAAAGACTTAAAGGAAGTGAGAAGCCAGCCTGGGATATCTGACAAAGAGCACCCCAGATCACAAGGACAGCATTGGCAAAGGCCCTGAGTGTGCATCACATTTGGGAAAAGCAAGGCAGTTGATGTGACCCGGGTGAGCCGGTGAGGGCCAGAAGATGAGATTGGGTAGCAAGTGCGCTGGCAGGATCGGTCCCTCATGGAAGGCCTGACACAGTACTTTGGACAACACTGGCTTTTCCACTGAGTAGATGGGAATCTACCGGTGATCCAGACACTATTATTATGTGCATGCTATGTGAGTTATCAGAAGGAAACCAGAGCATCAGATATTTGAGCACTCTTGGGTAACATATTTATTTAGTGCTTTGGATGTAAACAACTGTGTTCCTTGACTATAAAAACTAGAAAAAGTCTTTCTGCAACATTAATGGAATTTTCATAACAATACACATTTTGAACAAAACTTTGATTTAGGGAAATTAACCTCTTAAAATTTACCAATTTTTTTTTCCCTCCCAAAAGAAACACGTAGAGACATAAGGCAAAAGCTGACAAACAACAACAAATGAATATTGTACTTAGGAAAAGAGAAATTTTAGCATGTTTTATCAGTTTGAATAACACAGCTGGTCATAATGATAGGCACTGATTACATAGGCTTAAAAAACAGAAAAGAAGCACTGTGAAAGTTTAACTGTATTGCTTACAAATCTAAATGTCATAAGGACATAGTTGAAGTAAGAATTCTTAATTTTTTTCATATTCTGGCTTAATCTAGTCACAACAAAATTGTGGGTGTATAATAACTGGAATTTTTAAATCCTTTATTTGGATGAAGGCTAACTAATATTGAGTTCAAACATGGCATGAGCTCTAGTGTAAGCTATTCTGGGTCTCTTATTTTTCCAAGCGAATTTCATAATTGCTTTTTTCTATTTCTATAAGGAATGATGTTAGGATTTTAATTGGAATTGATTAAATCTGTATAGCACTTTGGGGAGGATGGCCATTTTGACAATATTTTTTCGGCCTCTCCAAGAGTTTAAGTTATTTAATGCAGGGATTTTAGGCCTTTTCTAATCACACATAGACTAGATAGTGTGATCCTTATTTTCATAACTAGAAAATCATCCCATATGAATACTCTTGCATGGAAAGACAATACAGAAGATGTCTGTCTCTATGGCCTGCCTGAGAATGAGTTTACCCAGCCAGGGCTGCGGTTGGAGCACAATTAGCTTTCCCTTCTTTAGGCCACCTGGTTGAGTGGTGGGCTATTGATGTGGGAGCTTGCTCCTGGCACCGGCAGTTCCCTTTGTCTTCCTTAAATCTCCGGAAAACAGGAGGAAGCAGTGACCTGGCAGCGTGGACGCAATCCTAACCCCACCCCTTCACTTCCTCTGCACCTGCAGCGTACACTGCGTGGCGTCAAATGAGGCAATGGGGAAGTAGGATTTGCCGAAAAGGGAATTGCACCTTGTAGACAATCATAATGAACATATTCTACTCCGAGGATTGAGAAATATCCATATAGAGATCCTTATTTAACCAGGCAAGCAGGAAACTGTGGAAATGAGTGTTCTTGCCAGTTATGGCGAATGCCTGTTCCCCACTGAAGTGTGCTGATTATGTTGTGATACTTCTGTTCTCTACCAGTGGTTTATTTATGACCTCTGGCTTAGCCAGGTTAAAGATACTAGCTACTTATTTATCCATATAGACATTATACTAGGAGCACAAAATGAGATCTGTGATGTTTTCAATCATATTACCACAAAGAAATGTCCTTATTGAATAGGAAGTCAACTACACACACCATCTGCACATAAACATCTGCCTTAGTACACAGTTTACAAAACAAAATCTATTCATAGTCCATAGATAAACAAGATTTCTTCCTAAACAATTTTGTCAACATGTTTTGGAACTCAGAATCTGACATCACTGAAATTCTCTACATGGTCAACCTCTCTTCAGAATGTTCCTTTCACCTTCTTTTCTGGGGGAAACTTGGTTGTCCCCTAAGATCCTCCTCCCTGGCAGCCCACTCAAGTAGAACTTTGTTCCTTCCTATCATCCTCTTGCCTTTGGATTCAGTGGTGAGAAGTACCTCTTCCTGGTCACTGCCGTTTCCAAATTCTTGCCTTTCCTTACTCCTTAAAAAGCTTTATTTTTTTTAATATATCCTGGAGATTAGTGCATGTGGCAAAAAATTTGCTCCCAAAATGTAGGCTCCTTCTTCACTCCATTGATTGTTTCTTTTGCACAGAAGAAACTTTTTAGTTTGAATCCATCCCATGTATTGATTCTTGATTTTATTTCTTGTATTTTAGGAGTCTTGTTAAGGAAGTCGGGACCTAATCCGACATGATGAAGATTTGGGCCTACTTTTTCTTCTATTAGGCATAGGGTTTCTGGCCTAATTCCTAGGTCCTTGATCCACTTTGAGTTGAGTTTTGTGCATGGTGAGAGATAGGGGTTTACTTTCATTTTGCTATATATATTGATTTCCAGTTTTCCCAGCACCATTTGTTAAAGATGCTATCTTTTCTCCAATGTATGCATTTGGTGCCTTTGTTTAGTATGAGACAATGGTATTTATATGGGTTTGTCTCTGTGTCTTCTATTCTGTACCACTGGTCTACAAGTCTATTTTGGTGCCAATACCATGCCATTTTTGTTACTATAACTTTGTAGTATAGTTTAAGGTCTAGTATTGTGATGCTTCCTGCTTCACTCTTCTTGCTAAGAATTACTTTGGCTCTTCTGGGTCTCTTATTTTTCCAAATGAATTTCATGATCGCTTTTTCTATTTCTAAGGAATGATGTTGGGATTTTAATTGGAATTGATTAAATCTGCATAGCACTTTAGATATATGGCCATTTTGACAATATTTATTCTGCATATCCAAGAGCGTAGGAGATCTTTCCATCTTTTAAAGTCTTCTTCAATTTCTTTCTTTAGCGTTCTGTAGTTTTCATTGTAGAGGTCTCAAAAAACTTAACACCACAAAAACAAACAACCCAATCAGTAAATGATCTAAGGAGCTGAACAGATACTTCTCAGAAGAAGAAATACAATCGATCAAAAAATATATTAAAAAATGTTCAACATCTTTAGTAATTAGAGAAATGCAAATCAAACCTACTCTAAGATTTCATCTCACTCCAGTCAGAATGGCAGTTATCAAGAATACAAGCAACAATAAGTGTTGGCAAGGATGTGGGGGGAAAGGCACACTCATACATTGCTGGTGGGACTGCAAATTGGTACAGCCAATTTGGAAAGCAGTATGCAGATTCCTTAGAAAACTTGGAATGGAACCACCATTTGACCCAGCTATCCCACTCCTCAGTCTATACCCTAAAAACTTAAAAACAGCATACTACAGTAACACAGCCACTTCAATGTTTGTAGCAGCACAATTCACAATTGCTAAACTGTGGAAGCAACCTAGATGCCCTTCAATAGATGAATGGACAAAGAAACTGTGGTACATATACACAATGGAATATTACTCAGCATTAAAAATGAATGAAACTATGGCATTTGCAGGTAAATGGATGGAGTTGGAGAATATCATGCTAAGCGAAGTAAGCCAATCCCCAAAAACCAAAAGCCAAATGTTGTCTCTGATAAGTGGATGCTGACCCACAATGGGCATGGAGCATGGGGAGAATGGAGGGACTTTTATTGGGCAAAGAGGAGGGAGAGAAGGGGAGGAGACATGGGGGTAGGAAAGATGGTGGAATGAGATGAACATCATTACCAAGGTACATGTCTGAGTGCATGTGTCGTGGGACTCTACATCATGTACAATCGGAGAAATGAAAACTTGTGCTCCATTTGTGTACAACAAATTGAAATGCATTCTGCTATCATGTATAACTAATTAGAAGAATTTTAAAAGCTTAATTTTTAAGCTCTTGATATAATAAGGTTTGTTACCCATATATCTATAAGCCTCTGAGATTTTTATTATTATTTTAGCAGATTATTTTAGCAGATCACTGTCATTCTGTGCTATATGATTGTCTTCATTCTTAGCGATTTCAATATCCATATGAACTGTTTTTCAAACATCCAAGCTCTCCATTCTTTGTCTTCTCCACTTCAAAGATCTCTCCTCAAGCTTGAAATTCCAATAATTGTATATCTTCCATAGTCTCAGGATGACTGTTGAACTCCTTGACCAGTACTGACCATCTTCCCACTCAACTATCTTTATCACCCAAGACTTCATTATTCTTTGACTACATTGAGATGTTCTACAATATCAATGAGCCTTATTTCCCTTAAATCTTAATTTCCATGTTGTCACCTTGTGTTTCTTGGTCTCTAATTATAATTTCCCATTATACAACCCCCCACTCACTTGCTCCTCTCACTCTTGGACACACATCCCTTGAAAAGCCTCAAACTTAGTTCAATCCAATTCTTTGCCTCCTCCATATATAACTATGTTTTAAATATGCTGGGGAAAAGAACTCAACCATACTGATATTAACTTACATTCATTCTTGTATGTTATTTATTTCCACTATTTTAATTCTATTTATTTCTTATTCTTCAATTTAGACATTTTATTATTTTTGTTCTTTTTTTTTTTTTTTTTTTTTTTTTTCCTACCAGGGATTGAACCCAGAGGTGCTTAATAAATAACACATCCCCGGCCCTTTTTTATATTTTGTGTAGAGACAGGGTCTTGCCAAGTTGCTTAGAGCCTCACTAAGTTGCTGAGGCTGACTTTGAACTCTCCATTCTCCTGCCTTAGCTTCCTGAAACACTGGGATTACGGGCATGCACCACTGCACCCGGCTTATTGTTCTTGATATTGTTTTATAAAACCTGTAATTACTTATGATTACTTATGATGACTTATGATTACCCTCATGTTAACCAATTTTTCTATACCCATAGAGTCTTGATATAGGCACTCTTTTATGTCTGGCTTCCCCACTTGCCATAATTACTTTTAAGATAATTCATGTGGCACCCATGTATCAATAATTTATTTCTTTTTATTTCTGAGTAGTATTCCATTCCAACAGTTTGTTTTTCCATTCACAAAGTGGGATGGGTTATTTCCAATTTTTAGCTATTGCAAGTAAAGCTGTCATGCAAATTAACCTTCAAGTATTTTTTTTAAATCTGAAGTTGCTGTATATGACAGTAGAATGCATTGCAATTCATAATACACATATAGAGCACATTTTTACATTTCTCTGGTTGTATACAAAGTATATTCATACCATTCGTGTTTTCCTTCATGCACTTAGAGTAATGATATCCATCTCATTCTACCATCTTTTTTTTTTTCCTTTATACCCCCTTGCCCCCTCCCTTTTCCTCCCTCCCCATTGACCTTTCAAGTTTTATATGGACATAAGCTTTCAAAGGGTGGATGATGTTACAGTTTGGATATGAGATGTCCCCCAAGAGCTCCTGTGTTAACGTGGGGATATTCAAAGGTGAAATGATTAGATTATGAGAGCTGCAACCTAGTCAGTCCATCCTAGTTTGGATTGCCTGGTTAGTAACTGTAGGCAGGTGGGGCATGGCTGGTGGAAGTGGGTCACTGGGGGCACGTTCTGGATGGGTGTATCTTCCCTGTAGCCCCTTTCCCCACTCTCTTTCCAGACCACTGTCTCCTGAGCTACTTTCCTCTGCCACGCTCTTCTACAGTGTTGCTTTGCCTTACCTTAAACCTAGAGCAATAAGGCCAACCAGGAACTGAAACCTCTGAAACTGTGAACCCCAAAATAAACTTTTTCTCTTCTAATTCATTCTCGTCAGGCACTTTTGCACAGTGATGAAAAGCAGACTAACACAGACAATATGATATGTATATGTTTATCATTTTAAGAGACTGTCAAAATGTTTTCAATATTGTTATATTCTCATTTCTACACATCCTTGCAAATACTTTTGGTATGGTTAGTTTTTAAAACAAATTTGTCCTTTGTAATAGGTATGTAGTTGTATTTTATTGTGGTTTAAGTTACATTTACCTGATTACTAATGTTGAGCATCTTTATATATGCTTATCTGTCATTAGTATATATTTTTTGGTGAAGTATAGTTTCAATTATTTTGTCAAGTTTTTAAATGGATAATTTTTAAGATCAGTTTTCAAAATTCTTGATGTTTTTGGTTACAAATTTATTATAAGATATGATTTGCAAAAGTGTTATTTCATGTGATGGCTTATTATTTCATTCTCTTCATGGTGCCTTTCAAAGATTAGACATTATTAATATTAATTAAGTTCAATTTATTAATTTGTTTTTTTTTATGGAGTTTGCTTTAGGTGTTGTAATTAAGAAAGTTTTTTTTATTAATCCAGGGTCATAAAGGCTTTTTCTTATGTGTTCTAATCGTTTTATAATTACACTTACATTTAACCTGAGACCCATTTTAAGTATTATTTATGGTGTGAGATGTAGCTCAAAGCCATTTTCTTTTCCTTTCCTTTCCTTTTCTTTTTTCTTTTTTTTTTTTTTTTTTTTTGCATATAGATATCCAATTGGTATAATAAAACTTGTTGAAAAAAACTATCCTTTCTTCATTGAATTACTTAGGCCAGAATCAATTGTCCATATACATGTGGTTTTACTTCTGGACTCCAGGTTGGTTTCCATTGGTCAGCTGTGTCTTAATGCAACATTGTACTGATTTATTCAGGTTTATAAGGAATCTAAAAATCAGGTAGTCTTGGTACTTCAACTTTGTTCTTTTTCGATGTCACTTAAGCTATAATAAACCTTTTGCATTTCCATAGTAAATTTAAAATCACTTTGTCCATTTCTTTAAAAGAGTCTATAAGGAATTTTATTTGGATTCTGTTCAATCTAGAGATCAATTTATATCTTATCAATATTGAGTTATAGTTAAGAACACAGTATAGCTCTACCTTTATTTATTAGGTATCTAAATTCTCTCAGTAATGTTTTATAGTTTTCAATGTATATTTTTTTCCATGCTCCACTTCATCTTCTCCTTAAGGAACTCCAGTTATATATATTTTAGGTCACTTCAAGTTGACCAGCAGCTCCTAAGACTATTTTTTAAAATTTTCTTCTTTCTGGGTTCCATTATGAATAGTTTTGATTGCTCTGTGTTTAAGTTTATGGATTATTTTCTTCTGCAACATCCAATCACCTGTTAATAGCATCCAATGTATGTATATTTAAGTTAGCAAATTGCGATTCATTACTAGAAGTTGATTTAGGTCTTTTTTTTTTTTTTTTTTTTGTACCACTTAACATTTTGAACATATAGAATACAGTCATAATATTTGATTTTAAATTATTGTCTGCTCATTCTAATCCGTGTGTCCAATCTGAGTTGGCTTCAATTGATGACTTTATCTTCTATTTGGATTGTATTTTTCTATTTCTTTTCATGCCTGGTAAAATTTTACTGGATTTGAGGCACTTTTTATTTCACTTTGTTGTGTTATTTTTTTTAATTCCTATAAATATTTGTTAGTTTTATTTCAGATGTAGTTAGACTACTTGAAAGTAGCCCAGTCACTTTGGTTTTGCCTTAAAAGATTTGTCGAGTGGGACTGGAGCAGTGCTTGGTCTAGAGCTATTCACTCCACACTCCAAGGCAAGAGCCCCTTCTCTTTACCAAAGGCTTAGGAATCTTGAAATTTTCTAATCTCCTTGGTATAAATAGACACTATTCTCAGGCCTCCATGAGCTTCAGGCACTATTACTTCTAATATTTCCGAGCATCAAGAGCTCCATGCTCTACTAATTTTCCATAAGCACAGGCTGACATAGAGTACTCAAGAGAGCCCTCCTGCAGATCTCCAAAATTTTCTCACTGGGCAGCTCTCTCCTTTCAGGTTCTCTGTCCTGTGATCTCTATTCACTTGTTTTCCCCACAACTATCTGCTCTGTGTTCTCAACTTAGTAAGTTCTGTCTAGGTTTCCCTCCCCTCACCAAGGCTTGTAAACTCTCTCAAGACAGTGATCCCAGGAAATCATAGAACTCACGTTACTTGTTTCTCATCTCACAGATATTATTGTCCCTTGATACCTGATATCTAGAGTATTAAAAAACCATCGCTCTGTGTGTGTGTGTTTTAAGTTGTTTCAGGAGGGAGGGAAAATGTAGTCCATGTTTCTCCATCTAGGCTGCAATTAGAAATCCTGTTCCTATTTAGTTTTTAATTTCAATTATTTTTTTTTCTAGAATACTTATTTGGCTAATTTTCAAATATTTCTAGGGTTTTCTTTTTTAAAATTTTTAAAAATTTGTTTTCATTAGTTATACATGACAGTAGAATGCATTTATGCACTGTGATATATCAATCATAGATGGGGTATAATTTCTCATTTTTCTAAGTGTACATGTTGCAGAATCATATTGGTCATGTAGTCACATATATACATACAATAATAATGTCTGTTTCATTCCACTATCTTTCCCATCCCTACATCCTCTCCCTCCCCTCCCTTCACTTCCCTCAACATAATCTAAGGTAACACTATTTTCCCCTAGGGCCTCCCCCACCCCACCTTATTGTGAATTTGCATCCACATATTAGAGAAAACATTCAGCCTTTGGTTTTGTGGGATTAGCTTATTTCGCTTAGCATGATAGTCTCTAGCAAATGCCATAATTTAATTCTTCTTTAAAGCTGAGTAATATTCCATTAAGTATATATACCACATTTTCTTTATCCATTCATCTATTGAGGGACACCTAGGTTGGTTCCATAGGCTAAATATTGTGAATTGAGCTACTATAAATATTGATATGGCTGTGTCACCATAGTATGCTGATTTTAAGTCCTTTGGGTATAAACTGAGGAGTGGGATAACTGGGTCAAATAATGGTTCCATTCCCAGTTTTCTGAGGAACCTCCACACTGCTTTCCATAGTGATTGCACAAATTTGCAGTCCCACCAGCAATGTATAAGTGTAACTTTTCCCCCACATCCTCGCCAACATTTATTGTTGCCTGTATCTTGATGATTGCCATTCTGACTGGTGTGAGATGTTTATTATTTTCATTTCTCTTATTTCTTGCTCACTTTAAAATGTGGGCCTTTCAAATATTTCAAATGCTCCAATTTTATATTCAATATGCAATATACCAATTATTTGACATTTCTAACATGCTAATTTCTTTTTAATGACTCCAAACAAGCCTCCTTTGTGATTGATTATTTATATATTTTATAAATTTTAAAAATTGGTAGACTTTTTTTAATCAAAGTCTAGACTTACAGAAATATTGAGCAGAGAGTACAATTTTCTTTCCCCTATCTCCCTCTACTCCTAAACTTTTTCCTTATTAACATTGTACATTAGTGTGGCACATTTGTTAACATTCCATAAATGAATGCTGACACATTATTTTTGTTATTAACTAAAGTCTGTAATTTACTTTAGGGTTTACTCTGTGTTAGTCAATTATGTGTGTTTTGATAAATGTATTATATCATATTCCAACATTACATTATCTATTTTAGTCAGTTTTTTGCTGCTGTGACCAAAAGTCCTGACAAGAACAATTTTAGAGAAGAAGAAGTTTATTAGGGGCTCACCGTTTCAGAGGTCTCAGTCCATAGACAGCCAGCTCCATTGCTCAGGGCTGGAGGTGATGCTGTATATCATTGTGGAAGAATGTGGTGGAGTAAAGCCTATCAAGACATGAAGACCAGGAAGCAGAGAGAGAGAGAGAGACTCCACTCATCAGATACAAAATATATACCCCAAAGGCTTGCCCCCAAAGACCGACCTCTTCCTGTGGCACCCTACCTGCCTTCAGTTACCACTCAGTTAATCCCTATGAGGACATTAATTCACTGATTGGGTTAAGACTCTGATAACTCAATCATTTCACCTCTGAATGCTCTTACATTGTTTTACACATGAGCTTCTGGGGGACACCTTGCAGGAGCCCTGTTTGGGGATTGACTTGAATTGCGGTTGATTATGAGCCGTGGAGATTTGGCCTTTGTCGCCTCCCGTAGTCTCACGGGACTTGTTGCGGGATCTCGAGTGACTTGGCCGAAATTGCTGATCGGGGTCAGCGCCATTTTGGTGGTGTGTGTTTGGCGTGTGTTAGTCGTTGTTAGAACCAGAGAGAAAAGTTATCAGAATAAAAAGCTGTTTGTCTCCAGTTTGCTTCTGAAGTTTTTCCCGCGGCTCCGTTGCTCCAAGCGCTTCAGGCGGCAACAACACCTAATATCTAAGTCACAACAGTATCTTACAGTTTCATTGCTCTAAAAATCCCCTGGGCTTCACCTATTTGTTCTTCCCTTCCTATGCCAACCTCTTACAACCATTTATTTTTGCCTTTTCCAAAACATCATTTATTTTGAATCATAGTTTCATATTGGTTTCTTTATTTAGTAATGTGCATTTAAGATTCTTTCATGTCATTTCATAGTTATGGGTTGTTTCTTTTTTATCAGTAATATTCCATCACACATAGGTTTTTAATCCATTCACCTTTTGAATGAATAGTTTGTTATTGTTTTAATTTGCAATTTCCTAAAGATGGATAATATTAAGCGTCTTTTCATAGCTTCTTTGCAATTTATATTTTTTCTTTGTTGAGGTGTGTATTTAGATGCTTTTTTCAAGTTTACATTGCATTGTTTGTATTCTTATTATTGAGTTTTAACAGTTCTTTGTATACTTTGCATGCAAGTCCTACTCTTCTATTATACCTTGATGCTGTGAGGTTTAGGTTGAACATGTTTCTATGGATAAGAATTGCATTTGCTTCTGCTCTACTCCATGGGGCACAACAGATCCCTCCAGTACACTGGTTCCAATGTCACCTCTTACTTGAGTTCACTTCCTGAGGCCACTAGGCTATTAGAAGCCAAATCTCTGAGTAAGATAAAGCTGCAGATTTTACTAGAACAACTGCAGCCTTGTGTTCAGCTTGCCTTCCCACTTTTTTTTTTTGTCTCTGATGATTTCTCCTACTTCCCTAGGAACTCAGCTATGAAATTCAAAGTGTAATTTTGTTATATCTGTTCTTCATTTCTACCTTTTTTTTTTTTTTTGTTGAGTTTCTTTTTTAATGTCTATCCACTATTTTCCTAAAATGATAGGTCATAGAGGATTTTAACAGCACATGTTCAATTTATTTTCACAAAGCCAACATCCTATCCAAATGTCTGGGGGTCATCTCTAAGTAGGAATTAATTGGGTTTTATTCAAGACTGTAATGGGTTTCTTGCTAATATCTCTTAAGATTGGGATCTAAGCCTGATTTCATTATGTACCTCCACGATCCTTACACAGAATAGACATTCAATGAAGGTCCGTTGAATAAAAATGTCTAATATTGAATGGTAAAACATATGAATGACGTAGCTGACCCTTGATATTGCTAAGCCTAATAAACCTTTATAAACAAGCCTCCCTGTTAAGAGTTTGGATTTTCATGAGCAATTAAAAATACAATCTGCAAATACAGCTGAGCCTTTCTATTTAGGGAAGAGCAGCGAGGCCCAGGAACAATATTATATATTAATTCTCTGGGAAGGCTTGGTATACAAGTACCATACAGGTGTTTCCTGTTGAAACTCCAAGTTCCCATGCAAGAACTTGGAGGACAGCTGAGAACAAAACTTAGCCCACTTAATTACATTTGCCCAGTGTGCTGCATAAAAAGTCATTGACCAAAAATAACATGTTTAAGCACTGTTGGAGTTGAGATACAAACCAGTAGCAGTCAGGAAATTCAAAATTAAATCTGATCTCCACCCTTCACTTGCCTCATTGTGCCCAGGCAGCACCAAGGTCAGAAATTAATTGGAGACACTGCAAAACACACATCCAGCAATATTTCAGCTTAGTGAGGTCAAGAGCAAAACTTAGTTAAAACCTTATTAGAGAAGTTTACAGAAGCACATTACTGTGAATATGAAATTAGTCTTGACTTGATGGATGCGTCACCTACCCAAGGTAATTTGTTGGGAATAATTTGAAAATGTAAGTGAACATAATTAAACTTCAGTTTGATAGTAGTCTGATTGTTAGTTTCTGGGTGAACTTATCTCTATAGATTTGACACTGAAAATGCCTAGAATATAAAGGGACACATTTCAGTTACTCAGTTTTGAGTTAATATTTGGTATCTTTGTAATAAAGCAAAAATTAATTTTTATGCTTTTTTTTTCCCCTTCTGTGTGAATGTAAGTATAAGATAAAGTCTCAAAGGTAGCATTACCATGAAAATAGTGGCATACTATGCTACACCCCATATTGCAGTGAAGCCCTGGTCAGTCTTTCCTAGTATGAAAGAAATCACACTTAGCTGGGATTATAAATGGCTACCTGGCTACTGAAATACATACAGGAAATTATTCTTTGGATTTTAGACTATCCTTTAGGTACATTTGTACTTTCTTTTAGAAGTCTCTGCAGTTCCCAATCAAACTTGTTAATTTTTAAAAATTTAATTTGAGACACAACAGTTTAGTGTTGATTAAGCTAACTTCTTTAAGTTGATTAAGCTAACTTCTTTACGTACAGAAAATAATAGATCTTTTTTTTCAAGAGACATTAAGGAAATAATAAAGGGAAAAGAGCTGTAGCAATCAGCTAGTACCAGGAATTTTATTTATCTCATATGATCTTTACGAGATCATATGTATTGTTTATTAATTGGAGAATATGATATAATTATACTAACAAAATCAATCATACTTAAAAAGATGGGAACCAAATATAAATACATCATTAACTCAGAGCAGCAATTTCCTGAATTATAGTTTATTTTTCTCTTCATCATAGAACTTAAACTAGAATAAAGTGATTTTTAATTTGTACTACATTTATTTATTTTTATGAATTCAAAATAAACATTGTTTCAAAAATAGATTTATACAATTTTTAAAGAGACATTAATTGATGGTCATATTTACCATGTGTCTCCCAAAGTGAGACTGAACATTTTAAATATGTTATGCTCCAATTTGCAACTATTCAGGGATGCTGCAATTGCCCATACTACTTGGTATGGAAAAGATAAAATTAAGCAGGAAAAAAATACCACAAATCAAATATTTCTTTAAAAGTCAGACTCGGTAAGAATGTGTATTTTGCTTCAAGATTAAAAAAATAGTAATAATTCTAACCTTGATTAAGCTATTTGCTTTACATTACCTGTATGGCTTGGACATCCAGGGTTGCTATTTATTGTTTTCAACCTTTCTGGAAGAAGGGTTCATTATGAGATTGTACTGTGTTGCTAAGCACATGAGTTCAGCATTCAGATATTTTAGTTCTTTCAGCATCTTTTCAGTTCTCTTTCCCATTAAATTTTTGCCTACTGCCTTTTATGTTTCCAAACAGCCGACAAACACATAATGACAAACACTTTATGGACATGACTGGTTCTCCCACCACCAGGGACTTACATAAGAACAATTCTGTATTCACCATAGTCAGGCACAAAGGAAGAGCAAAAGCCCACCCTAACGTGACCTGCTGCACAAAATACCTTTTGTTATCAACTAAAGTGCTCTTCTGAATCCTCAAACCACCCATTGACAGATTTTCTTTTTCCCACATACATAATTTATAAGTCATCTAATTAATTTTTCATAAGTTAAATAATTGTTAATACCAGTTCCTGGTCTTCATGAATGGCAAAAATTAATTTTCCTCCAAATACTCTTGCAATACATTCTTCCCTCTCTCCAGTGCTCAAGAGAGACTTGAATATTTACAGTCTTAACTTAAGGCTCAGTCTTAGAATCAAAAGTCTCTAATCAGACAAAAGTTTCTACAATAGGAGCAAGTCTTAGCAAATCGCTCAAGGGGCAAGTCCTACACCACATGATATATCTCTGACCTTTCTCCTTTCCTTGTTGCACAGAGATCTGAACCCCTCCTCTGTCTCCATTTATAGAGTATTTGGCAAAGACTGATGGTTTTGTGTTTTTCATTGCTGTCATTGCTTTAAAATGAAGTTGGCATTACATGGAATCTTGGAGAGCACAGTGAGGCTAAAAGGAGCAGGAAAAAAAAGTTGACACAAAATATTTCATCAGATACAAGATCTGCTAGCACCAATTTTTGAGTAACTTTTAAACTCCTGGTACTTAACAAGAATAAGTCACAATCATACACTGTAACAAACAGATCTATTAAAATGTGAACATAGGCTGCTGTTCTGGTTCCTGAGTTGGAGGGGGAAAATTAGATGTAAGACCACATCAAGAGTTTTGATGACTTTTCTTTTTACATGTGCATCAGAGCTAGGACTAATATCCTTATCTTGGGATACTAGCTAGAGGAGTAACATGAAAAGAGGGCCTGGTCTCAAGAGTTAAGTAGAAACCCACTCAGATTTAATGCATATAGAAAGTACAAGGAGAATTCAACTCCTGCCTCTTTAATGTCACTAAATCCAGTTGACACCCCTTATGTGTCTCTGCACTCTGTCACCAGACTTCTTGCATACCAGAAGCCACTCCCCTCATTTGACCACCATTATCTCTTCCTGGATGCCTTCCACTACTGGTAACCGAAAAGCCCATCTCCACTTCTCCTGCCCTCTTACAGTGAGAGTCATCCTGCAATAAACTGGCCATGTCTTTATCCTGCTTAAAATCCTTTATTGACTTTCCATTGCTCTTAGGATGAAGTTCAAAGCTGGTAGCACGTCTTCGCAGGCAGTGTGAACTGGCTCCTGCTTCTGCTGCAGCTTTGAGCTGGGCACTGCCCTACAACCTCTGCAGCTCTCTGCCCTGGTAAACTCCTTCCAGAACTCTGTACCTGGCCAGGTTTTCATCAGGGAATGGACTTCAGCATGGACATAGAGTTTTCTAGGAGGCATTCTGGCCTTCTTGGTCTGGGTGGGCTGTTGCTCTGTTTTCTCATTGTTCTTTTCACTCTCTATCATAGTATGCATCACACAGCATTGTAATTGCCTGCTTTCCTTGCTACTTGTTTTACATACTAAACCTGAAGTTACTTGTGGGTGGGGACTATGTTCACAATGAGAATACCAGGCCTTAGGACAATGGCTGACCTATTTATTTATTTTTTTTAAATTTATTTTTTATTCTAAGATGTTATAAATGACAGCAGAATGCATTACATTTCATATTACACATATAGAGCACATTTTTACATATCTCTGGTTGTATGCAAAGTATATTCACACCATTCATGACTTCATACATGGCACTTAGGGTAATGATATCCATCTCATTCTGCCATCTTTTTTTTTTTTTTCTTCACCCTTTTGCCCCCTCCCTTCCCCTCCCTCCCCATTGGCCATTCTAGTGTTCCTCTAATCCTCCTATGCTCCCCATCCCAACCCGACTGTGAATCGGCCTCCTTATATCAAGAGAAAACATTTGGCATTTGGCTTTTTGGGATTGGCTAACTTCACTTAGCATTATATTCTCTAACTCCATCCATTTACCTGCAAATGCCATGATTTTATTCTCTCTTATTGCTGAGTAATACTCCATTGTGTGTATATACCAGACCTATTTAGTACTGAAGGAGGAAAGAAAGAAGGGAGGGAATCTGGCATGTTAGCCTAGAGAAACCAGAGAGCCAAGTGTTAAGGAAATGCCTTTTCAAAGGAGGCAGAAGTGAGCCGGGAAATAAAACCCAAAATAATATTAAAACATTATTATCAAATCTTACCTAATAAAATATATTTGAACTTATTAGACTGACATACTTTATTTTTTTCTGATTCTCAAACTCCATTCATAGGGATTTTGAACTCTCTTTAAAGTTTTTTAAATTATTTCATATTTTTGAGTGGTTATATAGCAAAGAAGTAGCCTATGGTAAAGGAAACAAAATATTTCATTTTAGATTATTTCATTATTAAAGATTTATTATAGTGCTTATTTTATAATCTTTCATAAAATTCAATATAGTTAAAGAAAATTTTGAATTTTTAAATTAAACTGATTCCTGTTTGTTAATTTATTATAAATTACTTAGGTAAAGAGAATGTATCACTTGAGTACAACTTCTTAAATTACTTATCCTATGTTTGGTTTAGGGGATCACTTATTAAAACAGATTTAAATTTAACTATTTGAGTGCATCAGCAACAGATAAATATTTAATAAATCTGGAAATTTTATTTGTAGCTAAAAATATGACATAATTTTAATAACAAAACAGAGGTATGCAAACAGTGATCTGAAGATGACATGCCACAAGTAAAGATGTATTCTATTTTTCTAAAATTAAAAGCGAAGTTGGTCTCCTGCTACCCTTTAGGTGCTGAGAACCCCGCATCCGCGCATGCTCCACAGCCATGGAGATCCACAAGAGTCTGTACAAGAAAGTCAAGCTGAGCAATAATATGCAGAAATGGAAGATGCAGAGAGCATCTAATGTCACCTATCAAGCCCACTATGTCAGCAGAAACAAGAGAGATGAGGTGGTGGGGACCAGAGGTAGCTTTCATGGTTGCCCAGTATGGCTAACAGGCTGGCTGAAGCCGGGAAGACCATGGTGAGCCTGGCTTGAGAGGAGTACTTGGTTTGCCATGGCATCCCATGCTACACTTTGGATGGTGACAATATTCATCAAGGTCTTAATACAAATCTTGGCGTTAGTCCCGAAGACACAGAAGAGAGTTTCGGCTCCTGGCTTAGTGTGTATCACAAGTTCTATATCACCCTATACACAGGATCGAAAAAATGCAAGGCTAACCTATAAGGATGAAAGTTTGCCCTTTTTTGAAGTACTTGTTGATGCTCTCCTGTATGTCTGTGAACAGAGAGGTGTCAAAGGACTCTACCAAAAAAGCATGGGCGGGAGAAATTAAAGGTTTTACTGGGATGGATTCTGAATATGAAAAACCAGAAGCCACTGAATTGGTGCGGAAAACTGACTTCTGTGATGTAAATGATTGTGTCCAGCAAGTTGTGGAACTTCTGCAGTAACAGGATATTGTACCTATGGATGCTTCTTATGGAGTAAAAGAACTGTATGTACCAGAAAATAAACAGATGCAGAAACATTACCAGTATTGAAAATTAATAAAATGGATATGCAATGGATGCAGGTTCTGGCTGAAGTTTGGGCAATGCCACTGAATGGCTTCAAAAGAGAGAGAGAGGGAGTACTTACAGTGCCTTCATTTTGATTGGCTTCTGGATAGGGGTGTCATTAACTTGTTAGTGCCTATTGTTCTGACAGCTACTCAAGAAGAGAAGGAGAGGCTGAACAGCTGGACAGCATTTGCTCTTATGTATGAGGGCTGCTGTGTGGCAATTCTTCACAATTCTGAGTTTTTTGAGCACAGGAAAGAGGAGCGCTATGCCAGACAGTGGGGAACAAAATCCAAGAGCCACCCCTCCATTAAGATGGTGATGGAGCAGGGAGATGGGCTGATTGGAGGAGATCTTCAAGTCTTGGACTGAATTTATTGGAACGATGGTCTTGATCAATATCATCATACTCCTACTGAGCTCAAGCAGAAGTTTAAGAATATGAATGCCGATTCTGACTTTGCATTTCAACCAGTGCAGCAACCCAGTGCACAACGGACGTGCTCTGTTAATGCAAGACACTCATAAGCAACTTCTAGAAAGGGAAACTACCAGTACCCCGTCCTCTTCCTTCACCCCCTTGGTGGCTAGATGAAGGACAATGATGTTCTTTTGATGTGGCATATAAAGTAGTATGCTACGGTGCTGGAGGAAGGAGTCCTGAATCCTGAAAGCACAGTAGTAGCCATCTTCCCATCTCCCGTGTTGTATGCTGGGCCAACTGAGGTGCAGTGGCATTGCAGAGCACAGATGGTTGCAGGAGCCAATTTTCACGTCATTGGAGGAGACCTGTTGGCATGCCTCATCGGGAAACAGGGAAGGATCTTTATGATCCAACCCATGGCGCCAAAGTGCTGACAGTGGTCCCTGGCCTAATTGCCTTGGAAATAGTTCCCTTTCGAGTTGCAGCTTATAAGAAGAAGAAGCACATGGACTACTGTGACTCTGAACACCATGAAGACTTTGAATTTATTTCAGGAACTCAAATGTGGAAATTTGCCCAAGAAGGCCAGAAGCCTCCTGAAGGGTTCATGGCACCCAAGGCCTAGACTGTGCTGATAGAACACTACAACTCCCTGGAGAAAGCCTAAGTGTTAACCCAGTCACTCAACCTTTGATGCTTTGCCAACTCACAAAGGGGACCACATAGTCACTGTTGGCATTTCTTTGTGGTTGTATCTGTCTGGACATGCTTCCTAAAAAGAGACAATTTTCCTTAACTTGCATCAGTTATGATTTGCCTTATGAGTTCTGTTTTGAACTAGTGTAACACACTGCTGGTTTTAATGTATGTTTTCCACTTGTAATAGTTAAGATTCCTATACTATGATTTTAAAATCTTGTCTTTTTATATTATATTTATGCTCTGTCTCATGAATTTTTCAAGCTGTTGTATTAGTTGTAACCAGCATATACACTGAATCTCACTTTTCATCCCTTTAAAAAAAGTCACTAAACAGTGAACATGGCTTGACTTTGTTTTGGAAATTTTACAAGACTTGTAGCAATTAGAAACTTTTTCTATATCGAAAATGTAAACTGCCTCCTCTCTTCCTTCCAATCAGCTATTGATATTTCAGCTGTTATGATCTAAAGTATTCTTATGATCATTGTCAAATCAGAATGAACTACTTTATTCAATAAAGTTAAGTTGAGCTGGGGTTGTGGCTTAGTGGTAGAGCACTTGCCTAGCACGTGTGAGACACTAGGTTCGATCCTCAGCATCACATAAAAATAAATAATTAAAATAAAGATATTGTTTTCAACTACAACTAAAAATTTTTTTAATAAAGTCATTTTTTTAACTTAAAGAAAGCTAAATTGGATATAATTTTGATTAGACCATCTCTTTGTAGCATGGGTTTGAAACACTAGTGACATCTTGATGCTTCTAGAAAAGGATTTTGATTATATGTATAAAACTTTCTGATTGCAAAGATCATTATAGTCAAAATTTCAGAATTATTAGCAGTTTATGCTACACACACACACACACACACACACACACCTTAGTTTAACACAATGAATTGATTTGACACTTCCCAGTAGCCCCATGTAGTTACCTCTGATCAGCCTGCCATCTTCCATATGGTGCTCTGGGGACTCAGACTCTACCTTGAGGCTCCACTGTCCACTGGAGGATAGGAATCCTCTACCTATGGTTGGCAGATGAAGGAAAAAATAAAAAGCAGAGGTACACTGTCTGCAGATGAGAATAAGTCACATGGACACAGGTGAATATAGGGAAGGCTGAGAGAGATGATCCTTGACTAGGGAGCTAGCTGCCTTTTCGTGACAAGTTTGGAAGAGGCACAAAAATTTGGCAGATAGTCGCTATGTCTGCTGGAAAAGAGAGGAAGGGCATGAACATATACATGGGTATTTGGGTAATTGGGGTAATTGGGGCTTGATTCTACCTGTTACAAGTCTATGTCACTTCTTGATGGTGATATGATAATGCTTCCTTCTGACAGAGAGTTTTGAAAGTATTTCAAGTAGCCCCCTCACTCAATGCATTACACCTAATACCAACACATTAGAGACAAGAATTAGTCAATACACATTGCCAAGTTTGCTCATTTTGGAACCATCCCTCAATAAAAGTTTCTCTAACTCCCACATTCACATATTTCTTATCAAAATTATATTGTTAATGAGAAAGTTCATTGCTCTGTGTTGTCACTTTTAAAAAGTAATTTCAAAGTAGATATATTCACTCATTTAAACTAAGTGCACACAAGAACATTACCACAAGTCAGGTGTACCATGCTCCATTAAACAGTAAATAAGATCCTAGCAGGTCTATCTTCTCAGCTGACACTTATAGTTGTACATTAAGAACACAACACTGAGCTATCATATCTAACATTGTACTTATTTGTGCAAATTTCACGATTTTTAATAATAAACTTGAGCAAATGTTAGATGTTTTTCATCAGAAAAAAAATTCTAGCTTAAGTCATCAATGATTCTGTATCAATACAAACAATGAATTTAAGGGCCGCATGTCTCTCAGTCATGTAGCTTTCGGGTATGCTTCATTACAGGGGAAGCAAGGAAGAAGGAACTAGAGCTGTTCCGACATAAAAGAAAAGGTCTGGCTGAACTTCAAGGCAGGTCCCAGTCCTACCTCTTGTCTGTACATAGATGAATGACTGAACCATTCAAGGCCTCACCCTGAAAGCAAGGTCCATGAATAATTATCCTTGTATGCTTTCTAACAGCTATTACAGTGCCTGGCATGTCATAGGAGTATACTTCTATAACAATGAGTAACAAATTCCCACAAATGTGTTGGCTTACATCACCACCCGTTCATTACTTCTTGGTTTTTTATAGGTATGAAGTCCAGGTAGGTTCATTCAGGTTCTCTGCTTAGAGACTCACAAGATCGAAACCCAGGTCCTCCTGTTATCTGAAGGCTCTGGAGAAAACACTTCCACACCCATTCATAGTACTGGCCAACTTAGTTCCTGTGCTTACAGGACTGAATTCTTCACTTCGTCGCCCTGTGGCCCCCTCCTTTTTCAAGCAAGAAACACTGCATCAAATGTTTCTCATACTTAGAATCTCTCGGACTTCCTCTTCCGCCACCAGGAGAAAACTCTCTACTTTATAAGAACTCAAACGATGAGCTCCCTATCCTAGGGAAGCTCCACAGATCAACTACTTTACTTACATTTGCAAAGTGCCTTTTGTCACATAACATTCCAGAAGTAACACTGGGTGATAAAGGTCATGGGAGCCATGTTAGAATTCTACCGAAGATGGGGTATACCTAAGGACAGATGGGTTTTTAACTTCTTCCACTATAGAACTTTCTGGAGGTTGGCACCTTGCCAAGAAATAAGCAATTCCTCCTTATGTCCAAGTCATCAAAGTGCCTGTTTGGCCCTCTGAGTATTAGCTTTCCTTGCTCCCAAGTAAGCATAATGTTTTTCTTCTGTGGTGCATATGGGGTATCTTTCTATCCAGTTTTTACTAGTAGACATGGAAAAGCCTTCTGAGACAGGTCGACCTTTCTGTTTAATATGGTCCTAGTGAGGGTTGAATTACTCATGGCATCTTTCTTCTGTTGTGCCTTTATGCTACAGTGTTACTACCTCAGAGTTGGCCAACCATGGAGCTAACCCCTCCAAAACTGTGAGCCAAAATAAATCTTTCCTCCTCTAAAATGATGTCAAGTATTTTGGTCACAGTGATGAAAAGCTGACTAATACAAGAAACGTTAACTTGTTTAAAACATTCACCTCTTTCCAATGCCATTGTTGCCACCTCCTCAGTGCCACCTTCATCTCTTACCTGGATGGCAGGTGAGACAGCCTTCTGCTGGGGTCCCTTTACTGTGCCTGGCATGTCATGGGAGTATAGTTCTGTAACATTGAGTAACAAATTACCACAAAGTTATTCACTGCTACCTCATTCCATTCCACCCTCCTCTTAGCGGCCAGAGTGATCATCTAAAACTGAAATCACAACCTGCCTTCTTCACCTTGTTGATTTTAATAACTTTCCCAAGCCCTCTCTTTCAACCAGAATAAAATCTAAACCCCTGACCTACAAGGTCCCTCATAATTTAGATCCTAATGAGTTCTCCAAATGCATCCTGTGCTGCTGTGTCTGATACTTAACCACTCTGAGGTTCTTCTGTCCCTCAAACATGCCACGCTGTCCCCACCCCAGAGCTCCCCACTTCAGAGATTGTGTCCCAGCGATCCCCTCTTCCTGAGAGACTGTTCCCTCAGCTTCCTGTGACGGCAGCTTCTCCATGTTATTCTGGTTTCAGGAAGGCTTTTCTAGATACCACCAAACAAAAGGAGCCATTATGTCATTGCATATCACATGCCTGGGTGTGTTTTTTGATTGTTTTGTTTGCTATCATTTTATCCTTGATATTTAGGTAGCTAGCTTGTTAATCTGTTACTATTTTCATCCACCAAAATGTAAACTTTATCAGAAAAGGTCTGTTGTCTTATCTTTCCCAATATTATATCCTGTATGCCTAGAACTACCGCTCAACAAATATTATTTGCATAAATCAATGAATTGATCTACATGGGAACTAACCTTCTGTTCCAGTAATACACTTGTAGGAGACTTATTGCGGTGAGTATGTGACTAGGAAGACGACACAAGAGTTTATCTTTCATAGGGCAGGCATGTGATTTTAGGGATTTACCTCTGCAAGATTCAGTCTACTCCTCTGTAAAATGAAGATCCTACCAGATTGTGAACATTAAATGACATTCCATCCCTTGTCTATTAAACAGTCCAAGCAATTGGTCTCTTAATTTGTTCACATGTTCATTCCGATCCATTCTTCAAACTGTGGCCAAAGTGATCTTAAGAAAAATTGGGTGATGTAATACCAGTATTTGAAAACCCTCAACAGCTTCCTGTTGCTCCTCAAGATACTCTGCCAGGCCCGGTGTTATCTGACATCTTTCCATGATTCTTTCCCCATCCACTTTTTGTGTGATTCTTTCCAAAACCTCACTGGCTCTCAGGTCCTTAAAGAGCTGTTCGCTGTCCAGAGTATCATCTCTTCTTTTCTTCTTCTTCCTCTTCCCTCAGTTCTTTCCAATTCATGCTTCCTGTTGCAGAACTTTTCAGATCAAGTTGGGGAACCCATGTTTCTAGCACCCCTTTTAACTGCTCCTTTTTTTTTTAGTTAGGTGCTTTTGTTCTATTTTCTCTATTTTCTCTATTTTATTTTTCTATTTTCTTTTATTTTCTTGTCCCTACCTAGCTTTTCACCTTTTATTTTTGAAAGGGTGGATATTTGAGCCCTTTTTGAGAAGGTGCTGTGGCTTTAAGGAAGCCTAATGCTGAGGAGCAGCTAACGCACCTAGTTAAGCACAATTGCATAAGCGGCTTTGACTTTTTTTTTTTTTTTTTTTTTCTCCTCTTCTTTATTTTTCTTTATGGCTTTCTTGCCAAAGCTCAATGGCTTTTTTTTTTTTTTTTTTTTCTGCATGGTTTTTTACCATGCTATTTAATTCTCTATTTTCTTTTAAGCTCATGGCTTTTTTCTTTATACTAAAGCTCAAGGCTTTTTCTCTATATTTTTTATGGCTTTTGGCTGGCTACTCGGCTTCGGCTTTTGGCCGGCTACTCTGCTTCAGCTTAATTCTTAACTGGCTTCAACTGAGTCAGAGGCTATGCTCTCTTGTTTACTACTCTTTTTGCTGGTCTCAACTGAGTCAGAGGCTATGCTTTTTTCGTTGCTCTCCTTACTTCTTAGCTTTTCTTCTCTGCCTGCCGAGCCCCGGACGGACCACCATTTGTAAGCTGCCTGTCACGGCCAGCCATGGCGCCGCCACGGGAGGAAAAATTCTCGGAGGCAGAGTTAAGCTTTTACTACTTTTACTTCTACTTTCTTAGAGAGGGAAAGAAAGATTTTAGCTTAGAGAAAGATTTCTTCTTGTCTTCTTAGCTTAGAGTCTTAGAAAGAAAGATAAAGAAGAGCTTCTTAGAGAAAGATTTAGAGCTTAGCTTAGAGAAAGACTAGAGCTTCTTTCTTCTCTCTTCTTTCTTCTTTCTTCTGTCTTCTTCAGGAGCCTCGGCCTTACTCTGACCAGTCCTCTGGAGCCTCGGCCTAACTCTGGCCAGTCATTACTTCTTCTATCTGGTTTCTCTTCTGTAACCGCTCTGCCTACGTTCTGGCCGCTCTGATTCTCTGACCGACCGAGTGACTGCCCGGCTGACTGAATTCTCCGTTCTCCTAACTCGGACCGCTTTCACCCGGTTATATACCTTCAGGTTTGCGGGTGCCTACAGGTGCGTCACATACATATCAGGTGGAACTTATGGCTTCCAGCTAGCTGCAACAGCCCTTCCTAATTAGGTATATTACATTAGGACACATTTGGACATAATTATAAAAACATGGAACATAATTGCTCTAATTTAGCCTCCAATATTTCTTCATTCCCGTCGTTTCTTCCTCCATCTGTTCTCTTCCCTCTACTCTACTGATCTTTCTGCTGTTTACTTAGAGCATTTTTTTAAATTAGTGTCTTGTGGATGGATACACATGATGATGAGATTCACTGTGGTATATGCATATGTGTACATAGGAAAGTTAGATCATATTCACTCCACTGTTCTTCCCTTATCCTGTCCCTCCCCTCTCCCCCTTAATCTCCTTCATCTAGTCCACCAATTTTCTTCTATTTTGATGAAATTCCCTCCCCCTTATCTCCCTTCTCTCTCTCTCTCTCTCTCTCTCTCTCTCTCCCTCTCTCCCCTCTTCTCTTCTCTTCTTATTTTGGACTAGTTATCAGGGAAAACATTCAAACTTTCTGACTTTTTGTGTCTGGCTTATTTCACTTAGCATGATAATCTCCACTTCTATCTATGTACTGGCAAATACCATAATTTATCTCTTCTTTATGGCTGAGTAATACTCCTTTATGTACATGTACCACATATTCTTTATCCATTCATCTAATGAGGACACCTAGGTTGGTTCCATGGCTTGGCTATTGTGAATTGTGCTGCTGTCAGTAGGATGTAGCTGCATCACCATAGTATGCTGATTTTAAATCTTTTGGATATATACCAAGTTATGGAATAGTTGGGTTATATGGTGGTTCCATTCCTAGTTTTTGATGAATCTCCATGCTGCTTTTCAGTATGTTATTATAGAGAGATGATTTTTATTTCCTGCCATTTTGATTTATTACTCATGTTTAGTTCACATTTGGATCTCCTTTAATTGACTATTCTTTCTAGTGTAATTCATCTCTATGCTGATTTTCATTTCTTCTTCATGAAATATTTCATTGAGTATGTTTTGTAGTGCAGGTTTTGTGATTATTGATTCTTTTAGTTTCTGGTTATTGTGGAAGGTGTTTATTTCATCTTCAACAGTAATCTTTGTTAGCACTAATTTTCTTTCAGAAAATTATTAATTATATATTAAAATAAATTATATATTAAAATTATATTAATCTTAAGCTCTCCTGGCTCTTCAGATCTGGGTTGAGAAATCAGTTGAAATCCAAACTGGTTTACATCTAAATGGGACTAGCTGTTTTTCTCTTGAAGTTTTTAAAATTCTACCATTATTCTGTATTAGGCATTTTTATTTTAATGTGTCTTGCAGTGCATCTATTGATATTCTGATATTTGGAGTTCTGTATGCCTCTTGTGTGGAACATTTAGATGTTCCTTAGATGTGGAACATTTTCTCATATTTCACGGAAAAGATTTTGCATCCCCTTTAGTTTGTATTTTGGAGCCTTCGTGTACCCCAATGATTCTTAATGATTTTAGTACCCTTTCTATTGTTAATAGCACTAGCCACATTTTAAATTACATGTACATTTATATTTATTTCAGTTGTATCAATATATCATTAATATCTTCAAGGCTAAGACCATGTTTGTTTTTACTCACTATTGTGTCCTAGTTATTATCACAGTAACTGGCACATTTGAAACTCAACATGTATTTATAGATTAGAAGAATGAATGGAGAAATGAATGAATGAAACCCTATACCATGACTTGACACACAGCAAACCTTCATTAAAGGTACTTTTTTTTTTTTTCTTAAATGATGGAAACTGTAGTAGCATTAACATATAGGATCAGATGAAGGTGGGCATACAACCAGAACTCTGAAATATTCATGTGTCTCAAATTCCCTTGTTGCAGGCGAAGCGCTGGATCTTGGGCTTCCCACACACTCCAGGTGCTGACCTCTCTGGTTTGACAGTTTTAGTCTCATTTCCTCTTTCTCTACTCTGCCATGGCAACAGAACTCAGCCTGCCTGTGCTTCTTACTGCCCACTTCCTGTTTGTTTGCTCAGTATTAAGCTACATCCTGGTTTCAGTGTCTTTCCCTCAGCCTGGTAACCAGAAAAGGACTTTTCTTTGATTACCACCTGGCTTTCTAGAGTTTAAAATCTTGGCCTAAATTCTGAGTGCACTCCAGCTCACTGACATAGGTGAAATAACAAAACAGAGTGGTAGAAATGCAGCCCAACAGTCTCCTTATGTAGAATACAGCAGTTAGAAACACTTCCTGGTTTTTATCTTCTTGGATAGATCATAATATTGCAGCAGCATATTTAATTTTGTGAATTTTATTCACAATACCTATTAAGTGCACTACTACTAAATTTCTTAGGTCATTATCCCCGACTATATTTGCCTTTAAGCTTTTTTGTTCCCTTCCACTTTATATTGGTCCTTGCTAAATGTCATCCTTTTTAGATGAACAAGCTTTCTCAGAAACATCTGGTTTCCACAGTTCTGGCACTCTTGCTTAAGTTAGTAACTTCTACAAATTTGATGAGCAGCTTTTCAATGATACTTTCTCTTCGTGTCATTCATTTAAATTACCATGAGTTCCATCAGTAGTCTTCCCCAAAGTCTGTAGAAGATCAGTTATGTTAAATATTTCAAATATTTGAAAATGGAAATGGAGAATCTTCCCATAACAGCAAATCTTTCTCTAGAAATATATCTGAATTGATATCCTATCAGAGATTTAAATCTAGACTAGTCAAAACAGAAGAAAAATTATATAAGAAGTAGTCCTGTTTTTAGAATTTGGTTAACTGACATACAGTGAGTTCTTTTTACTTAATGTTTATGATCCTTTCTTTATAGCACATATAAGGATTTTCTGTCTGTTAATATAATTCATTTGTTTGTATACAAATTATTCTCATATCTAATATACAGCAATTTCCACCCTAATGAAGAATACTAATTTAATGTTTTCCAAATAGCATCTTTACATTTTAATTTTATAAAGAAAATTAATATAATATTTTTATGTTGGCTTATATACATATTCCACTTTATTAAAAGCAAAAGAAATAGCTCTATTCACTGCAGAATGATTTTCATGTTCTTGATAAGAAAATAAGAAGTCAAACTGCATGCTGGGAACTTGTATCATGAAACAGTCCACGTTTTCATCCAAAGTCATATGAAGAGATGCACAGACAGCTGCAGACTCGCCCCACAGCTGAGAAGAACCTTCCACAGACTCCCAAAGAGGCCACTGCCTGTTGTCCATGGTGTAATGGCTGATCTCTGACCCTGCCTGACAACCAGCACTCTTGTCATGAGGCTGTGCAACAAGTCAAATTGAACTCTAATTACTCTGCAGACAACGGGCTGTAATTACATATTCAAGTCCCAGAGTCTGGTAGGAGGGAGATGATTGTTGCTGCAAAGGAATAAGGAAAAGTCAAAAAGTCAAAAGACAAACCACTTTTTGATACTTTTCTCCAATGCATGGCTGTACTGTGTGCTCCCCAAAGACGAGAAAGAATTGAATCTCACTGGAGAGCACCCACTCATTCAGAATACCATAAAGACATCATGACTCTTGTGGATATTTGTAGACTTGATAAACCAAAGGCTATCTGACAAATAAATGGAAAGAAAATAACTATGGTTCCCAACATTCACCTTCAGATGTTTTTTTGATACCTATTCATTTTAGACAGAAATTGGAAAAAGATGAAGTAATAAGAAGGCAATCAGAAGATACTTGGAGATAAATGACATGGCCATGTTTTTCAAAATGTTTTCCCAAGTTACCTACTTCATTTTCTCTATTTATCTAAAGTCTAGGAATTTTTCATTAGGTTAGGGCACTGTTATTCTGGGAAAATATTTCTAAAGCCCTATTTTTAAATATGCAAATTATTTTGCACCAGAAATTGAGTAGGCTGAACAGCTCAGAAAGAAAAATAGAAGTTGGTCTATCTTTGTTGCCTTTGAGATTGTCTACAAAATTATATAGCACCTTTTACCTTATCTAAAGTTGTAGAATACCATAAAATTAATGGTTTTCTCAGGGACGAGATAACTTGTATTTTTACCAAATGTCTGGCATTTGCTTGTTCTTCATCTGCTTAAATATCTGTAGGGCTAAACATTCATTCATAATGAGGTGGCCATGGCCCCCGCCATCTTGACATAGCTATGGCTATTAAAAGCATCTTTCCCATGTTAAAACAAAATGCTTTACTTTAATAATCATTCATTCACACCAACTTTATACTTTGTATACTACTCTTTGGAAGTATTCTACCTGAAAATATTTTTAGTTATTAAAAACATTTATAAAGTTCCTCCCACACTACCCACCAAACATTCTTTGTTTTTTTCTATCACATGATTTCAACTCCTTTAGCAATCTCAAGTGGACATCTACTGCTATGATTGCTTAAAGGTACCTAGCACTTAAAACAGTATTCTAGAAGTGCTCTGATCTATGCACAGTCAGGCACCATGTCCTTTATTGTTCTATGGTTTTTGCTCATGTACTGTGATCACAGAGGTTCTCTGAGCACTAATTTCAAAAGGTTTATCTCTTGGAATTTACTGCAAGCTAAAGCCTCCAAGTTTTTTTCAATATATGTGACATATATATTGCTTCTATCACATTTTTTACTTTGTTTTTTTTTTTTTTTTTTTTTTTTTGGCCCCATAGGCTAGTTCTTAGATTTAGTGTCATTAAATTTCATCGTGTTTGTTTCAAATTAATAATATCATTTTATGACATTTTACAGCATGGTTCTGGTATTTTATTTAAGTGCCCAATAAAATATTCTTAATAGAATAAGCAAAACTATCAGTAATACAAATGATCCATAGTTTTTCATACCAATAGGTTAAATAAAAATTATCTGATTATATGTCATTGGAGCATGCCTTCCATGTTTAAATCTAGAAAGAAGTTCATCTGAACTAAGCAAAGTCAAGGGCAACATTAGTCAATCTTCTGCTTCAGTGATATTAATTCAGTGGCAGAGAGTATGGCATTGGAGTCTAACAACTTCTGTTCACATATTGGCATCTCATTTTGCTTTTTGAGTGATCTTGGAAAAGTTTACTTAATCTATAACCTGTAGTTTCCTTGCCTGTAACATGACAACATATTTCTTATAGATTACATTAAAAATGAAGCAAGATAATGCATGTGTTTAGGACAATGGTGGTAGATACTAGATTATTATACATGAACACTCTTTGAATGAAATCATTTAACTCTTAACAAATATATTTGATGTTTTAAATCTGGTCCATAATTTGCTAGTCTCTTTTATTAAAACTTCTTAAAAATCAAATGTTTTGCTAATGCCTATACACATTTGTCACCTAAATGCTATGTATTCCTGGTTCTTCAGTCAGGTAAGCCCATGAAAGTTGGATAAGTTTACTCTGAAGTCATTATCTTGGGAATCCATGTGATATCTTAATAATTATTCCTTAAATATTCAATGTCTAAATATCCATTCTAGATTTTGTCTGAGATAAATGTTCAGTTAATGTGTTTGAAATAAATGTCCTTATAAAATGTTTTATTCCAAATGTTTTTTTCTTTTTTGGAACCTGGGATTGAACTCAGGGTCACTTGACCACTGGGCCACATCCCCAGCCCTTTTTTGTATTTTATTAGAGACAGGGTCTCACTGAGTTGCCGAGTGCCTCACCATTGCTGAGGCTGGCTTTTAACTCGCGATCCTCCTGCCTCAGCCTCCCAAGTGCTGGGATTACAGGCATGCGCCACCACACCCAGCTCCCAAATGTTTTTTTCTAAATATTCCCTTGTATAGTTCTTCAGCCAAAAATCTTTAAAACTTATTTTTAATGAAATTAAATATTGTAAAGGGATAAGCATATTCTGCATGGTCTATTTATCCATTATTCAAGTTCCAGCAAAATTTTTTCATAATCTCCTACAAAATTATTTTTCAAGAGAAATCTCTAGAGACCAGAGTAAGTGTCTAACATTGATGAATATGCCAATTACAACAATTAATTCATGTACTGATCTCACTCAGTGCAGTGAATTAATCCCCAAATGTGCAAATGCTAAGGTTCAAGGACATTTGGTGTTATAAATTCAAGTAAATATATGAACATATTTTGCATACTTGTCATCTGTCAACAAACCTTAAAGAAACTTAAGGAAATATTAGTGTCACATACTCAGAAAGTCTGAGTTTAACCACTAACTTTCAATTAACTTTAATATTAACTCATTTTGAAGTCATTATTTCTCACATATTAAATGCAGTGAGTATTTGGGTAAGGTGGAAATTGAAATAA
This sequence comes from Tamias sibiricus, assembly GCA_025594165.1. Classification (NCBI taxonomy): domain Eukaryota; kingdom Metazoa; phylum Chordata; class Mammalia; order Rodentia; family Sciuridae; genus Tamias; species Tamias sibiricus. Next base: position 24,519,678 of record CM046663.1, read on the forward strand.
ACATTAATATTAATGACAAATTAATAATTATTGTATAACTACTAAAGTTTCTTCTAGCTCCAAATTTTTTTGTCTTTGATTGTGAATTTCATAGACAAAAAAAAAACCCTCAAAATTCAGTAAATGTCTTTCACATTGTCCAAGATTGATAGAGTAATGTTAATGCATCATTTCCTGAGTACTTGTCAAAACAAATATGTGTGCCAAGGTAAATGATAACATCAATGTCTCATAACATTTTACCTTTCAGGAAATAAAGTTCAATTCTCCCTTCCCACCCTGACCTTGTCTACCTTCTACTCCTTTCCTATGGCCACTATTTCCACCACTAGCTATAGAAAAAACAGTATTTAAGTGAGTATGGCACTATTCAATGAGGATCTGGATCAAAGGAAAATTGGACCAATTGTCTGGACCACAACAATTGAAAAGAAGGGGTGGTCTTGCTTCAGATATGGGAAGCTCTGGTTGTTACTGACTATTCTCTATGGAAGATATGACCTCTCATTCTGGGTGAAAGAAAAGCTAGTCTATTGAGCTTATTTGATCTGCATCAAACTTCAGCTGAGCTGTGTATGGAAACTGAAAGCACTCAAAGACCATGAACTTGACAGTAGCCTATCGCTACTCTGTTCTTTGTTTTAGAACTCTACACATGTCTTCAAGTTGGAAGTCAAATGAGAATGCCAGCTCTCCTCATGTCTGATTTACATGACAACAACATGTTCTAGTTAAGTTGGAATCCCTCAGTTGTACTTCACTGGAGTTCCTCCAATCCAGTCACCAGAAAATAATTGCAGAAATGAGAAGCAAAAAAAAGAAGCACAAAACGAAGAATGGATAACCAGACTTTCTTAAAGCATTAAAAATTGTCCAGCAGCTGTTTGGCCATGCCCTAGACCAAGGCCAAGAGAGTATTTAGTAATTTTCACATATATATCCTTATCTACCATTCATCTGCCAAAATGCATGCTTCTTCTCAATGCCAAGATGAAGTATTGTGCGTCTAAAGATGTAAATAAATGAGTAAACATGGTAAAAGTGATTCACTGATATAAATAATTGGGAGAATCACAAAATGAATGTCACAGCTATACCAAATTTTCATTTAATCCTCCATGTTCATTTAATTAAAACACATTTTATGGAATATTTTCTCCATATTACTCATTGTGCTATGAGCTATGAATACACAATAGGATAAGAGCCCTATCTTTAAAAGTGTTCATCTAATCAGAGTTTCATGTCTCCAGTGGATTACCACTGGTAAAATTGGCATCTACACTTTGCTGTAAACTAGAAAGACTCAGAGGCTGAGGCAGGAGGATCACAAGTTTGAGGCCAGCCTCAGCAACTCGGCAAGGCCCTAAGCAACTTAGCAAGACCCTGTCTCAAAATGAAAAATAAAAAGGGCTAGGGATGTGGCTCTGTGCTTAAGTGCCCTTGGATTCAATCCCTGGTACCAAAAAAAAAAAAAAAAAAAAAAAATTGACTTAGATGATGCCTTTTTGGTGGCAAGAGACAGAGTTTTGCTCCTAGCAAATTAGGAGGAATGGAAAATTATAAATAGCCAGTGCAATCTTTGAAACCTTAAGGACAGGGATGCAGCCAGGGCAGGTGAAGAGCTAAACCTTGCAGGTTTGGGGGCCAAAAGGACTATTATCTAGAATTCAAAATCTAGTGTGTGAGAGTGACTGGGTTTCCTCTTGGGGAGTTTAGAAGGTAAATTTGACTGGATTTTACTTATAGTACATATAATTGGAGAAACCTGAAAGAGATTGACCAAAATGAGTCCTTGGGGCAATAGAAAATGAATCAGCTTTGCCTATCCCCACCTAATAAAAGATATATCTCTTTTCAGGAGGTTAATTTTATTTCCTGACGGCTGAATATGTGCACTCAGCCCAATAGAACTGAGACTTCCAAGCTACAATAAAACTATATAAGCATTGTTACAGGCATATAACAAAGCAGGACCCAATAACATTTTATTAATCCTCAATGCCAAATCACATATGCTTGAGAAGAATACTCCTTTTCTTCCATACTATGGACAATGGCAGCATTTTATTAAGTCTATCTCCTAAAACTTAAACATTTACTTTTTCTTTTCTGCTGCTTAACACAGTGAAAGCTGAAGCTTCTGGAGTGTTTTATTTATTTACATGGCATTTGTCTTGACATATCCTGAGTAATAATACATAGTAACAGAGACAGATGAGAATTCTGTATCATCCTTTCCCTCAGGGCAAACTGGGCACAAATAGATCTAACAAAAAAAAAAAAAAAAAAAAAATCCACAGAGCAGAATAATAAATAACGGGGACTAAAATGGAGAAAACTGTTTCCAAGAACAAACTTGAAAAATTGTTCAACAGAATAATATTCAACTCTTCAATTCTTTCCCACTAATCAGGTTACTTCCAAATCTGTTATCACTTTCTCTGGTTGCAAGGAACGGCCATGACTTCGAGTGCTCTCTATATAACATGGTATCTGATTCCATGTAGTAGCTGAAATATAGAGATTTACAAACAAAATATAAATATGATTACTCAAGGTCTGGTTATTTCCTGCTAAACAACTGTTTATTCAATGAATACCTTGAGATGGTTAACTATGTGATAAACACCACGCTAGGTCCTGGGAATACAGGAGTGAACAAGATGTGATTTCTTTTTTTTTTTTTTTTTTCAAATTTATTTTTTATTCTAAGTCATTAGAAATGACACCAGAATGTATTACATTTCATATTATACTCATAGAGCACATTTTTACATATCTCTGGTTGCATGCAAAGTATATTCACACCATTCGTGATTTCATACATGCACTTAAGGTAATGACATCCATCTCATTCTACTGTCTTTTTTTTTTCTTCACCCTTTTGCCCCCTCCTGTCCCCTCCCTCCCCATTGGCCATTCTAGTGTTCCTCTAATCCTCCTATGCTCCCCATCCCAACTCCACTGTGAATTGGCCTCCTTATATTAGAAAAAAAATTTGGCCTTTGGCTTTTTGGGATTGGCTAGCTTCACTTAGCATTATATTCTCCAATTTCATCCATTTACCTGCGAATGTCATGATTTTGTTCTCTCTTACTGCTGAGTAATATTCCATTGTGTGTATATACCACATTTTCCTTATCCATTCATCTACTGAAGGGCATCTAGATTGGTTCCACAGTTTAGCTATTGTGAACTGTGCTGCTATAAACATTGATGTGGCTGTGTCCCTGTAGTATGCTGTTTTTAAGTCCTTTGTGTATAGACAGAGGAGTGGGATAGCTGGGTCATAAGTTGGTTCCATTCCAAGTTTTCCAAGGAATCTCCATACTGCTTTCCATATTGGCTGCACCATTTTGCAGTCCCACCAACAATGTATGAGTGTGCCTTTTTCTCCACATCCTCGCCAACATTTATTATTGTTTGTGTTCTTAATAGCTGCCATTCTGACGGGTGTGAGATGAAATCTTAGAGTGGTTTTGATTTGCATTTCTCTAATTGCCAGAGATGTTGAACATTTTTTCAAGTGTTTGTTGATTGATTGTATATCTTCTTCTGAGAAGTGTCTGTTCAATTCCTTGGCCCATTTATTGATTGGGTTATTTATTTATTTTTTTTTTGGTGTTAAGATTTTTAAGTTCTTTATATATTCTAGAGATTAGTGCTCTATCTGACATGCGTGTGGTAAAGATTTGTTCCCAATTAGTAGGCTCTCTATTCACCTCACTGATTGTTTCTTTTGCTGAGAAGACGCTTTGTAATTTGATTATATCTCATTTATTGTTTCTTGATATTAATTATTGTGCTACAGGAGTCTTATTAAGGAACTTGGAGCCTAATCCAACATTTTGGAGATTAGAGCTTACTTTTTCTTCTATTAGGTATAGTGTCTCTGGTCTAATTCCTAGATCCTTGATCCACTTTGAGTTGAATTTTGTGCATGGTGAGAGATAGAGGTTTAATTTCATTTTCTTGCATATGGATTTCCAGTTTTCCCAGCACCATTTGTTGAAGAGGCTATCTTTTATCCAATGTACGTTTTTGGTGCCTTATCTAATATAAAATAACTGAAATTATATGTGTTACTCTCTGTGTCCTCTATTCTGTACCATTGGTCTACCAGCCTATTTTGGTGCCAATACCATGCTGTTTTTGTTACTATTGCTCTGTAGTATAATTTAAGGTTTGGTATACTGATGCCACCTGCTACACTCCTCTTGCTAAGGATTGCTTTAGCTATTCTGGGTCTCTTATTTTTCCAGATGAATTTTATGACTGCTTTTTCTATTTCTATGAGAATGTCATTGGGATTTTGATTGGAATTGCATTAAATCTGTATAGTGCTTTTGGTAGTATGGTCATTTTGACAATATTAGTTCTGTCTATCCAAGAACAGAGTAGATCTTTCCATCTTCTAAGGTCTTCCATAATTTCTTTCTTTAATGTTCTGTAGTTTTCATTATAGAGGTCTTTCACATCTTTGGTTAAGTTGATTCCCAAGTATTTTATTTTATTTTATTTTTATGGTATTGTAAATGGGGTTGTTTTCCTTGTTTCCCTTTCAGAGGATTTGTCACTGATATATAGAAATGCCTTAGATTTATGGGTGTTGATTTTGTATCCTGCTACTTTGCTGAATGCATTTATGAGTTATAGAAGTTTTCTGGTGGAAATTTTTGGATCTTCTAGGTATAAAATCATATCACCAGCAAAGAATGATAATTTGATTTCAACTTTACGTATCTGTATCCCTTTAATTTCTTTTGTCTGTCTTATTGCTCTGGCCAGCATTTCAATTACTATATTGAATAAAAGTGGTGAAAGATGGTATCCCTGTCTTGTTTCAGTTTTTAGAGGGAATGCTTTCAATTTTTCTCCATTTAGATAATAATGTTGGCCTGGGGATTAGCATATATAGCTTTTACGATGTTGAGATATGTTCCTGTTATCCCTAGTTTTTCTAGTGTTTTGAGCATGAAGTGGTGCTGTATTTTGTCAAATGCTTTTTCTTCATCTATTGAGATAATCATATGGTTCTTATCTTTGAGTCTATTGATGTGATGAATTACATTTATTGATTTCCATATGTTGAACCATCCTTGCATCCTTGGAATGAATCCCACTTGATCGTGATGTATTATATTTTTGATATGTTTTTGTATCCGTTTTGCCAGAATTTTATTGAGAATTTTTGCATCTATGTTCATTAAAGATATGGGTCTGAAGTTTTCTTTTTTTGATTTGTCTTTGCCTGGTTTGGGGATCAGGGTGATATTGGCCTCATAGAATGAGTTTGGAAGTGCTCCCTCTTTTTCTATTTCTGAAATAAATTGAAGAGTATTGGTATCAGTTCTTCTTTAAAGGTCTTGTAGAACTTGGCTGTGTATCCATCTGGTCCTGGGCTTTTCTTGGTTGGTAGGCTTCTGATGGCATCTTCTATTTCGTCACTTGAAATTGGTCTGTTCAAATTGTGTATATCATCCTACTTTAATTTGGGCAGATCATACGACTCTAGGAATTTGTCGACGCCTTTGGTGTTTTGTATTTTGTTGTAGTATAAGTTTTCAAAATAATTTCTAATTATTTCCTGTATTTGTTGTGATATTTCCTTTTTCATCGCATATGTTAGTAATTTGAGTTTTCTCTCTCCTTCTCTTTGTTAGTCTGGCTAAGGGTCTGTCAATTTTATTTATTTTTTCAAAGAACCAACTTTTTGTTATGTCAATTTTTTCCATTGTTTCTTTTGTTTCAATTTCATTAATTTCAGCTCTGATTTTAATTATTTCCTGTCTTCTACCATTTTTGGTGTTGGATTGTTCTTCTTTTTCTAGAGCTTTGAGATGTAATTTTAAGTCATTTATTTGTTGACTTTTTCTTCTTTTGAGGAATGAACTCAATGCAATGAACTTTCCTCTTAGAACTGCCTTCATAGTGTCCCAGAGATTTTGATATGTTGTGTCTGTGTTTTCATTCACTTCTAAGAATTTTTAAATCTCCTCTTTGATGTCATCTGCAACCCACTGTTCATTCAGTAGTAGCATATTATTTAGTCTCCAGGTGTTAGAGTAGCTTTTATTTCTTATTTTATCATTGATTTCTAATTTCATTCCATTATGGTCTGACTAAATGCAGGGTAGTATCTCTACTTTTTTTATATTTGCTAAGAGTTGTTTTGTGGCATAGTATATAGTCTATTTTAGAGAAGAATCCATGTGCTGATGAGAAGAAAGTGTATTCACTTGTTGAAGGATGAAATATTCTATATATGTCAGTTAAGTCTAAGTTGTTTATTGTATTTTTGAGTTCTACAGTTTCTTTGTTCAGATTTTGTTTGGAAGATCTATTCCAGTGGTGAAAGGGGTGTGTTAAAGTCACCCAGAATTATTGTGTTGTGGTCAACTTGACTCTTAAACTTGAGGAGAGTTTGTTTGATGAACATGGATGCTCCATTGTTTGGGTCATATATATTTAAAATTGTTAAGTCTTGTTAGTGTATGGTTCCCTTGAGCAGTATATAGTGTCCTTCTTTATCCTTTTGATTGACTTAAACTTGAAGTCAACTTTATTTGATATGAAGATGGAAACCCCTGCTTGTTTCCTCAGTCCATGTGAGTGGTAGGATTTCTCCCAACCTTTCACCCTCAGCCTATGGTTGTCTTTTCCTAATAGATGAGTCTCTTGGAGGCAGCATATTGTTGGGTCTGTTTTTTGTTGTTGTTGTTGTTTGTTTGTTTGTTTGTTTTTTTTTAATCCAAATTGCTAGTCTTTGTCTTTTGATTGGTGAGTTTAGGCCATTAACATTCAGAGTTATTATTGAGATGTGTTTTGTTTTCGCAGCCATTTTTGTTTATTTTTGGTATTTAACTTGACATGATTTCTCTTCTGATTGTTTTTTCCTTTAGTGTAATACCTCTCTCTGTTGATTTTAATCATTTTTATTCTTTTCCTCTTCATGGAATATTTTGCCAATGATGTTCTGTAGTGCTGGCTTTCTACTTGTAAATTCTTTTAACTTTTGTTTATCATGGAAGGTTTTTATTTAGTCCTCAAATCTAAAGCTTAATTTGGCTGGGTATAAGATTCTTGGTTGGTATCCCTTTTCTTTCAGAGCTTGGAATATGTTATTCCATGATCTCCTAGCTTTGAGTGTCTGAGTTGAAAATCTGCTGTGATACAAATTGGTCTCCCCCTATATGTGATCTGATTCCTCTCTTTTGTGGCCTTTAAAATTCTATCCTTGTTCTGTATGCTAGGCATTTTAATTATAATGTGTTTTGGTGTAGATCTGTTTTAATTTTGTACATTTGGTGTCTTATATGCCTCTTATATTTGGTTTTCCAATTCATTCTTCATGCTTGGGAAATTTGCTGATATTATCTCATTGAAGAGGTTGTGCATTCCTTTGGTTTGAAACTCTGTGCCTTCCTCTATCCCAATTGCTCTTAGATTTGGTCTTTTGATGCTGTCCAATACTTCTTGGATGTTCTGTTCATGGTTTCTTAGTATCTTTATTGTGTGGTCAACTTTATTTTCAAGATTATATACTTTGTCTTCATTATCTGAAGTTCTTTCTTCCAGTTGATATAGTCTGTTGGTGATGCCTTCAATTGTGTTTTTTATTTGGTTAATTGTTTCCTTCATTTCAAGGATTTCTGACTGGGTTTTTTTTTCGAGTTTTCTCTTTTTTTTTTTTTTTGGACAAGAGCGCCTTTTTATTAGAGAAAGTCCGATTTGTTTTCTTAACAAATTTAAGTAAATGGAGAGACAAACAGCTCTTAAATATTCTGTTATTTTCCCTGAAGTTCTCATGAATGATTTAGAAACTAAGAAGGAATGACAAATCTTTTGCTACCTGTATTTGCTCACTTATATCTTTGTTGTAGTGGTCAATTTTTGCCTGTATTTGTTCATTTAGGTCATTCTTTGATTCACAGATCATTTTAATTATGAACCTTCTGAACTCCTTCTCTGACATTTCATCAACTTTGCTGAGCATGGGTTCTGTTATTGTAAAATCCTGGTTTGTTTGGGGTACTTTCCTCCCTTGTTTTTTCATTGCCTATTTGCCTTACTTTCTTGCAGTGTAGATCTGAGATATTACAGTTTCTTCCTTATAGTCTTATAATATCCTTGAAGGTTGTTTGTGCCTCCCCTTAGTTTTGGGCTATCATAACCTGCTGTTGTCCCTCAAAGTATGCTACCTGGGTCTGGGTCCATGCAGGTTGGTGTGGTTCAAAATGGTTGAGTCTGAGCTCCTGTGGTGATCTGCTGGGCCTGGCTTCACTCCAATGCTGAATCCCAGGACTGGGCCCACCTGGACTCAAGCTGAGTTGGCGGGTCTGTCCTTGCTGGCTCCTGCTCTGGGGCGGAGGTCCGCGGGACTGGCTGGAGCCTGGGCCTGGCAGCACTCTAATGTAGAACCCTGGGACTGTCCTGGGCATGCCTGAACTCAAAGCAGAGTTGGCTGGTCTGTCCTTGCTGGCTCCTGTTCTGGGGTACAAGATATGATTTCTTAAGAGATTTTTGTTTAGAGGAAGGATGACTAAGTGGCTCAGGGCCAAAGAAGCAGTATCCAGCTAGGGAAGACACTTAGAGATAATGTTTGGCTGAGATAAGAACATTGTAAAGGAACTGGTCAAGGAAAGGGGAAGGAGATGTGGGAGTGAGAGAGGATGACTGTGGGCTACTGGTCCTTAGGAGAGAGTTTTCCAGCAAAGGAACATCCAATATGAAGGCTCTAGGGCCACAGTCTACAGTTCAGAATCTTCATCTGTATGCTAAGACAGAACAGGAATCACACATCCCTAAGGAACCCCATGTACAATTTGCCAGTGCGTGTGTGTCCTTTGCTTTTTTCATCTTTATGGGCATAACTCATTTCCCAGCTTGTTTGTTCACCTGATTTTTCACAAAGTCCAATCCTTCCACCTTGTCCATATATTTTTGAAAATTATCAGAAGGAATTAAAATTATGCCCATAGATCAATAATTCTCAACCAGGGTTGCTTTTGCCTCCTGGGGATATTGGCAATGTTGTTTGTGTGATTTGTGTGACATTTTCTTGTTGTCAGAACTGAGGGAAAAGGGGTGCTAGTAGAACCCATTGAATAGAAGCCCTGGAGACTACTAAACACTCTTTAATACACAGAACCAGTCCTACCCAAGTAATTAACTGGTCCCAAATGCCAACAGACCAGCTATCAGCAATACATCTGGAACAATCAGACCTACTGGTTTACATTTACTTAGTTTACAATTTATTTATATAACAAATAAAACTATTCATACTATTTGTAGTCAAGTAATTTTCCCAACTTTTACTGCTAGTAAAAAAAAAAAAAAAAAAAAAAAAAAAAAAGTTTTATGTTAGATCCACTTCTCCCTGACTCTTAACCTGTGCTCTCAAACAATGAACTAACCTGCTTGAAACCCAGACAGGTGTCCTTCATGGTTGACTTTGACTTTGTCCTGTGTTCATTATGATCTCCTCTCACATTTTCTAAAGATTCATCCTAAAAGAGATTAGTTTAATAAAATATCAGCATATAAGATATTTCTGAAAAAGCAGGACAATTTTTTCACTGAAATATTTTTAAAATTTCCTTTAAAACCATGTTTCTTTCCTCAAGGGCCCTTTCCAATCCAAGTTTCTCTACTCTGTATCTGTCTAACACACACAACCTCTGTAATTTCTTCTGCTGTCCTGAGCAATTTAGCTTTGACTCTCAGCTTGCAAACTCCAACAAGTTTTAAAAAGGAAAGGAAAGGAAAGGAAATCAGAAGTTAGCTGTTTCTTTCCACTTTAAAAGGCATGTCATCTATTGTTTCTTAAGACTGCCTCTTGGGGGTTTCTGTCTCAGACCTCATCAAAGTCTTCCTTTAAAACAAAGAAAATTCCTTCATAGGATTCAGGGAATCAGGGAATAGGAAGATGTTCTATTGGTAAGAAAGTAAAAAAAAAAAAAAATTCCCTTTATCATTTTTATATACATAATTTAACCAGCCTCTGAATTAACTTTTTAATATTTGCTCTACCTAAGTGTTAAGATCCTGAAGTAAAAATGATAATCATATAAGCTACTACTCATTATGTGTTGGGCATCAAACTAATTTATTCATTTAATACAAGGGTCTGTAAACTCAGACCACAGGGCACATCTTGCCCATTTCCCATTTATATATGGCCCATGAGCCAAGAATACCTTTTACATTCTTAAATAGTTATATTTTAAGTAGTTATATAGGAATCTACAAAACAGCCTCAGTTCTGCCTCTTGGCCCACTACTAATATAATCAATGAATATATATAATCTGATCTATTTTTCTTGCCTATCTCCTTTCCTTATAGGGCTGATTAAAGGGCACATTTCTGTTCAATTCATAAGAAACTCATTATGAAATACAAATCATTTTCAAATAGTCCTTTTTCCATGGTCACAAGATTGTCACAAAGAGGTGGCATAAGTATTGTTCCTTATGGTGACTCTGGGCTGCCTGTGTTCAAACCCCAGGTCTGTGACTCTTGGAGAATAACTAATCCTTCTGTTTGTCTACACATAAAATGGGGACAGGAGCCATCAACGAAATTATAGATGTAAAGCACTTAAAATCATAATTGGCATTAACTGTGGCATGCCTCAGATAGCATGCAGCTTTGACTCAAGAGCAAAATAAAACATTCACATTATTTCCACTTTGTGTTACACTAATTACATTTTTATAAGATATCAAAATAAGTGTAGTGCTGTTTAATATCTCACAATGCTCAGTATGAGTTCTGGAAGGTTACTGCTTTCAGTCAACCCAGGGTGTAGCTGCAGGACTACAAAACCTGACCACAGTTGGGAGATCCAATTCCCAGAAAGCAAATATCTTTCCTGCTTAGGGTAGGAAATCATAAGCAACTGAGCAGTGATTTCAAGTGAGAGAACCAGCCTGGGGTATGGAATTTAGGAATGAGCCTCCATGGCTCTCTTAGGTAAAGGTGAGCCTGGCAACATCAAGGAGTGATCCTATATGTAGAGACAGGTAGTAAGACCTTGAACATTAGAAACAAAACTGGAATCTAATTTCCACAACAAAAACTAAGCTTAAGAATAAGATTGAAACCCAGTTTCCAGTACTGGGTGGTAATGGATTACAAGAGTTCTGGAATCGACAGGCCTTCTCACATTCTTCCTCAACAAGGTTAACATCAGTCTTAGAAACGTCAATGGAGCCAGAACTTCTATGGTAAGAGGCAGATGCAATGTCAGAAAGTGGACAAGGTCTGACAGCAGCAACTCAGACGAAAGTATAATTATAATTATAATTCCCACTGGGGAATGGGAAAGGTGGTGTTGAATGAGAAGTATTCAAAAATAAGTGAAATTAGTCAGGCATGGTGGCACACACCTGTAATCCCTTAGGCTTGGGAGGCTGAGGCAGGAGGATCGCAAGTTCAAAGCCAGACTCAGCAAAAGCAAGGGTCTAAGCAACTCAGTGAGACCCTGTCTCTAAATAAAATACAAAATAAGACTGGGTATGTGGCTCAGTGGTTGACTGCCCCTGAGTTCAATCCCAGGTGTCTCCCCAACCCCCCCCAAAAAAATAGTAAAACTAAGATTAGCAGAGAAGAAAAGAGCGTTCCGGGTGGAATGACCACCGCAAGCAATGAAAGGGTAAGTTGTTGAGGAATGACAAGTTTTATTATGTGGTTGGGCAAAGTACTGATGAACAGCAGCACATGGGCCCAAAGAGAGAAAGGCCTCATGTAATGTTTTGAAGAATTTGAAAAAGTTGTATTTGCAAAATGACAAGTAAGCAAAGGGTGAGAGGAGGATTCAGTAGAAATAGAATAGGCCCCCCAAAATGACATTGTTTGGGTATCATGTTGAGAAATTTAAGCTATATTCTATGGGCACCAGTTGGCATTAAATATGCAAGGAGAGGATTTATTAGATTTAACTCTCTTTTTTGGATCACACCTTTGGAGACAATGGCCGAGTTTGCATTCTACTATGGGCAAGACACAACACATCTTATGTTAGGACAGCAAAAGCAATAACCAAAATCATTTGAAGAAACATAACTTCACTAAAATATGTTTGATAGAGATAAAACAGTTAAAATTTGGAGAAAAATATTTGTGCCAAAACTCTGTAAATTGATAGAATTTCACCAATATTTCCCAGGTGCTGGTGTCCACCATGGAGATTTTGATTAGTAGCTTCTGGGAGGGACCTAGGAATTTATTTGTTTATTTATTTATTTATTTTGGTAACAGAGATTGAACCCAGGGGTGCTTAACCATTGAGCCACATCCCTAGCCCTTTTTATTTTTTGAGACAGGGTATATCGCTAAGTTGCTTAGGGTCATGCTAAGTTGCTGAGGCTGACTTTGAACTTGTGATCCTCCTGCCTCAGCCTCCCAAGCAGCTGTGATTACAGGAATGCACCACAGAGCCCAGTGGAATCTTCATTTTGACCAATGGTCAGGTGATAAGAATTGCATGCATTGTTCAGTGTCTCACAAGTCAAGTGCATAGAAAAAACATGGCAGCAATTCCTTGACCCAGATAGAGATTACATTGTTGTTTTCTATTTGTGTTAATTTTTAAAATGCATGCTTCCTATTTACCCCTGTTCTTTATGTAGTTTAAGCCTCAATTAAGACTTATTAAAATGCATAACAGAGCACTTCAATGATAAGAAATTAAAGTAGTATTTAATTTAATTTTTAAATTTTAATTTAATTCTTAATTTTAATAAATATAAATGTACTGTGATAGTTAATTTTATGGGTCAACTTGACTTGGCTAAGAGATTTCCAGATGGCTGGTAACATTATTTCTGGATGTATCAGTAAGTGTGTTTTCAGAAGAGATTAGCATAGGAATTGGTGAACTGAGTAAGTTGAAGATTTCCCACAATGTGAAGGAGGGGGTTATCATCTAATCCATTACAGACTTGAATTAAACAAACAAACAAAAAAAAACCAGAAAGGGTAAAATCATTCTCTCTGATTGAAATATGCATCTCTTACCCGTCAATCTCAGCACTCCTGCTTCTCAGACAGCCTGAGCTCACACCACCATCCCCTTCCCTCGTCCTGTCATTCTGTCTCTGGCCTACAGGCCCACTGAATCACACCATCAACTTTGCTGGTTCGCCAGCTTGTGGATCATAGACCTCCTCAGTTTCCATGACTTCACTAACCAATTCCTATGCCAAATATGACTGCCCATTTGTTAAAAGTCCTCCAATTTTTGGAGAGCCAGGCATGGTGGCACATTTCTGTAATCCAGGCATGGTGGGCACATTCCTGTTATCCCAGTGGCTCAGGAGGGTGATGCAGGAGGATTGAAAGTTCAAAGCCATTCTAGTGTTCCTCTGATCCTATGTACCCCCTTCAAAGCCAGCCTTAGAAAAACTAACTTAGCAACTTAGTGAGGCCCTAAGCAACTCAGTGAGATCCTGTCTCTAAATTGAAAAAAAAAAAAAAAAAAAAAAAAAAAAACTGAAAATGAATGGCTGGAGATGTGCTCAGTAAGTAAATAAATAATAAAAAAAAATAAGGTTAAGCAGCCCCTGGGTTCAATCCCCACGGGTACTCTAAGCAAAGGTTCAATTTTTTTTTTTTTTTTTTAAATCCCAATATTTGATTTCCAGTACAAATGAGAACTTCTACAAATCCATAAAAAAAAAAAAAAACAGTAAACAATTAAATTTAAATCTCTGGTACCAAAAAAAAGTCCTCAAATTTCCACTTAAAATACATAAATTTTATCCCATATAAACTGTTTCTTAAAAAAAATGATCTTTTAAAATTGACTTAAGATAGTCTGTATTCTTCTATGAATACATTTTATATGCCAAATAGGTATAAATTATGGTTTATCTTTTTTTTTTATATTTATTTATTTGCTTTAGCTGTACACAATGGGTTTATTTTACGTGGTGCTGAGGCCCAAAGCGCTCTGCCGCTAAGCCACAACCCCAGCCCTATGGTTTATCTTTTAGTCATTAAAATTTTATTAGCCCAAACTAAGAACTTTTTTAGACTTTTAATTGGGAAGGTGAAACCAACAAATGCAATAATGCTCATAAAACATGATATTCATTGTTCAGAAAAAATTGAATCTATAAAGGCATAGAAAGGTATCTGGAAGAAAATACAAAGACAACCAAAGAAAGAAAGAAAATGGATTATCCCCAAGATTCCAGGAGAGACAGACACCTTCACTTGAGCTAGGGAGACTGAGCTTAGACTTTGCTCTCTATAACTGTAAGAAAATAAATTTGCATGGTTTTATGTCTTTAAGCTTTTAGTTATTTGTGTGGCAGCCACAGAAAACAAATACACTCATCAATCTGCCTAAGGAATAGAAGGCTGGTCAAAAAACAAATAAAATTGTATAGTAAGAATCAAAAAAGACCTGTAAAAATTAAAATGGAGCCAGTGAGAACAGGAAGAAAGCTGGCATTAAGATATGAAAGTTGACTCTGAGCACACTCTTTGGGACTTTCCCAGCTATTTTGTCATTTAACCTTATACTAAACTGTAGGGAGGCTCATATCACCATTTCAAAAATGAGAAAATGATGGTTCTGAGAGGTTAAGTTATCTAATGTTCATGTGACTAAGAGCAGAGGATTCAAGATTTGAACTCAAATCTGACTCCAGGCAAAATGAGGTAGAAAACAAGACTATTCATATTAGTGAAATATAAATATTATATGATATCTAACATGATTTCTTAGGTACCATTTCAACTGATCATTACAAAAATCCTGCAAGGTACAACAGGTGTTAATTGTTTTGCAGGTGAATAAACCAAGAGGAAAGTGAATGAGTTGTTCAAAATCAGAAGGCTGTAAAGTGGCCAAGCCCAGTGCCCCTTTATGAGAACAAGGCAAAATAAGATTGGAGTAATTTCTCGATTCTTTCTGGGACTGGTCTTGCTGTTATGTATGATGAATATCAAGTGATCTAATCAGAATTTCTATTATAACTACTAGGATTTTGTATTTTAGTCAACATTCAGCTCTGCTATAGTATTAGATATTTTTAAGAAAGAATAATTTCTTTAGCTATTGAAATTGTACAGAGAATTTGAGATCCTTCTCATGTGTTGGTCTGGCCTTGTTTAATGCTTGAAAATAAGGTCAGTTATCATTTGCTAGGAGCAACATGGGTTCTTGGGCCTGGTGCATATTGCCATAACTCTTACCACAGGCCTGCTGCAGGCTACTGGTGACCATGCTCTTTTACAGGAGCCCAAGCTATGACTGGATGTTGGTCTCAGGTTGCACAACTGTTAGTAGTAGAGTTAGGACAGACTCATCTGCTTCCAAAGCCCCCATTATATTTTACTCAAGGGCACGGGCATTTTAATTTTTGAAATGCTTTGAAATCCAAGTTATAGAAAGAAATGAGAGACTAGAATAAATTTCTGAAACTTCTAATAGCTGCCACCCAGACTTGTTTATCATTGATGCCTACTTCATCTTATGGAATTGAACAGATAAACTTCTGCCTGATTTTAAGCTCTTTCTGACCTTTCCATTATGATAAATAAATCCCCCAAAATGGTTAGCACAAACCCTCATGCTAAAAAAGATATTTATAAATTTATCACTTTGTAATCTCTATAAAAGTAGTTTATAAGAAAATACTGCTCTTGAGATTACCTAGCAAGGAGAGGGGTAGCACATTCTCAGGAGACTATGGAACAAAAGGCTGTGTTATTATTTCTATTCACTATCATTAGAGTTCAGAAAATATGTATATATTTAGTAAGAACAAAATATTTGTTCAATGCTCTAAACAGTTACAGCCTAAACTAGGAAGATAAAATATAGCAGGCCCAATATATAATACCCAAGGGAATGCCTAAATGTCAGAGATGCAGGCCTAATTAATTTTTTTGTTCTCTGGCTACACTGTGGGAACTGTCAGTCTTGATTCCTCTGCAGCCCAGAATCATGATCTTCAGGAAGAGATTCCAACCACACCTCTTGTCCTAATCCCTGGCTTCACTCAGGAAACTAACAAGGTACAAAAGTACACCCCAAGGCAGTTTCCTGACCCTCAGCAAGAACCCACACATGGAAGTGCTGTTCAGAAGGAGGGACACTATCTCCCTATGTCTCATTTCTAGTTTAACATATCTGACAAGGTGTTAATACATGCCTGGGATGGGTTCACTTGCACTGAGAGCAAAATACATTTCTCATTTAAATATCAAAATGAATTCTTTATCCATGAATCAGAAAGAGAAGTACTCAGTAATGCTCAGATGAATGAAGGAGCTGGTATATTATAAAAAAAGGAAGAAAAATATTTGAAGGAGTCACAATAGCAGAAGTGCTTTGCTCTCAGGTAACTCTTCTCAAGCAGGAAAAAAAAAAAAAAATAGTAGTTTATTTTCTGTTCCTCACAGAATTCCAAAAAGAACTTTTGAACTCTTCTAGCAATGGAAGAACTTATTATATGTCTCACTCCTGAGTGAGTCTATGTACCCTAAAACAGACTTTGTGTCTGAGTCCCTAGGAAAAGAACAACATCTGTTCTTTAGTATCAGTCACGCCTTTAAAAGAGGTGATCTTTCAAAAATAATGAGACACTGACATTTAAGTTTTGCCACAATGTCCTAAAAATGTACTCTGAATATTTGAGAGGCAAAGATGGTTGGTAGGGCTACACCTTCTCCTTAATGGAAAAGATATGTGCTTTTGAAATAAACTAAATTTATTTTTTTCCATTTATTTCTATTTTGTCTAGGTTTTGTTTTGAGTCATTTCACTTTTGCAATATTATGATACTCCTTTTAAAAAGCTGGTGCTCAATTGTTATAAAATTTTCTAAATATGCCACTGAATTTTTAAGCTTAAAATCTCAAATCTACAAACTTCAAAGACTTTTTTGTAACTCAAAGGATGTAGCCTTGTATGAAATTCAACTTTTAGAGCCCTGATTTTAGAAAGATATTTTATAGTGTGGCCATAAATACTATTACACATATATGCATACACATGCAAACATATCTCCAAGTTCCATTATATAACGTATAAACATGTATAAATACATATGTGTAAACATACATATTTATATTCCAACTACTCATATCTATAATCCAGATTTTCTTTTTGAAAGTCTCATTATTAATAATGCCTTTGAAATCTGACAAGAATTTATTAAGCACTTTATTAAACAGTGACAGAAGAAGTTTTAGTAAAAAAAAATTACCTAAAATAATTTCATCCAATTTACATTACTCACCTACAAATTTGATATCTCCCTGTATATGAAGAAGTTTAATTTTGGCCTAGAGATTGTCAACCTGCCATGGAATCAGAAATGGCATGTTTGGGAGAGCTTGGGATGTTAAAAATCATGTGTGAGAAAAATTATAATGTAATAAAACTTTGTATATATAGGCAAGCACTTTTTATTTTGACCAAGATTTTGTTTGACAGATTTAAAATCAAACAAACAAGAGAACACATTCATAGTTTTTTTAACCAAGATCTCAGAGAATAAAGAATTCAAAAACTAATTGTTAGGAAAAGAAATAGAACTAGTAAAGCAAACACAAGCTTCTGCGTTGTAGAAACTAGGAGCCATGTCTGAAACAGACAGAAATAAATGTGATTTAAACATACAGATGTTACTGTCATGAAACAAATTTAAAAAAATTCAAGAGGGGTGGGTTCATTTCTTTGTACATACAATAATTTGTAGCAGAGATCAAAGACTGTTGTGACTTCAATAAGAACAGAAAAACACGTTAATGTAATAACAACAACAACAACAATAATAAATATAGTGGCTTTTCATTTTTTGGTTGTGATGAGAGAAAAACCCTAAGTGATTTGTCCCCGTCACTTTGGGTAACAAACCAATCCTGGAATGTCGGAAGGAGAACATCGCACAACATGCTAAGGAAGTGTGGATGGAACTGATGTTTCACCAGATGCGCTAAAAATATCTCCATGCTAGGAATTCCTTTTTTATCATACACCACGGGGCCAGTTTCTCATCCTATGAACACTGGCATGCTCTGTGGGAAACAGCCTCCTCTCTTTATATTTAAAACCTGTATTGTGCCTTATCTGTAAATCTGAACAAAAAGTGCAGCTAAATTAAGAGGTACACAAGCATCTTCTCTCCTTGAAAGAGAGACTGTAGCCGTAACAAATAAATGCTAGTATATTTTGAAGAAATCCAAATAGTCACATAGGAAAAGTTTATTTATATTCTCCCGGAAGAAAGAGGAAATAATTCTAAAACTGAATATTTTGCAGGAGAAACAAGTTGTACTTTTTACCACAGATAATCACAGATGATTTGCAGAGGGAGAATTATCATCATGACTTAAATTGAAAGGAGACTTGAGTTGTATTTGATAAAATAAAGACTAAATCTCAAGAGCAGGAAAGTGGCTGCCTTATCAATTCCAAAGTATAAGGAATGGCCTTCAAACTGGAGATTATAAAATTAAGCAAAAGCATTTTGCATAAAGAGCATTCCTTATACTTAAACCCAAAGCAGATCCATTAGCACTCACAGATTATATTAGTGATGAAATTAGATATACTTGGATTTTCCTCTCACCAGTAACACTGCAGTCAGTGTAAATCAACTGGTGAGTGTGGTTTTCAACTCCTGGTACAACAGTGACCCTCTTTCAAGTGATAGCATAGAACATAGAAAAGCACAGGTTTGTTTTTTGAAAGAGTTTCAATTCTAACACACATTTTTTTCATAATAATTCTAAGAGATTTACTAAATTTGGTTTCACACTTGAAAAAAGAATCTATTATTTCTTATTACTTAATGAGCCTTTCAAAGGCTAGAAATACAATTATTATTCATTGTTGTTAGTATTTCTTTAAAAACATTAGTGGAGAAGAGTGATAATAATTTATCTGTATTGAATACTATTATAGTCTTTTCTAAGAGCTACCCGATATTACCTCATCAAAGTATAAAAAAATGGATAGAGTAGGTACCTTGAGTATTACTATTTAATGGATAAGGAAACAGAGGCAACTTGTGTAGTTTTAGACAGAATTCTGTGATATAGTCAGGTTTCTAAAACAGATAATTTGATTAGAACATCCATGCTCTTAATAACTGTGCCAGTCTCCCTGTGACTTCTTTAAAGATAATTCCCCACTTTTCTACCTTGCTGATGAGATCTGATATTTGCTATAAAGCAGTGGTCATTAATTTTCTTTTTCAAACTGTTTCAGTGAAGTTCATATCCTGTGTTCCTCTTATTTTATGACTCTGTGATTTTTCTCAATTGCACATGATTTTTTTAAATTACTCGTTTTCAACCTGAAAGCAAAGTCATGGAGTGATCTATTGGGAAGATAAATTAATATTTACATTATTTTCATTTTTTCATAATGTGGTTATCTTGCTTTTATAATGGAATCTTGAAGGTTGTAAGCTCACAAGTTTTGTGCTGAAGAATGAGAGGAAAACCCCAAATCCTTGTCATTTCCATTTTGCTTCTCTCTCCTGACAGCCACTTGTTCTGTACAGACCAGAGTTTCAAAAGGATTTTTGATTGATCCCAAAAGTAGAACCCTGCATTTTTCCTATTCCCTAAGTAGATTAAAAACTTGTGAGTGGGGACAAGCAGGAAAAATATAGAGTTTGTGGAGCTCTGCCTAAGCTTGCTGATGGGGGGGGGGGGGGGGTAAGCAGTTTTCACAGCTAAAATTAGCAAGTGACTGTGGTTTCCCAAAAAATGAAAGGACTTTCCGTCAACAACCACCATGGGCAAGTACCTAGTTGGACCACCATGGAAGATGAGTACAGGACAGAACTGGATTTTTCTCTGAATTTCTTGATTATAGAGATGACTTTGTAGCATTTTGGTTACTTTCTAATCATTAAATTGAACATAGTGTCAATGAAGTTAGCGCATACTCCAATAAAAATTATGTGTTATTATTGTTTCCTTCAGCTGCAAATTCAAGGAAGACAACGGAAGAGCGAGAATCTGTTTGTGCCCTAATGTTATGAATGTAAGAAAGTGTTGCAAATATTTCCCATTTTCAATAGCTAGAATACTACCTAGTTTTCCTGGCATTCTTGCTATTTAAATTTAGAAGACAATAGCTTTCACAAGTATATAAATAGATAATGGCCTTTCAGGCAAAATAGGTGTGTCTCATAGAGGTTTTCTTTTCCTTCAAGCTAATCTACAGTCATTTTATTTAGCAACTGCAAAACAAATGTTCTGGCATTTATCCCATTTGCTAGATTTGAAAACATCCAGTTCCACCATTCACTCTTCCATGCCTCTTGTTCCAAACTGTTGAGGCCAGTTTTGATGTCATGCCACATGAACAAACCTTAAAAGAGAATAAGTGGAGAAATCCCCAAATGTACCTGTTTTGACACAGTCATGTGCACCCATTATTGTAATTGTTCTGCTCAAGTTCTTGTGAGTCTCCTGAAGAGTACTGGGGAGGGGTGTGCACCATGTGGCCTTAATAACAGAAGAGGCCACTGTCCATTGTGACCTTGAACACACTCAGTCAATTCCTGATGGGAGAGAATTCACATACATGTCTAGGGGATGGATTGGCACCCAGTCAGCCCACATCTCTCCCTGTCTTGTCTGGCAGGGGCTGCAGTACACTAGTGATAACTAAGCAAAGCTGGGGCATGGCTGCAGTAGATATGGAGGGAAGGTATGCTAATTCCACTCTCATGTACACCTACCTGTGGTGCATTATTGGAGTTTGCTGGCTTTTGAAAATAGCAACTTGTATCATGCTTATTTCTAATAGAAGGAGACTCTTCATTAACTTCCCAGGAGTATGATGAAAGTGTGGCACTTGAGGGGGTTGCACAATTGTGGTAGCTTCTGTGGGCCTCTAAAGTCAAACCATAGAGATGGAAAAAAGATCCTGTTGTAGGAGAACCTTACTTTGGGATGTTTGTATACATTTTAAAGATTTCTGACTTTTAAATTTACTTTTCCGGTGCTATCATTTTTTCCCAATGCTCCAAATTAACATTGAGAAACAATATTTGAGAACACTACCCATGTGTCCGATTATATGTAAATACTAAGAAACATGTATTAAGCAAAAGTATGTGATAAGCACTGGAGTAGGAAAGATGGACCAATGATGCCTGCCTCAGAAGAGGACCCCCTAGGGATATGTCAAAACACCAAACTGAATTAAGGAGAGAAAATTAAATTTCTTACTCAGGAGCTATGATGATAACATACAAATGAATTTAATCAACACGGGATATGGCCAGGCATGGTGCCGCATGCCTGTAATCCCAGCGGCTTTCACAAGTTCAGAGCTAGCCTCAGCAACGGTGAGGTACTACGCAACTCAGTGAGACCCTGTCTCTAAATATGATTGAGTGCCCTGGAGTTCAATTCCCAGTTCTCCCCACCCCAAATCAAACAAGGGATATGGTTTTATTTTTTGAGGGGGGGGGGCGTGTTCATTTTGTTTTGTTCTGCTTTTGGTACCAGAGATTGACCCAGGTTGCTTAAGCACTGAGCCACATTCCCAGCCTTTTTTTTTTTTTTTTTTTTTTTTGAGACAGGGTCTTGCTAAGTTCCTGAGGCTGGCTTTGAACTTGCTATCCTCCTGCCTCAGCCATCCAAGTCACTGAAATTATGGGCATGCATCACAGCGCCTGGCTAAGGGATATGTTTTAGGTAACTTTTCAAATGCAGCAAAGAGTAGAGCACCATTAATCCAGAACCAAAATAAAGTCTAAGGCCAACTGCAGAACTACTAACTTTTATTTTCTAATTAGATAATATTTCAGAGTTGTAGTACTCTAAACTTTAAAACATGAACCTGATCCTTAAACACATGCTCTGTCTAGGAGTTAGTACTAAGCATGAATGAAACTTAAAGGACAGAATGAGATGGATCAAAAATATGTATTTATAATATATAGTTAAATATATGCATACACATGAATTCTGATTATGTGCATGACATGTATGAATACATATACTTTCCTTGGGATTCCTTAGCAATTGGGAAAATGGCATTACTGTGTCTAGAAGAGATATCAAGAGACGTATGCCAAGTTTTTATGACTATGATCAAATTTCAGACAGCTCTAAAAATATAGTCTTTTAATCCATCAAACATTCTTAATAGATATGTGGGGTTTTTTTTTTCCCATGTTCAATAAAATTAAATTAATTTTAGGGGTTTTAAAATGTAAAAGTGCATTTTACAATACTCAAGCTTACCCACTTAAAGTTAAAATGCTGCGAACTTTCAGAAGTAATGGAATCCCATTTTCTGAAGTGCATCAGGGAGAGCTACTCCTTTTCATAGGCTCTGTGGGTGGGGAGGGTGAGTTCTGCTCCCAGCACAAACGGGCACACTTACTTCCAACTGTGTGGGTCTTTGGCACGATTTGGGGATGTCAGAGCTAGATGATCACTCCCTCCCTCCCAGGTTTGCTGAGGGACTCCACCATTGCCATCACCTTAGCCCTTGCCCTAGAAGCTCCCCAAAGGGCCATGAATGCCTTTGTGAAAGTGGGGTGAGCAAGTGTGCTCTAAGCATCAGGCACAGGAGAACTGGTTGCCTTCTGACTGGCATTTACACAGATCAGATCCAAGCATGCCTCTTTCCATGAGCACCCTGGCCCAGGTTTTGTGCCTTCCAACATCCCATAAAGCCCATGACCTTGGCAGTGACCTCCAGAGTGCACTGGCTCACCAGGTGTCACTGTTGGTCCAGTTTGCCTACAATGGCATAGAAACTGAAGGCTAATAAAACTGGACAACAAATTAAGGTCACACTGAAGAACTGTGGTGGCCAGCAATCAGAGTCTAATGGCTGCCCATAGCAAGATTTCTTCATTTTTCCCTCAGCTAAATCCCCTAGGAAGGCAGAGTCATCTGAGTCCCTCTCCTCAAACCAGAGAATTCCCATTCCTACCTGAAGTGGCGGTAACATTTGTTCCACGCTTAGCATTTCAGATTTAATTAGCTCAGTCTATGAGAAGATCACAAAGACAGGAAGATCCAGAGGTATGTGGGCTGAGGAGTCATCTCTCCTGCAGCTCCCCTGCAGCCACTCAGCCCCAAACCTCATGTGCAGCCCTAAAAGCGACTCTGGAAGCCCTCTGAGAACCCCGAATACTTCGGCAGACCCACCACAATAACACCTCTCACTTGTTTTGCTAATTCTTGTCTCAGAGTCAAATTAGTAATAATAGTAGATACTTACCCAGCATTCATTGTGTGCCAGGCCAATTCTGAGAGATTACTTACCTTGGCTTATTTAATCCTCTTTACAACAGGATGTGGTACATTGTCCTGTGAGACCCATTTTATAGGTAAGAAAGCTAAGGGGCAGAGTGGTCAAGTAATTTGCCCAAATCTGGTAAATCCTGTAGTCACACAGATATAATTTGCTGATACTTGTTTATATTAACACTCATGTTGTGTTTGCTTACCTAATTATTCACCCAAAGTAGATTAGCTAGGAAACTGGAAAAATGGTGTCAGGAGACAGATCAGGGTAGGTGGTGAGACACAAAACTGAGAAGTCATGTGAGGCAACATGAAGCAGAAACAGAAAGATCCAGACCTGTAGAGCAATACAAGTTCACTACCATACACTAGAGCAAAGCATGCTCATTTTTTAAATAACACCAGATCTTCAAGACAATTTTTAAAATTTATATTATCTAGAAGGCAGTGAAGGGATTAATTTTCACTGTAAGGAGTAAAAATGAAGAGGGAAAAAGATAAGAACACGCTCTCCTTGTAGAAACCAAAATAATGCTGTCTTTATCACCAGCACTAACAGAATATGCACACCAACATCCGAAAGTTAAACTTACCTCTTAAACTGCTAAAGCAGATACAGTCTCTTTTTGGAAGATTTTTGTAGAACTTTATTCACTGGAAAATATATGTCATATCCTCTTGTGTAATACACCAAATTTTAAGACCTTTTCCCAAAAGTCTCTTTTTTCACGTCACAACTTTCATCATTGTCCCTAGAGTATATATCATAGCAGTAGTGAAATGATTGAGCTCTGGTTCATTCCTGAAATCCCATTACAAAAGTAAAACAGCTTTTTTGTTTTGCCATCTTAAAGAACGCCCTTCTTTAAGTGTCCCCAGGGGTCCTTTTTACTCCATAATGTCACATCCCACAGTCATATTCAAACTCCATAGCATCTCAGCCTCTATGACTTTTCACTTAAAGTTCTATTGTAGCATTTTAATATGGTAACATAATAATTTTATTTTATGTGTGTTTATCAATAAATAACCTGGTTCTGAGCCAAGCAATTAGACACAGAATGAATGTAAACAGAGGAAGGTAAATATTCATGTACTCCCCAAATTTTCTGATCTAGTGTGGGAATCAGACAAGTAATGGGCACCACAGCACAGGGAGAAATGTGCTACCATAGAATAAGGGTGGGGGGAGGCTGCAGCCATAGGAAGGACCTAGAGAAGGAAGAAAAGACATCTTCAAATAGACAGTTTCTAAGTCGAACCTGTGCAGGTGGTTAGGATATTGTCAGGCAAAGAAGCTAAGATATAAAAAATAGAGCTCAGTGCTACTTGGAAAGAGGAATCATTTTAGGTGAGGGGAGCATCAGGTTTGAGGTCAGAAAAGTAGGGCACACAGAATCAGGACAGTAGCTCAATCTGGCTGGAGGTAGAATTTGGTGTAGAATTACTGGGAGAAAGGAGACTAGAAAGGAGAACAAAAGAAGGAGATGCTAAACCTTCTTAAAGGGTTTGCACGTTATCCTTGGGACAATGTGAAATTTTAGGCAGAGAGTGGTGGGATTTGAGTTAGATTTTATAAGGATCATTTTGTCTGAAACAATGCAATTGAGTCAAAGGGAATATTCTGAAGTCAGAGACATCTATTTGAAAAACTGCTAGAGCTGTTCAGGCCATTTTAGGCTTCCTAATCAAGGACTATGGGAATATGAACAGAAAGGGAAATGAATGCTTCTCAGAGGTATTTAGGAGACAGCATCTTCAGGAACCTAGGATCAACTTGATGTTGGGTAGGTGGGTTACTAATTGAACATCATTAAGTCAAGTAGGAGGGCAGGAGGAGAAGCAGCTAGGAGAGAGAGAAATTCAATCAATTTAGATTAGGTGTGTTGGATTTAAATGTGGAATATATGATTGATGATGTCTAGTGGAAATATAGATTATTCATACCCAGAGTTCAAAGGGATGCCTAATCTGGAACACACTTATGATTTGGGAGCCAATACCCGGTTATATACCTTCGCGGGTGCCTACAGGTGCGTCACATACATATCAGGTGGAACTTATGGCTTCCAGCTAGCTGCAACAGCCCTTCCTAATTAGGGCTCCTTCATATTCCTTCCCTTTAGTTTAAAAAGGTGCTTTCATTCTATTTTCTCTATTTTATTTTATTTTTTTTGTCCCTACCTAGCTTTTCACCTTTTATTTTTGAAAGGGTGGATATTTGAGCCCTTTTTGAGAAGGTGCTGTGGCTTTAAGGAAGCCTAATGCTGAGGAGCAGCTAACGCACCTAGTTAAGCACAACTGCATAAGCGGCTTTGACTTTTTTTTTTTTTTTTTTTTTCCTTGTCTCTTCTTTATTTTTATGGCTTTTTTCTTTATGGCTTTCTTGCCAAAGCTCAATGGCTTTTTTTCTGCATGGTTTTTTACCATGCTATTTAATTCTCTATTTTCTTTTAAGCTCATGGCTTTTTTTCTTTATACTAAAGCTCAAGGCTTTTTCTCTATATTTTTTATGGCTTTTGGCCGGCTACTCTGCTTCGGCTTTTGGCCGGCTCGCTTCGGCTTTTTGCTGGCTACTCTGCTTCGGCTTTACTCTGCTTCAGCTTTTGGCCAGCTACTCTGCTTCGGCTTAATTCTTAACTGGCTTCAACTGAGTCAGAGGCTCTGCTCTCTTGTTTCTACTCTTTTTGCTGGTCTCAACTGAGTCTGAGGCTATGCTTTTTCATTGCTCTTATTTCTTAGCTTTTCTTCTCTGCCTGCCGAGCCCCGGACGGACCACCATTTGTAAGCTGCCTGTCACGGCCAGCCACGGCGCCGCCACGGGAGGAAAATTCTCGGAGGCAGAGTTAAGCTTTTGCTACTTTTACTTCTACTTTCTTAGTGCTTAGAGAGGGAAAGAAAGATTTTTCTTCTTAGCTTAGAGTAGAGTAGCTTAGAGTAAAGAAAGATAGAGCTTAGCTTTTCTTCTTAGCTTAGAGTAGAGTAGCTTAAAGAAAGATAGAGCTTAGCTTAGAGAAATAGAGCTTCTTTCTTCTCTCTTCTTTCTTCCTTCTTCTGTCTTCTGTCTTCTGTCTTCTGTCTTCCTCTGGAGCCTCGGCCTAACTCTGGCCAGTCATTTAACCGCTCTGCCTACCGACCCACTCCGTTCTCCTAACTCGGGTTTCAAAATTACAGGTGCGTCACATACATATCAGGTGGAACTTATGGCTTTTAATTAGGGCTCCTTCAAGAAAATAAACAGAAGGGTTTAGTGAGAAAATAAACATAGTATCAAGAGAGACCCTAAAACTTACTAATTTCCTATGAATTCATTCACTTATATCATATTTTAAAAATGCAATGGTTATACAATTAGCTACATAAATAAAACAATACACTTTATATAAGAACCTGAGAGCCTAAAAGATAATGCTGCTAATACCTGTGAGAACTGAGCCCAATTCTGACTCATTGCTTAAAACTTCTTGTACTATATCCATTTGTCTCTGATTTGGATTAGACATACAAGTCTTCACTGTTCAATTCCTTGCAGTTTTGATTTCTTTAGTTTTTAACATCTGCTTAAATGTCTTGACTGTCCCAATGTAAATGGGCACCATCACTCCCCTTAGAAAATGCATGATAGGGACACAAATCCTAAATCAAACTGTATTTTTCTCCTAGCAGTCTGCTTAAAAAAAAAAAAAAAAAAAAAAAAAAAAAAATTCAATGGTATCTCTTATACCAACAAACAGAGCAGAAGTTTGTTTATAGTTCTGGAAAACAAAAGGATCCATACTTCCAACAGCAGCTTTGTAAATAAATAATGGAGTTGGTTAGGTCTCAGGTCTTATCCCAGTGCTTCCAGACAAATTCCTGTTGGTGACCTAAACAGGCCCCTACTATGGCCCCAGCCTGCAGATCAGCGGTTTTACTTATGTTTATGGCTTCTACTCCTTGTAAACTCCTTAAATCATGGCCAAGGGGAGCACACAGTATTCCCAGTCTCTACCTTCTTGAGTTTAAAGTAGCACCAACTTGGGGAGATGTGACTCTGTGAGAAGTCTTTGAGTTTTTATTTGCTACAGCTTAAAGTTCAAAGACATTATTAACAAATTTTCTCTCACGCTATCCTTCACTCTGTCCAGCTGTCCCAATTTGTTTTTATTGCCTCCTCATGAAATGATTGTCCTGTTTCTGCTAGGGCTTCTCAGCCTGATTTCTGCAATTCTCCTGATAATCCTTCAGCGAGGTTCTTGGATTCAGGGCAGATGTACTTCCTCAGTGCTTCTGCAGAAATTCCCAACCCCCTCTATTGCAGCTTGTCACCCTGCATTGCTGTTTGTGTACCCACAGACTGTCAGCTGCTCTAGAGTAAAGCCTGCCTTGTTTTTGTGTGCCTGAAGTCTAGCACTGCTGGGCAAACAAGAAGCATGCAACAAATACTCACGAAAAAATACATAAGGAATGGATGAAAACACTACTTGATCATGTTTAAGAGATCAAAATATGAAAGTAAAAACAACAAAACCTTTTACAAAACAACAACAAGCCGGGCGCAGTGGCGCACGCCTGTAATCCCAGCACTTTGGGAGGCTGAGGCAGGAGGATCGCGAGTTCAAAGCCAGCCTCAGCAATGGCGAGGCACTTAGCAACTCAGTGAGACCCTGTCTCTAATAAAATACAAGAAGGGCTGGGGATGTGGCCCAGTGGTCGAGTGCCCCTGAGTTCAATCCCTGGTGCAAAAAAAAAAAAAAAAAAAAAACAACAACAACAAAAAAATCCTTATGATCTTAAGGCAAGCCAAGGTCGAACAAAGATGGTACAAAATGCACTACCCATCTAAAAAAAGTTCATAAATTGAGCTTCTCTGTTAAAATGAAGAACTCATATTAATGAGAAACGATTACGAACTGAAAAGGCAATACATGCACTATTCAACAAACAATGTTTGAGCCAGGTGCGTTGGCCCATGCCTGTAATCTCAGCAGCTTGGGAGGCTGAGGCACTAGGATGATGAGTTCAAAGCCAGCCTCCCCCAGCAATTTAGTGAAGCCCTAAACAACTTAGTGAGATACTGTCTCAAAAAAAAAAAAAAATTAAAAAGTTCTGGGGATATGGCTCAGTGGTTAAGCACCCCTGGATTCAATCCCTAGTACCCTCCAAATTAATTTTTAAAAAATATTTGATTTCCAGAACACATGAGAAACGTCTAAAAATCAATAAGAAAATGGCAAATGGTCAGAAGTTCTTGAACAGATATTTCATAAATGAGGATATCCAAATAACTAATATCATGTGAAAGGTATTAAATTTCGATAATCATCAGGAAAATGCTAATTAAAACATAATTATATACCATTTCTATAGATACCAGAATGACTAAAATTTACCAGATCACGAAGCAACTAGATGCCTCATCTACAATTGGGAATTACAAATCAGTTCAATCAATTTGGAAACCAGCCAGTGTCTGCTAAAACCGAATGTACCCTATCTAATAACCTAGTATTTATTCCTAAGTTCAGAATCCACAGAAATGCTATTACAGGCTGAATTGTGTTGCCAAGTCCACATGTTGCAATCTTTTTTTTCTTTACTTTTTAAAAATATTTATTTATTTGCTTTAGTTGTGCACAATGCGTTTACCTTTACGTGGTGCTGAGGATTGAACCCGGGCCATGCACGTGCTAGGCGAGCGCTCTACCGCTGAGCCACAACCTCAGCCCTCACATGTTGCAATCTTAATGCCCAATAAGACTGTATTTATTTGAAGATAAGGGCTTTCAAAGAGGTAATTAAGATTAAGTGAAGTAATAATGATGGGGTTCTAATACAATATGACTAGTGTCATTTTACAAGGAGGAAGAGACTCCAGAATGCAGAGGCTGTGTGAGGACCATCTGCATTCCATGGAGAGAGGCCTCTGCAGAAACCAAACCCACTGACTCCTTAAGCTGGGACTCCGTCCTCCATAACTCTTGGGATAGTTCATGTCTGTTTTTAAAGCCATCCAGTCATTGCTATTTTTTTTTATGACTGCCCTAGCAGACATACTCCGATGTTTGCAAAAAAACAAAAACCATCCTAGTAACACTATTGAGACTAACCCAAACTTGGAAACAGCCCAGATGCCCGTCAAGTTTAGATTGTATAAATTGTGGTAGTTCCTACAATGGATACCATTAGATAAAGAAAACCACCAAATTGTGGCTAGACACAACAACTTAAATGAATCACACAAACATAATTTTGAGGAAAAGAAACCACATACCAAAGAGTACATATTGAATGCTTCTACTTAAATAAAATAACAATAAGGTAGGCAAGATGAATTGGAGGTGTTGGAAATTTGGAGAATGGGGACCAGTAACACGAAGTTTATAAGGAGATTTTCTGAGATGCTGCTAGTATTCTGATTCTCAATGTCAGTGAATGCTGCCTACAGGTACATCTCTCTCTTGTGAAACGTCATTGAACTGCACTGTCCCTTATGTAGCTTTTTGCAGATATACCTCAATAAAAACAAGCAAATCGATCTGGTATTCAAACCCAGGCTTCCTGTCCCCAAATCTCTTGATTTTACAATTGGTCTTCTATTCTGATTATATTAGGTAGTCGTAGATAGATGTATACATTCTTCTTCAGTAATTGATACCAACAATGTATGTCATTGATGATCTAAAACTTTTCCTATAGCTAAATAGCTCCCTTTGATAAGGTTCTCTTCTCTGAAGTACCCCTCCCGTGTTTTCCATATCATTCTTATTTTCTGGGGTTCAGACACTAAGTGTCTTCCATGCTCCCTGTTTTCTTCCATGAAGCTCAGTGGCGGGCAACGTTCTCAGAGAGAACGCCTTGCATGCTTACACTGACTTCAGTTTCCCATGCTGAGTCATCCCGGGAATGTCCCAAAGCTCATGGCTTTAAAAGTTCACAGAAGCTATTTAAACACCAGCTCCTCAATCACACCCGGCTTCTAAAGTACGCCAGTACCTAGAAAACATGGGATTTTCCTCTTCTGACTTTCAGCTTGTAACTTGCCATTTAAATCTCCAAAGTATTTATCCTTTCAACTACTGATTTTCATTTTGAGCTAACCAATTAATTTTTCCCATGATAAAGTCATCTGAGACATGTTTCTCAACTGTGGCAAAAACCAAAGGAAGAACCCTCATGTCCACAGTTATTCTATTTATTCATTTAAAATTAATTAAATCCCCAAAGTGTCCAAAGACTCTAATATATTTTCATATCAATGGTTCCAATTGGCATTTTCACCATTTCTATATGTACATTACCTTATAATAATAAAAAAAACTTCATTGTGTTTTGAAGAAAATATAATTTTAAAATATATAATTAAAATTCTTAGTAAGTGAATACAAGTAACAGTAAATGTTGGCGAGCATGTGGGAAAAAAGGTATATTCATACATTGCTGATGGGACTGCAAATTGGTGCAACCACTCTGGAAAGCAGTATGGAGATTACTCAGAAAACTTGGAATGGAACCACCATTTGACCCACTTACCCCATTCCTCAGCATATACCCAAAGGACATAAAATCAGCACACTCTAGAGCAGCTCAATTCACAATAGCTAAGCTATGGAACGGACCAAGGTGCCCTTCAAAAGATGAATAGATAAATAAAATTTGGTACATATACACAATAAAATATTACTCAGCCACAAAGAAGAATGAAATTGTGGTATTTGCTGGTAAATGAATGGAACTGGAGACTACAATGCTGAGTGAAATAAGTCAATTCCAAAAAACCAAAGGCCGAATATTCTCTCTGATATGTGGATGCTGCCTCACAATAGTGGTGGAGTGGGGGGAGTGGAGGTTCACCAGATTAGACAGGGAGGACAGAGGGGAAAAGAGGGGAATGAGAATGGGAAAGACAGTAGAATAAATTGGACATAACTTTCCTATGTTCATATGTGAATAAATGACCAGTGTAACCCCACATCATGTACAACTACAAGAAGTTATACTCCATGTATGTATGATATGTCAAAATACATTCTACTGTCATGTATAACTAAAAAGAACAAATTAATATTTTTTTTAATTCTTGGTAAATAAAAAGTTATATATTTGTCATTTTTTTTTTTCCTTATCTATTATTATGTCACCCCACTTTACCAGGCCTCTGTTCAAAAGAAACATTTCAAACCTCAGAATTTGCTGCCAGTTTGTGTGCTTCTTTGTTACCTTTGTACTGGTCTTCTGCTGTCAGGGACACATTCACCTCTCTACTACATTCTCAAGGTATTGATTTCCCTATATTCTCTCTCAGCCTTGGACATGCAGGTTCTTGTTTCTCTCTCTAAAAGTTACTAAAAGTTACCCTACTAACCAGGAGAAAGTGAAACCCATTTCTCTCTATCTCTGTCTCTATCTCTATCTCTATCTCTATCTCTCCCTCCCTCAACTTTCAGTAGAGCAATTGCACAAGAAATTAAAAAGACCCAAAGATATCACAATCATAAAAGACACCTTTTATTTTTGCCTCAGTGCATGGAACAAATGAATTTTCGTGTGGGAAAAGTAAATAAATTGCAAAGGTTTTAGAAAAGAAAAATTAAATTCAGCTGGACCAGGCATTGTTCAAGTCTTGAACAGGATCCAGGATCCCCTTATTCTTGACCAGCAGGGACTACAATCTGTTGATCTCCTATTTCTAGCCCAATCTGAAATGAATCCTAATTTAGTTCTAAAATGTAACTTCTTGAACCATTCTTCCTGTTCTATACCTCATTGCTTATCTAATTTCTTATGATTCCCTTTGCTACAAGCATCCTGAATGAATTTACCATATTGCTTCCCCTTATCATTTATCTCAGCAGATGTTCTTCCCTTAATGAATCACACCAAATATTTATCAAGAGCCTAGCATGTACTAGGTATTGTTTTAGGGGCTAGGGCTACAGATTTGAAGAAAACAGTTAAGAAAGAGTGACATTAATATACACACACAACATAATTTCAGAAAGTGATTTAACTACCAATAATAAACTTTCTGGAAAAAAAATACAGGGGGAAAATCCCATTTACACTTGCACCCCCAAAATAAATGAATGAATAAATGAATGAAAACAGGGATAAATCTAACCAAAGAAGTGAAAGACTGGTACAGTGAAAGCTATAAAACACTAATGAAAGAATCAAAGCAGAAACAAATAGACATTCTGCATTGAAAAATTTAAAGGACTAATTTTGTTATTGTTAACACCCAACACAATGTACAGATTCAGTTTAATTCCTGTAACAATCCCAAAGATATTGTTTTAGAGAAAAACAATACCAAAATTCATACGGAGCCATGAGAGAACCCAACAGACAAAGCAATTTTGAGCAAGAACAAAGCTGGAGGCATGGTATTTCCATATTTCAATCCATATTACAAGACTAGTGTAATCAAACAGTATGCAACCAGCATAAAGACAGACGGACAAGCCAATAGAACAGAATAAAGGGCCCAGAAGTAAACCCACATGTATGACGTCAATTGATCTACCCCAAGGGTGCCAAGAATACACAATGGAGAAATGAACGGTCTTTTCAATAACTGGTGCTGGGAACTGCGTACTGTAATGCAGAAAAATGGAATTGGAACCGTCTCTTTCACCATACACAGAAATTAACTCAAAGCGAATGAAGATGTGAATGGAGTAACTAAAACAGGGAACTCCTACAAAAAAACACAGGGGAAAATCTTCTTGACATTAATCTTGGCAATGATTTCTTTGAAATGACACCCAAAGCATGGCCAACAAAAGAAACAATGGAAAGTGGGACTGTGTCAAACTGAAAAGTTTCTGCACAGCAAAGCAATCAATCAGCACAGTGAAAAGGAAACCTACAGAATGGGAGAAGATACTTGTAAGCCACAGATCTGATAAAGGATTAATATATAAAAATAAAAGGAACTCCTAAAATTTTATCACAAGAGGACCAAGACTATTCTCACCTCCCGCACAGAGGACTACTCAGCCAGTTCCTGCTACTAGGGAGCAACCACACACCCATGGCTGACTATGCCTACAAGAATACACTCTATAGCTCACTTCTCTTTTACTCAAAAAATACCACCAGGGCCCTGGAATGTTCTAGAATCTTTCCTTACTTCTTACATTTAACATTGTTTTTCAGTGGATCTAGAATTTAAGCTCTATGGTTGAAAGCACCTAAGCTCTGTAAGTATGCACATAAATACAATTTTGTTCTAGTGTTGATCTTAGAAACGTTATAAATGAAGCAAATATTCTTTCTTAAGCCTCCTGGTCAAGTAAACTTAACAAGCTACACAAACCACTTAGAAAATGAAGACGTGAGTTTCTGAAAAGTCCAGGAATTTTGCATTTATCTACAGTTTGGAAAAGCAAGTTGGAATATTAGGGAAACATTCCAATCAATTTTGCACAGGTCAGGAAAAACCACATTTTTTCCAAAAGTCACGTGCCTCATTTATTTACACCACCAGATATGTGCAGGCTTCTGGTGTTGGTGGAATGCAGCTGACCTTGTAGAAACATTTCTGGCTGCTCAGTTACACTTTGAAGATGTTAGTTTTCCAGAGCAAATATCCCAAATCTGTGATAACATGAGTTACATTATGTACAGCAAAAGCATTAGGTTAAAACAGAGTCGAGCTCTAGAAAACAAGTTGGAACTTTCCCATCATAAGCACATTAGCCCAACTGAATCAAATGAAAAAAAAAAAAAAAAAAAAAAAAAGGGCGGGGAAGGCTTTGAAAGCAGTATAAAGGTTCCTCATGACTTTCCTTGTGAACAGGGCCTCAGATCAGACTGCAGTGGACATCAGAGAGATTCACGTTACCCCAGTGTGATAAATAATGAAACACAATGCATAATTGTCAGCAAGTTCTTAGAACCTTCTCAGACCCAAGCTACCATGCAGAATGCATTACCTCAGGCTCCACAGGGTCACGAGGGAGGTAACCGAGTGTCGGGACCAGTAAATAGACATTATTGTACCAAACTCCTGCCGTTACAACAACCCTCTAGAAATACTGGAATTCCATTTTGCTCAGCTGCTTTCCCTACTCTGTTGGAGAAAAAAAAAAAAAAAAAGTCTTTGCAAACAGCAGTTCCGGGCATGCAAATTTAGCTTTTAAACTTTACAGTTCCACAATAGACCTTGCTACGGAATTAACTTTTGAAATAAATACTTTTTTATTCTCACTCCAAAAATATTCTTGTTAGATGAAGAATGTTTAATGAGATTTAATATTTTAAAAAGCAAGATGATGACATAGAAGATCTTATTAGGTTGATGTTATATAACTGATAGAGATCCTGGCACCACAAGGCTGAAACAGAACTCTCCTACTTTAGGGACCAATGAGATGTCTCACTGCATGAGTTCATAAGGCAGAAGACGTGGGTGTGGTATGACTTATCAGTGACTAGTTCACCATGTGACCTGATTGCCTATGAGAGAATTTTCTGATGCCCCTCACCCTCTAACATATATTCCTTTAATTCCTGCACAGAACTTCATAAAATTTAGAATCATTTTAACTTTCTTATTTGTTAAACCTACATGAAAACACAAATTATGTAAGGACAGAAAACTTGTCTGTCTTCTTCAACTTTCTATTTCCCAGTAACTAGTGCTTATACAAAATAAAAATTCAGCAAGTGTCTATCAAATGAGTGAATGAATGAATGAATGAATGAGTCTTTAAATTCATTTCCCTTAACTATGAGTTGTAGAAAATCCCATCTGCTTCACAAGTTTTTTTTTTAATGCCAAATGAGATCATATATTTTAAGTATTTTATGAAGTAAGTGTAGAAGAGAATTAAGATGAGCTGTTATTATTTATTCCATATGAAAGTCTTCTAGTTCTGGAGAAAATAGCAACTCTTCCTCTTAACAAAGGGACAAATAATCTCAGTGTTAACTTATCTTACAGAATTGTCAGACATAGGTTTCTATCTTATGAACCTAGTCTTCCCATTTTAAAAAAATAATTTGTTTATGGTATGTAAATACATGGAATAAAATTCTATATTTTTATATTTCCATTGGATAATAATTAATTTACTATAATACTACTTCCCAGGCAATCTTTTATCTGAGTACAGACACAATTCTTCATGAGTTCAGGGAATGAACTTGAGCTGTGCATGATATACTCATTTGGTTTCACAATTTTAAGATAAATGAATTTGGTTGTCTTTGTTGTTGGAAAATCCCAAGGAAGCACCCAAGTGAGGCTGAGAGGAAGCATCAGAGGTGAAACAAAGAGGAGAAACAAAGAGGAGAGAGTGCCTTTAGGCAGAAACAGCTCACTAAAAGGATGACATGGTTCAGGTTGCCATATTAAGTGGGCATCTGCATAACTCTGGAGGAGGAGGAAATATCCAGGCAGAATGGCCTGAGTGAGGACAGCAAAGCAAGGTTGATAAACCATAAAACTAAAAAAAAAAAAAACTGACCTTTTAGCAGAGAATTTTAAATGTACATTTTTTTAAAAAAGGAACAGAAGCCATTTTGTTTTTGTAACTACTTTTGAGATAGATGCATCATAAGGAATGAATTGAACTTCAAGCAGAGATAATTGAATTTGCAGGGTTTTGATGATAAGGAAACATATTTGTGGAAAGAAATCTACTGGCAGTTGACAGCAGGCAAAAATGCAGTGGCTGAAAATGCCCAGGTGGCAATTGCTGATTCTCTTGGCGTTTTATTCACGACTATAAGACAAGTGTCACCTCTGTTGAGAATTCAAGGTTTGAAGAAAGAAGAGTGATAATGCTAATGAAAGTTCACCACCTGCCATAGGATTCTGCTTACAGCTCGCAGGCCAACACGTGGCACTTCTAGCTACAAGAGACAAGGAAACTTACTTGGCTTCTGTAGAAGAGATATAAAAAAGAAAAATGAGTTGAGGAGAGGAAGTTGGATAAATGAATCTACAATGTCTTCCACATTTCTTTTCACCATGATTGTATGTATTTTTATTGTGTCTGACTCCAAAATTACACTGAAAGAGAGATTTAGTTTCTTTTCTCCATCAATTTACCCTTATCTAAATTAACAGGGACTTCAGAAAATGTTGTCATGAATGATTTCCACTTAGGTGGTTTTGTATTTTGGATGTCAAAACTTTAAATTAGTACTTTATTGGAAAGGAAAACAATTAAAAAAATATAACTAAGATTTGTAAGTTGCAGTTGTTAGTGGATAGACTATTTAGAAGATTTCCTAAGAGTCTTAAATAATAAGATATGTCATCCAAAAAAATCTTTGCTGTCCCTTTGGGAATTCAAACTATTTAGGGTTACATAACACTATTCCAATACATATGTAGCTGACTACTAGTAAACTGCACAAATGTCACCATTTCATCTAGATGTTTCAGAGAACACATAAATATGAGAGAGAGAAAAATTATTTTACTCTGACAACAACCCCAGATGGATCTTGGCTTATCTATGTTGAAAGACCAATTGCGTAAAAGAAGTTCCGAATTTTATTTTTAGGAGACTCTGAGAAAAAGTATCCAAAAGGACATCCATGGGACATTTCTCCCATGTTTTTATTTAAAATTAGCATTCCGTTGCTTGAGTTCAGTCATGATGCACATTCTGAATAATAACATTTTGAGAAATGCTTGTTAGCATTCATCATATTTGCCCTAGAATCTAGTTCAGATAAGTTCATTTTCCTTCGGTAGATGCATTTATTGAGCACTGGGAGGAGCACGGAGAAGTTCACACAGTAGAGAGGAAGAAGGATGAGCATTTGGTGTGACAGTACAGTTTGTGTAACATATAAGAGGATAAACGTTTTTCCAGAAACAGGGGAACATGCCACTGCACCGCCTCCTGACCAAGCAAACCCAGGAACTCCTGGGGGGACGTAGATAATCCCGTGTCCTGAAGGGTAGATTATTACCCATCTCTGGAAAAATCATTATAATCAAGAAATCCCATTACTTGCTTGACCATAGGTGTTTGGTTTCTTTTGTTGTTGTTGTTATTGTTGTTACATTTTAAGAATCCATTTTCAGTATTTAAATATTCCTATTCCCCCTCATGTTTTCCTTACATGTGTAATAATTCCAGCCACAATATTTTCAATACATAATATTAGAATAAAATAAAAAATGTTGACTATTTTTCACAGAAGGATCTAAAGGAACAGAAGATGTTTGAGAAGGAAAATTGTAATGCATCTTTGCTCTACTGATTGGAACTAAATTGAATTAAAATTGCCAGAACCTCCAGCGTGAACAAAAATGATCAGAGAATCTCAGAGTTCCAGATAATAACAGAATTACATTTACTAAGCCTACAACCAGTTCGTTCTTTCTTTCTTTCTTTTCATTTTTTAGTTGTTGTTTCTAGTTATACATGACAGCAGAGTATATTTTGACATATTTATACAAGCATGGAGTACATCTTATTCTAATTAGGATCCCAGCCTTGTGGTTGTGCATGATGTGGAGATTCACTTTGTATATGGACATAGGAAAGTAAAGTCAGATTCAATCCACTGTTTTTCCTATTCCTATCCGATCCCCACCTTCCCTTCATTACAACCATTCTTTAATGATTCCCCTGTCTTTCTTCCCACACTTCACTGGTTTCTCCTCCTGTTCTAAACACTGATCACTCTGTCATATATACCAAAATGGCAGGACACTTGGGCATCTCTAATTGCCTCAAGAAGTGATTGATTTAAATTAATACCAAAGAAAAAGCATCTTTTTAAGCTAATGTTCATACTTATCCCTAATGCTTACATTTCACAAAATTAAAAATAGAAATATTCTTGACTCTTGACACTACACACAGCTACAGTTATAGCAGAGTGACATTGGGAAGACATAGCCAGTGATTTCTGTTTGTATAATACTGACTTGTTAAGTGATGACTCCAGAAGAACTGTAAAAAAAAAAAGAAATGGTATGCAAACCTTTTTGTATATGTAGACTTGTATGTTTTTCTGACGAGAGGCCAATAGCACTCATTGGATTCTTAGAGAAGTCTACGACAAGGCAAGAGAAGGTTATGAATTATTTAACCAGAAGTAATAGCACTTGATTATTTCTCATCAAGTTTTAAATTCTTTCTCATGCTTATTTTTTCTGTCTGATTTTAGTCCTTTATCTCCTACTACTCATGAGAACAAGTCCAGGAACCAAAATTTGAGAAAACACCAGGCACAAGAGTAATTCCAAATCTGTATGACTTCCAAATATGGTGAAGAATGACAGAAAAAAGTCACCAAGAATAGGAGGAGTTTTATCATCCACACTCTTTTTGAACCCCCCATGACCTCAATAATTCAAACTACCTATGGACGATTGTGCACTCCTTCCTTCCTCCCCTCCACTATCACCTTCTCTCAATACACCATGCCACCATGGGAATGATGCTTCAACCAGGCAATTTTCAACAGTCTTGCAAACCCACATTCTACACAGTATCCCACTCAGACAGCCCAGGTCTGATGCAGCAGAAGCAAGACGATGTAGTCTCTTAGCAAACACACTTGAACATGGACCTTCATATTGACATTCTTCCTTCACAGCAGTCACCTCAGGCTGGCTCATTTCCTAAAACCTTTGTAGTACTTCTTCAGATATGCTTTGGTCTCATTAAAATAAGGCAAAAGTTCTCAATGTGGGCTGCACATTGAAAACAACCTGGGAAGATTTTTTTTTAAATTGCTGATGCCAATATTTCAATCTGAGGATTCCAAGTTCACTGTACTAAAGCAGTGGCTCCTACTCTGTGCTATCCTATCCATCAGAATCAGCTGTATTTTAAAAGATACACATATTGTTCTCTACCCCCAGACAACTGTATATGCATCTCTGGCATATGGGTACCCTACACAATTGTGCTCTCTCAAACATCTCAGCTGATTGTAGTATACCGTAAGGGGTTAAGACTCCATTACTCCACATTCACACTTTATCATTGGTCCAAAATGTCAGTCACTGTTCTAGTCAATGGAATGGCTGCCACATGGCTCTTAACTTTTTTACAAAACTGAATCTATCCCTCAAAATTCATACAAGAATTTGTCACAGGCCCTAACAATACAGAAAAACAAAATGGTGACCTTGGTGTGGATTGATTTATAATCTTCCTACATGATTTCCAACACTCTACTTGTTATTAAGTAGATATTCCTGATCAATATGCTCTGGTCTGAGGCCTTCAAAATTACTAAAATTAATGTAAGCTGCTAACATACGTGTTTTCTTCCATCAAATATATAAAAAAGCATGAGGGAACAACCACAAAGCCTCATGATATTATATCCATCACATTTTATCCAGGATTATTCACTAGCAAATAAAAACAACTCAAACTTATTGAACAATCATTATATATTTTTGAGAATTTCATGAGCATTAAAAATTTAACTTTCATACCTATCTTCCAGAATAGATACTAATATCATCACTAAATAACAGACAGGGAAAATAAGGTTAGGAAGTTTATATGATGCTATTGCTTGCTGGCTTCATAGAATTTTTATGCCTATGAGAACTTATAAATTCAGACATGACATTGACTTCTAAGACAAAACAAAAATAGTCAATATGACACCAAAAGAATATGCAAAAAAAAAAAAAGCCAAAGTAGACAAGTAGGATTACATTAAATTTTAAAAACTCTCACAAAACAAAGGGAAACAATCAGCAAAATAAAAAGGCAATGCACAGAATGGGAGAAAATACCTGTAAATCCTATATCCTATAAAGGGTTAATGTCCAAAATATATAAAGATCTCTTAAAATTCAATAACAACAACAACAACAAAATGATCCAACCTTTAAGATGGGCAAAGGAACTGAATTAATGTTTCTCCAAATATTTGCAAAGGCCAACAGGTATATGAAAAAGTGCTCAACCTCACTAATCATCAGGGAAATGCAAATTGAAACCACAATGAGACATCATCTCATTCCTGTTAGCATGGATATCATACAGAAAACAAAAGATAACAAGCATTGGCAAGGATGTGGAAAATTGGAATCCTTGTCCACTATGGGTGGGAGCGTAAAATGTACAGTTACTGTGGAAAACTGTACAGAGGTTCCTCAAAAAATCAAAATTAGAACTACTATATGATCTAGCAATTACACTTCTGGGTGTCTATCCAAAAAAGAAAAAAAAAATGAAATCCGGATCTTGAAGAGTCATCTATTCTCCCATGTTCATTGCAGCATTCACAATAACCAAGATGTAGAAGTAGCCCAACTGTCCCCAATAGATGAAATGATAGTATACTCATACCATGG
Organism: Tamias sibiricus; assembly: GCA_025594165.1. Classification (NCBI taxonomy): domain Eukaryota; kingdom Metazoa; phylum Chordata; class Mammalia; order Rodentia; family Sciuridae; genus Tamias; species Tamias sibiricus. The sequence goes on from CM046663.1 coordinate 24,560,226, forward strand.
AATATTATTCAATCTTTTAAAAAAGAAGGAATCCTACCAATTGTGACAACATGGATGGATATGGAAGACATTCTTCTAAATGAAATATGTCAGTCACAGAAGGTCAAACACTACAGGATTCCTCTTACATGAAGCATCTAAAATAGTCAAGATTTAGAAGTAGATAACAGGATGGTGGTTACCAGGGAATGGGAGAAGAAGGACAAGGGGAGTTGTTGTTCAATGTGTATAATGTTACAATTTTACAAGAAGAATAAGTTCCAGAGATCTGTTTTACAAGTTAGTGTCTATAGTTTCATAATAAGGTATTATGTGCTTAAATATTTTCAATAGGGTAGATCCCATGTTAATTTTGTTATCATAAAAATAAAACAAAGTATCGCAATGTTGGAGTGGTAAATGACATATTAAAATAATGAGGAACTAGATGTAGCTAAAGATACAGGCAACACTAACTGTAGGTTAGTGTGTTTAGTGATGGCTATACTGGGGTTCACTGTAATAGTCAATCTTCTTTTGTGTATGTGTGAAATTCTCCATTAAAATTAAGTCTAAAATATACTACAGTTGGGCTTGGAATGTGGTTCAGTGGCAGAATGTTTGCCTAGCATGTGCAAGGCACAGAGTTCAATCCCCAGTATCACACACACACACTGCAAGTTAAGAAATGTAACCATAATTTTTTTTTTAACTTGATGCCAATTTAAAGGATACTTGGAAAGAACTAGTTTTTTTCTACAAATTGATTTTTGTATCGGCTTCCTCCTTTCCTCTTCCCTTTTACAAGCATTCTAGTACAGTTCTCTATTGCTTGGTCCCAAGATTCCTGCAATCAAGTCCCACCTAATGCCTCTTACTTCAACATCTTTCAAAATCTATCCCTTTACTGCCGCCACGTCAATCTTTATTCCAACAGGCATATAAGATTGATTTATTTCCTGGAATAGTTGTTTGTTTTGGGATGCTGAAATAAAAGAATGATGTTTATGTATCTAAATCTTAAAAATACAGCATCATAATGCATGTCTTTTGTCTTAACAGGCCTGTGGTATTTACTTCATTGGATGAACTTAACAGGGTCAATTATTCAGAAGCTGGTGATTTAAATATTTAAATGAAAGGACCTAAAAAATTTCTTTGCTTTCTCAAAATTAGTTTTTGGCATTAAATCTAAACCAAATTCAATGACTTCTATACTTTGAGGTGTTGCTTAGAGGTAGTAAGGAGCTTAATTTTTTGGTTGTTTCAAAGTATCTGTAAAGACAAACAAATAAATGAAAAAAGATTTTGAAAAACACAAGATGGTTGTTCTTCTTTCTTTTGAGTTGACTGTGCCTGTAGAGGAGGAGGCTGCCTGAAAACTGGTGAGCAGGCTGACTTCATAAGCATTTACTCGGGCCCTTTGTCCCTTGTACAATGCTTTCCATAAAGCCTGCTTGTGTTAACACCAAAGGAATGCAGCTTGCCTGGGGCCAAGGCCTCCACAGCACATCCATGAAAATCTGGATGTAGCAGCGTGTACAATATCAATCTACCCAGCAATACAAGGGCTCCTTGACAGGACAAACAGGTCCTCAGGACCAGGGCATTGTACGATGTAGGGTAAAGTTGGATTTCTACTTTAAAAACACACTTGCATTATCTTATACAGTCTCTAGCTCCATTAATTTTTTTTCGTCATCCAGATAATTTTATTCTACAACTCCTAAACATTATAGTATCTTAATTTCTATTGAGTTAAATTAGCTTTCTGCATATGAGTTTTATCACCATTTTTTTGCTTTTCTTGAGAACCTGTTACTCAAATAGACAAAGACCTAGCAAAATTTGTGAAAAAACTTTGGAATCTATGTGAGCAGGATACTTTGAAAACCTTTATGTAGCCCTAGAATGACTTCTAAAAGAAATTTAGTAAATACTTCTCAGCCACCCTTTTGGGGAAAACATTAGAACATTGACACATACCTGTTCTCTTACCTTTTTGACTTCAAACTCCTTTCTCAGTCCACCCATTCATGCTGATTTTTCCAGAATTTAGTCTTTGACTTGTGCCCAACAAGCTTGTTCTCAATGTTCTCTTTCCGTTACTTTTCCACCTTATCCAGATACCAAACACCCCATTCCTTCCAACAAACTCTCTCCTGGTTTCATTGCTGGCAGTGATCTGTTACAGGCACCCCTCAAATACTTTCTTACCCTCAACACCTTTCTCAAAATACCAACACTTTGCTGACATGAACAGAGAGTAACAGGAATTCCCATTCATTGCTGGTGGGAATGCAAAATTGGTACAACCATATTGGAAAATAGTTTGGTGGTTTCTTGTAAAATTAAACATAATCTTACTGTATGACCCAATCATCCTACTTCTTGGTATTTACCCAAATGAGCTGAAAGCTTGCATCCACACAAAAACCTACACAAAGATGTTTACAGCAGCTTTTATTTATAATTACTAAAAGATCTCCTAAATGGATAAACAAACTGTGGTGCAAAGGATACGATATTATGATAAAAAGAAATGCACTATCAAGCCATGAAAAGACATGAAGGAATCTTAAATACATATTCCTAACTGAAAGAAGCCAATCTGTAAAGGCCAAATACTGTATGACTTTCAGGAAAAGGAAAATCTATGGAGACAGTAAAAAGATTAATGGTTGCCAGGGGTTTAGAAAGAAAGAGGGATGAACAGGCAAAGCACAGAGGACTTTTAAGGCAGTGTAATTATTCTATGTGATCATACAATGGTAGATATGTTATCATCAAATCCAGGTTCAGAAGTTTACCACATGGAAACTCAAAACCCAAGAGATGAGTGTTGGGGAAAAAGAAGTAGGCTTCATTGAGGATGCTAGCAACCTAGAAGGAGGTAAACCCCTTCCAGGTTTTGGCAAGGTAGGGAAATATTTATATGAGATTAAGTTAGGGGCTACGTGCAGAAACCAGCATTTCCGGAGAGCTGAAGTCAGGCAGTCTGGTATTTTGACACTGACCACAGATAATAATCTCAGCTGATTCTTGAAAGCATGATGCCCCAGAAAGTAGAGTAAAGGGAGTATCTGTAGAATGAAAAGGAGGACAGGAATAAAGCAAGATGGAGTTGCTAATGGCAATAGCGTGTTACAGATACATGTCAAGCCTATAGGATGTAACATCAAGAGTGAACCCTAAGATGAACTAAGGGACTTGAGGTAATAATGTGTACGAATGTAGTTCATAAGTGTAACAGACATTCCACTAAATTGGGGCATATTGGTGGTAAGGGAGCCTGGGAAAGAGGAGTAGAATATGGTGACATATGGGTACATTCTGCACTTTCTACTAATTTTTTTTCTTTTTTTTTTTTTAATTGCACCTGAGTGAGATCATGTAATATATTTTATTATTTCACTTAACATAATGTCCTCTAGGTTCATCCATGTTGCAGTAAATGGCAAGATTTTGTTCTTTTTTTTTTTTTTTTTTTAGGACCAAATAGGGCTTCATTTGTATATATGCATCATTTTCTTTATCCATTTTCTATCATGGATGCTTACTTAGGCTGTTTCCATATCTTGACTGTTGTATATACTGCTGCAATGGACATGGGAGTGCAGGTATCTTTATTTGGTGGTGATTTCATTTCTTTGGATCATTGTGTCATAATGTAATCATATTTTTATTTCTTCAGAAACTTCCTTACTGTTTTTCATATGGTTGTACCAGTCTACATTCCAGCCAATGATGTACATGTTTCTTGTCTCCATACCTTTGCCCACACTTTTTTTTTTGTCTTTTTAACAATAATCATCCTAATGTCTGTAAGATGATATTCTATAATGACTTTTATTTGCATTCCCTTGATGTTAATTATGTTAAGTGCTCTTTCATATAACTATTGGCTATTTTTATGCCTTCTGTTGGAGAAACATCTATTCAAGTCTTTGACAACTTTTTTTTTCAAATTTATTTTTTATTCTAAGTTGTTAGAAATGACAGCAGAATGTATTACATTTCATATTATACTTGTAGAGCACATTTTTACATATCTCTGGTTGTATGCAAAGTATATTCATACCATTCGTGACTTCATACATGCACTTAGAGTAATGATATCCATCTCATTCTACCATCTCTTTTTTTTTCCTTCTACTCGATTTTTCTCTGAACCTAAAACTCCTCTAAAAAATACAAGTTGATGGATATCACTATCCTAAATGCATGATTAAAGATCTGAATGGTACTTATATACTTTGTATACAAGCAGTTGTATGTAAAAAGATGCTATACTGTGCATTATGAATAAGTAAATAAACAATCTAAAACAATACAAGTTGATGAATTTAAAAATTTTTAAATTAAAAATAACAAATTTGAATCAATGCAGCAGAGGGCTGCCACATTCACAGAGCCTCTAGACACTTACTATCTCATATCCAGTTATGCACCCAGTGTGTCTACACACCCCTGATCACCTCTTTTTCACTTTCCTCTCCCCAACTATGCCAAATTTTGAATTCTCTTGAGGTTTTCCTAATTACACCACACACCTTTACACTCAAAAATCAGTGTCACCGGAGAAAGTGAAGATCAATAGGTAAGACCTCCACCAACTTCCTTTCTCATCACCTGTAAACATTGTTAGCATTTGTTCCTATTTCCTAACTCCCTGTTCCATCAATTCCTTCTGTCTACATGGAAAAGGGGGTCTCTCCTTCTTTCCAAAAGATCTCTCTATTAGACTTCAGATTCCTCTTTTTGCCTTCAATGGCTCCTCCCCATCACCCACATACATTATTCTACTGTATCCCTAACTGAATTTCAATTTTTAACTGGCTTTCCCTCTTAACATGCTGTAACATGCTGAAATTCTTTCCTTTTTTAAATAAAACACGCTCTTGAACCTACCTGTCTTTCATTTACTAGAAAACTACAAACATCTAGTTGTTATCAGAACATTTTAATTACAAGTGAAAGAAAACTCAATTTGACTTGCCTTATACAAAAGAGGAATTCATTTACTCCAACCCAAGGAAGCAATGAACCACCAAAGTGTGAGAAGATTATGGGTACAGTCAAGCCGTAGGAACCACGAGGCTCAGTCACCTGGATTCTCTCTACATTTCTCATAAGTTGCGATTTCTTCACATGACAGGAAACAAGACTCTTGAATTTTACAAGGTACAGCTTCTGTCTTCATATATTTGGGCTGCTGTAAAAAATACTACAAACTGGGTGACTTAGGAACAACAGAAATTTATTTCTCACAGTTCTCAACTTTGGGAAGGCTAAGATCAAGACACTGACAGATTCAACGTCTGGTGAGGGCTGGCTTCCTGTTTCATAGACTGCTGTCTCTTCACCATGTCCTCACATGGTAAAGGGTAGAACTCTGGTCTCTTCAGCCCTTATAGGGCATTGATTCTATTCATGAGATTTCCACCCTCATGACCTAATCACCTCCCAAAGGCCTCACCTAGTATCACCACACTGGGGATTGGGTTTCCACATATGAAATTTTGTGGGGAAATGTACAAATATTCAGTCCGTAGGATCTTCTATTAACAGGAAGGGACTAACCTTTGTTCTCTGGAACTCACATTAACACCTCTGGAAAAGGAGCCATTGGTTTAGCCTGGGCCCAGTACTCAACACGGATAAACCGCTGTGTCAAGGGGAAATGGGTCCAGTTGTTCAGGGCTTTGCCCTGGAGTCAAGCAACTGAAGTCAGGTAAGAAGTTGAGTACTGTGGTAACATCCCTATGCTAGCACGTGAATGGTGGCAATTCCAAGGAGGAGGAAGGAAATACTAGCAGATAATACAGATATTCACTAGAGATATCCTCATTGTAATACAGCCTTCTTTCCCACCACTCAACTGAAATGCTGCTATATGTGCAGTATTACCTCTATATTACCAGATAAAATGGAAAATAATTCTGCCTTTTGCATATGGCAACTCTCATATATCATTTAATCATTGTTGAATGCCTCTCCCACTTAAAAGTTTTTCCTTCCTGGTTTATAAGGTACCATTCAGCCCTGATGTCTCATCTCTGGAAATTCCTCCATCTTGTCTATTGTAAGTTTATTTTTCTCTGTTAGTTCCTTCCCCCCCAATATTCTGGAATATAAACTCTAGCTAGTTGTAATAGCTTCATATGATTTGCTCTGGTTTGATAACTATGTCCCTTAATTTATCTTCATCATGGCTGGCAAGGTGAACACAATAAAATAGAAAATGAGTTCTTTATATATTCTAGAAATTAGTGCTCTATCAGATAGAACTCAATAAACTTAACACCAAAAAAAACAAACAAACAAACAAATAACCCAATCAAATAAATGGGCTAAGGAATTGAAAAGACACTTCTCAGAAGAAGATACACAATTAATCAACAAATACACGAAAAAATGCTCAACATCGCTGGCAATTAGAGAAATGCAAATCAAAACTACTCTAAGATTTCATTTCACTCCAGTCAGAATGGCAGCTATCAAGAACACAAACAACAATAAATGTTGGAGAGGATGTGGGGAAAAAGGCACACTCATACATTGCTGGTGGGACTGCAAAATGGTGCAACCATTATGGAAAGCAGTATGGAGATTTCTTGGAAAACTGGGAATGGAACCACCCTATGATCCAGCCATCCCACTCCTGGGTCTATTCCCAAAGAACTTTAAAACAGCATATTACAGTGACACAGCCACTTCAATGTTTATAGCAGCACAATTCACAATAGCTAGGTTGTGGAACCAACCTAGATGTCTCTCAGTAGATGAGTGGATAAAGAAAATGTGGTATATATACAAAATGGAATTTTACGCACCAATAAAAGAGAATAAAATAATGGCATTTGCAGGTAAATGGATGAAGTTGGAGAATATAATGCTAAGTGAAATTAGTCAATCTCAAAAATCCAAATACTGAATGTTTTCTCTGATATAAGGAGGCTAGTTCACAGTGTTGTTGGATGGGGGTACATAGGAGGATTAAAGGAACACTAGAATGGTCAAAGGGAAGGGAGGGGAAGGGAGGAAACAAGGGGGAGGGAGGGGGAAAAAAAGAAAAGAAAAGGTGGTTGAATGAGATGGATATCATTATCCTAAATGCATGATTGAAGACCTGAATGGTACGAATATACTTTGTATACAAATGGTTTTATGTAAAAAGAGGCTATATATGTGCACTATGAATTGCAATACATACTACTATTATAAATTTAAAAAAAAATAAAAATAAATTAAAAAATCACACACACACACACACACACACACACACACAAAGAAAGAAATTGAACCCCTTCTTTGTTAGCTCTGAGAATAGTTCTCTATAGTTTTCCGTGTAATTTTTAAATTTCTGAACTTAGCACACTTAGTGCTCCAAACCCCACTCACCATGCTCCCTTTTACTCCTGCCTTTTCTATAGTCATTGACTGAAACTTCCATGTCTCTGTCTTTGTTTTAGTCAGCTTTTCCACTGCTCTGACCAAAAGGCCAGATGATAACAATTTTAAGGAGGGAAAGTCTATTTAGAGGCTCAAGGTTTCAAAGGTCTCTCTGTCCATAGATGGCTGACTCCCTTTGCTTTGGGACAAAGTGAGGCAGGACAAAATGGTGGAAGAGTGAGGCAGAGGAAAGAAGATTAGGTCAGAAGCAGAGAAAGAAAGAGTTCCCTCACCATAGACAAAATATATATCTTGAAGGCAAGCCCTCAGTGACCCATCTCCTCCAGCCACACCCTACTTACCTATAGTTACCACATAGTTAATCCCTAAAAGAGGGTTAATTAGGTTAAAATTGATTAGGTCAAAACTCTCATAACCCAGCCTCTAAACTCTCTTGCATTATCTCATATGTGAGCTTTTAGGGAACATCTAATATCTGTACCATAACAGTCTCATTTCTGGAAAGAGAACCTCTTTACTTCTAGTCTGTCTGTATCTTTCTTGCTTTTGTTTTACCAGATTTCTTCTAACTCATGCTTGATTTTCCTTTAAATTTGGTTCAACAAGAATAGATTATGCAATGAATGCTTTTCAGAAGGAAGAAAGACTACATTTAGGGCTGAAAATGCCCTAAAATTAAGTTACATCTTCACTTATGTAAGTCACAGAAATTAATCTCAGATGCAATTAGAAAGGTGTATAATAAGCTACAAACAGGAGAAAATAAGAAAGTTAATGATTTGTCAGTGAATAGTTACATTTACGAAGGGGTTAATTAAGTATAAAAATTAAAAGTTTAAATTTTAAAAAGAAAATATTGAAAGGTTTAGTTAAGTAATAGTTTAGATTTTGCGTAGCTCAAACAAAAACAAAAGTAAAAAGCAAAAACAAACTAGAGGAATATGTAAAACAGACCCTGTCGTACTATTCACATTACACACACACACACACACACACACACACACACACACACACACACAGCTCTTGCAAATTATAAAGAAAAGACTGACCCCAGAAGAAAAATAAACTTAAAAGACATGGATAAAAATAAATATATTTTAAAGTGAAGATAAATAGACCAATATTTAATAGTGTTACTGTGAAGTACCTGAGATAAGAATAATTTTTATTTTTTATTTTTCTCTGGATTGTACAAAGTTCCCACAATTAAATAATATTTGATTTTGAAAAGAACAATGTAAAGTATGCATAAAATTGGTCTATACGTCAGGATTAAAAATGGTGAAAAATTGAAAACAACATATGTCTAGGAGTAGTCAAGGATTAAGCATTTACAAGTCTTCTCAAAAAGACTTCCATCACATGCTGGAATAGGTTCTAATTCTGTGGCTAACAAAGTTCTTCAAATCCAGCTTCTGCTTCCTTTTGGCCTCATCAGCAGCTGCTTTCTAAACATAATCCAATCAAATGTATCTGGTGAACTTTTGACTCTCCTCTCTCTATCTTTCAAAGGCACTCTTATTTCCTGATACCCTGAGGTACCTGCAGTTACCCATGGATCCTTTGCTCTGCATCTGGCCCTTTATCTTGCTGAACCTTGCTTTCAGGACTTCAAGCATTATTTCCGTCCCTTTTCTTTCTTTCTTTCTTTCTTTTTTTTTTTTTTTTTTTAACTTCCCCAAGCAGAGTGATGTACTTTGCTTTGGTTTCCATGTTCTCATTAGAACCTGGTGTTATCAGTTCAGGTCCAAGCCTGAGTTGAAGTGGAAGATTTACTATAGAACAAGTTTCTGGAAGATAGAGGGCAAGAGGAGCAAGAGAAGTGGGAAGGGGCTGTAGATTGTGGTGCAGGTCTAAAGCCTGGAAGAAGAGAGAGTGTGAAGGAAGGAAGACTGGGTACACAGACTCTTAAACTGTAGTGCAAAATCCCAACCAGCCCAACAGGTACTCCATCACAGACTGCCGCAGAAGAGCTCAGCTCTGGGCAGTGGCCAGGCCCTACCTCCCTTGCTATGTTCAGTCTTTGGGGAGAGCTGTCCACTAACGGTGAAGGGTCAACTGAAATGCTGTAACAAATCCTGAATTTGCTGCAACTGGATGCTGTCATCTAAATTCCCTCTTTGTCACAAGTCTTATCTTGAAGCCAAATCTAACTGACACATCAGCATAACTGCATACCATGAAATATAGACTGCATAATTCTGTCTCTTCTTCTTTTCCTGTCTCTCCTCCTCCATAAGTTAAAATAAACAAAATTATAAAGTTCAAGTGATAAACTATTTAATTTTTACATGCATAAGCACTATCTTATTTATATTAATATCCCAAGATAGATGCTCCACAAACACTTGCAAAGTATGAATATGTGAAGACAGTGGAAAACAGTATAGTGATCTCTCCCAAAAGTGTTTGTGAGAACATAAACCATAAAGAAAGTATATTTTCTACTCTGACTTCTCCTTGTATTAATTTCATTTCACCAACCACTTGCCTGTGGTTTTCTTAGCAATGAAAGTAGAGAACTGACTGATTTAAGTCCTGAGTTTAAGCAAGAGAAGCTAGAATATCAATATCCTTATAATAAAGATATCAAGTTCATGAGGCCAGGGGCACAACCACTGTTGTAAACCTTCATTTCACTCTCAATCCATGAGTTGTTCTTGGGTAAGCTCCCACTTCATTGAGAAAATGGAAGCCACCTGTCAGGTGGGAATATCAGATCCCCTCATTTGAAAAGCCCCTTAAAAACCATTAGTATGTGAAGACATAAAGAATTGTGGATGTGGCAGATATTAAGCAACTTACAACATGTCAAGCACTGCACTGTGTAATTCTCCCCAAGATCAAATAAAGATGTGGACCTCACAGAGGTTATGTGACTGTCCAAGCCAGGTCCCATTATTAGAGCAGAGATTTTAAGCCAAATTTCTTTGACTCCCAAACATAAGCATTTTATCCCCACAACACCATAGTCCAAGCCAGGTCCCTTATTAGAGCAGAGATTTTAAGCCAAATTTCTTTGACTCCCAAACATAAGCATTTTATCCCCACAACACCATAGACTATAGCTTTAAAATTCCTATTCGAACTCATAAAAAAATCTAAGACAATCAAAAGCAAATCTCTGGTCCACTTTCTAGAAGATTTTTGCCTATTACATCAGAGACTTTTGGGAAAATTGGACTGGTTGATCCCTGAAGGCAAAATCATTTGAGTGTGACTTGTAAGGCATTAATAAGTAGTCCAGTTAAGGTTTAGATATTTTTAGAATAAAAGCAATGAATTATTCTCTCACAGTCAGTACCACTCCTTTCTAATTACTATTAAGAAAGCTAAAAATTTTTCAGATATGTATGATGGAGCTATGTCTAGAAAGTTTCATAGAGTTAAAACAAATTTAATTTGCTTTTAAAAATTTGAAGCGATCATTCAATAGAAAATCTCACAAAACAACTTCTATTCTTAGATGAATGTGCACAAAGTATAAAGTCAAAGAAATTATTATTAGTGCTATTATGACTTTCCATGTGGTCATTATAATAAGGGACTCAAATAAATCTCTAGCATAAATACACATTCATTAATTTTTTTACACTCAGAGTTGTGGGCAAAATTAACTTTAATACAGTATCTATCTTATTATTTAGATAAGTTTAGTTAATTATTTGGGGGCTTTATAAGGATAGACTCGGATTGTAGTCTTCTTCCTGTATCTGCATGGGACCTGCGTGAAATTTTTCTCAAGTAAATGTTTGCTTTAAAGGACCATTTCTCACCCTTGCAAGTGTGGAAATAAATCATTCGTGTAAACTTGAAACTGCCTAGTGCGATTTTTATGGAAATAACAGTGGCAGTTCAACAATGGAACTGAGGGTGGGGGAACAAACTGTTATAAATACATCACTAATAACGTCAGTGTATTTCCCTTGTCTTCCACACGGCTATCTCTGGGGAAATAAAAGCTCTGTTACACACTCACTTGAATTCCTGTCATTGTGCTCTGTACATCAGTCTCTGATGGCTGAGGTTATCATCTAGTGTGTCACATGCAGCCACTGACATAGACCTGAAATCAATGGGGGGGGGGGGGGGGGCGGTTTTTTTTTTTTTTTTTTTTCTTAGAACAGAAGAGGCAAATGATTGATGGACTCTGCAATAAATCAGAGTGAACCAAAAACAACCTCGCAGCAGGGCAAATCTTAGCTAGAAAAGCAGAGATTTCCATAGGAAATGATATTAAATATAAACGCTTTCCTATGTGTTGATAACTGTATTTGTTTCAAGTTTCTAAATCATTGAAAGTGATGACACATCCAGCTTTACAACAGGCCAAGTGCATCATTTCCTTCCCTCTCTCCTCTATGCCCACCCTGTCCATTTAAGAAAAGGGCTGAGGACAGCAAACTCTATAATATTATATTCTAGTACTTTAGTCTGGGGGACTTCTAGCCTTTTCTTCAGATAACAACTGTTGTACAGAGAGCCAAGTGTACAACTACTCTACAGTATGTCTGAATTTGCTTCTTGTGATGTTTCTACATGTATAAAATATTCCAATACTGACTTTCCAGGGATTTTTCTCTCTCTAATTATTGGTGTTTCAGACATGAGTCAGGATTTGTGGCATAGGGAATCTCTCAAGGAATGAGGAATGACGCCAGATAATGGGAAAATGTGACTGTCTTGGTCTGATAATTCCAACATCCACGTCATATCCGAGTTTGATTCTGATGCCTGCTTTGTCTCTTAGGATTATATATTTTTTCTTGGCTTTTTAGGATGCCTTGTAGTAATTTGTTGAAAGCTGAACATAATGCATCAGATAATAAGAACTGAGGAAAATAGGCCTTTAGTGTGAGGTTTTACATCAATCTGGGAGATGAGCTGTTTGATATTTGTGTACCTGTAGATGCCAGAGGCTTTGAATTACTCTGGTGTCCTTGTTTTTGCTTCCTGTGTTGACCTGGAGATTTCATAAGTCCTGTTCCTCAGTGAGATTCTGCTATGACAATTGTTCTACTAGAGTTCAATTTATGTAGCTTCTAATCCAAATAAGTGGGCACCAGCTATGCCTCTCTGGATTTTATTGTCACAGTTTTCCCTGTGATTTCAGTTCTCTGATGGATCAAAAACCAAAACAAAACAGTTGTTCAGCTTTTTCTTGCTATATGGATAAGAGGGATGACTTGTAAGCACTTTAAAAATTTTTGGAGCTAGAACCGGAAGCCTACATTATTGCCCTGGGAATCAGCAAATAGATTTATTTGTTTACTCAAAAAGAATACAAGTGATTGCTCCAACGTCTTCCAAGAATTTTAGATTAGTTTTGTTTTTTGTTTTGGGGAGTGTGTTTTATCTATTTTTGCTTTTTTAACAACAGAAAGAAGACTTTCACACATTTTCAAAAATAAAAATCAGTTATACAAAACAAAATGCACATGCACAAAGTCAACAAAGCCGTACATCCCTGTAAACCAACACCCTCCTGCAACAGAAGGCATTGTGCTCCCGATAACCCCAATAATGTGATACAGTCATACAACAGCTACATCTCCTTAAAGGCTGCACACTGGGAAATTTCCCTACCAGAATAATTACCTAACAATTCTTTCACTTCTTTATCCCAAGTAGCTATAGCAAAAGTATTTTACTTCTGGACCTCTTAATCCAGTCTCACAGTCTATTAGTTGCATGAAATTCATCGTTACTTCTGGGATTAGCTCCTGCCCAACTTGCAAGGACTCATTTCCTACCATCCAGGTAAAATGAATGACTCACTTTTCACTAAATATGCCTTGGCTCCTTTATTCAGGCTGCTTCCACTCTGGAAATGCTACTGCCTCCCTTCTGCCTTTTGAAATTCTCTTCATCTTTTAATTAATGATAACAGCTTCATGAATCTATTCAACTCTAGGTGAGAATTTCTGTCTTTGAACTGCACAGATTTCTTTAGTGCTTTTTTTATGCACTTACTATACTTTAAATTCGGATGTACCTTCTTCATCTTCTCTAGTAATGAGCTCTAATTTCTTTTAAGATATAGATTATATATAGCCCCTTATACATGATAAAAATTTGTCAATATAATGCATGAAGAGAGATCTACTTTGTGCTGGGAACTATGAGCCTGTAAAGTTTATTAAATTATATAATCTCAGAGCTGTCAGCAATCGCACACATTTAAGGCAGTAGAGTAAATGGATGCATGCAGGAAATAGATTCTACTGATAATTAGGCCCTTATGTTAGCTCAGTTCAATATTCAGGACCACGTATCCTCTCATGCTCTTTTAGCAGCATTTCCTTAGAATATTATAGCTCATGCTGAGGCTCTGTCCAGTCATACAACCGGGTAAATCTCCCATAAGGTTGGCATTTTAGCATAATAAAAATCATTGAGTTTGAAATTTTAAAGATGTCACTTCACAATCTGTCTTCCAGCCTTTTCAATTAAGTGTGAAATAAGAGATCACCCCACAAACTTCAGTTTAAATTCTGGTAAGTGATAATGTAGCCTGAATTCAACCAACCCCAGTGTTGAGGTTTCATTTTCTTAGAGTTACTGAAATTTCCAAGTCTCTCCTGAATTTGTTTCAGTGTAAAAGAAATGCACTATATTAAAAGTATTTAGCAAAGGGCTGGTAGCTGTCTTTGTAGGATGGAATGTTCTAGGAAGATCCATTTACTTATTTAAGAAACAAAGAATATGGCTTCTGAACTTAGAATAGTGGGTATATTTCTGATCTCTAAAGTCAGGAAGCAAATAGTGAAGCTGAAAGTGTTCATGGAAGAGAAACTAAGATGATGAAAGGGAAATCAAGGCTTCCAAAAACAATTAGCTCTCATATATCAGAATGATAAAGAATAAGAGGAGGATGTAATAAAAATGTGTGAAGTCTTTAAGTTTTTAGTACAGCAAATATGATTGATGATCATATTGACTGATTTTAAGACAATAAAACTAGGAAATATCTTTTAAAGTTTGATTGAAATCAAAAGCAGTATTATTTATAAAGTTTCTAAACCAGTAGGAATTACTGCAGTGAGGCTATGTGAAAAATTAAACAGGGTAAGGAAGAGTTTCTGAAAAGCAATAGACAAGTTCCATGGATTATAAAGAAAGAGAGGAAATCTGTGAATAGTGAACAGAAGTCTGTTATAATGGAGATTACCCCTAATATTTAGACTTTTTAAATGCCATTAGTTTTAGTGATGGTCAAGACCCTATATGTATGTTTAAGCTGGTGAGATAGATCAAATCTAATAGGTACAAGTGTTTCTGTATACCAGAGATAATTAAGGTAAGTCATTGTTCTCAATTACTATGTTAACCAAGCAAAACATTGCTCTACAGAACAAAGTTTTGTACATCTTCAGATAAGTTAAATCAAATAATAACTTTTGTAGGAGGAGGTGATAGTATTTGACTATGTAAAACTATAATGAGCAGCAATTGCTTAAGTCAGGAACTGATTTCTATTTTAGGCTGATGTTGCCTTAAGTGGCAGGCTAACCATTTCCATCAAAGAAAGAACTTTCATAGTAGTAATAACAATTTGTAATATATTAGGCAGACCTTTGCACAAACATAATATTCCCTGAATTAACATTCTCCATTAGTATAAGGAATATAAGATAATTTTGGATAATTAAATCTGGTAAGAGAAGGTTTGTATAACTTAGAAAGAAATGCTTGCATGATAATACTTTTTCTGAAATTACTACCATTCTCAATGTTTTCTATTGACTTGAATTGGCCTCTTGCTAATCCTCTAGACATTGTCTATTAATAGAAATAATGCTTACTGATAGTTTAGTTTTTATCTAGATGTAAGATATGAGTAAATATAGTCATTTCTAAGGTTGGGTGCATTATTAATTGTTTATATGATGATGATAATTGGCCTTCAGTCACTACAAACATTGGTAAATGATTCAGATTTTCTCCATCAATAATCTGTGCAATGTGATTAAAGAAAAGGAGAAATATTATGAAGAATCTGTTTGACATAACCAAGAAGTATGTATAATCTAATGGCTAACTCGAAAACTCTTAATTCAGAAACCCTCTTTCAAGAAACCCTCTTTCTTGGGTTTTTGAAATCACCTTCATGTCTACATAGCTTTGGGCAAGTTATTTAACCTCTCCCCCCTGAAATTCCTCTTCTGGAATCAGCCATCTCTGCGTTGTTGTGAAGATTAAATGAGATAATACAGAGCACTAGAAATATGGTTTGGGTCATGTAATGAAGCATAAATGCAGTGATCTTAAAACTGTCAGATTGCAATTAGAATATTGACAGACTTCTCTCTCTGTTCACTGATATTTACTAAATTACAACAACATACTAAACTTAACTCTATACTTCTTTACTCAAATGGCATTCTGTGTAACTATGTTGCTTTATTTGAGCATTAGTTCATATTGATTGAGCATTTATTAGGTGCCAGATGGATTCCGGAGTGTGAAACACCTGTCCCTGTCCTACTGCCCATACTTACTAGGCTTCCCATTACCAGCATCTCTACTCCTTGTTTTTAAAGTGTTAAACCATGTTTCTGTTACAGCTTTTCTATCCCAATTCTGGTGACATGTGCCCCTCATTTCACCAGTTTAAGATAAATCTCCACATTGGTAAAATGGACGTGAAGTTGTGGTGAGAAAAATGAACTGGCAAACAGGGAAAAGTCATGAACATCGTGCAAGCCTTAGCAATTCGTACAACATTAAAGAACTTTTGACATTCTGTATATGATGGAGCAACTAATTCACAGTGCAGTCGAAGCAGATGGGGCTCCTTGTGAACAACAGTCATTTCCAGACATGATTTTCCTCAGAATAGAGAAGAAACAAACCTCACATACCATCTCTGCCTTGTTAGGAAGTCTTTCTTCTAGAAATAACTATGAGTGTCCATTAGAAGTAAAAAGAAACAAAAATTTATCCAATAGACATCTCAATTCTCCTTGTTCTGAATCACTGGACTGTTTCTCAAATCTCTTTCCTTCCTCGGCCTCTCTGATTCCCTTCCCTCTTTGAATGTGTCTTCCTGTTATTTGGGGGAACTCGATTCAGCACGCACTCTTGGTACCAACCCTGGTTCACAGCATTCCACTTAACTACGGATACTTCTCCAATATGTGTCTGCATTTTAGACCTTTATCCTGAGCTCAGGACTCACACCTCCATCCAGTTCTCAACCAGACATCACACCTGGATATCTTCCAGGCATCATAAATTAAGCTAATCCAAACCCGAAGTTATCGGTTTCCCCCAAATTCCCAGGCTTCCTCCCTTAATGAATAGTATCAGATAACACCATAGAGATCTCTCTTTTCATTTCACTCAGTTCACACACAGAAATCACATCGTTTTAAAAAGCATTTTATTAGTGCATTACAGTTATACTTAACGGGGGGGGGGGTTGTTTTGACATAATCATACGTGCATGGAATATAATTTGCTCCATTTCAGTCCCCAGTACTCCCATTTTTCCTCCCCTCCTCCCTGCCTTTGCTCCTCTTCCTCTACCATTCTTCATCTATTTATTTATTTTTTAAATTGGTACTTTATAGGTATACATAAAGATGATTCACTGTGGTACATTCATTATTTACATAGCATAATTGAATCAAATTCATTCTGCAGTTCTTTCCCTTTCCCATCCTTTCTCCCTCCCCATCAATTCCCTTCTTCTCTTCCATTGATTTCCATTCTTTTTTCTTTCCCATGGGATCCCCCTCACATCTCCTTTTCCCCTTATTTTTCTCTAATTTTTACATAATAAGAGAAAACATTTGACCCTTGACTTTCTAAGTCTGGCTTATTTCACTTAGCATGATATTCTCTATTTCCATCCTACAAATGCCATATTTTCATTCTTCTTTATGGTGGAGTAGAACTCCATTGTGTATATATACTGCATTTTCTTTTCTTTCTTTCTTTTCTTTTTTTTTTTTTTTTTTTTTGTTGTTGTTGTTTTGTTTTGTTTTTGTTACCAGGGATTGAACTCAGGGGTACTTGACCACTGGTCCACATCCCCAGCCCTTTTTTGTGTGTGTTTTTTTTTTTTTTTTTTTTTTTTTTTTTTTAATTTAGAGACAGGGTCTCACTGAGTTGCTAAGTGCCTTGCCATTGCTGAGGCTGGATTTGAACTCGTGATCTTCCTGCCTCAGCCTCCCAAGTGCTGGGATTACAGGTGTGTGCCACCGCGCCCGACCACATTTTCTTTATCTTTTATCTGTTGATGGGCACCTGGGCTGGTTCCATAACTTGTCTATTGCAGAGATCACATCTTGAATTGAGTCATAAATAACCTATTCAACCTCCATCCATCCTCCTTTCAAATATCTGAAGCCAAAGTAACTTCTTATTCATGGACTATGATCATTTTAGCCCAATTGCTCTTTGTGCTTCACAACTTACACCCCTCACACACCCGCACGCATACCCAATCCACCCTCTACTTGTCTTTGAATAAGATTTTCTGATCATCTAGTCTGCTCATACCACTGCTGTGAGTCACACACCAAAGAGGTAAACCACAATCACCTTAGCATATTGAAACCTTCAAGATCTGGTCTATGATCCCTCAGTACAATTAGTCTGGTCTATTTTTCCAGGCTTATTGCGCTGAATGCTCCTCTTCTACCCTTCATTCTAGCCATACTGAGACTGAAGTCCCTTAGATATAGCTAAGATTTTTATCAAGTTGGTCCATTTTTCTGAAAGTCCCTGCCTCCTTCCTCCCCACCCCACCCCAGAGAACATTTGCTCATCTTTTATAGCTTAGCTCCATTCTGATTTTGTGTTAATCAGCTTTTTGTTGCTGTGACCAAAACAACTGACAAGTACAACTTGGAAAAGGAAAAGGTTATTTGGGGCTCATGGTTTTAGAGGTTTAGTCTATGTTCAACTGATTCTATCATTTTAAGCCCAAAATGAGGCAAAACATCATGACAGAAGGTTGATGGCAGAGAAAAGCTTCTCACCTCATGGTGGCCAGGAAGCAGAGAGAGGAAGGGGAAGGGACTGCAGGAAAAATGAACCTTTCCAGGACACGCTCCCATTGACCCACCTTTTCTAACCATGCCCTACCTGCCTATAGTTACCACCCAGTGAATACATTCAAACCAGAATGGACCACTTAGGTTACAACTCTCATAATCTAATCATCTCACCTCTTGCATTAACACAGGAACTTTAGGGGGACACTTCATATTCAAACCATAACATACCTTCTCTATGAAAAAATTTCTATCAAATACCTGTAATGAATCCCTTTTATGGTGAAGATCATGTGTGATTCCCTCTGCATATCCAACAACCAAAGTCTAGCATTGCGCCTGGAACCCAGTGGCTAATTAACAAGTATTTGTGTGAATGTGCAAACAAATTGATGAGTGAATCACTGCAGTAGTGATGAATTTCAACATGGAGTAGATTCCATAAGAACATGATCTGTACATAAGAATTTTAAGTCCAATGTGCTACCACATGTAAAAGAATGTCTGGGGAGGAGAGTTGCATGCCTTTGTTGAGCGCTTACAATGTGCATTATCTCACTTAATTTGAACAAAAATTCTTTAAAATAGACATCATGGAATGCCTACAATTTGCAAAGCAGTTTTTTTCATGATTTCATTGAATCCTCTCAACAAATTTATGGAGGAGATATTATTTTAACCAAGATACTAATGACAACACCAAAGCTCAGAGAAATTCGATGATTTGCTGAATATCAAACAAGCTAAAAGTGACAGATTCAGGGTTCTAGCCTAGTTTTCCACTTAGCAGAAGAAATTTTCCACAAGTTTTAAGTACAACCTATCTGTGATATCCATAGGTGTTTTAAAGTGGACATATGAGTTGCTAGTATCTTAGGATTGCTACAGAAACAATTCCTAAAAAGGATATTTGCAGAGCCTTCAATTCAAAATAGCCCATGTCATCACCATTTCTTAAACATACATAATGAAGCGCAAGGGAAATTTGCATGTTTTAATACTTGGCCAAACATCAAGAGTTTACTTCTTTAATGTGATGTATCCTTTACTTGGTCATGACAGATTTATTACTTGTGGATTTTCTCCAAATGTCATTATGCTTCCTGATTTATTCATTGGTTTTAATCTTAGAGTTAGTGGAATTGAACTTGAAAGTTGTATAATTAAAACATTAAAGTTGAGCTTTGTCTAAAAGGGGATTAAAAGAAAAACTGCTTTTGCAAATTCCAATTACTGGAAAGATGTTTTGTTTCAGGTTGCATTTGTTGGACTTGGACACATAGTTTGAATATGAGCCTGACCAAAATATATGACTAAAAGCTTGGGATTGGAATCAAACAGACTTGGTCTCATGTCCCAGATCTGTCTGTCACATATTTGGGCTCTGGTCACAGACATAGACGTACTTCTCTGAGCCTCAGTAGTCACTTAATAAAGTAAATAAGTGACACATCATTGTGATTTCACACAATAGATGAAAACTATTTCCATCATTATCATTGTTAATATTAAACCCTGCAAAATAAACAGAAACCAATGTTTGTGTTTTTTTATGTCTTTTCCACATGTCACTATGTAGACGTCCTGATCAAGTCATTCCAGGGAGAGATACTAGAAAGGTTAAAAAAGTGTCTTTTGAGCATCTTTGGTCCCCAGTCCTGGTTTAATCCCTCATGTGTGTATGCTCTTTGGCCTTCCTCTTCAGAGACCGTGTCCAAAGCACAGGACTTCTCTCTTCTCCTCTCTTGGATCTATTCCTACCAACTAACTTTCTCTGCTTTTTTCTTAGAAAGTAACTCACCCAGATTGTTATGTCTTTATTAAAATCAGATTTTGATATTATTTTGTCTTATGTTTATATATAAGAAAGAGAATTGAATCCTACGGCAAATAATTGTATAAAAATTCATTTGTTGCTGGGTATGATGGCGCATGTATGTCATCCCAGAGGCTCTGGAGGCTGAGGCAGGGGGATCGCGAGTTCAAAGCCAGCCTCAGCAATGACGAGGTGCTAAGCAACACAGTGAGACCATGTCTCTAAATAAAATACAAAATAAGACTGGGGATATGGCTCAGTGGCTGAGTGCCCCTGAGTTCAATCGCTGGTACTGCCCCACCCCCTGCAAATTAATTTGTTGATGAATACTTCTCACTGAAGAGAACTGTTGTTATATGATTTGAGCTACAGGACTCATTACATTTAGCTGGAGATAACTGGTAATAAGGAGCAGTATATTTAATAAAATCATGGAAATTAATTTCACCTTAAGCAATCACAGGTAATCATCTATATTTTTAGGATAAAGAAATCCCACATGGTCCCTTTTTCTCATTTTTTTCCTTAGTCCTCAGAAGAGGAAAAAATAACAAAGACATTGAGGTATCAGTGTAGTTTGCCTAAAACTAGATATCTATAAATGTAAACAAATATCACCCATTTAAATAACAGACTGTCCAAGAAGGATAACAAACACCTTATATTAGCTGAGGGAAACAGTTTGAAGAATGTTTGATGCTAAATTGTTCTAAAGGCATGGAACCTATTCTTAATTATGGCAAAGATAGGACTCAAAACATGCGTTAGGGTGAGTTAATAAATATACTGATTGAAAGTCAAGGATAAAGTCATGACTAAGCCATTGTTTAAAAGCTAGAAATTAGTGACGAGTTTCCACACATGGCTTAGATATTTATTTCTTAAACTGTTTGATAAGTAAGATGATTTTCTATGCTATTTTGTGTTTCTTCATTTGGATGTTTAAATAATTTTTCAGTTTTTATGAGCAGAAGAAAATTTATTGTTGCATTTTGTATCTGAAAAAAGTTAAGTTCCCCATATTTTGTGTCATAGAACCTATGAAGTACATGTTGAGTATTCAAAATTGGATTTTAAAATAAGAAATAAATTCCATCTAAAAATTATATAATGCAAGCCACTGTCATGAGTTCCTGACAGTAAATTTCTCAATAGCACTCTTACAGGCCAGATCTTCTATAGGTACTTTAGATCCTAAAAATGTAGCAGGTCCAGACTCTGTCCCCTCATTTTACTCTGCACATAGCCACCCACTCCTCTGGGTAGACTCTGATGAAAGACACTAAATTAGGAATGGACATGGTTTTCCATCACAGGCGAAGCAGAAAAATACAGATATAAAACCTTCAAAATCTGAAAATACCAAGGAAAAATTTTAACTATAGGGGGAAAAAATGATCATTCCAAATGAGAATAATTGGCATCATGTAAATTGATTCTCTTGCAAATGAAAAGACTTTTTTCATCAGCATGCTGCAGGAAGCTGTCAAAGACACAGAATTCAGACCCAGAAGAACACATCCTCTAACCTAACATGTACCAAAATCCTATAGCCAGCAGTAAAAGACTTCAAAATCCGGTGATGCCTATGAAATGAACAAGAGCTACGTGCTGTGAAAGTCTCCAAATTGATGACCAAGAAGGAAGTGGTCCAACACACAGTGCCAAAGAGCTATGAGGACACAGCCCAAGAATGAAGAATAGAACGCACCATACACTCCTAGAGAGCCTGGACAGGCCTGTAGCATTGCTTGTGGTTACTACTGTGCTCGTGGTTAATTATGTGTCTACTGAACCCATAAAAAAAAGGTGGCGAGAGAAGTGGTCTGAGATGACTGCAGCCAGTCACTGGCTATGAACATTGTCAAAGTCCAGAAAATAGAGTTATATTTTAAAAATAATAATAATAATTTGTATCTGTATATGTGTACTGGTAGGTGTAATACTTTGAGATCTTCATAACTAGTTGTGTCTTGGCTTTGGCCTCTTTCTAGTTACCAGCTCTACAACGTGCAATCATCTGGCATTTAGTTTTGTTTTTAAGGTTTTCCTTATTATGCTGTTGTATAAAATACTTAGAAGCGGGTAGAATCTTCTTGCAAGCTGAGTGTTCCCAGATTTTAAAAAAATGACTGCTCCAAATGACATTGTGTGTACTCTAACCTAGAGCAGATAGAAAGAACAACATGAAAGGAAACAATATAGAAGCATTATCTAATTAGGGACAGCTTCACAAGTACAGGCTGGATAAAACTCAAATGTTTTCTGATGAATGAATAAATGAGCAAAATGAATGCAGAATTATTATTCAACAACAATTTTATTAGGAATCTAAGTATCAACAAAAAGAATTGTTTATTACACAGAGGAAACATTACAAATAAAAAGTGTGGCAAACCATTTACCCTCAGGTAAGAAATGTGTGTTAAAAATGAGTAACCAAGCATCTATATACCATCACTACTGCTACACCTCACAGCAACACCCCAAGGGTGGCAACCCAGCACCTGAGCCAAAACTAAAGATATCCAAAAAACCCTCTGAAAACCACAAAGTAATCTGAGCATTCATCCCTGCAGAGCAAACCCAGGTGTCATGATGAGAGCTTTCCTCAATTATTGGAAAATAATAATTTTTCTGCTAATATTCTCTGGTGATTGATGTATTGCTGTTTTCTAAATGTCTCTTCCCCTCACCCACATTAGGATCATCGACTAGTTAACTTAATCATGTGATCGAGTTGGAGAAGCTTGTCTAAAGTGCCTTGATTTTTTCATGTATTTAAAAAGCACTTAGCTGTAAATAGGTGGATTTAATGTAACCACATAGCTTCCTAATGAGAAAACAAACATTAATATGTAATGTTTCTTCATTGTTTAGTGTCATTCAGACTTTAGTTTACTTTTTATCTTCAACAATGTGATTTCTACCAGCAAGTAAAATATTTGGGAATCTATGTATATATACATACACACACGTGTGAGTATGAGAGTTATAAATATTTATACATGACTATGTAAAAAAAAAAAAACACTTTACAAAAAGGAATAGCTTCTCTTTTAACCTAAGTCAGAATCACTTCAATTTTATAAACTATATTCTATGCCAATTTTCTAACTCTTTCAAGTATGATATTAATACCTATGATGTTAATAGATAATATGTTTCTTAAACCTTTTATGTGACAGTAGTTTTCTTCTCGTTTCCATAAATTGAGACCACACATAATGACATAAGTTCCCATGAATTCAGTAACTTTTAAAATGGCTTTCTAATTCTTTGTGAGTATATTTTATATACATATATGTGTGTATACACATATATACATATACATATATATAATTTAATTTAATTCAGACATTTAATAAATATTCACTAAGTATTATATATCTGTACAAAAAATTACCACAAAATTTAGCAGCCTAAAACATTCAACTTTTATATAACACAGTCTCTGAGGTCAAGACCAGAGTGATGTACCTGAGTAGTTCTGGCCCAGGGTTTCTCAACAGGCTGTAGTCACACCTAGTGAATGTGGATTTAGTCATCTGAAGTTTGCCTCAGTCTTGAAGATTCACTACTCCCCAGTTCATGCTCATGAATGTCAGCTCATTAAATCCCAAGTTTTCAATTCTGCAAATATTTCAATGAAACTGACACAGGTGAATTAAAATAGAGCTTCTATATCCTCTATTAATTAAAAAGACCGTCCTATAAATAGAACACCAGGACAATGTAGTGTATCTTTTACGTATATAAGTTGTCCTATAAATAGGACATTGGGCAAGTATGACATCTGGAACACTGGGACAAAATGGGTTTAATAAGCTTCAGTTCATCATTGGCTATTGGCCTCAGTTACTTCATGTGCATACTCTCTACAGGTAAGCTCATGAAGTGGCAGCTGACGTTCTTCACACAGTACAGGGCAGGGAGGAAAGGAGGGGTAAAGGGAGAAAGAAGAAAGATGATGATCTAACCTTGTAATCTTTCATGAGCTACTTTTGGAATCACATACCATGAATTCTGCCATATTCTTTGTAGACTTATGTTCTAGTGAAGTGAGGAGGACGAACAGATAGAATAGTGCACTAGAGGGACTGTAACAGAGAAAGGAAGAGTGATGGAATAGAGTTTATTTTAGATAGATAGATAATTAGTGTAGATCTTATTCATGGTTTGGGGTCAGTCATACTATTTTGATTGCAATGCCTATTGAAAGATTCCCACTGAAAATAATTTGGCAAAAAGAGAGGGTCTCTTCAAATATTCCATTGTTTCAACCCTAAGAGCAAGGAGTGCTATAGCTAGGGCCTCAGCAAGGCTAGGAGACTCAAAGTCAACAGAGCTCTTTGCCAGCCGTCTTCACTAGGTGGCTACATTATTCTAATTGTGCACTGACCCCTACCATTGATGCAAGGCACTAACATCGCTCATGAAAAATTGCTTTCCCGGTCTACATTAAAACAAATAATCAAAGACAATAACAACAACAAAAATGATAACCTGAAAGAAAGGCTTTGACAGGATGACTTGCGTCAGGTAACCCCACCCATCAACTAAAGCCTAAGACTGGGGCGTACAGAATAAAAATGATGTCTCAGTAAGTGAAGGATGGCAGCCCATGAAAATCCAAGTGAAACAGGATATAGGCTTTTTGTGAAGTGTTAAGAGAGCAGAGTTTGCTGAAAAATACGGTGAGCAAGGTATCCTTGTCTCTGAGACTCAGAAACACAAAGCAACTCCCCTGAGGTGGCACAGACAGGAACTAGCTGGGTGAGATGTCCTGGACTTCAGCACACTCCTGTGGCCTTTGGACTGGGGCATTTCTAGGAGGGCTCCGTTTTCATGGTGCCTCATAAGAAAGTTCTTTTTTCACGTGGCAGTATGTATCACAGATTAAGTTCTCTTAGAAGCACTTCACCCAAGGGTAGTGCTAATCATGGAGAGTGCCAAGCTTGATGGCGCAGCCCAAAACCATTCACCATACAGTTGTCAGCAAGTCATCTGCCCGAGGGTCTAAAAAAGATTAAGGTTCAAAGCAGATATGGGAGCCCAGGTATTCTATGTCTCAGTCCAGCACCCTTTGCCTTCCACCTGGTAGGGTAGAGGATCCAACCTATGTGGTCAAGGCAATTCCCAGAGAAAAAGAAAATGCCCAAGGGTGAAGCAGCTTTCCCAAGAGTATCAATAATCAATAATAAGCAGGTTGATTAGAAATCCCTCACCCACCCCTTTAAAAGGCTTCCTATATAAAACTTGAGAAACTCCTCTACAATGCAAGGAAAGGCAGGTTTGAGGGCATAACTTTAAATATAAACTCTAATAAAGTAAAACTGAGCCATTTCATCAATTTCTTATAATATTTGAAGTTCCATTTTATTTTCATCACAATTATGCATTTAAGTATTTTATATGTCATATGAAAAAATAAAAATCTGGCTTTACATGATGGCTTTAGAAAAACAGACTGAAATTATCTTAGCCAACACCATTATCATGACATTGGGTAGCAACTATTTAGATGCTGCTTGTCAAAAAACAGCATCTGGAGACTGAATTCCTATTTCTCTTTGGCTTGCAAGAATCATATTTAGCTGCTAAATATAGTCCTATGTATAATGCACATTTAGAGTTTGTGTCTTTACCTTATAAGGTAAAAAAAGTAGGTGTAGAACTGTCATAAAATAGATAGTGCTACAAATTCCACTGGCACCAATAACAAGACCCAGCTGTGCCTGTTAAACTTTCAAAAAACAAATTTTAGGGCATGCACGTATTTAGCCAAGTCTCACTATTTCTGAGAGCATCTCAGAGTTGTTAACAGTTCTATTTTAGCACATAACAGATGTGTCAATAAATGCTGAGTTTCTAAAAATAGCTTTTTGAATGTACTTTTGAAAAATTAGCATGTTACAAACTATCAAAATTTCTGACATGAGGTTGGTCTGGGGTCTGCACTATGTGATTGGTTTATGTCATCCTTGTGGAAATTTCTACCTGAAACCATTTCTCAATCCCAACACTAGTGTCTTCCTGAAAGCAAACATGAGAAGAAAGAAATCAATCATGCTAATTTGTGGCACCAACTACAGATGTTGAATAATATGAAACACAGAGTTAAAAAGGGGTATTCTAAAGTAAAAATGGATACTGATACCATCATCAGTCAGCTATTAATAGACCCTTCCCTGAAAGTAACTTATTGGGAGTACAATTCATGCATGAAATAAACAAGTCATCTGAATCAGTATAGTTCTGTACCTGATGCAAAGCCTGCTGTCTACTAACCTATTTTTTACTGATTTCAGTTTTCTTGGTGTGTTTTCAATTGATTATTGTGGAATTGTCATGAAGACCTTGACTGTATCTTTTTGATGAGAAGTATACCAATCACTGAAGCAGTCCATCCCACCCATTTCCTGCTCATCAATGTAGATGATCGTCAAAAGAAGGCAATTCAGCACAATTGGCAATGCCAGTAATTGCAGACTTAACTATCAGTCAACCCATGAATACACTGAGCCTCTCTTAATGCTCTTGCTAAAGAGACTCCATCATACAATCTAACAGTGTCCTCATCTTGATATTAACCTTCCAGGAACCAGAAAGCATTTAATAAAAATGATGTCTGATATTTCCTAGATAATCATTCCATTCCAAGCACTATACTTAATGTTTTACAAATGCAGAGTTTAAATCTTACGATGTAGACACAATTCATAGTCTCCCATTTACTCAGGAGATATATTGAGGTCAAATTATTCACATAAGGATTCTTAACTAAGAGGCCAGGCTTCAGAATTGCTGAAGTCCATGCTCCTCTCATCTCCAGACTCCACTTCCTGGCAAAAGAGCTAGATTCTCTCTTATTTCTAATCCAGAGGTTTAAATGGTAGGTTGTTATCAGGAAAGTGTGGGCATATAAGCCTGCCTTGTACAAATCAGTGTTCAGGACCTTGACCAATGACCTCATAAGAACTAAAAAAGTTGAAATTTCATTCCTCTAAGACTTTAGTATAAAAAATTAATAGCAATTATTAGCCATAGACGAGACTATCTATTATAATTATAGGGGGAAAAAGGTCCCCTAAAGAGGGCAGAAGTTCATGATAAGAGTAAGTTGAATCCCATATAACATTGTTAAATATCAAAGAATATTCTTGTATATATGGACCAAAAATGTGCATCTACTGTCACCAGAATTTATATATTTACCTTGCCCTCTTCCTTCCACGTAAAATCTGTGACTGGTAAGATTGGGTCCTGCTGAAGAGAGATCAGTAGAGTGGAAGGGGTGTCTGGGGAGTTGGGGAGTGGGTGCTGGGAATTGAATCGGAGTGGGTTGAGTTCCATACCTTTGTGATAATGTCAGGATGTATCCTGGTGTTGTACATAACTAAAATAAATAAATAAATAAATAGAAAGATAGGGTCCTGTACATTTTGGTCCTCTTACTCACATGCTATGAGGATTTCTTAGAATCAAAACAACTCTTGATTTTCAGTCTGAAGTGCTTTTGTTCACACCCCACAAGTTAAACCTATGCATGA
The DNA here is from genome assembly GCA_025594165.1 of Tamias sibiricus. Lineage (NCBI taxonomy): Eukaryota > Metazoa > Chordata > Mammalia > Rodentia > Sciuridae > Tamias > Tamias sibiricus. The sequence goes on from CM046663.1 coordinate 24,587,996, forward strand.
TTATTTCTATTGTCAGTCACTTCCAGAAATCTGTTGTAACAAGCAGCAGTGGCAAGTACAGGAAATGAATCACTAACCTTTGACCTTCAGCAATGTCTGCACCTAAGATTTAAAGCTCACACATGTTTTAAAAAGAAAGATTTTCAACTGAAAATGCCTATACCTGAACCACCAGTATTGCTTTGGACCCTACTTCATCTTTTTTTTTTTTTTTTTTTTTCCCTTGGCACCTGGGGTTGAACCCAGGGGCGCTTAATCACTGAGCCATATCCACAGCCCTTTTAATATTTTATTTAGGGTCTCACTAACTTGCTTAGGGCCTCGCTAAGTTGCTGAGGCTGGCTTTGAACTCACCATCCTCTTGCCTCAGCCTCCCAAGCCACTGGGATTACAGGTGTGAGCCAAATGCCCAGCCCTACTTCATCTTTCGCTCATGGCCTAGGCTTTAAGTTAATTTGGTATCTTAAAAATTAATATAAAAATTGGGGTCCAAAGATGTTTTCTTTTCTTATTGTGAAATTAAGCATTAAAATATTTTAGGAAATACTAAGGAAGTTCTTAGATAATTTGGTAAAATGTTACTAATACAATGACATTTTGCCTTTGCTTCTTAGCCCCAGAGCAAATTCAACTTTTCCCTAGGGCTGAGGTAAGAATAGCATTGTGCTCAGACTCAACCTTCTTTTTACTTCCAGAAGTTATGTCTGAAATTCCAAAGGAAAAGGCCACTTTTGTTTTCCAGGCAAATCCTTTTGCATTTATATATTTCAGATTAAATAACTTAAATATGTTGTTTTTAGAGCTAATTTTAAACCAAACACACTGTTGATGTCTCCAGTGGTAAACATTTTCAGGAAAGGCATTCCTCTCAAAAACACAGATCCTTAAAAATACCATGTGCTTTAGTTAATTTTATACCAAAAACCCTATTGCGAAAAAAATATATAAAATATTTCGTAACAACACTGAAACCACCTTGTGGTAAACAAAAGTGATAAAATGTTTCCTCAGAATATTTCTTTGTATAAATCAAGACAACTAAAGGTCAGATCACATGGTTTTTGACACAAGACAGCGGTTGACATGAGAGCTTCAAAAATATAGATTAAAATGTAATGTTTTGTATTTATCCTATTAAATTTTTATGAAAGATTGATTTAATTGCTTGTATGTTTGCATATAAATGACTAAATATACTTGAATAACAATAATGCTTTTCCAACAAATATTCAACAACAAGGATTATTCCTTGTGAATATCTTAGTACTATTTTCACCAAATTATTTAGGAACTTCCTTAGCATTTCCTAAAATATTTCTTATTCTTAATTTTATAATACCAAAACCATCCTCCTGTCCCCAATTATTATTATTTTTATACTTATCAAGTTTGCTTGAGGCCGATACCATAAGGTGGATTGAAATGCTGGAAGAAAATATTGTAACAATATAAATATGTTACAGCCCATTGCTGAAGATAAATTTGGTTCCAAGCATCCCAGTGATGATATTTATTCACCCACTTTTTCAATTAACTTGAAGTTGGAAAAATATCAGGAAAACATATATACCAAGTTCCTGATTGTCAAATTCACCTAATGTCAGGTGTACTTTCTTGACAAATTGTCAAAAAAAAAAAGGAAATTTGCTAGATTTGTCTTGAGAGCGCCCCTCGTTTGCCCCTGCCCTAGTTCTTAGACACAGACTTCCTCAATCTTCACATTCCCAGTGGGTCTGCTCACATTCTTTTTGCGCAATGGATGGGCTGCCAAAGATAAAGTTCAAGCCAGCCTTCAACCTGCCTCAACTTGAAGATTTCTGAACTTACTCCAGCTCTCAGATCTAGTACCTAGTGGTTCCATGCTCCCAGAGTGATCTTGGAACCTCAGACTTCTACTACCAGAAGAGAAGAGCCTGATAACTATGGATAACTTTTCTATTGATAGAAAAATAGGCAAATAGATGATAGATAAACAGATAATTACACTTTTATCTTATATCCACATATACGTACACCTATATGAATATATATGTGTTTTAATCTGTATGAAGCCATGTGAAGTAATACAAATGTTAATCATTTGGATTTAGTCATTCCACAGCATATGTATACTTCAAAACATTTATATGGTTTTTAAAAAATACAGTTTTATCTGTCAATTTAAAAAAAAAATGTTATTGCCGAGCTCCCAGAGGAATGAGAAATCCAGAGAAAGGACCCTGTCATTTTGAAACCCCTCGTACTGCTCTCAGCCCTTTCACGATCTACTTCTAGGCATAGGCAAGTTATTTTTCCAGTCTTGAATACCTAGGAGTATAAAAGCTGGAGTCCCTAACACACCGTAGGTGAGAACCCTTGTAAATTTCCCCCATTTGGGGATGAGACTGAAAAGTGTCGTCTCTTTTAAGACATAACATGAAATTTGCCATATTAACCAAAAGGCAATGAGTTCTCACATCCACTGCAACCCTGCTTTAAGACATCAGCCAGGAGCAGCATGTCTGAAGGATAACAATGGCTCCCACTCTCAAGACAGTTTTGTCAACACTTTAACAAAAGGTACCTATATACCAGCTTTGGACCAAGGCTCTCTGCTTTCCAGACCCAGCCTACGGTTTCTGCTTATCAGCCTCAGCCCATCATCTCCCCAGCAGGAGGTTTCTGCTCACCAGCCATGGCCTGCTGACTGGAGCAAGGTCACCCAGTTCAATTTCATCACTCACTTTCCTTGGGTACTGTCCCTCAGTCCTACCATGATATCCTTTAGAGTTCCTTTTTTTAAATCTTTGTTGCCGCCTACAGCAACGATACCGCGGGAAAGAAATCTGAGGCAGACTGGGAATGAATGGTTCCTTTATTCTTGCTTCTTCTTCTCTGCTTTCTCTTCTGTTCTGTTCCCCTGATTCCCCCACAGTCTCTTTATACTCTTTACCTTAACGAGCATACATGTGTCACAAGCTCAACTTACAGGTGCGGCACACAGGGCCCATGGACACAGAAAGATTCTTAGTTAATTACATTAAGGTCAGGTGTAAACAATTAAACGCCTCCTCTTTGGCTCTCAGCCAGCCGCCATCTTACCTACTTCCTCATTCAAGGCTCTTACAAATCTTCTTTCAGGATTTCTAGTAGGTAGATTCTAAGGTGGCCTCAAGTCATCCCCACCTCCTGGATATCATAACTTTGTGTAATCCCCTCTTTGCAAGTGGCTAGACCCATAACTTGCTTTTAATGAATAGAATATGGGAAAAGTGATAGGTTGCTGCCCTCTTATTCTCTAGCTTACTCAGAGGGAATACAGTTTTCTGTTGTGAGCTGTACTACAGAGAAGCCCAATTAGCAAGAAAATAATGTCTGGCCAGTAAGTTTCAAGAGCCTGCCACCAGCCATGTGAGTAGGCTGAGAAGTGGATCTTCCGAAACCACCTGAGAAAGCTGAGCAGATGCTCTGCTATTCAAGCCAATAGTTCCTGTTGACCCTGATTGCAGCCTTGCCATATATATATATATTAAGCTAGCACCATTCAGCTAAGGAACACCTGGATTCCTGATCCACAGAAATTGTGACATAGCAAAATTTGATGCTTAAAATTGCTAAATTCTTTCCAGTACTGACCATTGCCATATTTCCCTCTACTGTCTCCTTCCTGCCCAACCATCTCTGGAAATTTCCTCTCCAACACCATTTTCACCTCACCTGACTGCCTTCTGGAGACTGTGGGCACAGTAGAATACCTATTTTCTGGGCGTGTTCCACCCTGATGATTCTCTCTGCTTTCCAACAGGGAACAACTGCTCTTAAGAAAGGAGCATGAGCACACTTGTCAATGATTGTAGAATTACAGATACGAGGTAGCCAAAGGGAAGGTATGCATTTGGGTGGTGGTTAGAAGAAGGCCTCTCAGAAGTCCCCATGCCTCGCTATATCATATAGCTGAGCATACTCCACCCCACCCCACAGGAATCCCTTCCCTCTGCAACAAACAGAAGATTTTTTTTTTCTTTATGTGAGCTCTGGAGGAACTGTAATATTGCAATTTAGGATTTGTAATATTGTAATTTACATTAGAAATTGTTTGCTTGCTCACTTGCTATCAGTGCTCTCCACTATATCAGACTAAGAATGCGGGAAGGGTACTATAATAGTTATTTAAATCCAAATACATTTAGAAGGAGATGTGTCATGACATAGTATAATTTAACTATTCATATTTTTTCAATTCCTGATATTAAAAGCAACTTAAATTCTGAAAGATGGTTGGTTTTAAATATGAACAATTCAATTGAAAATTTGCCATTTTTTTTAAAAGTGTATAATTGAAAAATGGTGTAACTGCTATGGAAAAAGTATGGTAGATACTCATATAATCCTGCACTTCCATTTCTGGGTACATATGCAAAAGAATCAAATGTATGGTCTCAAAGAGATATTTACACACCCATGTTCAAAGCAGCAATATTCATAACATCTAAGAGGCAGAGAAACCCAAACTTTCTATTGATGGATGAATGGAGAAACCAAATGTAGTATATACAAACAATGGAATATTATTTGGCCACGAAGAGGAGGAAATTCCATGAAATGGTGCTATGTGTGGAGGAAACTTAATGGCACTATGCTGAGTGAAATAAGGGAATCACCAGAAGACCAAGACTGGTATAGTCTTGTATACCATACAGCTAAGGAACACCTGGATTCCTGATCCATGGAAATTGTGACATAGCCAAAGTTTGTTGCTTAAAATTGCTAAATTCTTTCTGCCCAGTACTGACCATCACCCTATTCCCCTCTACTATCTCCTTCCTGCCTAACCATCTCTGGAAATTTGCTCTCCAACACCATTTTCACCTCGCCTGACTGCCTTCTGGAGAATGTACAGAATGCCTTCTGTGCAGAATGTATACTGTATACATTCCACTTATATGAGGTATCTAAAATAGTAAGATTCTTGGAAACAAAATTTAAAACCATGAATGCCAGGGAGTAGGTGCAGGGAGAAATAGGGAATTGTCCCTCAATAGGTAGAGAGTTTCAGATTTGCAAGATGAAATATTTATGCTCTGGTGAACAACAGTATGAGTGTACTTAACACTATTGGATGGCGTACTTAAAAATGCTTAACATGGTAAATTCCCCATTTTTTCTCTTTAACCACAATTTTAAAAAGTATCTACACTATGCTGATGTTCAAAGGATTAACCACCTTTTGAGTTCTTTATTGCTATATCCTGCCTCCTTCTCTGCAGGCTTCTTGGTACCTGCTACTTGGGCAGTTTCTCTCGCAAAAGCCTGTCTTGCATTGCTTGGCTGCTCTCAGAGGAAGTAAGTCTATTGTGTATTTCCTGCGAGATTATGGGAATAGTTTCATTTGGATACCCAGCTGCTGATACAACCATTTCAGAATCGCTTTCTCTGCAGGTAGTGATAGCTGTTTTTCCTAGCAGGGCAATGAAAGAGAAGAGGCAATTTCCTGTGCATGCATCACTAAGAGGGAAATCAAAAACCACCTTATGACTTTGGGCACACTTTGAAAGTCCCATAATTCCTCCTCTTGACAAAAGTGTGTTATCACTCTGGACTATTCATTTTAGATTGGTCTGAAGAACACAAGGATCATCCAATGTACAGTCAATAAACTCTCAGAAAAATTCTGTTTCCTTTAAATTTTGCTTTAAATAGTTCTAGTCCCCTACAACAAAATCTCAAAGCATGAATGGAAGCTTTTTTTTTTTTTTTTTCTTTTGGTAGCCAGGATTTAACTCAGAGGCACTGGACCACTGAGCCATATCCTCAGGCTTATTTTGTACTTTACTAGAAACAGGGTCTCACTGAGTTGCTTATCACCCCGCTAAATTGCTGAGACTGGCTTTGAACTCGCAATCCTCCTGCCTCCGCCTCTTTACAGGCATGAGCCACCGCACCTGGCATGATGGGAAAATTTTATGTGAAAAGATTTTGATTGAAAAGATTTTTATTACTAAAGTTTGGTAATTAGCAAAAAATGACATAGAAATATCTCATTGATAAAATACAATTGTTAAAAAGAAAAAGACTGCTGTGGGAATTCTCCTTTAGGGTGTCTTCTAGGATGCTCCGTGGAGTACTGCAAAGGATTTTTCCTTTGGTTAAAAGACAGCAGCTCTCCTTTACTCCCCACTGGACAGTTAAGGTCTTAACTTTCTCTTTTTCTTCTTTCTAACCTCCTTTAATTTTTCACATCTCTTTGGACACTCCACTTACATATCAAGAGAATGGAAAGAAGGAAAAGGGAAAATTAAAGAAACAATTGCAGAAGAAATGTATACACTCATCATAAATTATACCCTATATAAAGAATGCCTTACACAGATAGGATTGTGCTAACAGAGTTATGATAGTATTTTCTCCATGACCGAATAATTTATAATAAGAATAATTTATGTAAATATCACATGCATTGGCCAACTACAAAATTACCGGTCAGACTTCCTGCTTATATTGGAATTTCTAATATATTTTCAATTGTGCCAAACAGTTCTGTGAAAAGTTTTAAGTTTGTAGACCCAGTTATACTTACTTGTTTTCTTCTACTGAGATTTGTGCAAAAAAAAAAAAAAAAAATCAGAAAAGGAATAAAAGGAATAAATAAAAAGGAATAAAAAAACACTTACATAAAAGGGGAGCAAATCATTACCCTTTAATTAAAGTAGACCATAAAGAAGGCAGAAAGAGCTGAACTGTTTTTTTTTTTTTTTCTACAGACAAAAAAGTAAGTGTGGCCTTCCTGATCCTCATATACTCTATAAACAGGAAGAGAAGTAATTATGCATTATTTCTAATAACTTTTAGGTCTATCATCACATTAGGGGTGTGGATTATAGATATTATCAATTAATCACTGATAAAATTTCAAATCTTATATTTTCTCATTTTAAGCATACTTCTGATTTATGAGCCATATTTTAATTACAGAAGTTGATAATGTACATAAAATAAATTGGTAAAGCAGAAATAATGTCTTAGTGAAAGGTTTAGTAGAAATAGTAGCCAAATCCAAAATATTCAGATTTTGCTACTTGGCAAAAATAAATGCATTTTCAAAAAGCCCTTTAGATCAGGGTCATGGGGGTGTATACAATTGTCAAAGCTCTTCAAACTGTGTACTTAAGTCTTGCTCATATACCTGTATGTAAATTATACTTTAATTTTTAAAAAGAAATCCTTAGACATAAAGCCCATATAGCTACAGTCACTTAATATAAGAGAAAAATCCAAGAAATAGAAATGTTCCTGCTGTTTGCTATTGATTTGTTCAGTCACTTTAAATCTTTTTTATGCTCTCACTTCAACCACTGTTTGATCATTGGATCTGATCCTCAGGGAATGTGTGGAAAAGTAATTGAACCAACTCTGTCTGCATTTTTCACACACCTTGTCCCTCAGCATTCACGAATTAGCAAGTTCAAGGTAGGTTTAGAAAAGCACATTCCTATCAAGAGGATTACATGAAAGTATTAGCCTTTTTGTGGCTAAAAGGGCTTTTCTTTTTTCTCTCACCAGGGGAAAAGGCTTGCTTTGGTGATCTCCCCATGGCAAACCTCTTTGAGGATTGAATTTTGAAGTGCATTCAAGCCTGTCTTCAGGACTTTCTGGTGAGAGCATTTGAGGGAGATACTGAGATGTTGTCCATCACCACATTTCTGACTTTAGGAGGTAGTCTGAGTCAATTTGGAATTTTGACAGATTTCCTAGAACACTTTGAAAAAAGGTCTTTAGAAAAGCAACTTTGTAAAAGACTCCACATTTATGTGGCGCCACCAAAGTAAAATTTTCAGAAATACAAAATTAGTCCACATCTAAAAGTTTTCAGGAAAGAATTCCTAAACTTTGATACATTTAGCTTATATATACAAATTAAATTTGCAAAGTACTTAACTTCTATTGAATTTATAAATAAAGTTGACAGTAAGAAACTTTTAATCATAGGGTGAAAAACACCTGTGTGGTAGCAGTATTGCCCCCGCCCCCCAAGGCATGAGAATAGAATGTAAAAAGAAAAAGGCAGTTGGCCAAAGACCCATCTGTTCCCACTGTTCTGTAGTTTTTCAAGGTCACCCTTTCAAGGTCAGTTTGTCAGTCTGACTGATTAATTAGATCAAGAAACAAGTTTAATCCTTTCCCTTTTTATATAAAAGAGAAAACTGATACCCAATTTCTTATGACTTGATAATGAGGATCAAAGTGTTAATTTTACATGATCACCTTTACACTTTAAGGTGAATTTTTAAGGTTAAACTTCAGTGAGATATTATTAATTTATAAAACACTGTTTTCTCAAAAATAAGGAAAAAAGAGATTTAGTCTCTGTAATTAAATTAATCCAAAGTACTAGTTTCCATAGCCAGATGATATGGATTCAAATCCTAGCTCCAAGTCCTGGTCTTACAGCTAGTTTTGTGACCTTAAGTGAATTTTTGAGACCCAATTTCACCATTTATCAAATCATGAAAAATAATACCCAGTTCAACAACTACTCTAAGAAGTAAATGAGCTTCTATGGATGAGGTGCCTAATATAGACGGTAGTTCCCATCCTGTGTTTTCAGTTCCAGATTAGAAATATATATGTTTACCTTAAAATTATTTGGCTTTGTTCTTGAGTATGACAACTAGAACTGCTAAAAGTACAATTAAGTAGTGTAAATGGGATTGTCAATCTGTAGAAAAATTTCTTGAGCTCAACAAAAAAGAAATTAATTAACATTAAATGAATAATAATTCACAAAAGTCCCTATGATTGAGTGCTAAGCAGTGGTTAAGAGTCAAAAAGCGCAATAAGAAAAAGGAAGAGGTAGGTAGACCTTGGTGAGGACTGGAAGGACCATCTGGAATCAGTGGAAGACAAAGGAATGGAGGTGGTGGTAAAGATGAGAGGGGGACGGGGAAAGAAAGCCACCTTACAAGGGTCTGATGTATGCAGAGAAGGTTGGCCTAAGAAGGACAGGTACAAAACTGCCCTTGGTGGAGCCAACTGAGCAAAATAGTCATACACCAAATGCACCCATATAATCCCTTATCCACACAAAGCTATATATTGCTACTTGGCTCTGGTATGAAGCCACTGAATGCTGACCTTGTTTTTACTTAGGGAGGATAAAGGCTGTGTTCAAAACAGCCAGATTTGGAATTAGTACTCACAACCCCAGACCATATTTCTCATTCCTTCCACCATACTCTTTAATCATGCTCTTAACCATATTTCACACTTGAAGTTCACCTTTTAAAATAGAAATTGATTTTCTACTTCCAGTTTCCCATAGAGTATTTCACAAGAGCCCCAAATCTAAGATTCTCCTTCTACTCATTCCATTAATTAGCGGGGAAGCAAGAACAAGCCACCTAGTAGTCTCTGGGCCAAACTGCTACATAGAATGGTTCCTTTTGGGTCTGAAATTTCACAGATTCTGCAGGGACTTTGCTGAGAACTAGGGAGTATCATCCACTGCACCTCACAGCCTGAATTTTAGACCAGGATTGGGCAGATCTGTCAGTTACTATTTTCTCCCTCTGTGCCATAAATATGGAGTTTTAAGGATGGATAGGAAGACTCCATTTTATTGCTCTGTTTGGTAAATTATTTCTGTATCTCCTATATGTATCAAGTCCCTCACGGGTGCAATATAAAAAATGACCTGGCTGTGACACTTCAGGACTTCAGAGGGAAAGAATTGTGCTAGACAAAAAAAGAGAGAGCCTTTTCTGGTGTAGCAAGGGCCTGAGAAGAAAGGATCGATCGTCCTCTTTCGTGTTGTGGCACCTGAGGACTTGAAACTTAAAAAATAAAACAAAAACACCGCCAAGAGTAGCACCCCCTACCTGTAATCCCAGCACTTGGGAGGCTGAGGCAGGAGGATCACGAGTTCAAAGCCAGCCTCAGCAATGGCGTTCAATTCCTGGTACCGGGGGAAAAAAAAAAAAAAAAAAAGGAAAGAAAGAAAGAATAGTACTCCTAAACAAACCAGGTCTTAAAATGACCGCAGAACATTTATCTGAAAGAAAACTCAACTCTAGGCATTTAAAGTCCAGGTTAACACGTTTAATGCAGAGGTTCCTTCTAGTCTGGAGTCCCAGAGAATCACTCGTACATGATTACTTGCTCTTGATTCAGTTCTTCCTTGGAAGAACTTAGTATTATGACAAATAAACAGCCTTTAAGGATGCGTCTCTGGCCGAGGACTGCCCTCTTCAGCCAGCAGCTCCCGCTGATGCTGTCCAGGCATCGCCCAAGGGGAAAGGTTGCCGCTCGGTCGGAAGGCGCGGGAGGAGTCTGCGGTGATTGATGGGGAAGAGACGAATGAATAAAAGTACTTGTCTGGGGACAACAGAGACCCTTGGCGAGCTGTGGAAGCTACAGTGTCTGGCATTCTCTCAGTGTTTCGTCAGAGCCAGGCCCGCCTGCAATACAGGGAGGCGTGGTCTCCTCCGGGAACAGGCTGGAACCGAGCTGCGAGCTGAGCGCGGCCCTTCTGCGTCTGGGCAACAAGGTCTGGGATGAGCTTGGTGCGTCGGATCTTCAAGGTAAACGTTCTGGCTTAGCGTCTAATTAAAACCAACGACTGAATCTTGTTCTGGGGTTTCAGCCTGGCTTATTAGTTGGGGGGGGGGGGGGACTAAGTAACTAGATCAATAAAACTTATAGATACAGCAAATTAAAATGAAGTTGGGGTAAAGGCGAGTAAGTGAATGTTGGAAGCCGCTTGGAAGAGACAGGACCTTCCAATTCAAAGCCCTATTCCCCTAAATTGGACTGAATTGAGAAGTCTCAGATTATTCTTAGTCCACTGGAGCATTCCCGGGCGTGCCAGGAGTAACCTTTTGCAGTCCACCAGGCAGTAGCGGCTTTCGCACGCCGGGAGGTGTCTTTAAATTCAGACTCTGGGTGGTCGGAGTTCCCTTACAGAGCTAAATGTAGCGAGTAACATATGCCCTTGACCTCTAGCTGCTTTGATGCCCTAGTCCCCACGTTGAGCTAAAACACAGTTGTCTTTCTCCCCGCACATCGAAGAGCTGCAAGCTTTGGGACACACATCCTTCCCTCCCCGTCACACCCCTTCCAGAATGCCCCGCCCCACTGCCAGTGATTTACCCCTTGGCCGGACATAGGAAAATAACACTGGGAGAGGAGTCGGGAAGGAGATTCTAGGCGCACCGGCGGGTGACGCTAGCCAAAGTTCCCCACTGGCGCGCAAACTTAAGTTACTTTTGCGCGCGGGTAGTGGAAACGCTTCTGAGCTCTGCGCTAGCGTCCGCAGAGTTGGGGCGGTGGTAGCTGATCCAAGTGTCCTGTCTTAATTCCCCTGCCCGGATCCAGACTAAAAACAGCCCAGCGGTCACCGGACGCCCACTGAAGCAAGCGGCATGCTGACGCCACCAAGCCTGTGCGGATGCGCCTTGGTGGCGCTGGTTCTTGCCTGCGGCGTAGCGGGAGTCAGGGGAGAGGAGAGAGGATTCCCGCCAGCCCGCGCCACTTCGTGGTTTCTGGGGACTAGAGAGATAATGACGCCGCCTACTAAGACCTCCTGGCCGGGAAGTTCCAACTCCAGCCTGCCACAGTCCTTAGCACCTGCACAGATGCCTAAAGGAGGGAGAGTGGCGGGAGCCCCGCCACGCACTCCTTCCCTTCCCCCTTGCCAAGGAAACATTGAAATCAAGGAGACATTCAAATATATCAACACGGTTGTATCCTGCCTAGTGTTCGTGCTAGGCATCATCGGGAACTCCACACTGTTGAGAATCATCTACAAGAACAAGTGCATGCGAAATGGTCCCAATATCTTGATCGCCAGCCTGGCCCTGGGAGACCTGCTGCACATCGTCATTGACATTCCTATCAATGTCTACAAGGTAACGAACGGACTACCGTTAATATACTGGAGGGCTTATGGGAGGGTCCCAGCTGGAAAGAGGGAGATGAGACAATCTTTAGAATAAGTTTCCTCAAGAATATTCTTCCCCACCTATCAGTAGTCTTTGGAACCAAATTCTCTTCTGGTCTTTAGTAAACCTCTGCTAAACTTATTAAGACAAGTGTAGTCCCGTGACCAGCAGCATTACTATCACTGGAAACTTATTAGAAAAGGAGATTTTTTTTTTTTTTTCCTTCTCACCCCAGACTTACCAAATCAGAAACTCTGGGGTGAAACAGAATGATTTGTATTTTTAAAAGCTGTCTATGTGATTATGTTAAACTGTAAAGTTTGAAAACCACTAGTCCTGAACTCCAGTTATCTGGGTATATCTTCTTTACTCAAAAGTGTAGTCAACAAACTGGCAGCATTGGCTTAACCTGACAGTTTGTTAGGAATGCAAGTCTACCCCAGACTTCATCAGATTCTGCATCATAACGTGCTCTGGTGATTCATATGCATATTGACTTTGGGAACCATTGTTTTGGAGGACCCTGAAAGTGGGGGAGCTGAAGTAGGTTTTTAGGAAACTGATGGCCAAGAAGAAAGAAGCCCAGGCAGGTAAGTAGGAAAAAACTCCACCTGTTGCAAGTGCTCTTCATTGAATGGCCACAGTGGTCCAAGCTCTGGGTTAGATATGTTACTTCCTGGTCTCCTTCCTGCAACTCTCAAGTAGATATTTCCACCATTTTACAGATGAATGATAGGATGCTGAAAGTTTCACAATGAGCCAGACGATCAGGCCAAAATTTGGAGGTTCCAAAGTACAAGACATAAGACTGTACCCCACTGATTATTTCAGGGACCCAGAACCACTTAAAGTCTATATGGTTTCAGTAGTTAACATTGCTGTGTGGTTACCACGCACATCAAAGGAAACAGGCACAAAGAACCAAGCAAAACATAAGCACCCACACTGTTTGACCCCAGAGTGTTTTGAAACTCTGGACACACCCCAACACCCTGGTCTCAGTTTCTTCAATCCTACAATAGGGCTGCTAGTGTCCCCCTGCTATGGATTTGTGGTGATAAGAGGACCAGCCTAAGTGATAAAAGATGGGAAATTTTAAAGAGCTATGCAGATATCTAAAACTCAACTTTCTCACCACCAGCAGCAATAAAGTTCTAAATAAAAGCACAATCCAAGTATAAGGGAATGAGAATGCATTTTCTGTAATTGCCAAAGGCCACCCCTGGCCTCAGTACAAGGGAGGAAAAATGACTTTAGGGCAGGGACTTGCTGTAAGGGATACTCTGACCTCTGTGGCAGAAATGGTTACCATAGGCAGACTTATACCTTTCCCTTCATGAATGGAAGTCCTAACCCTAATAGCCATATTTTAAAGGAATTCTACACATTTCTGAGATTTAGAGATGAGACTCAGGTTATGATTCAGGATCTGGAGGGAGATGCTACAGGAAATAGGGGATAAATTGAAGAAATCCCAAAATCCTCAATAGCAACTGGTTCTGATGAACTCTACAGGTTTTTCTGGAGAAGTGTGGACTGAAAATGTGTTCTTAATATGTAGTCACAACACGAGTAGGACAAGAAGTGACCCATTTGCTCTTTAAGGAGTCCCACTGCCTAAGTCATACCATGCCATTTGGCAGAGGCATCTCAATTCAATTCATAAAACTGGAACTGAGAAACTTTCAACACAGGTATTGTGAGAAATTAAAAAGTAAGTGAAACAAGATCCCTCCCAAAAGGGAGATTATAGTCTAGTTTTGTTAGGTTTCACAGAATTTTATGGAAGTTCTATTTAGGAAGGTCTTAGTTTAAAAACTCACTTCCAGCCCCATTAGAAACCTCCCTAAACAAGCCAGCAGCTGAAGGGCAGTGTGGAAGGTGGGACTGAGAGTATTTTCTTTTGTTGTGTTAGCTCCAGATCAGATGTAAATCAGCTCTTCCAGGACCATCTTACTTTCTGTCTGATCAAATGAGTGTTTTCCATAAACCGGGGATTATCTGACTAAGAACCTACATTTCCTATCATTTCAAATTCCTTTACTACTTCCCTAGGAAGTTACATCCTTTTCCCTGAAGCCATCCAGTCTGTCAAAACTGTGTTTTTACTTTTGAAATAAACTAATGAGTCATTACAAATCTAACCATCTACCTCTCTACGTTGGTCAGAAACAGATCTATTACATAAAATTAGGTCCCATTGCTTGGTTTGAATAACATGGAACCAACCTATGCTGTTGCCTTTGGTTTAACTTGAGGCATAATATAGTGATGGTTAACACTTGTTATGTACTAGATGAGTGGTTTGTTTCGTTAAATCGCTGCAACAACCTTATTGAAGAGGTATTGTTATCAGCCCTGTTTCAGAACTGTGGAAACTACATATCAGGGAGGTGAAGTAACTTGCCTGATGTTACAACACTAAAAAGTGATTAATCTGGGCTTTAACCCAGGCCATCTGGCCCTAGAACCTGTGGTCCTCCCCATCCCACTGCACCAAGTGTAATCAGGAACAGCATGGCTTCCAATGAGCCGTTAGGACTTCAGCTGAGTACATTTGTGAAATTATGTGACACATGCTAAGTAGGATACTCGGTAAACAAGTACCAAGATTAATTTGATTTGCTTGAGGATTTCTCTCTCTCAAAATCCCTTTCAGATAGTCTGTGGTGTCTTATATCAATAATATCAGTGGATGTTACTCTAAAGACTTTATTCAACAAAATGCCTAATCCAGGACTGGTTAAAAGTCATCTATTCCTGTAAATAATTGTGGCACTATAGTAAGTTCTTTTAAAATGCATTTAGAATTTCAGCATAGTCAGGTATAATGATTCCTAAAGAGAATCATTTCTAATTTAAGTGAATTATGAATGTCATTTAAATGTATCTTAAAGTGGGCAACTTGAATCTCTAAACAAGTAATTTCTAACGCAGTGCGGTTGGGGGTTCAGTGCTATAGTTCTCTTTGAGAATCCAACTTACACAGTTTCTGGAGGTTCATAGAGTCCCCCAAAGCTTTTGTTGATACTCTCTGTGGGTGCAAAAATGTCTGTTGATTTGACTTATTGAATTTATTTAGTGTTGATTAATTTAATTTATTGGATTACATAATTATTTAACACTAATCTGGAGTTCAATAATTATAGTGTTCAACAAACTTACAAGCCAGAGAATGTCAATTTTTGCTGGAAGCGACAATTCTTGATGCAACTATAAAGTGGGGCAGGACTCCTCACAGGGGTGCTGCTCTGAGGAGCTGACAACCTTGGGAGACAGGCCTGCCCTGCCCTGCCTGGCCTCCCTCCAGGAGCTGGGTCCCTAGAAATGTTCAGGTAGAGTCAGTCCACTCTCCAGCCTCCTGTGCCAGGGGATCCTGTGTTGAAGACCAGGGAGGGGTCTAAAGACATTGAGCAAATTGTGGCTATTGAAGCACTTTAAATACTCTGGTGAACATGCTGAACATCATAAGCCTCATTTACCCATCACGTGAGTATACATAAGGCTGTGCCTGTATTGCCTAACACCATCCAGATGAAAATGGAAAATTCACTCATCCAAAGTGGATATTTCAAAATAAATATAGATATGTGTGTATATACTCATACATAAATGAAATATTCAATGTTGTATGAGTGTATAGATACATAAGTAGATAGAGGAACATCACTTGGCATGGGGCCTGGTACATAGTTAGCAAATGATAAATGCTATTAGAATGTGTGTGTGTGTGTGTGTGTGTGTGTGTTTGAATAAGAATGAAAATTGATGTTTTTTTTTATTTTTAGCTGTTGTCATTACAAATACTACTACAAATAACATGCTTGTACATATAGCTTTGCACATACAGTTGACTACTTCTAGAGGGTAAATTTCTAAAAGTGGAGTTACCAATTCAAAGGTTGTATGCAGTTGTAATTTTGATAGATACTGACACATTGCATTCCAAAGTTGTTATAGTTTTAGTACTAGTCACTATTTTATATAACATCTCCATATAAATGTATGTATATTAATATCTGTGTCTAATATGTCTATGAATCTTCAGTGATTGCCAATATTTACATGGTCTGTGTATACACCTGAACCAAAGGCTAGTGTTTCAAATCTAATGCTGGGGTGACTCTTTCCTTATGCACAAGCTTCTCACTGTGTCCTTCTTACATGAGCTAAAATGAGTAGGGTCATCTGGATGTTTGTTCCACTTAAAACCTGTTATCTGACTACTAAGCTGTAGCTACCCAGAGGTCAAGAAGCTATGAAGAAAGCAAAAGAGCTGAGCACACTTGTGTACTGAGTGTATTTGGGACAGTTTTTTGTGACGTTGCATGGTTGGGTAGTTGATTTGACTTAGTTTGCTTTGGCAGCGATATTTTAAACGACTTGGTTGCAGGTTGGAAAGAAATTTAAAATTCTTGAGCAAATAATGAGTTTTTTAATTATTTCTGGATTTTATTTAACAATGTAACTCTCCTTACACCATATTTATATGGTTTAGTTGAGTCAATATAATTCTCAAATGTAGTTTCTTTTATGTGTTAGCAAATTGAATTTGAAAAATAATCTGTAAAGTAATAAGGCAGCTATCAGTATCTGCATTAACTAGCGTGATAAGAATCCGAATGTAATCAGGTGTGCAGTGGCGGTGGCAAGCTAAAACAGTCTTGTGACTCATTGTAGTACTTTTAGATGGTTTCGCTGTTAAGACTTTGCAGGCCACCCGAAGAGGTAAGGAGGTCGCCTTCATAATTCTGAAAGGCCAAGTTGCTGATCTTTAACGTTTAACTAGTTACGATGGGATACATATAACATTAAAATGCTGGCATGTCAAAATGTGGAATTGCTTCACTGAGCCCACAAATGAGTTTTCAATGAAGTGACCCTGGCAGGTAATCAGACACTGTGTGCTCCTGGCACAATCAGAATTATTTTTCTCATCAAATTCACCTTTCTCACTATCCTGTCTTAGACTACTTCTGGTATTTAACAACTTTGCATATAATTAAACAGTTTCATAGAAGTACAAGTTGATGGAACACCATCAAATTTAACTGTTGAAGTTAAAATTTTCTGATCAATAAACTGTAGTATATGCATATACAGCAATACAAGAAACACAGGTATCATTAGGAGGGGAATCTAATTTCTTCTAATTTAATAATATTAGTAGTAGTAGTCAAATAACTAAGATATTTTAGTGACATTTAAAGATATCTTAATGGCAGAAGCACCTTATGCCAAAAATGGAAACTGTATATCTTTGAGATTTACTTATGTAAAGCAAAAAATTAATTAATTAATTAAGGAGCACCAAGTAAGCACAAAGTGTTATCTGTTTATTAAAATGTATTAAGAATAAGACTATTAGCTCTGGGTGACCTGGAATCAACTAACAAGTAAATACCCCAATACCCTCCAACATAGTGCCTACAATAGTCAATAACAGATTAATGCTTGTAAAAAAAATTATGTTATATACAAGATATAACTCAGTGGACTTTTCGACTCATACTTTCGCAAACATTCAAATGAAAAAGGAGGGGAAGCTTGGTCCCGTCTGTATGAGGGTATAGTAGTCATCGCCAAATAACAGATCAATAGCAGAATTCAAATAACACAAAAACTCAAGCCTTCGTGTTCCCAATGCACTGTTTTGTATGTTAGCCATACATCCCTGTGACAAAGGGTTAGCAAACATCGGGTCCTGGGCAATGAAAGTTTCCCTAGGTTGACTCTATAGTGTGTGTTTGCCTTTGATCTGACACTTGGTCACTCCATAAATCCAAGTCTCTAAAAATGTCAAGGTAATGTTTTCTTTCAAAATTGCAAGACTTGCCTACCTATCAAAGCCTTTACATTTTTTTTCTTTGCTCACTTAAAGTGAGTTGTTCAAGATTGCAGATATTTCCCTGTTGTCTCAAGTCCAGGCAGTCATGTTCTTCATCTCACAAAGAAAACCATATAAGGTTCTCTGTGTGGCTAATATGATATAGTTGATTATTTTTAGAGAAACATGTCAAATGTTAATAAGTGATTAAGTGCCTTAAAGGCTGTTGACAGCAAAAGCCTGAGCTGAAATAAGATATGAGATGTAATTTATGATGTGAAACAGTTTCTTTCCGAAGTTGTCAAAGAAGGAGGTTGGTTGTGTTTGGGAGAAAGCTCGGCGTGGGCACGGGTATAACTTGGCCAACAACTTGTCTAATTTTGTTCCCAATGATTTTGTATTAGAGTTATTTCTCTTTACCTATAGACCCTCTAGTGAAAATATAAAATAAGAAAATGGATGAGATGTGGTGGTAAAAGGCAGGGAGGAAGAAGAGAGGTGGGAGATGGGAGGGAGAGAGACACAGAGGAGGATATAAAGAACATTCTTTCAGAAATTTATTACCAAAGCTGACTGAAGGATTTCCCTAGCAATTCTCCCTCCTTGAGGCTCCAAACCATACTCATGCTTCTGGACCTGTTTTCCTTCTCTACTTCTTTTCTGCAGTTTCCTTGTAGTTTCCAGAAAGGAGGAAAACTGTTCTTGGGATGTTTACATTGTACACTGTCTTCTTCACCCTCACTCAGTGTTCACAAACTATTTTCATAAAAATAATGGTAGAATGAGTTAACCATCATTACCCTAAGTACATGTATGAAGACACAATTGTTGTAAAAGTACTTTATATAAAACCAGAAACTTGAAAAATTGTGCTCTTTATATGTAATATGAAATGAATTGCACTCTGCAAACCTGTATAACACAAATTAGAATTTTTAAAAAAAAGAGTTTTAAAATCCATAGTAAACAGACATCTTCTGATAGCACAATTTTATCAATGTCCCATAATATATTCCACAGACAGAAATAGGTGTTAGTACTGCATGAGATTACTTAATAAAGATTCTTCAATTCATTCAGTTGGAGAATCTTATTCCAAGGCTGTAGGGTTCTCTTTCTCCAGTTTCTTCAGGTGTCCTGTGATCTTGGAAGATCTACCTCAGATAAGGGGTAAATTGAATGGCCCTGTTGGATCTTTTCAAGATAGGCAATGTGTCAGTGAAAGTTGTTGGGGATTTTTGTTTTTGTTTTTGGTACGGAAAATTGAAACCAGGGGCACTTAACCTCAGAGCCACACACATCCCCAGCCCTTTTTTATATTTTATTTTGACACCAGGTCTTGCTACGTTGATTAGGGCCTTGCTAAATTGCTGAGGCTGGCTTTGAACTCATGATCCTCCTGCCTCAGCCTCTGAGCCTCTGGAATTACAGGCGTGAGCCACTACACCTGGCTCAATGAAAGTTTTTTTTTTTTGTACCAGGGATTGAACTCAGGGTCACCCAACCACTGAGCCACATACCCAGCCCTTTTTTTTGTATTTTTTATTTAGAGACAGGGTCTCACTGAGTTACTAAGTACCTCGCCATTGCTGAGGTTGGCTTTGAACTCGCGATCCTCCTGCCTCAGCCTCCCAAGTGCTGGGATTACAGGCGTGCCCAGCTTCAATGAAAGTTTTTAAGCACAAACTGTGGGTATATTTTTAAGTACAGATAATAGGGGAGTAGCAATCCAGTTTCTTACTTGTCTGTTACAGACTTAGAAATAAATTTTATTGTGATACTTGTTGGGAAATATATTTGAGGTGAACTTCAATTCCTCCTAAGAAATATATTCAAAACATCTTTTCTGTCTCTGCTTCTCTCAGAGGTTTTGTTAGAAGAACTTTAATTTATCCTCATAAAACCATTGTTCTATTTCAGTAAGTCATAGGAATCTTTCCAGAGCAATGGAGCACCCTCTGTTTTGTAGATGTGTATGAAAAAAACTCCCCAGGAACTCTGCCTGGCACAACTCCAGGGGCCACCGAATACATCATGGCCTATTTAAATGGTGCCCCTGGGGTTTGGTTGGCATTATTTCTGACCCACATATTTCTAACCCACACAGCACAATCTTTAAGTGATTAAGTGCATTTTGATGTTTGCAGAGTAGAACTTGTAATTTATATTTTTCCCCGAGGGCATGAATACAATGAATGTCAAAAAAGATTTTTCTATACACTTGACCAGCAGCTTACTTTGAATTCTCTCTATGTATGAATTAAAAAAAAAAGGAGTTCTGACGTGGAAATCCTTGAATGGGGATGTCCTATCTTATTCAAACACAGAAAAACTTATCTGCTATAGGAAACCTAGATAAAAAGAGAATACACCCTTTCCCCAGGACGTGATGTGCAAGCGCTGTTGAAACAAATGCTAACAGTTCATCACTAGATGGAACAGACCAGTGTCCTCCTTGACATGCTGCTCACCCACCCTCTAAATTGTCATCTCTTACAATGTCCATGTTTATTGCAGCCACCTCCATCACACTTACAGTTCCCCAGGGAAAAATAGTTCCTCACGAAGTCCCATTAGACAGTGAGAAACAGTAGGATCTGTTTTGTATCAGTCATTTCCTTGACAAGTTTGAGTAGGAAAGAGAGTGGGGGATGAATTTTTTTGTCTTTTACCTTTTCCTGCCTGCTGGGAAGGACAGAAGTCCAACAAGAGTGCAGCCTGCCCTCAAGTCCCGATCCCAGATTCCTGCCTCTGCATGTCAAGAAGACCTGATCATCCATCTGGACTAAAAAACACAAAAAGCAAATGCACAGTCACCACATTTCTCCAAAGAATATATTTAGAAAATGAGACTAAAAGGCTCATGACAAATGTTCATCATCGGTTTCTGCCTTGTGCTTAAATTCATTCATTCATTCATTCATTCATTCATTCATTCATTCATTTTCGCTCCAAAAGCACTCAATGAGTGAGTTCTGTGTGCCAGGCACTGTGCTAGGCATTGTAAATCTGTAGAATATTCTGAAACAGTTAAAGCTCAGTGTATACTCTCAAATTTAAAAGTTAGAAATAGCAAATGGTATGGCTGGTTAATGAGGCAAGTGAACATTTACTGAGCTAGACCAATGGTGTTAGACCATTAACTGGAATTTCCTGTGGGGGCTTAATTCCTTTTGGCATTAGCAGGGTATGTATTAACAGATTTTTTTTAAATTTGTTAGGAATGTAATTTTTAATTAAAAGAGAAATGAAAAATGTAAAGCTTTCTGTTGGAGAGATTTTTCATATATTTACAATATCTTTAAAGGAGGGATATTTCCTATTCATGCTTCTTATCCCTTTAGAAAAAAAAATTAAAACTATGTAACATAAAAATAATTTTTTAATGTAACATCAAAGTAATTTATTTAAATTCTCCTGCCTTTTTTCTTTCTCGGTCATTCCAACATAAAATCATGAAATGGTGGCCAGCCTCAAATAGGAACCACAGAACCAGTGCGCTAGCTTCTTTTTTCAATCTATGTTTATTTATTTGTTTGTTTTAATCATCCAAAAGAAATGCGCTAGGGAACAATATAAGCCTGAGGAGAAAAGGGAGCAGGACTAAGGTAAGCTACCTCTTTGTCATATGAACACCACACGGCCAGGAGGACCTAATGCTGACAAATCTATTCAGTTAGATCAGACAGCACAATGTGAAAATCAGTGTCAGTTGTGGGAGAATCTGCCAACTGGATGACATTTGGTAAATATTAGGGTGATAGGTTTTCAAACTTAATTTTAAGCAGAACCTAAAAATTTAACTCATGGGAAAGGATACTGAACTCCAATTTCTTTTTAGTGGTCAGACTGACTTTTTTCTTTTTTGGTGCTGGGATTGAACCCAGGGCCTAATGCATGCTAAGCACTCATGCACCACAGAGATATGCCCCAGCCTGAAACTGACTTTTTTGCTCACATGTTTGATTTGTCTTTGGTGTTCAGACTTTGCCCTTAAGTTATCTAGTTAACAGGATAAAGTCCAAAGAAAAAACTAAAAATAGGGACTGAGAAATGTGTTAACACTGGGTTGGAAGTTGCTTCCTCTTGCAATAAAGCAAATCAATTTCCTCTGCAGAGGGGAAAGATATCTTATTGTATTTGAAATTATAGATGTTGGTTATTGTTATTTTTTTCTAGTGAATGGTGAAAGAGTAAAGTTCTGGAATCATAAAAATCTGTAAGCACATTGTCTCACCAAATGGTAAAGACGGCATCTTGGGTGAGAATGATTTTCTTGCAAAACTTCACAGCTTTTCCATAGCCAGGACTTTGTTTTGCATTAAATAAGAAGATAAAGTCTTGCATTTAAATAAATTCCAAAGCTTAACGTGCACAGAGACTGTCTTGCTAGCAGCATTTCAGTGACAAAGATGAGCTTTGGTAGTGGGCATGGTTTCTGTCATTGGGTATCAGGCTGTGATCAGAGAGAGGCAAAAGACTGAGCTTTTAGGAGGAAGAGCACTTAAAGTCCTGCCACTACAAATATCCTTCTCACTACAAAATAATGGGAGCAGCAGTGCAAACTCTCACCCTGTCTTCCTGGTTTCTCAGAACCAGTAGCATCCAGTTTTGAATCAAAAGCATGAAATACTGAAAACTGATGGAGGTTAATGGTGCCTTCTGGACAGCCCTTTTCTCTTCAATATTTAAGACTGGAAAATTGTAATCTCTCAGTTATGAGTAGGTTTCTTACTATCTCTGTGTTGAACTTGAAGAACATTGTTACAATTTTCAGTTTATGTTTCCTTGTCTTCTGTGATAGCTTGGGTCAGAGGTTGGGCTGCAGGCCTCCCAGTGGTATGAAGAGTTGTAATCCAATTTCTAGGCTGAGCCAAAAACAATAGCAACCTCAAAACAGAGCTGGGATTCAGTGCAGAACTCATTTTCATTGGCTGGCCTGCTTCCCCTACAAAGGCCTGGATACTTATTCGTTTTGATTCTTCTGATGACTGTACCCACATGATATCAATATTAACATATTTGGAAATAATTTGAGAAGGAATATAATTTTTTAAATATCCAAATGTTTGGATATTATATGAGTAAAATAGCTAGATATATCATTTCTCCAGAGAAATAGAACCAGTACAGTAGATAGATAAATGCAAGAGTGCATAGAGATAATGAGGATTTGATTCAAGAGATTATGGACTTCAAGGAGTCCCACTATCTGCCATCTACAACCCAGAAACCCAGGAAAGCCAGTATAATTTAGTCCACCTCCAAACATCTGAGAACCAGGGGAGTTGGTGTTGTAAATCCCAGAGTTCTGCGGAGCAGAGATGATGAGATGAGGTAGAAAGCCAAAGGTGTAAATTCCTCCTGCCCCTATCTTGTTCTATTCTTCAACAGACTGGATAATGCCCACCCACACTGGGGAGTCCCATTACTGAGTCCCCAGATCAAATGCTAATCTTACAGACACACCCCAAAATATATAACCTGGGCCCCCAGAAGCTGGTCAAATCGACACATAAAGTTGACTATCACACTAGGTCATTAGAAAAAAAAAATTACTGAGTTTAGGCATTATACCACTATTTGACACATAGCTAAGGGTTTTAAAATGTTTTATTCAATTCTAAGTATTGTTTTTGTTAAGATCGGTTCTTAGAAACACTATTTGGCAGATGTCATGGTGGTTTTAAGCATAGATTCTGGAGTCAGTCCAGCTGGGTACATGTGTGGATCTAATACTTAAGTGAGTGACCCAAGACAGATATATTGTTATCCAATGAGGAACAATCATCCTACGGTTTTGTGGCTTAAAACAGTAAAAACATTCATTATCTCACACTGTGCCTGTAGGTCAGGAATTCAGGAGTGGCTTAGTTGGATGTCCTGACTCTGGGTCTTTCTGAGGGTGCACTCAAGTCACTGGCTGAGGCTCTAGTCATCTGAAGGCTTGACTGGGGCTGGAGGATCCTCTCATTCATACAAAGGGCCAATTGTTGCTCATTTTCAGGAGGCCTTAGTTCTTTGCACGTTGGCCCCTCCCAAGTAGTGCTTGAGTATCCTCATGACATAGCAGCTGGCCTCACCCACAGTTAGTGATCCCAGAGAGAACATGGAGAATGTCATGATGCTGTTCATGAACTACTCACAGACACTGCACATCATCACTTCTGCCACATCTCATTTGTTAAAAGCAAATTACCAAGTCCAACCTATAGTCAGGGGAAAGGGAAATCGGGCTTTGTCATTTGAAGGAAGAAATACATAAATATATAAAAGTGGATATATTTAAAGCCAACACAGCAAAGTAATAAACTTCTAAGTGCCTCAGCTTTCCTTTCTATAAAATGGGGATTACAGTAGCACTGCTTCACAGGATTGCCTTAAGAATTTGATAATACAGTATATATAAAAGTGTTTAATATGGTGCCTAGACCAACACTGGTGGCATATAAGTGTAGTTTTGTTTTCTTTATTCATCTAAAGACAACGAGAACAACTAGACAGAATATTGTTTGGATAATTTATACCAAAGCATGTCTTCCAGAATCCCAGCAACCATTTGGAACCTTTTAATTTTTGTGTTCCCAAGGGCAACTGGCAGTTCTTTTAAAGCAAGTTCCAAGCTTATTCAGACTTGTAGGTCCCAGAGTTTCCTCCATTTCAGTAAATAGCTTCACTATTTACATGATACAGCTCTGTGAGTGTCCTGACAATTGGCATCTCTATACTGAACCCATCAGCAAGTTCTGCTAGCTAGCCCTACCTTCAAAATAAACATGGTCCATCACCTATTCCCCCCCAGGCTAGCACTCTATTGAACTTCAGTCATATTTTTTATGCCTGATGCACAGCAAACACCAAATACTGAACACTGATGCTTGGAGTAGAGAAAGTTTAATTGAGAAGGTATCATCCAAGATGGCATGGGACAAAGCCTTAAATGCACCTTCTCCCAGCAAGCATGAGTATGGGTTATATCAGGGAAAAGATTGCAGAACAAGAAATGCAATGCAGGAGTGAAATTGGCACTTTCACAAGTTTCAATAAAATCAAGGTTCCCAGACTTCTTGATGATAGTGGACATCTGGTGGGCCACTAAGTAAGCTATGATTCTGCAAATCAAGCTTGTAAATCACATGTGCTGCTGTTAGCTCATTTTCCTACAATAAAGATAACAAGGTTATCAATGATAATTAATACTTTTAGGAATGGGAACAGGAAGTATGTGCACAAGTTCTGATTGGCTTAACTAGTGGAAAGAAAATATGCGATCTTTTTTCTGTTGTTGTTGTTTTTACTTTAGGGAAGGAAAATGATCCAAGTCTCTTACAAGAGAAAGTACTTTATTAATTCCCTTGTAGAAACTCTATTACAAATCCCTACTGTCCATTTTATCATTCCTGAATCTTGAAGGACTAGGGATGATGAACCATCTGGTACTTACTGCTGAGAAGGGGTGGAGGATAGGGGATGTAGGAATGAAATTGTTTCACCTAAAATTCAAAATATTTACAAGTTCTTAGGGTAAATTCAAGACTGTATAAAACTATAGCCTGAGCTCTTTTTACAAATGTTTTATTGCAACTTTGTGAAGCACATTTAATTATAGCATAAATCACAAATAATATCAGTAAAATGGACACCAATAATTTAAGCATCCCAGAGAATACAGATTTATAGCCCTAGGTGGTCCAGGGAAACAATCCTGAGTACCTGCCTTTTAATTTCTGGTGCTTCTGGGGATATTTGTTGAAGCCAGGATGCCTCTTTATGAACTTCTCAACAGGAGTTCCAACTTCACCAAAGGCATTAATGTAACACAGTAGGAAGTATTCTATAGCACAAACCCCACCTCACTTGGCTAGGGTATATTCTAGAGCAACGTGGTCATCAAGCACTACTCTAGCTAAGGATTCTGTTCCTTTTTGCTGAGGGGAAATGACCCAGGCAGTTTCATTAGCTATATCATCTCCAGGACGATAGACAGCTTTCTAATTATGCATTCATAATTCATAATAATTCCTAACTCCCATCAGGTCAAGAAGGTCCTGCCAAATGTGTACCAAAATCCATCTTCTGTTACCCAGTAAATAGTAATAAAACTCTCTCTTAGACCTTGAGAATAATTTTAGAGAGTTGGTCCAGTACTTAATTTCTTGGAACCAGTGGAGAAAAGACATGTGACCAGATATCCCAGTAGACAACCCCTCCCGAATTCTAATCATGTATTTACTCCTTCAAAGAGTCCCCACAGATAATCAGGTATCCTGTCAGAGCACATGAAAACTCCACTGGGTCACATCCCCAATATTTTATTTTTTAATATTGGAGCTGCTGAGTGCCACCGCGCCTGGCTATAATTTTTTAATATTGAGGGCAGGGTAAAGACTTCCTAGACTAGATCAAACCAGTGGGGTTTGAACTTCTGGTTGGTGTTTCATTTGTTGGAAACCAAGATAAGAGACTGTAGTTTTTGAACAGACTTTTAAAGATATATTGTAGGAGCCCTCCATAGGTCAAAGAGGAAGAGTGTGGTTATTTCATTGGCAGATTTGATCAAGGTGGTTATAGGAGGCAGGAGCCTAGTAATCAGGGTTTTCTCTTACACTAGAATTTAGCTAAATCGTTACTGGTAAGAGGTAGTCTAAGTGGTCTGTTGATTTTGGTAGTACTGAAAAGCTCAGGATATTTCATAACCTCAGGGTATATAACAAAATTCAAGTTTATCCATGGAGAGATTAAGAAAATACCAGGGTAGGTGGTACATGCAATCTTGGGTTGTCACCTTGGCTCTATATGTCACTTTGGAGGGTCTTTTATGATATCTCACAGTAAAGTTAGTAACCATAGAAAATTTAGTTCTAGGTAAAGCCAAGGGGTTGTTGTTACAGTCATAAACCAAGAGGGATTTATCTGGGTAGTATATACAGCAATCAGTTAAATGTCCTGCCTTACAGGGGTTGAGAGATCCTGATCATAGAGTTATCTTTCTGTATGAACAAGGGTAAGGAAAACAATAATATAAACAGAAATCATATTGGTTAGTTCCCAGGGAAATCACAAAAATGTAGCTAAGGAAAATAATGTCAATAATAATACAAGTGAAATCACATTTCATCTTAGCCAGTTATTTTTAGAAGCAGTTATTTTGAAGAGAAAATTGAAGTCTGTGATCGGGTTCTCTGTCCCCTGGTCTTTGGGTTCTTTGGAGTCAGACTAAGGTATGGCTAGCTTGAGTTGGGTGTAATATATCCCAGGTAGCCATCAGAACATCATAGGGTCTGTTGCACTTGACAGAAAGTTGGTCCAAGAATCATGGCTCTTTCCAGGACTTGAGAAAGACTCAGTCTCTAGCCTTGAACTGGTAGAGAGATACATTTGTGGGGAATAACAACCTATTGGAAACAAACTCATGAATAGAAGTCTAGACCTCATTTTAAGGTTTCCAAATAACCAATGATTGTGATTCCCCCTCCTAGAGTCAGGTCTCCCTCTGGTGGGGTGCCTGGAATAGTCTCCCACACATTAATTCACATGGGATGAACCAAAGTCTGCTTCTAGATGCCACCTTTACTCAAAGCAAAGCAATAGGCAACACCTTAGCCCATGTCAAGTTGGTCTCTTGGCACATTTTTGCAGTGGTTCTTTTTAAAGTGCGACTCGTCTTCTCCATTTTTTCTGGTAGATTGTGAAGTTCATGAAGCATGTATTTTCCAAGTTGAGACCCAAGACTGAATCCTGGAGTTACTTTAGCCACAAAGGCAGCCCCATTACCACTTTGTATAGACATAAATGGTCCATATCTAGAAATTATTTCTTTCATAAGGCTTATTTATTTCAGAAGTCCTTTCTGTATGGGAGAAAATGAACTGATATTTAAAATTTCTAGAAGCCATTGGCATCATAGCAGTCTGATTGCCAGTGTTCACCAGGGCTTCACCCTGAGTGTTGAATTCCTCTACACAAGTTTGAGGTTTAGTCTTTGAGGTACTATTGGCATAGACTGAACATTGTTGAGTAATCTTGTTGGACAAGTCTCTGTAGGTTGGGGCCTATCTGGTATCTCTGGACCCATTGAAGGGTGTTGTCTCACTGGAATGGGTACCCCAGTGGATTTATGTTAAGAAGTCTTTAGTATAGCCTCTGGCACAAGAGAAAGACATCTCAGACACCCACTCTTGTGTCTTTTTAAGTCTCAAGGGGCATAATGGAGCTGGTGTTGATTGAAATCAATTGTGACACAGGTAGAGTCAGAAGATCCTCAGAACTCATGGTTCGTGCAGCCTTTCTGGCAACCTGGTCAGCCAGTTGGTTTCCTTCAGCCATTGGTGATCCAGGAAATGAATTATGATGGCTATTTTCTTTGGTTCATTAATAGCTTATAATAGAGCCAAATTTTCTGAATGTGTGTGATAGCCTCATTACGTGAGGTTAGTAGGTCTTCTTCCTTCCAGATAACCCTTTGAACATGAACCACAGAGAATGCACAACTGGAGTTGGTGTAAATATTGACCACCTTATTTTTACACAAGTGTAGAGCTCTTCTGAGGGCAACAAATTCAACCTTCTGTGTTGAGGTGCCAGAGGGTAGGGCCTTTGCTTCAGTGGTCTCTTGAAAGGTGACAATGACACATTTGATTTGACATTGTTCTTGATCCATGAAACTTACTGTCAGTGAAAAGCCTATGTCTGATTTTGCAGTAGTTTGTTGGTCAGGTCCAGTCAAATGGAAAACATTTATTCAGTTATCTGAAGATAACCATCAAAGGTGATGGGCAATAAAGTGGCAGGATTTAGGGTGGAAACCACTTTTAATTTTTTATTAGGGCTGTCTAACAGGATGGCTTGATATCTTCCCAATCAACCTCAAGTCAGCCAATGACCTCTTTTATTCTAACAGTGGAAGGATACTATATGGGGTGTGGGTGGGTGGATGGTTGGGGTTCATGGTGGTGCATGCCTCAGAGTGAACTTTTTAGCTTCCTGGAGAACATCACAAGTTGCTGCTACTGCCAAGAGGCAAGGAGGCCATGCTTTTGCAGTTTGATCCAATTGCTTTGACAAGTAAGCTAAGAGTGGGGTGAAAAGGACTAAGGGTCTGAGTTAGTACCAAAAGACTCAGTCCCTGCTTTTCATGTACAAAAAGGTTCAAAGTCTTTCTTAAATTGGAGAAACCCAGAACTGAAGGAACAAGTCGTTTATACTTTGTATAAACTGGTAGAAAGCAGAATGTCATTCCCCCAGTCCATCATAAGGGTTCCTGGTGTCCTCCCTTTAAAGTCCAGAAAGGGGTTTAACAATGAACATAGAGTTAGGAATCCAGATAGGACAAAATCTGACCATCCCCAGAAAACCACACAATTGTCAGTAGGTAGTGGGGCTGGCTACAGGGGCAATGATTTCTCTTCAGTTATGAAGTTAATTTCTTCAAGAGCTCAAATCCTGAGTATCTTATAGTGTCTTATCAGATTTGCTCTTTTTCTTGGAAATTGTATATCCCTTATCAGCCAGGAAATTTAAGATATGAACAGCATTTTCAACTAAAGCTTCTTTGTTCTTACTTACAACCAAATGTTTGAAACATATTATACATATCCCTTCTTTTAGCTGAAGGTCTCTTAGGTCTCTGGATAGTATTTCCCTGGAGTTTGTGGGAGAGTTCTTAAACCCTCGTGGAAGCACAGCCAATCAAAGGCCAATATCCCTTGAGAGTTTTCTTCTAGCAGGATGTAGAAAAAGGCATCCTCTCAGCCTAGTACAGTGAACCAAGAGAGTACAAGGGTTGGGAACAACTGAGTATAGATTCTGCACCATGTTATTTTAGGCCCTGAGGTCCCGTACAGACATTCTTCAGGAATTGGCCTTTTCACTAGAAGGCTGGGCATATTATATGGGGAATGTCGTGGTCATATTAGACCTTAACTTAAAAAGGCCATCAGAAATAATCATATTATATTTTTCTCCTCTGTAAGGGATATTATTTGAAATTAGATATTTCATGGTCTTTCTTTAGGAGCACCTAGACACATGTGTGATCCAAGAACATTCTGACTTCCTGTCCACCCATACTTCCTCTTTTATACCCACTTCAAGATATCTTCTGGTACCTCCAAGGAGTCCTTAAGTTATTCTATAGCAATAGCTGGTTATCTACCTAGTTATCAACAGCAGGCATGTTCAGGTGAAACAGCTATTTCTAGCCCATCTTTTGAAAAAGGTCACCTGTGCATTCAATTTTGTCAGGCATTCAGGCATGTATAGAAAGCTGTGCTACAAGTTCATGTTGCCAAAGTGGCATTCCAAAGGCTACGGGAAAGACAGGTTAAGGTTTCCCCTGATAGCCAGTTACGATCATATGGTTTTTTGAATCAGGAGATAGGCAGGTGTTAATTACAGAATAAGTTTCCTCCTTTTATCTATAAGATTAATTTAATCCTCCCTGTCATTTGTAGTTGAGACTCCGATAGTGATATGATGAGAAATCATGTTAAATCTAAGGGAGGAAAGCGTGGGCTTCTTAATTCGTGTGTGTGTGTGTGTGTGTGTGTGTGTGTGTGTGTTGCTGGGGATGGAACCCAGGACCTCACACATGCAAGTGCTCTACCACTGAGTTACATCCCCAGCCCTGGACTGGGTTAGGGTTAGGGCTGGGTTAGGCCAAATTAAGTGCCCTGATGGGTGTAGGAGGGAAGACCTTTATAGACATTTCCTACCTTCTGAATAATTTTTCTGCTACTATATGCTCCCATTAGGAGATGGAATGTCTGCAACCACCAGTTGAGGAGCTTGTAGTAGCAAAGCCATTTGTAGACTTAAAGCATTTAAAGATTTTTTTCCATCTTTCTCCCATTCTGTATCAGGGAGGACAAGCTAAGGTTTTTAGCCTGCTGAATGAAGATTTTACACCTGCACTAAGCAGGTCCACTTTGATAAAGTAACATGAAGTCTTCCCATTTGCCTTCTTTCTTACAAAATACTTCTAATTGTCAGATGGTATAATAACTTAGGGTCCTATTTACGGGCCATTTTTCTCCTAAGCCTAAAGCCTATTAAGCAAGGGTTCCTCTATGAAATTTTCCCAGGGGCTCCTTGTACATGAAAGCCAAGAAATTGAATAAAAATGACAGGAAAGAATTTCACATGTACCAAGGCAACTCACTCAACTGTTTCAACTGAAACCCAGGGCTGGGGGTGTAGCATGCACAAGGCCCTGCGTTCCATCCCAGCACCACTAAAAAGAGAAAAAAAAATGTTTTTTAGAAGAAAAGAAAAGGGGAAGAAGAAAAAGAAAGTTATGAAACTTATGAGTTTCTCTGCTTCAAGTGCTTGTGCACCAAAAGTGACTGATCATTACAGAAGACAATCTGGAGAAGTCTCCAGGACCAACAGTACTTTGGCACTTCAGGGGCTCTCTGGATGTCTGGCCTAGTATCAGGGTCAGCTCACCATGGGCACAAAACTCCTGGCTGGCTCACCAAAACTTGCCAGTGAACCCCAACATCATATTCACGTGCACAATGTGCAGCATGCACCAAACATTAAACACCAGTGTTTGGAGTGGAGAAAGTTTCACTGAGAAGGTATCCATTGAAAAGGTAAGGGAAAGTCAGATCCGCCTTCCCCCACCAAACATAACTGTGGGTTATACAAGGGAAAAGAGCACAAAAGGCAGAAACTGGTAGTTTCACAAGTTTCAATAAAAACCAGGGTTTGTAGATTCCTTGACTCTAGTGGACATCTAGTGAACCAATGAGCAATCTACAGTTCTGCAAATCAAGTTTCTAAGTCACTCTGTAACCCTGTTAACTCATTCTTCAGCAGTAAAGATACCAAGCTTGTCATTGATAATTGATAATTATAAGAACTGGAACCTTGTGTTAAAGGTCTGATCAGCTGAGGAAAGGAAGAATGTGCTCTGTCTGGTGCATCAAAAACTGGTGTTTGATGTTTGGTGTTTGCTGCATATTGGGCACATGAATATGATCTCGGGATTTATTAACTATGGAGGGAGAATGGACCAAACTTCTTAAGCAAGAAAACCTATTAATTTCATTATGGGGCTCAGTTACAAAGGCACCACATGGCCCAGCCTGCCATCAGTAGTCACCAATGCTTCTTTTTGACCCTATATTTTTTTTTTTCGATATTAAGCAGTCACAGTGACCATTTAAAAAGGGGAAATTTTATAATGCTATTTTCCAACGCAGAACATTCAAGGCTGGATGCAACGGATATAGGCCTCCAGCAACACAGAAGGCTAAGGCAGGAGGATTGTAAAGTTTGAGGCCAACTTCAGCAACTTAGGAGACCCTGTCTCAAAATGAAAAAGGACTGGGGGTGTAGCTTAGTGGTAAAGCGCTCCTGTTCTCAATCCCCAGTTTTTTTTAAAAAAAATTCAAACTCCTCTCTCTCCAACTTCATTTCTTATATACATGGCCTGGATTACTCTGTTCTAGCCTTGAGAACCTTCTTGCTTCTCCTTCAGTCCACCAGTCTTGTTTTGCCCTCAGGGCCTTTGCACTTGCTCTGTCCACTGCCTACCATGTCTTACTCTTATTTTGGCCAAGTTCATACTCAAATGTTATCCCCTCCAAGAGACCTTACTGGGAAGCCTATCAAGAAAGCACCTCAAATCCCACCACCACTCTCTTGATATGACAGCTTCTGTGTGACACCATATCAAGTATTTGTTTTCTGTCTGCCACCCTCCCCAGACTGTAAGCAGGGGGTTTGTCTTGCTCACTGATATGTATCCCATATTCCAAATGCTCTTTAGTTCATAGTGAATGCTCAATAAATATTAGTTGAGTGAATTAAGCAGAGTTATGAGTCAATTGGTTAATCTAGAAGTCATAAGATAGAAACTAGTCTGGCCCACATTTCTAGTTTGCTGATACAATGGAGTGTGACAGTGTTTTAAAAATAGGAATTAGTTGACAGATTTTATAAATTGTGAAATTTCATATAAAAAGTATGACTTCTGGCTTCTTTTGAAAATCAAGAGATTTTTATATTTGGGGGTGCCTTAGCAAAGAGGGACCTATTAGAGCTTGTCTATTAGTGCCGCTCCTTTCTGACCCGCATTACCCCAGACTCCACCACTCCCTGTTGCCTTCCTGACACTGATGGCCTGCTTACACCTGGCTCTCTTTATTGCCTCATGTTAACCTGCCTGGCCCTACAGGTTGTCAAGGCCTACGGTAAGCACATATGTGGAAAGTCCTCCAACATTTGTCCCATATATCTGTGTGATTTTTCATGTCTCATTTAGAATTGAAACTGGTCCTATAATCCACCTCCAGACAATATTCATAATCAGACACGCATATTAGCCTTTGGTGCCATTCTAGTTATAGAGCAATCAACCTAGCTTGACAAACTCAGTTGAGTCTTCACCACTGTTGAAAAGGCAGAAACAACCAATTGTGTTTCACAGTAGTTTTCACTTTTAGAAGGTTATTTTGGAAAACCTTTAAAAAAAAAAAAAAAAAACATAGATTTGAAATATTTTTCTTTATTTTCACAACCTCATGACTATTCCATCCAGATGTTTACCTAAAGTGATTCCTTTGCCAGTCGGGGACACACCCAGTGTCCTAAGAAAGAAAATAACCACATTTAATAATGGAAGGTTACATAGTCTACAGTTAGAATAAAAAACACACACACACACACACACACACACACACACACACACACACTAGCAAGAACTATGTCATTTTGCTCATTGTATTGCTGTGCCTACAAATTTTAAAGGCAAGGATATTTACTGAGCATCTGCTGTGTGTCCGGCACTATTCTAGGCAATTATGGAACTGATCTTCTGTCTTAGACTCTAGGGAATCAGACAGCAAAAACTAAAGAAATATATAAGCAACATTATATGTAGTAAAAGTTGGGAAGTGCTACGGATAAAAAGGAAAGTGGAATAGGGTGAAGGACATGGGGAGGCCCATCTGGTTACTATAATAATGTGATCAGAGTCGGTCACATTGAAAAGAGATTTGAGCATGTCCTAAAAGCAGGGCAAGAATGGCGTGTGTTGCCAGGCGTGGTGGCACACGCCTGTAATCCAAGCACTTGGGAGGCTGAGGCAGGAGGATCACAAGTTCAAAGCCAGCCTCAGCAATGACGAGGCACTTAGCAACTCAGTGAGACCCTGTCTCTAATAAAATAAAAAAAAAAAAAAAAAAAAAGGACTGGGGATGTGGCCCAGTGGTCGAGTGCCCCTGAGTTCAATCCCTGGTACCAAAAAAAAAAAAAAAAGAGTGGCATGTGATTTAGCCAAGTGGGTCTGTGGGGAAAGATTTAGAGCAAACACCCTGAAGTAGGTAGGATTGTGCCCCATGTGTCAAGGAACAATGTAACTGAGTCACTGGTAATGAACAAGTGCATGAATACACACACTATTCTCCAGAGTATGGTTCCATAGGGGTAGTCTAGCCTCCTCAGCTTAAGAAAATTTATCATTATTCTTAATTAACCTGTATTTTAATTGGGCCATAACCTGAGCTCTGAGACTCGATGACAATATGCTAGTTCAATTTTCTAAGGGAAACTTAAAGCAAGGGCCCCCAGTTGGCCTTGCAGAGGGGATTCAGACCAAGCTATTGTGTATGCATGATGAATTCTCATAAGCTGGCTGCATTTTATTATTCCCCACACATTCTCTCCTTCCATATATCAAACACTAGTGCTTTTCAAAGGCATAGTCCGTGAGAAAAAGAATGAGCACTGAGATGTCTTATCTTCCTCTTGCATGTTAATTAGTCTGCACTAAGTAATGTAGTTCAGAGGGCGTCTTGTGAAAGCCTCCCTAACGGAGCTTCATGTTTCCCCAATGCAGCTGCTGGCAGAGGACTGGCCATTTGGAGCTGAGATGTGTAAGCTGGTGCCTTTCATACAGAAAGCCTCCGTGGGAATCACTGTGCTGAGTCTTTGTGCTCTAAGTATTGACAGGTAGGAATTCATTTTTAAGTCAAGCTCATCCTAAACACTATAATATTGTTTGCTATGTTACTTAGACAGTAAGCTATGTGATTCAATAAAACCAACCAGCCTGAAAAACAATTCCATTTTCATCTTCAGATATCGAGCTGTTGCTTCTTGGAGCCGAATTAAAGGAATAGGAGTTCCAAAATGGACAGCCGTAGAAATTGTTCTAATTTGGGTGATCTCTGTGGTTCTGGCTATCCCTGAAGCCATAGGTTTTGATCTGATTACAATGGACTACAAAGGGAGTCGTCTGCGAATCTGCATGCTTCATCCCATTCAGAAAACAACCTTCATGCAGGTAAATTTTACTCCACTCCCACTTTCTGCTCCGGCCTTATAAATGTATAGCTACTTTTCCCCAGTTCCCTTTCTTTGAGAAGCTATTGATTTATGACTGTCCTTAGCATAAATTAAGAGTGTAGATCCCAGGACTGTGGGTTAACATTGACTAATGACTTAAGCTGCAAGAATTGAGATCAGTGCTTCTCCCAGAACTCCCTAAATCTCAAGTGAACCAAGTTCACATGAGAATTGATATGAATTTATGGTGTTTCTACTGAAAGCCACGTAAGGACTGACCACTTTATATGTCTGCATAAGACAACACAGCATTCTCGGAGGAATGGATGATTTTGCAAATGTTCCAAGAGGAGATGCGTGATATAGGTGTGTTATCAACAGCAAGCCTGCACTCTATCTTTGATACTAAAGGGAAGCTACCTTTGCAAAGAATTTCTCTTCTTGGCCATTTTTGAAGAATGCTTTATAGTTGTAGTTTTTAGTCCTGGGGATTGAGCCCAGAGCCTAAGCCCTCTACAATGGAGCTACAGATTCAGAGCCCTTTTGCCATTTCTATTTTTTATTTTGACACAGGGTCTCAATAAGTTGCCCAGGCTGGGCCTGGAGCTTGTGATCCTCCTGCCTCAGCCTCCTGAGTACTGGAATTATAGGGATATACCACCACACCCAGTTTAAAAAATGTTTGATTGGGAAATAGGAAAAGATTGATGATACCAGTCTCTAAAAGATAGATCCTAAGTGTAAAGGCTCTGTTCAACAGAATGGATTAAGAGAATATGTAAAGGGGCTGGTCTAACTATAAGCCAAAGATTATTTTCTATTTTGTGTACAATAACACTATACAAAACTTATCTAACTATGTATATCATAGTAAGTAAAATAATTTAAAAAGGACATTAGTGTGAAATTGAGAATAAGATTATTTCTTGTTTATCAGTAAAAGAGGGGGGGAGTGCTGTATCAGTTATGTAAGATATTCTCCAACACAGATACATGTGGAACAATAGTATTTTTTTAAAAAAAAACATAACAGAGCAGAAAAAGAACAACAACAAAAAAAAAAAACATTTCATAAGCACTTTGAGTTTTTGAGAGCTTTGATTTATACACTTTTTTTACCCAAATGATTAACATAGACCTTTTCATGTCTGTTTTTTCCCATTAAACACACTAAAAAGTGAAAACTTCACCTAAATACTAGGATATCTTTACACATTCAGATATAGTATTTCACACAAAGAATACTCTTATGATAATTTATGTAAAGATGAAACACTGAATCACCATATATTTTAAATTTGGTCCATCTCCTTAAATTTTATGCATAATCATACTATACTACACCCAAAGAATTGAAATATTGTCCAGAAAATCTTCATTTAATATGTTACTTAATTATTTGAGGACTTAAAGATTCTATCTAGCATTTATAAAATGGATCTACTTTAGAAGATAATTGCTCCTTGATGAATTACTTTTTAGGTTTAACATTTGGTATATAAGTTTTTTTGTTGTTGTTGTGTTTTTATTTTTGTTTTTGTTTTTTAAAGAGGAGTATTAACCATAGAAAATTCCCTCTTCCCCATAGTTTTACAAGACAGCTAAAGATTGGTGGCTATTCAGTTTCTACTTCTGCTTACCATTGGCCATCACTGCACTTTTTTACACCCTGATGACCTGTGAAATGTTGAGAAAAAAGAGCGGCATGCAAATCGCATTGAATGACCACCTAAAGCAGGTAAGAAGGTACAGAGGTTTGATAGTGTGTGGTTATCATTACCACTAGAGAGATGAAAATGATTTTGATGAGAATTAAAATTACACACCAAAGCATATTACCATTTTCTTCCTTCAGGTATTTTTAGTTATAAGGAATATTTTTATTTTATCTATTTAGAAGTAGCCTATATGATCTAAAAGAACCTAAAGAAACCATTTCTTTTGAAAGATGACTCCTTCATCATTTCAGTTCTAATTGTCATTAACTATTCAAAAGAAATATCAATGTTCTAAATTTTTACAAATGTAACTGATTTTAGTTAAGGAATATCAAATATGCTGTTTGGGAAAAGTGTATGCTGTGTATATAAAAGGTTCATGTTTAAGGGTCTGACTGGTTATGTTTCAGAGACGAGAAGTGGCCAAAACAGTGTTTTGCCTGGTCCTTGTTTTTGCCCTCTGTTGGCTTCCCCTTCACCTCAGCAGGATCTTGAAGCTCACTATTTACGATCAGAATGATCCCAATAGATGTGAACTTTTGAGGTAAGAAAGACGGAATGGAAATCGTTTTGTAAATAAATGCCATGCAGGAGGAGTGTCTTCATCGATCCCTTTCATAGGCACACGGAGTACCAATTTTCTAGTCCTTAGGGAGCAATTAAGACTCCCAATTTTACAGTCCTGTTTTAGGGGGAGGAATTAGGGGGCCCTGGGACAACCCTGGGAACACAGACGCAGAGTGATGAGTGAGTGGCAAGATTGACAATGTCAGAGCTGATTCTCCCTGGCACTTGGAAATGCGTTCTTTTCAGCCACCCTCAGCACTTCCCAATGAAGTTGTATTTAAAAGAGGAAAGTTGGGCATGAGAGGGGCCCATGAGGGGGAGCAGTGGAGATGAGAGACCAAATGAGTGACAGAGGCAAGGGACACCGATCATTACTAGCAAATTAGTAACAAATTCAGAACCACTGGGTCTAGGCAATATTTTTTTTCCCCTCACAAAAACACAAAAGTCTGCAATGAACACATACTCAGAGCAGCATCTTTTCACAGACGTGTTATGGGTTTTTATCTGTTTGCAGCTTTTTATTGGTATTGGATTATATTGGCATCAACATGGCCTCCTTGAATTCCTGCATTAATCCAATCGCTCTGTATTTGGTGAGCAAAAGATTCAAAAACTGCTTTAAGGTAAGAGCATATTTCAAAAGCAAAGCTCTTTGTAATCTGACATCAAATAAAACCCTTCAAGATCATCACTATTTCTATCTGGAGACATCTAGCAAATTGTTTTTTAGTTTTCCCTTGCATTATATCAAGGGTGGATTTTTAAAATATGAATTTGGCTTATAAGTCACTAGAGTCAATTTTTTGCCTCTAAATCCTAGCCAGCCATACTCCCTGTTGCCAGAGCCAGCTATGCTCATGAAATTGCTCAGAAAATTAATAAAAGTTACACTCGTTCATGTCTGACAGGTGTCACATGACAAAATAAAAGCTGAACACGATTAAATGTACAATTCTTCGGTTCTTGGTAGATTTTGGACTATTTAGCCGTAGTTCATATTATGATATGTTAGTCCCTTTTTTATATGAGCTATGAGAATAGCAAGTCAAACAAAGAAATCTGAATCGAATTCTACCTCTTCTATTCCCCTATCATGCACAGCAGAGATGTGCTGCTCCTTCCTCAGCTGCTTGCATTGTGACACCCACCCACCCATCCATTCACTCCTTCAACAACCCTATGTGAAAAAACATGCCCTCCTCTTGGATGGGCATGATCCATTGTCCCTGGTATTTCATGTTGGAAAGCCAAAACCTTGGCTTCCTTGTAACAATAAAGCAGTCTATAAAACTCTTTGGCCACTCATACTTAGATTTTAGATCTGGAAAAGAACTTTTATCAACTACCTCATTATATAGAACAGAAAAGAGTGAAACTCCCAATCTCTGAATTTATTTATTTATTGATTGATTGATTCTTCTCTTCCTCCTCCTTCTTTTTTTTTTTTTTTTTTTTTTGTACCCAGGAGCACATAACTCCTGAGCCACATCCCCATCCCTTTTTATTTATTTTTCATTTTTTATTTTGAGACAAGGTCTTGCTAAGTTGCTTAAGGACTCGCTAAATTGCTGAAGCTGGCTTTGAACTTGCAATCCCTCTGCCTCAGCCTCCTGAGCCACTGGGATTACAGGTGTGTGCCACCATGCACAATTGGCACAATTTCTTTTTTTTTTCTTTTTTTTAATTTATTTTTTTTAATTTATAATAATTACAATTCATAGTGGCACAATTTCTTATACATAGTAGTCTCTCAGAAAACAAACAGAATGAACAAAGTTTGGGAATTTTCAAAAGTCCAAGGAAAAAAACTAAATTAATACAACTGAGACACATGCATACTTACAACACTGAAAAGGTGTTTGAGGATATGTAGCTGAAAAAAAAAAACACAAAGTAATATTAAATTCATTGATTTAGAAAAATGTTTATGATGCTGTCAAGTAAGAAAAAGCAGGTTATAGAGTATGCATATAGTGCAATCTTATTAAAACCAAATACACACTCATAAACACCTGCCCATATACAGTCATGTATATGGTAATATTTCTGTTTATAAGGGGAAAATGTTTTAAATTCTACATTTATCAAATACTGTATTTATCAAGCCATCAATAGTATATATCAAGAATTAAGAGTAGTTTTCTTTTGATGAAGAATTTTCATTACATAGATTTTTTTCTTCTTTGTATTTTTTAGTGAAAAATTTTTATGAGTCCACTAATATAATTATATCTCACTAAGGGGGAAATAAAAGAGCATGGAAATAAAGGGCCCCAGAACTCTCACTCCTGCAGTGAAAGTCCAACCCTAGAGAGCTGGAAGAGTGGGGACAGAGAACCATGTACACATATGACAAGCTGCTTTGTTTTGTAGTCCTGCTTGTGCTGCTGGTGCCAGTCATTTGAAGAAAAACAGTCCTTGGAGGAAAAGCAGTCATGCTTAAAGTTCAAAGCCAATGATCACGGATATGACAACTTCCGTTCCAGTAATAAATACAGCTCATCTTGAAAGAAAGAATATTCACTTAATCTCATTTTCTTTATTTTGGACAGAAGTCATTAAAACAAAATGAAACATTTGCCAAAACAAAACAAAAATCTATATGTTTGTACAAAACCATGTAAAAATGTACACAGGGTTATTTTAACACTCATCGTTACACCTGATATTTTATGAGCTGTTTACAATATTAAGAAGAAAACCAGTGAGAATTAAGGAAAGCCTCATTGTGAAAGCACTTAATTTTTTACAGTTAGCACTTCAAGGTAGTTCTTAATCGTTTCCAGTGTATTCATACACACCTTAGATTTGAAAACGAGCTCACTCATAATTCTTGGTAAAGAGGTTTATTTTTAAGTCAGATGAATCTGAAAAAAGGAAAAATGTGCCACTTGTTGTGTAAGACATATTTTTAAGTAAAGTTTCAATTGATCAATTTGAAAATTTAAAAATCCTTTAATAAACAACTTTTCAATGAATGGCATCACATCATTGGTCAAACTGTAAGTGAATGCAAAAATGTGAAAAGAGGTTAGCTGGTTTATTTTTTGCATGATAGAAACATTTAGGAGATCAGGAGGAAGTATCAGAGAGAGAGATCAAGGGTAAGTTTTTAAAAATCATCACATTCTTTACATTTAAATGAAATAAAATGTCACAAAGAGAGAGAGTGAAGGCTTGAACTGCTATCATGGGAGACTGAAATCTCTCGATCACATGCTCTGCAAAGAAAATAACTACCTACAATTTTTTCAGGATTACTGAATATTCTTCCTTCGGTATGGTAGTTTGTTTGTTTAGTTTTGTCATCTGTAAATACTTAACTACCCACACTATATGTAGATGATTAAACAAGGGGCAGGCCCCAGTGTTCATAGCTTTACAATGGAGATTCCAGTGACCCCAAAACGGACAAAATGTGAATTGCCTGGTGCAGTGTCCACACAGCAAAAGAGCAAGGTGCACCCTCCCTCCTTGCTGTAGTCAAAATGATCTCTAGCATTAAGTATACTTAGAATACTACTTTTTAAAATCATACAAATTAATCAATTTAACAGCTACCTGTGAGGCTTATTACTAACTTTTTAAAAATTGTTTTTGTAAATAACCAACAGAAAGGTGTTCTTGACGTGGTGGTTTTCTATCACCAGGAGGCAAAACTGCTTTTTAGGAGTATAAAAAACCTCTTCACTTTGTGCATTCTGGTATAATTTTTTTAATCTCTGCAGTAAAGTGCCTTAGGT
The DNA here is from genome assembly GCA_025594165.1 of Tamias sibiricus. Taxonomy (NCBI): domain Eukaryota; kingdom Metazoa; phylum Chordata; class Mammalia; order Rodentia; family Sciuridae; genus Tamias; species Tamias sibiricus. The sequence goes on from CM046663.1 coordinate 24,629,064, forward strand.
TAATTTGGGATGAGATGTGTGTGAAAGTATGTACAAGAGAAAATGGCAGAGAGAGGAAATGAAGTGGGGTGGGAAGAAACGCATGGGGACCGATTCCCATTCTGAGCCTGGAGTTCGTCATTGTCCCGTCACATCAATGCAAAAGGTCCTGATTCTGTTCCAGCAAAACACAGTTCAGTGTTCTCAGAGTGACTTCAGGAACAAATTGGACCCAAGAGCTTTCTGTCTTAAAATATAACCGAATTTCCAATTTATTTCTTGTAGGATGTCAGGCCACATGTTGGAAATAAGCTAAGAATGTGGTTTTCTGCCAGAATCCAATGTGACAATACAATAAACCAAAAGTCAACAATGTGGCAAAAAAAGAGGGGGGCAATAAGTAAATAATTAGTTCAACACCACACAGATTCTCTTTGCAAATCATACACAGTCTTGTTTATTAATTTCTTCACAATCACTTTTTCAAATGCCTGTCATCATAAAAGACATTTCAGATTTTCAACTTTAAATTAACTTTGGACCATTTAATGTCTTCACAGTTTGTGAATATATCTTTTATTCCTGTTTCAATTTTAGATCATTTTATTACCATGTACTGAGATTTTATATCCTAATACCCTTCTCGTTTACACCCTAATGCTATTCCTTCTCCATGTCAAAATCCTGGTTTATATCATCTTGCCAAATTTTAAAGCTTATACTAAGGATACTTATGCACTATTTGTAATGAAATGATATTCAGTAGCTTTTTAAAAAAAATTGTTCAAAATTTTGCCATACTGATAAAGGGTGGTTACAAACAATCATGATTTTTTTGCATGATTAAAACTAAGATAGAAAAAGTGCTACTGTTTAACCTGAAAACAAATTTCCTAGTACAGAGAACTATTTAATAAACCAACAAAAATGGTGTTAACTTGGATCTTACAGCTAAAAGATTTGTAAGTGATTTTAGCCTGTTTTCTTCCTTATTACTCACTGCTAACATGGGTATAAGTTCAGACACCTTTTAGTATTGAGAGCTTACACATGGCCAAAGAAATACAGTTCATAGCAGAACATGGGTATGCTGTAGCTAACTTTATAAAATTGTAATATAACCATGTAAAATAATTATATATTTTTTTCCTGTGGTCACTTAAAGTGGCAACTACTATAGTTGCTGTTTCCTTATTATGTAAACAAAACCAATAAAATTTGTTTTAAAAAAATAGCTTATCTTTCACTGTGCAGGCACTAACTCATTAGATACTGAATAAGTGTTTAAAGGAAATAGAGATGTTACAGTGGACATTTTTTATGTTAAACTTACAATTATCAAAGAAATATGAAAGTTATTAAATTAAAATGCCACATTGCTAGTCTTTAGACTATGTTGTTGGTATGTTTCATTGTGTGAAGAACCAAATATACAGATATTGAAGTTCCCAAGTGTTGGGGACATTAAGAACACGTCAGCCGAAAAAATAGAAATTTAAGTCAAGGAAATGAAAACCTAACTCTCTGGCTGTCTCCCACTCCCTGATACGTGGACTTGGCCTAGCCCAGGGGTGTTGCCCTGACATATGACGAAAAATCAAACCACCACTAGGATAGGCTAGTGGCTGTTCCTCCAATGTGATCTGCTTGTGCTCCCTAGGCTCCCCTATAACCTTTCTGCTGATTGGCCCATGTCTTCTATAAAGGCCATCCAACTTCCTCAATCAACTGAGCTCATGCCTTGACCCGTTTCCCTGCCGCGTCTGATTGTCCTCCGAAAGGAGGGCTGGGTGTGGGTGGTCAGTCGGCTCTTACCTTTCCCGATCCATCCTAGTTGGGGCATGCTCCCCCTTCTCTTGCAGGTTGAGACGAGTCGGGGGCTAAAACCTCCAACACCAAGGTCAGTTATCTGGTTGGTAGTTGCCAGTGGCCTCTTAATGTCTATTTTTCTCTGGCTGTCTACTTTCGGAGCATTTCACTCTTTAACCATTTTTGTACCATAAGCAAAGGGGAAAGGTTGAAATGATATTTGAGGATTATCCATTTCACTTCAGAAGTTTCTTTTAGTGTTTACTATGTGCAAGGCAGAATGAAATTATTACAGGTTGAGCAGTTCTCATCAGAAAATCTGAAATCCAAAATGCTCCAAAAGCCAAAACTTTTTGGGCACTGACATCATTCCACAAATGGAAAAATCCACACTTGATCTCATATAACAGGTTGCAGTGAAAAACCCAGACCACCAAATACACTACTATATATGCTACTATAAAATGATCTTCAAGCTTTGTGTATGAGGTATAAATGAAACATGAATGAGTCTCCTGCTTGAACTTGAGCCCTAACCCCAAGATATTGCATTATGTATATGGAAGTATTCCAAAATCCAAGAAAGAGGCTTAAAGAAAAGTTAGAAAGAATATAAAAAAAAAAGAAAGAAGAGATAGTGAATAAAAGTATTGTGAATCACAAATGCAAGAGGAGTGGACAGAGAAGAGTTCAGAAGGGACTAGAAGGAACAAGGAAGACCAGTGTCATGAAAACCAAGGGGAAGGGGAAGAAAAACAAAGGTGTAGGCTGAGAATCTGAGTAAAATGGTAACAGAAAAGTGACATTGAAGGTGGCAACTAGACAAACAGTGGACCTCACCTGGAGCAGCTTGTAAGGTATGCATGTGGTGGGAATGGGTGTTTCACCTTAGCACTAGAGAAGAATTAAAGTTCTGTAAAGACATGGATTGAGCATATCTTTTTCATTCATCTTCTATAATGCCACTAAAATGAGGGAGAAAATAAAAGTAAAAGGTACAAACTCACAAAGACAGGGATGAATGAGAAGACACCAGCCAACTAGAAATGTTAGCCAAATTGTGCAAGAGAGCAACCAGATAGATAAGGAACAGCTATTCTGACTTCTGCTTTCTCAACTAAATGTCCACCTGTGAGATAGACCAACATGTTTCATGATCCAGAATATATTCAGGAACCAAATGAGGCAGACATCTTTGAATGCACCAGACTGAAGTGGGGCCAAAAACAAAAGGACTTAATTAAAAGTTTAACATATAGCTTCCCTGTGTGTCATAACTGGTGACTACTGCCAGTCAGCTAAAAGACAGGTGGCTTATTATTTCCAGATAATCTGTACTGGATTATGTATGATCTGGACTTGGTCACAGCAAGGATAGCAGAAGGTAGAAATGCAGCCCCTTACTAGAATCAAGGAGTAAGCAAAGACCTGCCTCATAGACAGTGAGCTCTCCAGCTCTGATCCATGCTATCAATGACCAGCAGCCTTGTGTCCCAGGCAAGAAAATGAAGATTCTGTTCTGAGGAAATAAAAAACCCAAGGGGGGAAAATCCTACAGATATCAACACTGAGGATAAGGGGAGTTTTCACCAAAATGAGTTATGTCCTGTCCTATCCCGCCCAGATACATAGAATTTCCAAGTTGCCTATTCATGCCACATTTTTAAAGATAAATAAGTAGGTAAAAGCCAAGAGACATTTTAGGAAACTTTGAAGTGCAAGACAGAAGCTGAAACAAACAGGGGAAAAAATGGGGAGATTGAGGAAACAGAAAAAGTGCAGGGAGCAAAAGAAAACAAAATCAACAAAACTATCGTTAATTTTCTCAGAGCAATAAGAAACAAGCAAAACCAGATGCTGAATGAACAAAAGAAGCACTCCAGAACCAAGAACCAGCTTAAAAACTTAAAAATGTGCTTGAGGCAGCAAATTAAAACACAATAAAAAAAAGTTTCAGAGGTCAAAATTGAGGAAAGTAGAATGTGAAATTACTCCACCAAAGTGTGCTTCAGCATACAATGAAGGAAGTTAAGGAATCCAGGAAACAGGTGACTCCAGTGGAGGAAAGAATCAAAAACAGTTCCCAAGATGACAGGGAAAGTTCTCTTTAGCCTATGAAACAGTCAGTCTGGCTAGGAGCAGAAAAACAGAGGAAGTCTATCTCTAAGAAGAAAACAGAACAGAGATTGCCTGGTACATTGGACTACATTCATGGGAGTTTGTAGCTCTGCAAAAGCATCTGAGGATAAGTGAATGACAGGTATGTAGAAAGGCAAGCAAACAAAATATAATTGGACAATCGTTAATCTCCCCCGAAATTCTTTCTCATATAAAATGTGTATATATAAATACACACACAATTATATACATATATACACACAATTTATATACATATATAGTATATATTATATATTTATGTATTATATGTATTATATATTTATATAATTTATACACACAATTTATATAATACATATAAATTAGAAGGAAACTGTACTTGATGGGAATGGGGTAAAACAACTAAATCTGTTTATCCTTTGGTAAATATTCTAACACCCATTTTGGGAAATATTTGGGAACTAATCTAGGGAAGATGAAGATATGCTTCATCTAGGACCAAAAAATTTTGTTTATAGACAAACTGCTGATACGATATGACTAGCACAATGGATACTGAAATGTTCACAAAAACATGATTTATTTTAGCCAAAAAATAACTCAGATTTCAACAATGATAATTTAAATAACAAATTTGGTAAAATGCTCTACAGCAAGTGTTCCATACAGTGGCAAGTTCTTCAACAGGTTGCTAGACCTCAGAGCTACTGACATTTTGGGCCAGAAAACTGTTTATTATGGGGATAGTCCTGCACATTGTAGGATATTTAGCCATATCCTCGGCCCCTAACTGCTGGATTCCTAAAGCATCCTCCCAAGTTGTGGAAATCAAAATGTTTTCAGACATTGTGAGATACCTACTGAGAGGAAGCACTTCCACTGAGAACTGCTGTATTACAGTATGATTCCACTGATATGAAGTTCAAAATGAGGCAAAATCGGCCTATATGGGAATACATATATAGTTGATAAAAATCAATAAGGGAAAGCAAGGAAATTATCCTACAAACAAGGATAATTGCCATTATTGAGAGACAGGGGTATGTTGGGACTTGGAAGTGATACATGAAGATCTTTAGGCACTGGAGAAGTATTCTTGTAAGTACTAATGATTACTTATTACATTATTAATTTATATAATTATCTTGCATATAAATATTCACAATAGTATAAAACATTATTATGCTATTATATCATACAACATATTTTATATAATACTTGAACTTTTATAATTATTTCTTCAAGTATATATATATTGTACATATATATATGCTGCATATACTTTTATTCAAGTATCTGTATTTCATGCCCTTTTCTGTATTTGCATTTCACAATTTAAAAAGTAAACAAAACATAAAAAGTAAAAAGCTAACCTATAACTGAAGAATTAGGAAATAGTAGTAAAAGCGTGTTATTTAGAAATATAAAAAGGAAAGCCTGATAAAGCAAAGGGAAAAAAAAAAAGAAAGAAAGTTATCATTTTCAGGGTGTGGAATTCATGAGAGCCAAGGCAGGGGAGCCAGGAAGATGCTATTATTCATTATGAGACTCACTGCACCCCTAGTATGTTTGTGTATCTGATTCATAAATATAAAAATTAACTTTGAAGACAGAATAGTGGTAGAGTGGGGCACGTGGTCACATTTCCATTCAGGCTAGATTGTTTATCCTGCTTATCAACCACAATGATGTTTATTAATTATAATGGTGTTGAGTGTCTGATTCTTTTGAGTTGAGAAAAGTATAAGCAGATTATTTTACTAAATAAGCAATTTAGAGGCATTATGTAATGTTAATTAAAGATTTATTATACAAACAAACTCTAAAGGGGATTTTAAAACTATGATACATTCAAGGTAATATCCAAGTCAATTAAAAACGCCTTACTAAATTAATTCCTGAAACTTTAAAATTTGTGGCAAAATCAGAGGAAAAAAATTATGGGTAGTTGAAAGTGAGTTTTGTTTCATGACATTGCAGCTGGTACTTGAAAAATTATTTTTTAAGCTGGGCATAGTAGCGTATGCCTATAATCCCAGGAATTTAGGAGGCTGAGACAAAGAGGATTTCAAATTCAATGCCAGTCTCAGCAACTTAGCAAGGCCTTGTCTCAAAATAAAAAATAAAAAGGTCTGGGGATATAGCTCAGTTTTAAAGTGCCCTTAGATTCCATACCTAGTACTCCCACCTCCCCTCTCCAAAAAAAAAAAAAAAAAAAAAAAAAAAAAAAAGCTGAGGAGAAAGCCATTAACTTCTGGGATTAGGTGACGATGTTCATTTATTCCCATAAGCAGAGCAAAAATTAATCATACAACATGGAGTTTGGTAAGAACTCTGACAGGAATAGCATAGTGGTACCTAGAATCTATGCCACCTAGAAGAGGTTTCCCAAGGTGAGTAACATTTGAGCTAAAGTCAGAGTGAATAAGTTAGTCAGAGAGGAGGACAGGAGCAGAGAAGTTCCTCTCAGGCAGAAGACAGCATGTGCACAGCCCAGAGCAGAGGATGTCCTCAACACATCCAGACAAATCACAGGCTATTCAGCTCACAACAGCAACCTCGAGGAAATAAATCCTGATGGTGTCCGCCCAAAGAAGCTCCCTCTAATACAAATGACCACTCATGGACAGTAGGGGGATAGCTCAAAATTCTCTTCTTACATGTTCACTCCAAAATGCACCATCTCTGAAAAAGTGCTTCCAGGAAATAATCCAGATACGATGCTTAACTCTATTACTTAAAGAATTATAAATCAGAAGGATTTCTAGTGTATCTTTCCAAATATTGTATTTCCTAAGAAACTGTACCCAAAGTAAGGAAAAGCAATAAAATCATACAAAATAATTTATGTAACTACTTTTCATATTAACAAATACATTAGTATAAAATATAATTATATTAATATTTCATAACATTTTATTAAACTTTTTAATAGTTTACATATATATATTTTGCCCTTTTCTATATAAGTTATACTTCATAGTTTAAAAAGTAAATATGAGAAGTATAAAACTAAAATCTAAGAGGAAAATATTAGAAATAGCAGCAACAGAATGTCATTTAAAAATATGAAAGGGAAGGGCTGGAGTTGTAGCTCAGTGGTAGAGCGATTGCCTCAAGCAAGTGTAAGGCACTGGGTCCGATCCTCAGTACCACATAAAAATACATAAAATAAATGCATTGTGTCCATCTACAACCAAAAATATATTTAAAAAATATAAAAGGAAAGATTTGAAAAAGCTGGGGGAGATGAAGAAAGTTATCAAAAGGAGAAGACAAAATCAGAATATAGCATGCTTTCATGCCTACCGTGAGAGATTACTAACAAATATGTAGTGCAGAAATGGAGCTCAGAAGTGGGTATGAAGAAATCAGTCCCTTTGGTCATGAGAAAATATGAATAAACTGATCTCACACACCTATTAACTATGTATAACCTACAGCCAGGGTCTACATATAATCATGTCCTTAAGTCACATTACTTGTAAGTTGAGCAATGAGGGTAGTTTTTCTAACCACCTATTCTACCCCACTTCTAGCCTAACACATACACACAGTCACATATAAACAGACTCCCCACCTCCAACTCCAGAGAGCATTTTTAAAACTCAACACTGGAGTGGAAAATAAAGCCCCCCAATCCTTTCCCCCAGCAGCAGCCTCCTTTATCTAACAGGTTACAGCATGTTTTTCAGTCTGGTTTTCTGAAATAAAAATACCTCTTAAAAATCCTGTAAAATCCCCAATATAGGGTAAGTAGTAAATGTCCCCTAATTTCCATTAATTCAAATTGAGGTTCTTTCTTTTGAAGTAATCCATGAAATTTTACAATTATACTTGCATAAGAATGCATTTGCATCTAAATCACATGAAGAAGCTCATACTGATCTGGACTTGTATCATTTAAAATTCTTGTTCTTATGGGCCACACTAGAGCACTGTCTCCTTTTGCATGTCAAACAGGGTTATGCTCCCTAGGGTGCCCCACAATCCTAAACTTCACAGTGACTTGTAGAAAGAAGGCTTTTTTAGCTCTACTTTACAACTTGGATTCTTAGTTCCCTACTGTGGATGTCACTAGAAACCAAGAATTTTCACCAGTACAGATATTAAAGAAGTTAAGTAAGGGCTGGAATTGTGGCTCAGTAGTAGAGCACTTGCCTAGCATGTGTGAGGAGCTGGGTTCGATCCTCAGTACCATATAAAATTAAATAAAGGTATTGTGTCTATCTACAACTAAAAAAATTTTTTAAAAAGTAAAAACACTGTAATCCTATTGAATTGAAAATACCAATATGAACCCACAAAGTATTTTCTCTGAAAAATATGTAAATTCTACTTCTGTCCATTAAAAAGGCCTAAGACAAATGGCCAAGATGGTAGCAAGATATACCTCAACTTCCCCAAAGTTTGGTTTCTAAATAACATTTGCCACTGGAAAGAATCAGGCCACCTTGGAGGATGGAGGATTCCAGGTCTAGGGCAGGAAATGTACAAGATGGGCCTGGAACCTGTTTTAATACCAGAGAACAAGGAAACAATGATTAGGGTTATATCAAGACATAGGAGAAAACTTGAAGGGGGTCCCACTGGCTAGAGAAATGACATTTAAACAATGAAGAAATAATAACTGCAATGAATCAAAATATACTAAATAGGTTAAAAATCAACATGTTCAGTGGCAGAGTGCTTGCCTAGCACAAGTGAAACACTGGGTTGGATCCTTAGCACTGCATAAAAAAAATAAGCAAATAAAATAAAGATATGCTGTCCATCTATGACTACAAAATTTTTTTTAAATCAATAAGTTCAAAATAATAAACAAAAAACATAAATGGTTTTTTATTGTACTTTGTAATTATGTAAATGTCTCCCAATTAAACAGCAATTTCCTAAAGTACAATTATCCTATTGCATTCATTATGGCTCACTGAAAGCCTATAAACATCATACCTCTGTAGATAATGTTATTTGTATAGTGTCGAGCAGTTAGTTGAAAATTTTTTTGCCCCCAGATGTCTCTTACCAAGGTCACCTATGGCTGCCATATTGTTAAATCCAATGGTCAGTTCTCTGTATTATTCTTTGATAGATCAGTATAAGCAGCACTTGACACAAATAATCACTCCCTCCTTCTTAAAACACTCTCTTCCCTTGTTTTTTTTTTTTTTTTTTTTTTCTTTTTTTGAGATACTGTTCTCTGTCCCCTTTCTCATTTTCCTTTGAAGGATTTTCTTCATCTTTCTAAATCCTAAACACTGGAGTACTTCAGAATTCAATACTCAGATCTTTTATCTTCTCTCTACTCCTTAGGTCATGACATGTTCTGGCTTTAAATCCCATCTAGGTACTGGTGACACCAAAAGCTCTAGTGCTTGCAAGAATTTCAGATTCACATAGCCAACTTCTTATCTGATAAAGTCACATGGATGTTTATCAGGTATCTTGGTTTTAGCATGACCCAAACTCAACTCCTGATATTGCCAGCTCTCCTCAAAGCCTATCCTTTCCATAGTTTCCTCATCTCTGATGATGACAACTCCATTCTTTTAGTTGCTTGGGACAGAAGTCTTGAGGGCATCATGCTTGCATCCTCTTTCTCTCTCTCACCCAACATACACTCCATTAGTAAATCCTATTGAATTTACCTTCAAAATAGATCTATAGTCCAATGACCACCCCTTTCTAAATCTACTCCTACTACCATGGTGCAGAACCCTATCATTCTTCCCTTGAATTTCTACACTAGCTTCTCTGCTTCTTTTTTTTATTCCTTTAGAACCCCTTGTCAAGAGTAAATCAGATCTTTTACCTTTGCTCCCAACCTCAAAAGCTTTCTATCTAGTTCAAAGTAAAAGCCAAAATACAATTTTCATCCCTTGAACTTCTCTAAGACTGTTCTTATTAAAGTTGCCCATGACTACTGTTAAACCCAATGCTCAGTTTTCCATCCTACAAGGCAGTGCAAGACCTGGCATCTTGCTACTTCCATGTTTTCAATTGCTACCACCCTCCTCACTCAGTCCACATTGACTTCTTTCCTGTTCTTTGAACATGCTCACAACACTCCTTCCCAGCAAGGCCTTTCTACCTGTTCTCTTTGATTGTTCTCCATTGCTTTTCTGAGGCATCTATCCAAATATCAACTCTCCCAAACCACCCTATATAAAAAAGCAACCCTTCCTTGCCTGGTATTTCCTATGTCCATTCCTCTGCTTCATTTTTTCCTGTAGCAATGTTTATCAGATCTGTGCCTCTATTGATTTGCTTCTTTGTTGTTGTCATTGTTATCTTCCAGATTCCATCTCAATTCGATGAAGGCAGAAACTATGAATCTTCAGCTCACTGCTTTAACTCCAGAATCACAAACAGTGCCTAGAATATGACAGATATGCAGTAAGTATTGATTGGGTTAACCCATTCACTCACCAACTGCTTATTATGTGCTGATTAGGTTCCAGGTCAATTGTATGCTATTGTCCAGGAGCCAGAATTTGTGCTCAGATCTTTTCTACTGTCTCTGCTATACTCTCTTCTGGAAAGATTTTATTGCAAAAACTAGGCATTTCTACCCCTAACTAAGTTGGGATAAAATCTCTTAACCCTTTATTGTATGATTTCCACATTACAAAATATTCTGGATTCCTAGTAACATTTTAAGTTCTTTATAAATTCTATGTGAAATATTATTAATGAACTGCCTAGAGCTTCCCTAATGCCAACTGTTTATTAGCAGTGTTGAAATCTCTGCACATTTTCCTAGAACTGAAAACTGATTTACTGATAGATTCGGGTTACTGAATGGGGAATTGAGGGATGATATAGTCAATGATTTCCTCACTGCAGATTCCTGGGGAATCTGATTGTGAAATCCATGAGAAGGGGAAATAGCCATCAAGAGAAAACCAAGGGGTTGGGATTGTGGCTCAGCGGTAGAGCACTCGCCTGGCGCGTGCGTGGCCCGGGTTCGATTCTCAGCACCACGTAAAAAAAAAAAAAAAAAAAAAAAAAAACATTGTATACAACTAAAGCAAATAAATAAATATTTTTTAAAAAAAGAGAGAGAAAACCAAATTTTAGGAGTCCTCTTTTCATTCCATTTCCACCACAGCAGATCCCCAATATGTTGGGGCTCTAAGTAAGTAAGTTCTACTTAAAGACAAAAAGGATAAAATTCTCTGATTAGTTCACCATTCCTATTTTATTCTATGCATAAGGCAACTAAAGTCCCAGAATATGCTCAAGGTCTGGTAATTAGTGCCTGAATGTGGACAATAACCCAAGTATTCTGACTTCTAATCCAAAATTCATTTGATTACACCAAGCTCCCTTCCCATTAAAAGAAAAAATCCATTTTGAAACACAAATAATCTGGTCTACGTCTACCTTCTGCTAGACCAAGGAATTCATAGGGAAATCCCTCTCAGTTGCCCCAGAAGTAGAACATAGCTGTTCTTGAAGCAATCCCTTTTCTCAGATTCCTTAGTCCTAATAAAAGAAACCCAATGGTTTTGCTTGAGATTGGGGAACAATATAGGAGGAAATATTTTCATCTCAAGATATAGAAGATTCACTCCCATGTTATCTTCAGGAAGATGCATTGCAAACATACTATCAATACCAAGAAGTAAAAGTTCTTGGTATTGATATATGTATATGTATACCCATTAAAACAGCTAAAAAGACAGATGACAATGTGTACTGGTAAAGATATGAAAACATGGGAACCCTCATAAAATGGCTACAGGGATCATAAGTGGACCTTAGGCTGCCTTTGATGAAAAGCACTAGCTCTTTACCTAGACCTGCAGATGCCCAGTAGGTAACTGAAGGCAGGATAAAGCTTGGCATCTCTGCCTTCACTTTATACCTGTCTTCATTATCTTAAACTTTGTGACACTGCTCAGCTCTGCACTTAGGCATGTTAATCATACCTTGTCCACCTTGAAGTCTGAGGCAAGATTTGCAGCATCCTGTTTCAGACCCTTGGAGTGGTATTTAGAAGTCTCTAGTTATTGCCCCCTACAGGATCACAGGTCTGAAAGACAAGTCCTAGCTGCAAGTGGAAACTGCCCCTCAAGTGATAAGGACCTCTCTGGAGCCACTTCACAGAACCAGAATGAAGAGAATAGTCAACTAGACCACAGTTTGACAAACATGGCTTAATTATGCATACTGCACCACCCCTGGCCCAATTCTTCCTCTATTTAAACCTCAAGTTCCTGAAACAGACTGAATTTGTGCCTCCACCCACCCCCAAAGTTGAGAGCAACTTCAAAGGCTGACAGAGTACAAACTTGAACTCATCCCACCTGTCCTTAGAGGCACCATGGAAGCTGAGAATAGAGACTGTCCTCTCCCCAGGCCTGGCTAGTGTAGGGTTAACTAAATCTGCATAGATATATTTCCTACCTTTTGCCTTACTTTACCATCTCTTCTCCTTTAAAAACTTTGTTCACCCTAAGAGATTCAAAAAATGGAATTTTTTTTCTTTTTTTTAATTTATTATTTGTTATATATGACAGCAGAATGCATTTCAATTCACATTATACATGTCTAGCAAAATTTTTCATATCTCTGGTTGTACACAACGTAGAGTCACACCATTCATGTCTTCATACATGTACTTAGAGTAATGATGTCCATCTCATTCCACTGCCTTTCCTATCTCCATGCCCCCTCCCTTCCCCTCCTTCCCCTTTGCCCTATCTAAAGTTGTATTCCTCCCGTGCCCGCCCCCCCACATCCCCACTATGAATCAGCATCCTTATATCAGAGAAAACATTCAGCATTTGTTTTGGGGGGATTGGCTAACTTCACTTAGCATTATATTCTCCAACTCTATCCATTTACCTGCAAATTCCATGATTGTATTCTCTTTTAATGCTAAGTAATACTCCGTTGTGTGTGTGTGTGTGTGTGTGTGTGTGTGTGTGTGTGTGTATATATATATATATATATATATATATATATATCACATTTTCTTTATCCATTCATCTACTGAAGGGCATCTAGGTTGGTGCCACAGTTTAACAATTGTGAATTGTGCTGCTATAAACAATGATGTGGCTGTGTTACTATAGTATGTTGTTTTTAAGTCCTTTGGGCATAGATCAAGGAGTGGAATAGCTGGGTCAAATGGTGGTTCCATTCCCAGTTTTCCAAGGAATCTCCACATTGCTTTCCATATTGGCTGCACCAATTTGCAGTACAACCAGCAATGTATGAATGTGCCTTTTTCCCCACCTCCTCGGCAACACTTATTGTTCTTGTATTCTTAATAACTGCCATTCTGACTGGAGTGAAATGAAATCTTAAGAGTGGTTTTGATTTGCATTTCTCTAATTGGTAGAGATGTTGAACAGTTTTCCATATATGTGTTGACTGATTGTATATCATCTTCTGAGAGTTGTCTGTTCAGTTCCTTAGCCCATTTATTGATTGGGTTATTTGATTTTTTTTTTTTTTTTGGTTAAGATTTTTGAGTTCTTTATATATCCTAGGGATTAGTGCTCTGATGTGCGTGTGGTAAAAATTTGTTCCCAAATTGTAGGCTCTCTATTCACCTCACTGATTGTTGCTTTTGCTGAAAAAAAAAAAAAATCTTTTTAGTTTGAATCCATCCCATTTATTGATTTTGATTTTAATTCTTGCACTATAGGAGTCTTATTAAGGAAGTCAGGGCCTAACCCAACATGATAGAGATTTGGGCCTATTTTTTCTTCTATTAGGTGCAGAGTCTCTGTTTAATTCCTAGGTCCTTGATCCACTTTGAGTTGAGTTTCATGCATGGTGAGAGATAGGGGTTTAATTTCATTTTGTTGCATATGGATTTCCAGTTTTTCCAGCACTGTTTGTTGAAGAGGCTATCTTTTCTCCAATATATGTTTTTGGTGTTTTTGTCTAATTTAAGATAATTGTAATTATATGGGTTTGTCTCTGTGTCCTCTATTCTGTACCATTGGTCTACAAGTCTATTTTGGTGCCAATACTACGCTGTTTTTGTTACTGTTGCTCTGTGGTATAGATTAAGGTCAGGTACAGTGATGCCACCTGCTGCACTCTTCTTGCTAAGGATTGCTTTAGCTATGCTGGGTCTCTTATTTTTCCAGATGATTTCATGACTGCTTTTTCTATTTCTATGAGGAATGTCATTGGGATTTTGATTGGAATTACATTAAATCTGTATAGTGCTTTTGGTAGTATGGTCATTTTGACAATGTTAATTCTGCCTATCCAAGAGCAAGGTAGATCTTTCCATCTTCTAAGGTCTTCTTTAATGTCTTTCTTAAGCATTCTGCAGTTTTCATTGTAGAGGTCTTTCACCTCTTTCATCAAGTTGATTTTTGAGTTATTTTTTTTCTTTTTGGGCTATTGTAAATGGGGTAGTTTTCCTCATTTCCCTTTCAGAGGATTTGTCACTGATATACAGAAATGCCTTTGATTCGTGGGTGTTAATTTTATATCCTGCTACTTTGCTGAATTCATTTATTAGTTCTAGAAGTTTTCTGGTGGAATTTTTGGGAAAAAGATGGAATTTTTGAAACAAGTTTCTTCTATTTTCCCTCAAAGGTGGCTTTGAATAAAACCCATTTTCCTATCAATTTGACTCCAAATATTTCTGGAGTGGTGAGCAGTGTGGCCTACCCTCTTCCTGGCCAGCATTAGTGCCACAGGTAACAAACACTTCAGTCAGCATCCTGCAGACAGGGCTGAGTTGATAGATCTCAATTTGCCATCCCAATACAGCCATATTGATTAGAATTTTTTTTCCTGATCCTCCATGCCCTTTTCTGTGTGGCTTTTTGAGGTAAATCACTGGACCTGGATTGTTGTGATTCCCAGAATCAGGCATCCTGCCTAAGATGCCAGTAACACAGCTACTTTAAAAAATAGTCCAGAACTTTCTTACAAAGTTGCACATGCATGTAAAATATGTCCAAGTAATTCTACTTCTATGTATTCAAGTGCTCACACAGAAGGAGACTTGTACATAAACATTCATAGCAGCTTCACTCATAATATCCCAAACTGGAAACAACCCACCTGTCCATCAATTGGTCAATTTTTTAATCTAAAAATTAAAAAACATGTGATATAGCCATGCAGTGAAATCCTGTTCATCAACGAAAAATGAGCAAAGTACTGATAAATGCTTCAACGTGGACGAATCTCAACTTTAGATTTAATCAAACCAGACACAAAATACAGATGCAAAGACAACTTATTGTAAAATTCCATTCATATGAAATGTCCAGAAAAGGCAAATATATGTAGGGGGGAAAAAGTATATTGGTGGCTGCCTAGGGTTGGGACTGGGGAAGGGGATATATGGCAATGGATATGTGTATCTTCCTGAGATGATGGGAATGTTCTAAAAATAGATTATAGCAACAGATACAAAATTCTTTTAATTTACAAAAAAATTGTTAAGTTGTATACTTAAATCAGATAAATTTTATGGCATTTAAATTGTATCACAGTAAATTTGCTTTTTTAGAAAAGAAGAAATAAACATTCACCAGAAATTAGTAAAGTTTTCAGAGAGAGATGAAGCCTCTAGAAACTTTGGAATGACACCAGTAATCTAGGGCAGGCTCGAATAAGCTTTAAGGTAAGTAAGGCTGGGCAAAAAGCAAATGTTATATTATCAAAAGATTACTTGAGGGCTGGGGTTGTAGCTCAGTGGTAGAGCGCTTGCCTAGCACATGTGAGGCCCTGGGTTCAATCCTCAGCACCACATGAAAATAAATAAATAAAATAAAGGTATTGTGTCCAACTACAGCTAAGAAATAAATATTTAAAAAAAAAAAAAAAAAAAAGATTACTTGAGCAGAACTTTTTAACCAGAGTCCAAGGTAACTTTTGTTGTGCAATTTATAAAACATCTGTGTGTAGATGGGAATTTGGTCCTGCCAGGAACAAGATCTATACTGGAGCTTATTTAATAGCAGTATGTCTTCTCACACATCTGTATAACATAAAACTTGCCAGGCCCAAGCACAATGCTGGACATAGGTATTTATTTTTTAATCTGTGTTAACCTGTTTTCAGGCCCTATTAAATCCACCTCCCAATCACTGCTCTTATTCTCATCCCTTACCTCATGTAATAGCCCTAATTGCCCTAGGGTCAGGTACCAGATAATTAGGAAAAATCCTAAACTCTGGAGCTTGAAATTATTCAAATTAGCCAGCCCATAGGGAGCCCAGAATCTAAACTACTGTATTCATAGCTCCATCTGTTATCCTACTCCTAGAGAAATTCAGGCCCTGGTTGGTGGCTCCTTTGAGCTATATATAAGAAAGTGCCTTCTTTCATTTAGCTAAGGGTCAATGTATTAAGCATCTTTTAAAAGTATTGACAATAGAAAAGATGTTTGACGGCTAAGGAAGGAGAAATCCACATGGATACTTGTATTGTTGGGACCCTGGAATAAACTTACAGAAATTTCTCATGTGTTAAGAACTTTGTAAAGTCAGTTCCATTGGCCTTGGAAGTATCTGTCCTTGATTTTCCCTCCAAGGTCTATGTATCCAACAT
Source organism: Tamias sibiricus (assembly GCA_025594165.1). Lineage (NCBI taxonomy): Eukaryota > Metazoa > Chordata > Mammalia > Rodentia > Sciuridae > Tamias > Tamias sibiricus. Next base: position 24,645,510 of record CM046663.1, read on the forward strand.
TCACTCTCAGGAGCATTTTTTTTATTATTTGTTTATTCTCATAAAAGGGGGGGGGCAAGTAATCAAAGAACTGATTTTGACAAAGAGCCAAATAGTGTGTTTAAAAAGAAAAAAGGAAAAAAACAGTTGCTATTTTCCCAGGATGTTAGTGATGTCCTAAGAGACTTTGACAAAATGAGTAGTCACTAATATTGTGACAGTCAGTTAACCTCTTTTCTGATACAACTGAAAACACAGTATGTTCATGCTCGTAAAATTTAAAATTGAGTTATAGTCTTAAAACTTGCCAAACCTCATTGATTCCCTTCAAGACTCACTGGTGTGCCTGCTATTTAGAGGGACTTTGGTTAATTAAAAATACTCTTCATCCTGCTTCCTTCTTTCTTTCAAAGAGCTGGATGTTACGGTCACAGGGTACTGGTTGAGCAAGCAGCATTTAGTGGTTCCAGATTGTCTTTGGTAAACTCTTACACACAAAAAAAATCAGCAGAGTGACGTACTTTGCTGAAGAGGAATGCTTTGTTTATTCTCCTTTCAAGTTTGTCTGGGAGACAGTATCATTCTCCCTGCTCAGAGGCCAACTATTCAGACTGCTCAACTCTTGCAGGATATATACCTATCACAAGTGCATCTTACCCACCACATGTTATTCCTGCCAATCTCTACCGTTGATTTGGAATTGTTCTTAACTACTCTTGAGCTAGCTTCCCAACATTCATGGTGACTCCAGAAGACATGAATGTAAGACCTCTCAAAGAGCAACGAGGTTAAAGATGGAAAATCTGTTCACATAAGAATGAGATTTATAGAGATTTATTTTTTCCACCAGACAAAATTCATTTGCATTGCTATGGACTTCTGAATGTTCATTTAATTAAGTCATCGAATTATGTTTTGAGGGAAAACAGCCTATGGAGCTGATGTAAAACCCCCTAGTCCTGATATCTCCCCTTCACTAGTTTTATAGTGTTAAGTGACTTTTTGCACTGGGAGTGGGGGTTCAGATATAATTTTTGGATAGAGTTCAAATTTTCCTTAATAAAGGGCATCTCTGTCCTATAGGAAGAATATAATATAGTAGTACAGATACGTTTATTGAATTTCCTTGTGACAGACAGTAAGTGCTGAAAGAATATGGCTCAGCACAGCCTGGTTATCCCAAAAACTTCTTTAAGGGCTGCAAACATTAAAAGTTCTTATTGTTATATATATTCACTTATTCACATTAGAGCTTTACTAGAACTGGGACAGCTATTGTCAAAAGGAAGAGAAGATGCTAAGTAGAAGCAGATTGCAGACCTCAACTCTTCAGGAGTCTGAAATTCAAACAGGGAGACAATAACTACTCAGGGAGACGGTGACAGAGGGAATGCACTGAAGCAGTTATTAGGCTATCAGTGACTTGAAGAGACTCAGAGATCCAGCAAATTCACAATAGCCAAGTTGTGCAATCAGCATAGATGTCAGTTAATGGGTAGGTGAATGGACAAAGAAAATGTGGTATATATGGAAAATGTATGGAACTGGAGATCATAACATTGACCAAAGTAAGTCAAACTCAGAGAAAAAAGCATCATATGTTTTCTCTTACCTGCAGAAGCCAGAAGGAATCAAAGGGTTTCCACGAAAGTAGAAGGAAGACCATCAGGGTAGAGGAAAGGATGGGGTGGGGGAGGTATGGGGGAAGAAACTGACCAGATTGTTTTTCTACATGTACAATATACCACAAGGAAATCCATCATTCTGAATAATTAATATGCACCCCCTAAAAATGCTAAATGATTAAGAAAACAGTTGTGTTCTCATCACTTTCCAGAGCTGACAACAATAATAGGGAAATACCAAATAAAAAGAAATTTCTGATTTTGAGAAAAAGCAGTCTGAAGAAAGTGGAAAGTCTTTTCTAGGAGGGTCAAGGACATTTGTCTTTCTTTTCTAACAATTTAAACAATTAGAGGAAATCTGTGAAATATGGATCTTCTGTTTATCTAATCAAATTAATTAATTGTTTACCCTAAGAGGTAAAAGTGGGGTTGGCACAAGGAATGAATCAGCTCAGGTCTCTTATGGCCCTGCAGGGACACACCTGGACTTATCAGTTAGGAACCTGCTATGTTAGTCAGCTTTTCTTTGCAGTGACCAAAATACCTACCAAGAACAACTTAGAGGAGGAAAGGTTTATTTTGTACATACAGCTTCAGAGATTTTAGTCCACTGCCTAGTCAGTACTGATTCCATTGCTCTGGGCCTGAGTTGAGGCCCAATATCATGGCAGAAGGACCAGTAAGCAGCACTGCTGAGATTGAAGTAAAGAGAAGTTTTCTTGCATATCCATTTCATTGTAAAATGATTTTTGTCCTATCACATCTAGTAAGTTCTCATTTTGGATAAAATTATTAGAGTTATATATTTCATAGTAGGAGACCCACATGTTAAGCCTTAGGGTATAGAAATTCATATTTTGTCTCGTCGTCTTAAGTATACTTGAGACAAAAATCATTTACCTATTTCATTTTAGACATTCGTTGCAATCCTTGGTTATAATAACAGGATATTACTCAGATTCTTTTGAGCTAAGACAGAAGAGCTCATTGAAAAATCAGAATTTGCTTCCATGGCATTTTGTGGACTTAACTTTCCTTTCCATTCAGTTACTAGTCTTTATTGGAAATGTAAGTGGAAAAGTGCAACTTGAATATTTATACATGTTCATTTAACAGATACTCATATAACTCATATAATGATGACCTTAGTAACTATAATGTAAATGGGTTAGAATCACAGGACTTCAAGGAGGGACACAAGCACTGTGGACAGGCTGCTGCTACTTCAGTGTTTTAAAAGACTATATCATACTTATATGGGCACAAGTGTTTGAGAAGTACAAACATAAGGTGAAAGTCCTAGCTCCACCTGTAGACTCCACTTCTACTTTTAAGCACACCAGAAATAAGCAATCCTCTGTGGGTCACAAATAAGGGATTAATTTGACATCCTCTCAATATGGCTGCCCTTTAAATCAACATAAAATACATGCTCTACCAAAATCAGAAAGAGAATGCAACTTTATCCAGCATCTGAGGAAGGTTCCAAATATCTGAGAACTGAGGGAGACTAATCCTGACATCACTTAGCAACTCCAACTTTTTATGAGTCCTCTTCCCTGAGACACCAGCACTTTGGTTTCCTGTTTACCATGAGGTCTCTTTAATTTGGTTCAAGGGTCCATCCTGAATTCTCAGGCATCCAGTCCCACTGGATTAGTCCCCCTCCTCAATAATGATGAAGGGAAAATATCACTTCCCACAAATCCCAGTCTAATTTTAACTTTTCCTCAGCCCCCTCTTTTGCACATACACCACCTGCGCACATACACACTCACTTCCTCCTTCAAGTGATTCATTCTGAAGTAATAGAGACATGTAGAGACTCCCTATCTGCTGCCTCCCATGGCAACTTGGTTCAGCAGGGTAGCAGCTGCTGTCCTGGAGGTTAGCTCCAGGGCTCAGTTAGCTCCCAGCTGTTCTTAGGAAGACAATCAGTAGCCATCTGCCTACAGGAGTTCTTGTCAACAAACAGGGTTTCACATGTGTTCCCCAGTTCTTCAGCTATTTCTTGAGTTGACCCCTCAAGTACATGTCAACACCACCATCACAGCTTCAATTCCAATGGGAATTATAATAGTACACAACTCTTCCAGAGAAAGGATTTACGTACAATGAAATTGACCCCAGAGTTTTTCTGTACTATGGAACTTCCTAAATTTTCCAGAAAAATTCCACTGACAACGGAGGAGAAAGGATACGTAACATCCAGAGTTTTGAGGCTTAGCATAAAGTTGTACAAATATGGGCAGCTCTGCAGGCACACATTGCTTTGACGTTGCATTTCAGCCTAAAACTGATTTTTGAAATTCATTACATAACACACTTAAGTTTTCCTTAAAAATGTTTTTCTCTCCCTATCACAACCCTTCAATATCTTAGTAATATTAACATTCCCTCTATAGGTATCCCACCTATCACTTGCCTTGCCTACCTGAGAGACTCTGTATTTCAACTCAAGGAGTGATGATGATGGTGAAGATAAAGAAAATGGCTATGTTAGCTAGGCACAGTGGCGTAAACCTATAATCCCAGTGACTCAGAAGGCTAAAGCAAGAGGATTGCAAGCTGGAGAACTGGACAACTTGGCAAGGCTTTAAGTAACTTAGCACGACCCTGTCTCAAAATAAAAATAAATAAATATATAAGGTTAGGGATGAAGCTCAATGGTAAAGCACCCTGAGTTTAACCATCAGTACCAAACAAACAAACAAACAAACAAAGGAGAGAAAGCAAGCAACTATTCAGTTACTTGATTTTATTGATAATTTTCTATTTATATTTTATTTAAAATTTTATTTATTGAGAAATTACTGTATATCAGGAGTTGTACAAAGCAACTTTGGCAAGCATTATCTCACTGAATTCTTAAAGCAACATTATCTTATCAGTTAGGACAAGTGTTACCTTCATTTGTAGATGAGCTAAATAAGGCACAAAAGAGTTAAGTAACTTGCCACTTACAAACTTTCATCTAGAAAGTTTCATCTTGATTCACAATATGAACCCTAACAGTGGTGGAATTTATTGACTTATTTTTCTTATTCATCCTTAGAAGAGGGTCTAAAAGCGTCCTACCATGAATCCCAATGGGACTAGGAACACAGAAACTCAGGAATCTCTTGCACAAATGAACACAGATCCATAGTAACTAGGCTGACACAGTGTTCCCAACAGAGCTACTTAGGCACAGAACATGAGAAACTAAATAATGCCTAGATAAATTGGTCTGTTAAATTCCTTGCCAGTTCTCAGGTATTTCTTTATGCCCAGACATAAGTCACCACTCACGTTCAAGATGAAGGTTATTTCATGAAAGAATTCTCTTTCTGGGGGCTGTAGAGCAGACATTCCGTATGGGTTGCAATGAGAGACACATGCTGTAAGGCACATATGCTCTACTAGGTGTAGTGTCACGCTTCCCGATGGCCTCTGAGCTCTGTTTTCTTTATGCCTTAAGGCAAGACTCAGGTTCTTACCTGTCTTGTGTCTCAGAAATAGCTTTTCCCTTAAAAGTTTTTCACTCCGCTCTCATCAGAATTCCCCAGGCAATGAATGAACTACAAGTAACTAAGAAACTTGGCCAAAATTGAGATAGATCATTGTAATTATCTCTTCCGGAAACACTGAAGTACTTGTGTGAATGAAGTCTCAGGAGTAATTCTGGCCTGTCCAAGATTCCCAAGCTAGATACGAAAACTAATTCTAAAGGGTAACTGAGTTATATCTAAAATAGGTTAACAACAAAAGACTTTCTCTCAAGTCTCCTTGTTTCTTTACTTAACCAAACACTATTTCACTGGCCTACTTTAAGGATGTAGCTTCTGCATTTATAACAGGTCTCTACAAGAAGTATTTGCTTTAGCAGGGTGCCAGCGCCTCTTGTAAGGCTTTGGCTGGAGCTCTCTAAGTCACTACTTCAAGAGCTTACCTGAGGGTCAACCTGGGAAATTTCCATTTTAATTTTCATTCCAGAGATTGTATCTTTTATAAAGAAGAGTTTTATATACTTCTTCATTCATAAAATGGAAGCCTTGTCATGTGTTTGCCCTTTATACCAGTTGCCAGAAACTGTGAACTCAATTGAATGTTCAAATGAGGTAATAAGTTTATTTTAAGGGCTTGATAGCATCTTATAAATACTCTAGGTTGCTTCTGAAACTACCAACTCTAGCTGCACCTTAGAAATTTTCTCTGTTTCAAATGTCTGTGATGGAGGCCAGGGTTGGGACCCAGGTACTAGAATATCTCCAATGTTTTCCAAGGGGATTCAAGGGAAAGCTGAGAACCTCTTGTAAGCCTGCAGTGAATTATTTTTGGCTTTGTTTTAATTTCAGTTGTCTTATTTGTATACTAAGTTATTTATCCCAACTCAAGATTTTTTGAAAGAAAAAAATGTAAATGCATAAGCCATCAATTTTATAATATTGAACAGGTTTATATCTAACCAGTCTTTCTCAACCTTGCCAATCCATTAGTTCGTGTGGGGAACTGCTAAAATTCCTGTTGCCCAGACCTTACCTTGAATCAATAAAGTCATAATCTCTGAGATTGAGGCACTGACACTTTCTTAATTTCATCAGATGATCTTACCGTGCAGAAAATTAACTTTTCTATACTGTCTTCCCACTCTTACCAATATCTTAAAATAAGCACTGTTCATGGATGACATTATTAAACAAGTCAAGTTTATGTTCAGTTTCCAACCAAAGCTTCCTGTGGCCTTCCTTTGCCTCCGGTGCTGAACACCTGATACCCTTCAAGCCTGTCTCTAGATACCCTTTAAGCCTACCCCAGGGGCACTTGCCCTCCTCACCATGTATCTCCTTCCTTCTCAGGGAGTATGTTTCCAAACCCATAGAATGCAAAAGGGGGGAAATGCAGGAGCCCTGTTTGGGGAGATGGCTTGAATTGCGGTTGACTATGAGCCATGGAGATTTGGGCATTGTCACCTTCCGTAGTCTCACGGGACTTGGCCCGGGATCTCGAGTGACTTGGCCGAGATTGCTGATTGGGTCAGCGCCATTTTGGTGGTGTGTGCGGCGCGTGTTAGTCGTTGTTAGAGCCAGAGAGAAAAGTTATCAGAATAAAAAGCTGTTTGTCTCCAGTTTGCCTCTGAACTTCTTCCCGTGGCTTCATTGCTCCAAGCGGCCATCACTTCAGGCAGCAACAGGCACAATAGAAACTGCTAGTTTTTCTAGTCTCTCAAGATCTGACTAAATGAGTGCATCTCTTTTCAGTTTTCTTTTATTTTTTCCAAATTTGCAACACCTCCTGATACCTTTTGGAGGAGGTTTATAAACATCTTTCTAGCTAAGTTTTGACTGACTCATCAATTTTGCTTTTCAACTCACTTATTGACATTATTGTTTATTCAAATTTTCTAATTTATTGACAGCTGATCTCTTTGTTAAGCTATTTGTCTCTGTTAGGCTCCTCTGGTTACTGACTGATTGCTCTACTGTTTAGATTACTAGTTGGGGCATAAAATTCTCCATAGTCTGATCCAATTAAATGCAAGACCCTTTGTAGAGACAGTTATTAAGGCCAGTTTTTGATGTTTGCTCTCTCCTTAGAAGTGCTCTTATCTTTTTCTCTGGTTCCCTCTAATAAAATAGCTAACCTAAAATTTATCTTGCTGCTCTTATGAAGCCAACAGCCTCCTCCTATTTACCATCAAACTGTCCATTGTTTTTAAGATCCTGCTAGATTTGAATTCTCACTCTGTTTTACCTAAATCAATCACACTGGGGAAATTATCAGCCCCCTCTGTTTTACAAACTACTTCTCTATCTAGGCAAAATATCTGAAGCACCAGGGCTCAAGGCAGGAATAGAGCCTGCTGCTCTCAGAGATACCCCTGCTTCATGATCAAGGCAGTAGGCAGGACTGTAGTCTCTGGTTTCAGCTTGCCTCTCTGGCCAGGGATCCTCCACCTTATGAGCAAGTTTAGGTAAGAGTCATGAGAGACTCAGTATTCCAGTTTGCCATTCCTGGTTTAGAACCTTGACTATATAGATCAAGGTGAACCTTCAACATTTTAGCTACAGTTGCTGAAGTTTCAACCTCTGCAACAAAATGTTAGGAAGAATTTTTAAAATGCTGATGGCTTACCCCCTCCAAGAAAAACACAATAACCCTTGACTGGTACTGGAGTTGGGGCTGGGTGCAGCGAAGGAGCCCTCTCTTCCCAGCAACACCCATGGAGAGTGAAGCCTCCTCCATGATGATGAGCTCAGGGAGAAGGAACAGGTTATAGTCCAAGTGCCACAGACTCTTTCTGTTCTTATTGAGACAGGTTTTCTTGAATAAATGAGTCTCCATTTTCTATATGCTCTTAAGGCCATTTCCAGAAATTTTATTTTATGTGTGTATGTATTATGAATTTCAGGTAATAATTCTCTATACTTATTAGAGTTTTCACCCTAGAGGAACAGGACTGTGGTGCTCCTAACACTGACATGGGAAGCCGCCCAAACTAGAGCTGTTAGGTAGTAGTTCATAGTGAGCTGTGGAATGCAAACCAATAATGCAGCAGGGTGAGGAGGTTTCTTTAAATTGCCTTTAAATAACAAGGGTACTAACCTTGAGAGTAAACAGATGAAACAAAGGGAGTCAACTAAGAAATGTGTCAGGAAGGAAAGATCAATGGGGGTAAATCCTAACAAGGTCTCCTGGGATCATTGTAAAGTTAGGATTTGTGACCACAGTTTTTTTCTTTTTTCTTTTTTTTTTTTTTTTCCTTTTTTTTAAATGAAACACTTTCTTTTTCTTTCTTTCTTTCTTTCTTTTTTTTAAGTTGTTGATAGACCTTTATTTATTTATATGTGGTGCTGAGACTCAAATCCAGTGCCTCACACATGCCAGGCAAGTGCACTACTGCTGAGCCCCAGCCCAAGGCCCCCACAGGTTTTTTACATGGAAATTTCATTGGTAGCATAGGTGTCCTAAGATAAATCTGCCTGGTCATTGACCTTACCACCCACATGAAGGAAGGAGTGACTTGTAAATGAAGCCCCATTCCTAACAGAAGGGTCTCCATGACAGTTCCAGAAAAGACCAACTAGGGTCAAAAACTCCCCCACCCAGTGTGAATGAGGAGTTAAACACTGTGTTAGTGAAAACTGCAGAAGGGGTACCCCAGTTTTCCTGGCTAATACCAAACAGTAATGAATTTGGAAGTAGCATTAGGTTTCCTTTGTTGTTTTCTTCTCAGAGACAATCCACTCTCTTAAGAATGTTCTTTGCTTGAGCTTTACATTCACTTAGAGTAAAATTCTCTTACTTGGCTTTTCATGTCTGACTTTAAATTTTCTTTGATTGGGACACAAGAACCACAGCTTGGAAGTTCAGCTCCCCATTTGCCTGTGACAGAGACATCTTGATTCATTAGAGAGGTTCTAGGACTGATTCTCAGGAAAGAAATCCTTCTCCTTCCCTGAAACTTCTTAGACCTGTATGCAAATTCTCAGTAGCTTTGATACTACATACCAAGAATAGGAGAAATGGCTTTGGCAACCAAAAGTAAATATATTTTTCTGTGTTTCCACCAAATAATAAGTATCTTCTTCTCATTATATCACATAAGCAAATTTTTTATATATTCCCTCCATAACAAAAATAATTGAGAAATCAAATGAGATTGCCATCACTAGACAGAAAACTGGCAGGCAATACTTGAAACACAGTTTTTCTTACTTGATATTTTTTCACATTCCACATTTAATCGTGCCAACTCTACCAGTCTGACTACATTGGTTTACCACCAGTCTTCTCATCCACAGCATAAGCTCCGTGGTGGTAGGTGCCATTTCTCCTCAGCACCTATCACAGACTATGCACATGGGATGCAGCCAAACCACTAAGTTGAATGAACACACACTGAGAGTAAGAACTGGTATCAGCCCATTAATATACTTGGATGCTTTAGAGAAAATTGACAATCCTGAGTGAACATCTAATTTGAAATTAGCTTAAAGACGAGGCCCTCCTTAGGAGTGAATGCAAATCTAAAACATCTGTCAAGAATCTGACCTATTAGTTTTCTATTCCTACTGTGTCTACTTCCTCCATTTCTCCTCTTACCACATGAAATCAAACTACAATTACTATCACTGTTGATCTCCGAAAGAAATATGATGTCCCATAACAGAAGCCTGGAAAGAAAAGGGGAAACTCATTCATTTTTCTAGGTGATAGTGTGGGTCTTATGGATTGATCACACTTTTGACACACCCAACTGTTGACACCATCTCTTGGCAGAATCAATTTCTTTACATCATGATCTCTCTTCTGGATCCACATCTCAATGCCCAGATTTTGAACTGACCCAAAGGTTCAGAACCAACACTATTTACAAGTTGTGTCGCATCTGAATTCTTCATGTAGTTCATCCCCTGACTTCAGTTTTTAGTACACCTGATTTCTTTGGAAACTAACAGCCCCCATTCTATGGGGGACTGACTCAAAAGATTACCAGAACTGAGCCTATGTTTCACTATGACTATATTTTGTCCTCTGAGAAAATGATATGGACTTTTGTTTAGGAATTATGGCATTACTTCCTCATCACTGAGACTCAGCCCAAATCCCAAGAAAGCTTCTGAAGCAATATACATCATCCTCAGGATTATTTTTATGTGCTTATATTTCTTAGCATCTGAACAGTAACAACTGGAAAACATAAAAGAAAATGATGAACAGTAAAATATTAAACAAATAGCATAACATGTAGTATATACTTTTACTATTAAGCTCATTAGCCCCTAAGTTTTTGATGCTTCCCACTAAATAAGGAAGGAAGAAAGGAAGGAAGGGAGGGAGGGAAAGAGGGAAGGGCAGAACAGAGCTAGATTACTAGGCTACTCAATAAAGTGAGAGGAAAGGAATGAGAGCTTTCAAGTTAAACTGTAAAAAGGGAAATGAGACAGAATATGACCCAGAAATACCTGCTGTGAAATACCTGCTGTGCAATTAAAGCAATGCTAAAATTATTCCCTGAGGTTCACAGATCTTATTTCACTTCTCTGAGATAATGTTTACACCAAAACTATCTAAGGATACTGAAATAGATACTAAAATAATTCTAGCCAATTTATCAATAGGTGTTACATATCCTTTTGAGCCATGTACAAAATTAAATGGCTTGCCATAATGCCAATTCTAAATTTACAAAAGCACTAATAATGTCATCTATGTATGTTAACTCCTGACAAGAAAACAAAATTTTTTTTAAAAAAAGCATAAATAAGTTTACCATTGATAAACTTTTTTGAGGAAAGTAGAATGAAAGTGACAACTTGCTGGGCATGGTGGTTCATACCTGCAATCCCAGAAACCTGGGAGTCTGACAAGGCAGGAGGATTGCAAGTTCAAGGGTAGCCTTAGCAACTCAGCGAGACCCTGTCTTCAAATAAAAAATTTAAAAAGGGCTGGGGATGTGGCTCAGTGGTTGAGGGCCCCTGGGTTCAATCCCCAGTACCATCCCCAATAGTGACATCTATTTTGGAAGCATCATGAACCACAGATTACAAATTACTCCCAAGGAAATTAGCTAGCAAAACAATTCTATCAAAACATATCCCCATTTCATCATTTTAGGATTATTTTGAAATATTTAATAATAAATCTCCTTTTTATTGCTTCCATTTCTTTCAGCTCTGAAATCTAAACAGTGTTCTCTAAACTGACCATCCCAATAAATTTTGGTTATTTATATTCTGAAATGATCAACAAATGACTAAAAAATTATATATTACTGAAAATTACATTACAAACCTTGCTGTGAAGAATCCACATCATCTGCTACCACAGAGCATACTGTTGACATTAAAATGACTTTGCAATTTGACTGCTGTTCTAACAAGACTTTAACTATTCCACCAGTAGACTTTTGCCTGGGAAGCTGAAGTACAAATAACTTAATTGGGTTTTTTTTTTTTTTTTTTTTTTTTTTTTTTGGAGTCTCTTGTCCATAAATCCATTTTTTCAAATGATAGACCACTCAATGTTTTTTCAGAGTAAACACACCATCTGAAAACACTGGATTGCTCTACAGCTCATCGATCTACTCTTTTATTTTTATTTTCTTTTATGAAAATTCTTTTTTTGTTAAATATAACATTAGGATACCTTTGACATAATCACAAAAGTATGGAATATAATTTGCTCTAATTCCCTTCCCTTTTTTGCCTCACTCCCTCTGTTCCCCTCCCTCTACTCTACTCATCTTTCTGGGATTTATTTATAGTTTTTTTTAATTAATGTCTTGTGAATGTACTTGATGTGGGATTCACTGTGCTATATTCATGTATGTACATATGAATATTCAGTCAGATTCATTACACTGTTCATTTTTCCCATCCCTCCTTCCTTCCCTCAATCCCCTTCATCTACTTTACTGATCTTTCCTCTATTTTGATGAAATTTCCTCTCCCTTTTTTCTTCCCTCTCTCTTTTTAACTCTCCCCCTTATTTTGGATTAGTGTCCGCATATCAGAGAAAACATTCACTCTTTGACTTTTGGGGACTGGCTTATTTCACTTAGCATGATAGTCTCCAGTTTCATTCATTCACTGGCAAATGCCATAATTTCATTCTTCTTTATGGCTAAGTAATACTCCATTATGTGCATATGCCACATTTTCTTTATCCATTCATCTAGGTTAGTTCCATAGTTTGGCTATTGTGAATTTTGCTGCTATAAACATTGATGTGGCTGCAGTATGCTGGTTTTAAATTTTTTGGATATATACCGAGGAGCAGGATAACTGGGTCATATGGTGATTCAATTTGTAGTTTTTTGAGGAGTCTCCATACGTCTTTCCAGAGTGGTTGCTCTAATTTGCAGTCTATCGAGGGATAGAATAAACTTACCTCAACTTATAAAAGTTGTATGTAACAAACCAAAGGACAACATTATACCGAATGGAGAAAAACTGAGAACATTTCCTCTAAAAACAGGAATGAGACAAGGATGCCTGTAAGAGCCCTAATAAGGAGATAGCTAAGATGGCAGCTAGCTGAGAGCCATAAGAGGTGTTTCAGTATTTTCACCTGATATTCATGCATTTATCTAAGAATTTTTCTATGCCCGTGAAAACTATGTGACGCACCTGTAAGTTTGAGCTGTTGACACGTGTATACTTGTTAAGGCAAAAAGTATTTGACTGGGTGAGGTTGGCTAGAGGGTTGTGGGAGTTGGAGAGGTTGTTGGAGCCGGAGAGAGAAGTTGGAAGAAGCAAGAATAAAGAGCCTATTTCATTTTCCAGTCTGCTTCCGAATTCTTTCCCGTGGTATCGTTGCTGCAGGCGGCGATAGTTGCAGGCGGCAACAGATGCCCACTTTCACCACTTGTATTCAACTCAGTCCTTGAAACTCTAGCCAGAGCAATCAGGCAAGAGAAGGAAAATTAAAGGGATACAAAAAGGAAAAGAAGAGCTCAAATTATCTCAGTTTGCTGATAACATGGTCCTATACTTAGAATACCTAAAAACTTCACTTCTAGAGTTCGTAAACGAATTCATCAAAGTAGCAGAGTACAAGATCTACACTCATAATCAATTGTGTTCCTATACTCCAATAATGAATCTGCTGAAAAAGAAATTTGGAAAACTATCCCACTCACATAGTCCCCTCCCCTCAAAAATACTTGGGAATTGATCTAACAAAAGAGGTGAATGATCTTTACAATGAAAACTACAGAACACTGAAGAAAGAAATTGAAGAAGTCCTTAGAAGATGGAAAGACCTCACAGGTTCTTAGATAGGCAGAATTAATATTGTCAAATGGTCATACAACCAAAAATGCTATACAGATTCAACACAATCCCCATCAAAGTACCAATGACATTCTTCACAGAACTAGAAAAAGCAGTTCTGAATTTAATTTGGAAAAACGAGACACCCAGAATAGACAAAGCAATCCTAAGCAAGAAGAGCAAAGCTGGAGGCATCACAATACCAGATCTCAAATTATACTACAGAGCTATATTAACAAAAACAGCATGAGAGTGTTTCTGAAAAGCAACGGAACAGAATAGAAGATACAGAGACAAACCCACAATAATACAGTTATCTGATACTAAACAAAGGTGCCAAAAAACATACATTGGAGAAAAGATAGGCTTTTTAAAAAAACAGTGCTGGGGAAACTGGAAATACATATGTAGCAGAATGAAATTTAACCCGTTTCTCACCCTGCACAAAATAACTTAAAGTGGATCAAAGACTTAGGAATTAAATCAGAAATCATGCACCTGCTAGAAGAAAATGTAGGCCCAACACTCTAGCATGTTGGTACAGGAACCTACTTCCTTAACAAGACCCCTAAAGTGCAAGAAATAAAATTAAAAAATCAGTAACTGGGAGAGTGCCGCCAGGCCCAGGCTCCATCCAGTCCCGCTGACCTCCGCCCCAGAGCAGGAGACAGAAAGGACAGACCCGCCAACTCTGCTTAGAGTGCATGCAGACCCGGGACAGTCCCGGGGTCCTACATCAGAGTGCTGCCAGGCCCAGGCTCCATCCAGTCCTGCCAGCCTCCACCCCAGAACAGGAAATGGCAAGGACAGACCTGCCAACTTGGCCTAAGCCCAGGCGGGCCCAGGGCAGTCCCACTGACCTTCACCCCATTGGGGTTATCCCCAGACCACCACAGAAGCTCAGACTCAACCAGTTCGACCCACGCCAACCAGTGTGAACCCAGCTTCAGGTAGCATACTTTGAGGGTCAGTGGCAGATTCTGATAGGCCAGCACTAAGGGGAGGCACAGACAACCTGCAAGGGTATTAAAAATATAGGGAAGAATCTGTAATAACTCAGATCTACACTGCAAAAAGTAAAGCAAATAGACATCATGAAAAAACAGGGGAGGAAAATACCCCAAACAAACCAGGATTCTACAATAACAGAACCCATGCTCAGCAAAGTTGACAAAATGTCAGAGAAGGAGTTCAGAAGGTTCATAATTAAAATGATCTGTGAATCAAAGAATGACCTAAATGAGCAAATACAGGCAAAGATTGACCACTACAACAAAGATATAAGAGAGCAAATACAGGTAGCAAAAGATTACTTCAAAAAAGAGATCAAAACTCTGAAAAAAAAAAACACAGTCAGAAATCCTTGAAATGAAGGAAGCAATTAACCAAATAAAAAACACAATTGAAGGCATCACCAACAGACTAGATCAACTGGAAGAAAGAACCTCAGACAATGAAGACAAAGTATATAATCTTGAAAATAAAGTTGACCACAAAATGAAGATAGTAAGAAACCATGAACAGAACAACCAAGAAGTATGTGACAGCATCAAAAGACCAAATCTAAGAATAATTGGGATAGAGGAAGGCACAGAGTTTCAAACCAAAGGAATGCACAACCTCTTTAATGAGATAATATCAAAAAATTTCCCAAGCATGAAGAATGATTTGGAAAACCAAATACAAGAGGCTTATAGGACACCAAATGTACAAAATTACAACAGATCTACACCAAGACACGTTATAATGAAAATGCCTAGCATAAAGAACAATGATAGAATTTTAAAGGCCGCAAAAGAGAGGAATCAGATCACATATGGGGGAGACCAATTCGTATCACAGCAGATTTTTCAATTCAGACACTCAAAGCTAAGAGATCATGGAACAACATATTCCAAGCTCTGAAGGAAAAGGGATGCCAACCAAGAATCTTATACCCAGTAAAATTAAGCTTTAGATTTGAGGACAAAATAAAAACCTTCCATGATAAACAAAAGTTAAGAGAATTTACAAGTAGAAAGCCAGCACTACAGAACATCCTCGGCAAAATATTCCATGAAGAGGAAAAGAAAAACAATGATGAAAATCAACAGAGGGAGGTATTACACTAAAGGAAGAAAGCAATCAGAAGAGAAACCATGTCAAGGTAAATACCAGAAATTAAAATGGCTGGGAATACAAAACACATCTCAATAATAACTCTGAATGTTAATGGCCTAAACTCACCAATCAAAAGACATAGATTAGCAGATTGGATCAAAAAAAAACAGACCCAACAATATGCTGCCTCCAAGAGACTCATCTCATAGGAAAAGACATCCATAGGCTGAGAGTAAAGGGTTGGGAAAAATCCTACCACTCATATGGACAGAAGAAACAAGCAGGGGTTTCCATCCTCATATCAAATAAAGTAGACTTCAAGCTAAAGTCACTTAAAAGGGATAAAGAAGGACACTATATACTGCTCAAGGGAACCATACACCAACAAGACTTAACAATTATAAATATATATGCCCCAAACAATGGAGCATCCATGTTCATCAAACAAACTCTCCTGAAGTTTAAGAGTCAAATTGACCACAACACAATAATTCTGGGTGACTTTAACACACCGCTTTCACCACTGGATAGATCTTCCAAACAAAATCTAAACAGAGAAGCTATAGAACTCAAAAACACAATAAACAACTTAGACTTAACTGACTTATATAGAATATTTCATCCTTCAACAAGTGAATACACTTTCTTCTCAGCAGCACATGGAATCTTCTCTAAAATAGACCATATACTAGGCCACAAAATAACTCTGAGCAAATAAAAAAAAGTTGAGATTCTACCCTGCATTCTATCCGACCATAATGGAATGAAATTAGAAATCAATGATAAAATAAGAAATAAAAGCTACTCCAACACCTGGATACTAAATAATATGCTACTGAATGAACAATGGGTTGCAGATGACATCAAAGAGGAGATTAAAAAATTCTTAGAGGTGAATGAGAACACAGACACAACATATCGAAATCTCTGGGACACTATGAAGGCAGTTCTAAGAGGAAAGTTCATTGCATTGAGTTCATTCCTCAAAAGAAGAAAAAGTCAACAAATAAATGACTTAAAATTACATCTCAAAGCTCTAGAAAAAGAAGAACAATCCAACACCAAAAGTGGTAGAAGACAGGAAATAATTAAAATCAGAGCTGAAATTAATGAAATTGAAAGCAAAGAAACAATTGAAAAAATTGACAAAACAAAAAGTTGGTTCTTTGAAAAAATAAATAAAATTGACAGACCCTTGTCCAGGCTAACAAAGAGAAGGAGAGTGAAAACTCAAATTACTAATATATATGATGAAAAAGGAAATATCACAACAAACACTACGGAAATACAGGAAATAATTCAAAGTTATTTTGAAAACCTGTACTCCAACAAAATACAAAACACCGAAGGCATCAACAAATTTCTAGAGTTGTATGATGTGCCCAAACTTAAGCAGGAGGATATACATAATTTGAACAGACCAATTTCACGCGACGAAATAGAAGATGCCATCAGAAGCCTACCAACCAAGAAAAGCCCAGGACCAGATGGATACACAGCTGAGTTCTATGAGACCTTCAAAGAAGAACTGATACCAATACTCTTCAATTTATTTCAGGAAATAGAAAAAGAGGGAGTTCTTCCAAACTCATTCTATGAGGCCAACATCACCCTGATCCCCAAACCAGGCAAAGACACATCCAAAAAAGAAAACTTCAGACCCATATCTTTAATGAACATAGATGCAAAAATTCTCAATAAAATTCTAGCAAAACAGATACAGAAACATATCAAAAATATAATACACCACGATCAAGTGGGGTTCATTCCAGGGATGCAAGGATGGTTCAACATATGGAAAACAATAAATGTAATTCACCATGTCAATAGACTCAAAGATAAGAACCATATGATTATCTCAATAGATGCAGAAAAAGCATTTGACAAAATACAGCACCCCTTCATGCTCAAAACACTAGAAAAACTAGGGATAACTGGAACATATCTCAACATCGTAAAAGCTATATATGCTAATCCCCAGGCCAACATTATTCTAAATGGAGAAAAATCGAAAGCATTCCCTTTAAAAACTGGAACAAGACAGGGATGCCCTCTTTCACTACTTCTATTCAACATAGTAATTGAAATGCTGGCCAGAGCAATAAGACCGATGAAAGAAATTAAAGGGATACAGATAGGTAAAGTAAAACTCAAATTATCATTATTTGCTGATGATATGACTTTATACCTAGAAGACCCAAAAAATTCCACCAGAAAACTTCTAGAACTCATAAATGAATTCAGCAAAGTAGCAAGATACAAAATCAACACCCATAAATCTAAGGCATTTCTATATATCAGTGACAAATCCTCTGAAAGGGAAATGAGGAAAACTACCCCATTTACAATAGCATCAAAAAAAAAAAAATAAAATACTTGGGAGTCAACTTAACCAAAGATGTGAAAGACCTCTACAATGAAAACTACAGAACACTAAAGAAAGAAATTATGGAAGACCTTAGAAGATGGAAAGATCTATCCTGTTCTTGGATAGGCAGAACTAATATTGTCAAAATGACCATACTACCAAAAACACTATACAGATTTAATGCAATGCCTATCAAAATCCCAATGACATTCCTCATAGAAATAGAAAAAGCAGTCATGAAATTCATCTGGAAAAATAAGAGACCCAGAATAGCTAAAGCAATCCTTAGTAAGAAGAGTGAAGCAGGTGGCATCACTATACAAGACCTTAAATTATACTACAGGGCAATAGTAACAAAAACAGCATGGTATTGGCACCAAAATAGGCCAGTAGACCAATGGTACAGAATAGAGGACACAGAGACAAAGGCGCCAAAAATATACATTGGAGAAAAGATAGCCTCTTCAACAAATGGTGCTGGAAAAACTGGAAATCCATATGCAATAAAATTAAATTAAACCTATATCTATCACCATGCACAAAATTCAACTCAAAGTGGATCAAGGATCTAGGAATTAGACCAGAGACACTACACCTAATAGAAGAAAAAGTAAGCTCTAATCTCCAACATGTTGGATTAGGGCCCAAGTTCCTCAATAAGAATCCTGTAGCACAAGAATTAATACCAAGAATCAATAAATGGGATAGACTCAAATTACAAAGCTTCTTCTCAGCAAAAGAAACAATCTGTGAGGTGAACAGAGAGCCTACTAATTGGGAACAAATTTTTACCACATGCACGTCAGATAGAGCACTAATCTCTAGAATATATAAAGAACTCAAAAATCATAACACCAAAAAAACAAATAACCCAATCAGTAAATGGGCCAAGGAACTGAACAGACACTTCTCAGAAGAAGATATACAATCAATCAACAAATACATGAAAAAATGCTCAACCTCTCTGGCAATTAGAGAAATGCAAATCAAAAACACTCTAAGATTTCATCTCACACCAGTCAGAATGGCATCTATTAAGAACACAAACAACAATAAATGTTGGAGAGGATGTGGAGTAAAAGGCACACTCATACATTGTTGGTGAGACTGCAAACTGGTGCAGCCAATATGGAAAGCAGTATGGAGATACCTTGGAAAACTTGGAATGGAACCACCTTATGACCCAGCTATCTCACTCCTTGGTCTTTACCCAAAAGACATGAAAACAGCATACTACAGGGACACAGCCACATCAATGTTTATAGCAGCACAATTCACAATAGCTAAACTGTAGAACCAACCTAGATGCCCTTTAGTAGATGAACGGATAAAGAAAATGTGATATATACACACAATGGAATATTACTCAGCAATAAGACAGAACAAAATCATGGCATTTGCAGGAAAATGGATGGAGTTAGAGAATATAACGCTAAGTGAAGTTAGCCAATCCCAAAAAGCCAAATGCCAAATGTTTTCTCTGATATAAGGAGGCCAATTCACAGTGGGGTTGGGATGGGGAGCATAGGAGGATTAGAGGAATACTAGAGTGGCCAATGGGGAGGGAGGGGAAGGGAGGGGGCAAAAAGTTGAAAAAAAAAAAAAAAGATGGTAGAATGAGATGGATATCATTACCCTAAGTGCATGTATGAAGTCACGAATTGTGTGAATATACTTTGCATACAACCAGAGATTTGTAAAAAAGTGCTCTATATGTGTAATATGAAATGTAATGCATTCTGCTGTCATTTATATCATCTTAGAATAAAAAATAATTTTAAAAAATTTTAGACAAGAGAAAGAAATAAAAGAGATTCAAATAAAAAAATCAGTAACTGGGGTGGAATCAAATTAAAAAGCTTCTGCACAGCAAAGAAAACAATTAAGAGTATAAAGAGAGAGCTTACAGAATGGGAGAAGATTTTTGCCACCCACTCCTCAGGGCATTAATAACTAGAATATACAAGAATTCAAAACACTTAACACCAAAATAAATAAATAATCCAATCACTCTACATTTTACAATTACTTTGACCATTCCAGACCCAAGTCCACCAAGTCTAAACTATTTTGTTACAAATTTTGTCATCATAATAAGTCCTTCCCACCACATTGAAAGATAGATCTTAAAGCAGAACCCAAATATGTAAAAAATATTCTACCTTCTAAGAAGCTACAAATACTTATGAAATCTCTGTTACTTAAGTAATAACCCACCTTTGGGGCTGGGATGTAGCTCTGTGGTATAATGTTATGCTCCAAAAGCATGTGGCTCTGGATTCAATCCCCAGAAAAATAACTCAGCTTTTTTGTATCAACAGGTTATTTTGGTGGTATTTTCAAGAATTCATTGACTCAGCAATTGATACTGCAAACTTTCAAATAATTTTACTTTATATTACAAAATCAATGATACTAAATATGTCTGTTATTCCCATTTATGAACTGCTTTTATAATTAAAACAATTCCCTGGTCAGTGTTTTAATGGACAAAGTAGACAAACCCAACAGGAAAACTTAAAATACACTACATGAAAAAAATCATCTGATTGCTTTTTTACAGGATATAAAATAAGCTGGGGGCTCTCCATAGTTTCAGTCCTGATTATTTTGTCTATTAATCTTCTTCTATTATAACTATATTTTTAAAACTACAACTTTCCTGACTTAATTAACTTATTAGTCTATTTTTCCAGTGTGTGAATCTTTGGGGGACACAATAAAACCATATCAAACCACAGTACTTGCTACAGTGGGCAAAAGTTCCTTTCTTATAGGAGGTACACAAGTGCATTTGGACTCACCCCATAACATAATTTACAAACTATTAAAAATTATCACATATATTCTGATGTAATATAAATAAAATATGGTTTTTCACTTCTAATATTGAATGACCAAAGAATTAATTAGTCCTATTCCACAAGGTTGCTCTGTCATGTAGCTTTATTCTGAAATCACCTCAATTTCTATTAAGACATTTCTGGAACATATCTTATTAACTCATGTTAAACCATGCAAAGAGGAATTTAGGTATTAATGTATGGAAGACTGATGGAACAGTTCCCTTTTTTGGAGCTACAGTTTGAGGGATTAAAATGAATAGTTCCCCTTTATCTCAGCCAAGGGCTAAACCACATGAGAATTCAGTGTAAGCAGCATCTTGATCTATTGTTACCTCTTCATTGTTCTTGGAAAACAAAGGGCAATACTTATACTGGTCCTGTAGACTTCTTTGGAATGCAGATAAATGGCCTACTCCTATAACATTTCTAGGGTAAAAGTTGCTGAGTCTGAAGAGTTCCAGGTGGGAAAAATTGAGCTACCTTCCTTCTGAATTTTGCCAGCCTTTTTCTTCCCGTCTTCCCAATCAGATAAGTCATTTCACCTCCCCTGGAGAGGCCTAAATGGCTGGGGGCAGGGGTATTACAATGGAAAATGCCCTATAAAAATATGTAGCCAAGGTAAAGGAGCTTGTCCCTATACACACAACACCTATGTGCTATGATGGAGGAGTGACAATATAAAACTACCACTTATTATTCAAATTATTTCCACTGCCATTGAGGAACATGCCTAGAATAATCATCTCTACACAGAGATTTAAAATAAATTAATGCTAATTAGTAGCTCCAAAAATTCTCTGTTCACTAGAAAATAAACATTAAAAGACAATTCTTAAAAGGGTAAAAGCAACTCTCTTACATAAAAATTAACATGTCAAAGAATATATATTTAACTCAATTAATAAGAGAACTAGTAAGATGCTAACAACTGGTTCAAAACATATAAAAAAACATATATATAGGCAATCAAAAATGCTGAAATGAATGTACAAATTAATTCAAAATTAGTTCATAACCACAGTACACTAAAATGTGATACAATCCATTTACATTTCTGTGGTCAATCATTACTTAAATCAACATCATTTTTCTAAAACTTAATTCACTTAAAGATGGAAAAATGCTGGGCTGCAGTTGTGGCTCAGTGGTGGAGCACTTGCACTGCATGTGTCCCATCCTGGGTTTCATCCTCAGCACCACATAAAATTAAATAAATAAAATAAAGGTATTGTGTCTATCTACAACCAAAATAATTTTTAAAAGTAGGAAAATGCATAGATAATTCAGGAGCCTGCTCTAGACAAAATACTCAGCAACTTTTTGTACATTTCCTCAACTTGTACAAAAGTATGATACTATTTGGTATATTCTATTAATGAGAAAAATAAGGTGTTAATGAGACAAATAACCTGTTATTTCTTAATCCACATTATCACATTAACATATACTATTTCAGAGTTAAAAGGATGAAATGAGGAAAAAATAACACAGAACTTTCATCCTGTTTCGTAAGTCACCATGATTTCCAAATCTTCCCCCCAGATTCAGGATTTAAGTACCCATCTCTACTAGTGCCAGCTGAGGTATATTGTCTGGCCTGGGGGAAGGAAGAGGGGGACTTGAATATGGGATTCCTTCCTATCGCTTATCTTTCCATAAGCAATCTTAGGCAAAATTATCTGCCTCTTCTTCAAGTCTCTTCCAAAAATATTCATGAACCTATTAAATTATTTCCTGATTCCTCCAAGGGCTTTGCTCTTTATCTCAAAACCAAACTTTTACTGCCCAAAAACCTTATGTCTATTGAAAAGTCCTCTTACTAAAAATCAAAACTCTTGGAATCAAAGATGGGTTTTTTTGTTTGTTTTTCCTTTTAGGTCCAATTGCTATTATAAAAGTGAAGTGAGTAACCCTATCATTTTTTTTTTTTAACCACCTTTGCCACAATACTTGTAATACCCCAAGGCAATGAGCAGATCCATCAGAAAAGGAAGAGGGTGATATGCAAGGGAATATAAGACCTTATTATAAGTGCATGATTGGATCTAAATTATATATCCCACTTTTTGTTTTATTTGTGGGTTTTTTTGTTTGTTTGTTTGGTTTTTGTTGGTACCAGGGATTAAACTCAGGGGCACTCAACTACTGAGCCACATCCCCAGCCCTATTTTGTATTTTATTTACAGACAGGGTCTCACTGAGTTGCTTAGCCCCTCGTCCTTGCTGAGGCTGGCTTTGAACTCGAGATCCTCCTTTCTCAGCCTCCCAAGCTGCTGGGATTACAGGCATGCACCACCATGCCTGGAATATATATCACACCTTAAAATCTACAAATATAATTATTTTATAACAACTTAAAATTGAGAAATATTTAAAACATGATCAGTAAGCATATCAAGTATTGAAACAAATACAAAGAGAATAAATACTATGCAAATAAAAAACCAATGTACTTATTAACTCTTGTGATCAGTATAGTGGATACACATTAGTTTGCCAACATAAAAGGGATTCAGCAGAATTCAGCTATCAGTCTGCTACATTGTCCTCGGATGAGAAAATCACTGTATTCACCTCTGAAGAATATTTCTAGGTAAGGCTCATTTTACTTTTTAAATGGTTTATGTTTGAAAACACTACCTGAATTAATTGTGTTGATGTTAGTAAAACCAGTTTTGATTCCTAATACCACCTACTTTATTCTTACCGGTAACTGCTATGATTTACAAAACTTGAGATTTTGAATTGCCATTATGTACATCTAAGGCAGTTTTGGTAACACAGTGAAAGTAAAACAGGAAGATGGAGTTTAGTTTACAGTTTGAGGAAAGCAACAGCTGCTAGACGTCTTGAAAAGGGACTTAAGGACAAAACTCAAACTTGTGTTGATCCTGCATGCAAGTGTAAGAGACAAATGACTCAATGAAATGACTCACTGCATTTTCAAGTAAACTTTGTAGCAGCAGCTCCTGTACTCCTGCGTTAAATATTTGAATTTACCTTTAATTGCAGCCTAAGTCTGGAGAGGAAAACTTAAATTCTTTCAGCCTGCTGCAGAGAAAACATTAGATGCTTACTTCCAAAAATAACTTGGTTAATTGCTTTCATAAGACATAAATCTGGCAACAGATCCTTTGAAAATAAATACTGCATGGGTCTAATCATCTAATTAGTTTAGACAAGCCACAACTGTGTTTTAATGGCCCAAACTATAACATTGTTGGATGCACTGCATAATTTTTAGGGGAATTAAGTTGCTTTATTTTTCTTTTCTTTTCTTTTTGCTATTAATAATAGTATTTATATGCTCTCAGATAAGATTTGGAACTGTACACCATATATCATCAGTTTTAAACTGAAAAAGAAAAACAAAACAATTATGGTTAAACACCTTCAAAATATTTTCATTTTTCTATTTTTGTATTAGCTTTATTCAGTCTTCATTCATCCTTAAAAGCCTCCAAGCAAGTAAAAGAGAACCATGAGAATAGTAAGAAAGGAGGAAGGAAGACTGAGAGGAGGAAATAGGAAAGGAAGCAAAAGAGCAAATAGATGAGGGACTGATCCATCAGGGTCATTAGCTGTAAGCAACAGCAACTGACCGCACATAACTTGAAGGAGGCGGGGAAGGAACTTATTGGACACAGAATAACGAGAAAAGACAAGGTTTGGAAAGAGAAGGAATGAGGACATAAACTAAGGGTTACTTTCTTCCATGTGGGATCTATCAGTTCCAAAGATGTCCCATCCCTCCATTGCTGTATCCTCAATACAAATATTAGAGCATGGACTGCACTAGTTTGAGTTAATGCTTACACTTTGGCTAAAGGAGATCCAGGTGCATTGCAGCCTTAGGAAGACTGTTGAAAAGAAGACTAGTAAAGAACTTAGAGGAGCAAGAATTAGCCTGGGTAAAAAAAAAAAAAAAAAAAAAAGTCAAGTTCTTTGAGTTTTGTACATATCCAGTGAACAAAAGCACACTTTTTGAGACTTTTGCTTGTTTTCTGGGAGGTGAGGTGGGGTGAAGATTCACGAGGATGACTGAAGGCTAATGTTTCTCAGGAAACAGATAAGTAAACTATTTTTTCAGAATAATAATCTGAAAAAAGATAATCTCACTGAAAGCTGCTTCTTGAAATTGATTTACATATGACTATTTTAGGGCAATATGTCCAGAAAATCCATCCGAATTACAATTATGTTTCAAAGAAATATATTTCTGAGTTTTCATCTAAATATAGCAATTAAACTGTATGCTAATAAACTCGGAGCTTTGAGAATGTTGCCAGGAAAAATTTTAATAATAGGTCATTTAATAGTATATGAATAAATTTTATCAAACATAATAGTTTTGAAATAGTTTAATCTCTTTTGTAAAAAAATTATATCAGTATTTTTCACTGCATTATTTATTCAGTCATTTTTTAATAATTAAGCAAAGGTAAATTCCAACAATCTGGATGAAATTTTCATGAAATTAGAATTAGCAGAATCCAAATTTTAAAATATTTTATGTTATCCTAGTTTATTAAACATTCATTGAAAAATGATGTTTTAATTCTATTTGAAATCACATTAATACCCAATTTACATAAATTTTAAATATCCTAAAGCAATTCCATATATTTATTTCCCAAAATTTAGTTTCAAATTTTTGAATTTGAGAATAGAAACTTTCAGAAAGACAGGACCTGAATAATAACAAGATGTGAAAGGAAAAGGAAATTTACTTTGAAGGAGCTCATATAACCAACATAACTCAGACAGGAGTTCCTTCAACAACAAATGTATGGAAATTACAGGCAAGGTGAAGGAATGGGAATTATGTGACTGCATGTTCATTAACCTACTGCTTCTGTTTCCTAATTATGTGACCTGATTAAGTTACACAATATCTCTAAGCCTTAGTTTATCTACCCGTAAAATTATACTCTGGTTTGGATAAATATGCCCCAAAGGCTCATGTGTTAGAAGTTTGGTCACCAGCCCATGGCACTATTGGGATGGTGACAAAACCTTTGAAATGTGGAGACTAGTGGGACATCTTCTGATCACTGGGACATGTCACTGAATGGAATTTCGGGACCTTGATCTCTTCTCTCTCTTTTTTGCAACATGGGCATGAGGTGAGCAGTTTGCTCCACCACAAACTCCTGTCATGATGTGCTGCCTTGCTACAGGACCAAAAGCAACGAGGCCACTCAATCTTAGACTGAATCTTCTAAAACTGTAAAATGATAAAAGCTTTCTCTTATTAAGTTGCTCATTTCAGGCATCTTTTTTTTTTTTTTTTTTTCAGGTATCTTTATAACAACACAAAGCAGACTAACACAGGTTTGTTGTGAGGACTAAATAAGTAAACGTAGCATGCACATCACGATGCCCAACTCTTAGTGAGCACTGGATAGTTATTAACGTTACTAGTACTGCACCACAGAGATAAGGATCCATAGTTTGAACAAGAATGGAAAAATGACATCCCAGATATGAGGAAAAGATATTCTAAACTATGAAATTGTATTTCTTATAACCAGTCAATGAATTATTTGTCACCAAGCTTATGCACAATAGTATCTAAGTGTAGCAAAGCGTTGGTCTGAACTTCCCGTCCAGCTCTCCTAAACTTGAACCTAGCAGATGGCACTAAACTAAATGAGGGCAATGACAGGCCTTTCTCTAAATAGACACATAGACATATTATTTCTGTTTAACCATTCGAATGTGCTCATGTGATTTGCTTTCGGGTGTGAATTCGAAATCCCCAGACCTTCCTATACATTCTGTCCATGCTCAGTAAGAGCTGTGCTTCTCAGACAATGAAATCTGTTTCTATTCTCATTCCTAATTGCTCTCTTTGAAAGCTTCCTCCTTTGAAGCCACCGCAGACAGAAGCTTCCACATAAAATGCAACATTCAAAAACAGCAACCACTCATGAGTGCTCTACCTTGGTGGGCAGCTTTTTGGCCATTTGGATGTCAGCTATCTGTGGAGCCTTATGTTGCAGGCCCATTGCATTCATTAGGAACCCTGGGCCCAGCATCCTGTGCCAGTAAGCTTGCCAAGGTCCTAAAAACATGTTCAAGACCTGAAAACATTTTTATAAGCCCCAAACAGCAATAAAGGAAAACAAAAGGTGAAGTAATAGACATTGAAATAAATGCCTACACAACCTATTCAACTTAAGTATTCAAGTAAAATAATATTTTAAAAATTTCATTCTGCTTGCAAAATCTTGCAGATTAGGTTTTGGCACTTCATTTCTTCATAAAACTTTTGGACAAGTCTTAATGATTGGTCTTCTTACATTAGCCAATCATAAACTCAATGGGCTATTTATAGTCAAGAAATTTTGAACTCAAATCTTTAGAATAAAAATAATTATTTTGAGTTGGGATATGAGTGCATTGAAATGCATTTACAATGACATGTCAAGATGATTCCAATAGTAAAATGTTCATGAACCACTAAGGTCTGTTCGGTCAGGGCTATAGGTTTTGGGAACATGAGGTGAAGGAGGCATCTCTCAACCCCACAAGCTGCACCCTAGCCTAACAGAAGAGGCTGCCAACAAAACCGTAAAAGGAAGGGGCTGGGGTTTAGCTCAGAGGTAATATGCCTGCCTAGCTGCATGAAGTGCGGGGTTTGGTCCCTAGCACCACAAATTAAAGAAGAAACACACAGTGACAAGATTTGCGAGGTAAGCCTGTAAGAACAAGCCTGTGGAACACACAGATGATGGGGACAGAAGGCATTCTCTACAAAGGACTCCTACACTTTTGAAAAAAGTATTTTGGAATTCCACTCTAGTTTTAGAATAAAAAATTGATATTAACATGAATATGAGTCAAGTATTATCACAAACACACAGCATAGGGTAACAGTTTTCCATATCTGCTCTTACCCCAAAACACATAAAATGAGGACCTTTGCGTTTCATTCATTCTACAATTAATATGCATCGACTGCCTATGTGAAGTAAACCAATTCTAGGAACACTTGTTTGACACTTTCCTTTGGGAACATGAGGTAAAGGATATTGAGAATATTCCTGCAAAGTCCAGAAACTAAAGTGAAGAGATCTTCAGATTTATTTTTAAATAAAATATTCATAAAGCAATGGGTGAGTGACTTGCTTTCTGAGAATTACAGTTGATTTTATTTATGTTTGTTTTGACACGCTAGTTCAGGAAAGCAAGTGAAAGCTAATTAATGAATGATATTACATTAATACTTTTAAAATCACACATAATTTGCAAGCATTTTTAATCAATTTATTAGAAACACACCACTTAAGGCCCCCCCAAAAAAACACTTTTTCCTACTACTCCCAGTTCCACGAATGGTGACTGTTAGGATAAGAGGGTAACGTTGAGCCAGGTATGGCAGAGCATGCCTGTAATTCCAGCGGTCCTTGGGAGGCTGAGGCAGGAGGATCGTGAGTTCAAAGTCAATCTCAGCAAAAGCAAGGTGCTAAGCAACTCAGTGAGACCCTGTCTCTAAATAAAATACAAAACAGGGCTGGAGACATGGCTCAGTGGCCAAGTGCCCCTGAGTTCAATCCCTGGTACCTGCCCCCCGACCCCCACCCCCCGACACACACACAAAAGACAGGGAGTAGACTAAGTGGAAAGGGCGCAGATCTGTCTGGTCCCAAGGTTAGCAGCCAACTGAGCCTTCAGTGTTGGTAACAACCAAGCCACATTCACAGGACACATGGGGGGAAGGCAGAGTTCCACTAAGAACAAAAGAAAGGGAATGTGATAGCCAGGACAGAAGGGAAGAAAATATGGTAAAAGAAGAAAAATGAGAAGAGAAAGAAAAGAGGAGAGAGAGATGGGAATATTTATTAGAGCATTTCTGGAAACTTGGTGGCTCGGGAGCTTACCCCTCCCCACCATCCCCCACCTTTTCCCTCCACACTAATAATTCATTTTACGACCAAATGCAAGTAGTCATAAATGCTACTGCACTCCTCCAAGTTCTTGCAGATGGTGTGAGGATGGCCGGGGTGATCAGGCAAGTATATGAGTAAGTGCACAGAATTCCTGGTCAGAGATAAATCTAAAACCTTTTTCCCTCTCACCTTTCTCTTTCAGTGTGTTTAAAAGAAGGATAAAAGTTTTTATCATCTTTGGTTTGGGGAGTGAGTGTTGTTTGATATGGCAAGTCCTATCTGAGCCCAGCAATCATCATACATAGGGTGGTTGATGGGATTTCTTAAGAGCAGTACTTGGCAGCCACAAAGAAAATGCATTGTTAAGTCAGAACAATAGGTACATTAATCCCCTGAATAAATTAGTGTTAGATTCAGAATTCTAGATGGACAGGAACTAACAGGATATTGACTGTATTTGGCTTGGAAAGAAGTGCTTGAAAATTAATCTTCCACTGGCAAACGAAAGGGAGATTTCATCCAGCTTTCTTTTTCGATACTCCTGTGTCATTCTGAGATTTTAACAAGACCTGTTTACAATCAGGACTTTACTAGCCTTCCAAAAGAAGTTGAAGATTAACTAGTAGAGATATTATTTGCAACAAAATATTAATAATCTATTCTGGAGAATTTACTTCTTGCAGCTAGGTCTAGAGAATTCATTTTGACTCCACAGAGTTTGCATCTGTGCCTTAGCCCCTGGAGTCCAAAAGAATCACCCCATTGCAGATGCATCCAGAGAACTGGCAGTGCTGGGTCCCATCAGCACAATGCCTCTTCCTGTTAAATGGTTTTAAATGTTTAACAAGCGCGTTACACAGCTTTCCAAGGAAACGCTTCCCTTCCAGAGAGTGGATTCTTGAAGCCAATCATTAACACTGGCCTTTGTCAGTGATTCAGACCACACTGGCAAAAGAAAGCTTCTTAGGACAGACCAGGCTCTTAAGGACCCTCTGAAGGGGACACTGGGTGCTTTGTTACTGCTCCTTCATGCGTTGATAATGGAGGTTTAACTAAGGGAAAGGGGGTCTTTCCTTGTCCCCAGAAACTTGGCTTTTATTTTTTTTAACAATTATTTTCTATCTTTATCATATTAAGACAGTAGCCAAATCAGATCACAAGAAGACTAATAGTTGCTTTCTAATTAATGGGAAGAAGTCATCTAACAGAATGGTCTTTTCCTCGAGTCTGTACACATACCAAAAAGCCTTTGGACAAATTACTACAGAAAAAGCAAATACTCAAAGCTACAGATAATGGGAATTTGGCTACAGATGAATTCTCCACACAATACAGAAAGGCAACCAGAATGGATTCTTAGACCAACTTGCCTTTTCTGGGAGTAATTTATTACCATGGGTAGCTTGACCCTTTCAGTTGGTTGGCAATTTACTTTCACAGAGTCTTGTTTCTAATTTAAAATTAACCCTATCTCTCCTCATTTGTTCATGCTCTCAGATCTCTTCATTCTCTTCTTTCATTCTCTACATCAGTTTCCACCAACTACTGACTGCACAAAGAAACTTAAATAGCTCATCATGGTCCTGAAAAACAATTCCCCCTTCAGAGGGACACAGATGCATCTAATCTGGAAGTTAGTTACTTGTCCTAACATTTTTTATCAAATATGGACACTGAGCAAAATAAGACAGTGTATTCTCTCTGAATCACCTGGCTATATCACTGCTCCTCCTTCTCATCTGAAGGCACGTTATATGCCTAATTCTATACTAGACATGATAATTAAAGTAATGGTCCCAACCTCCAAATGATGGGGTATTGGAAGGTTTAGTACAAGACCTCTTATCTGATACAAATGGGATTTATATATGATCACTAATTGAAAAAGCCATTTAATGCATGAAATATATATATATATATATACACACACACACACACACATATATATATATATACACATACATACATTCACATTAACACAATGTATTTTAACTTAATATTGTACAATCACTCTCCAGTCTTATGACATAGAACCGAGGTCTTGATTTTTTATTTTGGATGTGCTGATTGGACTTGATCTCTGCACAAATCCCATAAAGACTTATTGTGATTTTGAGGTTAATTTTTTATTCTTTTAAGTGAATCTAAAATTTAAAGGTGTTTACAAAGCAAATTTAAAGCAGAAGCCTAAATTTTAAATCTTTTCCCAATATTTTAAAACAACCTCATTGGCCTGTAATTCAAAATAGTTTCTAAAAATAAATCACTCCCCTTTGTGGTGTCTTTTTAATATACTTATTTCCCAAAGAAAAATCTCTTTATTTTTACATTTTATTAGTTTAAATTCTTAATTGACTTATCCAATTACGATAATAAGAACATCTGGAACAAACAGCTTAAGACACTTGTACAACTGACTGTTTTTTTTTTTTTTGTTTTGTTTTGGTTTTTTTTTTTGTGTGTGTGTGTGTGTGTGTGTGTGGTGCTGAGGATCAAAACCAGGGTCTCAAACATGCTAGGTAAGTGCTATACTGCTGAGTTACATCTTCATCCCTGTACAACTGACTCTTGCTAGCCTATAAGTCCACTGGTGGGAACAAAAAATGTCTGAGTATATCAGAGAGTAGCCTGTTGATTCCAAGTGGTTAACACGCCATGAGCAATGGTCAGAATATTTACAGAGGTAATGGAGAGTGGCAGCTGAACCACAAAGTCAGCTAAGTGATGAAGATACTGTTCATGTATTACACAAGATATCAGGGTACTATCCAAAACATGTCTTGAATGTTCAGTTACAGCTGCTACTAGCAAGTCATTGTTTTGGGACAAAAATGTTTCAAATTTCCTTCTGCCCCAACTTTATGCAGAGGAATCCTCACTGAGAAGTAAGACAAGAGCCACAGAGCAGACATTGATTTGAAGAAGGGACAGAGATTCACAATAGTAAACAGCCATTCCCGGTACCCAAAAATCTTCTTAGATATAGAATATACTAGAGAGAAGTAATTGTCCACAGGAATCAACTAGTAACTGCTACTTGCTTTCAGAGGCTTTTGCACAATTGTGATACCAAAGAATGGGAATAAGCAGCAACATATTAAGAGAACTCAACAATACAATCTGGATTTATTCCAGGTATGCAAGGCTTAAAATCTGAAAGTCAATTAATGTTACACACCATAATAATAGAAAAAGGATAAAACCACATCATCTTTCCAATAGACAGGAGCAGAACTTAACAAATTCCATAGTTATTGCATGATAAAAACTCTTAACAAACTGGAAGGAAATACTAAGGAACTTGGTAAAGGACAAATGCAAAAAAAAAAAAAAAATGCAGCTATCATCTAACTTACTAGCAGAAGACAAATGCTTTGCCTCAGAAACAAGGCAAAATGTCCACTTTCACCCTTTCTATTCAAATTATACTGGTGGTTCTGAAACTGAGTACAATGGGTTCTCCTCTTTGTGGATGAAAAGCCAATGAGCACAACCCAAAGATAAAAGAGTGGAGAGAGGTTTATGACCTGCAGCAAGAAAACACTGGAGTTATTTGCAAAGACCTTCTCTCCTCAAACAAAGCAAGGGAATTTTATTGAGGAACCTATACATACTTATATAGGTGATGACATGTAAGGACAGGCACATTCCTAAGCCTGCTCAATTTAAGGTCATAAATCACACTTTCAAAGAGAAAGATGGCAGACACAAATGCTTCTGGGCAGAGAATTTGGTATTATAGTGAGCAAAGCGTTCTTGAGTTCAACTGAAAGTATGAATCAGAGTGACTCAATGACCTTGGTTGGTTCTTTACATGTTTCTCCAAAGAATCTAAGTTGAAACAAACAAACAAACAAGAAAAAAAAAATCTGAAGCGTATTAACAGTTTTTTTAATAAGGCATTGGCTTTCTCACCCATACGTATAGAAGCCTGCCTTCTCAGCAGCTAACAGTTCTAGCTGCAGCAATGAGGCAAAAAAATAAAAATAAAAAATAAAGATATATATGTATTAGAAAAAATAAATAAATAGTCTCTTTTTATTTGAGGATGGCACTATCCTGTACATACAAAACCCTAAGGAATCTATACTCCTTTGGAAAAAAATAAAACTATCAGAATTTATAACAGGCTTAGGAATATCACAAATTAAAATATCAATATGCAAAAATCAATTGTACTTTAAACACTAGCAAAAAATAATCCAAAAATAAAATTAAGAGGACAACTTCATGGGCAGTGAAATATTTGAGAATAAATCTGAAAGATATAAGAATTGTACACTAAGCTACAAAACACTACTGAAAAAAATTTAAATATACAAATAAAAAGATATTTCATGATCATCAGTCGAATGACTAAATAATGTTAAAATGACAATGCTCTGAAAATAAATCTATAGATTCAATATAATCCTGACCAAAATCCTGGTAGGATTTTTGTATAAATTGATAAGCTGATTGTAAAATAATTATGGCAATATGAAGGATTAGAATAGCCAAAACAATTTTGAAAAGAAAAATGAAGGTGGAGAAAATCATTTGTAGTTAAAAAGCTACAATAAAAAATAGGGTTATATTGGCATAAGGAAAGAAATACAGATCAAAGAACAAAGTTGAAAGCCCAAAAAATAAATAACTATATTCATGGTTAACTCACTTTCAACAGTGATGTTAGGGCAACTCAGGATAGTGTTTTCAACAGATTCGTCTAAAGCAACAGTACATCTATATACTAAAAAAGAGAAAGAGAAAAAAGAACATTTAGCTCCTTACCTCACAACACACACATAAATTAACTCAAAATAGGCCATACAACTAAATGTGTAAACTAATATTATAAAAGTACTAGAAAAAGAGAAACTTTCTAGAAAAGAAAAATCTTTATAACCTTATGTTAGATAAAAATTTCTTAGACATGACACCAAGAACATGGCCCATTAAAAATAGATAACCTGGGGTTGGGGTTGTGGCTCAGCAGTAGAGCACTAGCCTAGTACGTGCAGGTCCAGGTTCATTCCTCAGCACCATGTAAGAATAAAGGCATTGTATACAACTAAAAAAACAAATAAAAAATATTTTTTTAAAAAATAGATAAACTTGGGCTGGGGTTATGGCTCAGTGGTAGAGCACTTGCCTAGCATGTATGAGGCACTGGGTTCAATCCTCAGCACCACATAAAAATAAATAAATAAAATAAAGACCCATTAACAACTAATAAAAATATTTTAAAAAATAGATAAACTTTATTTCATCTAACTACAAATAGTTTGCTCTTCAAAACATGGCATTAAAAAATGAAAAGGTGGGACTGGGGTTGTGGCTCAGTGGTAAAGAGCTTGCCTTGCACGTGTGAGTCACTGAGTTCAATCCTCAGCACCACATAAAAATATATGAAGGTATTGTTCCCATGTACAACTAAAAATATATAATTTTTAAAAATGAAAAGGCAAGCCATAGACAGGGAGAAAATAGTTTTAAGCCATATCTCACAAAAGACTTGTATCCAGAATATAGAAAGAACACTTATAAATTAATAGTAATAAAAATAATACAATTTTTAAATGGGAAAGCTTTTTGAATGGATACTTCACACACACACACACACACACACACACAAAGTTGCTAAGCACATCAAAACATATTCAACATCATTAGTCTTTAGGGAAAACTTAAAATCATGTTGAAATACCATTTCACACAGAAGGCTGTAATCAAAAGGATAAATGATAACAAGTGATGGCAAAGATGCGGAGAAACTGTGACCTTTATACATTTTTGGTGGGAAAATAAAACAATGCAGTCACTTTGGTAAACAATTTAGCAGCCTGGCAGTGGCTCACAACTGTAATCCCAGCCAGTCGGGAGGCTGAGACAGGAGGATCCTGAGTTCAAAGCCAGCCTCAGCACTTAGAGAGACCCTGTCTCTAAATAAACTATAAAAAGGGCTGGGGATGTGGTTCAGTGATTTAAACTCCCTGGGTTCAATGCATGATATCCCAAAAAAAAAAAAAAAAAGTAGCAGTCTCTCAAAAAGTTAAATATAACCTTACCATTCAACCTAGCAATTCCCGAAAGAAATTAGCACAAGAGTTCACCTAAGACTTGTACACGAATATTCATAACAGCCTCATTCATGATATCTCCAAGCCGGAAAGATCCTAAGTGTTGTACCCACCGTCTCTTGTATTGGTCAGTCCTCTAAAGGTACAGACCCAATAAAATGTACATATAATTGTAAGAGGGAATTTATTAGCTTGTCTTACACAATCAGAGGCTGGAGAGTCCCATATGCCGCCTGCAGGCTCTAGAGCTGGGAAAACCAGTAGCTACTTAATCTAAGAAGCCAGAAAACTCAGAACAACAGGGACAGAAGATGCAGCCCTAGTCTGAGGCTGAAGGCCTAGAAGCTCTCTGGAGAGTCACTGGTCTAAGTTTTAGTTCAAAGGCTGAGGAATCTGGGGTCTGATATCTATGAACAATGGCTACAGCAGAAAAACACCACACCGCTCATGAAGAATTGAGTATGCGACTGCACTGTGGCTTTGCCTCCTGCTTCCACTTTTTATTCCATCAGGGCCTGCAGCCAATTGGGTGGTGCTACCCATCTTCACGTGGTCTTTCCCCTTGCTGAGGCACATGCCAGTCATCTCTGTAAACACCTTTATAGACACACCCAGAATTATGCTTTACCAATTTTCTAGGTGTCTCTCAATTCAGTCAAGTTGACAGCTAAAATTAACCATCACAACTGGTGAGTAGATTTTTTAAAAGCAGTATGTCAGCATAGTTGAATTTCAAAATATTAAGCCAAGTAAAAGGACCCAGACATTGAGGATAGCATATTGTATGATTCATCTTATATGTATTTTGAGAAAAATACAAATCTAGAGAGACTACAGAACAGTTTGCTTAGGGCTGGGAATGGGGATAGGAATTGATTACAAACAGCCAACAAGAAAATGTTCCAA
Source organism: Tamias sibiricus (assembly GCA_025594165.1). Classification (NCBI taxonomy): domain Eukaryota; kingdom Metazoa; phylum Chordata; class Mammalia; order Rodentia; family Sciuridae; genus Tamias; species Tamias sibiricus. The sequence goes on from CM046663.1 coordinate 24,681,050, forward strand.
AACTAGATTGTGATGATTATTGCATAACTCTGTAGATTTATGAAAAATTAAATTACAACGGTGTAAATTAAACCTCAATAAAACTTTCAAAAAACATTTGCTGAATATTTAGTAAATGCAAAGCACAATGTTAATCACTTTGCATAAATTATATTTTTCACTTTCATAATGTTTTGGGGAAGATTATTAAGATCATTTACTGAAATCTTCATTTAATGGATAAAGCTCCACTTTATGAAAAGTTAATTCCATTTTATGGAGTCTAATAACCCCCATTTAAAAGCTCTATTTTGTGGAAGATTTAAAACCCCAGTTTTGAAAGATTAAATAAAATAATCTATTATTTTATGAATTTTAAAAAACTGAATCAGGGGCTGAACGATCTTCCCAACAAAATGTGGCATCTAACTAATGAAGCCAGGACCCCAGTAGACTGACCTTAGATTTCAGTTTCTAAAGTACTGCACAAATATTCTCCCAATAAATAACCAGCCTGATTTCTTTATCTGGATTGTTTGGATTAACTATTTGAGATACGAAGCATTTTCTAAATTGTTTTATATTCCTGAAAACATACAGTTTTTAACACCTGATCTATTTAAGTCCATATGACATTGCTGATAGTGGATCACTTGTGACCTCAAAAATTTCATATGGTTCAGTCTGTTTTAACTTTATTAAATAAAAGTTTTTGAGCTCTTAAAAGAGCTCCTAGTCAGGCACATGCTTTTTTAGATTGTAAATATTTTCCATAAACAGATGCATGCACTATCTTACTATTAGTACCAATTTATAAAACCTCCAGGTTTTTATACAATGACTGAAAATGGTTCAATTTATTCAAATCTATTACCCCCAGTTTTGCTGCCTACATGAACTGCTTGCTATTCTTTGCCTTGGCAGTTTTCTCTTTTCAAATACCTTCATTAGTATTTCTGAAGACATCTGCATTGTAGTCACTCTTTTCAGCAGAGGTATTTGGGTAATTGCTAATTGGTTGGAAGACAATACAGACTATTCGTTAAGAGTCTTTACTCGGGATGACTTTGGATGACATATTATTTGGTCACCATTGTTTCTTGAAACTGTTGGATGTTACCTTACAAGCATAAAACTACATGCTTATTCTCTTAGCTCTGAACTTTCCTAGACTCAGGGTAAGTAAACAAACATTCTATTTTATGATGCTTCTCCACAGACACATGGAGCAGTATTGTCCTGTGATTTATTATTAATAGACTGTTCAATATCCTTCCTTAAATAAACAAAAAAAAAAAAAGGTACTTTTTTCCCTCAAATAGCCTCACGTTTGGAACAAGTATTTCAAATTTTTCATTTCCTATTCTCATGATACTTCCAAAATACCTAAGTATACACAAAGCAAGAAATCCACTTTTAAAACATTTTAGTTTTTCCCATAGTTGGTTATGATCAGTTATTTTTTCACACCAAAATTAATACAACATATGGAAAGATTAAATGTTGTCCAAACAGGATCAGCATGCATGTAATCACCACCATTCACGCCTGACTCAACATGTAGACTCTTTCAAAGATAGTCTAGTTTTTGGTTCCCTGACTTTAAGGAATCTTTCAAAGCTCCCCTCTATTTTCCCTGTGGAAGAGCTGGTTTAATAATGCAGATTAGTTTCTTTGCCTAGTCTATATTGTCTCTCCAGCTCATCCTCCCAAGATTAGAGGTTTCCTCTAGATATGTGCTGTCCAATACCACAGCCACCAGGCACCCGTGGCCACTGAGCACTAGTAATGTGCATGGTTCAGTTGATAAATGCCATACATGTAAAGCACACAATTTCAAACACTTACTGTAAACAAATGGCATAAAAATCCCATTCATAGCTTTTATATTTATAACCAGTTGGAATGGTAATATTTAGGGTAAGTTGTTTTAAATAAAATATACTCTTAAAATTGATTTCACCTGTGTCTCTCTTGCACTTTGTGTGTGTGTGTGGGGGGGGGGGGTTGATGCAAAGTTCAGAAACACAAATGCAATTTTGTATATTTGTGTTGGACCAGCCCTTCTCCATACTGTCTGATGGAACAAAAGTCCCCTCTTCCCCTTGCTCTCCAGTTCAGAGAGGCTCCTCATCTGCACCTGCTCAGGCCCTTGCTCCCAGCATTTCAGCCTGAGTCAACTCAACTGCACCCATCCAGAAGAAAATTTTGACAGTATTTGTAAAATTATCAAATTGATTATTTCAAGGGAAAAAATGCAAATAAAATTAAATTTAAAAAAAAAAAAAACAGAAAACAAACTTGGAGACTCTGTCTCTAAATAAAATAAAAAAATAAAATGGCTCAGTGGTCAAATGTCTCTGAGTTCAATCTCCAGAACCCCCCAAAAATATATGTATTACAAAAATGTTGCAAAATGTTAATGTTTTTACTTTTTAAATGGCACATACATCCATAACAAATTTATTAGGAGCTAAGTATAATTTAAAAAGAAAATAAACAAAAGTTAAATATGTAAACAATTTTCAATTCTACTAATAAAAATTATGAAAATATTTTACAGTGTTAAATCCAATGCTAGCAGTGGTACAATCAAATAACATTTTTATTCCGTGCTTATGGAATTCCAAGGGCAACATCCTTTCTAAAACAATTTGGCAATATATTTCAAGAGTTTTATATCTCTTGTTTTAGGATTTTACCTTATGAAAATTATTTAGATTTTACTCACTAGGGGAAAGATTAAATAATGTTTGATATAGCTATATGACAGAATATTGCATAGCTATTGAAAGCAATGTATGTGAAGGGTTTTAAAACATAAATGCTTATAATGTCATAGTAATATTCAAAATAAAAGATCAGAGTCTAGCTTGTCTTCGTTTCTGCACTTGCTGACACTAGTCACCAGTCACAGGCACCTGACTAAATCAAACGTGCTACCAGAAGAATTTCATGGAACTGTCATGTAGCCAGATACAGAGCAGGGCAGAGCACAGGTAAGTCAAAACAATGGCTGGAATGAAAGACTAAAGAGTCTATCCCCATCTCTGTAATCTTGAGGCCACTTTTACTCCATTGGATTGACTTTCTATATGGCAGGCAGCATGGAGATCTTTTGCCCTGAGGTCTTATAATTTATGACTTTGTGACTTTGCCTTCCTAGAAAGACTGACTTCAGTCACAAAATTCTAAAGAAAATACTCATCAGACTAATTAGGGTGATCTGTTTCAACTCCTGGGTGAGTCCTTGTGGCCAAAAAAGGAAGATTTCTAGGATTGACAAACAGAACTTGAAATACATGATTGAGAAAGTAAGATAGTTACTTTGCAGAAGAATAGGGGCATGAGCAGGCAATAGATCTTTGCAGCAATTTAAAACTTCTTTCACAAGAAAAGCTCAGAAATCAGCCTTTCTGAGATTCCGGAGTAAAATAAAAATAATAATATATTTGAAAAGGGAAACACACCACTGTGTTTTTTTTTTTTTTTTTTTTTTTTTTTTTTGAACTCTCTATTAAAATATAAGTCCAGGGGCAAAAAAATCACAGTGCAATGATAACACCTTCAAGAAGCAGACATTACTTTAGTCTTCACAACAACCCTGTGGCATGAGACTATTTTTATTTCTAACTTACATATGAGCAAACTAGGTCCTAGTTTACTACATTAGTTAGTAGTAGATATTCTAGAAATGAGTGTGTAGAAAGCCTGACTCCAGTCAGTGCCTATTGTTCTAACATTATAGTAAAAATACAACAAAAAATAAACAAGATGGATATGTAAAGACCTAGAGGAGAAGAGATAAGAAATTTAAATGTGCCCAGGAATCTGGCTCCAGCCCAAACATTTTCTGTTCACTAGTTCCTCTAATACATAAAAAAAAAAAAAAAGGCACAAAGACTCCATGAAGAAGACATTATTATTTTCAGTATAGAAGGAAGGAAATTGAGGCTCAGGTAGGTTGAATAACTAACACATGGTGAATAGTAGAGAACAGATTCCAAATTAGCTCTGGCTCCAAACTCAGTAAAAGTACTATTGCCAAGGAAGCCCCTCCCTAGTGGGTGGCAGGGGTTGTGAAAGTGGTGGGAGTAGTTAGACCTGCAAATGGGGAGGAGAGCATGGAGTAGTCACACTTTCTCTATATTCGTGATGTAGCTGAATCTTTTTTTAGTACTTTTTTAGTTGTATATGGATATAATTCCTTTATTTTATTTATTTATTTTTATGTGGTACTGAAGATTGAATCCAGTGCCTCACACATGCTAGGCAAGCATTCTACTAAGCCACAACCCCATCCCCTGATGTAGCTGAATCTTGAGCATAATATACTTCATGATAAAAGAGATGTAAAGAAGTGAACTCACATATATAACCATATATATTCATCAATATGTAGATGTATGGTTTGAAACTATTAGAATTGTATATATATATTGTGTGTGTACACATATATATGTATGCATGTATACATATATATATATATATATATATGTATGTGTATATATATATTACTCTTAAAGCTCAATAGCAAAAAAAGCTAATGACCCAATTTTGAAAATGTGCTAAGGACTCGAATAGACATTTCTTCAATTAAGACATACAAATGTCATATGATTAGATGCTCAATGACACTAATCATCAGGGAAATGTAAATTAGAACTACAATGAGATATTACTTCACACCTGTTACGATGCCAACTATCAAAGAAACAGAGATAAGAACTATCAGTGAGGATGTGGAGGAATTGAATCCTTGTTCACTGTGAGAATGCAAAATATACAGAAGCTATGGAAAACAGTATGGAGATTCCTAAAAGAATTAAAAATAAAGTTATCATATTGTTTTAGTCAACTATTTCGCTGCTATGACTAAAAATATGACCAGAACAAGTGTAGAGGAGGAAAAGTTTATTATAGGACTCACCATTTCAGAGGTCTTGGTCTATAGAAGGCCAGGTCATTCCTTGGGACTCAAGGTGAGGCATAACATCATGATGGAAGAGCATGGCAGAGAAAAGCAGCTCACATGGTGATCAGGAAGCAGAGAGAAACCCCACTCTCCAGATACAAAATACATACCCCATGACACGCCCCCAATGAACCATTTCCTCCAGCCACACCTTGCCTGCCTCCAGTTACCACTCAGTTAATCCATCAAGGATTAATTCAATGATTAGGTTAAGGCTATAACCCAATCATTTCTCCTCCAAACCTTCTTGCATTGTCTCACATGTGAGCTTTTGGAGGACACAACTCCTAAACCATAACACATCTGATCTACAAATTCCAATTCTGAGTTCTTACCCAAAATAAATCAATATCTCCAAAAGATATTAGTACTTCCATGTTCATTGTGGTACAATTCACAGTAGGCAAGATATGGGAGCATAAATATCCATCAACAGATAAGTGGATAAAAAATGTATGTACATACATGGAATAGTAATCAGGCTTAAAGAGAAAAGGAATCTTGTGATATGCAAGGACGTGGATAAACCTTGAGGACATTATACTAAGTGAAATAAGTCAGGCACAGAAGAATAAACACTGGCCTGACTCTTCTAATGAGAGGGATCTGAAATAGTCAAACTCATAAACACAAAGAATAGAATGGTGGCCACCAGGTGTTGGGGCAGAAAGCAATGGCAAGTTTCCAGTGAAATTTCAGTTATAAAAGATGAATAAATTCCAGAGAGCTGCTGTACAGTATTGTGCTTATGAATAACAATACCATATTGTATACACTTGAAAATACTACCTGAGTAATGATCCATCAAAAGAAACATTAATATTCTCTGTCTAAATAGTTAAGTGAAACCTAAACCAAAATGCACTTTTTCATTCAACAAATAATTATTGAAGATTATCTAACTATTAGTCAACAGTCAGTAATATTTCAAAGATAAGATATGGTTCTTGTCTTCTTATATCTTAAAATCAAGCAGATGACCAAAGAACAGAATGCGATGTGACACGTGCAGCAATAGGAGGTGTGTATACGTACACACAGTGTACATATACTGTGGAGATATGTACACACAAGCACTGGTGCTGAACTCTGAATTAGGGTGGGGTGCAGACAGGGAAAGTTCCTAATACCACAAAAGAGGTTTAGGTGGATTCTCCTAGGACAGAAACATACAAACTGCATAAGTGTGGAGAGATGAACTACTGTCTGGTTGGGGGACTATAACCGGTTTAGCATGGTACTATTACAGTATGCAAGGGACAGAACAACAAAGGATGCATCTAGCAGAGCCCAAAGAGGTTGGGATGGGATGTGAGCCTTTTTATACCTTGCAACAACAAGTTTTAAATTTATTATGACAGTGATTTAGCATGGAATTTTTTAGCCAGAGATTAATAGAGCCAATCAGATTTGCATTGGAAATACTCACAGATGATGAAAAATTTGATTGTAAGAAAAAGTTCTTGGAAAGTTTTCTCCTTAGACTTGGGGGTGAATGGGAAGAAATTGATAATAACTGGAATTCATAAAAAGTCACTTGCTTCTACTTGGTATCTAAGTGTGTTTGTATATACTACAGTGGTTCTATATTTAAACTTATTATATGAGTATGTGAGTGATAACTGGTTAATTACTATCTTTTGATTATCTATTAAGAATGTTATTTTACTGAGTATCATCTTTCTCAATTGTCCACATTTGGGATATTTATATAAGGATATATTTATAGGGCTTGTGTCTAAGTGACTGAAAAAAAAGAAACCAGTTCTATAAAGTCAGAATGGCTTCGGATATCAAATTCCAACACAAATTTTAAGCTAGCATGTAAAAACTGATGGGTTTTAGGAGTAAAAAGGAAAGGCAGAAAGTGTCTTGATTTTCTTCTTCCTTGTATCGCTACATAGAAGCTGTTCGCTAAATATGTATCAAATAAAGAGTGAAACTCAACTCAAGTCTTCTGAAAGACTTATTGAGAAGTTTCAGGGTGTTAGAAACTGGCACCAGGAGTACAAATATGAATATGAAATAGTCCCAGTCCTACACTGTAAATTATTATCAGAAATAAACATTAATTATAATACTCATATGATAAATGCAGTAACAGCATGGTATGGGAGCAGATTCTGGCCACCTAACCCTGGTAGCAAAAGATAAGAAAGCTTCCTAAAGAAGTTGAGGCATTAGCTGAGACTTAAAACAATGGGTCAGAGCTAAGAACTAAAAAAGGTAGGGGGTGGCATTTGGTGGTAGCCGAGTGGGGAACAGTACATTTCTCTCAATCTTCCATGGATAAAGATTTATGATGCGATCATAATATGAAATTATAATATATTTACTTGGAATGTAGTACACATTTCACCAGCCATTGCCTAGAGAGCACCCTACAAACCCCTAGGTTCTCTCTATCTCATACCAACACTCGCAGGGAGTTTTCTAGTGACCACAAGGAAATTACTGCAGTTGATGAGATTTATTATGAAGGTTAAACTCATACAAAACAAGCAAGGTCACTGGCCTGGAAAAGGCCTTTCTTCTGTGTGTACTCCTCCTCCATGTCTCCTACAGAAGACAGAGTTCCTTTGGATCAAAGAATCAAAGGATCCTGAAGCAACCAAGGGAAGAGTTCCTTTTGTTTTTGTTCAAAACAGTTCTAGTAAACCAGCCCCAGGCTGCAAATCTCCGAGTCATAAATAATTGCTGTGGTGTGCAGTGAAATTCTGGTGCCTGGGGCAGTCACTAATGTCAGAGCAAGGGGGAAAGTGAAGTCTGCAAAAGTTTGACTGTAAACTTGTCTATAGACCCAAAAAGTTTGTTGTGGATACCTTATGGAGAGAGGAGGATTAGCCCAGGGGAGAGGGTGAGGGCTATGAGGTCAACACAGCTGGGCTGAATCTTGCCTGTCCTGCAAATGATCATGTGGGCTTGAGCAAGGCATTCAGCCTCCTTGAACTTCAAGGTCCAAATATGCAAAAAAGGGAATAATAAAATCTTATTTGCAGGGATATTCTGATATCTGATGCTCTGAGCCTCTAATATGGTGCCTAATACAGTTGATGATATTTCTATCATTGCATTAACAACCTAATGAACTGACACCACAGAGTTATTTCAGGAATTCTAGCTGTTCAATACATGTAGGTGTGGAGAGGAAAGCAGCCCCAGAATCTTCCCTGATCACTGGAACACACTCAGTTTCACTATCCTATACCCCATTGTTAATCGTAAATTAATGAAACATCCAGACAGATCTTATAGTAGATTCTCTTGCACTCATGCACAGCCCTCTCACCCCTCCAACCTGACACTGCAGCCCTCACCTATCTGTTTGATTAAATGTGACATAGGTCTTTCCTTAGGACTCTTCTCTCTGACCGAACTGCCACATCCTAGCGCAATGTTTTAACAATCAGATCTACTTACAGTACTGACAGTAATTCAGTTTATTCAAAGAACACAAATTATAAAACAAAATAAGACAGGAAAAGATGATTGCAATCAAAAGTTGTTTTTAAAATATTTTGACTGGTTTTGTGTTTGCTTTTTATTTCATTGAATGTAGAATTAATAAAATCAAAGAAACTTCAAGGAAAATTGCATTAACAAGACTAGGTACACCTAAGATTACATATTAAACCAAATATCAAGTCCTTTTATGGAAAAGTACCTTTATATTTATTCCAATCCATCTCTGGTCCATTAAATATTTCTGCTTTTCTTAAGTACCATGTGCTAAGGAATGTGTATTCATCTTTGAATGATATTTTCTGTAACTGATAAATCATATAGCCTCTCTTTTCACACGATAAAATATTTCCATGAACAAATGCTAAAACTATAAAATAAATGTCTGAGTTATTTTTCTGCTCTACTGCATATCTAGAAAAATTCAAGCTTTTTTCTTCCAATCAAGCAGAAAAAATTTGAGGCAGAAAAAGAACACAGTCATATTACACTTTTGTAATATAACAAGGGAAGAGATTGTTTTACTTAGTATTTGAGACTGTAATAAACTAAGTTAGATAGTTTGGTTAAAATAGCTATGTTGGATGTATATGAGTCAGTTGAAATTTCCACTGATGAAATTACATAGGTAATTGTTAGATCTCACCATCACTTTGTATACTGAAAGCAATCTAAACACTGTGTTTCGTAATTTAAACTTTCACTGTTAATATACGATGTCTGCCTTGTTCTTCAGGATAAAACGTTGCATCAAAGGCTTACTTTGCAAAGTGAGGGGTTTTTAATGATTAAATGAAAGTTTCTCCTGTCCTTAGGAACAGTTGACGATGCTATGGGCGAGGCAGAGAGGGCTTAGCCGTTCCTCAAGGCTCCAAGTTCTTCTTTCTTACTGCGGAGTTATTGTAAGGAAGTGACTGCCCCTTCTGAGACTACATTTCTTAATTCCATCCTCCTTTCATCTACAGATGGGCATGTAACTGACTTGTCCCAGTGGAAGGGACACAGGAATGATGTATGCCCCTTCTCTTTGGGATGGTTAAGAAGTGGGTGTGCCTTTTCCTAGCCACAAACCCTCTTTTCCTGTTGGATGTCAACACTCATGATGACCTGGAAGGCCATGTGTTGAAGATGGCAGCCCCCCACCAACTTGGACCCCACATTGCAAAGGGCAAAGCAACCCCCTCACCCCAAAACACATCTGCATTGGGGTGTTATGAGCAAGAAGAAAGCATGTTAAATGACCATAAAGTTTGGGAAATTATATTTTATAGCAACTAGCATTATCATAGCTGAAACATGACAAATATTCTATAATTATTCACAGAGAGAAACTGACATATAAAATAATGATATATTTCTATAGAAGTCAACATCTGGAGTACTGGGTTACTAATAAAGCTAAAGAAGTGTGTCAAGGCAGTAGCTGGAGCCTCAGACACAGTTTCTTAGTGGATTAATCCTGACACGGGTTCTGGCCTCTGCATTGTGGGTCTGAAGCTGACTTTACTCACTGTGACCTATGCAAACTCACAGAAGATGCATTTATAAACCTAAATTCCAATATATTAATTTACTGAGATGTGTACTTATCATGCTTCCTGGAGTACCCAGAACAACTACTCTTAGAGACGTATTTACTAATCTTAGCTTTTGAGGTTCTCCTTTTTAGCCCTCGATTCTATGCAGACTATAATCCTTCTGACAAATAAGTAGATAACTCTTACTCTATACCTAACTCACTTGGGTATATGTAGAGACCTGGAAAGAACTTATTTTAAAACCTTTTTTAGGGCAGAGTGCTCCTTAAGCAACTGTATGAATCTTTTTTTTTATGTGGACACTAGTCTTACTGAAAATAATTGACCTTTTCTACCATTCAGTGGTTACCTTGATTTGATGAAAATGGATAAAAAAGACCTAGAGTCATAGAAAAAAAGAAGTGGAGATGAAGAAAAAGGATGGAACAATCAGGCAGTAAATGATGAAGAGACATGTATACACCAAACTGAAATATTTTCTGTGATGTCAGTATCTAAATGGCTGGCCAAGAACGTTGAGGTTATTGGATTATTTACGGAATCTCTGTGCTTATGTTTGTGATCCATAAACATTGCTACATCATCCTGCATGCCTAAAGTACATGAACTAGAATGTATTTATGAGATATCTACCTCATATGCTATCCTTTTCTCAGAGAAAAAATTCAGGTTAAAAAAAAATGCCCCATAAAAAGTAAAAGTTGGGGTTGGGGTTGTGGCTCAGTGGTAAAGCATTTATCTAGCATGTGTGAGGCACTGGGATCAATTCTCAGCACCACATATAAATAAATAAAATAAAGTCCATTGACAACTAAGAAAATATTAAATAAAAAAATAGTAAAAGTTACTGTGGCAGGGTATAAGAAGATCATTTTCAGGGGGACAGGTTTTCAGACAGAAAAAAAATTTTGGAAACACTGAAGTACAGAAAATTGCTCTTAATATTAAGTGTGAATGATTCCAGGTGAATGGAGCATACCTACTAAAAATTTCAGTTTCTTTAACTCAATTCAATATAAGAAATATCCTACTACAAATCAAAGGTTATAAACAGTTAAATATGTTTTAAATTCTGTATTTGTAGAAAAATATGTACAGAGACTCTTTTCTAGCATCATGGCATAATATATCTTCTCTTTGTCCTATACTGTAAGGTGTAAGCTCTCCAAAAGCAGTGACTGCATTCTACTTCATTTACCATGATTTGCAGTCTCCAGAATACAGTGAGCAAGGGAGGTAAGCAGAATAATCTGCTTGAATGCAAAAATAAAATGTTAGAACTTGTATTAATTAAATCTCATTCTTCTATTGACTGAATCTATTTTATAAAACAATGAAACATTTTATTTTTAAAATACTTATTTGGAGAATTCATATATAAAACTTCTTAAATAATAGGTATGCATCACTAAACTATGTATAGACTGCTACCTTATGGAAAATTACAAAGAAAAAATTATAAAAATAATGTGCAGAATGGGCTGTTGCTATGCCAAAGGTGTAGCTGCAGAGAAAATGAAGTACATGCCCTGGAGATTGAATCCATCCTTTCATTCAGCAATTATGCATTGGGTACCTACCATAGGCCAGAGATTATGTTGGGTAGCAGCCACAGGGCAAGTGATTGGGTTGTTAAAAATGAATGAAGTGACAGTAAACCCATGACTATTTTTTTTCCACCTGAAAAAAAATTGCCCTTTCCTGAAAAGGGCTCTGATCCTTTATCTTTGAGTAAAGACATCCCTGGAGGAACTCAACCATTCCTGTATGATTGAGAAACTATGATCTTACATAGTGGTCACTCAGTGAACACTTACTGGCATACTGATCATGAAATTGCTACTTCTTGGTAGGGGGTGGGAGTTAATTCAAATGCTTCTAATGTTGCTCAGAATTTTCAAGTGCATATACTTTTCAAATATATAGGCCAGGATCCCCAGAGAGTAAATGCAAACTCATATATATTTGTCAAGAGTGGAAAAAAAATAAGTTATCACAATTTTCTAACAGATATTTGAAGAGCTCGGATGATGTATTTTCTCGGAACCATATTATTAAGTACATATAAGCAAATAGAGCAAGATAGTGATACAAGAGTAAAATTAATGTGATCCCTGAGTTTAATTTACATAGGGGATAGTCATAATTGCCAAATTATAAACATAAGGCATCCATATGATTTGGAATAATACAATGCAAAAAGGAAATATCTGACACATGTTTATTTTCTCTTTTCTATTTTTTCTACCTTTAAGAACATTCACATGGCTTACTCAGCCATGTGATTTTCTGTCTTGCAGACATCTGGCTGAATACATCATGATGTTGTAATGCCTGTTGTGTTTCTCAAAACAGTGTTTTTCCAAAATCCAGTCTTCATTTAAAAAAAAAAAAAAAAAAAAAAACCTCTCTCCATACTAAAATTAAGATCCAAAGAAAGACCCATGTCTGTAAGTAAAAAACTTTAGCAAGATTTGACACTTCTTCAAAAGACCTATGGTAGCCAAGGGAAGCCTATTTCTATGTTGACTACAGTAAGAAAACATATGGTTGATTTAATTATCTTGGAAGATGAGGAGCAGGAATCAATCAACCAGTCAAGGTCCACTCCATTTACTCCAGATACTCAAAGGATGAGAATTTACCCTAGAGGATTTTCTTGGTTTACAAAATCTGCCAGAATTGATTTACAAATCTGCCAATTGCTGTTGTGGATCATTAGAAAAAAAAAAAAAATAAATGCCACAGACTGTCTTCCATCATTCTTTATTCAGTATGATAGCAATCCTTGATGAACTCTTCATCGCCCAAACATCTTTTTTGTATTTGATCCCTAGAAATAGGATCTCATCTGATTTTGATATCTGTGTTAATATTTATAGATATCATAATCATCTTACTGTGTAAAGTAATTAAGAATTAATCTACTGAATTTAAAAGAATGTATTAGTAAAAACATAAAACTAATTTTCAGAAGTACAAAATTGTCATATATCACCACGTGTGTATAAAATATTAAATGTGCGTGATGAAAATAATCTAGAATATGCCTAAAGTTGTTTAAGTCTAAACTCTCAGTCACAAGTAAAAATCTCTAGGAGTCCAGCTACATAGTCTTGAAAAAGAAAAAATGGAAGCAAGCCAGCTTAGGAACTGATTAAGCATTCTGCAGAGAATTTTCTATGGCTCTGTCAAAAAGCTCTGTCAGTGCATTTAACTCTCTGGACAAAAGGTTGTTGAAATCACACAAAGGATTTTCCCAATTCAAATGCTACTGATGAAATGATATTCACATAGAAGGATGCCAGATCTTCAAAGCTTAATAAAGGCCATGTCTACACATTTTATGGCTTTAACTTGCAAGCAAAGTAAGAAACTGAAACCAAAAAAAAAAAAAAAAAAAGCATAAAGAAATCTCTTTAGGAATGAAATTCTAATTTTTACTTTACATATTTATTTCAAGGCACACATTCAGGGAGAGGGCAAGGGCTAGGTCAGACAAAAGAAGTGATGTGAGCAGGTTATTTTTTCCCAATGTAAGAATAGCATCATTTGTATGAGGCCTAAAAAGCCTCATTATGTGAAAAGTAGGCAAACACTTTTGTGTGCGAACATTTGTAAAGAGAGATTGGCAGTTTTGGAGAATGGTCTGAAAACTTGCATTCAAAGGAGCTACATATTCAAATTTGCATAAGGCTGAAGAATATGACTCCATGTATTTAATTATTTGATAAAACTTCTTTACTTTCATGGTCCAATGAATAAAATGGCTTCAGTCAGCATTAACAATAGAGGTGGGGAAAGCAACAGGCCAGTTTGCTTCCTCCTGATAGGCAGTAATAAACAGAATTCAGCATCTCTACTTTTATGGGTCTAAATGCTGGGATCCATGTAATAAACCTTTAAAGAGAAAAGAAGAAGGGGGTGTTTAATTTTTCTAAAACACTGAAAATTCTCTGATTTTTTACAGGAAAAAAAGAAGAGATTTGGGGGACTACTTTCTCAAAGTCACAAAGTTACATGGAGGCAGAAACAAATCTAAACTTGGGTCCTTTGCCCAATGTTTGAATCGGCATTTTTGCTGCTGTGACTAAAGGACCCAACCAGCATAACTGTTTATTTAAGGGCTCACTAAGAGGTCTTAGTCCATAGAAGTCCGGCTCCATTCCTCCGGGTTTGAACTCAGACAGAATATCATGGCAGAAGAGTGTGGTAGAGGGAAGCAACTCACATGATGGTCAGAAAGCAGGGAGAGAAAGACTCCACTCTGCAGATAGAAAATATAGACCCCATAGCCACACCCCAAGTGAACCACTTCCTCCAGCCACACCCCACCTTCCTCCAGTTACCACTCAGTTAATCCCATCAAGAGATTAATTCACTGATTAGCTTAAGGCTATAAGCCAATCATTTCTCCTCCAAACCTTCTTGCACTGTCTCACACGTGAGATTTTGGGGGACATCTCGCATCCAAACCATAACACCCAAGATCTTTCCAATGAAAATCCTGTATGCTAAAGAGGCCATATCCACTTGAAGACATTAAGACTTAGAAAATCACAATCATTAAGTGTTGCCACCTGAAGCGCTCGGAGCACCGGAGCCGCGGGAAGAACTTCAGAAGCAAACTGGAGACAAACAGCTTTTTATTCTGATAACTTTTCTCTCTGGTTCTAACAACTAACTCACGCCAAACACACCACTAAAATGGCGCTGACCCGATCAGCAATTTCGGCCAAGTCACTCCAGATCCCGCAACAAAATCCCGTGAGACTACGGGTGGCGACAATGGCCAAATCTCCACGGCTCATAGTCAACTGCAATTCAAGCCAATCCCCAAACAGGGCTCCTACAATTAAGAAGTACATCTTCTCCAAGTTGCCAGTGACCACAGACTTGCTCTCAGCAGAAACCTGGGCAGCTGGTCTTTCTGCCTCCTCTTGGGGAATCTAGGGACAGGAAGGTTGCTTCCTCGTGTTCTTCTGGATTGGGGACATCTCTAATCCAGGTACTGGAAAAAGCTCTACTATTTAAAACTTTTCTCCTTGAGCCTGAAACCCCATATATTGGGGCTAAGGAAAAGGGCAAACAATGCAAAATTATCACAAATGTGATTTTTCCAGTGTTTGCATTTGACTCATTTAGGTAGAGTCTTCTGCACCCCCATAAAATGCAATGTCTCCGGAATACTTTTAGCTGCTAGTCTCAGAAAATTTAACTAATAGTGACATAGCCATAAATTTAGTTTGTTGTTATTTTGTTTGTTTGTTTTAATCCTTGTAATGAGCAGTTGGAAGATAGGCAGGACCCAGATGGGGTCAGTGGCTGGAGGAAGCCCTCAAGACCCAGGTCCCTTGCACCTTTCCTCTGCTGTTTTTTGGCTGTCTTTAATGTCTCTTCTCATCTAGGTACTAATACTGTGTCTTATCTGAAGGACAAAAGGTTTACAAAAAGAGAAAATCCAAAGAGGAAGAATTTTTTTCTCAGTATCTCAATTGCTTTTTGAGATACTCAAATACTTTTTGAAAAGGCATTTGGACTTCTAAAATTAAACACTGGTTTCCTTTGACAGACATATCCTTTAGAAGAAATAAAATAATCTAGTGAAACTGCTCAATTACAGTAGTGCTGTAGTAGATCATTCAGCTTATTCCTTAGTCTGATTTTGAAAACTTCTTGCTCAAGTATGGTTTTCCATGAAAATTTTCCCATAGGGAAATCAGGCAGTTAGCAAACCAGAAGGCTAGGTATTCCAGTGTAGCAAAAATAAATGAATAAAACAGCAGTAGTTTTGAAGTCATACAGACCTCAATTCATATCTATGCTCTGCTCTACATGAAATATATGAACATAAGTGGTCCACACATTTTTCAATATCAATTTCTTTATCTCATAAAATGGGGACATTCATAAATAAAAGAAACAAAAGTTCTGGACAAATAGGAGGAATTTACTAAATGGTTTCAGAACAAAGAGATAAGAGTGAGAAAAAAGGAAATGTATATGTTTCTACCATTAAATTGATATTCTGACTTGTATATAGGTATCATCTGAAATTAGGGTAAATCCATCAAAACCCACCTCTAAAATCAGGGAAATTTTGGTGTAGGATCTAAGGGCTAATTTTAAGCTCCAGTGCTCCAAAAAATAAACTGCCCCTAGATTCTCTGCTAAAACAGCATTTCGAATGGCAGTTCCAGACTGAAAATTCCGGACACCACATCTAATAGCTTAAATAAGTGCTTCATTGTTCTTGTTTTGGGGTCTGAATGACATCAACCAGGTCCCTGCTTTCTAACAGACTATCCTTTGAGATAGTCAATATAGATAGCCACAAGACACATGGAGACAGTGAAATAAAACCAAGATGCAAGAAGCCAGGCTGTAACATGATGTAAGTTCAGATAGAATATTCTTCTTTCCCCGTGAGAGTCTTATTTTCTCTTAGAATGTCAGAATTCAGGCTGAGAGTCTAGCTGTCTTCCTGCATCCTATTATTGACCATGGTCACAGAAAAACAAATTCTTCAGCAAATCCTTCAAGGTGATCAACATGACTCAGACATATGGGAGTTATTATTAAGTGTGACAGAGCACAAAATATTCTTCCTTGAGCTAAAGAACATTACCAAACGTCATTCAGGTTAAAACAACATATATTTTGATTGAAACCACAAACCACATACTTGGTTTGCAACCTGGTTGGCAGAGCCTGGTATGAACTGACCATCATTGGTAAGAAAGTGAGGGAAAAACCTCACTTACAAACAGCCATAGACCATGAAGAACCCCAATTACTTACACAAATGATTTTTAGCATGGATACACTACTTCAACAGTTAAAATGTTTATTGAGTTTGCATTTTTATTCAAATGTACTCTCTCTGTAGTGGAATAATCACAGATGGCTCTGTGACCAAAAAAAAGGTGGGGGTGGTGGGATGGTGAAAAGATCTTTAGGATCTAAGCCTTAAGAAATAGCACTGTGATTCAAAACTGCTATACCAAGAAGAATTTTTGATATTCAGATATTTTCTTCTTGTCATGAATAAAAACAAGTCAAGCTCTTCTGATCCATTCTTATTTTAGAAAAAGTTAGAACTGCTTGATTTTTCTTCCTGACAATTTGTTAACCAAGTATTTTGAGTATGAAGATGTCATTGGCCCAGGCCACTTCATTTCTGGAAAAGCACACTATGATTAGTAGTTCAATATCATCTCTTTCTGCCTCTGTTACATTTCCCCAGTCCTCACTAGATAGCTTTACTGGTAGGAATGAATATAAACTCTGCCATAAATCCCAAGGGGATGCTGTTGGGATCCTGGCAGCAAGCACTAACCTCACAAGTGTAGAACACCAGCATTAGATCTCAGGTGTTTAGATTTACATGTTCTAAATCTCCAATATTCACCCTGTTTCTAAGACATCTGGGTACACAGCCTGGTGATCAGCAAGTTGGTTCCTAAGGATCAAGGTTGGAGCATGGAGTTACTTTCCCAAGAACATCAGATGTACAAAAGGTGGAAAAAGCAAAGTCCAAGGCAAGAGAAAGAAGGTGACCAATGTCCAGTAAACCTAAAGAGGCT
Source organism: Tamias sibiricus (assembly GCA_025594165.1). Classification (NCBI taxonomy): domain Eukaryota; kingdom Metazoa; phylum Chordata; class Mammalia; order Rodentia; family Sciuridae; genus Tamias; species Tamias sibiricus. Next base: position 24,698,590 of record CM046663.1, read on the forward strand.
AATTTACAGGAGCAAGAAGTAGATATCAAACTAAACCCTAAACATAGTACTGAAGACCTTGAATGGTCTCCCCAACTGTCCAGCTATACCTCATGCCTCTGAGGCCCTCTCACCTCCAGGGCTTTATATTAGGAACTCTAACTTGCCAGATGCCATGTTCAGGGACTGTCATTATCTCTGGAAGATTCTTTTCCACTTTCTTTTCTCTCATCACTCACTTTGCCTCATCAATCTCAACAAGTCCTTCAGATACCAACTCTAGGGTAAGTTTCTCAAAACAGATTTTCTTGGACCACCCACACCCCACCAGGTCTGATCCCTTTTTAACATGTGTTCATCACTCTCTGCACTTATCCCAGGGTATGATTGATGCCTGTTTTCCCTCCTACACCTTACATTCCATTTAACCATGGATTACATCTCTTTTTACTCATCATATATTCCATCCTCTTAGTCAGCATGGGGCATTTAGTAAATGCTAACAAGTATGAATTGAATAAATGAAACTGTGTGAAGTAATGTATGCCAAATCCTTTATGTAGGGCACAGCATATGAAAATCTCTCATTAATGTTTTGATGTGTTTATTATTAGCAAGTATGAGATAGTACTAGGCAGCATGCTAGAAAGCAACCAGTTCAGGCTGCTTCAGAATGCTCTAGGAGAGGTTTATTCAGAAGAGACTATTTGGTGGTTTTGACCATGTGCAGAACTGAATTGAGAGTCATTTTACAGAGCAGTTGGAATCTGGAATACTTAGGCTTACATTCAAAAGACTAAGAAAAAAGTTTAAAAAAGCAAATCTAATCTCTAAGAAAAGCAAAAAGAGGGGAATGATGGAAATGTGATTCTTATATATTATATGACTGAAAAATGAACATGATCATGTTTTTTAAATAACTGAATAAAAATTTAACCAAAGACTGTAATATAGTCATATTGTGAGAATTAGATGAAGATGAGGAAAAGAGACTGGGAGACTAATGTCCCAATTCATCATAATTAAAGTGAATAAATTATGATCTAAAATTAAAGAATGAAATCAGTATGTGTTCCTAATTTTGAAAATGGACATAAATACTGAAAGTCCAGCACAGCAATATATAGGAGGCAACTCTTTTTTATTGTAAAGTATTTTAGTACTAATAATCAGTATGCTTCATTCTGACAAAAATAAAAATTAGTTTATACTTTAAAAGATTTAAAATTTATTGAGACACTTAAAATCATAACATCTACTTATTATATTTTAAAATATATTAGTATGGATCAAGATTACCAAAAAGAGCATATAAGGTAGAATTTGTATTTCATTCACTGACCCTGGATCCATTGCAGTTTTCTGAATTTAACCAGAATTCTGGGAAACTGACAGAAATCCAACTTCATTAAATGAACATTGGGCTAAAAGCTGAGCTTGTTTTTAGTGATTATGCCTTTCTTATGAGCTTCTCTTAAAATAAGGACTTAGTAATGAACATTTGTCACACTTTGTGGTTGCCCAGTCTTTTGAATGCCTTTCTCTGTTGGAGAATTGTCCACCGTATGAGGACTTTTCTCCCCAAGGGAAGAGCCAGATACTTTTCTTGCCTTCCTATAATTGAGGTCCAGGCACATGATCTGGGCCAGCCTTCTCAAGAGAGAGATTCAGGAAGAGGCACCGTGAGGATACAGACACAGTACAGCCATGTGTTTCTGGACTGATGAGGGAGGTGAGGTCTGTGGCATCTAGTATCAGGACCAGGCATCATTTGTGAGCTTTACCCAGTGGCGGGACAATAAGGTCTTGGAGAGATCATGTAAAAGGTATACTTGAATAATGTCACTGCCACGTGTCCTCTAAGATCTCATCCTTCTGAAGAATCTGTGAACTTAATATCCTTTAATAAATTTCTGATCCACTTAAACCAGTCAAGATGACTGGTTTATGACTCTTAAAACCTTTATGTGCAGTTTTTCTTTAGTATTTTATCAAGGGGAATTTTAACATATAGAAAAATATACAGGTTACCGTGTTCTCATAGCCTCTCTTCTCAGTTTCCAAAATCAGTTCATGACCAGTCCTGCCCTATCTACATTTCCATCCATTTTCCCACATTAGCATATCATATATCGTACATAAATGTTTTATATATGTCTCTAATAGGAGAGGATTCACTTTTTGATGTAAGCACAATACTATCAACACACCTTTAAAAAACTAATATAAATCTTAAAATACTAACATACCCAGTTGATGTTCAAGTTGAAAATGATTTTTATAGGATTGTTGATTTTATTCTTTTAAAATAGGATCAAAATGTATACCATCTATTGCAATTGATTTATACATATTATAAAACTCTTTTGGGGTGGGGAGTACCGGGGATTGAACTCAGGGATACTCAACCACTGAGCCACATCCGGAGCCCTATTTTGTATTTTATTTAGAGACAGGTCTCACTGAGTTGCTTAGTGCCTTGCTTTTGCTGAGGCTGGCTTTGAATTTGCTATCTTCCTGCCTCAGCCTCCCCAGCCACTGGCATTACAGGCATGCACCATCTCACCCTGCTATAAAACTTATTTAATCAATAAGATAATCCTCCAGTTCAGTTGGAAAAAAAAAACTCTTTGTTCTGTACAATTCCTTTGTCTTTTTTTTTTTTTTTTTTTGAAACTGGGTATTGAACATATATGAGATGCTTTATAAGTGCTTTACCACTGAGCTACGTCCCACCCTGTCCTGTAGAATTTCTGAGTCTGGTTTTTGCTGATGGCATGCCTGTGGTGTAATTCAATATGTTCCTCTATCTTCTCCCACTGCTCCAAATAGGCAGGTGCTTGAGGATTAATTAGTTTCATTCTTATTTTTTTAATGGCAAAACTGCTTTATAGATGACATTGTATTTTTCTATCAGGAGGCCTATAATTTCTGACTGCATACTTTTTTGTGTTAAAAGGTATTGATAATTAATGCCTAAATCTATTAATTCCTTAGTTGTTACACAGGTGTTCTTCTATTATTGTCTCTTTAGTTGTTGGTTGAAATACTTCTATAAAAAACACTTCCTCTTTTATACTTTTTGATTATAATTTGTATAAGAAATGCAGAATAAATGCTTCCCTTTATTTGCTAGTTTGCCAGCAGTGAATTGTTTTCCTCATATTCTTCAATGATGACCAATAAGGGGTTTTAAATTTTAGCATTATTATAAATTCATAAATTTAAGTATATTTGATTTGGTTCAGTCAATTATACTCATTATTCTTGCCAATATTCAAATTGGTTCAGTCAATTATAATCATTATTTTTGCTAATATTCAAATTGCCCTGTCTTTGGCCAATAAGTGTCTATTGAAGTTGGCTTTTGAATACTTTTAGCATTGACTTTGTTTCTATCTATGGTGGCAACTGTTACAGTCTAGTACTTTTTCCTCCATATCTAATTACCTACAAGTAGAAGGGGTTCTCTTCCTTTAACTTATAGTAACTTTTATTTTTCTAATTTTCTTGACTAATACCACAAGACAATATTGAGTAGTAGTAGAAATAGTGGGCATAGTACTACTTCCAATTTTAGTGGGAAAGTCTAGTGTTTGCCCACTAAGTAACATACTGGCTTTTTATCTAATGCATGTTTTGCCATTTTAAGGGAATAGCTATTTATTCTTATTTTACTAAGTATTTTCAAAACAAATACAAATTTTGCCAAACCTGACAATTTATTTGCAATCACTGGTATCTCTGGTGAGTATCCCAAATTGTCAATTTCAAATTTCTTATAGAAATGTCCTTGGTTTGCCTTTTCTGCATGCTTAGATAATTTTAAGTACAAAAAAAGAGTTCCTTCCCCCTATATTATGCAGCATGAAAAGATTAATCCAAAATGTCATTTCTTTATTCAGAAAATCCCATAATCAGCTTTAACAGATCAACAACAGTTCCAAGCCAGCTACCACTTGTTACTGTACCCTGCCTAGCTGATCTTGACTGATTATTTTGTATCCATAAGCAATTATCACATATGGAATCAAATACCTCTCCTCTTTGATGCAGACTGGTTTTCCAAGAAATATATCAGACCTGTTCAGATAGTATCTTTTAAAAATCTCAGTGAAATATTAGAGAGGTTTTAAAATAGATTTCTACTTATACATATTAAAAGTCAGAAAATTATGGAAGAATTATTTTATAATAATGTATATTATAAATTATATATAATTTCTTATAAAGAAATTAAAATATAGAAGTCACAGGAAAATATATGTGGACAATGAAAATAAAAGAGTAGCTTCAGTGAGACTTATCTGAAGAGAGAATAATCATTTCCTGTGTTTAAAAACATAATCTCCATTTACATTATTATACACAATAATAGTTTATTATGCCTAAAGGAAATTATACTTTGCAAACTTCAAATGTGACTGAAGTGTCATACTTTCACCACTGATTCATCTATTTAGGTTAATACCATGTCTGCATAACTATACTTGGGTCCATGTTTGTGTAGAAATGGCTAGTCTATATTTTCTTGAATTTAACATTTAACAAATATTGGTTGATTGGGCTCCCTGGATTTCACCTTTTTAATTTACCTCACAGAAAATGTTAATGCACATCTGTCCCAGAATTCAAATAATTAAAAAGAGAAAGAAAAAAAAAGAAAGAAAAAGAAGCTATACAAATTTTCAAATAAAATTGGGACTTTCTAGGTAATTAGGTAACATGCATTTTTATTTGACTTGTACATCACAAACCTTTGTTCTACATTTCTAAAAACAACATTATTGCCTTTTGGCACATTTAATCAAAATATTGAGGTATTGGAATATAGCTAGAGCCAGAGGCTTTCCTGATTTAGAAAATTGCCACTTGATTATGCATGTTCATTTGTCTATCCTCATCTGATTCATTTAAATATTTGATTTATCATTACCTACTTCCCTGAAGCAATCCGAGTTGGCTAGGTGATTTTTTAATTTAAGCAAAAAGAGAAAAGGCTTGCCACACATCTCCTCTTGTTTTCATTTATGAGATGTGCTTGCTTAATAAAGTAGAAAAGCTAGGAGAGATGACAAGTTCAAACTGTGTGGCAATTTGACCAAATCTGAACTGCAGGAGGAAAGTGTGAAAGGTGGACGAATGAATAAACTGGATGAACAATTTGGGGTGAGTGCTTTGGGGACACCACCTGCTAAACACTGAAACCAATAGAAATGTCGCTCGTGTGGGGAATGAAGAAGGGTGACTGTAGAGAAGAATTAAGAATTGTAGATGAATCCACCGGATGGAGACAGTTAACACAGGGAATACACTAAAGTTACCAAACTGAGGACAACTGTCTTGTTAGCACTTAATTAGGATGATAGGTATATCCCTGGTACCCTATCAGGCCTCTTTCTTACTTTTAAATTGTAAGAGTTGGGTTATTAGGCATGGTCTCTTTAATTACGTTTATAGTCACTTGTCCAATAAAACTGATAACAGTCATAGTGTCCTTCAGACTCAAAACATTAACTCTACCAGCAGTGCAAATGAGTAAGAGGGAGAGGACCCTGTTCACCTCTTAATAGGGCCTTTCAACCAGCCCCCTCATCAACTCTACAGCCGGCTTATTGCTGTGAGCCCTGAAGATTGGTAACAATTACATGAATCCTGGGAAGGAAGACTTTACTTTTTGCCTCTTGTGCCCATTAGGAAGCCCAATCCCACCCAATCCATGTGCAAACTATCCAGGAGACTTCTGAAAAAGGAACTTCTGTCTAGACTTGGATTCAATATCTTACCTGCATTTTACTCCACATATACACCTTAAATCAAAGACATTAATTCTTTTTGCGATCAGTATTGGGGCTTCTCTAATTGCCACTTAGTTCTGGAATCCTAGAACTAGAACAGACCTTATTGAATAATCTCATTCAAACATCATTCCAAAGAAAGTTTAGTCCTCCTTCATCACATAAAATGAAAGATGACTTATGTTCAGACAAAAAAGGATTCCATTAATTCATGTTAGCATTAGTGTCTACAGTTTAACTTTGACTTGATTATAAGTTAATTATGAATAATATAAAGCAGCAAGCTCCCTATGAGATACTTTAGGGAATTAAATGGAGACCTAAATCCCGGCCTCAAGAAATCTACCATGGGGTGACACAGGCAGGGCAAACAGGAAGTTAGGTATGACCAGTTGTGGAAAGAACTTGCTACCCTAAGTGCTGAGCTCTCTTGCTTCCTTAGGTAGCCTGGGGCCTCACCTGTGGCCAGGTTGTTAGATGCAGTCTTAGACTGATGCCTCAGGTGGATTATCTGTCTTGTTTGTTCCTCAGGATGAGCTCTGCCCCACCCTGTCGCCATCCTAGCCCAGAGGAGTTGTTCAGAGAGAGAGAGAGAGAAAAAAAAAAAAAAGATGCTTTAGATAGGAGAAATTCCAGCAGGGGATCAGAGAGATGCTGAGAGAGCCAACATCCTCCACCTCTTGTTACTTCCCCCGTGGAGATGAATAAACATTACCTGTCACCCCATAAGTTATTTGTTAATTGACTCTTCAGCCTTCCAGTTTTCATTTAACACTATCCTAACTTGAGTTTAAGGACTCCGGCAAGTTCTTCTGCTATTTTAGTCATTTTTATAAATTCCTTATAACTTTGAAAAGTCTGTCCTGCAACTCCAAATGGAACAACACATTTTAACAGAAATAGAGACCCAGCTCTTGTGCACCATAATTACAAGTCTTGATTGATTGACTCATTGAGTTACATCATGATTTGGTAAAGCCCAAGTTACCTACCTATAAATGATAACACACTCATCAATCAGGGTGCTATCTATAACCCTATAGGGTGGGAGATTATTGTTTTATTAAATAAAATAAGTATCTTGTTTCCAATAACCATTATGGAAAAATGTTGAATAAGTCTATACTTGATCGAAAACCTAAAACTTTAGTTCAAATATGTTAGCATATCATTAAATGTAAGTGTATTAATCATTTTCCCATGTTCAAATCATTGTAAAATGTGTCAGAGAAAAGATTTTTCAGATCCTTCATTATCCTATCTGATATGTGTAGAGAGGTTATATATTATCTATTAAGCTCCATCCTATTTTGACTGTAAGTAATATAATTTATCTTTGAACACCAAGAATACTCAGGGACCCTCTTAACCTTCAAGTAAGAAATATAATAATAGCCTGGCATGGTGGCACATGCCTGTAATCCCAATGACTCAGGAGGTTGAGGTAGGAGGATAAAAAGTTCAAAGCCAGCCTCAGCAACTTAGCTAGAAACAGTCTTAAAATTTTAAAAAAGGTGGCACGTGTGGGGGCTGGGGGTGCTGGGGGGTGTGTGTGCTGGGACTATGGCTCAGTGATTAAGCCCCAATGGGTTCAATCCCTGGTACCAACAATAGAAAGAAAGAAAATAATAGATCTGAGCATACTAAATGATCTAATGATCTAAATTCTTAAGTTTTAGAACCACTGGTAGAAGGAGTGATTTCATGTTCAAATCCTGGCTTCTTATAGGCTCTAAGATCGCACTTGGAGCTAAGAAAGGACTGAGACCACGTTCACTCCTAGGACAACTGTAAGAGTCAGGGTCCCTGCAAGAAATACAAGTCATCAGCCCTCCCCGATTGTTTAAATGAAGAGATTTTAACAATGGGAATGTTTGCAGAGCTAAGGACAAACAAGGTTAAAGGAATCAACAAGGCACTGAGAGCAACAAAATGGAGTTAACGTTATTACTCTGGTTAAAGAAGAGAAGGGAGAAAATAGTGCTATCCGAATGCAAAGAAGACTGCAGCCACTGTGGAGAGTCCTCCTTGGAAGGGCAAGGGTTGTGTTTCAACTACTGCCAAAGATGTGGAACCACAGCAGCCCTGGAGTGGAGATGGAGTCCCTGATTATCTGTCCTCCTGCCCTTTGATCTCCCACCAGTGTTTCTCATTGGCTAAACCCATTCTATCGGCAATAGAATTCAGAAAGGGAGTCTGATTTCAGGGGTCTGCCTCCTGGGGCACAAAGCAGAGCCGAAGGCGCTGGTGACATAGCAAGATCCCAGGTTTTATCCATAGCACTGCAGGTTAGAAAAGAAAAGAAAATATAGCAAAATACAGAGATGGGAAGAGAAGAAAGTAGGTTGGCAAGGAGGGAAACAGAAAAGAAACAGAGTGATCACATAATTGATAGAACCAGCAAAACCAATAAAAAGGGGGAAAAAATGTAGAGACCCTAGGCTATCTTCAAACTCCTAGAAATTTCTAATAAATTTTATATATCCCCTTCAATTTTCTAGAAAAATTTTTGATAAAAATCAGGACGCACAGAAACAGCTGACCAATCTGTTCCATTGGTGGTTGAATGTGGAACTCAGTCTTTGAGAACACTGACCCATTAAGGACCTGGATGGAGGTGTCTGCCAACGTTATTTAGTGAACTGATAAAAACCAGGATAAGAATGTTATATCTTTCCCTGGATCCCAAACATCAGCAGAGGATGAACTCTCCACCTTTAAAACTCAACATAGGTGAAAAGCCAACTCTGGCCTAGACTCTTCCATACTATCCCCCTCCTGAGCTCAAATTCTTCTCCATCAATTATGGTGGAGCAAATTTGCATTTTCAAAGTGTTATAGCAGAGCTGATTTACTATACTATCTAAACAGTGTGAAATATTCTTGATTTAGATTTGAAAACAAGCAGCAAACTTTACATCAAAACACATCCTTCAATGCATTCAAAGAAAGATAAAGTAAAATGATAGTACGAGGTTACAAGTCAAAAATAAGGGCTATGATCTCCTTTTAGGATGTAATTAATGTAGGCAAATCCCTTGGGTTTACTCCATTTATCTTTTACAGTCTCTAAAATGGGGATAACACGTTGTCTCCTTACCAGACAGGTGCAGTGTGAAGACTAGATAATATTTCCACAGACCAGTGAAGATGAAAGCCATTCTGATAAGCTTTAAAGAATGAGCTTTTATAAACTTCATAACAAAGTTATATTCTTTGCATATCAAAGACTGAGCTATGTCAACATCTCTGTTTGTAATGTCTATAAAAGGCTTAATAGTTAAGTGAAAGTCAACATTTCTGTATAAAGTATACAGGTCCAGTTGTGCATGTTTAAAGACAATTCACTCCTAGTTCATTTGTTCATGTCCAACAATGGCCAGCTGTTCACGAAACATAATCCCCAACTTGCTCCTGTAGCCCTAACAAAGCAAACAAGAGAGAAAGTGGCTTTACATGTTGTCGGCAACATGTTTATGTAACAGCTTCTCCTGTCTTGAGTTTCCATGGCTTTTAACTTCATTTTTATAAGGATATTAAAAATTAACACGCTTGACAGAAAAATAGACATAGTAAAGGTGTTTTAAAAGGGAGATATAAAAAAGGCAATGTGAAGAGAGACATAAACTCTAATACTGAAAATATCCATATCTGGGAACGCTAATAAGCGAATGATCTGAAATGTGCATCACAGAAGACTTCCGCTCTCCACCTGCTGCTCTGAAGTGACACCTGGCTCAGTATCTGCAGCTCCACTTCTCCCTCACTCGCTGGCCTTGAGCCTGATTTTCCTCCCAGTGACCCATACTGCAGAGGCAGCCCCACTAGCCACCTGAGTGGTATTCTTGACTCTCCTGCTCCTTCAAGGCCAATAAAACTTAAGGGTAACAACCTCTTTCCCACCTCATCCTTGTCTTCCCCCGAGCCTCTTGACACTAATTCCCCATCGAATTCAAGACTTCAGTGTTCAGGCCCCAAATCTTCTCCAGTTTTTCAGTTTTTCCACTGTCCAAGGGAATTCAAACAAGCCTGAGTGAGGACAATCCATTTACACAACTGCCTCTGAGCCCCAACTCCCTGATTTCAGTGAAACTCAATTTTCTCCCCCAGCTCCTATAACCCCAACCCAGATCACTTTTACAACATTAATCCATTAAGTAATTAATTAATTAGTTTCCTGTAGCTACTGTAGCAAATTATCACAAACAGAATTGGTGGCTTCGAACAGTAAAACCTTTTTATCTTACAGCTCTGGAGGCCCAGAAGTCCAAAATCAGTTTGATTAGCCTGTTTTCCTTGGTTTATAGCTCCATCTTCAAATTTCTCTTTCTGATGACATCATTATATCATCTTCTCTCTTCTGTGTCAAGTGTCCCTCTGCTTCCTTCCTTTTATAAGGTCACTTGTGATTAGAGCCTTCCAGATAATCCAGAATAATCTCCCCAACTCAAGATTCTGAATTTATTCACATCTGCAAAGACCCTATTTCCACATAAAATAGCGTTCACAGGTTCCAGGGATTATGATGTGGGAAACGCTGAGGGACCACTTTTTAGTTTATAAACTGAATATCACAAGCTCTAATATCCTAGTTTCTGACCACCACCTTCTATCGCCTAAACTTTCTTAGAGTCCTGCCCCTATCATTAATACATTGCACTTTCTTATTCTCCATCGTTCCCTTTATTAAGTCTTTCTTATTTATGCAGAATCCATCTCACCCTCCTTATTTTCACCTCATAAATAGGCTCAGCTTCCTTGTTTCATTTCTTCAGTTCATCCATCCAGTGAAATTCCAACCCTAGGGAAAGCCAATGTCATTCTACTTTCTGCGGAAAAAAAAAAAAAAAAAAAAAAAACATGCAACAATGTCTTATCTTCAACTGAAATCTAAATATTGCTCTGGAATCTTTGTATGGCAGCCAGTTCCTTAAAAAAAAAAAATCTCTTGGGGTAGGGATGTAGTTCAGTGGTACATACAGCACTTGCCTACCATGCATGAGACCCTGGTTCCATTCCTAGCACTGACAAAAGAAAAATTCCCTCAACGTCTTGCCCTTCCCCCCACCACAAGAATGTCTCTATATTTGTGTTTGTTTGAGCTTCCTCTTTCTCAAGTGCACCAAGTATCTCACGTTTCTAAATCCAATTTTAGTCCTTTGGAAATCAATTTGTTTGTAGCATATTATTAACTACCTTGTTCTTGAAAACTTCTTTCTTTGGCATCACTATTAACTGATTTTCTTCCTGGCTCTGTGGCCACTCTGAGAATTCTCCATTGTCTTCTCTTCTTCCCTAACTTAAATGTATGAGTTGTACCAGAGTTTGAATGACACCTTTATCTCTTCTTGCTTTAATTGGGAGATCTTATCTAGCCAATCTAGTAACTCCTAAATTCAAATCTCTGTTTTCACCTTAGATCTCCTTCCAAGATTTCTCATCTTTATATACAACTTTCTTGTGAACTTCCCCACACAGACCTTTCACAAGCCATCTCAAAATCAATTTGTCCCCAACTTAATTTGTCCTCCTCTTTGCCTGCAGACACACACTTGTCCCCTGCACACATCCTGACATGTATACACATGGACGCCTGCAAATCTGAACCTGCTTCTTAACTTTCTATTTCAGCGACTTTCAACCACCCACTCTGAATCCCATGCCTGAATTCAAAAGTCACTCCGCATGGCTCTTTCACTGACTCACATGTTAAACAGAGGCAAGGTTTGTTACCTTCAAATCTCAAGTCTTTCCCTCTCTCATTACAGTGCAGGGTAAAAAGCTCCCTCATTATTCACTTCCCAGTGCCGTCCTGTTGTGACCCCTTCTATGAGCAGACTGAAACTCCATAGTTCATCCAGACCAGCCCTCTTAGAGATCCCTAAACTCACCATGCTCTTTCCAGTCCTCTCTGCCTTTACCCATTCTGACTAGAATGTTCTCTGCCTTCTTTTCATCTGCCAAGGATCCATATAGAAAACAGCCTAACATAAACAAACACACATCTACCCATTTCTGGATCCCAGGCAAAACCACAGAGCGCATAGGTTTCTCTTTCTTCTTTATCATACTGGCTTTTGATAAGTTTTTTTTAAAAACGTTATACTTGTTTCTATTCAAGCAAATACAACGTAAAAAGAAGAAATTACAAAAATTACTGAAATTTCCTTAAGTAGAGCATATCACAGCAATCTGAATTACAGAAGCCATTAGTCCAAGACAGATGTGGGTAAGATTCATGTACTGGGTTGAAGTTCTCACTGACCAGACAACTTCTGAGGTCCTGCTGATAAAATATTCTACGATTCTAAAATGAATATCACTTTATAACCTGCTTGATGAGTTACAATCCAATGCTTTTAAAATACTTCCCTAAAAATGAAAGTCTCAGCAAGACCAAAGCCATTGTTCACCTTCTTATGGAATTTTCTCATAACATGTAGGAAGATCCTGGTCCTGTTCACTGTTATCTATAAGCATATTTGCTTTGAATTTCTATCGAGTTACCATGGTATGTTGTTCAGGAAAAGCTAAGATATGCTGAAGTAACAAACAGAACTTGAAAATTCATGAGTTAATATTTATCCCTATACAGGTCAGCCCATGACTTGGGGATTCTTGCATTTCTAGTACATGGTCTCCATAATGACAGGAAAAGGAAATGAGAACATAGAGAATTGTGCAGGGAGGTTTATGAAAAGACCCAGAGGGAATATGCATCATATGGTCACATCATCATAACAGTCACATGGTCCTGTCTGACTGCAACCGAGGCTGGGAAATAGGCTTCCTGAGGGCCCAGGAAGAGGCAATGAATAACCCTGGGAAACACTTAACCAATGGTCTTATGTATTTTTAGTCAGTGTAATTGTTCCATACATGGTAAGATTATCAAAAATCAGTTCTTGATATCTCATTTTATAAGGAGTACTGTGTGAAGTTCATGGAAGCACTAAGACTAAAATGACCAAAAGCTCAAGCTTACAAAAATCATTTACTCATTGGTTATCTCCTTATTCCTGATCCATGACAATTGGTATGAAATAGTAAAATCACTAGAACACATTAGTAAGATATGAAAGTATCTAAAATTTTAAAATTTCAATTGTGCTGTATTAATAATTACCTTCTATTAATTTCATTGATGGGTATATTCAAATCTGTGTCAATAACAGAACATAAAACATTTCTAAAATAGTCACATTTCTAATAATGTATATGCATATATTTAGAAAGGATCTTTTATGAGCTGGGGCTGTAGCTCAGTGGCAGAGTGCTTGCCTAGCATGCGTGAGGCACTGGGTTTGATCCTCAGCACCACATACAAATAAACAAATAAAATAAAGGCATTCTGTCCATCTACAGCTACAAAAAAAATTTTTAATGTTATAAAAAGAAAGTTCTCTTATAAAATTCTTCTTAATGTAGTTTTATAACACCAACTATTTCATGCCAATAGCTGGTCATTTAAAGGTCAGCATTACTTGTGTTTTCCATGCTGGTCAATGATGTGTCCTGAAGCAGTTTTCTTCTTCAGTAATAAAATATAGATATATATGAAGCTGGACCAGAATTTAATATTAAGTTTGCCTTTTAAGACAAGTGTCAAGGAGGCAGCTTCATTTCTTTTACTATACTGAGGAAATGAACTGATGCTCCTCAAAAATGACTTGAGGGAAAAGACTTTAATGGCTCTTCTATTCTCAGACAGAAGAAAGGAGAGAACCACATGAATACCACATGAGATCAACCAGTCATTTCCTGAGACTCTAGTTTGGATTCACGAATTTTTAAAAATGGGAAATAGCAGAGTCTTTTTCATTTATTGACCATGATAAGGATATTTGTATAATAAAGTATGTCTACTACCTACTAGCAGGCCATTTCCTGCTGAAACACAGACCTGCATTCTGCTCACAGACATTGAGCATTTCACTTGCTGTAACCACGCATTCCCTATTTTTGAGATATGCTTTCTGTACTTCTTAAAACTGGAAATTTTGTATTTGTTCTTAAAAACTCATACTTTTCAGAAGTTATTGACTCAGATACTTCAATTACCATATAGTCAATATGTTTAGATTCTACTTTTCATATGATCTTTTACTGATTTCATAGAGAGCTATAGTAATGATAGCAAATAATTATAAAATGCTTTCTAAACGTCTTGCCTATTTTTCTCAATATCTTTCTCTTCCCTGTGAGTTATATAATTATTCCTGAGGAAATTACAGAACGAAGTAGTTAAGTAATTTGTCCAAAGCCACAAAATTAGAATTGTTGGACCTGGCAATGGAAATTGGGTAGTCTGATCCCAAAGTTTATACTTTTAACCACTGCATACAGTCTCCTTATATATCATAATATAGTATATCTTACTAACTTTATTAAAAGAAACATCAGCTTCTTTGTTGACAATTCAGGTCTTAATCATGGTTCCAAATCAGCTCAAATTGCTTCTGCGTCAAAACTTACCTTTCCTCACCCCTTCTCGCAAATACTCTCATTTTATAGCTCTTGTTTTCTCTGCACTTTAGTTGATTTTGGTGATTAAAGAGAACTGTTCATCTGCAACAAAAGCAAAACATTTCTGCCAATAGCAAAAAGTGACAGCTGAAACAGCATTTAAAGTACATCTTGAATAAATGTTCAAAAGCCTGGCCTTAGGGCAATTTCCTGTTTTACTGGAAAATCTACTTTGCTAGTGTCTGATAAAATTGTATGAACAGTGGAAGCCTAATTCTCGAAGGCATGTTCTATGAAGCATTTGACAGCTTATCTGATGAAATCCACTCTACTACCAGTTCAGAGAGACCATGTGCCCCTCACAGAGGAAGCCTCGTCTGAATGGCTCTTGTAGCCTTGGGGCTGATGTTATTAGTTCCTAAATGAACTGATTAGTGTTTCGTTGACTTATTTCCCAGCAACTGTACTTATGCTTGACACGCCAAAGATTTTCCATCTTGTGTAATCAATCCACTGTTGAAAATGACTTACTGGTGTATGGAAATAATATTAGAGCTATTTAATACCTTGAGTCATCCAGGTGATTCAATAAATTTGGACAAAATTAAATCATTGTTCACATAAGATTAGATGAACTGTCAGTTTAGGCTCACAATTAAATGTTCCGCTTTCTGTAAACTATAGCAGGACTAAGCAACCATTCAAAACTGGATGCCCAGCTGATGGCCCCAGAGATTCATGCCACAAAGTGATAGAAAAGAGTACAATAAAAAAAAAAAAAATACAGCACCTAAAATACTCCCCACTGTGCAGCTTAATTTAACATTAATAAATAATAAAAATTAATAAATTTATAAATTCAGGGACAATTCCTAAGATTTCTTACCTCAGATCAACCCATCCATGCTACATTTTATAGATTGTTCTGAGTTTCACTGTCAATGCTTGGGGGTGCTTATTAATCAGTTTTAGACTCTTTGCACTCCAGGTAGTTGTCAGATGTTACAAGTATCAGTGTTAGGGGTAGCAAGTGGTGTATGTGCGTGTCATCCTCTTTATATATACATATATATGTATATATATATAATTAGTTTAATACATCCTCTTTATATATACATATATATGTATATATATAATTAGTTTAATACATCCTATTTATATATACATATATATGTATATATATAATTAGTTTAATACAATCACTTCTAAACAAACCATTTTTTTTACATTTCATATTATACTTACAGAGCACATTTTTACATATTTTGGTTGTATACAAAGTATATTCACACCAATCTTGTCTTCATACATGCACTTAGGGTAAATCTCATTCTACCATCTCTCTTTTTTTTTTTTCTTCACCCTTTTGCCCCCTCCTTTCCCCTTCTTCCCCATTGGCCATTCTAGTGTTCCTCTAATCCTCCCATGCTCCCTGTCCCAACCCCACTGTGAATCAGCCTCCTTATATCAGAGAAAACATTTGGCATTTGGCTTTTGGGGATTGGCTAACTTCACTTAACATATTCTCCAACTTCATCCATTTACCTGTGTGTCATCCTCTTTACCCCAAAGGCTGGTCAGCCTGGTTAAAGAAAACAATAGTTATAATCTGATATAAATGTGATCTTTCCAAATTATGTGAAATGTACCCCTTGGGATAAGCCACCTAAGTACCAACTGTAAACCAAGCAGCATCATTTGAGAGCCCCCATAAAATTGGTTTTTGAGGACTTTCATAGAATTATTTTTGGGGTCCTCGTTGATTTTTTTTTTTTTTTTTTACCAACTTGAGCTTTGACGTGCTATTGTATTATAAGAAAAAAAGAATGAAAATGTTGATGATATTTTCTATGCAGACATTGTAGAGAAAATATAGTTTCTCACATCACTCAATATTCTTTTTGTGAGAAAAGCCAAGAATACTTTGCTGGGTATTTTTTGTCTTGGGCACACTGTGAAGAAGCAATTGGTTTTTCTCTTCTAGATAACATAAAGTCAAACTTGGAGCTCAATGTAGAAAATGTGGATGTTTCGGATAAGCAGTTGTGTACTAGTCTCACTCAAGGCTTCATCTTACATTGTAAATCTCATCTGCTTTTTTATTTTTTCCCCTGCCACTTATTTAACCAGAAGTAGCATGGAACTTCAGGGTGCGCATGTTTGAGCCATATGAAATTTCTCTAGAACATGTTGTGTGGGGGGGTACATGAATAGATAATTAAATGTTCTGGGGTTGAGCTCATCCATGGCTCACACTCCGAGGTCATTCTTGTGATGGTGTAACAGGGTGAAGGTAAGAATGAGGATATACATTTTGGCAAACCTGAAGAGGAAGTCAGTGATATACAAAATCCCTCCATTTGCTGGCTCTATGACATCAAGTGTGTTACATACCTCCCCTGAGTCTCTGTTTCCATATTTTTTAAATGAAAAAATAATATCTCATACATTTTTTAATATTAGATGATGTAAACCATCATTCACTCATCGAGTAAAGTAGCTACTATACTATGTATAACAAATTGCTCTGCATGCCGAGGATAGAGCAGAAAGCAATGCGAGAAAGGTCCCTGCTCCTTGCAAGTGTGCATTCTCATGAAGGAGACAAAAAAATAAATAAGTAAGCCAAAAAAAATAATTTTAGATAGTAGTAAATGCTATCGATGCTGTGATAGAAAAGTTGATCATGTGAGTCTTATTTAGAAGGTGTCATTAGGCTGAGACCTGAATGATGGATAGGATTGGTTATAGGAAGCAGAACTCTTCAGAGTGCAAAAACAGTAGCAAATTCAGGGGCTGTGAGATGGAGACATACTTACTGCCATCATAGAAGGGAAAGAAAGTCACTGAGGTGAGTGAGGATAGAAGGGTAGAGGAGAGAAGATATGTTTGATCCTTGCTCTGTACTTGGCATATGGTCAGTCTCTGTATGTGATAGATGTCAATTACTACATTGCACCATTTTTAAACAATGACTGGGATGCAGAAATTGCTTGAAGCCTCCAGAGTTCATTACAAAATCCTGACATTGGGAAGAGCCAGACTCTTAATCAGGATATAAAACCAGATCTGAGAACTGGAGAGGGTTCATCCTCAGTCCTCTTTCAGTAGGAGCTGATTCACCTTCCTGGAGTCAGCTGAGATCCACTTGCCTTTTTTGAAAAAAAGAAAATATTTAAAGACACTTTAATATTGCCTCCCCTTTTTAGGCATTTGATAATTACCAACGTGACAACACATATGCACAAGAAAAAGTGAAACTCAGATGGTATGAAAATACTTTGTGTAAAAGCAATAACTTAGAAAACTGTGCTCTTTATAGGTAATATGAAAGGAATTACACTCTGCAAGCATGTATAACAAATTAAATTAAATAAAACAACAACAACAAAAAAGTGAAAACTGCCTCAGTACAATGGAAACAATCACCACTCACTATGAAAGCCAAATAGCTCCATGCTGCATGTACCATTCTCTACTACCAGTCTAACTTTGGAGAAGAGATGGGGGGAAAGTCTGGAAAACTCTCTAGGTATTAATCCTTTAGAATGACAATAGCTATTTATTATAATAATTAACATAAGCATAGGGGAGATTGGGAAGAATATCTAGCCTTTTGATCATTTGTAGCCTCTACTACAGCCGTCATCCTTTATAGCCTCAAATATTCAAATGGATGTTGTTTGTTAAGTGAGAAAACTTTAGTGGCCAAATCCCTGTAACTAAACTGTCAGAAACACCTAGAATTAGGGTAGATTTTTTCTTGCTGCCATTCAGAGTGGCCTTTCCCAATGGTGAAGCTTGTCTGTGTTAGAAAACTTTTTATCTCAACCAAGGAAAATGAAGCAACAATTGTATTTATTTTGTTTTTGAATGAAACATAATCATTGCACATACCTATTAGGTGTCGTGTCATGTTTTGATACATGTCAGCATTGCAGTTTTCCCTTCAGGGTATCTAGCATCCTTATCACCTTACACACTCATCATTCCTTTGTGATGACAACATTCAAAGTCCTCTCTCCTAGGTATTTTGAAATATTCAATGCAATATTGTTACCTATAGTCCACCTTACTGTGCAAGAAAAGACAAGAATTTATTCCTCCATCTAAACATGATGTTGTACCCAGTGACCAACCTCTCCTTACCCCACCTCCCCACCACCTTCCCTGCCTCTGGTAACCACTATTGTACTCTCTACTTTTATAAGATCTACTTCTTTAGATTCCATATCTGGGTGAGATCATGTGGTATTGGGCTTTCTGTGCCTGGCTTATTTAACTTAACATAACGCCCTCCAGATTCATTCATGTTGCTGCAAATGACTGAATTTTATTTTTTTAAGGCAGAGTAGTCCTCCATTGTGCATATATACCACATTTTCTTTGTCCATTCATCCACCGATAGACATTTAGATTGATTCCATATCTTGGCTATTGTGAATAGACAAAGCAACAGTGTCACTTTTCACATATGATTACTCTTCAAGCACCAGAAGGTTGTATCTTCCTGACAGTCCCAGGAACTTCCTAGACCAGTGCATGCCCAATACTTCCATCAGAAGTAGTTCAAGGACTCAAAATCATCTGCTTCTGGTGTTTGGTAGAACCAGTGTTCTACAGCTGAGTTCTTTTCACCAACCATCACGCTCTACCATTTCATGAGAAAGATGACAGTATTTCCCTCAATTGCTAGAGTAGATACAAATGTGAAGGGAAGGGTCTTATTTATTTTCCACTCAGGAATATATTATGATAAGATAACAAATAGTGGAGAAAGGACACACACACACACACACACACACACACACACACACACACACTGTTCTCAGCTGGTGTGATTTCTTGATATCTACATGAATTTTTGTGAGATAAGAACCATCTGGCAGTTGCTGGATAGTTGGGTTTGGCATTTTTGTTTTGTTTTTCTGATTCTGTTATTGTTGTTTATTTTATGTAGAAAATTAGCAGTCAGAGTGTCTCTTGAAAACTTGCTTCAAACGTTCTCTAAAATCTTCAAACTTTCACACAGGACAGAGAAAACTGATTTATCATGGGATTATGAAAACAACAAAATCTCTAGCATTCTAAACAGAGTTGGGTGAATTTGCTTTGCTTATTTAAAGTTACTAATACTACCTAAAAATTATTTTTAAAAAGTACACTTTACATGACCCAATGATTCACCTTAGAACAATGAATACCTTTGGTTGACTCTTTAATAAAATGAAGAGAAGTTAATATCAGCAGGTTCATGTTTGTAAAAGGCTGAAACTCTTTTTTAAAAATTCAAAATATTTCCTTTAGTTAATTTTGTTGTGGCAATAAAAGAAAAGTTATTTTTTTCCAAGCACAATATACTTTGTAAAGATGAGTCTAATAGAACTTTTGTGAAATGAAAACCCAGCATTTCCACTTGGATTCACCCCTGCAGCTGAGGCTGATATGAGCTCTAGCATTCAATAACATTGATGGACTTTTATGGTTTATATGACAGATACTTCAAGGCACAGTTGAAAAATGGAAGGTGGATAGACAAGGTTCTACTTGTTCACAAGTTCACTCTGCTTGTTCACAGAATTCACAAGTTTCTGCTATCCATTCTGCTTCCTGGCCAAGAACGTCAATTCCAGCGCTGAATATGTGTTTCTAGAACATCATACTCACTTCATTTAAAAACAACTCAAAGCAATTGCACACCAACTTACATCATTTGGTTTTCCAACAGCTTCCTCACAGTAAGTTCAAAAGCTCCCCCACAGACTAAAAAGTTTGTTGCACAAACTTGGGCAGCATTCAAAACATAAATCAAAGGTGCCTGTCGAGTTCAGTAAGCACTTGAAGGCTCCCCAGGAACACATGTACAGAAGACCCACCTGCTTCCAGGAACAGAAAAAGAGCCCAGCTCTGGGCTGTGCAGGGTTCCTACTTTCTTCTGCACCATTCGACCAGTCCTAAGCAAAATCTGTCTCCTTTTTCTTTCTTTTTTTTTTTTTATTCAAAGTTGTTGTATATATAACAATAGCACGCATTACAATTCATAGTACATATATAGAGCACCATTTTATATAACACTGTTTGTATACAAAGTATATTCATACTATTCATGTCTTCAATCGTGCATTTAGGGTACTGATATCCATCTCATTCTACCATCTTCGTTTTTTATTTTTCCTTTCATACCCCCTTGCTCCCTCCCTCCCCCTCCCTCCCCATTGACCTTTCTAGTGTTCCTCTAATCCCCCTATGTTCCCCCGACTCAAACCCACTGTGAACCAGTCTACTTATATCAGAGAAAACATTTTGCATTTGGATTTTTGAGATTGGCTTACTTCACTTAGTGTTGTATTATCCAACTTCATCCATTTACCTGCGAATGTCATGATTTCATTCTCTTTAATTGCTGAGTAATATTCCATTGTGTATATATACCACATTTTCTTTATCCACTCATCTACTGAGGGACATCTAGGTTGGTTCCACAACCTAGTTATTGTGAATTGTGCTGCTGTAAACATTGATGTGGCTGTGTCCCTATAGTATGCTGCTTTTAAGCTGGGAATAGACCAAGGAGTGGGATAGCTGGATCATAAGGTGGATCCATTCCCAGTTTTCCAAGGAATCTCCATACTGCTTTCCATAATGGCTGCACCATTTTGCAGTCCCACCAGCAATGTATGAGTGTGCTTTCCCCCCACATCCTCTCCAACATTTATTATTGTTTGTATTAGTAGCTGCCATTCTGACTGGAGTGAAATGAAATCTTAGAGTAGTTTTGATTTGCATTTCTTTAATTGCCAGAGATGTTGAACATTTTTCATGTATTTGTTGATTGATTGTGTATCTTCTTCTGAGAGGTGTCTTTTCAGTTCCTTGGCCCATTTATTGATTGGGTTATTTGGGGGTTTTTTTGGTGTAAAGATTTTTGAGTTCTTTATATATTCTAGAGATTAGTGCTCTATCTGATATGTGTGTGGTAAAAATGTGTTCCCAATTAGTTGGCTCTCTATGCACTTCACTGATTGTTTCTTTTGCTGAGAAGAAGCTTTTTAGTTTGAACCTATCCCATTTATTGATTCCTGATATTAATTCTTGTGCTACAGGAGTCTTATTAAGGAACTTGGGGCCTGATCCGACATGTTGGAGAGTAGAGCTTACCGAACAGGAGAGAGGTGCTTTCGGGAGTCAGTCACTAAAAAAAGGCATAGTGGAGAGTTTGGATGAGTTGCCAGCAGCACCTCCTTTTTTTTTACAAAACAGCAGCTGAGTGTCACGAACACATGGAGGCTAAAACAGGGGCTGTAACCTTGTTCAAGGGAGCACATCCTGTCTCTTCAGATTCATGTTCCTCCACGAAACGATAAATGAAAGAGGCAGTCTGACCCACCAACTCCTCCAGGAGAGTAATTGCTTCCACAAGTGCTCTGGGAATCAGCTTCCTGAATGTCATCATTTGTCACTGGGCATCGAAGTCTCTTCCCTTCTGAGCAATGACTGTGGAGTAACCATGCTATGCAACAGGACCTGGAAGGCATCTCAGAGCCAGATATGAAGGACCATCAGAGCTAAATCACACCTGGTCAGTCGGGCAAGAAGCAAAGGTGCTCAGGCACTCTCAAAGTTGTTGAGGATTTAAATTCCCCAGCTACCAAGATGGTAGCAGAAAGAAGAGAGTGGTGGGAAAAGGGGAGGATTTGAAACAGATCACAAAGTTAAGGTTCATAAAAGTTTCCCAAGGGATCTTTTATTCTGTTTACTCGTTGTCTGCTGAAAGAGAACTGGATGAGTTCTCCCTGCCCTCAACCAGATGGAAGCTGGAGCACCAGAGAGAAATCAGGAAGTTACCTGGTAGGAAATTCATAGCAAAAAAGTAACCTGAAACTGGCATCTTTGGTTTAATCCTTTGTTTTGAGAAATAGAAAAGCTCCCTTTCCCCCTAAAATAAACAAGTATTATTTGTAAAGTCAGAAGAGAAAGGTAACAAAAATCAGGAAGAAGAAAAGGGGGATATACAGAAGATTAAGAGAAAGATAAGAGACAGAGATGGAGAGATAAAGAAAATTAAATAGCTCTTTTCAGGAAAGAGTCCTAAGCATGGTTATTATCAACTTTTCCACTGGGATCAAGTGGAAGCTGACTGCTGTAATTGGCTCTGGAAGGACCCACAAAATATCGTGTGTTAAAGGCTTGATCCCCAGCCTGAGGCATTATTTGAAAGTAGTGGAACCTTATAGTGGCAGGTTTTAGGTCATTGGATGTGTGTCTTCAAAGAGGACTGTGGGGCCCTGGTCTCTACCCTCTCCTTTGTGTCTGGGCGTGAGTTGAGAAGTTTCTTTTTGCTACTGTGTGTTCCCCACCATCGTGTCTGCTTACCCCAGACCCAAAAGTAATAGGGCCAACCAATCATGGACCAAAACCTCCAAAACTGTAAGCCTTCCCTGTCTATAAATTGGTTATCTCAGATATTTGTTACCATAACAGTGTGTTTTCAACATACTGACATTTTTAAGTTGCTATGATCCCTCCAGGATAATTTTCCAGGATAAAAGAAATGCAAGGAGATAGAAGTCCTTCTCTGGCATGAGCATGTGTTCAATGACATAAACGTAAAGTTCACTCAACCTTTTGGTAATGCCTTAGAGAAGAAAACTAAACAACTATGCCACTTATTAGTCCCTTTTCATATACTATTACAGTCAATTATAGCAGCAATTTCTTGACATGGACATTACTATTCCTGCTTTACACACAAATTCAGGTGGTTGATTTAGTGAATAGCTAAAAAAGCAGGGATGTGAACTGTGACCACATAACCCTGGACATTGCATGTTATTTCCTTATCCCACCCAGCTGTGGGTCTAAGTGCTTTATCTCAAGAACCCATCCATCTCCACCTTCATTTATTTTATGAACTCAAGCTTCATAAAGCCTAACCTTGAACTCTGGCGACCTCAGCTATTCTAATCTTAACCTAAGTACATTGTTAAGTACATTAGGTTTTTATATTCAATGCACTTCTTAGCCAGCTGCAAAGCCAATGATTTCCTACAGTCTCCTGTGTAGGAATTCCTCCTCTTCCTAATCTGTGATTCCTGTAGCTCCCTAGGGCTCAGCCTGCTGCCCTCTTACCCATCCCATCAAATCCCTAATTTAATTAATCCACTATCTCAACTTCGAATACCATCTCTCTGCCCCCATCTCAAATTCTCCCACAAGCTCCAGAGCAACATTTTAAACATCCTATGCACAGTTCAATGGACGTCACACAGGTAGCTCAAAATTCCTCATCCCAAAACAAAACTCATGCCCTCCCTTCATACCGTAATCCTCCCTCGATCTTTCCAAAGTTAGTAAAGGGACTTCCATTAATTCAGTTGCCTGCCCTTTATTTCATATCAAATCCACTTGTGATAATGTTGGCTCAACCTTTAAAAGTGTGTCTAGAATCTAAATGCTTCTCCAGACCCCTTTTTCTTAATCTCAAATACCAACTGCAACAACCCCCATTGCCCATCCTCGACTTCTTCATTCACAATTTTAAAGTCTACACCCAGCACACTCAAAATAAAATCCAACTCCTTGCTAAGGCCTGCATTTCTTACATGATTTGCCCTGCCTGTCCATAATCTCATGGTGCTCCCTTTTATCTTCCCTCCTACCTTTCCGGTTACAATCTTTTCCTGTTGTCTCTCAAATTCACAAACTCCTTCCCACCTCAGGGTCCTTTCACTTATTGTTCTCTCTACATAGACTGCTGTTCCACTAATCTCGTAATTCATCCTCTCATTTCACTCATGCCTTTCAAAGGTGTCTTTCTCCATCTTGGCCCACATTACATTCTGCAGTTGGTTTCACTAGATCTATCACTAACACACGCTGTTTCTTTATTATCCAGGATGTAAGCTCCATACAGAGAAGAACTTCACTGCCTTCACTCTCAGTGGTATTTACAGAGCAATGCTTAATACATATTAGGTACCCCCCCAAAATATTTATCAAGTGATCACACTGCTGAGGGATGACAAATGACACCAGGCTTTATAGGTCACAGTGAGTGGCTTGGATTCTACTCTAAGCACAATAAGACATCTATGCAGGACCTTAAGAGAGACAAGACAACATCTGACCAGCATTTTTTTTTTTGAAGTTGTTGTATATGACAGTAGAATGCATTATAATTAGTAATACACACATAGAGCACATTTTTACATATCTCTTGTTGTATACAAAGTATATTCATATCATTTGTGTCTTCATACATGCACTTAGGGTGATCATATCCATCTCATTCTACCATCTTTTCTTTTTTTTTTTCCTTTATACACCTTTGCTCCCTCCCTTGCCCTTCCTCCCCATTGACCTTTCTAGTGTTCCTCTAATCCTCCTATGTTCCCCGTCCCAACCCCACTGTGAATCAGCCTCCTTATATCAGAGAAAGAATTCCGCATCTGGATTTTTGAGATTGGCTAACTTCACTTAGCATTATATTCTCCTATTTCATCCATTTACCTGAGAATGCCATTATTTTATTCTCTTTTATTGCTGAGTAATACTCCATTATGTGTTTTAAAAGATGACCACCTGCTTTGTGGGGAGATGCATATGACTTCAGGTAATGATTTAAGTGCCTGTGTGCATGTGAGACTTTGATAAGTCAAGCACTACTTTTAAGGCATAACGGTTATCCTCAGTTTTATAAAATAATCCATGAGCAATGGATTTTTTTTAGAACAGAGTTTCCTTTTAAGATGGAATAATAGCTGAACTAATTGCAGTTATAAAGTATATTTAAAAGGAAAAAAACTTAATAGAAGAAAGTTATATCTTTTTTGTATCCCTTGTAAACTTAGAAATCTAGATCATTTTTTTTATGGTTTGCTTGAACAAGCAGAAAAATTTAACTCACTTTCAGACTTCTTAAAGCTACTTTCCCAGCCAGGCATGGTGGCGCACGCCTGTAATCCCAGCACTTGGGAGGCTGAGGCAGGAGGATCATGAGTTCAAAGCCAGCCTCAGCAATGGTGAGGCACTTAGCAACTCAGTGAGACCCTGTCTCTAATAAAACTCAAAAAAAGGGCTGGGGATGTGGCCCAGTGGTCGAGTACCCCTGAGTTCAATCCCCAGGTGGAAAATAATATATGGGCATTGGAATAAATTACAGTGTAGAAAGGTCAAGAGAGGGAAGTAGAAGCCAAAGGAAGTTGTCTTCCCAAGCTGGGTTCATTGGACTTATTTTATCTCAGCCGAATAATGTAACTTCTCTCTTTCCAGAGTAAGAATGAAGGCATGTGACTGATAAATTCAAAACAGACATTAAAGAAATATAAAACACTACATGTTTTTGCTCAGGGTTGTGGCCACGAGGAGCCATAGTTCGTGATAATCCACACTCTTAAAGTGGAATTAAAATATTTTAGGCAGCAATGGCAACATTTATGCCTTTTTTAAAAATGAGCCCTTTTCCTATCTACAGCCGTGTGAAATAAACAGAGCCATCAGAGGCAATTCCTAGGATTGGGAAACTGAGGCAAAAACATGCTGAATATGGTGGTATAGCCAGCCAATTGGTAATAGAAAGAGGCTTCAAACTCAATGGCCTCGCCTATGCTGGCACAACTGACATTTCCTTTAAAAATGTTTACATGTACAGGATGGATTCAATTAAGATAATGGGAGAAACCAACTCTAACCCGTGAGTCGTGCACATGGAAATACGAAACAGATGAGTTTGTTTGCTGTCAGTTGAATTTTGGGGGAAAGGATGGGTGGTGGATTTGGGGCAGACTTCCTATTAAGGTCTAACAACACACCCATGCAAAAAATGACACATCTTTGAAAAAAATTAGGGAAATTGAGCAAATGTGGGTGGCCTGTGAGTTATAAAAAAATGAGGAATTTGATGATGACCTTGTTTCTGCTCAGATGCAAAGTAAAGCAGAGCAGGGACTAGAGAATGCAGTTTTAAATGGAGAAGAAAATGGAAAATGAATATCTGGTTGTTTTGAAATATTTTCTCCTCTTCTTAACCAAACAATAATCTCAATGTTAAAAATAATGGCACTGACAGTAAGGGTCTTGAACAGCTATGTCTTACCACTTTAAAAAGAACGCTAATGCCAAAATGTGATTGAATGTTAGATAATAGTAACTGAAGAGGAGAAGCAGAGAAGGAGCTGAAAGAAAGAAAGGAAAGCAAGTCAGTGCTATTGTCAGATGCCTTATTTCTGATCTTGCAATAAGAAGTAAACAGGCAAAAACAGATCCACAGAATTTGGGAGTTTTCTTTATTTAAGTATTTGGCCTTAACCGCTCTCCTTATAATTAAAACACTGTCCAAATCCAAGTAGAGATTTTAAAGTACACATTTATGTGCAACTTTGCAAATTGGTACTTGGTCACAATTCCTAGTGGACTGATCAAAAGATTCTAAAAGTCAGAGCTTGCAAATATAGGAAAAGATAGGAAGCAGGAGTCCCAGTGTGTTGGACACTGCAAAACTTACCGAGGTCCCTACTGATGACCTTCTCCTCCTTTTCCTGGATTTCCTCATCTACCAAAGCTCTTAGGGGATGCACAGCTATGGCTATCACCTCCAGAAGCCTTTCCCTCCTCCAAGTATGCTTTACACACTACTTAGGAAATGACAAGAAGGAACTTTTGACCCCTGTAACAAAAAGAAAATCCCCTTTTTCTGGACCTACAAGTAAACACAACTCAAATCACTGTGGTTGTTCATATTGTTTAAAGAGTATTTGGGCATTTTAACCTTCTAGAAGGAAGAATTAGTCAAGGTATTGCTTTTAAACACAGGTAAGTGCACTCTTCCATAGTGAGTCTGGATGCTTTTGATGGTAATAATCACTCAGAGTGATTTGGTTAAGCTAGAATAATACTTCTATCCAATAGAGCATTACCTGTGTCATGAGAGACAGAACTGATCAAAAGATTCTACAAGTAGGAATCTGACTCAACAGAAGGGCCTGATAGATCCTGCAAGTCCAGGCGGGCATGATATGAGATTAACAGTCAGTTAATGTGGAGGAGGAATTGTGGATCCGCATAGGACACCTGAATGAGATCTATGAAAACAGGAATACAGGGATCTGAGCTGGCACACGCAAGCAAGGATTTCCAGCTAACAGGTTTGGATTAAATAAATCCATTTATTTCCAGTACCCTCTCAAACCCCAAAACTTAGAATGAAGGATAAAAATATTATTAATCAGGGGATGGGGTTGTGGCTCAGTGGCAGAGTGCTTGCCTTGCATGTGTGAGGCACTGGGTTCGATCCTCAGCACCACATAAAAACAAATAAATAAAAAATAAAGGTATTGTGCCCATTTACAATGAAAAAAAATTTAAATATTATTAATCAATAAGAACAAAAAGAATTGTAGATGAGATGATAGGAAGCAAAGTACATTAATAGCATTTTAGAAGATGAAAAGTCCAAAGACTAGTTATAGCTGACTTAGCAGAGACCAGAAAATACAACTGCATGAAGTCAGATCCCTATAACACACCTACCTTATTACATAGTGTGGTTCTGCTCCTCTGACTGAAACTTCGTTGATACACCTGCATGGATAATTATGCTGATATCAATTAAAAATGTATGGTTTAGACAAATTTGAAGATTCTTGACTACTATTGTATATTTAAATAGATTTTTTCAAGAATGCATATTTCTCTAAAATCAACAAAAGACATCTCTGAAATGCACATATATCCTCAATTTGTATAATAGGAACTTTTCAGAACCTGCTCACCCACATTATTTAATTCGATCAATTTGTAAGAATATGCAGCATTTAACAAAGTAAGTCCAGTGAGCAGAACACATAAAATATTTGAGGCATGCTTAATGGTATGAAAGTTATCCAGAAACTATTTTGTTGGTACTTTATAATAAACAGTAGGGCTATCTTGCTGAATGTCCAATTTGTCTTTGGATAACTGGCAGATTCTTGACTTCAGAGGCAATATAGGGGTTTTAAAGAAGGCTTATATGAAATGTGGGCCCTGGCTGAGAGGAAGTACCTAAGGATCTAATGGAGATGAAATAGTGTAGAAAACTGGTTAATACTTCATTTATTCATTTCTTTTGTTCAAAAATATTTATCAATGCTGGGCATGGTGGTGCATGCCTGTATACGTGTGTGTGTGTGTGTGTGTGTGTGTGTGTGTGTGTGTGTGTGTGTGTATGGTGCATTCTACTAGTCTCTGAACATAGGTAGTGAATAAAACAAATAAAGTTAGACATCCATGGAACTTACATTGGTGATGAGGACATGAATATATGGATGGATGGATGAGGAACAAATAATACATAGTAAATAATATAAATAAGCATAAATCCATAGAGTCATAAGGGCTATGAAGACAATAAAATGGGATAGAAACTGAATGGGTCTTGGATGTGTCTATTTTAGCTGGACTGGTCGGGAAATCTTCTGAGGAGGTGATACTTTTCACTAAGACATGGCGGTAAGATTGAGAGAGTCACACAGAAATCTTGGGGAAAATCATCCCAGCCAGAGGCATCAGGAGCTGCAAAGATCCTGAGGTGGAAATGAGTTCACCTTGGCTATCCCATGTGGCTAGAGCAGGGCCAGGAGGGTGGAGAGTGTGGAGAGGCAACCAGGCATCACGCTATGCAGGGCCTACGAGCTCTAGTAATTGCTATGTGTATTAGCTTTCCCTCGTGATAGAAAAATACGTCAGATAATTAAATTAGAAAAGGTTTATTCAGCTCACAGTTTTGGAGATTCTCATCCAGCGGTCCCTAATGCTTTGGGCCTCCGATGAGGTAGCACTTTGTGGTGGGAACACATGGCAAACAACACCATTCCCTCATCAACCAAGAAGCAGACAAGAAGAGGAGACCAGGGTCCCACAATTCCCTTCCAGGGCACACCCCCAGTGACCTTAGGACCTCCCACAAGGCCCCCACCTCTTAAAGATTCACAAGCCCTCTCAATCCTGGAGGACAAGCCTTAACATGTGGACCTTCAGGGATATTCAGCAGTCACACTATAGCACTGAGGTTACTACGAGGCCTTTCAACCAGGGAAGAAGTATAATCTGACTTATGTGTTGAGGTATTCGTTTGTCTAGAGGAACCAGAGTGGAAGGAGGAAGACCAGGTCCAAGACCAGCCATCTTGAAAACATCCTCTACCATGTGGTGAGTCTTTATAAGAATTACAAAGGTCTGGATCCCAGAGGAGTTTGGGGATGGTTTATCCCCCAAAAGCTCACGTGTCAGACAATGCAAGAAGGTTCAGAGGAGAAATGATTGGGTTGTGAGAGTCTTAACCCAATCAGTGATTTAATCTCCTGATAGGAATTAACTGGGTAGTAACTGAAGTGGTAGGGTGCAGCTGGAGGAGGTGGGAATCGGGGGCCCGGCTTTGGGTATATATTTGTATCTGGAGAGTGGACGCTCTGCTTTCTGATCATGATGTGAGCACCTTCCCTCTGCCACACTCTTCCACCATGATGTTCTGCCTCACCTCGAGCCCCGAGGAATGGAGCCTACTGTCTATGGATCAAACCTCTTAAACTATGAGCCCTCAAATAAACTTTTCCTCCTTTAAAGTTGTTCTGGTCAGATCTTTAAGTCACAGCAGTGGAAAAGCTGACTAAAACACTAGTTTTCTCTTGGGGAAATCCACACAAAAAAACACGTGACTAAACAGCGACTGTGGGGTCAGCGATCCCGGTGGGAACACACGAGGCCTGCAGTGACATTGCAAGGCTCCTCTCCAGTGGGTCCAGGAGTCACCGCTGGAGAGAACCATTCACCTCTGATCATTCTCTGACGGAAGGTTCAGACCTCTTACCAACTCCTCTGTCTTAGAGGGGGTTAAGCAATCTGTCAGAAACTTACACGAGGAACTATGTTCTTAAGCAAAATGCTTAATCGTTAGATAAATATCTTAGTTGTGACTGATTTATCTCATAACAGGCTAATCGTTACCCTGCTTATTATAAATATTTGAAACTTGTACTTTATAGTTAGAAAGACCACATTCCAAACCCTTAGGTGTTTAGTTGCTAGACATACTGGGGCATTCAGAATGGGCTGTCAAAAAGGGAAGTGAGTGTAGATCTGCAAGGGAGTGGGGTGGAGAGGTTCACCCAGCTGCAGGGTCTTGCCTGAGGGACCAGCAGCACAATGTCTGTAGAAATGCAGTTGTGCCCCAGGCTATTTGAACTGCTCAGAGGTCTGAGTAAATGAGTTTGACTGAGGACAGGCAGAAATGTTAATACTTCCAGTGTTAAGAGGTCTGAACTGTTTCAGATCATGAAATCATGGTCTCAGAGAGCTTTGATTGAAAGGAGGTAAACCATCCTTTTGAAATAGAGTATCAGCAGGTGTAAGAATAGGTAAGAGTTTAAAAAGTGGTCAAATCCTACCATTGTAAATTGGGGTTGCGGCTTTATTCTCACTGGGACAGTGGAGAACAAATCTGGACTCCAGACAGACCAAATCCTAAAAGCACTCCATAGGCCAAAACATTTTTGGTGGGAATGAGGCCAAATTGGTCAGGATTGACTAAGGATCCAGGCAAGAATGAATGGACAGCTGAAACTCTGCAGTTCCTGAAGCTGAGGAAGAGGAGAAGAGAAATATCCGAGAGCCACATCTCAGGCAGGGAGATAATATTGACTTTTTGGTTCATTGACATTTGGCTCATTTATTTTCCACGGTGATTCTTTGGCCAGCTCATCACCTCCTAATTGACATAGAAAAGATTGATAAGATTCAGGATTTGAAGTAATGAGAGACATAGTACTAACTAATTAAAAAGTTGACTTATGATCATTGAGATGAGACATTGGGTTCTATCCATTTCTAATTTGGCTTTATTTAGCTTCTAGGCAGAACAGTGACTAAATATGAATTTATATGTAAGGTCAAAGCTTTTGTTTCAAAACTTTTATCATCTACTTCTATTTCATGGGCAAGTTTTTTTCTGCAAAAGGTCATGTGGCAAATACCTTAGATTTGGGGGGCCATGGGGACTCTGTCCCAACTACTCAATTAGCTCTAGACACGAGGTCAACAAAAGAGCATGCGTATGTTGCATTAAAATTTTATTTACAGAATCAGATGATGGGCAGACTTGGTCCATGGGCTTACTGTTTGCCAATAATTTGCTATCTATAATCAACAAAGTGATGTCTTTAATTTCTCTGTATTCTTAGAATTGGTTTCTTGATGAGGCCTACGGTGGAACCCATATCCACTCGACTACTACTTACCAGTGTCAGGAAGCTATGAAACCTGCATTAACATATCTAGGGCTTTTTCTTCATCCTTTGGAAACAAAGAGCCAAACCATTTCCTGTGAAACAAAAGGCAACTATCAGAAATTAAGATGTAAGCAGTTACAGACCTCTGTAGGGTAAACAGTGTGTGCTGTGTTCTCTGGCTCCTTCAGTAGCTAACCAGCGATATAAATAACCAGCCCCAATGGACAGTGCCACACACGCGTGCTTAAGTTCTTTTGCCTAGAGAAAACGACTAACTGGAACCCATGAGCATCAATAGAGAAGGATGAAAGAAAAACTTCCAGTTTTCCTTCATCACCTTGACATAACTCACTGATTCTTTCATACAGAAAACCTGCAAAACTCTGCTTTATGGATAGAAAACCATAAAAACATTCAGAGATCTTATGGCAAGCACTGAGAGAAAAGACACTAAGGCTCTGTCAGTCGGAAGTATTGAATGCAAGTTTTTTTCAATAAAATCCAACGGAGAAACACACTGTCATTGTTCTCAACATTTACCAATCCAGTAATGAAGCAAATGCGATCTGGACTAACCTAGCTCAGCAAGAGTCCCCAGGTCATCTTTCATAGAACAAAGCCCTTCCAGTTCCATATTGAAAAGGACAAGACCAGCACGATTAGGCAGTGGCATTGGTAATGTGACCTGAACGGGATTCCCAGGACCCCGGTGAGGCAACAGGAGGGAATCCATGTGAACCTGCTTTGAGCTCTTCAGAACAACTGAGTTCTGTTATTAGTACATTTTAGCTGTCTTTGTGTTCCTAGTTGTGGGCTGGATGCGCTAGATTGTCAGAGGAGGATCAAAGGCTCCTTTCCTTCAAAGAGCCACAATTTGGGAGAAAATACAAGCTTCCTGGTAGCCAAAGACTTGTATTTGTTCATATTTCTCCTTCTTGCAGTCTTTTCACAGAAGTACTGCATTGGCTAGGCACAAATTTAGGAAATAGGGTTTTTGTTTTTAAAGGCTAAGAATTAATGAATTGAGCTGAACCTTTTAGTATTTTAGCCTTTCTTTCTTTCTTTCTTTCTTCCTTCCTTCCTTCCTTTCTTCCTTTCTTTCTTCCTTTCTTTCTTCCTTCCTTCCTTCCTTTCTTCCTTCCTTTCTTTCTTTCTTTATTTCTTTCTTTCTTTCTTTCTTTCTTTTTCTTACATTGCAGATCAAACCCAGGACCGAACACATGCTAGGCCTAGCACTGAGCTACATTCTCATTCCTTCTTTTATTTTACTGAGAGACAAGGTCTTGCTAAGTTGCCCAGGCTGGCCTTGAACTTGGAATCCTCCTGCCTCAACCTCCTCCACAGCTGCGATCACAGGGATGCACTAGCGTGCCCTGCAACAAATATTGTTGTGTAGAGTGTATTTCTTGGATACTTACACTCTTACATTGCTTTAACTTTATTTTTATATTTCAAGAACACCAAAAGGAAAAAATAAGACACATCTGAAAAAATTAATGAATTTTAAAATTTTGCCATGTTGGCTTCAGAATTTTATATTAAAAAAATGAACTTATAATTGCAGCTACAATGTCAATCATCTATTTTCAGCCCCTATCATATGCTAGAAAATCAATATCCTGATTTGAGATTTATCCTTTTGTATTTTTAAGTGCTATTATAATTATATATATGATTTATAATTTTGTTTCAATATTGACATTTTCCTATATGCACTATGCACATACCTTTGCCACTTGCTTTCTTCACTTAAAATTATATTTTAAAGACTTTCCCATGTTGTGCTGGGCACGGTGGTGCACCTATAATCCCAGCAGCTCAGGAGGCTAAGGCAGGAAGATTGTAAGTTCAAAGCCAGCCTCAGCAATGGTGAGGCATTAAGCAACTCAGTGAGACCCTGTCTCCAAATATTATACAAAATAGGGCTGGGAATGTGGCTCAGTGGTCAGGTGCTCGAGTTCAATACCTGGTCCCCCCCACCATAAAAAAAAAAAAAAAAATTCTTTCCCATGTTGTTCCATGTGACTAAATTATTTGGTTTAACTGTGTACTGTGGTTCTTTCCCCAGGCTCCTACTTGAAGTTCTCTCAAATTATTTCCTATTTTTCACTATTATATAAATACCTCAGTGAGTGTCCTTGTACTTGGATCTTTTTGTACATTGTACATTCACTTTGCTTTTTAGCTATCATTTGTCTCTTTTAGGTATGATTGTGGAAAATGTAATAAAAAAGAAACCTAAAGGAGAAACGTTCAACTAGCACTTAATTCTAATGCCTACTGTGTGTCCATAACAGACAACCTTCTCTGCCTTATCAAACATTTGTTCTGAATTAGGAAAAAGTGTGGTGTGTTTTTTTTTTAAATATTTATTTATTTGCTTATGCATTTATGTTTACGTGGTGCTGAGGGTTGAACCTGGGCCGTGCATGTGCCAGGCGAGCGCTCTACCACTGAGCCACCACCCCAGCCCGTGTGGTTTGTTTTCATTAACTCTAGTATCCTCCATGATAGCAGCAAAGCAACCCAGATTTCATTGACTCACCTTCTGAGTTGTATTTCCCAAGGGTTTGCCATTCCATGACCAAATGGGAGAGCAGCTGCATTCAAGACAAAGAAATCAGCCAACTTCTAGAAAATGGCTTAAGTCTGGGATTTAGAAATAAGAGATTTTTCTAAGTTGTCTTCAAACGATGCTTGACGCCAGGATTCTAAATATCAAAATATATGCAACTTGCTGTTTGCAGCCTTGGAGGACCTGAGCTGCTTCCCTCCAAACACAGGACCACTTTCTTTTCAAGCTCTGAGGTAACTGTCTGGCCCCTGGGTTGCTCAGACACTCCAGGCCACAACCACCCTAGTGGCTCCAGTCACTTCTAGGAAAGACGTGATACTGAGGAGGGATAGGTCCCACTGGGTAGTTCCAGACCTCAAGTAGCTGCAGAGATGATGGTTTTGAGATTGCTTTTTAAGGCAAAGTGATCTGGAAGTGTGTATGTGAAGAAAGCAATGTGATACTGAATAGTTATCCTAATTTTTGCTTAATGAGAGATTTGGAGTTCTTAAAATAAGTTTAAAAAGTGTCTGTTCAGTCCCTTCGCCCATTTATTGATTGGGTTATTTGTTTTTTTGGTGTTATGATTTTTGAGTTCTTTATATATTCTAGAGATTAGTGCTCTATCTGACGTGCATGTGGTAAAAATTTGTTCCCAATTAGTAGGCTCTCTGTTCACCTCACTGATTGTTTCTTTTGCTGAGAAGACGCTTTGTAATTTGAGTCTATCCCATTTATTGGTATTTATTTATTTATCCCATTCTTGGTATTAATTCTTGTGCTACAGGATTCTTATTAAGGAACTTGGGCCCTAATCCAACATATTGGAGATTAGAGCTTACTTTTTCTTCTATTAGGTGTAGTGTCTCTGGTCTAATTCCTAGATCCTTGATCCATTTTGAGTTGAATTTTTGTGCATGGTGAGAGATATAGGTTTAATTTCATTTTATTGCATATGGATTTCCAGTTCTCCCAGCACCATTTGTTGAAGAGGCTACCTTTTCTCCAATGTACATTTTTGGCGCCTTTGTCTAATATAAGGTAACTGAAATTATATGTGTTAGTCTCTGTGTCCTCTATTCTGTACCATTGGTATACTGGCCTATTTTGGTGCCAGTACCATGCTGTTTTTGTTACTATTGCTCTGTAGTATAATTTAAGGTCTGGTATAGTGATGCCACCTGCTTCACTCCTCTTACTAAGGATTGCTTTAGCTAAATAACCCAATCAATAAATGGGCCAAGGAACTGAACAGACACTTCTCAGAAGAAGATATACAATCAATCAATAAATACATGAAAAAATGCTCAACCTCTCTGGCAATTAGAGAAATGCAAATCAAAACCACTCTAAGATTTCATCTCATACCAGTCAGAATGGCAGCTATTAAGAACACAAACAACAATTAATGTTGGAGAGGATGTGGAGAAAAAGGCACACTCATACATTGTTGGTGGGACTGCAAAATGGTGCAGCCAATATGGAAAGCAGTATGGAGATACCTTGAAAAACTTTGATGGAACCACCTTATGACTCAGCTATCCCACTCCTTGGTCTTTACCCAAAAGACATGAAAAACACAGCCACATCAATGTTTATAGCAGCACAACTCACAATAGCTAAACTGTGGAACCAACCTAGATGCCCTTTAGTAGATGAATGGATAACGAAAATGTGGTATATACACACAACGGAATATTACTCAGCAATAAGAGAGAATAAAATCATGGCATTTGCAGGTAAATGGATGGAGTTAGAGAATATAATTGTAAGCTGCCTGTCACGGCCAGCCACGGCGCCGCCACGGGAGGAAAATTCTCGGAGGCAGAGTTAAGCTTTTACTATTTTTACTTCTACTTTCTTAGAGCTTAGAGAGGGAAAGAAAGATTTTTAGAGAGAAAGATTAGAGCGAGCTTTTCTTCTTGTCTTCTTAGCTTAGAGTCTTAGCTTAGAGTAGCTTAGAGTAGAAAGAAAGATAAAGAAAGATAGAGCTTAGAGCTTAGCTTAGAGAAAGATTAGAGCTTCTTTCTTCTCTCTTCTTTCTTCCTTCTTCTTTCTTCTGTCTTCTGTCTTCCTTGGGAGCCTCGGCCTAACTCTGACCAGTCATTACTTCTTCTATCTGGTTTCTCTTCTGTAACCGCTCTGCCTATGTTCTGGCCGCTCTGATTCTGACCGACCGAGTGGCTGCCCGACTGACCGAATGAATTCGTTCTCCTAACTCGGACCGCTTTCACCCGGTTATATCAGGTTTGCGGGTGCCTACAGGTGTGTCACATATCAGGTGGAACTTATGGCTTCCAGCTAGCTACAACAGCCCTTCCTAATTAGGGCTCCTTCATATAATGCTAAGTGAAGTTAGCCAATCCCAAAAAGCCAAATGCCAAATGTTTTCTCTGATATAAGGAGGCCAATTCACAGTCGGGTTGGGATGGGGAGCATAGGAGGATTAGAGGAATACTAGAATGGCCAATGGGGAAGGAGGGGAAGGGAGGGAGCAAAAGGGTGAAGAAAAAAAAAAGATGGTAGAATGAGATGGATATCATTACCCTAAGTGCATGTATGAAGTCACGAATGGTGTGAATATACTTTGCATACAACCAGAGATTTGTAAAAAAGTGCTCTATATGTGTAATGTGAAATGTAATGCATTCTGCTGTCATTTATATCATCTTAGAATAAAAAATAATTAAAAAATAAGTTAAAAAAAAAGACAAAACAGAGCATGTATTTTGGAATAAAACCAGAACCAGGAGTACACAGCTCCAACAAACGTGCTTGGGTTTTTCCACCGTCAGGGTGGTACTCCTCCTCTCCTCCAGAATCTGAGTTATTTCCTTCTCACATTCTACAGCACGTGGCACAGAACAAGTGCTCTCTGCCTTGTGGGCTGCTCTCCTGAGTTTATACTTCCTCCCACACCCAGGCAGCCCTCAGGCTGACTGTGCCTTCCTGTGGATTAGGACAACCAGGGGTAAAAAAAAAAAAAAAAAAAAAAAAAAACAAGGTGAAGGCCTGTCACCCATCCCTACCAGAGCCAAAGCATTCAGCTATATTTGCAACCCATACCTTTCTAGACATCTTCAGACATCTTCAGGTGGGTCCATCACCAGCTTATATTTCCCATTTATAAGACCACACCTCACTCATATTGGACACTTTTCCCATCAAACACCATCTCATCTCAATATACCTCAGTCCCTTTAAAACTGCAGCAACATGATCCTGTCAACACAACACCTCCCCAAACAGAATTATTTGAAACCAATGCACATGTAGGCCAATGCTTTGTGACAACAGAGACCCAAGTAAATCAAAGGGCAGGACTTTGCTCCATATCTAACTGGCTCCCCTGGGCCCTGCTGCCTATTTTCTGTTGATTGAGCCACATGATGGTGTCAACTCAGACTGTGATTTTAAGCTGAGATTGTGCCTTGCTATTATGCCTCTATTATTCAGAATAGAAGGGAGAAGGAATTCAAAATAGCATATTTCCTTCCCATAGACACAGATTTCAGCCAGAAAAAGTCGATCGTCTAAGAACATTTGATTGGTCAGCTTGATTTTGTTGTGTTTGTGAGTAGGAAAAGCCTCTCCCCACAGCACCAGGAAGTTTGAAGAGAACATGCTGACTCCTCTGCAGGCAGGACTTCCTCTTGCACACTGATCAAGAGTTACAGGGTCTCAAGCTTCAAGGGCCACCAGTTAGCATGTGTGGCAAGAGGCCTGAGTGCATCAGTGTGAAAATTCAGAGAGACTTCACAGTGAACCTGAGCCAACATAAAACATTGATGATCACATGTCCTCAGGTCCCACGGTCATTGGACCCTCCCTGGACCACCTGGTTGAGAATATAGTCCAGGGTTGGAGAGAGAGGACAAAAAAGGGGAAATGCAAGAGAAAGAAAGAAGCTAGAAACGAAAGAATTCAACTAATTCTCTTGGATCAGATATTTTAAAAATTACAGTTCTTTTTGTTTTGACAGGACTGATTTTCAATTGCTAAACATAAACCACTTTCTGCCTATACTCGTATACTATGAAGTAATTCACTTACCAGAATTTCTACTCACTAGAAAACTTCATATTCAAGTTAAGCCTCAAATATACTTCGGACACATGCTGCCCTCGTGAGGACATTAGTGATATTGCTGATTGTCTTGTAACGATTTTTTTTTAAACTTAAAAGTTTACACAGTTGTTTACCCATGTAGTTTAGACTTGTAGTTTAGTCCATTTCTACGTATAGTTTAGATCATATTAATTTATTCAGAAATAACTATATTTTCATAAATATATTTTGGGGTTTTTTTCTATAAAGAAAAATGTTTTACATTAAGACAAAATTTTTCTATTAAGACTGCTTTCCAAATTATGGCTCATGAAATCCATTTCATTTTCTTTCTTTCTTTATTTTTTTTTTGTGTGTGTGTTACTGGAGAGATTAATCACCGAGCCACATTCCCTGTCCTTTTATTTTTGAGTCAGGGTCTCATTAAGTTGCTGAGGGCCTCACTAAATTACTGAGTCTGGCTTTGAACTCACAATCCTCCTGCTCAGCCTCTGGAGTTGCTGGGATTATAGGCATGCACCACCCTGCCCAGCTATAAAATCTATTTCATGTGTTATAATCAGCTTTCAAAGAAATAATGCAAAATTGGCAAGAATTAGTAGAAAATATTAGAAGGTATCACACAGATCTTTTTTTTTTTTTAATACTTATTTATTTGCTTTAGTTGTACACGATGTGTTTATTTGTACATGGTGCTGAGGATCGATCGAACCCGGGCCGCGCACGTGCTAGGCGAGCGCTCTACCACTGAGCCACAATCCCAGCCCCTCACACAGATCTTTAGCAAGACCTGTGTGTATCAAAACCTGGTCATGGTGAATTGCAAGTGGTGTAAGATCTGACTCGTGAGATGATGTTAATACATGTCTTAGCCAGGAAATGTCATTTGGGTTTTCTCTTCAGTCATCTGATGTGCTGGCATATGGTAGTTAATCTGACCACTGACATAATGAAATCTTGTGGTGGGCAGAATTCTAAGGTGGGCCCACAAGATCGCTGCCCCCAGTGTATATTCTTTGTGTAATTCCCTCCCCTAAAGTGCAAACTAAGTGTGTGCACCTGATAGAATACATCACTGGGATCAGGTTACTAAACTGTTAGCTTTCCAGTTAAAGGGAGATTATTCAGGTGGGTTAAATCTAAACAAGGCAGATATTAAAAGGGTCTGAGTCTTTCTGGAAAGATAGTTTGAAGCATGAGAGGGCCCAAAGAGAGGGCCACAGGACAAGGTACTGCTGGTGACAGGAGCTGAGCAGGGACCCAGGCCAACAGCTAGCAGAACAGCCTCAGTCCTACAGCTCAAGATACTCAATTCAGCCAACAATAAGAATGAACTGGGAAGACCCCGAGCTTCCAAAAGGAAGGCAGTCCCTCAAATACCTTGATGTCAGCCTTGTGAGATGCTGAGAATCCAGTTCAGCCCAGCCTGGCCTTCTGACTCACAAAAACTATGTTCTAAGTTTGTGTTCATTAGTTATGCTGCAATGGAAAATTAATAGAGTTAATGTCCCACAACTTAATTCTGTGTTTTACAATTCAATGTAAAGCAAAATGTAGTGTAACTTCATCCTCTGCCCGCAAAAATGTTGGGAACTTCAGCTAGTTTGGGTTATGGACTTGGGTTATTACTGTTGTAGGGACAGAAGAGGCAAGGCACCGAAGACAGCAGGAAACAGTTTATTTGGCTGCAGCCAGGTTCAGAGGGTACAGCTCTTGCTATAATCAATTAATCCCCTGAACCCCGAGTTCAGGTAGTTTCAGAACTGTATACCCAGCATGTAAGGGGAGGGGCTCAGAAGTTCACAGTTTACAGAAGTTCACATTAAAGCAGCTTTATCTTTCACTGTTCTGGGCAAGTTAACACTTCAAGGACAACACCTGAGAAGGGGAGAGCTTCTTCTCCCTTTCTTTCCTCCCCTCTGCCAGCTGTTACCATGGAACCCAATTAGTAACTTCTCTTTTCTTAAAGATGTAGACATCTCTGTGAAGCTTCAGCTCAAGGCCAGAGGCCTTGTTAAAGAATTTGCCCTTTTTATTATCACACTTTGCATTTGCCAACACACTTCTACAAACTACTATATTGGATACATGTTTGTGAAAAACAAGTAAAGGGGTGTCCAGCACCTGGAGTGCTGATGTCT
Source organism: Tamias sibiricus (assembly GCA_025594165.1). Lineage (NCBI taxonomy): Eukaryota > Metazoa > Chordata > Mammalia > Rodentia > Sciuridae > Tamias > Tamias sibiricus. The sequence goes on from CM046663.1 coordinate 24,738,857, forward strand.
TTCAGGCCAGTGGCCAAGTAATAGAGCAACATGAAAATAGGAAGTTTATCTACATTGAACTTTTTTTTTTTAGAGAGACTCTTTTGCTGACAGTCCTAAAATCAGCCATGGTAAAAATTTCTGGAGAAGCTTAGTTAAGATTTTCTGTGGAGGAGGAGGTGCCATGAGTGCTTATCTCCAATGCGCAGGGAGAGCTGTTACTTTCTCATTGCCATAGTTCAATCATCTTCTGGATTTATATTACAATGACATGCAAAATGCAAAGGCATGGTCAAGTTGAACTGCTGGATCTCAAAGTGTAAATAGTGTAGTATAAGAAAAATGCTGACTCTCATCATCAAACGGATTTCATTTAGGACTCATTGTAAGAAGAAGAGTGTATCTTCTAATATTTCTAATATTTGTTTTATTGATGACCCAGTATAAAGGACAGAGCTGGGTGTATGGTTTTTGAACTATTCTTAAAACTGAAAGCTTCTGCACTTCAAAGTAAATGAGACACCTGGAAACGCATAATGTTGAATTATAAGTTGAATATTATGGAGCTATTGTAATTATATCTTAACCATTCCCTATGAAAGCCTCATATTAAAGTACAATAAGTTTGACTAAGAAGTGTTTTACAGTCCTGTGTAAAATGAGCAAACAGCTGCAGGTTCCATGAAATCTGCATAATGTTGAATATATAAGCCCCTTGAATATTGTACAAAAAGAAAAAACTATGGAGCTATTGTAATTATATCTTAACCATTCTACAACTATAAGAAAGCCTCATATTAAAGTGGGACTGAGAGATTTTCTGATAAGTTTGACTATGGGGAAGAGAAGTGTTTTACAGTCCTGTGTAAAATGTAGCAAACAGCTGCAGGTTCCATGAAATCTAAGACACTTCCTAACAACGCAGTACATGAAAATATATATTTAGGGGCTGAGGTTGTGGCTCAGCGGTAGAGCACCAGCCTAGCATGTGCGCGGCCCGGGTTTGATCCTCAGCACCACGTAAAAATAAACACATTGTGTACAACTAAAGCAAATAAATAAGTATTTTAAAAAAGAAAAAGAAAATATATATTTATATTTACATGCTATATAATATAGGAAAATGTCTGAAGTCAATGACCATTGTTAGGAGCCATGGTTTGTCCTGGGGAAGCAGAGGGAGGGACGGTATAGAGCTGAATAGTGCTCACCAGGATTCCCCCGTGTCCCCCTTCCTGGACACGGAACATAATGCACCTGCTACCTCTGTAGCAGAGACTGCCTGTGTGACCGGCTTTGGCAATAGGCATGACAGGAGATAACACATGTCCTCTTCAGTCTGAAGCACAAAAATCTGTGTCTTTACCTGCTGCCTTCGTGAGTCTTAAGAACAACCACACAGAAGCATCATAAGGTGAGGAAACGACTCCGTGGAGTAAAACCCTCTTCTGTTGAACACAGCATGAGTGACAAATGGTTGTTTTAACCTGAGATTTGGAGGTTGTTATTGCAACTACACCTGGGATTAGAAAACTTTTCCTGTAAATGGTCATATAAATACATAAGGCTTTGTAGTCACATAGTCTGTTACATGATTTTTTTAATTTGTTGTTTTTAGATATACATGACAGTAACGCAAATTTTTTTTAGATTATTTATTTACTTATTCATAATGCACAAGTATATCATCTTTTTACATACAACTGCTTGTATACAAAGTATATAAGTACCATTCAGATCTTTAATCATGCATTTAGGATAGTGATATCCATCTCATTCAACCACCATTTTTCCCCCCTTTTCCCCCCCTGCTCCCTCCCTTGCCCTCCCTTTGACCATTCTAGTGTTCCTCTAATCCTATGTACCCCCATCCAATCACACTGTGAACAAACCTCCTTATATCAGAGAAAACATTTGGTGTTTGGATTTTTGAGATTGACTAATTTCACTTAGCATTATATTCTCCAACTTCATCCATTTACCTGCAAATGCCATTATTTTATTCTCTCTTATTGCTGAGTAAAATTCCATTTTGTATATATACCACATTTTCTTTATCCACTCATCTACTGAGGGACATCTAGGTTGGTTCCACAACCTAGCTATTATGAATTGTGCTGCTATAAACATTGAAGTGGCTGTGTCACTGTAATATGCTGTTTTTAAGTCTTTTGGGAACAGACCCAGGAGTGGGATGGCTGGGTCATAGGGTGGTTCCATTCCCATTTTCCCAAGAAATCTCCATACTGCTTTCCATAGCGGTTGCACCATTTTGCAGTCCCACCAGCAATGTATGAGTGTGCCTTTTTCCCCACATCCTCTCCAACATTTATTGTTGTTTGTGTTCTTGATAGCTGCCATTCTGACTGGGGTGAAATGAAATCTTAGAATAGTTTTTATTTGCATTTCTCTAATTGCCAGAGAGGTTGAGCATTTTTTCATGTATTTGTTGATTGATTGTATATCTTCTTCTGAGAAGTGTCTTTTCAGTTCCTTAGCCCATTTATTGATTGGGTTATTTTCTTTTTTGGTGTAAAGTTTTTTGAGTTCTTTATATATTCTAGAAATTAGTGCTCTATCCGATGTGCATGTATTAAATATTTGTTCCCAATTAGTTGGCTCTCTATTCACCTCACTGATTGTTTCTTTTGCTGAGAAGAAGCTTTTTAGCTTAAATCTATCCCATTCATTAATTCTTGGTAATAGTTCTTGCACCACAGGATTCTTATTAAGGAACTTGGGGCCTAATCCAACATGTTGGAAATTGGAGCTTACTTTTTCTATTAGGCGTATTGTCTCAGATCTAATTCCTAGGTCCTTGATCCACTTTGAATTGAGTTTTGTGCATGGTGAGAGATACAAGTTTAATTTCATTTTGTTGCATATGGATTTCCAGTTTTCCCAGCACCATTTGTTGAAGAGGCTATCCTTTCTCCACTGTACATTTTTTGCACCTTTGTCTAATATAAGATAACTGAAATTATATGTATTAGTCTCTGTGTCCTCAATTCTGTACCATTGGTCCACCCGTCTGTTTTGGTGCCAATACCATGCTGTTTTAGTTACTATTGCTCTATAGTATAATTTAAAGTCCGGTATGGTGATGCCCCCTGCTTCACTTTTCTTGCTCAGGATTGCTTTGGCTATTCTGGGTCTCTTATTTTTCCAGATGAATTTCATGATTGCTTTTTCTATTTCTTTGAAAAATGACATTGGAATTTTGATTGGAATTAGTAGCGCAAATTTTGACATAATATACGTACATGGGGTGCAACCCATTACAATTTTGATCCCATTCTTGTGGTTGAACATGATGTGCAGTTACACTGGTCATGTATTTATATATGAGCATAGGAAAATTATGTACAATTCATTCTACTGTCTTTCCTATTCCCATCCCCCCCCCTTCCCTCCATTCCCCTTTGTCTAATACAATGAACTTCTATAGTTCCTCTCCCTATCCTCCCTTGTTATGGGTTAGCATCCACATATAAGAGAGAACTTTCGACCTTTAGATTTTGGGGATTGGCTTATTTCACTTAGCATAATATTCTCCCGTTCCATCCATTTACTGGTAAATGCCATAATTTCATCCTTCTTTACTGTCAATATTCCATTGTGTATACATACCACATTTTCTTTATCCATTCATCTGTTGAAGGGCACACACATCTTCACCAACATTTACAGTTACTTGTATTCTTGATAATTGCCATTCTGAGTGGGGTGAGATGTGTTCTCAGTGTAGTTTTAATTTTCATTTCTCTAATTACTAGAGATGTTGAACATTTTTTTTCATATATTTTGTGACCATTTGTATTTCTTCTTTGGTGAAGTGCCTGTTTGGTTCCTCTACCCATTTAGTGATTGGGTTATTTGTTGGTTGTTTACTTTTTTTTTTTTTTTTTTTTTTTTTGGATGTTAAGGTTTTTTTTTAGTTCTTTGTATATCCTGGAGATTGATGCTCTTTCTCCCTTTCTGTAGACTCTCCATTCATGTTCTTGATTGTTTCCTTTGCTGTGAAGAAGCTTTTCAGTTTGATGCCATACCATTTATTCATTGTTGATTTGACTTCTTGTCCTTTAGGAATCTTATTGAGGAAGTCTGTTCATGAGCAGCTGTGTTGGAGAGTTGGGCCTACTTTTTCTTCTAGTATGCATAGGGTCTCTGATCTAATGTCAAGGTCCTTCATCCACTTTCAGTTGAGTTTTGTGCAGGGTAAGATATATTTAAATCTACTACATACAGATTTCCAGTTTTCCCTGAACCATTTGTTGAAGAGGCCATCTTTTCTCCAATGTATGTTTACGGCACATTTGTTTAGTATGAGATAACTGTATTTGTATGGATATGTCTCTGTGTCGTCTATTCTGTTCCATTGGTCTTCAATTCTATTTTGTGTCAATACCATGCTGTTTTTATTACTGTAGCTCTGTAGTACAATTTAAGGTCTGTTATTGTGATGCTTCCTGAATTATTTTCTCACTAAAGATTGCTTTGGCTATTCTGGGCCTCTCATTTTTCCAAATGAATTTCATGCCTGCTTTGTCTATTTCTATGAAGAATGTCATTGGAATTTTAATGTGAATTGCATTAAACATGTTTACCATAGTAGTATGGCCATTTTGATTATATTAATTCTGCCTATCCAAGAACATGGAGATATTTCCATTTTTCTAAGGTCTTCTTCTATTTCTTTCTTTAGTGCTCTATAGTTTTCATTGCAGAGGGCTTTCACCTCTTTTGTTAGGTTGATTCCCAAGTATTTTATTTTCTTTTTGAGGCTATTGTGAATGAAACAGTTTTCTTGATTTCTCTTTCAGCTGATTCATCATTGGTGTATAGGAATGTAAATGACTTATGGGTGTTAATTTTATATCCTGCTAATTAGCTGAATTCTGTTAGAAGTTCAAGAAGCTTTTTGATGGAGTTTTTTGGGACTACTAAATATAGAATCATGTCCTGGGCAAACAGGAATAGTTTGAGCTCTTCTTTTCCTATCCCTTTAATTTCTTTCTTTGTCTAATTGTTCTGGCTAGGGTTTCAAGGACTATGTTGAATAGAAGTGGTGAAAGAGGGCACCCCTGTCTTGTTCCAGTTTTTAGAGGGAGTGCTTCCAATTTATCTCCATTTAGGATGCTATTGTCTTTGGGCTTAGATAGATAGCTTTTACAATGTTGAGGTATGTTCCTACTGGCCCTAGATTTTCTAGTGTTTTGGACATGAATGGACGCTGAATTTTGTCAAATGCTTTTTTGGCATCTATTAAGATAATCATGTGGTTCTTGTCTTTGAGTCTGTTGATGTGATTAATTACATTTATTGATTTCCCTATATTGAACCAACCTTTCATCCCTGGAATGAACCCTAGTTGATAATGGTACACTATCTTTTTAATGTTTTTGTATGCGATTTGCCAGGATTTTGTTAAGAATTTTTGCACTTATGTTCACGAGGGATATTGGTCTGAAGTTTTCTTTCCTTGATGTGTCTTTGGTTTTGGTATCAGGGTGATACTAGCTTCATAGAATGAATTTGGAAGGGTTCCCTCCTTTTCTATTCCATGGAATATTTTGAGGAGTATTGGTGTGAGTTCTTCTTTGAAGTCTGGTAGAACTTGGCTAATAATCCATCTGGTCCTGGGCTTTTCTTTGTTGACAGGCCTTTGATGGCATATTCTATTTCATTGCTTGAAATTAATGTGTTTAAATTTTCTATGTTGTCCTGGTCCAATTTTGGTAGGTCATATATCTCTAAAAATTTGTTGATGTCATCATTATTCTCTATATTTTGGATTACAGATTTTCAAAATAGTTTCTGATTATTGTCTGTGTTTCAATAGTATCCATGATGAAATTTCCATTTTCATCACGAATTTTAGTAACCTGAATTTTCTCTCTCTCTCTTTCATTAGCTTGGATAAGGGTTTATCAATTTCACTTATTTTTTAAAAGAACCAACTTTTGTTTCATCTAAGTTTTGAATTTTTGATGTTGTTGATTGTTTCAATTTCATTGATATCAGCTCTGATTTTATTTCCTATCTTCTGCTTTTAGTGTTGATTTGTTCTTTTTCTAGGGCTTTGAGATGTAATGTTAGGTTATTTATTTAGTGACTTTCTATTCTTTCAAAGAAGTTGAAAGAATTGCACTCAGTGTAATGAACTTTCTTCTTAGAATTGCCTTCATAGTGTCTCAGAGATTTTGGTAAGTTGTGTTACAATTCTTATTTACCTCTAAGTATTTTTTATTTCATCCCAGATTTCTTCTACTATCCATTAATCATTCAGTAGTGTATTAGTTAGTCTCCAGGTGTTAGAGTAGATTCTGTTTTTTATTTTATCATTGATTTCTAATTTCATTCCATTATTATCTGATAGAATGCAAAGTGTTATCTCTTTTTTGTATTTGCTAAGAGTTACTTTGTGACCTAAGATATGGTCTATTTTAGAGAAGGATCCATGGGCTGCTGAGAAGAAAGTATATCCAGTCCTTGATGGGTGAAATATTTTATATATGTGTATTGAGTCTAAATAATTAATTATATGCATTAGTTCTATAGCTTCTTTACTTAGTTTTTGTTTGGAGGATCTATCTAGTGATGAGAGAGGCATGTTAAAGTTGCCAAATATTATTGTGCTGTGGTCTATTTAATTCTTGAAGTTGAGAAGGGTTCATTTGATGTACATAGGTGCTCCACAGTTGGGGCATAAATATTTTTGATTGTTATATCTTGTTGATGGATAATTCCCTTAAGCAGTATGAAGTGACCTTCTTTGTCCCTTCTAACTTTGGCTTGAAGTCCAATTTATCTGATAGAAACCCCTGCTTGTTTATGAGATCCATGGGAATGGTGTGTTTTTTCCATCCTTTTAGCTTTAGTCTGTGAATGTCTTTGCCTATTAGGTGAGTCTCTTGGAGACAGCATATTGTTGGGTCTTCTTTTCTTAATCCAATTTGCTAGTCTACATCTTTTGATTGATGAGTTTAGGCCATTTACATTCAATGCTGTTATTGAGATATGATTTTTATTCCCTGTCATTTCAATTTATTTTTTGTTTTTAACTTGAATTAGTTTCTCCTTTGATTCCTTATTCTTCTAGTGTAGCTTCTCCCTTCACTGATTTTCACTTTTATTTTTCATTTCTTCTTCATGAAACATTTTTTTTTTTTTTTTTTTTTTTTTTTTTTTGGTACCAGGGATTGAACTCAGGGGCACTCGACCACTGGGCCACATCCCCAGTCCTTTTTTTTTTTTTTGTATTTTTATTAGAGACAGGGTCTCACTGAGTTGCTAAGTGCCTCGCCATTGCTGAGGCTGGCTTTGAACTCGCGATCCTCCTGCCTCAGCCTCCCAAGTGCTAGGATTACAGGCGTGCGCCACCGTGCCCGGCTTCATGAAACATTTTTATTTATTTATTTATTTTTATTTGTTCTAATCAGTTATACATGACAGCAGAATACTCTTCAATTCATTGTACACAAATGGGGCAGAACTTTTCACTTCTCTTTTTGTACCCAAAGTAGGGTCACACCATTTATGCAATCATACATGTACCTTCGGTAATGATGACCATCTCATTCCACCATCTTTCCTACCCCCACACCCCCTCCTCCCTCCCCTTTGCCCCATCCAAATTTCCTCCACTCATCTCACCCCACCCCCCATTATGGATTAGCATCCACTTATCAGAGAAAACATTAGGCCTTTAGTTTTTTGGGATTGGCTACTTTGCTAGCAAAGTAACTAACTCCATCCATTTACCTGCAAATGCCATAATTTTATTCTCTTTTATTGCTGAGTAATACTCCATTGTGTATATATACCACAATTTCCTTATCCATTCATCTATTGAAGGGCATCCAGGTTGCTTCCACGGTTTGGCTATTGTGAATTGTGCTGCTATGAACATTGATGTGGCTGTGTCACTGTAGTATGCTATTTTTAAATCCTTTGGATATACATCAAGGGGTGGGATAGCTGGGTTAAACGGTGGTTCCATTACAAGTTTTCTATGTAATCTCATACTGCTTTCCAGATTGGCTGCACCAATTTGCAGTCCCACCAGCAATGTATGAGTGTGCCTTTTCCCCACATCCTTGCCAACACTTATTATCGTTTGTATTCTTGAAAACTGCCATTCTGACTGGAGTAAGATGAAATATTAGAGTAGTTTTCATTTGCATTTATCTAATTACTAGAGATGTTGAGCTTTTCTTTCATATATTTGGTGGGGTTTTTTAAAAATATTTTTTAGTTGTCAATGGACCTTTATTTATTTATTTATATGTGGTGCTGAGAATTGAACCCTAGCACATGCTAGGCAAGTGCTCTACCATTGAGTCACATCCTAGTCCCCCATATATTTGTTGATCTATTGTATATCTTCTTCTGAGAAGTGTCTCTTCAGTTCCATAGCTCATTTATTGATTGGGTTGTTTTTTGTCTCTTGGTTCTTTTTGATGTTAAGTTTTTTGAGTTCTTTATATATGCTGGAGATTAGTGCTCTATCTGACATGCGTGTGGCAAAAATTTGCTCCCAAAATGTAGGGTCTCTCTTCACCTCATTGATTGTTTCTTTTGCTGAGAAGAAGCTTTTTAGTTTGGATTCATCCCATTTATTGATTCTTGATTTTATTTCTTGTGCTTTAGGAGTCTTGTTAAGGAAGTCGGGCCTAATCCAACATGATGAAGATTTGGGCCTGCTTTTACTTCTATTAGGTGTGGGGTCTCTAGACTAATTCTAGAGTTTTGTGCATAATGAGAGATAGGGGTTTATTTTCATTTTGCTACATATGGATTTCTGGTTTTCCCAGCACCATTTGTTGAAGAGGTTATCTTTTCTTCAATGTGTGTTTTTGGCACCTTTGTCTGGTATGAGATAACGATGTTTATGTGGGTTTGTCTCTGTGTCTTCTCTTCTGTACCATAGGTCTACATGTCTATTTTGGTACCAATACCATGCCATTTTTGTTACTATAGCTTTGTAGTATAGTTTAAGGTCTGGTATTGTGATGCCTCCTGCTTCACTCTTCTTGCTAAGGGTTGCTTTGGCTATTTTAGGTCTCTTATCTTTCCAAATGAATTTCATGATTGCTTTTTCTATGTCTATAAGGAATGACATTGGGATTTTAATTGGAATTGCATTGAATTTGTATAGAGCTTTGGGTAGTATGGCCATTTTGACAATATTAATTTTGCCTATCTAGGAGCATGGGAGATCTTTCCATCTTCTAAGGTCTTCTTCAATTTCTTTCTTTAGTGTTCTTTAGTTTTCATTCTAGAGGTCTTTTACCCCTTTTGTTATATTGATTCCCAAGGGTTTTTTTGTTTGTTTTTTAGGCTATTGTGAATGGGGTAGTTTTCCTAATTTCTCTTTCAGAGCATTCATCACTGATGCATAGGAATGCATTTGATTTATGGGCATTGATTTTATATCCTGATACTTTCCTGAATTCATTTATTAATTTTAGAAGTTTTCTGGTGGAGTTTTTTGGATCCTCTAAGTATAGAATCATGTTGTTGGCATATAGTTTGAATTCTTCTTTTCCTATTTGTATCCCTTTAATTTTTTCATCTGTCTGATTATTACTCTGACTAGAGTTTCAAGAACTATGTTGAATAGAAGTGGTGAAAGAGGGCATCCCTGTCTTGTTCCAGTTTTTAGAGGGAATGCTTCTAGTATGTCTCCATTTAGAATGATGTTGGCCTTGGGTTTAGCATAGATACCTTTTACAATGTTGAGGTATGTTCCTACTATCCCTTGTTTTTCTAGTGTTTTGAACATGAAAGAGTGCTATATTTTGTCCAATGCTTTCTCTGCATCAATTGATATAATCATAATTCTTATTTTTCATTCTACTGATGTGATGAATTACATTAATTGATTTCCTTATGTTAAACCAATGTTGCATCCCTGGAATAAACCCCATTTGATAATGGTGTACCATGTTTTTTACATGTTTTTGTATGGACTTTGCCAGAATTTTATTGAGAATTTTTGCATCAATGTTCTTCAGGGATGTTGATATGGAATTTTTTAGAATTTTATTGAGAATTTTTGCATCAATGTTCTTCAGGGATATTGATATGGAATTTTCTTTCCTTGATGTGTCTGTCTGGTTTTGGTATAAGGATGATATTAGCCTCATAAAATGAGTTTGGAAAGGTTCCCTCCTTTTCTATTTCATGGAATAATTTGAGAAGTATTGGTGTACTTCTTTGTAGATCTTGTAGAACTGAGCTGAAAATCTGTCTGGTCCCAGGTTTTTCTTGGTTGGTAGGCTATTGATGGCGTCTTCTACTTCCTTGCTTGAAATTGATCTGTTTAGATTGTGTATGTCCTCCTGGTTCAGTTTGGGTAGATCATATGCCTCTAGAAATTTCTTGGTGTCTTTGAGGTTTTCCATTTTACTGGAGTATAAATTTTCAAAATAGTTTATAATTGTATTCTGTATTTCAATAGTGTCTGTTGTGATATTTCCTTTTTCATCATGGATTTTAGTAACTTGAGTTTTCTTTCTCCTTTTCATTAAGATGGCTAAGGGTTTGCCAATTTTATTTATTTTTTCAAAGAACCAGCTTTTTGTTTTGTCAGTTTTTTGAATTGTTTCTTTTGTTTCAATTTCATTGATTTCATCCCTGATATCAATTATTTCCTATCTTGGTTTGTTCTTCTTTCTCTTGGGCTTTGAGATGTAATTCAGGTTGTTTATTTGGTGACCTTTTCTTCTTTTAATGAATGAACTTAATGCAATGAACTTTCCTCTTAGCACTGCTTTCATAGTGTCCCTGAGATTCTGATATGTTGTGTTGGAGTTTTCATTTACCTCTAAGAATTTTTTTATTTCCTCCCTGATGTCTTCTGTTATCCATGCATAGCATATTATTTAGTCTACAGGTGTTGGAGTATCTTCTATTTTTTATTTTAACATTGATATCTAATTTCATTCCATTATGGTCAGATAGAATGCAGGGTAGTACCTCTATATTTTTGTGTTTGCTAAGAGTTGCTTTGTGGCATAACATATGATCTATTTTGGAGAAGGATCCATGTGCAGCTGAGAAAAAAGCATATTCACTCATTGATGGATGGAATATTCTATATATTTCTGTTAAGTCTAAATTAATGATTGTTTTATTCAGTCTGTAGTTACTTTGTTTAATTTTTGTTTTGAAGATCTATCCAGTGGTGACAGAGGTGTATTAAAGTCACCCAGTATTTCTATGTTGTCATCTATTTGACTCTTGAAATTGAGAAGGGTTTGTTTGATATATATAGATGTCCCATTGTTTGGGGCATAGATATTTGTGATTGTTATGTCCTGTATGATTTCTTTGAGTAGTATGAAATGTCCTTCTTTATCCCTTTTCACTAACTTTGGTTTGAAGTCCACTTTATCTGATATGAGGATGGAAACCCCTGCGTGTTTATGTGGTCCATGTAAATGATATAATTTTTTCCCATTCTGTCACAGTCTGTGGATGTCTTTTCCTGTGAGATGAGTCTCTTGAAGGCAGCTAATTGTTGGGTCTTTTTTTTTTTAAAAAATCCAATCTGCCAGTCTATGTCTTTTAATTGATGAGTTTAGGCCATTCGTATTCAGGGTTATTATTGAAATATATTTTGTATTCCCGGTCATTTTGGTTTATTTCTGGTTTTTAACTTGACTTGATTTCTCCTTTGATTGGCCTTTCCTTTAGCGTAGTTCCTCCATTTGCAGGTTTTCATTGTTGTTTTTCATTTCCTCCTCATGAAATATTTTGTTAAGAATGTTCTGTAATGCAGGCTTTCTCGTGGTAAATTTTTTAAATTTTGGTTTGTCATGGAAATTTTTTACTTTGTCATCAACTCTGAAGCTTAATTTTACTGGATATAAGATTCTTGGTTGGCATCCATTTTCTTTCAGAGCTTGGCATATGTTGTTCCAGGATCCCCCGGCTTTGAGGGTCTGGGTTGAAAAATCTGCTGATAGCTGCCACCTGGCCCTGTCTGTTGTCCCATGGTGGAGATTATCATGTGGGAAGGGCTATAGCAATGGCTGCACTGTCCCAAGATGGAGGTGGTCCCAAGATGGCAGACAGGGAACTGCAGCACGGTGTTCCTCTCTGTGTGGGCATGGGGATTCCTTTCCACACAGGTGCAGGGATCCCTGGCTCAGTGTGAGGCAGCACACATGTCTTTCCAGTCTAGGCTCCAGGCCTTCATGAAATATTTTATTGAGATTGTTTTATAGTGCAGGCTTTCTAGTTGTGAATTCTTTTAACTTTTGCTTATCATGGGAGGATTTTATTTCATCTTAAATTCTGAAGCTTATTTTTGATGGGTATAGTATTCTTGGTTGGCATCCATTTTTCTTTCAGAGTTTGGCATATATTATTCCAAGACCTCCTTGCTTTGAGGGTCTGGGTTGAGAAATCAGCTGAAATCCGGATTGGTTTCCCTCTCAATATTATCTGTCACTTTTCTCTAGAAGACTTTAAAATTCTATCTTTATTCTGTAAGTTAGGCATTTTCATAATAATGTGACTTGGTGTAGGTCTGTTGTAATTTTGTATACTTGGGGTTCTGTAAGCCTGGGGGCGGGGGCAGGGGCAGGGTTGGGAGATTGGGGACGGCGGAGCTGGAGGGCCCTGTTGGGTGTCGGACTGGTGCCAGACCTGGCTGGTCCTGGGGACTGGTGGATGCTGGACACCATTTTGGTGCTGGGACACAGTGAGTGCCAGCCCGGGTGGGCCTGGGGAACCCAGTGGGTGCTGGACCAGCGGGCTGGGCAAGCTGAGAGCAAATCACCCTCACACCTTCTCTTCCAACCTCTGACCTGCTACAGCCCGCCCGTCAGTCCCTGAGTGCCACAGGACTCAGGGAGCTGGGCAGAGCCTGGCTCTCTCCAGCCTCTTGTGTTCCCCTGCGGGAAATACTCCCAGTTCCTGACTTTCCACAGGTTTGCTAGGCTCAGATAGGACCACACAGACCTAGCCGCACACTCATGAATTACAGTTTCCAGTTTCCATAGGCTCTGCCATGTGGCGGTCCCAGCATGGCTCCTGGATTTTTTTTTTTTTTTTTTTTTAATACCTGACTAATGAGTCAAACAGTTACTGGTTTGGCTAGGGCAGACTGCCCCTCCAGTCTCAGGATTTATCACTCTAAGTCTTGGGGAGACATGGCATTCCCGCTGTTTGAATTTTGGGTAGCCAAGCTAGGAGAAATGCTGCTCACACCAATCCACCATCTTGCCCCTCCTCCACATGATTTTTTTTTAAAAAACAACTATAAAAATTAGAACCATCCTTAGCTTGTACCCAGAGGTGGGTGGGATTTGACCCATGGGCCAGTTTGCCCACCCTGATCTAGATGACTGTGGAAGACTGTCAGCCAGCTGACAGCTTTCTCCAGAGCTGGGGAAGGCATCTTTGCCATCCAACAGGAGCTCTGAGGAATTACCCATCATGGGCATCACTCACCCGTCAACGAATGGGAGGTTGAATGGGACAGTTCTGAGATGTGCATACCATTTCTCAGGAGTTCCTTGTGGGCTGACACTGCAGTTGCCCACTGTGGTAAACTATATAAGCCCCTTTGCTTCCTTCCCAGTCCTCTCTCAATTCCCCCCTCACCTACACATTTCTTGCACCTCCCAACGAAACTACTTTACCTGGTTCATATCCACTCTGGGAGAAAACCAAGCAAATACATCAGTCTTTAGAAACACAACTGCTGATGCAGGACATGAAGTGCTGCTCTGATGAAATGTAAAAGGCCTGTCACTGGCTTAGCAGTCAAGAAGGGTGCGATTAGGAAAATGGTATTGGAGTTGGAAAAAGGATGACCACCACCTTATGCCATGGTGAGCCATTTGGTAAAGCACAATATCTTGGCCTGCAAGGTTGTGGGAGAACAGACCACACCCTCACTTACCTCTAATCCCTGGATGCGATGTTCACTGAAAATCTGCCAAGTGCAAACCAGCAGCTCTACTGAAACCAAAGTCTTTCATCAAGCCCTATGCTACCATCGCCACGTCTCTCTTCCTACTTTTTCCTTCTAGTCTATCCATCTCTATGAGACAAATGTTCAGCCCATGGCGGATATGATGCTTCTGGGGTGTGTCTCCCTGGCATGGCAAAGGAAAAAAAAGCTAAAAATCTACGTCTATCAGATGTTTTTTGCTGAGAAGATTCCAGATGTGATTCAGGGCCCATCAGTCAGATACCCTTGCAGTGAAAGGAGACAATCAGCCCAGCATCGTGTGATGTTTCTTTTGGTCAGCCTGGCTGTGAGGCATTGGCTTTATTCCGTGGCAGCACTGATCACAACCCTCAGAAGGACATGTGGGACACATGGCCCATCCACTGTGGGTTGGTGCAGATCTGGCCACACAGTGATGCTGCCATGCTGCTGCCTACCTCCAAATCCTGGACTGCAGTGAAACCCGTGTGAGAGTGACAGTGGTTCCAGTGGCAGCGTCAGATCCCCCGTTTCTATGATCCTGTCATACCCTCTGGAAAGCCCGGTCTGCAATGCTGTGTGAGCAGCTGTTCTCAGAGGCACACCTAACTTGGTCTGCAGGTCCTTCCAATGATCTTGGAGGCACTGAAATTCCTTTAACCTAAATCCTGCTTTGTTTCACTGAACATAATATCCTTCAGGCTCATTCATGTTGTTGCAAGTGACAATTTCCTGTTTTGCTTTTTTAAAGCCGAATAGTATCCCTCTGTGTACATACAGCACATTTTTAAATCCTTTTTACCACTGATGGACTTTCGGGTTGTTTCCCTTTGTTGGATATTGTAAATAATGTTGCAATAAACATGGGAGTGAAGACAACTCTTTGCAGTACTTATTCCAATCCCTTGGGGTATATACCCAAAGAAGTGAATTGCTAGCACAGAGAGACAAATACCAGATGATCTCACTTATATGTGGAATCTCAAAGTCAAACTCACAGGAGAGAGAATGTGGTTACCAGAGGTGGGACTGAATGGGGCTGGGGAGAAGGGAGATGTTTGTCCAAAGGGACAAAATCAGTTACCCAGGAGGAATCATCTCTGATAAATAGCACAGCATGATGACTTTTGTTATTAATAATCTATATTTCAAAGTAGCTAAAGGAGATGTTCTTAAATGTTTTACCAATGAAGAAATAATGGGGGGGGGGGACAGTATGCTTTAAAATAGCTAGTTTGTGCTACTTGCACTGAGCCCTGGCTCCCAGGATTAGAGCCCCCTCTTGCTCTTACATTTTCCCTCAGAGAGACCTAGGTCCCATTCCTACCTTGCAAGCTCTTCCCAAGAGCTCTTGTCCATCTCTTCAGCTTAGTTTCTTAGAGCACTTCTCCACCCGCTATGATACAGCTAAATTAAAGCACCAGATTCACCCAGCAATTAAACCATGGTTCCTTGCATACTGTTCTCTTGTATGTACGGTTCTCTCAACAAGGAATGCCTGCCTACTTTGTGCCTGTTTCCATCCTGAGCTCTTTAATCTCTTCTCACTCTAGAAGATGAGTTTTGCTAAAGATCCTGGCTCTGAATCCAGGCTCTGCCACTTAACAGCTCTGTGACCTTGGGCAAGATGCTTAACCTTTCCATTCCCTGGTTTCATCATCTTTAAAATGGGAGTAACAGAAGTACTTAACTGCATAAGGCTGTGTGGAGATTACATTATTGTGTGGCACACAGGAATAGTATAGGAATGTTACTATTATTATGCTCCCCGTTGAACCTGGAATAAAATCCAAAGTCTTTAATATAAACCTGCAGCTCTATGGATCGGCCTTGTCCCCACACAACTCAGGGCTGGCTTCATGAGCATGTACAGTGGCACAGGGTCCTGTGCTCAGAGGGCCTCAAGCTTGGTTTGATGCTCTACTATAAATATCCTCAAATTCTTAATATACTTTCAGCAAGGGGTTCCACACTTTCATTTTCTATCGGGCCCCACAAATCACATCACTGGTCTCACCATTAGCACACTAAGGTCCAGCCTTCTCTTGGTCCTTCAGACATTCCTGGAGTGGTAATTCCCCTTCTCTAAACTCCTACATCTTCACCTTCTGTGTCTTCTGTTCAGGCCTTCCTGGAGGGCTCTAGGCAAATCATTCTTGTTCCCTTCCCTCCACCCACTACCATTCTATATCTTAGCTCCCTGTTTGCACCTTTCTGGAAGGAAAAAATTTATTTTGTTTACTTGCTTTGAATCTTTTTCAGAATGCAACTCCCATGAGGGTAAGAGCATGCCTAACTAAACATTTATCCTCCATATCACTGTTGCTGAGGCTGGCTTTGAACTCGCGATCCTCCTGCCTCAGCCTCCTGAGCCACTGGGATTATAGGCATGTGCCACCGGGCCCCACTAGACCTTTTTTTTTTTTTTTTTTTTTTTTTGTACCAGGGATTGAACTCAGGGGCACTCGACCCCTGGGCCACATCCCCAGACCTTTTTTGTATTTTTTATTAGAGACAGGGTCTCACTGAGTTGCTAAGTGCCTCACCATTGCTGAGGCTGGCTTTGAACTTGCGATCCTCCTGCCTCAGCCTCCCAAGTGCTGGGATTACAGGCTTGCACCACAGCGCCCAGCTAGACCTCATTTTAATGAGAAAATTTTAAAATACTTGATCAATAAAAGAAGGGGCAGACAAGGTTCACAGAGTATGAGATTCAAAATGGTTCAGCTTCAATTTTCCCCTAACTGAACGCACTCCTGACGAAAATTCCAACAGGATGTTTTTTTAAACTTGACCAGCTTGTTAAATTACATATATGGAGAGGAAAGGGACAGCATAGCCGAGACACTACTGAAGGCAAAGCAAGGTGGCAGGACTTCTCTGCTACTCAGAAAAACTTACCACAGGGCTCCAGTGATTCAAACAGCATGGTTCTGGTGTAAGAGTAGACAGCTCGGAAACACGTGCACACACACAGACACCTTCCATGTTTCAGTAAGTGTTAACAGGACACTAGACATCCACATGGAAAATACAACTGTAACCCTACCTTGCACTATCCACAAAAACCAAATCAAGATGGATTATAAACCTAGGTGAAAAGCAAAGTAACAAAACTTCTAGAATACAATAAGTATTCATGATCCCAGTGGTTAAGGACACACATATTCCTTAAACAAGATACAAAAGGACTAACCTTTGAAAACCATGACAAATTGGTGCGACGTTAAAGTGAACAATTCTATTCATCAAAACGTCCCACTGAAAGAATTAAAAGGCAAGCTGCACAGTGTGAAGCTAGGTTTATGATGCATATGACTGACAAGAGGTTTCATAACAGAAGGTATAAAGCACTAACAAATCAGTAAGAAAACCCCAACAGAAAAATAGGCCAAAAGTACTGAACAGGAATCTATAAGAGAATGTGAAAATGTTCAATAAATGAAAAGGAAAAGGTATTCAATCTCACTAGCAACCAGGGAAATGCCAATTAAAACCACAATGAGACACCACTCACACACCTACAGGTTAAAAGGTTAAAAGCTAATACCACCAAAGATGCAAAAATTGGAATTTTTATACACTGCTAGAAAAATGTAAAGTGGCACAACCAATTTGGAAATTAGATTGGCACCTATCTAGTAAAGCTAAAGACAATGTTTTAAGAGCAGCTTCTGAGGTGGCCTTGAGGCCACCTTGCTTTTACATTCAGATGTCACTTCAGAGATGAGGTTCAAAAGACTTTCATCTTGCCAGCGTCCACACTTGCCCTCCAATCGTCTATTTTCATCAAATCCCAGAGAAACATTTTAAAAATCGTCAAATCAGGCTGGTGCTTGCATAGCAAGTACAAGGCCCCAAGTTCAGTCCCCAAAATCATAAAAAGAAAAAAAAATAATAATAAAAACAAGAAATAAAAATGTCAAATCATACACTCTGCTGCACAAAATCATGCAATAACGTCCCGAGTAAAATTAAAGTTATTGTGGTCCACCATACCCCTCCTGGCCTTACCTGTCACCTGGCTGACCTCATCTCTACTACTTTCCTCCTTGCTCGCAGGAATGCTCCGCCCACAGCCTCCACGTAGGCATTCTCTCAAGAGCGCTCTGCAATTCAACTAGAGGACTAATCCAGTAGATCAGTGTGGGGCCTGACAAGTCCGCAAAAGATTGTGGCTGCTGATGCGGGACCACAATTTGACAACCACAGTCCTACAGTATCCATGGTGCACAATGTATTGAATTCTCTCCTGCACACCTGGAATGATAATGGTCATGCACTATCCTAGCATAAACAGTGAAAATCACCCCTATTTTGTGTTCCGAAGAACTCCAGGTAAAAAATATTATGAAATATCTTCAGGACTAACTATCACCACCTTCAAGGTCTTTGCTCAATGTCCGATCCTTCATGACACCCACCCAGATGATCCTTTTCAGTGTGATCTCTCCCTTCATTTTTTTTTTTTTTTTCCTCTCCAGCATTCTCCACCTAACATGATGTGATTAACTTACTTGTTCTTGGCTTTACTCTCTCTGCCCATGAAAAGTATAAAATCCAAGATGAGGTTTTTGTTTTCTCTTTAATCCCAAGAGATAGACTTTTAAAAAAATATTTTCTATTTGAACTGAAAATGAATTGAATCCTTTCATTTCCTCCAATATAAACTTATTTTTTAAAATATAACTTGGGGCTGGGGTTGCAGCTCAGTGGTATAGCACTTGCCTAGCATATGTGAGGTCTTGAGTTCAATCGCAAGTACTACAAAAAATAACGGTAATGAAGACATGTGATTACAGGAAGAGAGTTTAGTAGTAGGCAAAAATCCTTTTCATACAGAAGAACCTAGATTCCAAAATCAGCTTCACTATTTGCCAGCTAAATGTCTTCCAAAGGCTGATGGCACTTTTGTGGGACTCATCACCTTTGCCTTTAAAAGTGTGATAACAGGTGATAGAACTGAATTAGACAAATGTATACAAAATACCTAGCCCAGCTCTCATCACTAGAGAAATGTTCAGTAACTATTACCTCCTCTTTCATATCTACCTTCTCTTGCTCACATTTTCATTTTTTTAATGATCCTTTCAGTTCTAGATAAAATTATATGCAAAGGCATATTTAAAAAATAAATAAATAAATGAAAACCTCTAATGACTGTTGGTGGAATTCCATCTTAAAACCTAACAAAAACCTTTGCCTAGCTCTCTCCCAGAGATGGCCCGTATTCTCCCTTGAATGCACGTTCTTTGCTTTACTCAAAGACATCTCTGTAGATTGCTCCCATTCTCCCTTGAATGTATCTACTTTCCTAAATAGACCTCTGTCTATGCCTTTGGAAAAAAACAAAAACACCTTTGCCTAAACTTTTCATAATGCCTTCAGGTGATGTTTCCCAACACATATAAAATACAATTTAGAATAATGCCACAACTTTGCAACTTTACTGATACTGAGAAAGTATTCCAAATTGAACTCCCATAAACTATTAAAATTTCCACTGACAGTTTTCAGTCATAAACACATTTTGGGGCCTTTCTAAATCATAACCAAACCTTATAAAACTAAAACCTCACATTTCTTATCAGAAGTATTTTGGAGAAAAAATAATTTTTACAAAATGTCATTATTCTATGTCTACCTACTTAAAATATAAATGTCCTGGTCCAAGATAACCAATATGGCCATGATAATCATTTTCATAACTGTAATGAAACATAATAAGCATGGTATTCTTCGTGTCCATGATGCACATTCATGCATGACCTGATATTGCTGAAATAGACTCTTTATTTCTGAACATTCCAAAACAGCAGTGTACACAGTAACAAATATTAAGTCATATACCATAAGAAAGCATTCATTAGTGCAAATGGGTTTTGTAAAAGGTCTATCAAAAGGGTTTATTTGCTTTAAAATGCATTCATTTCCAGAAGCATTGTTAATAAAACATTACAGTTTTCATCTTTTGTAATAAAGTATTGAAAAATCAATTGTGGTATAGTAGCAAACATTGCAGGTATTAAGTGCAATGAGCTTGTGATGCCATTATAAATATGAAATCCATGTATGACAATAAATTAACAATGAAAAAGACAAGACGGTTTAACTCTGCTGTCTGGCTATCTCTTTGCAACACTTCAGATCATGTTGTGCTCATTCAACATAAAATTGTGTCCCAAATTGTATGATGTGTTTTTGCTGATATATTCCTAGAGCTAAAAAAATAGTACCTTACCACAAAAATATTTTTATGGCACAAAATTTAAGTTGTTCCATAGTGGTTCACATAGGTGTAAAAAGAAATAGGCACAAAAAATAAAATTCCTGTAAACTATAAAAAAGTAAAATTCAAAGCATATGTTATAGAACCTAGTTGTAAATATGCAATGTATTAAAATACAGAACATGTAATGGAAAGATGTTTAGAACACTTAAGTAAATTGGACAAGTTACTTTAAAAAACTCATATGGCAATGCATTATTGATACATCTCAATTCTCTCAAAAAGTATTCAGGTACAGAGCAGTTCTACAAAAACTTCCTAGATCTAAGTGTCACAATACTGCAACCACGGGTTTGAGAATGCTGCAGTATCTCAGGCAAATATTTAAGTGCAATAATTAGTCTCTGGTGATTGGTCCATTGAAAAACAACGCAGGACATATGTTAAAATGCAAAAGGGAAAGAATATCCCAACATCCACCATTACCCAGCCAGCTAGGTAACACAACCCTCATTTTTCACTTCTTTCCCATTCTTCAAGGGTACATAAAACTGCATCAGTAGCAACCATCTCTCCAATTTCCATCCCTCAGTGTGCTGAGTGAAGACAGAGGCTTTGGAGGCTGCAGGAAACTATAAAAGGGTTGGAAAGAGGAAACAGACTGTTAATAATCCCATGAGTGACATCGCTTGCTTTGATCATCTCTCCCATCAATGCTCTTCCTTCAGTAATGACAAGCTACTGGCAGTGCAGTCCCAAGTGTACTTTTCACACTTCTGGGCCTTCACAGCATATGTCATATGTGTACAAGCAAATTTGCTATAAAATGTAGAAACTTTTTTTTAATCAGAAAGAAACAGATAAAATCTTCAATAGAAAAATGGCCTAAAAAACATAACTGACAATTTCACTGAATATAAATAGCACATGAACATAAAGAAAATTTCAACCTTATTAATAATCAAAGATTTGCCTACCACAAATTTTTTTCTTTATGCATTACATAGATGCATAAAGAAAAAAAAAATCACTGTCCCAACATCCCTTTCAAACTTTCACTATGGTTCCCTCCCTCTTCTTTTGTATCCTAATGTTAAAAGAATGATAATATGCAGGGTTTGCTTAAGTTTGGAAAAACAGAGCCTCTTGTACAATCTGGCAACCTTTCCAGGGATTCAGTTTAGAGACATGTACAAGGATAAATGGATGGTCCACCATAACCTTTATAGATCAAATTGTGTAATTCTGTTCAGGCCCAAACAAGACACAGTTCTTATTTACTAAGGAGAATAAGCTAGAATTTATTGAACAAACATATACCCAGATGATTTCTCTCTGGGTAGTAAGACTGTGGGTCAATCTTTATTTACTTTTCTGTTTTCCAATAGTTTCTGAATTGTTTATGGTCTGAGTAATGATTACTTCTAATCAGAAAATAACAAGCAAAACTATACTTATATAAATGCATAAAGAAAAAAAAAAATCACTGTCCCAACACCCCTTTCAAACTTTCACTATGGTTCCCTCCCTTTTCTTTTGTACCCTAATTTCTTATAAGAGTTCTTTGTATTTATTTCCTCATCATCAATCTCTCCTCAACTCACTTTTATAGATTTTTTTTTCTTTTTTGCCCATAAGACACTCTGGAATGTCCAGTTCAAGAAGGGAACAACATGACCATGAGTTTGTCTAACATGTCCTCTGCAGGTAATCTGGAATTTTGAAGGGACAAACAAACAAAAAACCACTCTGTGGACCATATTGAACTTACCAATATAAGCTGATAAAGCCCATACTAAGTATCACTAAGATGATTTTTAAACCATAAGTGTGGGGAGAGAATATGCATAAGCATACAAAATTTTTCTATATTTTGATATAAAAATAATTAGTTCAATACATACTTGAGATCCTACCCTGTGCTGGGCACTGCGGGTATGTGACAGTGAACCAAAGAATCAATTACCCCCCATCTTCACAGACCTTACAATTTTGGACAGTGGTGTCATGTGAGCAAGGATCTAAAGGAGCCATGCAAATAACTGAGGGTGGGAAGAAACTATAAAAGCTCTGGAGATGGGGCTTACCTGGTAAAATTCAAGCTAAAGCAAATAGTGTCTAAAAAGTGAAATGAGAATAGTAACAGAAGAAGATGGGATCAGAGAAGAGGACCTGGCCACATGAGGCATCACTTTCCAGAGAAAAAAGGACACAGGTCAGGCCAAACAGGGCAGTGACCTACTAAGGTTAAACTGAGTCAAAGCAAAAGTCAGGTGGTTCCTGGAGCAGTTTCAAACTTTAAACTGGAAATGAAGTCATATAAACCAACAGGCCTACCTTCTAACAGGCTGTGCAATTTTGCTCCGAGGCAGGTTACTCCCGTTTATTGCCAGTGAAGGTCTTGGAAGTGCACTGCGGCCCATGATCCCAGAAGCTGCAGCTTTGTTTGGGGTAGGGATTCCTGTGCTGGAATACAACTGTAAGCCGTTGGATAAAGGCATGTTACTGCTGCCTTGAACAGTTGGACTCACATAGGCTGTGGCTTTAAGAGGCTGCCGGACAGACACTGGGAAATGTCCCACACTGTGGACTCTGTGTTGAATCTGTCCTGGCGATGGAACTGGAAGAGAAAACAATACTCATATAAGGAAACCTCTACTGCCATCCAACTCAGGAGGAGCCTATATTGTCTAAAAATAGATAAATGAAATACAGGTTCCAGACAACATTTAGTATTAGGAAGTTCTAACCCTTGACAAGAGTCTCCTATCAATTGCCAAAGCTGTGAAATGCCTATTAGAGCTGACATGTGGACAGTGTGTGGGTGTGGACAAACCAATCCTCATGGAGTTGAAAATCCAAGTATGACTTCTGATTTTCCCCAAACTTACCTACTAGCTGCGGTTGACCTGAATGAAACCTTACGAATAACAAACAGTCATTCATACCTACTTTGTATGTTATATGTATTATATACACAGTGAAAACCATTTGAAACTTGCAAGGGGTTACTTTTTTATGAGATGCACAATTCTCTGGAGAGAGGAACTGCTCAAATGGAGATGATCAGCATCCCGGGGCATTTTACGTGAATACTAGCAACAACCTGAGCTCACCACTACAGCCACAGGAGGAGGTCAGTAAATGAACACAGTAGTACAGTGATGCACAACAGATAATTTTATGAGATTATGATTTAATACTGCATCTTTATGTTCATTTATACTTCTTTCGACTGAATGGGACCCAGTGTGGTCTATAATTGTTGGTGTCGGTGAACTTTGATAAATTTTGACTTTTTACAAGATACTTGTGTATATTTTATGGTAGTGATAAAAATGGACTTATCTACATCATCTTATGTACTAACATATCTTTTAATTTTTTTGACATTTCTAAACTATACAGTTACTCTGCAATTTTTTTTTTTAACTTGCCACAAATCTCAAAAAAAAAAAAGAAAAAAAAAAAGTTCATGTATAAGAGAGGACCCATATGGTTCAAACCGGTATTGTTCAAAGGTCAACTGTATATATGAAGCCAGTTCTAAGCACAGCCTTCTTTCCTTTAGTGAATTTTATAATCTGAGTTCTTACTAGAAAAATGCTTCCTTGCTTGCCTGGAAGACATTAGGATTTCTTTTTTATTTTATTTTTTAAATTTAATTTAGTTTAATTTGTTATACATGCTAGGATTTCTTGATGGTTGTTCTGGAGATGGTTTAATGGAAATAAAACAAGGAGACAATCTAAGAGTTGTAATTATAGAAAGACAGAAATGATATCTGTAGGTACAAACAGCTTACTACAAACATTCTTTAAAGAATATTTATCATGACATTTTCTTATCTCATAAGGTTATTTTAAAGATGAAATAAATTAATCTACTTAAAAGTCTTCAAAGAGTGCCTGGCACTTACTAACCTCTCAATCAATGAGTATAAGCTATTATATTACCTTTATAATAGCAGCAAAATCTCACATGAAAGGATCTCTCTGGAGAGCAACTCATAAAAACTTCATATCTTCCCTCTCCCAACATTGTACATTGTTTCACATTAAAAAACGATAAACTGTTTGACAGAAATTTTTAAGTTTTGTAATAGTTTTCTCCAAAGAATGAAATCAATCACAAACCTAATAGAAAATCCTGCCTCTATTCAAAAAATAAAGTCTTAATTAAAATAAAGTTTGTATGTGAATTTGGCTCAATTTCTTTTGAAGCATAAAATACAAAAGGTACACAAATCTTAAGTCTGTGGCTCAGTGAATCTTCAAAGGGAAGACAGTTTGTAGCCACTCCCCATCCCAAGATGTACAGCGTCACCAGAGTCTCAGGGGCTCTGTCAGGGGCCCTCGAGGCAATACTCCCCTGAGGTAACTTGTTCCCACTTTCATCATTACAGATTGGCTATTCCTACCCTGAGCTTCATCATGAATGGAATTACATGATATTGCTCCCTCTTGCATCTGGTCCCTCAAAGTCATTCATGCTGCTACATTGCTATGTAGTATGAATGAATGTCACAATCTCTCCTGATGGGAGGTTTTATTAAAACCCCTCGAACATGTTTTAGTGATCATATACATATTATGTTGGGTGAATATCAAATTCCGTCACATTAGGATACATGGATTTAATTACCAAGGCTGTTAAGACACTTGTATTCTAAATATTGGCAAATTAGGAAAAATTAAAATTTGAAAAATACTATTTATAAAACATGAAAAAGGGGTTGGGGTTATAACTCAGTGGTAGGGCACACACTTGCCTAGCACGTACAAGGCACTGAGTTCAATCTTCAGCACCACATAAAAATAAATAAATAAACAAACAATAAATAAATAGTATTGTGTCCCTCTACAACTAAAAAAGTTTTAGAAAAAAACAAATACAAGAAATTTTAAGTATGTATGTAAAATCTCTACATAAAAAACTTCAAAACAATTGAGACACATTAAAGAAGACCTAAATCAACAAAAGACTGGCCATTCCAGGTTACACCTACAATTGTTAAGATTCTCCCAAAATTCAGTGAAATTCCAATCAATTTTATCTGAAATAAAATGACAGAACCTTCAGAAATAGATTCCCAGCAGTCTTATTTCTAATACACACAAGATAGATAATTGCCATTGATTAAAAAAAAATAAAAAAACTGGTAAGAGAAACTATTTAAAATTAATAGGCATAATCCTATTTACAAATGAGAAATCAAGAATTAAACAGAATATAACTTGCCGACAAGTTTGTGATTACAAAAAGACCCAAACTCAGGTCTCAACTACAACTGTATCTTTCCATACCACATTGCCTTTCCAACTTTCTCTGCTCAACCTTGGCTCCTTTCTGAAAGCAAAATGGCCAGAACCAGAAGTCTTCATGACAGAAACTCAGAAAGTGTGTAAAAAGAGCAAGGCTTAGAATGGGCAGGAATGCTAGAGCAGCAACCCAAGTCTGGAAACCAAAAGTTATGACTGACCTTCTGTTACACAATGACAC
This sequence comes from Tamias sibiricus, assembly GCA_025594165.1. Lineage (NCBI taxonomy): Eukaryota > Metazoa > Chordata > Mammalia > Rodentia > Sciuridae > Tamias > Tamias sibiricus. Next base: position 24,764,518 of record CM046663.1, read on the forward strand.
AACTTCTTGGGGACTTCCTGAACATTATGCTTGACTTACAAATAACAATTTTTCTATTTTCTTCATTTATTTTAGATGTGCTAATTGGAATCCTACTGTAAAGAACTTCCCCTCTTTTCCATTTATTTATTTATTTATTTCAGTATGAACGCATAGATTTTTATTTCATTCTTTCAGTTATAACCCATTATTATATAATCATTTTTTCTGTGGCTCAAATTGTCCTAGACTTGGCCACTGAGACTTTCTTCAAACTGGTTCCTATATTCTTTATATTTTGAGCACTTTACTCAAAGCTGGACACTCTTGTTCTTACACATTCTTTTCTATTTTGGGTTACAGATCTTCCTGGCACTCAAATATGCTATTAACCCACACTGAGCTGGACTCAATAAAAATTCCCAACTGGTACCATAATTATTATTGTCAAAATCACATTCCACCTGCCTTATACTTATACTGTTGATTTTTGTAACTCAAATACAGAACTATACATTCCTCTTAAATTTCTTCATGATATAGTTGGTCCACTGATTAAGCTCATGACATAAATTTTGTAGTCATCTCAGTTTCAAGCCACTAGCAAAGTCATAGATTGTCTCTGTGTCTTTACGTAAGTCACTAATTCAAATAGTCAACAGGTCAGGCCCTAAGATGCAACCCCATGGCAAGCATTCATGAAAGCATTCACTGAGTTCATTATGTTTAAGCTGCATGCCAGGCACTGGAACAGAAAGTCAAATACACTACATCTCATGCCCAGAGGAAGCTCATCTGGTAAGGAAGACAAACATACTGACAAAGCATGATGCAGGTTGTGTATTCTTTATTCAAAAATGCTTGGGATCCAAAGCGTTTTGGATTTTGGATTTTTCCAGATTTGGGAATGTATATTTGGGAATAATTGTGTGGAGAAAACAAAGTCCCAAGGTATATAATCACACACTGTGGCATCATGTCAGCATTTAAGTCTTTCAGATTCTAAAGCATTTCAGACTTTTGGATTAGGAATGTTCAACCTATACACCGAATAATAGAAGTAAGCACCAAAAATCTATCTACTCCACACTTATTCAGGTGATATTTAGGAGAGTGTGTTAGGGTCATCAAGGAAGAAATGAAGACCTTCCAAAGGGCTGGTATTTGGGTTTTATTTTGAAAGTAAATAGAAGTAAACTGAATGAAGAGGGAGAGAGAAGAGTGTCAGGCAAAGAAGAACAGCGTTTGGAGTCAGAACATCATCATAGTTGAAAACATAATCTGCAAGAGTGTTTGAAATCTATGCTCTTCTACCTGCCTGGCCTCAGGCAAACTGTCACTCACCCTAACTAAAACTTAACCCCAACAACCTAAAGGAAGAGTATGTGTAGGAACAGGGAAAAAAATCTGGAACCACAAATCCTCACACAAATTGGAGAGCACCATGTTTAATGCTTACTGCACTGCTCACTGATGGGTAGAACAGATAGAGATGTACTGAAATGCAGCAGATAGAAACTACTGTCAACACACTTCTGTAGAAATGATACAGAATGGTGTAAAACAAGACCAAAGCAACAGCTAGACAAAATTAATGTGTTTATTCAAAGTAAAAGTATTAGGCTGACAGTTAGAAAAGGAGACTCTACAAAGAAAAAAAAAAAGTTATTTTATACCATATGGGTAAATTGATGACCATTTAATATATCTGCTATCACTGGATATCAAAGGCCTGTATGTAATTTACTGTTATTACTTGGGAAGATAGGCACTGGTGAAAATAACTCAACTGTAGTGGCAAAATACAGAAAAGTTACAAGACAAGGAGAAAAGTTCTAAAAAAGAAGAAATGGAATACTAAGTTGTTTTCCTTAATGGTGTTACAACTAGTTAGAAATTGTAATAAAATCAAAAATTATGATACTTACTACAAGATTGTATTCTTGAAATTCCATTTCCAGCTCCAGGCAAGCTTGAGTCAAAACTCTGACTGTTCCGCACGGTGACTGGAGAACTAACATTGCTACTAACAGCAGTAGTGCTCGGCATCCGGGCTAGATTAGGCATACTTCTTCGGAGCTTATCTGGAAGAGCAAATAATTTTACTAATTTTAAAATAACAAATTCCAGGGCTGGAGCTGGAGCTCAGTGGCAGAGTGCTTGCCTAGCATGTGTAAGGCACTGGATTTGATCCTTAGGATCATATAAAGATAAATAAGATAAAGGCATTCTGTTCATCTACAACTACAAAAAAGAATTTTAAAAATAACAAATTCCACGCCAACTAAAACGCTTGTTTTCAAAAGTAAATATAAAACATATTTGCTCAATAACAAATAAAAAGTATCACGTGCATAATGAACAAGCTAACAGAGAATTAACCTCTTCTACAGGAAAACATACTCTCCAACTAGAAGAATTCCACCCAATCGCTTGTTATTAAAAGAAAGCAAATATCCTATAAAGAGATGGCACCTAGCTAATCAGATACTAGCTGTTTGTTCCTACTCAATACGTAGATGAAATTATGTCAAATCAGGTTTGAAAACAATCTTACAGCTATTTAATTTTAAACAAAAGTAGACGTTATAAGCTTATTTTAAAACCTAAGAGAGTCAAAACAAACACTTGCCAAATTTTTTGCCAACATACCAAAATGGAAATTTTGTTAAATTTCAACCTGAGATGTCTTTAGAAATCTACTCATCGCACAAACATGACCATGTGAACTTCTGGGAACGCTAACTCTCCTTAGTATACCAACAATTGATTGCATATAAGGAAAAGACCAAGAAAAAGCGTGCCATGTGTATCTTTGGCCACTAGGAGGCAGCAGAGTCACACATAGATCTCAACCCGGTTGAGATTTCAAATAAGCAGTAGGACCAACTCAGAATGCAGTTTTTTCTTTATTTATATACAAAGCCCCGGCCCAAGACTACAGTGCCTGTATTGGGTCCTTCAAGCTCAGAGAACAAATAATATATATGAACTCTAAGCCAAACCCTGTTCAAGTACAGAACTAGATTCATTTCTTTCTTCCCTTCACACATTTTTCTTCTGCATTACTGAGTTTCCCAAAATGTATCTCCCCTCTCCTCCCTAGACTCCAAGTCCTGTTAATTATGCCCAACATTTAGTGAACTTTTCCATTTGCCACTGGCTCATTTATCATTATTTATCATTCACATTTTCACGAAGTCCTCTTAGTTGGTCTCCATGCGCCCTGCCTTGTTCCTCCAGTCCACTCTGTAGCCAGTTCCACTCTTCTGCAACACAAGCACACACCTGGCTCTGTCCCTAATTTAAATCCCTCTGACTCCCACTCCTCTTTTTCACTTCCACCTGAAATCTTTGGCTCCTGAGCAGGTTCTGGACAAGGCCATCAAAGCAGAGGCTCTCTGTATGTCACCAGCCCATCCGGTGACCCACCCCACCACTCAGCCAGCTCCCAACCACAGGAGGGCACTCTGGTAGTGTGAGCATGATGGTCCCTCCACTCCATCCTTCCCCACTCTGTGGAAAGAAGGAACAAACAAGGGAAGGAATACTTATTGTGCACCTACTAAATGCAAGGCATTCTAAAATGTTTGGGATACCACAATACATATAACAGATACAGGCCCCCAATTCTCATTGAGTTATAGTCTAAACTGGATTTTTCCTCAACTTTTTTTCCATTACTGATGCTAAGGGGGAAATTAAAACTAAAATAAATTGAAATTTAAAATTAACCTTTCTTCCAATTGAAAGAAATTAAATATTAAACAGATAACATTTAGAAAGTTATAGTTAAACTTTTGGAAGATCATAAACCATTGTAATACCTGTTTTTTTTTTTTTTTTTTTCTTAATTCAACTCTACAAGATATCTTTATTAATACATACCCCAAAATACTAAAGTGCACATATCAGGACATTCAAGCTTAGAGTCATTTTCTTTCAAGCTAAATCAGAAAACCAATGATGTGCTTGAAGACTACACCAAATGCATTCAAGGACAAGCCAGACTCATCTTCCTCCGGCTGCACACACTGGCTCCCCCTAAATTACTTAGGCTCATCTACTCTGCCTTTGTCCAGTAACTTTCACCCCCATGGGGTGGTATAGAGTGCAGACAAGTATCATAAGCATTCTCATACAGTAAGTATAGTAAGAAATTTTAGTGCTATGACAGAAAACCAACTTGTTAACTCTCACAAATACTTGAATAATTAGCATAACTATCCCCCCTCACAGGAGCTCAAGACAGCTCCTACCTGAGGTATCCACTCACACATTGCCTTACTCTCTGAGCTCATTTTTTAAAAACACTCAAATACTGCTGCTGACTCCTAATTTCTTGGCAATTTTCTTCATTATAGTAGTTTTTTCTTATCCTCAGGGATCTCTCCCAAGACCCCTAGTCAATGTACAAAACTGACCACAGTACCAAAACCAATACATAACAAACTTTTTTCTCCTGTACACACACACACCTATAATAAAGTTTAATATAAAAAATTATGTACAGTAAAGATTAACAATAACTTAAGAACGTACTATAAAAGCATCGTTTAAAATTTATGAATTATTTAATTCTGAGAATTTCCACTTAATATTTCCTGACCACAGTTGACTGTGAGTAAATCAAACTACAAAGATCTAAGCTTGGGGGTGGGGATGGGGGGGATGGGATCTCCTATAACTCCTTGAGGCTTTATTTTTCATTTAAAAAAAAAAATGTTTTGGGGATGCTGGGAATCAAACCCAGGACCTGGTTCATGCTAGGCAAGTGTTCTACCACTGAGCTACATCCCCAGCCATCCCCTAAGGTCAATTTTTAATAATCATATGTCTTATATCCTCATATTCCTGTTAAAAGTTCCTAGCCCCATTCAGCAGACATTTAATACATTCAGCAAATATTATGCATGCATGTGCAAGTAGAGGGTATGTGGTGGAAATGAGGACTTAAAAGGGATAAATTCTTATCTACATCTAGGTATTCTGAAAATCCCAAATGCTGGCATGAAGTAAGCCTCAAATGAGACTAAATTACTTTCACTCCGTATTTTTAAACAGCAAGGACAAAGAGGGAAATAATTATATGCTATTAATTAGAAAACAGATTCTAATTCTTAAATTTATAATTCTTTTAAGATTTCTCCCCATCTACTATAAAAGTTTTCAAATGTTTAGAAATATTGAAATTGTATGATAATAAACAGTTGTATATTTTCTAGCTGGATCTACTGTTTTCGCTTTGCCATATTCAATTCACCTTCACATATACATGTGTTTGCGTTAGTTAAAGGATATTAAAGCTGCAGGCATCTTGACACTTTGAATGCATATGAATCTCCTAAGAATAATTCTATAGAACCACAATATTTTCATCACATACAAGCAGAATAACATCATAACCCATACACAAAAATTTCCAAACATATCAAGAAAGTCTTCCCTTAAAAATGTCCCCAAAACCACAACCTAGTCAACAAGGTTCACACATTATACTTTGTTAGGTCTCCAATCTTAATTAATCCGATGCACTCTTTAAGACCAATCTTTACACACATTTAAGTAGCAACTCAATCTTTCAAATCGGTAATCCTGAAATATGCCTTTAAAAATAAAGCCTTCCAAATATATAAATATTAGGATACCATGCCTCTTGGAGCCAAGCTGTGAGCTCCAGGGTGGAAATGAGGTTCACTTCCCTGTCAAACAACTTAGACTGTATTAACAACCACACACACTTTAAAGTTTATGGAATCAAAAGCGATACTCTGGTTTTTATCTTCCCAAGAAATCAACAATTTAATCTTCAAGGACTGAGATACAGCAGGAAATGGAGGAACAGACCAAAGAAAGAATGCAAATGAGTTTGCTCAGAGCCAAGAGGTAGTACCACTCACCCCTCCACGGAACAAAGAATTGGGAATCTTTAGGAATTGCCACCAGCCCCAACCTTCCAGTCAACACAGGGCCCAGGGGAGGTGACTGCGCTACCAATGACCACATCAGGCCACTAATGACCCCTGTTATACCTCAAAGTACAGAAGGTTGTCAATGAACCTGCAGGGGTTAGTTACATTCGATATCTGACAAACCATCCCAAATATACTCCTTTTAATTCTATTATTTATAGAAACATACCAAGAACTATATAGGACATATAGAAGTAGTAAATATAAAGATATATTTCTACCTTATTTTCAATTTATTGAAATGCTAATAATTGTCTATCGATATCATTTTAGTAATTTAGAAAAACATTGGATAGATCAGTTTTAAAGTTACTATCTTTATTTCATAATTTGGTTGAAATAATATCTGTGATAACAAATGAAGGTTCATGTCTAAGCCATATGTTTTTAAAAATTTAAAAAGGGTGGGTGGAATGGGAGGCCAATTTTATTCAGCACATCCACTCAAGGCAACGTAACATTCACTATTTACTTTATTCCTTGTAGCATATTCAGGTTGGGAGAATACATAACCAGATGGTTTGATGCAAAATTTTAGATGTTTTCTGAGAGATAGATATTATCTTATCCACATTTTATGGCTAAGGAAACAAAAGCTCAGAGCCTGAAAAACCTGGATGTAGAAGGGCCAAATGGTAAGGTTGGGACTGGGACTCAAGGCTTACTGGACTACAGGGCCTCTGCTCCCAATCACTGAACTCATTAGTCAGAAGTAGTGTCCAGAAAAATACCTTTGCATTCCATTCTCCTTTGTATGCAGAAACCAGACGATAAGAAACATAAAACTACCACAAAGAGACCCTGAACTATGGTTTGTCTCTACCTTCCTATGAGGAGTTACTTCAAGGTAACCTAATCCTTTCCAAACTGGTGTTTCATGAAAGCAGATGCCACTTTTCTAAGGTGCAACAAACAGTGGCATAGAGGAAAATGACCCCACTGATGATACTAATCAAGATGCAGAGCTTGCACCTGCCTGACTCCACCACCGTGTTCTACAACATCTGACTGACAAGCCTCAGAGCTGCGACTCCAGGTGCACTGTCTCTCACTTCTGATATGCATGGTCTTTCTGGTATTATGACCTTTTACATTTTAGTCACTATGACATTCCTTAGCTAACATTCTTTTAAATTTGAAATTGAAAGTTATGGCAAATTATGACTCAACTTTTAAATGATCTCGATTAGCAAAATGATACAAGTAAAGAGGAAGAAAAGGTATAAACTAAAATTGTGCTAACAGGTGATCACTAATATAATGTGTATTTGCCCTAGCAAGATTTTTAAATACCATTTGATCACTCTGAGAAATGATGCAATATAATAATTAAGGGCTATAACTGTTTAATACACAATTTTAAGTGGTTTGTTTCTCCATATTACATGGCATTCGCACACAAGGACCTGGTTGATCATTAGTACAAAAACACACCAGGCTTAAAAATATTACATGACTACTCTCCCTATAGTTCTTGGAAGTCAAGAAGTCTAACTCCTGAGCATAGGAGTGAAAATGAAGGATAAGAAGACAGAAAAAAAATATATGAAAGAATAACACATACTTTAACACTCCAACCCACCATGTTGACATTAGGACAGGCCAACCTCCATAATCCTACTGCTATTTACATCTTAATTCTAAATGTTAGGAAATCAAAACACACCCCACACTTCCCCTAAATCTGCAAAAGCAGAGTCCGCTCTGAGATCACCATCCATACTTTCAACATTACTCTGTGCCAGGAATAGGCACTTAGGATGTGTGAAGAACAAAGCAGCTCAGGGCCTCACACTGTATGGGGCTCGAGCATGAACTCCTGGGCTTGCACAGCCCTGCCTGTCCTACAGGTGGATAGGCAACAACATAGAGGTTCTCCACATTTATAACTCATCCTAAGCCAGCAACGTCAGGGTGGTTTTTATGAAGCCATCAATCTATGAATCTGGGAAACACAATCAGAAGCTTGTCAACTGGGAATGTAAATTTAAGACAAAACTGATAAGTTCTTGAAGATGAACTTAAATCTGCGAAATACTGGCCACTTATTCATATTGACCATAAAGCACAACCTACCTCCATTGGTCCTATTTGGTTGCTGATCTGGAGTTTGGGCTTGAGGTGAATAATACTGTTGTTGCTGGTAATTATTTGAAGGAAAATACTGGGAACTGGGGCTCTTCCTACAATCCCGAATGCTGGAGAAAGTCTGTGAGTGGGGAATGCCTCTTTGGAAAGGTGAACATCTTGGAAGACGGGGCTGAGGTGGTGGCAAATGATCAAATTCTTCTTCGTCCTCCACGCTGTATCGATCATACTCTTGATCACTACACGTCCCTTTTTTTCCTGAACTCAGTGACACACTGGAACTATGTCTTGACACCGATGCTGAAGTGGAAGCATAATCTTGCCTGAGACCTATAATACAACAACAAATGCTGTTATCTTGTCATTTCAATCTCACTAACAAATTATAATTAATGAAATATATGATGAAAATCTGTGGAAAAAAGTTATTCAAATACAGACTCCTTATCTTTTTCTTAGTTAACCAAATCTCCCCAAACACAAACACACTTACCAGACAGATATCTACTATTAGGCAATTCAGCGTTGCAAAAAAGATTGCCCCAATTCCAGTGAAGATTAAATATACCTGCTATGGCGCCATCAATACGTATCTATCAATTTCCCCAAAAGACCCCCTTACAAATCTGGAGATAAAATTCAGGAAAAAAAAATATTCATCATTAGTTTTTTATAAGCTAGAAGAACTGAAATAGTCAAACCTCTGCCCAAGAAAGAAATCCCTACAGCCAACTTTCAAAGTCTAAGGGAAAGTTTAAAACCTGAGGCACAAATATTTTCTAACAAGGTCATCTCTCTTTTATTCTTTTTAGTTACTAATATTATCTCTTTCAAAGCACACTGATCCTTCAGTACTTCAATAGTTTTAGGTCATCCTGCATGATAACATCTAGAAATGCTCAAACTATGAGTTGTTCATGATTTAACTTTTACCATTCTTTTTAAAGCAATCTACCCCCAACTACTGAACTTCTGATACTAACATCCAATCTTTTAGCCATATTTTTTTAAAATGAGTATTTAAATTTACTGTTAATAATGACATAAAACGATTACCTTTCCCTTCATAATGTATCTTATTAAATCCCGCATAAGCATTACCATGTTTCCCATAGTAGCCATGACTAATTCTGAAAGAAGGAAATTGGCATGTTTAAATGACACCTGGCTGATTCTGTTGGCCTGAAAATACAATACCAAAACAAGTTTAGCCCAGTTCTGTGATCTAGATCTTACTTATTGTGCCCTCTGATACTATTAATGCCTTTGAAGTGGTTCACACTAATTGTTATAATTTTATTGCAGAACTAGTGAGAAACAGTCCCATTTCCAATGATCTATTCTTCAACAATTATTTACCCTGAGGTGTACCAACGTATTTTTAATTGTATGCTTAAGATAACTGTAGAAAAAGACCAGTAGAATAGAGAAGAGGGGGAAGTAATGAGGGGAGGAGAAGGAGAAGTACTGGGGACTGAATTAGAGCAAATACTTTTATATTTATGTCAAAATGAATTCTCTTGTTATATATAACTAAAAAGAATTTAAAAACTTGAAATTTTTTTTAAAAAAAGATAACAAGCCGGGCGCGGTGGCGCACACCTGTAATCCCAGCACTTTGGGAGGCTGAGGCAGGAGGATCACGAGTTCAAAGCCAGCCTCAGCAATGGCGAGGCACTTAGTAACTCAGTGAGACCCTGTCTCTAATAAAATGCAAAAAAGGGCTGGGGATGTGGCCCAGTGGTCCAGTGCCCCTGAGTTCAATCCCCGGTACAAAAAAAAAAAAAAAAAGATTAAACTATAGAATCACATACAATGTTAGGAAATAATAATTGTACACTTTACCCAGTTTTCCCCAAATGGTAAGATTTTGCAAAATTATTGAACAGCATAATAACCAGGGTATCAACAGTGATTATAACCTGCCCATCTTATTCAGATTTTCCCAGTTTATTCATGTATGCATGTATGTATGTATTAGGTTCTTTACAGTTTTATTACCTATAGCTTTGTATATTTACCACCAGTCAAAATAACGAATCGTTCCTGGGTTGGGATTGTGACTCAGTGGTAGAGTGCTTACCTAGCATGTGCAAGGCACTGGGTTCAATTCTCAGCACCACATTAAAAAATAAATAAAGATATTGTGTCGATCTACAGCTAAAAATATTTTTTAAAAAATAACAAACAGTTCCAACATCACAAAAATTCCTTGTTTTGTCCTTTTATAATCACATTTCTTCCTCTTCCTTTCTGAGATCCCACACCCCATTTAAATCCCCAGTAACTAATCTGTCCTCATTTCTAAAATTTTGCCATTTCAGAATGTCATATAAATGGAATTATACAATATGCCATCTCTTGAAATCATCTTTTTTCACTCACCAAGATTCCCTGAAGCTCACCCAAGGTGCAGTATCAATGGTAACTTTTTATAGCTGAGTAGTAAGTACTCCGTGTTATGGATGTACCACAATTTGTTTAAGCATTCACCTATAAGGGCATCTAAGTAAATTTAAGTTTGAAGCTACTGCAAATAAAACTGAGAAGAATACTCATTTGTAGGATTTTGTATAAATACAAATTTCCAAAGCTCTGGGATAAATGCTCAAGAGGACAGTCTACTGAGCCAAGAAAGCTGCATGTTTTGTTTCTTAGGTAACTGCCAACCTGTTTCCACAGGCCATACCAGCAACATCCATATATTAGTGTATGTTAGCACGAGTATGCCTAACTCCCATAGTGCTCTTATGAATGGAAGAAGCATAAAACAGCTTCACTTATAATGAAGGAAGATACATAAGAAAGATCCGAATTTCTTGCCCATCATCTGGGAGAATTGCCTGATCTTCCCCCACCACTTGTATTTCAAGTTAGGAACCTCACTTTCCTAATTTAAAAAGAACATACTTTCTTCTTGCAGACGAGCCATGATCTGAACATCAGTGAGGTCCTGTAATTTATATCCCATGGAGATAGAATCATCTTCCAGTTCCGAAGTACTCAGCTCACTATCAATAGATGACTGGGGACTGAGAGGGGAGCCCCTGGAGTTGTAACCTAAAACAAAGAAAATACACTTGTTATTTAAAGAAATGATATCCATGTATACTTTACAGTTAATATATAATAGCAATTTTTTTCCTGTTTCAATAACATCATAAAAAGTGACCAACACATTTGATGGACAGTAAACACATCTTTACATATTCATATCTAATAAATACATGAGAGTACTGTTCCTCAAATTCGTATTTTAAAATTAAAAAATAAAATCCCTCAGCACTGCCTACTAAAAAGAAATTTAAGATGATAAATTTCATGTCATGTTTTTTGTGTCACTGGGGAACAAGCCCAGGGCCTTCACATGCTGACAACTGCTCCATCACAGAGCCACACAACCAGATCTGTCATGTGTTTTTTAATCACAATAAAAACCCACTGTCGCTAATATCTAAAGGTATTATATGAAAATACATATTTATGTCCACTTTCAACTAATCATACATACATGTCTCTGACAGTAACTGCCTATATAATTTTTCATTAAAATTTAATCTGGCCCATTCTTTAATGGGTACACATAGTATCAAAAATAAAAAATATCACACACTTAAAGCACACATACGTAAAAAGAAACATATACAAAACCCTCATAATATAGACCAGTGAGTCACAGGAGACTCATAGCCACCCATGAAAGTGAAAAAAGCAACAGCTTGAGATACAAGAACCAAAGAAGAAAGGACCCAAATGGAAGCTGTAGGAATGGGACACACCAATGCTGAGACAAACAAGGAAATGGTGAGACCTGACCTTATAAAAACAGCACTATGGCTATTTTTTCCACCTAGCCCCAGTTTAATAATAATAACAATAAAAATAATAAAAAAAGCTCCCACAAAAAAATTAAATACAAAACAACAACAACAACAACAAAAAAAAAAAAAAAAAAAAAAACAAGGTACAAAGACTTGTAATCTTGGAAAACCGAATCATTATAAAAACTACTCAAGTTGTTTGACATGTTGACTATAGAAGCACATCAGGCATTTGGAAACACACAACAATATGTGTGCTTTTGCTAAAAGGGGAAGACAGTCTCCTACACACAACTGAGATCAGTGCTGTTAGAGTACATGTTCACGCTAGGCCTTTCTATATTGAAATAAGGATGTAGCAAAACTCTTCATTATATCAAGATTACCCCTCAAGCTTTTCAGTGAAAGATGGACGTTTGAGTTTAGTGACTGAATTGCAAAGCAAGCAGCTAGTCAAGAAGTTGAAATATTACCTGTTCTTTCAGGTGTTAGTATTGCTTTATTTGAGGTTTTAGAGAAGCTGGGAGTATTAATGCCATTGCTATAAGGGCTGAGTCTTGCAACAGGACTATAAGGAAAAGCCAGTGAGGCCGTTGAAGAGAAGAGACTCCGCCATCGGCTAGCTGTCACAGAAGCAAAAAAATAGCAGCAGTTAGCTATATGCAAGCAGATGTCCATTTGTCAGAAGGAAAAGGGGAAGAGATTTTTTTAAAAGAAAGAAAAACAAATCAACTTTTCATAAGAATATCTTAACTGACTTTCATTTATCTAAGGGAAAAATATGCAAAAATAAGCAATTTGAGAATTAGGGTCCCATTTAAACATCCACTAAGAGAAAGCAAATTATTTTTGCTTGGATTAAAGTCAATGCCTTCATGAAATAAAATGTACTTGAATTTCTACATTAGAAACATTTTTCCATTTCTGAATAAAACTTTAAATTCTGTAACATAAAATAGTTCAGTGTCAAAAGAAAAAACTCAAAAAAATTTTTTTAAAAACTTGAAGATTTAAGAAACTGTACAAAATGTTCCTAATATTAACCATTCAGAGTCCTATAGTTTTAGGTTAATTTTCAATAAACACCAGAACATTGTTGATCAAAAAAATCTTTTATGGAAACTTGCACTTGGGAGAAACTTAAAATGACTTGGACTTCCAAATGACCTTGACCAAAAAATAAGGTTAATGGAAAAATAACAAACACAGTAGCAGAAGGGCCTCCTCACAAAAACATAGTGACAGCTATTTTACATGGTAGTGTAGAGACAATTGGTGATTGCTTGGATTTTTTTTTTTTTTTTAAGATTTTTCAAGTTTTCTGCATGGAATATATATTAACTTTTAAAAGTGGGATTATCTATGGTATTAATACTATTTAGATACTGAATTAAAATTTAAAAAAGGAATTGTACTTACAATGGGCAGGTGATATAATTATTAAATTATCTCATCTATCCTAGTTTATTTTTCCCTCCCAAGTTAGAAATTCCAGGACCGTGAAAAATATCTGAAATTGTAAAATCTTAAGTAAATGACCCCGGACATCATTTACTGTCTCTTCTTCACAAGGTACAAATCACTGTGTTAGAATGTTTTCTGAAAAGTAATCACTGAGACATCTACTACGCAGGACAGCAGGGAATACAGTAAAGGTACGTATAAATTAGGTCATACTTCGCTTTCAGCAACAACTTGGTTTATATTTATTGGAAATTTGACAAAACTTGGAAGAAACAAGCATATAATGAACTGCTTTGAAAATCATTCCCCAAGTCCCTTCTAATGAGCAATGTTAAGGAGCTGAGAAGTACTTGAAAATGGGCAGTGGGATGGGGAGAAATTGTAGGATGCGGAGAATCAAGAAAACAATCGGCTCCCAAACTCGAACTCTTCAGATCCTTGTAAAATCCCCTCAAGGTTACTTAAAACAGCAGAACATTTCCTTTTACTTCAGCAAGAACTCTTAAGGTAACTACCATCACATTCCAGTGATTATACTGAAAAATCTTTTCCTTAAGTAGGTAAAAGAAGCAGGCAGGGATGCTTTCAGAACCCATGTTTCATTAAAGAGACACAGTCATGAAGCCTGATTCTCAATCGACACTGGACATTTATGACACATATCTACATCCATAATTTATTGTGCTTAAACAACTCTTCCCCCTCTGAGCCACAGCAGACATGCATTACTCCCAATCCCTTGCTTCTACACAGGTCAACTTGACCAGGAAATATACTGCAAAACAGGGGTTAACATGCAACACATACTAGGTAGCTGTTCTTGCATCCTCAATTTCCATTATTCAAAGTCTCTCATTAAATATTCTATATTTTTAAAAAAAGGTCAATAGTTCTTTGTGGGTGCTAACTTGCTTAACAGATGATGTTATTTAACACCAGTTTGATTGCTGGCCAGGCAAATTACAGTGACTGTGTGTTCTCACCCACAGATGCAGTGAACGACACATCACAAATAAACAGCATTCATTATTCTGCACAATAACTACTGTGACCCGGCCTCCCTGCACAATGACACAGTTATTGTGGCTGTGACAGCAAGATCCCAACTAAGAACACAATTAGCATCTATTGCAAGAAAGAATGTTCTACATTGTTCTTCAGCATTGAGGTTTAAAGAAGAGGGAGGAGAGTTATTGTAGAGGCAAGCTCACAAAACAACGATGCTCTATTAGTGCCCAAGCTTGTAGTGGAGGAGGGGGGGGGGGAGGAGCGGAAGCACGCACATCCTCCTCACTCTTCACTATGTAGCTAAAGAATCATAAAAGAAATTACTTTTATAAAGAAGAAAATGAAAGAAATTTTTAAAAGTTAGTTTTATCTTTTACAATCAATTAATTTAACTAATTTTTTTCATATAAAGATGTTGAATTATTTGAGAGACTCAAAGATGATCAAAATGACCATAGAAAGAGACAATTTTGCCAAAGGAGAAAATAGATAAACTACTGAACAATAGCAATGAAATTTTTCTACATTCCTCCAAAGTTCTATTTATAAGAAAAACTGGAATTTAATTAAGGTAAGTACCAGCATGGATTTTTTTTTCCCCATTTAATTCCAGTCCCCAGAATTGCACACAGTTGAGCCCTAAAATAATAATGCACTGAGAAAAGGTATCATGCTTGGCAAGGTTTTCTTTCCCAAACAGCTTACGTTAAATGCCTACCAGCACACTGAACAACTGCATGCTCTGAGTTCTACTGCAACTTCCTTAAGCCACTCACCATCTCTCTCCATATTACCACTACCTGCTATTCAAACTGCACCAACACAGGCAGCAAAGCTGCCCTCAGCCAGACTGAGTGAGCCCACCACCAAAGCTGTCAGTCATCACTTTAACTGTGTTGCTCTCATCCACTCAATTCCACAGTGGCTTCTCATTCATCCTAAGATCTGAACAGTACTTCAGATCATCTCACTGTTTCCCTTATCCACTACTATGCATATGCCTACTTTTACAGTTTTTCTGAAACTACCATATTAAAAATACACTCTTGGGCTGGGGATGCTGCTTGCCCACTAGGTGGTAGTGCACTTGCCTAGCATGCAGGAGGCCCTGGTGCCACAGCACTGCAAAACAACAACAAAAAACACTACTCTTAGTTTCTGTTAGACTTTCTACTGTCTCCTGGCCTGATAAGCATTTTCCACTAAAATGAATGAAGTACCGTACTAAGTTGCAGACGAGAGTCAAAGTGCTTAATGGTCTACTTATTTACTTTCTATACATCTTCAAAGTTGCCTAACCTAAATTACAACATCTGTGTATTTTTGTTCATCATTGTATATCACTAAGCTGTGAAAAACCCCATAGATTTGAAAAATGACAATATGAAGAAAGTCATAAGAAAAGAGGGGACAGGACAGGTTTAAGAACCTAAAGTTCTTTAATTACCCCCTGTGAAAATTATTCTGTGACAATAAGAAAGTTCCAAGAAACTATACATTTCTACCAGTCCTTGACCATCTTTGAGCCTAAATTCATAGTAAATACAAGAAATAGCAGGTAGAGGGGCACACCTCTGCAATCCCAGCCACAGAAGGCTGAGGCAGGAGGCTCGCAAGTTTGAGGCTGACCTCAGCAACTTAGCAAGACCCCGTCTCAAAATGTAAAACATAAAAATAAAAGAACTGGAACTAGAGATGTAGGTCAATGGGAACGTGCCAAACACCCCACTACCTATCCCCCACAAAGAAAGAAACTATTCAAATTTTGTTGATTATATGTATGTGCACATAATCAAAATCAAACTGAAGTGATAGGACTTAAATTCATATAGAAAACATTAATTGATCTAATTAAAACTTTCACAATAACTCTCAAAAGGCCAGTACTATACTAAACTAAAAAAAGTTCGAAAATAAGGCAACATTTTAACATATTCTGTAGGCAAACCATTTTCACACTTTTTCCTCATTATGAAGACAATTCAGTATCTAATACACCTTGACACATAGTGCATACTCAAAACTTTGGCCAAGTTAACTCACATCTCCTTACTTCAAACCATCCTACCATTCCTACCTTGAAACCTATATAATTTTGCCCAATTGCTTAAAGTAACTATAAGTTAGTATAATATTTGAAGACAGGAGTTTGTCCGGACATTTCAAATCAGCTGAGAAGCTTAGTGCAGATATCAACCTATAGGAACACTTCCTTAAAACTTCTAAGTAACTTCTAAATTATTGAACTTTATCAATCTCATAGTCTTGTGACCTCCAACTAAATGATTTTACATCACTAATGGCTAGGACCTGAGACTAAGGTAACCGACCCATCAAAATTAAACAGGAATCACTGTCTAGGATAAGCTGGTTCCCATGATGCTGCACTGCACAAATAAAATGAAGGATCATGCCAAACCCACCGTTGGCAATTAATCACAAAGAAGGCAATGAAGCTTCTTTAAAAGCTTGAAATGCCACTATTTTTTTTTTTTAATTGAAGAAATAGTTCACAATCACTATCATGTTTAGCAGAAGTTCTACACACTCTACCATCAATAACATACGCCTCTGAGCTGCCTGGTTCAGTGGGAAGCCCTGGAGGGCAGTATTCTTACTTCTTCTAGTGGCTTCTCACAGTAGGCTCCATTAGTTACTCTAGCAAAGCAAACCTGATATTCTCTATTTCTTTTTTCCCCTTTCTTATCATAGAATAAGATCCTAAAAGGCAAAACTCTAATGTGCCACATTCTACTACCTGTCTCTTGAATCAAAGCAGGGGGTCTAAAATCATAGTCACTCCACAAGGATGGACCATCCTGGCAGTGTAGAAAAAAAATCAATCTAAAGCAGCCCTGTGTTTTCTTTCCCAGTTTTTAACAGTTCTGGTAAAATACTCACTAACAGCACAATTTAGGTCTGTTTTATTAAAATGTATAGACTGTTCTCTAATTAATTCATGATTTTCTATTTCCTTGTTCATACCTCTCTTTTCAACTAGCCAAATTTATATTCACTTTCATCATTGACTAATCATCCATGTTTTGCCTTGAGGAGTTTACCACTGATCATTTAAGTCCTATGCAGCCCTGAGCAAAAAAGGAGGAGTGGGGAGAAGTACCACAAATTGATTCTGACATACAATGTTATAGACCACATCCAGAGTCATCAACATTTACCAAGAGATCCCAGAAAAACATTAAAGGTGAGTCACCAGTGGTTACCTATAGAAAATACCACATTGCAGTTCCCTGTCCAGTCATTCTGGGAAATCTGCCTGGCCTCCATGCACTCACCTGCCTTTTTTTTTTTTTTTAATTCAATGTTGTTGTATATATAACAGTATCATGCTTTACAATTCATAATACACATAAAGAGTAGCTTTTTACATATCACTGTTAGTATACAAAGTATATTCATACCATTCATGTCTTCAAACATGCATTTAGGGTAACGATATCCCTCTCATTCTACCATCTTTTTTTTTTCTCCCTTTATACCCCCTTGCTCCCTACCTTCCCTTCCCTCCCCATTGACCTTTCTAGTGTTCCTCTAATCCTCCTATGCTCCCCAACCCAACCCCACTGTGAATCAGCCTCCTTATATCAGAGAAAACATTTGGCATTTGGATTTTTGAGATTGGCTAACTTCACTTAGCATTATATTCTCCAATTTCATCCATTTACCTGCAAATGCCATTATTTTAGCCTCTTTTATTTCTGAGTAAAATTCCATTGTGTATATATACCACATTTTCTTTATCCACTCATCTACTGCTTTTAAAAATTGGTTTCTCTGTTCACGTGAGTAGGCACTCACTATCTTAGCTGTAAAATACCAGATGCCACATATACTGAGTTGAATAAAATATGATGACTGCTCTCCACTCCTTCCCACTCCAATTTCTAAAGAAGAACTATTATTGCAGAAGACAAGCAAGTGAGCTGCAGAATTCTATACCATACTATAGGAAGAGCAGTAAAAGCACTCAGAACAAAGTGATGAGAATGATTCAAGTCTTCACTAGAAGACATTAAGTTTAAAATGGCTCTTGAAGATTGAGGCATTTACGGGAATACAATGCCGTTTTAGCTAGAGATAGCACATGTGAACTGACAAAGGCACAAAAGGGCAGTGTACAGTCGGGGAATGGTTAATATTCAGGCACAGGGCATATGAGAGAAGAGCTAGGTCTGTACAGGTTGGTGACATTGGTTTCTGCCCTGTTTTATACATGGCATACACATTAATATACAATTAGTATTTTGACTTTGAGAAGAAAAAAGACATGATTAGATATGTGTTTTATGACAACATACATAAGCATGTAAACGATTATGTAAATGGGCCGAGACTGATGACTGGGAGACCTGTTAGGAGGCTTCTCTGGTGAGACAAGACAAGGTCCTCAACTAAAGCACAACACCTGGTGAGAACAAGTCCCATAAGCCACAACTGAGAAAAAAGTGGAAATATCCAGGAAGCCAATGAATACAGTGGAGAAAAGGAGAGAACCAGAGTCAACGACATGGTCCCCCAGACGCTGATGTCACCCACTAAGATAAAAAACATGAAACACAAGGAGGGAAAAAAAAATGAGTTCAACTAAGTTGGTTACAAGACAAGCCTAATGTGCTGAGTCTGGTACAGAGTTAGAACTCAGGAAACAGGGCTAAAGAGATTCAGGGGACATCAACTCACAGGTGTTGGATGAAGGTGGAGCCACAGGCATGAAGGAAATCCCATAAGGGGAATGTTCGGAGGGAAAAGATAAAAGAATTAGGGAAGGAATAATTAATGAGAGAGAGAGATCAGTAGAAGAAAACTGATAACTCAGAAATAGAAAGCTGAAAGATGATGGAGCTCAAAGAACAAAAATGACTAATGCAGAAGGGCTGACAAGGGAGCTATGGCCAACAGTGGCAACCACTGCAGAGAAGTCCTGTAGGAGGAGGACAAAGACAAAGGTTGTGGCTAGGACAACAAGGTCCCTGAGGAAAGCAGTCAACAGAGAAGTGTTAAGAGTCAAGCACACAGAAGATGAGGAAGCAGAAATCTCTGAAGAGAGATATGGCTGACAAAGCAAGGAAAAGTGAAACTGGAGTTTGAGGAACAGAGGCTCAAGGAGAATGAGATGGTTTTTTAAGACCAAGGAGACCTGCATATTCACAGAAGAGGAGAATTAAACCAGTGGAGAAAAGAGCAGCCTACAGAAAAGGGCAGGCACTGAAGCAAGATCCTGGAGACCAGAGGCATGGGACAGAGACGAGCTGCAGGGAGCAGCCTTGGAAAGTGGGGTAGGGGATTTCCTCTCTCCCTCGGGAAAGATGGAACAGAGAGAACACAGGGGATGAAGGTCGGATTTAAGGCCCCTTTTTTCTGTAAATTAGGAAGCAATAATGACAGTGAGAAGGCAGATGCTGGAATAGAGAACCTCATGTAGGAATGGCCACCACAGGAAACAAGAAAAGCTAACCATGGAAAAGCAAGGATTGCCAGATGAATCGGGTTAGCATATCTCTGGAACAAAACTGATCTCAACATGTAAGCCTCAATGAAACATTTGGAAACATTTTTAAGTGTCTGTTTTATGATTCTGTAAAGGGTCTTACGGGTTCAGGTTTAGATAGTCATGTGTGGTGATGTCCAAGGACTTAAAAATCATAATTAAGAAAAACCAACAAACCCTAGGGAGTGAAGGTAAGCTGTCACTGTGAATTCTAAAAAGATGATGAATTCTAAAGATGATAAGAACTTAGTAAGGAGAGTCCAGATGGGATCTGGAAGACTGCATTCCATGTCAGAGATGACAGCAACAGGCTTGCACAGTGGTCAGTAAATGTTTTCTGTAAAGAGTTGGCTAATAGATATTTTAGGCTTTGCTGGCCATGGAGGTGTCCGTCGCAACTACTCAACTCTGACATAAGAGCTTGAATGCCACAGATGACATGTAAATGCTTGAACATAATTATATGTCAATAAAACTTTATTTATATACACTGAGTTGAATTTAATAAACTTTCCGTGGGTCATGAAATTATTCTTTTGACTTTTTTTCAACTTTCAAAAAGCACAAAAGGCCTTCCTAGCTGATGAGCAATATGACAACAGGCAAAAAGCCCGATATGGACATAGTTCGTCAACTGGAGCTAACATACATACCAGTTTTGTGATAATTCACTTGGAAAAATGCACAGGGCTAGAACTACATTGCAGGGGTATGTCAGGTATTCAGACATAACAGTGAAGGCTGATGGAACACTTCTTTACTGTAATTCCCCATGTTACATTGTCATAAAACCCAACCAAAGACTAAAAGGACACTGGAGTAAGAATCTAGTTACCTGAGCTCCTATGTCCATCCTGCCATGGACTAGTTTTGATATTTGGAATAAATCATACAACATCTTAATGTTGCACTGTTCTCAGATGGAAAAAAAGGTAGTTTGTGGGAGGGCAATAAGCAGGACTACAGTGAGTACAAGATGAAAGTCTGGAACGAGCATTTGCAAACTATACAGTGTTTTTAAAATGAACATTTCTAGCTGGGCACAGTGGTGCACGCCTGTAATCCCAGCACTTGGGAGACTGAGGCAGGAGGACTGCCAGTTCAAAGCCAGCCTCAGCAATGGGGAGGCACTTAGCAACTCAGTGAGACCCTGTCTCTAATAAAATACAAAATACAAAAAAAGGGCTGGGGATGTGCCCAGTGGTCAAGTATCCCTGAGTTCAATCCCCGGTACCAAAAAAAAAAAGAACATTTCTACCATATTGTAGCAAAAACACAATCAATCTATGTTCTGAGGGGAAAAAAAACGCTCTAGAAGTTAGGGGGTGGAAAAGAGAATTTGAAGAAGTTTTCCACTTTTCACCTTTCCTAATGTTTAGGAAGTTTAACCTAGTCTTCTTGAATGATGGGCATGCTCTTTATCTTGTTTAGACAGTTTCGTAGACTTCATGGTTCCTCAGATGTTACCAACTTAGAAGCTAAGTAACACAGCATAAACCTTCAACAGTTTGATCAGAACATTTGACAGTTCTCTTATTTGCCCAAAGACCACGTCAAAGGAAAGAAACATCCCAGGTGTCACATTTTTAAGAAATATGGTTTCTTCCAAACCACATGCTCCTAAAGTCATATAAATTACCAGATTGCTGGAAAGGAAGGGAAAGGAAGGCAGGCCAGGTTACCAGACTTTGAATTATCTGCTTTATTCCTTCTTTATGCAACAGGTATGCAAGCCTCAATTCCAAGCCACACAGAGGAACTCAACTGCACAGCCCTTTACAAATACCAGTTACAGAATGGTCTAAAATCAGTGAAGCTACGAAAGACCTTTAGTATTTTTTTTTTTTTTTTTTATTCTCCAGCAAATCAGCAGGAAGTTTTATCTATACAACAGCATTTTGATTTATGCCAGAAAACTCCAGGGCAGGAAGGTTTTTTGGTTCCATAAACCATTCTCTCCGTGCAAACTCCCTAGGTCATCATGCCAGACCTTTACATACCTGGAGCCTACAGAAATACCTGGCACAGAGAGGCTCTCAAATATTTGGACAGATTTCAACGGGAGAATTAAAGAAAAAAAAAAAAAAAAAAAAACAAGATAAAGATGGTATACTATAATTTCACACTATAATCTGCCTAGACTGAGACAAAAATTAGCCATGAGATGTGAGTAAGCACTGCTGGCTTGGTGCAAAGTGGAGCAAGCCCGAGAGCAGGAGCATATGGTGTGCTTCTTTTTTTTTTAGGTGATAATTTTTTAAAATTTTTTATTATTCTAATTTTATACATGATTGCAGGGTACATTTCATTTCATATTGCATATAAAGAGCACAATTTTTTAAGTTGCTGGTTTTATATAACGTATATTTACAACAATTGTGTCTTCATACATGTATTTTTTTTTTTTTTTTTGGTTTTTTTTTTAAGCTTCTCCTGTATTTTTTTTTATTTTATTTTTATAATTTTTAATATGTACAACTCATAGTGCATATATTTAGTATCTTTTTACATACAACTGTTTGTATACAAAGTATATTCGTACAATTCAGGTCTTCAATCATGCATTAAGGAAAATGATATCCGTCTCATTCAACCACCTTTTTTTTTTTCTCCCCCTCCCTCCCCTCTTGCTCCCTCTCTTACCCTCCTTTCCCTTGACCATTCTAGTGTTCCTCTAATCCTCCTATGTACCCCCATCCAACAATACTTTGAAATAGCCTCCTTATATAAGAGAGAACATTTGGTACTTGGATTTTTGAGACTGACTAACTTCACTTAGCATTATGTCTTCCAACTTCATCCATTTACCTGCAAATGCCATTAATTTGTTTTCTTTTATTGCTGAGTAAAATTCCATTGTGCGTATATACCACATTTTCTTAATCCACTCATTTACTGAGGGACATCTAGGTTGGTTCCACAACCTAGCTATTGAGAATTGTGCAGCTACAAACATTGAGATAGCTGTGTCACTGTAATATGCTGTTTTTAGGTCCTTTGGGAATAGACCCAGGAGTGGAATGGCTGGGTCATAGGATAGTTCCATTCCCAGTCTTCCAAGAAATCTCCATACTGCTTTCCATAACGGTTGCACCATTTTGCAGTCCCACCAGCAATGTATGAGTGTGCCTTTTTCCCCACATCCTCTCCAACATTTATTGTTGCTTGTGTTCTTGATGGCTGCCATTCTGACTGGAGTGAAGTGAAATCTTAGAGTAGTTTTGATTTGCATTTCTCTAATTGCCAGCGATGTTGAACATTTTTTCATGTATTTGTTGATTAATCGTGTATCTTCTTCTGAGAGGTGTCTTCTCAATTCCTTAGCCCATTTATTGATTGGGTTGTTTTTTTAGTGTAAAGTTTTTTGAGTTCTTTATATATTCTAGAGATTAGTGCTCTATCTGATGTGCATGTATTAAATATTTGTTCCCAATTAGTTGGCTCTCTATTCACCTCACTGATTGTTTCTTTTGCTGAAAAGAAGCTTTTTAGTTTAAATCTATCCCATTCATTAATTCTTGGTAGTAATTCTTGCGCTACAGGATTCTTATTAAGGAACTTGGGGCCTAATCCAACATGTTGGAAATTGGAGCTTACTTTTTCTTCTATTAGGTGTATGGCACCAAAACAGACTGGTGGACCAATGGTACAGAATTGAGGATACAGAGACTAATACATATAATTACAGCTATCTTATATTAGACAAAGGTGCCAAAAATGTACAATGGAGAAAGGATAGCCTCTTCAACAAATGGTGCTGTGAAAACTGGAAATCCATATGCAACAAAATGAAATTAAACCTTTATCTCTCACCATGCACAAAACTCAATTCAAAGTGGATCAAGGACCTATGGTGTGCTTCTTGTTGATCCACTATTCCCTACCGCGCAAACTCAAGCAGCACTGATTTCTCCAAAGTGCTCCAGGACCTGATAAATATGGGGGCTAGAAAGTAGTACTCCTACTTTGAGACAGATAGATGTTCGTGGTGCACTTTGCTTGACGTACAGAGAATAAAGAAGATTTAGCTGTAATGTACATATCAATTTCAGGTAGGGAGAAGGGCTAAGAGCCAGAATATGCCCCTACCTGGCAGTCTTGGGAACCATTTAAAAAGGTTAAGTCAGTCATTGTGCCCAAATTTCTCAATCTTCAAATGATAACTAGAAAAACCTACTAGGTTCATTTGAATCTTTTCCTACAGCTTCCATTCATTCAACCCATAAGGACAAATGCAATAATTTAAAATCAGTAGCTATAATACACACACACACACACACACACACACACACACACACCCTCTATGATCCCAGAACACTGTAAATATTCAATATTTAAAATTCTAGTTGAATGAAAAATGTAAAACTCCACAAAAGCATACTTACATATGACCTTTAAGAAACATCTAACAAAAGTTCACTTATCTACATAACTAATATCTAGAGCTAATCGAGGAAGTCATCTCTACACTAGTATTAAGATTTAAAATATACTTGGTTTGAAAGTAATTAAAGGGTAATATATATCCCTGATGACTGGCAGGTAAATGTTTGATAAATATTTGTTTAATGAAAGTTTCAAAATTCCACTATACTTAGTAAGGCATATTATATGCCTTATATGATACTATTTATTATATATGGATCAGAATTTCATCTTTGAAACTGAATTTTAGTAGTTCAAATGTTTCCTAGGTTTTAAGGATTTCTTAATAATTAATATGATGTTAATGGTTATAGTCCATTGATCACAATTTTAAAAATCAAGACCTTTTGTGCTTCAACCACACACTTCATCCTCTTCCCTCAGTGCCATTTCTAATTAGTGGATCCTTTTGTAGGACTTCTCTAACCAAAATGATCTAAAGGGAGAGCTCAAAAATGAGGATCTGAAAGGGAAGTTCTGGAATGTCAACGTGTTCCACTTAATGACTTCTCCAAACTGAGGATAATTTGGCATCTTTAAGGCCACCCAAATCAAATCCAGTGTTATCCTCATAGTGTGGTCTCTAATTTCACAAGTGTTATCCTTATAGTGTGGTCTCTAATTTCACAATTTCATCAGACTTCTCAGCTGCTATTAATAGGGGAGATGAAAATCTAATTTTAATAGATTTAAATAGAAAATCTAATTTTAATAGAAACTACACTTCAAAGGCATGTTTGAAATTCTTTTATGGAAGCAATTTTCCCCTGAGGCCTGCCTGCTACAGCTTACGTCAAACTTCAGGACATTGAAAGTGGCCATAGAACACGAGGGAGGGCCTCTGTGAAAATAACTTAATCCAGAACCCAGGGAAAAGAATGGCCTTAAAATCTGTCACTAATGTGATACTGGCATACAGATTATAGACAGCCCCTTTCGATTGAGACTACAGCCACAATGCAAGCCGTGACCACCAGATGCATCTTACATGAAATCATTGAGAGATGTCACAGAATTGAATACTCTGAAGAAATAGGAAAAATAATCTCCTATCTGAAAACAGTGGAAAATGAGGTTAGTGATCACTAATCAAGTCTTCCTGCCTATCAGTGTTCAATGTGGTGGGAAAGCCAAGTTCAGCCCACTATTAGACAGCACCTCTGAGTTCCCCATTAGAAGAGGAATGAGGTCAAAATTCCAACACTCTTTCCTCTCCAGGGTCTCATGGGCTAAAATACTCTTCTAGTTAGGGGCACAAAACACATGGCTTATATTCCAGGGGTCTCTGACCCACTCACCTTGAGAGGCAGTAGAAAGCAAATATACAAACTGAGAGTTCTGATCAAGGGAAAAACTATTTCTTAGATCTAAGCAAACCTCACACAAAAGATCATTAAAATTTATACAAAAGTCTAAAACAGTAGAGTCTCTTTCCTTTCCCTGCCTAGAACCACTTTTGGAATTTGAAGACAATTACATAATTAGCATACAACATTAAGTAGGCAGACCAAGTATCACCTTGTTAGTATCTGACTTACAGCAGACCTTTAGTACACTTGCCCTCTGTTACTGTCCATCTCTATGTCTAGTGGATACTCTGTGTTTCCACTGCCAAGACTTAAGTATTTTCAACTCTTTTATAGTTGGGGTTAATACAGCTATAAGGTGATCATTAGATGTGAGAGGACCAAGGGAAAGAAAGTGTTGACACTAGACCCTATCCTCTAGGGGAAGAACATCACAGGACTGGGAGTAGCTCCCTCTCTTAGTTCATCTTTCTTGGCTTTCCCAAGTCATCTCCTCAGCCACTATTTTCTAGATGGCACATTTTTATCCTTGTAACTTTTCCATCATTAAGGGAGTAAAACCTTCTAAATCCTTGCAAAACCTAAAGTCTCTTCCTTTTGTCCCCACATTTGGTTTATGTGCTTGGGTACAAAATTATAGTTTGAAAATAACTTTCACTCAAAACTTTAAATATTCATTTTCCATCTAGCATCAGTATTACTTGTGAGATCTCTGAAGTCTGTTACACTGTCGACAACATACTTCTTCTTTGATGTCTGAAAATCAACTAACTAGATGTTCTAGGTGGAGGTTTTCAGTTCCTAGTTCATCCTGAGGACTTCTCTTTCTTCAGCCAGGAAATTTTCTTCTATTATTTATTGGTATTTCCTCTTCTCAACTGCCTATTCTCTAGAAGAGCCCTCACTAAACACTAGAAGCTCTCAGCCCCTAACTCTTCTCATAGGGCCCATCTCTCTTCCTAGGAGATAACTTTGACTTGATTTACATAAGTAGTTTGGCTCTTAGCCCTGGCCATTTTCACTTCATTTCCAAAAAGTTAAAAATAACTATGAAGTTTATTTTTTTTAATTTTTAAAATGTATTTTATTATTATTGCTTGTTTGTTTATTTATGGTGCCAGGAATGGAACCCAGGGGTGTATAATTACTGAGCCACAGCACCAGCTCTTTTTTATATTTTACTTAGAGACAGGGTCTTGCTGAGTTGCTGAGGCTAGCTTTGAACTCACAATCCTTCTGCCTCAGCCTTCCCAGCCGCTGGGATTACAGGTGTGTTCCACAACACATAACTTAATCTTTCTTTTCTTTTCATTTTATTTGTTCTTTTTGTTATACATGACAGTAGAATTCATTTTGAAAGTAATGACAATTTGACTGCCTTTTTTTAACAGTTTATCTTTGTTTTAAAGGTACATTACTGTTAAATCTCAGTCCACAAAATTCTTTATTCCCTCAGATGCTAGTTACCTACAGAACTAACTGATTTTTTTTTGCTTATGCTATTAATTTTTTTTAAAAAAAAATCAAGCAAGATTGGTTATTGGTTTGCTTTAATGAATAAAGATAAAGTTAAGCTAAACAGGTAATTAGTGCAAGGTTCCTCTACATCGGTGCAGGTATTGCCTCTAACTTAAGAAAACCAACAACAGGCACAACATCTATAGGTGGATTATTCCACAAGCAGGTTTCTATGGAAACCTGGACAGGCAGCATCGGGGTGGCTGCAGACCCCAACAGTGCAATGTAAGGGGGCAGAATGCTTTAGAATTTCATCTAATCTGCCTCCGCCCTCTGCTCAGTCCAATGTGGGCATCTGAAATTTCCCCCAGTTGTTCTTCTCAATGAGGCAGAGAGAGCCCATGCTTAGGTCACTCTACCTTCCCTAAGAATACATATCCTGATTTTCTGAGTCTTCCCTGAAGACTACCCACCATTAGTCATCACCTTTAGCACTACTCATGTCCTAGCAATTCCCAGTGCTATAATATCCTTTTACTCATCCAACGTTACTCATCTGAAACCACTGCAAAAATGGAAGATGAAACTGAAACACACACACACACACAACTCCTTGAGATGCAATCTTATAACTACAACAGTGGAGAATACAACTGCAACAGTGGAGAAAAATTAAACTCACAAAAACTGGCAAGTGCATCAAAACTCAAACACACAGCTGGGCGTGGTGGCGCACACCTGAAATCCCAGCAGTTTGGGAGGCTAAGGCAGGAGGATCATGAGTTCAGAGCCAGCCTCTTAGTGCAATAATGAGGCACTAAGCAATTCATTGAGACCCTGTCTCTAAATAAAAATACAAAAAAGGGCTGGAGATGTGG
Source organism: Tamias sibiricus (assembly GCA_025594165.1). Classification (NCBI taxonomy): domain Eukaryota; kingdom Metazoa; phylum Chordata; class Mammalia; order Rodentia; family Sciuridae; genus Tamias; species Tamias sibiricus. Next base: position 24,792,427 of record CM046663.1, read on the forward strand.
CTTAGTGGTTCAGTGTCCCTGAGTTCAATCCCGGTACCCCAAAAGAATAAAAAATTCAAATATATACAACATTACTATATAAATTTTAAAGTTCTCACACATTATAAATAATTTAGGATATCAACAAATCAAAGCCTTACCTTTTCAAAGTAAATTGTTGTGTAGAGGTTGACCACATTTTCAACTACTACTTCTCACATGAAGTCACAAGAAATTCAACATTAATGAGAAAAGCAGAAGAAAGCATTCCCAAGTTTATCTAAGTTAAAAAATCACCCTTTCAAAATGCTAAAGCCTAACCTTACCCACATTCCAAAGAGTTTCTAAAATCACTACTTTACTCAATATAACTTGTCAGATTTCAAAAGAAGCCCTGTTTTCTAAGACAATTCAGACAATACCTTGTAACTTTCCTGTTCAAGGTTACATTGCTCCTTTGCTGAAAACTATTAAAGGCTTCCTAGACCTGTAAGGGTAAAGTCCAGAATCCTTAACAGCCCTGAAAACTCTGCATCAATCTCTAGTTCCATTTAGAGTCACTGAACTCAAGATTTCTCCCTCTTTCCTGCCATCCCAGCCCCACCACAATGGCCTGCCAGTCCTCTCATGTCACTCACCTCCTCTTACTGAAAGGCCTTTCCAAGCACTGTTCCTATGACCTAAGACACTCTTTCACCCTGACCCAGCCACCAGAATTATGGGCTAACTATCTTTTCCCACTGATTCTCAAATCTTTGCTGACACATCACATTCTCAGGGAAGTATTTCTCCACCACCCCTCAGATTCAGTTAGGTCACCTGTTAGAATCATCACACCTGCTTCAAAGCTGAGGAAGAAACAGAATAAGAGTTGCTACATGTGTCATGGGCTCCTTGCATCAGACAGTTCACTCCAAGGCCAGGCGCTAAGCTTGTCCTGCTTTCCTCCATACTTAGCACTGAGCCTGCAGCTAGCAAGTACTCATTTCACTTCAGAACTTAAGTTTCTAATCATCTTGATTAAGCCCCAGTGTTTCAGAAAAAGCCTAGAAATTCTTGCTTAAATTTGACTGTACTTTTTAGAGGTCCCAAGAAATAGGCATAAACATCTATCAAAATAAAACCAATTCCACTGCCATACAAATTAAATCGACCATTATAGTAGTTTAAAAGCAGTAAAAAAAATACTCTGGGGTGAAACAGAGGCACAGCTCCATGGTACAGCACATGCTTGCATGTGTGAAGCCCTGGGCGGTACCCAGCACACACACCCAAGAAAAACTCCTTTAGGAGAAACTCAATAGTATTTTATTTTACTCTTTTTTTTTTTTCTTTTCTTTTTTTGCAGTACTTATGTCCAACCCTTTTTATTTTAAGACAGGATCTCACAAAGTTTTCAAAACTGGCCTGGAACTTGCAATCCTCCTGCCTCAGCAAGGGTATATCGCCATACCCAACTCTATTATTTATTTTCCTTTGTGGGAGTAACAAAATAGCATGTCAATTATAAACTTACTGCAACAACCATTACAGACTGTCATAGTTATTGGTTACTTTAATAAACACCTTTATAATTATGGTAGAAAAGAACAACAAACCAAAAAGACAAAAAAAAAAAAAAAAAAAAAAACCCACATTGAAATACATGCACAAGTGACAAAGGATTGTTTAAGGATAACTGACAAACATATATTCAGATAAGCTGGGTGTAATAGATGGAAACTGCAAATTTCACAGAGGCACAATTCCTAATTATTTTGAACTAACTGCACTAAATCACTGCCAATACTAAAACTAATGCATTGAGGCCATTCAGAAAATAATAGCAAAGATGTGATAGAACTCACAGCTATGACAACATATCTTCAATTTCCAGCACACAAGAATAATATCCAACGTTAGGAGACTCAGCACAAAAACATTAACATGATTCCAAATTGGTTTTGCCAATGAAAAAAGGGAATCTTTGCAAAGCTTACCTAAAATGAACCCTATGGGCTAAGTTTTAATTTTGTGTTCCAGAGGTGAGGGAGCACCTCAAGACTGGAAACATGAGCTGGCAGGGATAGCATCTTGGGCCATGCAAGGAGAGACTGGACAGGTTCCAGGAGACAGGCACTTGATAAGCTTTCTAATGTCTCAGTTCAATCTGTGTGGCTTTTACAAAGGAAAAGGCTGCCTTTAGAGTAATAGTTGAGTGCACAGCTTTCTTTTGCATTGACTAAATTTAGAAGTAAACACTCCATCAAAGCAACTGAAACAAGAATGGGAATAGGTATCACATGAAGATAGAAGAAAAACTCAATGAAGGTGTGGTATCTGTTCACATTTCTTGAGCAAATAACCCTAGAGGAAATGAGAGATGGTCAATGCGAAATATGACCCAACATAGTAACTGTGCATAACTATGCTCTTTGTGAAAACTACACCCACACACCTCAAATGTGACCTGTCCTGATTCAACTATTATGGACATTCAAGTATCTTAAGTCAAGATAAGCTTTTATTAACTGGCCCCAAATTAACTGAGCCACACATTGGGTGTTTCAAATTACTTAGATAAGCTTCTGGATCATTATTTGGTTAACATCCCAGCCTCATGACACGGATTTACCAAAAACTCTAGCTTAGCCTTATTCCAATTTAGGATATCATGTGAGTTAATCCTATCTATGAAAGTCCTATGGGGTTGTTATTTTCCTTTGGAAAAAGTGACAACAGGGGAGACTGAAGATGGGCATGTGATATTTATCTGAAATGCTTGGGACCTGAAGTGTTTCAGACTTTGGACTTTCTCAAATTTTGGAATAGTTTCATAAACATAATGAGATATCTTGGAGATGGGATCCAACTCAAAACACAGAATTCATGTATTTCACACGCCCTTATACATATAGCCTGAAGGTAACTTTCTAAGGTATTTTAAGTAATTTTATGCATGAAAAAAAAAAATTGCATGGTATGGAATTTTCCACTTGTGGTTTCATATTGGTGCTCAAAAAGTTGGAGATTTTGGAGCATTTCAGATTCAGATTAGGGATATTCAACTTGTATATATAGGTCAAAGCACAATCAGAAGAAAGGGAGCAAACTAAGAAATTTGTTTTCAATTTTCTACTATTGTTCAGTAAACTACCTTTCTAAAACTGTTCAGTTTAAGATCCCTAACTCTAATAAGTATTTTCATCTACAGGTAGTGAAAACAAACTTACCCTCTTCCCCTTCCCCCAAAACCCCCAAAATGCCAGAGCCCTGTGGGATCTATTAAACATCCCTCCTTACATTTAACAGATAAATGGTAAGACATTGAGAGCATGACTCGTTTCCAATCATGAAGTTAAGTAGTGCTGAGACACCAGAGACACTAAGTCTAACTACTTGATTTAAAACTCTTTGCACCATGTACATTCAATCAATGATTAGCATTTAATACCTACTATGTAACAGGAACTATTCCAGTAATAGAAAGGGTTACAGCAGGTAACAAAACAAACTTAAGTTCCCCAGCCTCAGAACTAACGTTTTAATGAACATGATTTTTTTGTTTGTTTGTTTGATTAGTAGGATGCCATTTACAATACCAAATGTTCAATGAAAATTGGTTCCTTTATGCATCTAGAATATTTAAATAAACTCAAATTAGTCAATTACAAAAACCAAACATTCAGTGCTTGAAACATGCTTAAAAATTGTATTAAGCATTGCAATTCAAAAGAAAATTGAGGTACAAGCCTCTATCCTCAGATTATGAATCACTGGGGAAAAGGCAATATATGTTAAAAATTAAATAAGAGAAGTTAACAGAAGAGAGTGCCTCCAAATGAAAAACAAACATTGTTAGGACCATCTTTAAAAGATGAAAACCAACCATGATTCTGAGCTTTGGTTAAGACTACATACTCCAATCAGTGCTCAGAAAAAAAGAAAATACTAAAAACAAAAAGAAAGAAAGAAGAAGTGATTGGCCGAACGCTAATAAAACATTGGTAAAACATCAAAAAGAAAATATTATTCTGTGCCATCTCTTGTTAATTTTATACAATCAGACTGTAGGTTTGGAGATGCTAGAAGATTTCAGTGATTTGCTCTCAACATTACTTTCTCTACATTATCCAAAAAAAGCCACTTACGCCATTCAAATATAATAGGAAGAAACCAATATTTAAGTCTTTAATGTCTTAACAAATTTGTTTTATGAATATTTATTTAATCCCTTACAACAAATCTACAAGTAAGTATGAATGGAGAAGAGGCCGAGAACACTTAAGTAATTTCCCTATGCTGATTACTTGATACATAAGACTTTATTAATTATAAAATTTGGAAAATAAAAGTCAGTTTGGAAAAAAGGAAGTTTTGGGATATATAATTTTACAAAAAGTTTAGATTGAAGTCAATTACTATTCTATACCAGAATTGGAGAGTATAAGGTACAATCAGTTTTCTCTAAGAATATATTTTACACCAAAAATAATTATCCTATTGTACCTTAAAAATATATACATACACATTTAACCAATCTGCAAAACCGTCTGTAGTTGCGAAGACAAGATATTTCTTACAACAGTCATAACATGGGTGCTATCTCCCTAAAAAACTAAATCTTACAAAACACCCTTCTTTTCTCCTTTTTTTTCCAGGAGGGCAAAAACAACCTTCTCCAGAAGTGCAGGTTTGGGAGGCGGGTGTGTGGTTCAGTTTTAAAGCATCTGCCTAGCATGCTCAAGGCCCTGATTTCTGTACCCTGAACCACAGAGTCAGCCAACCCTGGACTGAGACTTCTGAAACCATGAGTTCCAAATAAACTCTTTTTTTTTTTCTACATTATTCTTGTCAGGTCTTTTGGTCACAGTGATGAAAAAGCTGACTAAAGTAGATAGCTCACTTACCCCTACACCTAATTTGCAGCCAAGAAATCAGCACAGGCTAGGGCAAAAGAAGAACTAAAGAAGGGGATGTATAACCAGATCTACCCATCAGAGATACTCTGGATCCCCCAACATGTTCTGATAGAATTAATCTTTGAATTTTTGAGTAATTTTATTTTCAAAAACATCAGGGTCAAAAATGAGAACCAAATATCTAAAATCTTTGCTTTCTAATAATCATTGTCTTATCTGAAGATTCCTACTAACATTAAAGAGCAAAAAAAGAGAAAAGTTGTTTATTTTATTTTGTTTTTTAATTGGTACAATAATTGTACATATTTAAGGGTCGAGTGTGATGTTTTAACACACATATATACATTGTTAAAAAATCAAATTGAGATTTAGCATATCCATCATCTCAAACCTTTACCATTCCTTTGTGGTAAGAACATTTTAAATAGGAAGATCAATAGTGTTGAGGAAGGGGATGGAGAGGAAGGAAGGCATGGGGAAGTACTAGGGAATAAAAACTGCAAAATTATGTATATAGGAATACACCACAATCAACCCTGCATATACAATTATAGTGCACTAGTTAAAATAATAATAGAAAACTGGTAAAGGATAAGGAGAAGAGAAGCGAAAGGGAAAGCACTGGGAAATAAGATTCATCAAATTATGTATTGTACATGTACAAATATGGCATCGTTCACTATTATGTGTAATTAAAATGTGCCAATAAAAATTTAAAAATTAAAAAAAAAAAATTTATGCTTTTCACTCCTATATGTTGAAGAGAGTAAAAAGCCTAAGAGACAGGCAGAGGACTGGGGGAAGAGAAGAGTGTGAAACATCAGATAAGTGTCCCTTCCCTCTCATCCAATGGCTCCTAGCTGTGGCAGTGGATCTCTTAGTGAACAGTCTAGGCTGACCTCTCAAGCTAAGAGATGGTGGGTAAGGAAATGATGCAACAAGCCCTCACCATCTTACAGTATTCAAAAACGAAACTGAAATTAAAACAGTGGTTAATTGTGAAAGTGGATTCTAAAAGAATTACACATTCCTTTACTTCAGCAACAGTGTCTGTGGGTCAGGATCCCTGCTAGGAGTTCTGGAGCTGGTGATCAACAAAGTGTCCCTGCCTTTGGGCAATCTGTACTCAAATGAAGGAAAACCACCGGAGTCTCAAAGAAAATGATCAGTAATACCTCTTATTTGAAATTGCTGATTGTCCCAGAGATTACTATAAGTCTAAAAAAAAAAAGAAAGAAAGAAAGAAAATGCTTATTAGAGAATTATTCAAACTTCTAAAATATGGAATACTCACATCATTCGAACTAAGTATTTATACTATGAGTAAAGTTTAAGTTAAAATCGTAATTTCTTATTTATGTAGTACATCTTTAAACAAAAACAAACAAACAAACCAAAAACCAGTTTCACTATGTTTCCTGGGCTGGCCTCAATGGCCTCAAACTTACAATTCTCCTGCTTCAGTCCCCCAAGTAGTGAGGATTATAGGAATTCACCACTGAGCCTACGTGTTATTTCTATTGATTAACTATCATTGACAAAGAACTCCCTTAATTCGAAGCTAATAATTCTTCAACATGAAAGACTAAATACAAATTTCTCCCTGTTCTCTTCTGAAACCACACTACAGTGACAGTTAAATGCCAAGTCTCATATCCACAAGGAAGACTGAACAGGAGAGAAGACAATATCAGATTAAGGAGGATCATAACACCTTAGAGGGAAAAATAAACATTAGGTAACAGATGTGGGTTTTAGCATTCTCTAAAGGCCCATAGTGAGGGAAACCAATAAGATCCTGGAAGGTTTAGCAACTGCAGATGCAAGGTACCACAAAGGGTAATGAGTTCTATGGTGAAGCCAAAAATCAGGACGACTGAAAAATCTATAGGAAAATACTTAAATCCTCCAGCTCCATCCCCTGCCCAAGCAATACTTTTAACAAAGACAGGTTTATGTATCTGAATGAACTGAAACAGAAAGCCATTAGATTTTAAGGATATAAAACACAAATAAGCATACCTTCCAAAAAAATAATAAAATAGCAGGAAGACAAAATGAAAACCTGCATACTAGAAGTGAGCCCAATGAGGGCAGGGTATAACATCGGTGCTGTTCACTGTTGTATCTCCATTACCTACAATGGCACAAAGAAGGTAGCTGGTAAACATGCAGCAAAAGCTCAGATGATGAGTTATTAAAATGCCCAAGAAGGTAGGACATCAAAGAAAATCAACAACAGAAAGCAAGAGAGGAAAATATTAAAAATATGGACATCGATCCAGGAAATTTAGTATCTGACCAACAGAAATATCTAGAAAGAATAGAGAAAACAGGGTAGCATGGAGGACTTACAAAGAAACAAGGCAATAATGTTTCCAAGTTAAAAGTAACACTAAATGCCTAACAAAAATTGAAAGAAATTTATCATTTCAAAATACCAGGAATAAAGCCAAGATTCTAAAATACTCATCTTGATTTAGGTAGAAAGATTACAAAGAATGACAAACATGAATGGCACTGGACTGACTCCAATGACAATCCTAAAACTAAAATACAGCAGAATATTGCCTTCTAAATTCTGTAGAAAGTGGTTTTTAATGAAGAAATTAAGCCTAGCCCTAGGAACAATCAGGTATAAGGGTGAGGATGAAATAAAAACAATTTCAGATAGACCAGGTGCTCAAAGCTCACCTCCCACATATTTCACATATTTTCTTTCCCTTCCTACTCCCCACAAAGAGCATGTAAAGAAAGTGTTCCACTAAGAGAAGGGAATATAAAGAAAAGGACATCTTTGTATCTAGGAATCAAGGGACACAACACTGAAGCGGTCAGGGGAATTCCAGGAAAAAGCAAAGGGCCACCCCCCGCACACCACGATGGCTGTTAGAAAGCAACAGACTAAAGAGAGGAAGACAACAGAGGGCACTGCCAGAAGGAACAGCAACAAAACCAAACCCTTGGATCTACATGATCTACATGGTCCGTCTGGAGAGACTGGCAATAAATTAATGAGGAGAGGGTAAAAAAAAAAAAAAAAAACTGTCTTTTTATAATTAACTAAAAAAAAAAAAAAGAGGAAAAATAAAACATGAAAAAATATTGAAAGGCTTGAATGCTTCTATCATAAATAAGCATGTATTCTAAAAGTGGTAAATAGCTACATTGGGAAGATGTGCAGAAATAATGTATAAGGATCATGCTAAAAGTATTAAACCTTCACAATCCAAAGTCAAAAACCAGTAGTTGATGTTTGAAATCGAGAACTTCAGCTAACGGCCATCCAAGATTAGAATTTAAAAGAGGTAAACAGAAAAACCGATAGCTGGGAAATAAAACAGGTATGGGAGGATAAGGGCAGGAGGCTTCTACTTTTCTTATATACTCATAAGAATAATATTTTATAAACTGCAGTCATTATTTTATAAAATCCAAGTTTGTTTAAAAAAAAAGATTTTTCATACAATAAACCTATTTTAGCCTATTACTTCTTGACTAATCATGGGATTCTGAATCTTTGAAGAAAAGCATTTAGTCTGCTAGCAAAAAGAGGTTCTAGATTTATAAAAAATTTACTAAAGGACTAATTTTGGTTTCAAAAAACTAGTTCTCAAAATTCTTTAATCTGAAGTTTAAATAAATCATGCATAAAACCACAGCATGTCAATTCTGCTTTAGCCCCTTGCAGACAAAAGGGAAATTAAGACAATCAGTACATAGTCTAAAATATCAAAAGCACTTACCATTTACTATTATTTATATTACACTTAACAAAAGCTTCTCCTCTACTTTTTCAAAATCAACCATGTATGCAAATAAATTAAATTACAGGTTGCCAAACTGGCCTGGGGTAGCCCAAATCCAGCCTGCTGCTGTTTTTCTAATACTTACCAGCCAAGAACAGTTTTATACTTTCATGGGGGGAGGGTATCTTTACATATACATAAAATTTATCAAATGAAATTCAAATCTTACTGTTTATTTTAAATAATAAAAAGGTTTTATTAGAACACAGCCCTGCTCATTAATGTTTACATCCATGGCTGCTTTTCTGGTGATAGCCAAGTTGAATAGTCATAACAGAGATTGTGTGTCTGCAAACCTAAGATATTTACTGTCTGAATCCTTCCAGAAAAAAGTTTATTGACCCCTAGGCTAAATGACTATAATTCTGAATTTCATTTGACTATTGCTTCAAATTGCTCAACCCAAATTCATATATAAAAGTGTGAATATGATAAGTCCATGAATCAAGGGCTGCATGAATAAGGAGCCTTAGTGGCAGGTCTACGGGACTCTTGAAAAGTCCAGTGGAGTTTAAAATTTTGCTTAGCATTTGAGGTAGGTGGGAACAGAACCAAAGCGAGGGTCTCCTGACAGTGAGATGGTTGCTCTAAGAGATAAGCATCTGGGGCCAAAGGTTTAACCCTAGCACACCTTTGTTCCTCCGCCACTCTTCGACTAGCTGTTATTATTTCATTTTGTTAAAATTCAATAAAACATGCTATTTAATGCCCTCCAAACATTCAAGATCTACTGATATTCACTTACAACTGTGCCAATCCAGCAGTACAGAATAATGGTTAAGGACAGGGTTTCTGGTGTCAGAGAGACTCGGACAATCACTCTGGTCTTCCAATCCTCTGAATGTCTCTAAACTTCACTTTTCTTACCTCTAAAGGTGACCACAGTAACTTATACCTCAGGTGAGCATGGTTAGCCTGACTGAAGGAAGTCAAGAACTTAAGGTAGTCACAGAATTAAGAGCTCAAGAAATGTTAGCTACATTTTGTCTCATGTTCAACTATTTCATAAACATTCATTATCCTTGAAGAGCATCTGAGACAATATTCCCAAACTTCAATGTACCTAAGAATCATGCCAGTAAACTTGTTCATTGCCGCTACCCTCGGATACTCTTATTCTTTAATCTGGAGGGACAGAACCTATGCTTTCAAACTCACTGTGATTTGGATGTAGGTGGTCCATGGAATAGAAACAGTGTTTCTAGGTGATGAAACACATAGGGGAAGTTGAGAGACAAGCCAAAAACCTCACAATCACAACTTTAAGTGGCTGACTATATCAAAAGCATAAGGAGCTGAGCAGTCCTCATGCCTTAAGCTGTTTCTCCCCCTTTATAGCTGTTGGTGTCCTTTTCTTTTACTTAAACCTCTGCTGGGCTCTGTAGTTAACTAATGTTACATACAAAGATTTTTTTTTTCCTAGTTTACGAAGGTTAGGACTTCCAGTTACACATCCAACTAAACACTAACGTAGTTCAGTAAGTTCCACACTCGGACCCCAACAGAATCCCAGTTTTCTATCTTAGAATTCAGCCATAAAACTTATGTTATGAAGACTGACCCAGTTCATTTATTAGCATATTTGCAAAGAGAAAGAAAAAAAACGAAGGAAAAAAAATGTATTCGTATAATACAAACTAAAACAAGCTAAAAATAAGCACAAAACTAGAGCCTATAGTGTGATCCTGATGTGTGATCCTGGTGAAGGGAACTACATGCGATACCTGCACCTCAGGGTGAGGTTTTTTTCAACTCAAGTGTCTATTCTAAAACCAGCAACAAAGGCAGAGCTCAGAGTGGCAAGAGTTGGAGAATGCAAATGCACACGTTCACAATACCTTGCTCCAGTCTAAAGCACAGGGAACGTCTGGCTGCTTCCATCTCAGGAGTCGGATTATCTAGGACGTGTCTACACCACTGCAAAGGATTCAGGGATTTCTCTGATGAGGTGAATGTCTTTGAAGAGCCAACGTATAACCTTAAAAAAAGAAATCTACATTATAGGTATGATACAGGTATACAGATTGCCTCTCTTCTGGGGAAACACGACTCACATTTTGAATACTTCCAAGTACCAAAAGTCATTTTTAACAGGCAAATACCCCCAAATAGAATATGACTCTCTCCAAAGCCTGGTGAGTATTATTTCAAAAACAGTATTAGCAATTTTCCCCTTAACTGTGTTTCAGGGTTTTGGGTACTGAACAGGCACCATGAAGATCTTATGGTATCATTTTAGTATTATTTTACATGTTTAGAAATGAACATTGTCTAACTCTCCTGCAGCAAAATTGTACATGAACCCGGGCTAATGCATGTACACATGACACGGGCCACGAGACAAACTGCTTATGTTTTTTTAAAAAGTAAGTCCAAACAAGTCGGTTAATTCTCTGAACTCTTTAAATATTTCTATCATCTCAAATCTATGCTAAACTTGATATGTGTATTTCATTAAAACTAAAGAAATACCTTTAAAAGTTTGGGGAAAAATTCATTTTCAGCATCTACACCATTACATAGTAACAGGTAGTATTTTTTTTAATACTACCCAGAGGTACCGCAAGTTACAATAAAGGTTTTCTCTCAGTGGATAACCATGCTAAGGTAAACTTATATTTTCAGTGATAGGTTAAATAAAAAAAGTTTGAAGAATAACCAGCAGTTAACCAAAAAAAGAGGGGGAAGTTACCTCCCTGCAATTGCTGGCTCTAGTAACTGACCTTGCTAAACTTAAGTTTATTCTAATTATAAATCTCATTAAAGTAATACTCCCTCAAAGTAACTACAATTCTAATGAGCACTTATTATTGAAATTATGTACTTTAATACTTTCACTATTCTGTACAGAACTTCTACATTTTAGAGTAATTCATAAATTATTCCTGATAGCTAGGAGATATATTATTCTTCAGTAATTTATAGATCAGGGCTTGGCAAACTCTGTAAAGGCCAGCTCATATGTTCAGCTTTGTGGACACAATCCCTCTTGTAACTATTCAACTCTGTCATCCCAGCACAAAAGCATCCTGGACCATATATAAACTAATAAACATGGCTGTGTTCCTATAAACTTCACTTACAGACAAAGAAGGATAAATTTCCCATCATTTTCACATCCTACATTTTAAAAATTTTCTCCATCATTTTAAAATGCAAAAATCTATATTTCCAGCCATACAAAACAGGAACGGACTTGACTTCCCCTAAGGACATAGTGTGCCGACAGGTGAAGATTCTAAAATACATCTCTTTTAATCTATTAAATGGTAATTGCAATATATCATTTTCCTTATAATGTGGTCTACAGTCCTACCTCCATTAAGAGTACACAAATTAGTTACAAATTCATATTCCTGGGCCTCACTGCAGCCCTACTATGACATAGGTAGGTTATAACTCCTGCCATCCTTCCTTGCTAACGGATTCCCAAACTGTCCAGTGCTGGGTACTTCACCCTAGTTTGAACAATCTACTTTGATACTTCAAACACAAATCACTAGGCCATACCCTGCCCCTAGGTTTCTGATTCAGAAATTCTGGAGTAGGGTCAAAGAATCTGAATATCTAACAAGTAGCTAAGCCAATCACAGTAATTCACTGTTGCCCTTTGCCCAGTGACTGATTGAGGCCCCAGTACTGGATACAGTCCCAGCTAAGAAAATCTGAGGGGAAATCATCTGATATGCGTGTGGGCGAATTTTTCCTCATTAATCTAGGAAAGGTTTTTTGGTAGATTCCTCAGAATTTTTTTAACATGGTTAAGCCATCTGTGAATAAAGCCAGGTTTGCTTTTCTTTCCAATCTCAATGTTTTGTCTATTGCCTGATTGCACTGGATAGAACCTCAATGCTGAGTAGAAGAGAGCGGATATCCTTACTTCGTTCTACTATCAGGCACACTATCCAGTATGCGGATTTTTTTTTTTTTTTTTTTTCCAATGAGACCTTTAATCTGCCTAAGGAGGTTTCCTTATGTTCTGCAATTCGTTGGGAATTATTATTAAGAATGAAATGCAAATGTTTTCTTGTCTAAGTACACAGATTACAATGGTTTTCCATTTTAGTTAATATGGTAAGTTATACTGTTTGAAATTTTAAACCAGATACACCAGATTTAAGGGTGAGAGTCTAAATACTGTTCAGGTGACACTTCCCCTTAAATTGATTTATATAATTAAATCCTAATGAAAATCCAAGCAGTATTTTTTTAAAAAATTTTTTATGCAGAAGCTGAACCTAAAATTTACACAGAAAGGCAAAAAATCCTAGGATGACCAAACTCTTTGTAAAAACAAAGTTGGAAAGCTGTCAGTAACTAAGTCTTATGACAGTAATAAGTACGGATTACTATGACAAAGATAAATAGATCAATGGGGAAAGGATAAAATTCAGAAATAGACATAAATAGAAAACCGAATTTTAACACAGTACAAAGAGAATTCAATGAAGAAAGGACAGCCTTTTGAACAAGTGGTGCTGGCACAAAATGGATATCCATCCATATAGCAAAAAAAAAAAATGTTTAAAGTAAACCCTGATCCATACTTCACACAGTATCCAAAATTAACTCAAAATAGATCAGTCAAAAATGTAAAATTTGAAACTGTAAAAAAAACTTTTGTTAGAAACCATAGGTGGGCAAACCACCTATGGTGAGTTTTGCCAACCAATATTTCTTAGATACAATTCTAACACTGAAAGCATGATCCATAAAATAAAAAAAAATTATCAATTGGATTTTTTCAAAAATGAAAACTTTGCTTTATGAAAAACACTAAGAGAATGAAAAAAATCAAACTGGGGAGGAAAAAATTGCAAATCATGTTCCTGATGAAGAACTTGTATGTAGCATATAAAAGAAACTCTGTAAATTCAATAAGTAACCTAATCAAGGGCAAAAGATTTGAAGATGTATTTCACCAAAGAAGACTGTTGGTAGTAAACAGGATATGACAAGATGTTCATCATTTGAGAAATGCAAACTAAAACCATAATAAGATACTACCACATACCTATTAGAATGGTTATAATTAAAAAGACTGGCCATAGCAAGTTCTAATGAACACATGGTACAACTGAAATTTCTACTGCCAGTAGAAATGGAAAATGGTATAACCACTTTGGAAAAGAGTTTGACAGCGTGTTAAAAAGTTAACACACATTCACTTTCTGTTCCAGCCACTTGAGTCATTAAGTATTTATTTACCCAAGAAAAATGAGAGCACATACACAAAGATTTATACATAAATATGCACAATAGTTTTATTCATAACAACCAAATATTGAAAATGACCCAATACCCATCAAAAGATGGGTGCATAAACAAACCATGGTTCTATCCAGGCAATATAACAGCTCTCACACAAAAAAAAAAAAAAAAAAACTACTGACTCATGTAACAAAACAAAATTTCAAAAGCCAGACTAAAACAAACCCATGAAGAATGCATGCAGTATTATTTCACCAATATAAAAATGATAGAAAATGCAAACTAATCTTGAAGTTAAGTAGGATTAGGAAGGAAGGACTACAAAGGGCCACAGTCAATTTAAGTGTTGAACTATGTTCACTATCTTGATCACTGTGAAGGTTTCATGGGCATATTCGTAGGTCTATTAAATTGTACATTTTAAATATTTACAGTTGATATACAAAGTATACTTCAATAAAGCATTTCAAAAATGGTCACAAGGACTGGGAACTGACTCCCATCCCTCAGTATTCCTAAGATGAGAGACTCAGAGCTGCCATCTACCATGTGCTCAAAGAGAGAGAAGCAGAAGCCACAGTCCTAACTGAAATGAGCCACTAATTAATCAACTGTGGTACTTCCTTATCTCTAGACTTCATCAATTTTGCTCACTGTCTGTTACCCACACAATGCATGTCTCTGAGCCTTTGCTTATTCTCAAGTTTCTCTCTGCTACCACCTGAAACTACTGTCTGAGGCACCACTGTCCAAGCAAGACCTCCAGCATCCTATAGGATCCTGTCCATATGTTCTGTTGCTAGGAAACGTCTACCAACCAGCTTGCCTCTGTGTTTCAGATATTCCAACTTTTTTTTTTAAAGTAGTATGTTTTGTTTTGTTTTTTAATATTTATTTATTTGCTTTAGCTGTACACAATGCGTTTTTATTTTTACGTGGTGCTGAGGATCGAACCCGGGCCGTTATTTGTAGGGTAACACCACAGAAAGATGTCCTTAATCTCCAAGGGCCTATGTAAGTAATATAGTTCTTTCATTTGACCACAAGGCTTCACAGCATATTCAAAAGTAGTATTTACTCTGCAAAAGGGGCACTTAGTTGCTAAATAACCTTCTATGCCATATCCACTTACGGGGATTTCCTGCTTTTATACTCCATCATCCAACACTGTTGTCCAGTGCCATGTCTCACCCCTACTCTGAGCTTCATAGAACCTAGAGGTGATCACAGCACTTAGAGCAGAGAATTCAGTTCAAAGTCTGCCTAAGAAAGAGTTCCAGAGAATCTGGAGTCCCAGATTCACTCTATACCACATGTAACCAGCTTTAACATCCTTTCTCTATCATGACCCAAAATCAGGGATTTACTTTCCAAACAGGCTGACCCAGAGAAGCCCTGCCTTCAGGCACACCAAACTCAGCTGAAGGTGGAATGACAGACCTTACTGAACCAAAGAGTAAATGAAAGTCCACATGCTGACTGGCTGGAACCCTGACTGCATTTTTCCCTTTACATTCCTAAAACTGACTGCCTTGCTTATTTATCTCCCAAAAGCACAGAATGCTTATGTCTGAAGAAACAGATGAACCCAAGTGAACATCTAGAGATATAAAATCTGGCAATGGCTACCCTCTCAATCACTGATAAACTGCACCAGTCAATGAGCCCCACCCACCTGGAGCTTTAGATCAACTTTAATACCTCCTTTGGTTATGAACAGACAACCAATGATACCTAATATATGGAATACTCCTATTATATAAAGTGCTCAGATTAAAAAATAAAAAGAACACAGGAGAAAACACAAGGGACAGATGAAAATACCAACACAACTATAACTGATATCATCTAAGAGAAAATATTGCATTCATACACACACAAATATTTTTAAAATAAACAGTTTCTTCACTCTTATAAAATGAAACTAATATAGCAGAAGCAAAAGTGCCAATAAATGAGTTTGGAATATTAAGTTGAAGAAGGGAGAAAATTCCCAGAGTTAAAGGCAGGTCATGGGGGCTGGGGTTGTGGCTCAGCGGTAGAGTGCTGGCCTAGAACGTGCGCGACCCAGGTTCATCCTCAGCACCACATACAAATAAACGCATTGTGTACAACTAAAGCAAATAAATAAATATTAAAAAAAAAAAAGGCAGGTCATGGGATTCCAGAATAAAAGCACCTACAAATGTCCAGTATAAAAAAACAGAAAGACCCCATTCCAAGGTATACATTAGAATACTAGGAATAAAGAAAGCTGAAGAAAAAGGTTACAAAGCTATTCATATTACAGTGACTTAAACAGCTAGAACATAATAAAAATTATTATAAAAAAATGCCTTCAACTATAACAATAAAATGACTGACTTAGATTTTCATACCCAACCCAACTACAAAATTTATGCAAGAGCAGACATTTTCAAATAGCAGAATCTCAAAATATACTTGTCATGTATATCTCCTTTTTCAGAAAGCTATTCGGATTCCAACAGCTTTCATATTTCACTTATTTTAGGTAAAGATAAAGGATTTAAATAGGGAACCCAACATATGCGAGAAACTGAAGAAATTCCCATGACAACAGCACTAGGCACCCAGCCTAGTGAGCAAACACAAAAGACTGGAGAAACGTGACTAAGAGTTTCAGAAGGGATACCACTATAAAATAACTTTCTGAAATCAGATTTAAAAGATTAACAAATGTGTCCAACTTTACTGATGGACACATTTGTGGTTCCACTGGAATGTCTGAGAAAATAAGTTGTGACGAAGAATTTTCAAAAGTAAAGGGAGGGGGAGGAACAAAAGAATTTGAGAAAATAAATGTAGCAAATGCTTAACAGGACTCAGATAATAACAGTTATAACTGTAATCCAGACATTCTATGATTTAAAAGACAATCTATAAAAGCCATCATGGGAAAGGGAAAAGGTTGGGGCAGTTAGAGGGTGAAGGAAAGAGAGCTGTAGTCTTCATTTTCCATTAATTTCCACAGATGTGTAAGACTTTTTAGATATTAAGGCTTTTGTTCATTTCTCAACAAATAGCAAAAATAGGATGAAGTGACACCCGTATGAAAGACTTGGAAATAGGAAGGAACACAGACTGCTGCCTTCTGAAACAAACCTTGCTAAAGGTGTTTGAACTACTTACATACCATGTCATGTATCATTTTGATAAAACTGAAGAAGCACTACACAAATGTATGGCATGAAAACAAAAGTGATCACTTATAGACAAGTCTCCAAACAATATATCCAGGAAAGCCTATTATTTCTACAACAAGGCTGAGGACAGGATTTAAATAAATTTTTTTAAAATGCAGAAAGTTAGAGATCATATAGCTACAAACCCCTTGAGTAAAGATTAGAGAAGCAAGGTAAAACCTGTATCTTTCCTAGATAATTCTAATCTTCTAAGAGATCATAAAAATCACATTACTTTTTGCCATTACCAAGTCAGTAACATTTATAATACCCTATTTTGCCATTACTAGTGCAACAGACTTCCTTGAGACTTAAAAACTACTCTTGCAACATCAGTCTCCTTAATGGTATTGATGGTGAATTGAAATCCAGCAATATTTGAAAACTTCAAAACTCTACAAATATCAGAAAACTATCACTTGAAATGTCAGTGTAATTTTCTTTAACTTTTCTTCAATAACTTCCAAAGCACATGCCTAGAAAGTGTTGAGAGTGTGATCCTGGACCCCTAACTTGGTATACGTGGTGACACTGGGAGATCAAAACTAACATAAAACCTACCTTAATGACACTGAATGTTTCAAATCAAGCATTACAACTGTCATTAAAAACAAAACAAAGCAAAAACCTCAGTTATTTCCCCCCCCGCCCAAAAAAGAAATGTTTGGCTCTAAAGTTATCCTTCTGTAAATAATATAAAACCAATAGCACAGGGAGGAAAATATGTATTTGTAGACCTAACACTAAAAGGTGATTTTTCAACAAACAATTTTAGCAGCCTTCAATACCCCAACTTTTATTTTAAGGAAAGCTAAAATATTAGCATGGATAAGCACAACCAGTCTTGTTCACATGAACACATTTTGATTTCCTAGCTCCTGATGGGATCAAACTAGGCAGCCACTACAAAAACCTAACACAACTAACTATTTAAAAGGATACATGTTATCCAAATTTTAGTTGCTGAACTGATCTACAGCAAATTTTTCCTCTACCCCCTCCCACACCACTGGAAGGATCTAAACTTCTATTTCAGTGTCTCATTGCAGGGTTTCAAAGTTACTCACTTAAAACACACATCTTCATATTTCCATCAAGTCCATTTGCTCCTAGCTAACACTGTGCATTTTCAATTAGAATTGTCAGAAAGTGAAGCACCCTCTGGTCTTTTCACTAAAAATCAATTATGCAAAAAAACAGTTTAGGTGGGCTAATTTAGCTGTGCCATATGTATAGTACAAGGTGTTCAACAGCTTTGATGAAGAACTGGCAATGATTTCAGCCAGCTGTTTGGGGTCTTAATGTTACACATGGAAGATGACTATCTCATTCATCAAATTTCCATTAATTTGTACATATCACCATTTTCTCTAGTATAATTAACAACTTTTCTCCTGTCCCAGTTGGGCAAAATTCCTGCCACATCGCCTTTACAGAAGTCTCAAATTCTGCTAATTGTCACTCCAGTAAACTAAAGCCTCCTTACGTGGCAGTATTTTACATTGGCTAGCATACTTTTGTCTTGGCATTTTCTTATAGAGAAAAAGGTCCTCTTGACTGAGGTATACAAGGCTTGCCCTCTACCAGGGCACTCCACTATCTTCAGAGAGCTGTGCTTTTTCACTCATTTCTCCAAATCCGCTGTGCTTTCCAACAGTGTAAATGAGTATGTTTCTAACTTTTACCATATCACAACTCTGGACATGTGTAAAACTAAAACACGTTTAATCAAGACAAGTAGAGTGCTGCAAAATGCAATGAATTGTGACTTTTTACACTCCACTTCATTTTTTTAAAAAATGCTGGTAAGTATACTAAATTGACATAATGACTCCCTAGTAGGTCACAACTTAGTTTGGGGAAGGGGTTGGATATCAATGGTGTAAACACTTGTCAATCTGTGTCCATACCCTGAATTTTAGTCTGAACTCTTTCAGTAACCATCTGGGAGAGCTCATGTAAGTCGCATCACCTCACAGCTTCTGTCCCTCAACATTGAAATAAGGGAGCTGCAACAGGCCATAGTAAGGTCTAGTATGTAGTTGATGGCTCACACATTGCCACCTCCTACCAATCTGATTTCCCTTGCTTTACCCAGGTATTTCTGAACCTGTGACACTGGGGCAGACACACAGATCTTTAACATATCTTTCATAAAGATTAAAATATCATCCAGTCAAACCAGGTCCTTCCTATGTATGCATCAAGATTTTAGTCCTTTTTAAAAAAGCTTCTTGTTTGCTTCTGACTCTCAGAATTTCCCTTTATACATTCTAGCCAACCATCATCTAAAGAGATAAACTGTTAAATTAGTAGTACAATAACTGAGAAATCAGTACAGGAAGACATAAACTTTTACTATAGGGTCATAGCAACTGGACCTAGGAATTAAAAGTTCTGGAACTCTTGTCTACCTTTCTGTAACATTTAACTCTAGCAGCACTGTGCTAAGATAAGCAGGCTGTGTTAAAGCAAAAGTAAACACTTCAAACTCAATTGAGATAAATATTTAAAATAAAAATTTTTTGTTTCAAACCTTTTTGAAATTAAGAAGAACAGACCTTTCTCCTTAAACTTGTGTGTGTGTGTATGTGTTACTAAGATTTAAACCCAGGAGTACTCTACCACTGAGCTATATCCCCAGCCCTTTTTATTTTGAGATGGGGGTCTTAGTAGTTGCCAAGGTAGCCTTCAACTTGCAATCCTCCTACCTCAGCCTCCCAAGTCCAAGTCACTGGGATTATGAGCATGTAGCATGGCATCCACCTTTGAACTTTTTTTTTGGAAGATAACTACTTAAAGGTTAAATAATTGTTCAGGAAAAAAAAAAAAAAAAAAAAAACCCTAAGAGAACTAATTGGTTCTATGACTCACAATATTCCATGTACACATAATTCTAAAGCCAAAGTTTGTCCAAGTAGTCAATAAAAGAATAGTATATTCTAAGGTTTTATCAGAAAAGACATACTTATTCAATGACCACTACATTTGTAAACCTCTTTCCTGAAGACATTTTAGCAGTGAGTACTATTCTAAAAAAATTATCAAATACCAATGTTTAACTCATTAGATGATTTCATAAAAAGGCATGAATACTAGGTGATACAGCTAACAGTAACTTGTTCCATAATACTGTTATTTTAACAAAGATGTAATTGTTATATGAAGAGGTGGAGCTACTTTTACAAAGATGTACAGATGTTAGACGAAAGTGTAAAAAATCTGGTATGCATATATTTGTATATTGATTTGGATAATTATATTTTTATCTTGAAGGATCTACAGAGTGTTAACAGGATTAATTCTGAGTCATGATAGTAGATGGGAGAAAAGAAAATGAACTTTTACTTGTGACTTGAAACCCACTTCCAGTTTTAAATAGTTTTCAAGTAACAGAGTACTATATATCCTCTCTAGTTGTTTCTTAATATGCAAAGGAAATTTTTTTAAGAATTGCCATTTGAAAACAAATCAGGGAATCCAACTGAAAAGCACTCTATCACAGGATAATTTGAGACATGTACAAATCTGCAGTAATAAAGGAACTTTACAGTGCTTTGCAAGCATTAACAGTGGCTTAAACTTTAAAAATTAAACCCCATTGATTACTTTTTTATCAATACGCCAAAATGTTGCAATGCAAAAATCAATGTATAAAATATTGTAATGAAAATGTTTCTGTTCATCAGTTGACCTTAAATTTTTTTAAGCCCATGCCAATAACCTTAATTATCCCCTCCTTGTTTTTCTACCTGGGATCTATTCCTGTTTGTTTTGAGCAAGATAATCTATAAATAGTGTATCGTGACTATAGAAACATTTGTAAAGCATCAAAGAATTTATTCACCTACATACTTGAACCTGCTTCAATTTATATTTGTCTCAAACCATTTGAAGAATGAATGTTAATCCCACTAGTTTTTTAAAAGTTATTTCAATGCTATTTGAACAAAAAATAAATAAAAGCCTAAATATAATTTACTAAACTATAGTTAAAGTCCACTGAAAAATAGAAAATATTAGATTGGCTATATACGTACTATTACTAATCAAATATTCTTACTAAATATAATTTTTAAAACATGCTAATATTTTTAAAGTATGTGATTATTCTCCTATATCACTATCAAAAATACAAACAGGCTTATTTCACTGTCTATGTATGCCATCATCAAAAAAGGCCAAGTAGGGACCAACTTACTCAAATAATTTGAAAGTAGGATAAGGGATTACAGTCATTATTAAAAACCTAAGAATCATCAAGAGACCATTTTCTAGTACCATAATCAGACAATTAGTATAAATAAAGTCTGGGCATTATAACAACAAAAATAAAGTGTAGGTTTTTTTTTTAAAAAAAAAAAAAATGTCTTCAAGTTCCAGGAAATGTTGTTTGATTTTTACAACTTAAGCTATCTGCACAGCTGCCAAAAAGTATTAAAGAGAATGATGAATATGTCTATGGAAAGGCTGATTATAGCTCTAGATGTTTTAATCCTTGAATCAAACCCATTGGCTAATGTATTTTACAATGATTTGTCACATGAAAGTGTAAATGAAAAGGAACACTGGTTCCCAAGAGGAAATCACTAAGGTTTTCCATCTCTAGTTTTCTTTCTGTACAATTATGCAACAGGAACACAAAGTTAGGAAAATCCAGTTTGGAGAAATATGAAAGGTCCTAGGTAAAAGGACCACAATTCTTCTTCATGCCACTGCTACACAGAGGAGAACGCTATTAACTTCCTCCCGCCGGGCGCGGTGGCGCACGCCTGTAATCCCAGCACTTTGGGAGGCTGAGGCAGGAGGATCACGAGTTCAAAGCCAGCCTCAGCAATGGCGAGGCACTTAGCAACTCAGTGAGACCCTGTCTCTAATAAAATACAAAAAAAGGGCTGGGGATGTGACCCAGTAGTCGAGTGCCACTGAGTTCAATCCCCAGTACCAAAAAAAAAAAAAAAAAAAAAAACAAAAATAACTTCCTCCCATGAACCCAAGCTCCACCTTATCCCTCTATATGTCTAGTGGCCAAGGAAAGCATACAGAACCAAGAAAAAGATGTGGTGATTGAATGACCCTTACTCTGTGAACGAGCATCAGGAAAAACACCTAATAAAGGAATTTGATAACTGCCTCTGCCAAAAATTACTAGCTCATGGAAAGTAAACACAGCTAACCAAATTTCAACTGAATTAATGTTGTCAGTGTCAAATTTTCCTATAGCCAACTATAAGTTTCCAAAAAATAAGAAAAGGAAGTTTCTCTAATCGCAATTTTCTTCTATCTATAGTTTAATTCTTAAAGTTCCTAGGTAAAAAGTGCCTTCAACCTGCTCACTCTATTCCCAAAAAAGCCTTCATTGTTGACACATTCTTGATGGAAAAGCCAGGGAGGTCAGCAGATGTAAAGCAAGTCAGTCTAAGAAAAAAATCATCATCATCAATGAAAATGCAGCGAAAGAGGGCACAGTCTGCCCAACTTAACTGCAAGAAGGAATCTCTAGGAAGAGATCCATCACTAGGCGGCTTCGGATGCCACGAGGGACAGTAAGCAAATCCTGTCCAGCATTCTTTTGGAAGGAAATAAGAGTAACAGTCGCAGACACAAGCCAACCCCTACCCACTACCACCTGGCTAGCAGCCCTCCCCCACTACACACCCACCAGAATGGAGCCGCAAGACGACAGGGATTTTGCAGTTAACCCTAACGATGAGCTTGGGACTCAATAATCAGCAAAAAGCAGAACACAGGCAGATGATCGAGGGGACCAGTTCATCCCCCAATGGGCCAATCTGAGCTATGAGAAAACAGGTTTCTGCCTTCGTGAAAACCCTCATCGCCCAGCTTGACACCTGCTAGGTCATTCGGTCCGCGGACTGCGGGGAAGGAGGTGTTACCGGCGATCGCCAGGTTCCCCCCTCCTCCCACGCCCCCTTGCGCTCAGTTTCCGGGACCTCAGAGGCCCCGGTTTTGGGGAATAGCACGGAGCTGGTCAGTACCAGGTGTAGTCGTCCTCGTCGCGCCAAGCTGCTATGCTTTCCAGGTCTAGCGGCTCCACCTCGTCCAGCAGTGTGGGGGGCGGCGAGGGCGGCACGGCGGCTTCCCCCGGCGGCGTCCCCGCGCCCCCTGGCTCTGAGCTGCCGCCGCCCGGGCCAAAGAAGCCCGCCGCCGGCTTGAAGTAGACGAAGGGCGCCTCCGAAGGCTGTGCCAGGCTGCAGAGCAGGGAGGGCGCAGGGCTGGGTAGGCAGTAGGTTCCCGGGAACGCAGGGCTGGAGCCACCGCCAGTGCTGGCGCCCCCGGCGCCTAGCGCCAGCCCAAGCCCCAGGCCCCCGGGGGCAGTGGCGGTGGTCGCAGAGGCCGGGGGACTCCGCGGACCCAACGGGCTGCAGGCCCCGGCCGGGGGCGGCGCGGACGGCGGCGGCGGCGGCAGCAGCAGCAGGTGCGGGGCGGCGGCCGCACTGGCCGCCCGGCTACGCAGCTGCTCGTTCTGCTTCTCTAGTTTGCGCACCAGCTCCTGCAGCTTCTTCACCTCCAGCTCCGCGTTCACCACCGGCCCCGAGCCTGCTCCGGAGCCGCCCCCCGCCGAGGCGCATTTCACCTGCTCCGCCATCATCGTGGGCCCCGAGGGCGCCGCGGCCCCCGCGGGTGCGAGCCGCCGCGCCGACTCCTGAGGCTGCGAGGAGGCTACGGTTCCTGTGCCGCTGCCCCAGTCCGGGGAGCCGAGCACGCTGGGACTGAGAAGCAGCCGGCAGTTCGCATCAGCACCAGGGCCCTGACTCTGGCCGAGGCTGCCGCCGCCGAGCTATTCTGCACATGCTCAGTGCGTCCCTCCAGTCCCCTGGGCGCCGCGGCGGCTCCGGGTTTTAGCCGCGGCCCCGAGGCGGGGCGCGGGCGCCGGGGGGGCGGGGCTGGGGTGGTGGAGCGGCCTGGGGCCGAGGCCCTGCGGAGGTGGGCGGGACCTGCAGCGGGGACCCGGGCCTGGCCACGGCGCCCACCCCTGCCACTTGCTCCCAGGTGCCTGATTGGACTTGACCTGAACTTTCCCGCCACCAGCACTTCCTCCCTGCTGCCGAAAGCGCACTACGCAGATCACGGACCCAGGGGTGGGGTTCTAAAAAACCGCGGCAGGTGCTTGCAGTGGAAGAATGTATCCTAGGCTGGGCCTTTGGTTTGCTCTCTTCTGGAAGCACTGTCAGGCTTGATAACAATAGTTATTAGTCACGAACTAGTGAAACCTGTAGAAAATGGAAAGGCTGGGGAACGTTGTCCTAAGAACCAAAAAGTAGACACATAGACGTAGCCTTTGGTGATGCAGAAACAAAATGGTGGAAGAGAAGAAGCCCGAAGAGAAAAAGGAATAACTCCCTGTCACTAAAGAGAATGATCAGCTGCTAAAGACTCGAATGTTCACTTCGGCTTATTCTAAAATAGTCAAATTTGAACAATTCCTACCAATATTTGTCACTATAAAATGAGAGTTGGTTTTTCATACTCTATCCATACATTTATTAGACAAAATATCTTTGAGCACTTACTTTGAACCAGACATCATTCTAAGAACTGGTCATACAAGCAATGAACAAAACAGGCAAAACTTAATCGTTACCGGGAGAAATGAGCAACATTGTTTAACACTCCATCTGATAAATAACGTACACGCTATTAAAGTCAGACTTGCTGGGTCAAAAACAAAACCTCAGAACTTCATACTCTGTAATCTCACCTGCAAGGCTGCTATTTCTTACCTTTCAGAAATCATGGGCAAATCTCCCCCCCCCCCCCCCAACAAAAGGCTTTTAAGCAGTAGATTTGAATCGAGTTTAATTCAGTTAACGTTTACTTAGCATTTTAAGTGTTTGACACAGTCAGAGAAAAGACTGACATTTTATTATGAGAAAAGTTCACATTGCTGATTCTCATCCTCAGATGATATAAACTATCTTGTGGATGTCCTTGCTCAGGGACTGAACATACCAATCTTTTGTTACAGTGTACTGAATCCTCCTTGAACTGTTAACACATTGTATCTGTTGGCTTTAGATTTGGCTCCCTGACTTCCTGCTCAGAAACATTTGTGTGTGTCTTCTCAGATGCCCATCTACATGTCTAGCTTATGTACACACAGGGTGGGTGTTCTGCATTTAACCTGCTTGGTGAGAGCTCCAATAAATTAGATTAACCGGTGTGGTAACTACCTCGAATCTTCCTTACATGGGGCCCTAGCTTGGTAGTCTACCACCAAACCACCTGTATCTCCCTTCACCTTTCCAAGTTTCCTTCTATCTTTTGGATATGTTGGTTATTTCTAAAACCTGGAGAAGTGGAATGATACTACTGAAAGTCCTAAGTAAAGAATCTATTGAAGGTTTTTTCCGCATGCTCAGTGGCAGATGTGGGTAGCAGTATCCCTGCAACACAAAGAAAGGGAGACGACAGACACAATGAGAACAAAGAGCGGCTGGGTTCCACATTAGTGAAAGAAATTGGGAATAGGCACATAGTGAGGACAACAAGAATTAAGATGTAAAGAAAAGCAGTCATTTTTACTGCAAAATGTATACACTCTAAGGAAGGAGAGAAACAGCCCTCTCCTCCCCCATTTACCCAGTATGGTCAATAGAATACATCCCAGCAACTAGAAGTCAAGCTTTGGAACTGCGTTTTCTAATTAACAATTATTATAAATGTCTTCCTTATTTTAAAAGAAAGCACTCGTTGAAATTTAAACATAGAAAAGAGGGGAAACATTCTGGTTTATGTTTCTATTCTGCAATATTCTCCTGAAAAGACAAATTTGCCCTATTCCTGCTTTGAAAGTGTGAAATAATTCATGTTCGGAAAAATTTTTAAATCATTACTTTCTATCAAAGCCCTCTTCCTCCACCCCTGAAGAAGTGTGTATATACACATACCAAAAACACTTAAAATACACCCTGATTTTAAGCTGGTATCTCCAGGATGCAGTCCCTCTAATGCATAATTAAAAAGGTTGATGGTGTCAAGGTTTTAATTAAGCAGTCTTGATTTTTTTATTTTGATGCAAATTTTAAGCTGTGTACTTTGAAAGAAATTACATGCATATTTGCTCAATTTAAATGTTTTTTATTTTAAATGAAGTAATAAGGTGGCTTCAGAGATTTATAAAGAAGATATTAAAACAAATATATATGTCTCTTTAGAAACTTTATGCTTTAAGGATACAGTTGAAACCCTATCAAGGCATGGGAAACACCCATATGCAATCTATTGAAAACCAGGGAAAGAAATGCATATTGTTCCAGTAATTCCTATTCATTACACTTTAGAATTACACCAAGTTCACTCTAGGGAATTTTAAGAAATAAAATAAACTTAATTTGTATTTTTTATATCTATCTCTTAATAGTATCTACACATTTTAGTTATCAATTTTATCATTGATCTAGCAACAGAATAGCAAAAGTAACATAGTTTCTTCTTAAATATATAGATCTACTTCCCCCAGGAAATCTGAGAACAGTTCCTAATTTTATAGATGAGCTGAATTAGTTGCCCAAGTTTAGTCACGAAAATGAAGGCAGTTCTCAGCAGTTTCTAATGGTTCCACCATGCTCTTCCTTACCCTTTGCCTTGAGTAAAATTTCTCTGAAGTAATCCCCACGTATTTTAAATGTAGATTTCAAATCAGTGCAGCTGACAGTCACTATGATGAGCACTACATTAATTCAAGATCATAGAGCCAATTACCCCAAGAAATGAGAAATCATCTAATGTGTAAATCTAAGATCAAGGATCCCCAACTGTGTTTTCAAGTTAATTCAGACCAAAGTGTTTGAGTGACTCTTAACATCTCTTGGTGGAGATTCCTGTTTATTCATACAGAGTAAAATTGACTCCTCAGTCCTGCTATCCATGTGGTCCCACAGTGCCCCACATGGTGTCTAGCACATAGTGAATGAACACTGAAATATTTTTAATTAATTTGTTTATTTTAATTATGTATATATGACAGCAGGATACATTTTGATTCATTGTACACAATTGCAGCACAACTTTATATTTCTATGGTTGTGCATGATGTAGTGTCACACCATATGTGCAGTCATACATGTACCTAGGGTAATGATGTCTGTCTCATTCCACCATCTTCCCTGCCCCCGTACATCCTCCCTCCCCTCCCTCCCCTTTACCCAAAGTTCCTCCATTTTTCCCATTCTTCCTCACTCCCTGTTATGGATCAGCATCCACTTACCAGAAAGAACATTCGGCCTTTGGCTTTTTGGGATTGGCTTACTTAGCTTAGCAAGATACTCTCAACTCCATCCATTTACCAGCAAATGCCATAATTTTATTCTATTTTAATTCTAAGTAATATTCCACTGTGTATATATACCACAGTTTCTTTATCCATTCATCTATTGAAGGGCATCTAGGTTGCTTCCACAGTTTAGCTATTGTGAATTTAGCTGCTATAAACATTGATGTGACTGTGTTACTATAGTATGCTGATTTTAAGTCCTTTAGGTATAGACTGAGGAGGAGGATAGCTGGGTCAAATGGTGGTTCCATTCCAAGTTTTCTAAGGAATCTCCATACTACTTTCCAGATTGGTTGCACCAATTTGCAGTCCCACCAGCAATGTATGAGTGAAATATTTTTAAAAGAAAACAGAAAAATTTTAAAACAAAATAAATATATCCCCAAGGTGTAGTTGAAATTTAGACAAGAATGTAATTAGTTATTTCCATAAACTCCAGTAAGCATATGGTAGCAAATAGGAAGATTTGAAGGCTTTTTGCAGACCTCATGATAATTGACTATTTCATATCTAATCCAAATAAAACTAGAAAAACATTTGCTATATCTGATGTTTTGCATGTTAATATAAGAGGATAATATACAGAGAAAACAAGAACATATGAAGCCAGAATTCATAAGATCAATTCCTGTGTTGGTTGTCCCATTTTAACCTCACCCAACACTGTTCCTTGTATTCAAGCTTCATGGAGTATAATTTTCAGGTAATTATACCCTATAACGTTCCATACAGTAGTAGTTACAATAGCAATAAAATAATAATAATAACAATTCTGTTTATTTGTCAAGCTATACCCATAAAAACTCTTTTAAAAAAATACTTATTACATGTCTATTATGTTCAAGTCAGAGTGCCATATGACTTTTTAAAAGTAAGATGGTGTCTCCACCAAGACCTAATCTAATTAGAGAAAGAAACACATAAACTAACTAGAACACAAGATTTAGTGTGATGAGAATCATGACAAATACACAAATCAACAGCATAGGGGGTGGCCTAAAAGGAGCAATTTTGGCTAAATATTTGGAAAAGCCTTCATGTTGAAAACAACATTTCATTTGGATCTCCTCATCCAGCTGTGAGGCATTAGGGTAAGTATTGTGATATTCATTCATCAATCAGGATATGGGATGCATCAAAACAACAGTAGAACTAGGATACATCACCCAGCTCTAATTCTTAATATTATTACCTCTGTGGTCAGTTTTCTTTCTTTTTTATTAATAAGTCATATCTACTGTAGCCATCATAAGGAATTTCTTTTTTTTAAATATTTATTTATTTGTTTTGGTTGTACACAATGCCTTTCTTCTTTACATGGTGCTGAGGATGGAACCCAGGCCGCGCACATGCTAGGCGCTCTACTGCTGAGCCACAATCCCAGCCCTTATAAGGAATTTCTACAGTTTTTCTTAAGAGTAGCTACCTGCTAAGTACCAGGAATTACTCTAAGTGCTTTACACATAACAACTTATTTCATCATTAAACAACCCTTTGAAGCAGTTATTATTCCTATTTTATAAACGAGAAAACTGAGGCATAGAGAAGACAATCTGCCTTAACTACCAGCCAGTAAGTGACAGAGTTAGGATTCAAAGCTAGGCAGTCTGACCTGAGAGTCCAACCTCCAAAGCTGTACTGTCTCTTTTCAGAACTCAGGCAGCACCTAACAGAGTACTGTGTGGTCTTTTTTGGCTTATAAATAAAAACCATTGATAAATGCAACTGCAGCACCCCAGAAAGCCTTGAACAAAGTTTAATTCATTAACAAGAAAATATTACTGGAACTTTAAAGGTCACCAGGCACAGACCAGAAAATAGTAAGCTTTCAAGATCAACAAAGTTGCCAGTGCTGGTACAACATTTTAGCCAGTACAATGCCTCTTCATTCAGTGCTTATTTCCCAGCAGATGACAAAAACAGCACAAATTATCACTGTGCTATTTTGCATTTTTGGCCATTTGGATTCTTCAAATGCCAATGCCACTCTCAAAAATACTGAAAAGAAATAATGCCACGGTCAATGTCAGACCTGAACAGATCCAATTTGGAAAGTGTTTTAAAATTTAAAATTGTAAAATAAATAAATAAATGAATTCAGAAACTTCTTACAAAATCAAAGGCTTTTTTTAAACATAAAACAAATAGACTTTCTGAACAAGGTTTGCTTGTCTTAAAAGCAAGTACCTAACACTGCTGAAGCCTTGAAGAGTAAGATCATATTTAAAACTCCTGTAATGTTTTTTTTCAACTTTAACTTTAGAAGAGAAAAATAAATCTAATAGAATTTGAGTTTTGCTAGGAAAAAAAATACTTGTAATTTAGACTACCATCACATTGGATGCCTAGAGCTTTAACAATGTGTATTTAGAACAATTTATTTTCTTGCATTCTCCAAAATGTTTCTTGCACCATAAAATGCAATGTGGTAGATGTAGCTTTCTTTAATTTAGAAAAGTTAGTTTTCTTTGGTAAATTACAGAGCTTTTATGAAACTTCCTTGCAAAACATCACAAACACACAGAAGTGATAAAAACCAAAGCCATAAAACATTTGAAAGTCCATGTGACAGTGTGACACAGTAGAGAAACAGGCCTTCCTGACACAGTGGATCTTTTAGGTCCCTTCATGGCCCTGGTGCAGCTGCAAGGAGGTGGCTCTGGAGTCTTGGTAAATCTCAGTGAAAAGTACTACCCAGAGGAGAGTGTGCCAATCTCTGCCACATCGTCACATTCTAGAAGTTGTAAGTCACTCTCAAAGTTTCCAAAAGTTTGTACAACACAAACCTTTCAATGGCTGTGTGTAGTCTGTACACATAATTAATTTTCAGGAAAAAAAAATAATAATTATGTCATAAAGGGATGACCAGTGTTTCAACTACAATCTAGGATCATCCTAGATCCTTCACAGAGACTATGATCATAATCATGTCATCATGATTACATGTGCAGTCATGCACCACATGGTTATGACTCAGTCAACAATGGACCACATGTTCGTTCAATGGTGGTCCCATAAGATTAGGTCCTCTGGCAACATGGTAGCCACCTTCATTTATGTCAGTATACTCTGCGGTGTCCTCACAATGATGAAATCACCTAACAACCCATTTCTCACAATGTGTCCCCAACACGAAGTGATACATGACTGCATGTTCTTCTCATTTTTTATCTTCAGAAATAGTTTACCTTCAGAAAGAAAGGTGTATACCTCAATCACCAACGAACGCTTTATGAAAGCTATGGTTGCCCTCACCAAATCAGAATGCAAAAAGCTCAAAGACAAACGACTGCTAACTAAATGATGCTCCCAGGGGATAGGAGAGAATTAATTATTAGGACAGTTTTCCAGCTTTATAACCAGTGTAAAATCTCTGTTTTCAGACTCTGAACTTAATTTGATGGCATTCCGAAGCAATTTTTATTCATACTTGGACAACAGTGTCTAAAAGCTCCCAGATGCTACTAGAAAACTAGAGACAGAGAAAACAACAACAATAAAACACACTTTTAAAAGATCAGACTCATTAAGTGATTAGGCCAACAGATGGCAAATGTAATTCCAAAGAAGAAAAACCAAAATAATTCAGCTTGTAGAGGACAGAAGTTCTGAAAATAACTGTGGATGCCTAACTTGGAAAAACAATGGTAGCAATAAGTTCCTTTGATGGTGTTGCTGTATGCAAGTGGACAAACTCAGAGGAGTGGGATGTATGGTTCAGAAGACTGTCATCAGGACTCACTCCATCTCCAAGCTTCTGTATTTGCCAAGGAAAGGAAAAAGGATATGGGTCAGCTGTGTTTTAGCTCATGTAGCTCCTGCCTCAAAGTGATAAAAATTCCTTCCATCCACATTCATCAACCAAAACAAGTCACATGGCATCACATAACTTCAAGGAATGGGGATAATATACAATCATGCTTTAGAAGGACTAAAAATAGTAACACTGCCCTTGCAATAGTCCCTTACATAAATATTTTCTGTTAGTGAAAAAAACATAAAGCTAAGATTTGCCTTGAATATTTTGGTTGCTTCCCATGAATTTTGGAATCTCCTGTTTTTGTGGTTGTTTGTAAATTTATTGTGATTATGCCTTTGACTCATGTGTAACTTAAGAATACACATTTTTGCATGTGTGTGTATGTATTTCTTATTTTTAATTCTTAATTTGTGCTGTGAATAAAAAACCATGGTGTATGTGTTACACTTGGCAGATCTTCCTTTGTGATTTAGTATGCTATCAATACATAGAAATATTCTATATATTCTTGAATATTTTATATAAATTATGTATATATTTGTTAGGTGAAGGATTTATGTACACACATATATATATATATATATAACATTCATCTAATCATAGTATTTATGTAGATATTTAACTTGTGTATATTTGTTTGAGATCAAATTGCTTATGTTACCCAGATTTTCTTCTCAGCTCTGAGAGAGTATTTAAATGTCCTATTATGGTAATATACATATGATTGTTGTATTATATCCTTTATGCATACATGTTCAAGATGTCTATCTTGTCTGTAGAGGGTTCTATTTATTCTTTTGTAATTTCACCTTCATCTTTTAATCTTCTGATTATTTAATGTTGCTTTGTTTTAGAAGCAGTTTGCAAAAGGTACATTTAGCTGGATTTTGTTTTATCATCCACTCGGATGGTCTCTGTTATTTATTAGATGAATTCAGTCTCTTTGTTAATGTTATGATTTTTGATGTTTCTGGGTTTCTTTACGTCATAATACTTTGTTTTCTGTTTACCAGAATATTGTTTTTTCCTTTTTTGCCTTCTTTCTACCCTTTCTTGGATTTATAAATTTATGTATTTCATTTTTTTCTTCTGCTGGTCTGGAAGATATGGATTTCATTTCTGTTATTTGAAGTTACCCTTTAGCTTTTATCCTGTTCGACTATAAATTTTCCAAATGAACTTTTAATTTATTTCCTTGTATTTGTAGGATAGGAACTTTAGAATTCACTGGGCATTTCTTCCTCAATATCCTTACTAACTTTAAAAAATATAAATTTATACTTTCAAAGTTTTTCTTTTATGTCTCTCTTGCCTCTGGGTCTGTTTGCTTCTTCCTCTTCTTCTTTTTTGTTTTGTTTTTGTTTTTGTTTTTGGTATTGGAGATTGAACTCAGGGGCACTGGACCACTGAGCCACATCCCCAGCCCTATTTTGTGTTTTATTTAGAGACAGGGTTTCACTGAGTTGCTTAGTACCTCACTTTTGCTGAAGCTGTCTTTGAACTGGTGATCTTCCTGCTTCAGCCTCCCAAGCTACTGGGATTACAGGCGTGTGCTACCATGCCCGGAGTCTGTTTGCTTCTTTTCATTTTTTCCCTCATTTGTTTGTTTTCATTAAGGTTCTGTGTGAAACCCTTCAGAAAAAATATAAAATTCTACATAGATGATTTTTCCCTAAGGATTTTCATGATACAATCTTATTTCTTCTGGCATCTAATGATAATAAATCCACTTGTAAGTTATTTATCCATAGTGTATGTGTTTTGCTATTTTATTACAATTTCTCTAGATGTGCATTTTAGCTTTCTTTATCTGGAGTATATTTTCAATCTGACAGTCAATGTCTTTCATCAGTTCTAAAATTCTCATTTCTTTTTTTTACTCTCTGCTTATTACTTCTGACTTTTTTTCTATTCTCTTCTTCTGGGATTCCATAGGTGTACTCATTCACTTTTTCTTTCATACTCATCTCTATATCAATATCTCCTACCTGATGTTTCAAACATTTTTCTCTTTAGCACTCTGCTATATTCTGGGTGAATTCCCTAGTATTACCTATAATTCATTCATAGTCCTTTGATTATTCCAGTTTATAGTTTATCTAGTCTACTGAGTTTAAAATTATTTTGTATAATTTCTTGTTTCTCTGCAAGGATACTATTGCTTTAAATATCTCTTTGATAACTTGAAACATATTTACCCTAAAATTCTTTTTAAATAGCACTTCTATTTTCATCTTTTTAAAAAAAATATTTTTAGTTACAGATGGGCATAATGCCTTTATTTTATTTTCTTTATGTGGTGCTGAGGATTGAACCCAGTGCCTCACATATGCAAGACAAGTGCTCTACCACTGAGCTACAACCCCAGCCCCTTTTATTTTTATCTTGTCTAAAATTATTTATCTTCCAATTCAATTATGCCTTTTTATTCAAAGAGAATATATTCCAAGGTCCCCACTGGGTGTCTGAAACTATGGAGCTTTATTATTCCTATACACACCATATTTTTTTCCTATACATACAAACCTATGATAAGGTTTAACTTATAAATTAGGCACAGTAAGAGAGTAACAAAAAATAAAAATAAAATAAAGCAATTTAACAGTATACTTTAAGTTATATGAATGTGATCTTTCTCACACAAAATGTCTTTTGGTGCTATGGATCCTAGCAATCTCAACATACTTTTTTTTTTCTTATAAAGTTGAGAACTTTCACCTTTTCACTTAAAGGAAGAGCTTTATGACTTTTTTTGTCACATCTGAATTGTCAACATCTCTAGTCTTATGTGTTAGAGGTCATTATTAAGTTAAAAAGGAACACAAACACTGCAATACTAGGACAGTCGATCTGATAACCAAGCCATCAATTAAGTCACTAATGGGTAAGTAGGATACTCAGCATGGATACATTGAACAAAGGCATGGTTGTGTCCCTGGCATCTTAAAGCAGGATGGCATGAGTTTTCATCACACTATTCAGAATGACACACAATTTAAAACTTATACATTATTTATTTCTAGAACTTTCCATTCACTATTTTCAGGTTATGGTTGACCACAAGTAACTGAAACATTGGAAGGTGAAACCATGGATGGCAGGGAACCACTCTTTATTATCCTACTCATGATCTTTCTCAGTGTTAATTTTCTTCACATGCTTTACAATCTTGGTTTGACTTGGTGCAGCTTTTCTGTTCTCGCTCTTCCTCCTATCTATTTAGAGGTTTTATGATTGCCTTAGTCCAGTCCCTAGGACTCATAGCCTGA
This sequence comes from Tamias sibiricus, assembly GCA_025594165.1. Taxonomy (NCBI): domain Eukaryota; kingdom Metazoa; phylum Chordata; class Mammalia; order Rodentia; family Sciuridae; genus Tamias; species Tamias sibiricus. The sequence continues at coordinate 24,826,856 of CM046663.1, forward strand.
ACTCAGATCTTCTTTGGATGACTCAGGTCTCTTATTTGATCAGAATATTGAGAATAGTTTAGGATTAGATGATTTGTTTGCCAAGCTTGGTCATGAAGGTTCAGCTTGTCTGACATCTTCCTTGACCCTCAGACTCATGAGCCATAGCTCTGGGCAGCAACTGGCAGTACCTTCCTTTCCTTCCTTTCCTCCTGGGGTGGAAGGAAAAGAAAGGAGGGAGGGGAGTGACTTGTTCCCTTACTCATTCACCTCTCCCTGGCCCTCAGAACTGGTGTCCTCACTGTCTCTTCTGCTTCTCCTACTAAGAATGACAGCCTGGGGCTTCAATCCCGCCCTCCCCTGCAGTTCCTGGTCCTTAAAGAGGACTACTCTAATTTAATTTATTTTATTTTATTCTTTATGATTTTCTGTTTGGTCATGGGGTCTATGGGTAGCTCCAAGTGTGAAGTTTGAATGCCATTTTGATAAGAAGCCTACACTCTCTTATTATCTGCTTTAAAAAACTGATCAGTGCATCACGACCCCACACCATGCTCTCTCTGTATGTTACAGCTCCAGCCCAACATCAGCCTCTGTGCACCAGAACATGGCACACCAGTTAATCAGCACACCTGCCTGCTCAAAGAATGAGAGGAAGCTGCAGCGGTCTTAATGAGTCCCTCTTGTATAAAAACAAAAAATAAAATACAGAAAACAGTTTTTTCATAAAAAGAAATATAATTTTTTTGCATTCATTGGTTTGATGTCCTATATTGGTTTAGAAAGTGAACTGGGCCATGGTTACCACTCTCCGTCTTTACTGCCTCCTAGAGGTTGCCTCAGGACTCTTGTCTCCACATCTCACCATAAGCTGGGAAAAGCTAATAAAACTGAGGCACTGGCTTACAAAACACCAAACCAAACCAAAACAAAACAAAAAAAACCCCACTGTTTAATATGAGTTGCAATGGATTTTGAAACCTAGGATAAATGACAATTTTAAAATAAGCAGTTCAGAATCATACGTGTGATGTTTGTCTTTCTCTCTCTCTTTCTTGGCAAAGAATGAAATGGAGAAGATGAGGGAGGTTTACATTTGGACTTGTTTTAAATTTTAAAAAGCTGTTCTTTTAAACTTACCATCTGTTACTTTAGTACTTCAAAGTGGCTATGGTAACTTTTCAAGGATGCCAGACAGAACCAAGGCATAATCGGGTATGGCTTGACCCCTACTGTGCCTTTCTCATGGAGGGAAACATACTCATTGTGAGTCTTGTCACATTAAGAGTTTCTCTGCAAATATATTAGTCTTCTGGTTAATGCACAGAACAGATAAGAATTAGCTATACACATTCTCATAAGTCATTTGAATTATATAAGGTGCTAATTTTGAGAAGATAATGTTTCCATCCTCCTGGCTAGACTTCAACATATAATACAGTGTTTTAATATTTTATACATATCCCATATAACACTAAGTAATTATGCTTAATGTACAATGATTCTTTGTTTCAGAAAGAATGATACACATCACTGCCAATTTTCAGATTTCATTATTCTTTGGAGATACTTTTGAATTGAAGAAATTACCAGAAATACATTGAAGATAGTGGTGTTGATATGGTTATTCTGAGGCTGTGATTGTGCACTGTGCGATGAAACAAATAAGTGCTATGTTTGTGTCATTGAGAGCTGGTATTACCAGAACACAAGAGAAAGATATGCTCTAAGATGGATGAGTTTAACTTTAGGGTCCTGAATTGAATTGGATTGAATTAGAATATCAGTGTGAATTCATTCATCTTTCTTCATAAAAGAAAAAAATTAATTTTAGCACTATCCACTGAAAAAGCATAGAGATATTGACCAACCCAGTAACAATGAGTAATCCGATTGCCTAGTAGTCTTTAAATACCATGTTTCACTAAAAAGACAGGATTCTTAAAAAAAAAAAAAAAAAAAAAAAAAAAAAAAGAGAAGGCTGATCTTAGACCTAAGGTAAGAAATGTATTAGATAACCCTGAATATTTTTCCCAAAAACTTAGTAGGATTTGTGTCAAAAGGACTCAGGAGCAGTCTGAATAAGCTCCCACTGTGGAAAGATGGGACAATTTTAGAATAAATACAAATATTAACTACATAGATTAAACTTGCAATATTCCCAAGACATAGAAATACAGGGGCTAAAAAACACATATAAAACAAAACAAAATAAAAATACACACAGCATAAAGTTCTCTACAAGTGACCCAGGAGTTGCTGCTGTTGCTCTTCCTCCTTCTTCTCCCACAACAAAATTTCAAGGGGGACAAAAAAAAGAGGAGGAAAGAACCTATACATGGTAGTCGATCCCCCATCGCTCTAACAAATACATGAGATAATTAATGAGATAATTAACTTACGAAGAGAAAAGGGTTATTTTGATTCACGGTTTGAGAGAATTCAGTCCATGATCACTTGGCTCTGTTGCTTTTGGGTCTGCAGTGACCCATCATGGTGGGAGAATGCCTCAGAGTGAAACCCCTCGCCTCATGGCTGGGAAGAAAAAAAAAAAAAAAAAAAAAAGAGGCAAAGAAAGGGGTTAGTGACTCCTGTCCTCTTCAAAGCGTTGCCCTAGGTGACCAGAAGACCCCACTTCTTAAAGTTTTCACCAACTTCCACTAGTACCAAGCTAGAGACCAACCTTTACCACCTGGGCCTTTAATGAACATTTCAGATCCAAATTATGGCAATGTATATTAAAAGAAATAAGAGCATATTAACCAAATGCAATTCAAACTTAAATATAAGGAGAACATTTGTAGCAAAATTTCCAAAATGTGGGCATTACCTGGACATATGAAATTAAGGAATTACAGCTGATTTGGAAGATATATCAATGATATCATATGTTCTAAAAATCAAAACATGGTAAATGTAGCAAGTGTACTATGTTAACTAACATTGCCTCCGGTCTCCTGAGAATGGAATTACGTGGGAGTAGAGTTAGGGATATAAGAGAGTAGGATTGATGGAGAAGAAAGGAAGATTTGTTGCTTCATTTTGCCAGAAAAGTAAAGGGTATTTCAAATTTGGTTTCAATCCATCCAAGAAGCATGCATAAAATCAGTTTTTTTAAAAATGAATTGGTGAGTTGTAAAGGCACCTAGATAGTGGGAAAAGTTCCTTTTCTCTAGCTAATTTTTCTCAACTAAAGAAAGTTTATTGAAATTTCACAATGGATTCAAGCATCTTCACATATGTTAGAATTGACGGAAGTCTCAATACCTTATGAAAGAGTTAAATATATATCCATATGCCTGCCTGTATTTTAGAGTTTTGTATTTGTTAAAATTTTGTAGAACCTTTAGGGATTTTTTTCCTCTTTTTCTTCATAAGTTAACTATTCAGGATGGAGTTGGAAGGCAATCATATGAATAAGAAAAAAGAAACCTATGAGACTGAATATTTTCATGCTTACACATTATAATTTTCCTTCCTGTGGCACGTATTTCCTTTTCCATATAAAGTGTCCTTTTCCATATAAAGTATCATGGAATTAAGCAGTTTGACTATTTCTATGGTATGATAGAATTCTTGAATGATACTGCATCCGCTTAAGATTTGTTCAAAAATTTCCCCGGATGTGACATCTCTGAAGAGGTGAGATACATTCTGAAACAGTGTATGTAAATTACCTGGGGCACAATTGTTGCCCAGTGAGTAAAAGTTATTACTGTGTCAAAAAATCATCAACATGGGTATGGTCTTTACTATCCCATTTTCCTGTCTATGAAAGAAAATCTGATGGACACCTCTTCTCCTCTCCTAAAGGGGAAGGATAATTTTGTGCTGAGTTTCTACCTACATCAGTCTACTGAACAATGTGATCAGAGAGAAGAGCAAAGAGGAAGAGGTCACGTGAAGAAGGCTGGGATTTAAGAGGTGGTTGGGCTGGGGATAAGGAAAGAAGAAGAGGAAAACTGGACATGGAGTATGTATTTGGATACCCTCCAGTGTCTTTTGAGAAACACTAGTAAAAGATGGAATTCTCTTTAATTACATTTCAAGGGTTGAATTCCCCTTATTGAATGTAGCACTATTATGGTGCTGCAATCTGAGCCTTGCTGGATTTACAAGGCTTACTTATTGGTTTAAAGTTGGATGGCAGAGGATTCACCTGGCTCAAAGAGAGATTGGTTTTTTATCACAGACTCTTGGGAGGAAACTTCTAAGTTTTTGGAATGTCCTGCCTGCCAGGATTTGTATCTACATTTACCTGGGGCCTTGGACCATCCCAGATACTGTATACTAACAAGGTAATTTACAGTGGGGACTTGAGGCCACACAGAATCAGCTCTACCTCTGGATGGCCTGGAAATTAAAGTCAGCCATGGAATTGGACAAGTCTACATGACCAAAACACAGTAGAAACTCTGGACACCAAGGCTTAAGGGAGCTTCTCTGATTGAGCCTACTCAGCATGTATCTTCACATATCTTTGCTGGGGACATGGTTGCTGTCCATGGAACTGCCCTGAGGAGAACAATCAAAGCTCGGCTTTTAGCATCTCCTAGACACTGCCCTTATGCTCCTCTTCCTTTGGCTGATATATTCATCTGTATCCTTTTACTGTAATAAGCTGTAATATGAGCATAACAGCTCTTCCAAGTACTGTGAGTCCTTTTAGTGAAGGATCAAAATTGACAGTGGCCTTGGGGATCTTTCAAATTTGTGGTTGTATCAGAAGTGAAGGGATCTTGGAGCTTTGCAGAAGTGCACTGTGAAAAGCATTTTTTCACACTAATGTAAGGTCAAAGTATTTTTTTTTTTTTTTTGAAAAGCCTAGAAGTGGAAAAGGGAGCCCATGTAGGAGGGAATGAGTCTACAAGTGCTTATTTCCAGAAGAAATATCAAAATTCGTGGTCAAAATATGGAAAATAATATGACCTTTAAAGGAGTAAATCCTAATTTAAAGTATTTTTTACAATAGTGATAAATATAGTAAATGGGAAGCAAAAATGCATGAAACATGTTAACTTTGGTAAAGTTTTTATTTGGCTCTAGGATTTGATGTTTTAAAGCATTTCCTGCTTTAAAAAGCTCTGAGAGGATTGTAAAATTAACTAATTCAATAGTGACACATGCAGAGGACAAAAAGTAACTTGTGAAAGAAGAAATCTATACAAATCCAAGCTAGGATGGAACTTAGTTTGCAAATGTATGGCATAAAATTGATCTAGACGGATGAAAACCACAAGTTAGGTAGGAGTTAGCAGTGTGTCACTCTAATTTTAAAAGTTAATAAAATGCCACATTATCCAAATAAAAGGATGGCATGTAAGACTTAAGACTGTCACAGTATTCTATCCTAGTGAGATAATTTTTAGATTATTATATTCATTTAAAACCCCAAACACAGTGAAAAAGACTTCAGTATGGTAAGTTCCAATCTTAGTTTTGCCACTAGCAAACTGGCTGAATCATGGAACTGATGGTGATCACAAGCCCCTAACTCTCTAATATCCAGATCCCACAAATTGGGGGGGCATCAGGTCAGAATCCTACTTAAATGACCATATAAATATACTCTTTTACTCAACAGGGGAAGACATCATTAAAAATGAGTTAGCAGGGGCTGGGGTTGAGGCTCAGTGGTAGAGCGCTTGCCTGGCACATGTGAGGCACTGGATTCAATCCTTAGCACCACATAAAAATAAATATATAAAATAAAGGCATTGTGTCCATCTGAAACTAAAATAAAATAAAATAAATGAGTTAGAAAGATCTAATGACAGTAGTTTTGTATACAAAGAAATTAGCCCTAGGAGGCTATCTATGGGTTGCCACCCACCAGCAAGTTACCAGTCATAGGTTTAGGGTTAGACCCTGAGCTGCCATCATCCATAACCTGCCATTCTTGAGTAATGAAACCCTCAACACATATTAGCTGGTGCACAGCTAGAAACTACATTTCACAACCTTCCTTGGATTTAGGTGTGGTCTGTCGGGCCCAGTGCCGAAAGCTCAGTCCAAAGCAATGGTCTCCTGTGAATTTTATTTAATATAACTTTTACTTAATGATAGATATATTTAATGACCAATTATAAAACTACCATGACCTGCCTACTTCTTCAACTTTTTCTCATGTTCACTAATTCCAGCTTCCAGGCAGTCTTTCTATTCCTGAATCGTATACCAAGATCACACTGGAACTAGACAACAGGAGCCTAGACAATTTCCTGTGGGTGATTTTTAGTCCAATTTGTGTTTATTGGCCTCAGGGATGCCTAACACTCAAGAGCCTTCCCTTTCCACTTGGGGAAGGAGGTGCAATTAGCAAACTGTCACTGTTAAGAAAGGAATACCAAGATCTTGACGTTCCTTTCCACCAGATACATCACTCCTGTTTCAACAAGGGAAGAGGATATGGACAAATTCACAAAATTCCCATGAAATGTCTCTTCTAGATCAGAACTAATGCTGCCCTACTGTTCAGTGTTTGAAAATCAACAGGGATCCGACCCGTAGTGTCTCCAATGAGATGAGGAAACATTACCCACCATCCCTTGCTTCCACTCCAGGTGCGGGCCACTTCACACCCACCAGACCCACCTCAGTCACTGAAGTGTGTCTGTGGGCTCCTTTGCCCAGGTGAGCAACATCAGCGTCAAGGACAAAGCAGTCCCTTCGGTGTAACTCACCCTTGGCAGAGAGTTGAAAATAGTCTCAGTAATATGTCAATATTTGTAGTTGTCTGTAGCGATTGCCGCTTGGAGCAGCGACGCTGCGGGAGAAAATTCGGAGGCAGGATGGAAACAAAAGAGTTCTTTTATTCTTCTCTCTCCGGCTCCTGTAACCTCTAACACCATACATACTCTTACAAGAAGCCACCACACACACACACACACACACACACAATGGCATTGACCCCACACGCTCTCTCGAGCCCCAGCAAATGGCGCTGACCGGACTCCTCTCTCGGCGCAAGTCTCTCCAGATCCCGGGACAAGTCCCGCGAGATCTCGGGCCAAGTCCTGTGAGGCCATGGAAGGCAGTAATGCCCGGAATCTCCATGGCCCGAGGCCAAACGCGATTTCAGTCATTTCCCCAATCAGGGCTCCTGCATTTCCCCCCTTTCGTTTTAAAAGAGGGGATGTTGCGGCTTTAGGGCGACAAGCCTTTTGTTGACGAGCCAAATTGCATAGCATATCAAATTTTTTAAACAAATCAGCTGCTTTGAGTTTTATCAAGTAACACATTGAGTCCTCTAGACAAATATCTGCAAGGCATTGTCCGTAAAGTCCCAAACAAATGAAAGATCAAAATGTCCACTTGTTATAACACATTGATCTAGGAGGCCCCATGCATGTAGAGCAGAGGCCACACTGTTGGTGAGGTTGTTTGATGCTTGAGCAGCAGTGCTGCTTGCAGCTATAGCAGCACCCGTCTTTTTTATGTCTAGACAATGCCACCAGCAAATCTTCAGGGCCCGCTACCTAGAAACTCAAGCATCAATTATTAAAGGAAAAGTAGTGCTATTCCAGCACTGAGTCCAGAGGCGAGTTGTCAAACTAAAAATAGAATTATTCGATTAGAAAATTAAAGTTGATTTCTGCTCACACACATTGCTGCTTAAGCTCCCACAAACATAAGCTGGCAAAATATCATATTCAGAACAAAACAAAGAAAGACTGAGGGTATTTACTGCATTAAAGATAGATTAAAGAAAAGCTAAAGGCACTTTGGAAAAATAATTTGTTAGCTGGAACCCTCGAGTCTCTGTAACCTTCCATGAGATTATCTGTTGAAATAACTCAAATTAATCAGCTATAAAACAAATAAAGTTAATTACAAATAAACATTCCTATGTCAAAACACCAAAATATCAGGTTATACAGCATTAGTCATATTCTTCGCTAAAGAGAAATCCCTGGGACACCTATAAATCAAAATTGAAGGTACCTTCACTTATTAAATTATTTACCCAGATTGGATACTCTTAAACTTAAATGAATTAAAGTTATTTGGATCCATATATATATATATATATATTCATAAGCGCTTTGTTATTTGTGACGTCACACTGAACAGACGCACAAGCCTACAAACATATATTTGTGACGTCACATTTACATGAACTTTAGACAAATGCACAGACAAAGACATGTATAAAAAGAAAAAAAATACAATTGTGTGCACACTAAAAAGAGATCTCCTTGTCCCGGCTGAGAGGAATGACACTTAAGTTGTGAAATATTTTGAAGGATCCTTTTGAGGGAATCATTCCATATCTTCATCTTGGTCCTCTTGATTTTGTACTTTTTTTATTAATGTTGATTCCTCAACAACTTCATCTTGATCCTTTTGATGTGGTACCTGCTTTATTAATCTAGATGGTATCCATATTGGAGAGGATTCGTGCTTTGGAAAAACACAAACAGATCCTCTCCCCCAAATTAATACTGGATCTGGACCCTTCCATGTACCTGAAAGAACATCCTTCCAGTAAACCAAAGGTTTATGTTGTTGGTGTGGGTTCCAATGTCTGTCTCCAGCAGAATGACCATTAGAGTCTAAAGTTAAAAAATTTAAAGTAAATAGGGCAACTGCCAATCTGTCCCTAGGATTTTTCCAATTTCCTTCTTTTTGTTTTAATAACATAACTTTCAGTGTACGGTTTGCTCTTTCAATAATGCCTTGACCTTGAGGATTGTATGGGATGCCTGTTTTAAGGGATATATTGAATTTTGTGCAAAACTGTTTGAAAGATGAGGACATATATGCAGGGTCATTATCTGTTTTAAGCATTTTGGGGATGCTCAATGCAGCAAAAGCTTGCAAACAATGAAATGTAACATCTTTAACTTTTTCTCCAGAATGTAAGGAAGCAAAAATCATGCCTGATCATGTATCTATGGTCACATGAATAAATTGCAATTTTCCAAAACTTGGCTCATGAGTAACATCCATCTGCCACAAATGATTGGGCATTAATCCTCTAGGGTTATCACCATAATGAGGATTGGGCAAATGTGTCATACAAGATTTACAATCTTTTACAATTATTCTGGCTTGCTCCTTTGTGATTTTAAACCTACGCTGCAAGGTGGTGCTATTGACGTGAAACTGGGAGTGAAATAAAGTAGCTTGCTGGAGGGCTGAAAGTATAAAGATTGTTTGGGTAAGGTCATCAGCCTTTTGATTACCTTCATGAAGGTGACCAGGCAAGTTGGTATGTGCTCTAATATGCCCTATGAATAGAGGTTCTTTTCTTGCCCACAAAACTTTTTGCATTTGATAAAACAATTTAAAGGCTGGAGTATGAGGTGCTATTGGTCCTACTAGCTCTAATTTTGGGACGGCATGTACAATATAGTGGCTATCTGAAAAAATGTTCATGGGCTGCTCTCTAAAATTTTCCAGAGCTCTTACCACAGCTGCCAGTTCCACTAATTGAGCTGATTTGTGTGCAGTTATGTAAGTCATATTTTCTTTTTTAGTGACTACTGCAACAGTACCATTTGAAGACCCATCTGTAAATACAATTAATGCCTTAGGAATAGGTTGATTTTTTATTACCTGTGGAAATATAATAGGATGTTTAATACAAAAATATAATATAGGAGACTTAGGAAGATGATTATCAAAATTTGCAGAAGTAGAGCATCTAGCTATAGCCCAGTCATTATCATTGAAGCATAAATATTCAATCTGTGACGATGAATAGGGAGTAATAATAGTAGCAGGGTGAATGCCAAATATTTTAGTAGAAGTCTTAAGTCCTTGAAGAATAAGTTTAGCCACCATAGAGGTATAAGACTCAATTATACTTTTAGGAAAGACGGGCAAATGTATCCATAATAAAGGCCCTTGTTGCCAAAATACTCCTGTGGGTGTATATTGTGAAGAAATAATAATCAATATCAGCGGTTGAGTTAAATCAAATCTATCATAATGAGCTCCTTCGATGGCTTTTTCTACTAAATTTAAAGCTTTCCTAGCATCAGGAGTCAATGTTTGCAGTGAAGATGGATCAGGGTCCCCGCGAAGGATGTCAAATAAAGGTTTTAGTTGGCCAGTAGTGAGGTTTAGTGTAGGGCGAAGCCAATTAATGTCTCCCAGTAGTTTTTGGAAATCATCGAGGGTGGCCAAATGTTCTTTATTTATTAAAATTTTGGGGGGTCTAACAAAGGTATCCATGATTTTAAATCCTAAATATAATATGGGAGATCTGGTTTGAACTTTTTCTTCTGCTATATATAACCCATATTTTTTTAAATTTTCTACCATGTCACTGAATATATTAAATAAGATTTTTTGATTAGGGTGGGCCAGTAAAACATCATCCATGTAATGTAGACACATGAGGTTTGGATATTTATTTTTAATGGGTTGGATAGCTTTATCCACATATATTCGGCATATGGTGGGGCTATTAGCCATTCCCTGCAGTAGTACTTTCCATTGATATCTTTTATCAGGGCCATTATTATTGATAAAAGGAACTGAAAAAGCAAACCTGGGGACATCCAGAGGATGTAGGAGAATGGAAAAGAAACAATCCTTTATATCAAGAGTAATAAGATGGAAATTTTTTGGAATAGCTACAGGATTAGGAAGTCCAGGTTGAGTATGCATGGTTTGCATGGTTTTATTAATTTCTCTAAGATCATGTAACAATCGCCATTTTCCTGATTTTTTCTTGATCACAAATATGGGGGAATTCCAGGGAGAGGTGGAAGGTTCTATATGTCCTCCTTCTAGTTGCTCCTGAACTAGTAGGTGGGCCGCTTGTAATTTCTCTTTAGATAGGGGCCACTGAGGGACCCACACTGGCTTATCAGAAAGCCATGGTATTTTCAAAATTATTTTCTCAGTGGCCCCAAAGAAAAATATCTTTTTCCTTTATGATAATGATTACTTTTAGGGTTAAGCTTACCCTGTACTTTTTGATAATGATTTCTTTTAGGGTTAAGATTACCCTGTAGATTTTCACATTTAACACCTGCGGGCTTGGTTGCAAGGTGTACTCCCATTTGTTGTAAAATATCTCTTCCCCATAAGGTAACCAGTAGGTTAGGTAAAACATAAGGCTGAAATGTTCCTTTTGTCCTTCATCATCCTCCCATTTTAAAATTACCACACTTTTCTCTGGGAGGTTATTATATCCCAAGCCTCTTAAACTGGTTGAAGCTTTTTGCAGAGGCCAGTGCTTGGGCCATTGACATAAATTAATGATGGAAGAAATAGCTCCAGTATCTATTAGTCCCTCCATTTCTATTCCTTGGATTTTTATTTTATACATAGGCCTACTTGAACAGTCTCGAACCCAGCAAGCCATGGGTCTCGAGTCAGTGGAACAAAATCCTCTATTGTTCCTTTTTTGAGGCATACTCATTTTAAATGAATTATGTAAATTTGGAAGGCGAAACAGCTGAGCAATTCTATCTCCTTGATTAGCAGAACTTATACTTTGGGGTGAGCTAAGCATTATTTTTATTTCCCCTTTGTAGTCAGAGTTTATTACGCCTGGGGTCACTTGCAAACCTAATAAGCTTTCAGGACTTCTTCCGAGAATAAGTCCTACAGTCCCTGAGGGAGGAGATCCCTGACTCCTGTGGGAATCAGTTGAACCCCCATTTCAGGTGTTAACACTATTCGGGCGGTGGAACAGAGGTCTAATCCTGAATTTCCTCCTGTTCCTCCGGCGAGGGAGTGGATGGGTAGTAGGGATTGTGTCGAGGAAGCATCTGAGTGGATGCTTGAGGACACTACTCCTCCAATGCCTCGTACATTTGTGGGCCGCGGGGCATTGGGCCCCATGCCCCATTTTTTGAATTCCTGAACAAATGATTTCCATGGATGTCAAATTTTGAATGGCATTTATTGGCCCAATGATTTCCCTTTTTACACCTGGGGCAGCAGCCTGGGGCACGGTATGAGCTTGGTCTTATTTCTCTTAGGGATTTTGCCTGAGTAGCCTGATTGATTATGATAATTTTGCCTGGACTATCCTGATTGATTATAATGTCTAGGTTGAGCCCTTGTGAAATTTTGAGGGGCAGCATCTCTCATAGCTGCTGCAATCATATTTCCTGTGACAAAGGCGTCATTTATATCTTTACATAGTTGTATATATACGGAAAGATCCTTTTTATTTCTCCATGGCCTGATGGCTTCCTGGCAGTATTTATTAGCATTTTCATATGCTAATTGAACAACTAATGGCATAGCTTGATCGACTTCTCCAAACAATCTACCTGCAGTTCTCAAAAGTCGATCAGCAAAGTCAGCATAGGGCTCATTAGGTCCCTGAATCACCTTTGACAAGCTACCTTGCAGATCCCCAGGTCCTTGTAAAGTTTTCCATGCCTCTAAGGCAGCTGCATATATTTGAGCATATACGCCTGGGACATAATATTTTTGAGCCTGTGAGTCTTCAAATTGCCCCTCTCCTGTGAGCACATTTCTATATTATGGTCTCCAAATACTGCAGCTGCGTTTCTTCTAGTTGTTTCTATACAAAGTTCTTGAAATTGTGATCGCCAAACCAAGTATTGTCCCCCACCTAAAACTGCTTTACATAGACTTTTCCAGTCTGAGGGGGTTAAGTTAAAGGTGTTAAGGGACTCTAGCATACTTAACGTGAAAGGAGCTTGGGGTCCATACGTCATTACTACCTCTTTGATATTTTTTATTGTTTTGAAATCTATTGAGTGGTGGATCCTTTGTCCATTTTCACTTTCAAATACTGGCAGTTCCCAATGTATCTGTGAGTTACCCTCGAGAGCGCATAAGTGCTCAGAAAGACCTTTTATTTCTGTTTCTAGGGTTTGCAAACGCCTAGTAATACCCTTCATATTTTCTGTAATGGATTCCACCCATGGGGGAGTAGGGGACACAAGTGGTTCCTCTACTTGACGGTCCTTTTTCCTTTTTAATTTCCTTTTGTTCTTTTTACTGGAGACTGTGTTCCCAGAGTCATCTTTTAATTCCTCTTCACTACTATCACCTTTACTGGTATCCTGAATTTCAGCTTCTAAGGAGAGTACATATTCTTCGGTTAATTTCAATAAGTTTCTGATGTCTTTTACAGCTCTTACTTTTGAATTTACACTACTACTCTTCTCACTGGTATTAACTGACTCAGAGGCTATGCTTTCTTGATCACTTTCCTCACTATCCACCAAGTCCACGATATCGAAAAACTCATCCATGGCTATTATTATTTGGCTTTTTGTTATTTTCGCTCCCATTTTCAGTTCTTACCTGCAGGCCGAACTCCCCGTGCGGGTCACCACCTGTAGTTGTCTGTAGCGATTGCCACTTGGAGCAGCGACACTGCGGGAGAAAATTCGGAGGCAGGATGGAAATGAAAGAGTTCTTTTATTCTTCTCTCTCCGGCTCCTGTAACCTCTAACACCATACACACTCTTACAAGAAGCCACCACACACACACACACACACACACACACACACACACACACACACACAATGGCGTTGACCCCACATGCTCTCTCAAGCCCCAGCAAATGGCAGCGACCCGATTCCTCTCTCGGCATAAGTCTCTCCAGATCCCAGGCCAAGTCCCGCAAGATCTCGGGCCAAGTCCCGCGATGCCACGGAAGGCAGCAATGCCCGGAATCTCCATGGCCCGCAGCCAAACGCAATTTCAGTCATTTCCCCAATCAGGGCTCCTGCAAATATTGTTTTGCAAGGGGAATAGAAGAGCCTTCAAAATACTTGGACTAGTTTGTCTCCTGGCATGTGAATTTTTCATCTCATTATGTTTAAAAGAAGCAAGGTTAGGTTTAACACAGAAAATGGTCTGATGTCTGCCAAATCTAAGACATCGCCTCCTAGAAAACTTTTCTCCATGTTGGTTCCTTCTCATTATTTAAATCTTATTTAAGTATCTCCTTTTCATCTTACCACCTCATTTTAAAAACTACTCCATTCGTATATTCGCTGTATTCCATTTCCTCTGTGGGTCTTATTAATATCTAAATTATTATGTTTATTTTCTTTCTGTCTTTAAAGCTGCTCTTCTAACTTGTCTTCCTGCTTTAGTATGTAGGTTATGAGAGCAGGAACTTAAGTTGTTTTGTTCACCACTAGGACCTGGAATGAACAAAGTTCTCAAAGAAAAAGTTGAAGTTAGTTAATAACACAATGAATGAATGAATGAATGAATGAAAAAATGATAGATTATAAGCTGTGCATCTTTTCCTCCAGAGAGCTAACACAATAGGTACTTAAATGTATTAATAAGAAAAAAGTATATCAAAAGGAATGTAGAAGCCAATGAAGTTAAAAGGTCCTTTCCTAGATGGCATTTATAAGGCAATGAAGGTGTCCAGTTTCCTCTTACAGTGAAGAAAACTAAAAAATCATTACCTAATTTATACATTTTGAATATTTCAATACTTTCTCTCAGAGGTCATGCTTCTCAAATAGCAGGTAAAAGGTCCAGGAAAAAAGTCCATAATGGTGTCTAATTTTTGTATTATGAAAAAATTCAAATGAAATTCTCAAGTATACATAAAACATTCAAAGACCCTTAGACAGCTAACAAAAGAGATCATATAAAATCATCAGAGATAGACTCATAGATTCATGTAATGTTTGAGCTGGTGGGTGCATTAGAGAGCCCCAAATTTTAAAAGAGAACAAGGCTGGGAGGGAAAAGTAGCCCACCCAAGTTAATGAACATGTTTATGGGTCTCTCTGGGAACTGTTGAATACAGTGGAATAGGTGGGATTCTAAAAGCACTTTATTTACATTGTACCAAAATAATCATTCCATAGTTTAAAAAAAACTATCATTGTTATTTTGCCATGATGTAGATCTGTCACTTGTTTTGATAAAGCTCTGAATCAAGTTGAATAGGAAAATGTTCCAAACATTCACAATTGTCTCCCATGGTAAAGGAGTCATCACCAGCAATGACAGTCAGACCACCTCATCACTCCCAACCAGCTAGCTGAGTGATTGCAATCAAACAAGATGCACAGATTCTTGAATGAATTCTTATTTCTTGGCCTTATTATAAAGTGCAAGCTATTTTAACAAATTCAGAACAAAATTCTGAAATTGTAGTATTTCTTTTCTTTAGCTTTCTTTAAAAAAAATATTCGCAGGATGAAACCATTATTTCTCTTTCAGAGACATATTTTAATTAACAATAGAATTCAGGATTTGGTATCCTTAGATTTAGGTACTTGTGTCCAGGACAAGTACGCAAATCATAACATAATTAATTGGCAGCAAAAAGAGAGATCTTCCAAATTGTTTTAGAAGTCTGTCATTTTACAGTGACAATAAACTCAGACATAATGAAGTGGTCTTCATGAATCAGAAGCCCTTCTCTCTTCACTTCATTTTTACCTCATTTTTACAACAGCTTTGGGTTTGATCTAACACATTATTGCAGAAGAAAGCATCCATAAAACAGCTTTAGAAGAGTGAGAAATGTGGTCCCTTTAGGTTTTTATACTTTAAAATGGTATTCAGATGATTTTTAATTACTACAAAAGCATTGAGATGTTAATACACTTTGTAGAAAAGGCAGGGATGCTATTTCATCCATCCTTTTCTGCAGTGAATTTCAACTCTAAGAAAATTATTTCTTTTGATCCACTCTGATAGCATGTAATAAAAGAACAATAAAACATATGGCTCAATTGCCACTGCTTCTCATCAAGCATGAATTAATGAATATCAAATTATTATTAATTGTTTTTTCTGGCTCCCTCTCCATAGGACAATTATACATTGCTGTATTTTGATAAGCACTTTGTGTTTAACACTTTGTGGAACAGACTCTAAGAGGGACAGATGCATGAAATCATTACACAAGACAATCAGTATTTGAATTTATCACCATTTGCATTATACATGGTCATCTTTTAACCTCCCTAGTTTGTATCAGTTTCTCAAAACTGCTTAAAACCTCCCTAGAATTCTACCTGCACCTCAATTAAATTCCCTTCAAGAAACAGTTGCTATGTGTCTACAAAATAGTTACAAATTCAATTTCTCACTAATACTAGTTTCTCATGTAATTATTGAGGTTTTTTTGCAATTCCTTCAGAAAATGTTCTTTAAAAATAAAAGCTATAGCTTAAACAATTGAAAAATAACATCAACTCATAGAGTGTAAGACATTGTGATCAGTATACTTGACAAAACATATGTTAGTGAATAACATTTATAGACACTCCACAAAAAAAATTCTGCATACCTGATAGTTCATTTTATTTTTATAAGCTTTCTGTAAATACAAAGTGCTACATAATAGGTATATATGTAACATGTGTTTGTAATCCATAGCAATTAATTCTCATAGATTATTTGTACACCCAGATTTTGAAATGCATACAAAGAAATTATAGTATGTTAATTATATATGTGATATGATTTTACTTATCTATAAATCTATTTCCTTTTTAAAAATAATCTGTAAAAATTATTCCTCTGATAAATTGAAGGATGATACTAAGGTCAAATTGTTCATATGTTCTATGTAGTTCAATAAGCTTAACACACATACTGACATATTTCTAACAAGCAAACCCAAACTTATAGAATCAGAGAACCAGGGTAGCAAAAAGGGACCTTAGAAGTCATTTTGTCCTATGCCCTTTATGTTACAAATAATGTCACAGAGATCTGGAAAGTTTAAGTGATTTTCAAAGGTCCATGTAACTTCTTATGCTGACATCTTTGTGCAAAACTTCATAAGAAAATTTCTACCAGCATTTCTTTTGCAGAAAAAGGAAGCATATGTTACTTCCTGTAGTATATTTGTCAAGATGTCAATAATGCCTGTGAATCCAAATTCTTAGGGGAATAAAAGTGAATATATGAGAAATTTGGTTGCAATCGAAACCATAATGCACAGTGAACATATGAAGCAGGAATGGACCTGGCTGGGGCTGACAGTGCTCACCACCACTGGATGCAGTATTCCTTTGACATTGGTTACTACAACCACCAAATTAAAAAAAAAAAAAATTATTTTGTTGTAGATGGACATAATGCTTTTATTTTATTTATATATTTTTATGCAGTGCTGTGGATAAAACCCAGTGCCTCACACATGCCAGGCAAGTGCTCTACCATTGAGTCACAACCCCAGCCCCCGAATTTTTTTTTAATCACTAAATCTAGCCAGATACCAGGTGGGTTTTCTTATGTATATGACCTTACTGAGAGGAATAAGATTATTTGTGCAATAGCAGCCTTGTTGATTTTATACAAGAATTGATCTTCAGTGTAAAAGCTTTTCTAGATTACATATTCTCAAAGTAAAACTTGTAACTTTTAATTTCTTAATGAATGTTTTTCATCTTGATTTCCATGTGCCAGCATTACTGAATCCATTTTGCTGAAAAAATAATTGAAAAAAATGTTAGATAAACAAATTCAGCACAAAAATAAGCCTATAATTAAAATTAAAAAAAAAAAATCCTTCATCCAGGGGAGAGTGATGGATTAGACATTCCACTTTTCCTTCCACTCCTGAATTCACCGATGTCCCTTTGGGCCACATGTGAAGTACCAGGTATCAGATATGCATATTCATAAAATGCCAGCAAGTCAACTTGACAATTTATATGTACTATAAAAACTGCAGTGCCTCTGAAGTGCACATAGACAGGAAGGAAGGCACAAAGTATCAGTCTTAGTGTAACCACACCCCCTAAAGTGTCACGGATTCCCAGGAGACAAAGTTCTAGAGCTACCACCATGCATATCAAGGCCTATGATATAATGTTGGATCACGATAAAGCTGCTAAATTAGAAAGAAAAGCAAACATGAGAGCTGTCTTAGGGAAGCAGAAAATAGAAGGAAGTATGAATATAATTAGGTTTATTCTTGTAATTGATTCTGCAGCCTGATGGAACGTGGGTTTCTGAATATTTTTCAGAGCATTTTCCAGATGTAGCCTCCCAATAGCTCATTAAGCTCACACATTTGTCATTAAGCTCCATACTTTGGATCCCATGCAGGAATCCCAAATGTTCCTCTTTCATTCACTGAGCCAATAAGACAAGGAAAAAAAAGTGTTGTTCACCTTCTCTTCAATCTCATTTTGGTTATTTTATGTACCTAAAATATAGATACTGGCTTGTAAAAATTGATCAAATGTCAAAGGATTTTATTTTGCTAACTTATGTCCTCTGCTCATCTTTTCAGTCAGCTTTTAAACCTTTCACACTTAAGTTTATAGAAAATGTTCATTGAAGATACATGTCTTTAATGGTTTCTTCTCACATTATCAATGTTAATTATGAGTCTAAATTACACTAATATTTGATCTACATTGTTAAAAATATTTAAATGTTATATTTAATAAAGAATCAACTAATTTTTTTTCATTCAAAAGTAACATTAAAAAGCATTTATTGGGGCTGGAGTTGTGGCTCAGTGGTAGAGAGCTCGACGAGCACGTATGAGGCACCTCAGCACCACATAAAAATAAATAAATAAATAAAATAAAGGTATTGTGTCCGTCTATAACTAAAAATATTTGGGGGAAAAAGCATTTATTATCAGGTTCAGTGGTGCACACCTGTAATCCCAGTCACTTGAGAGGCTGAGGCAGGAGGATTACAAGTTTAAGGCTTGCTTCAGCAACTTAGAAGGGCCCTAAACTACTTACCAAGACCCTGTCTTCAAAATAAAAAGTAAAAAGAGTTGGAAATGTAGCTCAGTGGTAAAGGCCCTGAGTTCAATCCCTAGTACCAAAAAAAAAAAAAAAAAAAAGAAAGAAAGAAAGAAAGAAAGAAAAGAAAAGAAAAAGGCAGTTTACTGTACTAACAAAATTATATAAAAAATATATTCAAGTGCAAATGTAAAAGGTCACTTACAGAAATGGACTTCAATTTTAAAAAATCATTTTATCAGCAAAGATCTACTTTTGTTTGAAAAAATGGGAAATTTTCTAAAATAAACAACTCCTTTCTTAGTTGTATCTATGTCCTATCGAATATCAAAAGGTAATATAAATGTTGACTGATTTTATACCAGTAACAAAATATGATCATAGTATAACTATATGCTGCTAAATTGTTAATTAAATATAATTAATAAATTATCTTATTTTATTTAAATACATCATTTTCAACAATACTCAGTGTTCATTTACATTAGTAAAAGTGATTGTTCCTTACAGATCCTGACACTTACCCAGGACCTTGGAGTAGCAAGGTTCACAGTGTATTGTCTGCCTGTAAATCCAAATACTGTCACCTGCTTGTAGATTTTCCAAAGGCTGCTTGCATATTTCACACTAAAGGAAAAAAGCATAAATATAAAGTTTACATCATAGGTTAAGTCTAGGTTCTTAGAGGAACAGGGTAGAGAAGCCTTTTTAGTTCATTCAGGACCACCTTCCATAGCCTCAGGCCAAGGCAGCCTCAAAAAACACCACAGGAAAATTGAGAGTATACTGGTCTATAATCCATGTGAAAAACTTTTCAAATGAACTCTTATATCCTCTTTCTATCGTACTGGTACATTTCAGGGACTATCTACCACTGAAGTTTTCTATTTAACTCCCAAGGGAGCCAATACAATAGTTTTTATATTGGTTATGCTGAGGATAGGATGTTCACCCAATATCTCAAACAAAAATACAAGGCAGCATGTATGGTTTTCTTACATAAGGGAGAGCTATGATGTCCAGGCACAATATCACTGAGCAAAACAAACTGCCAATCTTATAAGGTTTAGGGGGAAAATTTATTCTGAGTTGTGTTGGGTGATAGAAGCAGGAAAGGGCTGGCCTCTCTTTTAGACCCTTCCACTACTGATTGGCTGAATTCCAAACATGAGGCAAGGGTACTAATTGCTTTCATAAGTGGATTCACTAAAGTGAATTGTCATTGATCACTTTGACGTGTTTAGACCAGTTCAGATGGCTCTCTATTACCGTAGCTACAGAACAAACTATCTTTTTCTACAACTATCTTTTTCTACCTTTTTATTCTCAGTTATGTTTTATAATTACATTGGAAATGGTGTCAAATCATTTAAAATATAATAAATTAAAATTATTCCTATTTACCAAAAGCAATAACCAGGAGAATATTCTCATTTTATAAAGTTTCATTCCTAATAATTTTAAAGAAAGAGTCATATACTTTTATTTAATTAAATACATTTAATAATAGGAAGTGATTACATGTTCTTATAATCAAATAATTATTCAATCTTCATATTATATTTTTATAATTCTCTATTGGGTGGGTTTTTCTTTGTTCAAAATAATGTACCAAATTTCTGATTGCTTTATGTTACTATTTGAAGGTAAATGGAGGAGAAACAATTCACCAAGTATTACATTTATTTGACTGGATTAGATAATTTGTATCAATCATAGAATGCTCGTTAAACCACCTATAGATTTGGATAAATGGCTCTCAGTTGGCTGCATATTAGCTCTATCTATCTAAGGAGTTTTCAAAGTACTAATGCCCCAAAATTATCTCTGAGATTCTTGGTTTAACTGGGGTTGGTCCCAAACATTCTCGTTTTTCCCTTAATTGCTTCAGATGATTATAAGATGCAGGCAGGGTTAAGAATCACTGATCTAGTCAACAGGAAAGGAAATAGTCCAAGGTAATCTAGGTGGTTTCCAAAGCCATACAGTCACAACTAGTGGCAGAGGCAGAACCAGAAGTCAGGTCTTCAGATCCCTAGTTCGATGTTTGCTCATGCAATTACACCAAAAGCTGTCATGTTGACCCACCCAATGTCATTGTTGGAAAAAAAATAGCTGATAAAAAAACAAACTCTGAATTACTATGTTAATGAATATCTACTATTATTTATTAAACCACAATTAATAGCAATTAATCATAGTCTCAAAAGCAGATTGAGTTTTAACAATTGCTAAACCAATCAGGCCTAATTTCATGATGAAAGAGTTGCTAGCTTTCTTCTCAAGTTTATTCTCCTCTTTTGATTTCATTATACATTTTATGCAATATGTGATTTATCAAAATGCTGCAGAAACTTTTATAAAAAGAACAAGTATTTATCTTTTTCACAGATTTAAATCTCTTGGGTAAGAATGAATAGATGTGTCAGTAATCAACTCTAAGCCTAAAACCAAGATAGTAATTTCAAACCTTTGAGGTTTAGGCTACAGAGCTCTGAGAAATATATAAGTAGTGCATTATTAATGTGAATTATGGAGTTTCTGAAAGCTCTCACTTCATTCCATGAATTTTAATAAATAATTATTTTAATTCCAGTTATTATGCCATTTTACATTTAGTTAAGTGAAATAAACACATGTTTACCTTAAAGCAAGTGGAATGGCAGCAAATCTGTAATTCATCTAAAATCATTTTCGTTTGTAAACCCAAGGGTTTGCGACAATAAGTACACATATCTCTTTCGATGACTGACCTATGGAGACATAAGCAATTAAAAATTAAAAAGAAATTTGCTATCATATAAAAAACAGAGGTATTCCCTATGAAGTCATGTAGAAATGGTATGTTACTTTTGATGATACTTTAAGAAACTACAGTAAAATCAAGAAAAGTTCAGAGTTTACTTATTCTAGTAACAGAATTGATTTTCTAGTTACCTCTAAGATGATGTCAAAGAATTAACATGAGGGAAAGTCTCAGATTATTAAACCATTGGCAATTGAGAATGCATGTGAGCAGACAGAGATGTTCAGTTCCCCCACTGAAGTAGGTTATAAGGACCTCTTGAAGCTAGAAGAGGGTTTTTAATTATTAATTTACCTCTATCAGTTTACAGATTACATGGGAGAAGTATGCTGCAGATTAATGTAAATGTTTTACATTTGAAATATTCAATAGGCCAAAAACTAGAAATCCATTCAAGAGTGTGTTTATAAACTCACAAATGATGGGCCTGTAGTACTCAGGACTCCAAGGTCTAGAGTCACCACCCATGGTAAGAGTCAGATTTACCTATCATGACAAAATTTATATTCTACAGGAAGATATAAAATTTGATTAGTTTTGTAAAACTAATGTTCAATAATAAATGAATTATAGATGCAATCAACAGAATCCAAAAAAAGTTAGATCATGCCAGAGCTTTTCCTTTTTTTTTTTTTTTTTTTTTTTTTTTTTTTTTAATTTTTTTATTATTTATTTACTTATTCATCATGCACAAGTATAGTATCTTTTTATATACAACTGCTTGTATACAAAGTATATAAGTACCATTCAGATCTTCAATCATGCATTTAGGATAATGATATCCATCTCATTCAATCACCAATTTTTTTCCAACCCCCCCCTTACTCCCTCCCTCCCCTCCCTTTCCGTTGACCATTCTAGTGTTCCTCTGATCCTATGTACCCCCTTCCAACAACTCTGTGGAGCTTTTCCTTTTGAAAAGTTTCAGAAGTGTCTTAAATCACACCAGGAAGAATTTACTGGATTTGAGGCATTAGCACACAGGCCTGATATTTCCAGAGTAGGATACTTAATGGGTAGTGAAATAAAAATAGCCAATACTTGGATAGTGCTTACCATGGGCAGTGCATTTCCCCAAGCCCTGTGTATAAAAATTCAGTTACTCTTCACAACATTACTGAGAAGTCAGTATTGTTATTTTTAGCATCATTTTCTAGAAAGGGAAACTGGGGCAGAGAAAGGTCAGTATATTGCGGCTGTCATGCAGCCAGTGAGTGGCTTTGAATGGAGAGAGTGTGATCCCAGAGTTTTTAGCCTGCCCATGAGGCCTACTGGGCTCCCTGTGTTGAAAAGAGGTAGTCATGCCCAGGCGCCACTATAGTATCATCAAGCCCATGGGCGAAGCAGAGAAGAGGGAAAATAGGAGGGAGAGAAAGCCAGAGCAGAAAGGAATTAAAATAGAAAAACCTTTTCTGGTTTTATACTTTTAGTCATTCTAGCAATTTCTTGCTAATGCCTATGTACATAAGTAAAGATTTTCCCCTTCACTTCATTCTCTAACTACTCACTTATAGATACCAGGCAAATATTTCCCTATGAATTACCCATTTATATACAGATGTGTGTATGTACATACACACCAAAATTTCCCATTTATGTCTATAAGCACTTCAAGAGCAGAAAATATGTGCTTTATATTATAGTGGCACCCCGTTTCTTTACAGAAAATTTTAACGGGGCTTCTCCAGAAATCTTCACCATGGCTGATTTTAGGACTGTCAGCGAAAGAGTTCAATATAGATAAACTTCCTATTTTCATATTGTTCTATTTCACTTGGCCACTGGCCTGGAAGAAATCAGTGCTCCAGGTGCTAGACGCCCCCTTACTTGTTTTTCACAAACATTTATCCAGTACAGTAGTTTGTAGAAATTTTTTTGCAAATACAAAGTGTGATAAAAAAGGACAAATTCTTTAACAAGGCCTCTGGCATTGAGTTGGAGCTTCATAGAGATGTCTACATTTCTAAGATAAGAGAAATTATCAATTGGGCTTTATGGTAACAGCTGGCAGGAGGAGGAAAGAAAGGGGAGAAGAAGCTCTCCCCTTCTCAGATGTTGTCCTTGAAGGGTTACCTTGCCCAGAAAGTAAAAGTAAAAAAAAAAAAAAAACTGCTTTTATGTGAACTTCTGCAGACTGTGAACCTTTGAGCTCCTCCCCTTACTTGCTGTGTATAAAATTCTGAAACTACCTGAACTTGGGGTTCAGGGGATTAATTGATTACAGCAAAAGCTATACCCTCTGAAACAGGCTGCAGCCAAATGAAACTGTTTCCTGTTATCTTCGGTGCCTTGCCTCATCTGTCCCTACAACAATATCTGCTGTCCATTCCATAGGCACTGAGCTAGAAACTGGGAGTACAAAGAAAGGCAAGATGGTGTCCTCCTACGAGAAGCTGTTTCCCCTAGGGAAGCTGGACATGTGATTCAGTGTGACAGCATGGCATGGACATGAGGAAAGAGGAGAGTCCACTGAGGAAGCAACTGATGCTGGGAGGAGTCAGGAAAGGCTTGTCGAACAAAGTGCATATGGTTAGGCTTGAAGATGAAGGAGCTCTCAAGGTGGGCTCATGGGGTTCATGATGGAGGAACCAAGCAGAGTGAACAAGATATATGGAGCTGCTCCTCCCTGAGGGCATTTGCAGTGAGTGATTGACCATCTGCCAGCGTTCAGCAGGAGCAGATTCTACAGGCCCATGAAGAATGTGTAAAGAAAATTGGTCTTTGTTTTATAATGTAGGCAACCACTTTTAATGGGATTGATATGCTTGGATAAGAACTGTGGGGATATAGCCAATTTCACACACTAACCAACAGCAAAAGTTGCTTGACCTACTGGTCTTACAAAGAACTTACTGACAACTAAGAAAAATTTCATGAATTGCCTTAGGACTAATTCTCTAAAGCTTCATATTAACAGAAAGACTTTAATGAAGCATATTTCCCTTCATTGCATTAACAATAAAAATACAAGCCCAGGGAGAACTCTGATATTAGTGTTGTCCTTACAATTAAGGATTATACAATTAGTCAAAGATATTTCAAAAGGATTATGAAAAATCTAGCTTTGGTTTGTTTTTGTTGTTGTTGTTGTTGTCATTGTTACCTAAACTGTGTCTATAATTCCAATGTTAGCATAGATTATTTTACTCCTCAGAGAAGTGTAACATAAAGGTAGAACACTCAGCAGAGCATTGATTATGGGCACAATCTTGGAAGATTGTCATAAAGGGGAGATATTTTTATTTTTGATTGTCAAATAATAGTTATACATATTTATCAGACATGATGTGATATTTGGATATATGCATACAATATATAATGACCAAATCAAAGTAATTAGCATTTCTGTCTCAAATATTTATTATTTGTTTGTGTTAGGAACATTCAAAATCCTTTCTTCTAGGTATTTTGAAATAAACCATAAATTGTTGTTAACTATGCTCACCCTACTGTGCTATAGAACTCTAGAAGTAATTCTCCTGTTGACTGTATTTTGGTACCTGGTATCCATCCTATCTCTATCCCACCCTCCACAACCTGGACCATTTTACTCTCTACTCCTCTGAGATCAACTTTTTTAGCTTCCACATAGGAGTGACAAAATGTGGTAGTTGTCTTTCTGTGTCTGGCTTATTTCACTTAACTTGATGTCCTCATCTGCATTGCCACAAATAACAGGATTTCATTCTCTTTATGATGGAATAATATTCCATTGTGTGTATAGATCCCAACTTTTCTTTTTCCATGCATCTATCATTGGACATCTAGATTGATTCCATATCCTGGTTCTTATGAATAATGCTGCAATGAACATGGGGGTAAAGATGTTTCTTTGGCATACTGATTTCCTTTCCTTTGGATATATACCCTGTATTGGAATTGTTGGGTCATATGGTAGTTCCATTTTTAGTTTATTGAGGAACCTCTATATTGTTTTCCATAATGGTTATACTAATTTACTTTCCTTCCATCAGAGAAACAGGATACAATTTTGATGCTTGGTCCACCCATAGTTTCCTTTGTGAATGTGTCATGTGTTCAGAAAATATTTACTGAGTACCTGTTAGACACCAAACACTGCATTGGAAGCTGAAGCTACACATAAAAACCAGATATACCCTTGCTCTCAATGAGTCATATTTCCAGCCCTTGCTATAGAGAAAGTGGTGAAACATCAGATATTTGCATTACAGTTTGTTTCCTGTGATGGGGTTGAAAAGCTAATTATTTTCATTTACTCCATTGCACGTCTGCAGGCCACACACTCCTCAGTGTCATCTCAGGGCCCCACTGAACATTGAACAGTAGAAGATCACTAATAGCAAAAGCCTGGAGTGGGGTCAGTTCACCATCACTAAATCAATACTCATCATAACCCTCCCCCTGGGAATTGCACTTAGGTCCAGAGTAGGTCTTAGCAGTAAGGATGTCCATGCAGCTGCTTGTAAAGCGAGCTGGCTTTGAAAAACCACGAGGAGGGAGGGCTGAGGGCAGTCTAGTGGTGCAATGAAGCTTATATGCTAATAATGTGGAATTGGGGACTCCTGGGAATCATCAACAGCAGAAGGGCTGGACTGGAAGGCAGCTGGAAGGCATGGAAAGGATTTTTGGAGTAATGTGCAACAAAATTAGTGATCAGCAACAGCAGCAGACCAAGAGACAAATTCTTGGATGCAGAGTTGTACTCTTTTCTTGTACATATATAACAATTAGCATTAGGAGAGCCATCTCCAGAACAAATGATGAGAATATATATGTATGTGTATGTGGGCTTTGTGTGTGTGTGTGTGTGTGTGTGTGTACACTGATGTACACTTTTATGTTTGGAAATACAGACATACTTACCGATCTGAAGTTGAATAAACAGTTTGTATGTATTTTCCAGAAGTATTCTCCTGATAGCCACCTTTAGGTGATTTACTAGAAACAAACATACATGGACATATGAAAGTCTGACTATTTTCTCTGGTATCAGTGTACATAGCCATACACTGATGGATTGTAAGAAAACACACACATGCAGCCTTATTATTATCATTCTTTGTGACCTCACAAGTCAGGATCATGCTTTGGCACTTTTTATTTTTTAATCTGTAGAAGTATTAATGTACAAAGCACCTTCAAGTTGGTATATCACGAAAGTAAATACAGAATAGGGTAAGGAATATAGGAACAAGTGTGAGCAGATAAATAAGTCAACATTTTTTCATGAAATTTATACTTTCACCTCACTTGTTCACTAAAATAAAACCATGTGCAGTCTAATATAAAATAAAGGTAAGCTGGGCGTGGTGGCGCACACCTGTAATCCCAGCACTTTGGGAGGCTGAGGCAGGAGGATCGCAAGTTCAAAGCCAGCCTCAGCAATGGCGAGGCACTTAGCAACTCAGTGAGACCCAGTCTCCAAATAAAATACAAAAAAGGGCTGGGGATGTGGCCCAGTGGTCGAGTGCCCCTGAGTTCAATCCCCGGTACCACAAAAAAAAATTAAAAAAAATAAAAAATAAAGGTAATTCACAAAGCCCAAGCAAGGCAGGCAAACACACACACACACCGTTCCCAGGGAGCAATGGAGACGCATGAGCTTTTAGAGAAAGCTCTAGAAATTTTTATTTTTTATTTGAAAACATGCAAGAAGAAGTGATTTAGAATGAAAGTAAAAGTAAGTACAATTTTAAAAGTCCTCTCTTTTTCATTTTGTAGATTGTTCCAGCTTCTAAGCGTCACTTTTGCTGGAGACAAATGAATCTGTTGTGAACTAACCAGTTGGTTCCTCATAATTGCTTCCCAAATACTTATGCTACCTGGGAATATATTAGGATTCAAAACAACATGTTCCTACTATTTCAAGAAGTGATAATTCTACAGTCCTCACATGGGATTTTTTAATGAGAAATATCTCTTCCCATCCTAACAGTCCATAGGCAGACTGCTGTCAGAACTAAAATCTACTTCATGGAGCACATTACCCCTCAATACCAAATAAGAGTTTGCACATATTTGTTCATGATGCATATATCATTACTTTTATTTTATTGATGAGGAAACTGACAAGTGAAGAATAGCTTTGCCAAGACTACATGGTTAATAAATGGCAAACAAAGACTCTACCCAAATCTTATTCTAGAGACTCTATGCTACAATGCACTGTCAGTAGAGATTTTAGGGAAGTTAGGGGTGTTTGAGGTTGCATCACCATCTTGTTAAGTTAAAGGAGAGGGAAATCAATCCTTCCAGAATGTTCTTCCCTGTAAACTCTTGGCCTGGCATACAACAATGTTAAATATTATCTTTTATAGTGATTATTCTCAAACCTAAATGTGTATCAGAAACACATGACAAGTTTGTTAAAATTAGATTTCTGGATTCCACCTGCAGAGCTTTTGATCTGGCAGGTCTAGAGGGAGGCCAAAGAATTTTCATCTCTAGTAAAGTTCTGAGGTAATGCTGATGATGCTAGCTAAGAGTCCATACTTTCAGAATTTTATATATATATATATATATATATACATATATATACACATATATAATTGTATATATATTCATATATATGTATATTTATATATACACATGCATATATATACATATACATACACACACATATATACTATAATACTAAAAAGTAAATTATAATTAGCATAGTTAAATGATTTAAGTTTTAGCTTCTGTACTTCCTTGAATCAAGTTAATATTCTTTTATTCATTTATTGAATATATCAAAATATCTAGAGTAATATGTTTTATAGCATATACATAATTCTATAAAAAACACCATTTCTTTGAAAATCAATACTGTAGTTATTTGGCATGAGTTCCTGTAAGACATTTGTTTAGAAATCAAAACATATTGGTGTAATATCCCTTAGGGCTGATGATGTGTGAGAGAGATTATTATGTAAATATGGAAGAAATGCCTGTTATTTTTTAATTCTATTTTACAGTATTCAGAGTCTTGCCTTCACTGTAATATTTCTTTTTGATTCTACTTATCTACTTACCAATGTCTTTCAACTACTTGTTATTTTAAAATTTACTCTGAAGCAGGTTGAAAGGTACAGTAGATGTGGGGTTAGCATTACTACCTGTGTTCCAGACTGGCAGCAGCACATGCCTCATATTTAATAAAATGTAGCCAATTTTGTTTTTGTTATTATTTTATAATATTTTCTGTTTTATTTAAATGTCAACATAAAATTATGTGTGAAAAAAATATTTTAAAATATTTTATATTTAAGTTAATTAAAAGAGAGCAGAAATCATTGTCTTCAACATACCATAGAGTGAGAAGTAGATTAAGACAAAAATCAATTTGGAAGTTATATTTTAAAGGATGAATTATGCATAGGTTTGAAGACCCTTTTTTTGGAAAATTGCTCCATTTCCCTCGTGTATGAAGTTTGCTGGAGCCCCTGAGGGTTCCCTGCACCCACAAGATTCACCTGGCTACTCTGCTTTTAGGCCTCTTACATGTCACATGTATCTGCCTGGGTGTGCCCAACCATTAGGGAACCACAATTAGGGCAATTCTTGTTTTCATACTCCTTGAAAACCAAATGGGCTGTGAATCCTTGACCTTAGTTGACATTTTCGTCAAAATCCATCATGCCGATCAGAAGATTTCATGGGACACCAATTCTCTGTAATTGGGGTCAAAATATACCTGCTCAAAGTTATACCCCTTATTTCAGATTGGAGATAACAGTAGACAGAGTCATTTAATTAAAGTGGGACTTCAAATTAGCATTGGAATATTTGTGTACTTTACAAAGCTTATTAAACCATATGGTCACATATGCCTATGTGAGAGCTTTCAAATGATAATCCTATTATGTAACCATGTGTTATATTAAATTATCACTTAGACCATCCAGTGACTATGATTATTTCTCAAGACTTAATATCAGAAAATGCAATACTCATGCGTAGACCTCAATACACTCTTAGGTGGTCTTCTTTTTGAAAGAAGCATGCCCTAAAGTGATGGCATCTCTGATTGAACATAGACCATTTCAAAATTATAAAACAAAGCAAAATATTTGAATTACATTTCCAATACCTGTTCTCCACGTAGGTCCTTGTGTATACAACAGTGTCCTTTGGTATTGTGTTCCTGGTCCCAGCATTGGAACTGCAATACAAACCATTTTACTTCATGTTGAAAATATATTTATAAGAATAACAAAACAACAAGGCTATTATCCAATTCAATGCAAAAAGTAATGCTTGTATATTTCTTCTAGGCTATAATTGTCGAAATCATGTTAAAGAGCCATTAATTAAATTCTGCAAAATTTTGTTATTTCTCCCATTTTGTTCTTAACTTCCACCGCTCTGACCTACTTTCTGAGTATTACCATGAAAATCGGTCATTCAGTAAATCTGTTCGGAGCGTGAAGATTATTTTCAATATCTGTGTAATGTGTTTTAGTGTCTCTTTCCCTGATGCCCCATTCATATTTCCAGCCCATAATTCTCCCCGTAAACCTCAAATAAAAATGGATGGTAATTAACTATCATGACAGCATCTGATTTAATGAAGTGTCTAGATCTAGCTAAAGAATGCCAACATTAAGGCTGGGCAGGCAGCTGAGTGGCAGAGTGCTCGCTTAGGACCCCCAAGCCTTGGGTTCAATCCCCAGTACTGCAAAACAAAACTAAACAACAAAACCCACTAATATCACAATTTCGTGTTTTTGTAATTATAGACTTTTTAAGGACAAAAGTGCATTTTACAGTTTTCTATCCAGATGTCCCAATAATAACCAAGTTGCTAATAACATTTCGGCGTAATGTTATATACATATAACCCCAGATAAAATTTGGAATGTCTTTATTTCAAAGGAAGGGTCAGAGGCCAACCTCAGTAACTTAACAAGACCCCATCTCAAAATAAAAAATGAAAATAGCTCAGTGGCAAATTATCCCTGGGTTCAATCCCAGTACCCCCCCAA
Organism: Tamias sibiricus; assembly: GCA_025594165.1. Classification (NCBI taxonomy): domain Eukaryota; kingdom Metazoa; phylum Chordata; class Mammalia; order Rodentia; family Sciuridae; genus Tamias; species Tamias sibiricus. The sequence continues at coordinate 24,857,246 of CM046663.1, forward strand.
AAAAAATTTTTTTTTAAAAAACAAACAAACAAACCAGGGAGAATAGTCCTGTTGTTTGTTGTGCAATCAACTAAATACCTGAAGCTGTTCCTGGTTTCATAGGAAGTAGTTCTCGTGGACTCATTGTGCAAAGTTTTAGTGAATCCATTGACTTGGCCACCTAGCCTGAGAGAGGAAACATAGTGTACTTGGCACTTAAAATCAGGCACTTTAAAGCATTTTTTTAAATTAAAATTGTGCTCAATTAACATGACTTTACCTACAATTAACATTACTTTACCTATGTCTGTCTGATATCTGCACAGATATACATAGAATACTTATACATTATTTCGCTCCCTCCACAGAAATCAGCCTTTAACTTTTCAGAATATCCACAAGCACATGCCACATTGTCTGCTGCTAGGACAGAATACCTTTTTATCAAGGCTTGAAACCATCAGAAATTGATTCCTGCAACATTTTCACACCAGCAGTGTCATTGTATAAAGCTTCCCATGTTGCAATGTATCTGAGAATTTATCAATTTAATGAAAATGATCCAGGGGTTGCTCTGAGACATTCCAGTTTCCATTTTGCTTTTAATGAAAGGCAACACTTTGAAGATTGCAGAACTCTGACCTAGATATCTGCTAATCTAAAAATGTCACCACGTTTCATAGAATGGAGACACATTTGCTTTTTCCTATGGAACAGAAGAAATTTTTAATTCAAGAATAGTGAACATTTTAGCTCATTCTCTACCTTCACGTTAGCAAACTCTGACATAGAAGAGACATTAAAAACTACAGGAGAGTTCAGATCTTAATCAAGCCTTATCGTTCTCAAACAGGCTGTTCTTTCCATTTCCAGAAGTTCTTAAAGAAGAGGAGAGCATTTGTTCACATATCATCTCTGACACAGAAAATCACCTCTAGTTTTAAGGCAGCTGTTTCATGAACATATGACTAAGTTCAAATGATACTAAGTAGTGAAAAGGTAGAATTAATATTATTAGGTTTCTAACATGATTATTACAATATGTCACTCCAGGAACAGTAAACTTAACTTGGAACTGTTTAAAAATATTCAAACCATATGACACACAATATAAAACCCACTTACAAAAAATTGATAGCTTCAAAAACCAAGATTATCCGTGAAATTGAAATATGTCTGTATTGTCCTCAGCAACATAAAATAAAAAATCAACAGTTTGCAAAATCCACAAACAGAGAGGGAAAGACTTTGAAAACAGTACTATTATGGACTATTGTGGTCCCCCCAATTCGTATGTTGAAGCCCTAGCCCTCAATGTGACTATATTCGTTCTTCATTAATTCCTCTAATGGAACCTCATTTCATAAAAAAGCCCAAATAAAACTGGTACACCTTTCAAATTATATTAAATAGGAAGTTCCTTAATTATTTACTCTTTTCATTTCAAACCTCAATCACTTTCAAATAATATTTGAATGAGTGTGGTTAATTGTAAGCCATTCCTATTCCTGAAATAGTGAATGGGTTTCCAGAATAAGCAGATCCTACTGAAAATTTATCCTCCCTCATTCTATCACAGACTTTCTTAGGATTGTGATAAAAGATGGCAGAAGATGATTTAGACAATTAAAGGAATAGAAAGAAACTGTTAGATTCAAGAGCCTTTTGTAGACATTATGGGGGGGGAGTGAGTCAGCTTTTTCCCAAGCTTTTCCACTGTCTGCAGAAAATATTATTTCTTACACACACACACACACACACAAGGAAAGTCAGAAATACCATAGGAAGGTAAATTTTTTTAAAAAAGGAATATATTGTTTTAGGCTTCTTTCATATTTAGGGGAAGAATTGCTAAGCATGGAACATTTATTAATTTCTTTCCAATTTAAACACTGGTAATAACAATGAAATACAGCTTCTATCCTAATTTTTCTTATAGTGGCAAACAAAGCATTACAGTTTTAAAGCCCTTATACTCTGTGGTGTAAAAAGATTTCAAAAGTAGGTCCTTTTTTGTGGCTGTGAGCAATTTGTGCATTTTTTAGCACGGGGTATCCAAGGAAAAGATTTTCAGAGTGTGCTCTGCATCTCTGAAGACCAACCAAGCAACAGTAAGTAAAAATAAATTTTCACAGACCACATAAAGAGCTTTGAATTTCCATGACGCCTTTTACACTAAGCAATAGAACAGCAGGCCTGACTCAGAAAGTCTAACAGAATTAGAAATTTTGTTAATTTTTTTTTGTATCAGCTATTAAGCAACTGGTACCATACTTTTTTTTTGTATTTAGACAGTCCTTATTTTTTTAAATGATAATACAATCAATTCCCCAGAAAATCTTCTAAGATTACACACTTCACACAGGGGCAAACTCACAAGAAAGAAAGTAAATTATAATGAAACTTACCTTCCATTCTTTTTTTCAGACACATGAGAATTTTCTTCAATTAAATTTTCTGGGTCCTGGTCTCTAGTTACAACACAATTTTAGGAAATAAGCATATATTAGAATAAAAATAAATAAACCTTAGTACATAATGTTAGACATGGTGATTTGTGGTCTATAAAGTGTATGGAAGATCAGAAATTGGATGTTGAGCTATTTGGCCCAACTACTAGTGGATCAAATACGAAAGCACAGCTGGGTGAAACTCCATGGTAGAATGCTTGTTTTGCAAGCAGAGGGCCTGGGTTTAATCCCTAGTACTGAAGGAAAGAGAAAGCAAGCAAGAAAGAAAAAAGAAAAGAAAGTGTGAATTACATTGTGAGAGAGAGTTTTTAAAAAGTTTGTTTTTTGGAAGGTTTGGGAAATTTTGTCTGAGAAGACACCATTGACTTATATTCACATTCAGCTAACATTTAATGAGCACTAAGTCTGTATCACAAAGTTCTAATTGTATATTTTTACACGATCTCTTTCAGATCTCACAAAACTCTATAGGATAGCATCTAGTACTCAGAAAGACTGAATTTTCCAAGACCAATAAACTAATTTATGGAAAAGTCAAGATTTAAGGCCATATCACCTGGCCATCTAAAATCAACTCTTGTATTTTTTTTTAATTTTTTTAATTTAATTTAATTTGTTATACATGTTTTTAGAGTGCAATTCCTTTCATATTATATATAAAGAGCACAGTTTTCCAAGTCATTGGTTTTACACAAAGTATTTTCATACCATTTGAAACTCTTGGATTTTTATTGGCATCTTCATTCAGACTTTTGGAATAATCAAAGCATAAGAAATTAACCCAAAATGTTAGTCAACAATTTATGATGAGGAGGATAAATGAAGTGATTGGATTCTTAAACCTTGGGCTCCATTAATAATTTCACATGCTTTAATGAGATACAATGCCCTCTTGTATATTAGTTGCATGCTAGCTATTTATATAGTTAGTATAACATTGAAAATTCCTGGGGTGTGTGTGTTTTCATGAGTTTGGAAAAAGGTTTGTCATGAACTCTACTAAGCAGGAACATTATTTAAGAGTCAGATCAAGGAGGCTCATCTCTTCTCTTTCTTCCTTAGGCAAATTAGTAAACTTTTTAAGCTTCATTTTATAAAGGAGGTTCCTAATATCTAATCTTACAAATGATGATGAGAAAAATAAAACTTAGGGCCCAGTGAGCACAGTTGTGGGTGAACAGAATAAGCTTACATAAATCATAGCTAAACAGAGGTGTAATGAAGGACTACATTTTATTGTTATTTGTATCCTAATTTTTCATATATTTGTAATTAATTCCCATTCTTAAAATTGTCTTTGCCATGCCCTGAGTTTAACTAAAGTTGCAATACATGGAATGAGTATATGGACTTGTACTCACAAAATTAATATTGATAAGGATGAAGAAGACTATAAAACATTCTCATCAATGTGGAGTGAGATTTAATACTTTTTACATAACATCCAAGTCCTCAATAATCAATAGACTATGGAAAGTAGGCAGTATTAAACAGCCACACTTAAACCTTACATTTAAAATACTAGCTGCATGCTTTTGAAAATGCAAAAATTTAGGGTGAATTACTTTTTAATGTGAATTACAGTAGAAATATTCCAATTTGTGTATGTAAAAGGTATGATAGTTTAGAGGCAGTCCAGAAGTATCAAAATCACTAGGTTTTGCAATCTGAATTATATAAAATCCTAAACTGAATTTCTATTGAAAGACGATAGAATGAATCAGATAGAACTTTCCTATGTTCGTATATGAATACATGACCAGTGTAACTCCACATCATGTACAAACACAAGAATGGGAAGTTATACTCCACGTATGCATAATATGTCAAAATATATTCTATGGTCATGTATATCTAAAAAGAACAAATTTAAGAAATGAAAAAAATTTCTAAACTGGATCCATCAACAGCTAAACCTGTGTAAGGTAATCTCCCAGTTCACCACCTGCAAATTTAGAAATGGAGACAGAAGGCTTTGGGTTTTCCTACCCCCACCACAGTCTTCATCAATTTCTGGAGCTACCTTCTTGGTATCAGGGGCTGCTGTACTACCTTAATGGCCTTAGAAATTAAGTGATCCTTCCCTTAATGTTTTGAATAATACTTCATTAAATACTTAGGAATGAAGGAATAAAATTAAATGGAGTATTCATAATCCAGTTTCCTATAACAACAAACTGGGATGAATGACAGCAGTACACATGAATCTAAGAAAATCATAATTTTGTCCTGGAAAGTCATTCTCTTTCTACTGCTAATATTGGAAGAACTTTACACTACATTTAAGGAAGCTGATCACTTTTATTACAATTTGAGGGTAGGGTCTAACGTGACCTTACACAGAGTAGCTGTTCCATAAGTATATGAAGACGCAAGGTAAAGATGGGCATTTACAAGCCAAAAGGGGAGGCCTGGAACAGATTTTTCCCTCTTGGCCTAAGCAGAACTAACCCTGCTGACAGCTTCATCTCAGACTTCTGGCTTCCAAAGTCACAGAAAATAAATTTCTATCTTTCAGCTATCCAGTCGGTGGTCCTTTATAAGTGCAGTCCTAACAAATGAATTCAGACTGCTTCTCCCTCACGAGGTGATCACGTCTAGCTTCTCAGCCTGATAGTGGACATCCTCCACTCCTCCGGCACTTTCCACTCAAGATTGCTGCAGATAGCATCTTTGCTCTGTGTACACCTCTCACTCAACTCTTTTGGACCACAGCTATTTTGAAGGAGAGGGAAAAAAATGGATTTGAACTTCAGGAAGTAGAGGAAGTCAGAATCTTACAAATCCTACAACTGAAGGAGATAAATAAAAAATGGAGACCATGTAAGCCTTCAAAGAAGCATACTCCCAAAGTGGTGTGAATCAACAAACCACATTGTTAGTGGCTTCATAGAACTTTTTCTTCTTATTTCATTAAATTTTTACCACCCATCAAGTTTGGTTGAGTGGGCTATAAGATTTTAAGCTGAATGAGCTATACTAATAATATTCAAAACACACATTTATTCCTGATTATGCAAAGCACAAAATGAGCTGGGCATGGTGGTACATATCTGAATCCCAGCAACTCAGGAGGCTGAGGAGGGAGGATCACATATTTAAGGCTTAGCAAGACTCTATCTCCAAATAAAAAGGGCTGAGGGTGTAGCTCAGTGGTAAATCCCCAGTCCCCTCCACACACAAAGCACAAAATGTATTTGCCTTTGTTATTCACTGTTGGTATCACTAACTAGATTGGAAGATCCAATAAAGAAGTTCAGACTACCCATATACTTCCCAAGTTAAAGGATGTGAAAATAAATTTTTGTTTTTTAATCAAGACCACATCTATTGCCTGGTGCCTTTTATAATATAGTGAAAGATGAAGAACTGTGAGTCAAAGTGTGAAAAATAAATTTTATAGAAGTTCAAGCCAAATGCTGCAGGCCTGAGCAGCAAAGGGATTCCAAACCCTTCCTGTTGCAATTGTAGCAAAAAGAAGACCTTACAGTTTACAAGCAGTTAAATTAATTTCAAGGAAATTGTTGATTCTTTATAGATTCATAGAATTGCTAAAGAGCAAATTATTAACCATTGAAACCAGTAATTTTTTTTAATGTGGATTTTCAAACGTTGGGGAGAACACAGGAGTTATCTATGGGGCAAAACCACAGGCCAATTTTTGAGTATACAAATGAATTCATGTGGGGCTGGGGTTGTAGCTCAGTGGTAGAGCGCTCGCCTAGCAAGTGCACGGCCTGGGTTCGATCCTCAGCACCACGTAAAAGATAAATGCATTGTGTACAACTAAAGCAAATAAATAAATATTTTAAAAAATGAATTCATGTTATAATAGGGTGATTTATTTTCCTCTGCCATATTAAGAAGGACAGCATTCCCTTACTGAGCAGGTTAAGGGGGAAATGGAGATTCTGGGGGCCAAGAAATCATGTCTCTTGCTATAGACTTTTCCTAGGATAAGTTTTGATGTGATAAAATTATTACTTCACTCCTAACTGTTCTTCTCCTCTCATGTGAGTGTAGGAGGTATTTATTAATAGGTGGCAATATGTTTCTTTCTATAGAGCTAACTTAATTTGCTTTTGCAGAGTATCATATACACATATCAAATTTTAATATGGTGTTTCTTTCATGCCAGGAACTAAATCTTAGGCATTGGACTATAGTTCAAAAGGAATATTTGTCTCCCTGAAAGGAATATAGAATACAGAGAAGTAACTGTTAAAATTCCTCAATTTATTGACATAGTAAAATGAGACCAACTTTACATATTTTTACATTTTTTTCAATGAAGATGTCTATTAAAGAAATTAAGAGGTCTATGGAAAAGTTGGGCAATTTAGGTATTTAATTTATTTATTTATCTATCTATCTATTTATTTATTTATTTTGGTACTGGGACTTGAACTCAGGGGTGTTTAACCACTGAGCCACATCCCCAGCCTTTTTTATATTTTATTTTGAGACAGGGTCTCACTGAGTTGCAAGTGCTTCGCTAAGTTGCTCAGAGCTGGCTTTGAACTCACAATCCTCTTACCTCAGCCTCCCGAGTGGCTGGAATTACAGGCCACCACCACACCGGGATCCTAGGTATTTTAAATATAAGATATAATTTCTAACTTCAGTGGCTCTTGTTCACCAAGGTTCATTGAGATTATTGTGAACAACTGGACATTTTAGTGCATACCTGTAATTCCGGATGCCTGAAAGTGGGGGTGCAAGGTGGGAGAATTTCAAGTTCAAGGCCAACCTCAGCAATTTAGAGAGATCCTATCTCAAAACACTTTATCTAGTTGAACTACCATAAAGCATTGATTAATTTGAGATTTAGTCATTAATGCACAGAATATTTAACCTCATATGTACCAGATATTGTGCCACTCTGCTAAGCAGTATAGATAAAGAATAAACAAGATGGATCCAGTCCTTGCCACTAATGAGCTTATAGTCAGACAGAGAGGATTAAATAACAATTCCCTCCAAGAGACAAATGTTATGGGACAGGAAGGACAGAGCTTGAGAACATCGAGTGGATGATGCACACACGGTGGGTAGGGTTTCCCAGAACCTGAGTGAGAGACACCTAAACTGGTACCTGAAGGGTAGGGAGAAGTTATCCAGGCAATAACCAGGAAGGAGGAGTGAAGAGTGCTCCCGTGAGAGGCGGGTGGAGAGAGTTTGCTTGTAAGTGGGAAGGAACAGGAGATGGGGTGGGCAAGCCCACAGAGACCAGATCATGACGGGCTTTGGAAACCAGGTGAAGCAGCAGGATCATGACCTATTGGCAACAGGAAGCCACTGAAGGATTTTGATTAGAGTAACACCATCAGATTTGGGTTTTAGAAAGAGCACCTACAGTGATTGAAGGACATAAGTAAGACTGGCAGCAGAGGAACCCTTAGGAGACTGAACAGCAGACTGGACTACAGCAGCACTGGGGTTACTTCCTGAGATGATGAGGAGAAGCACCAAAGTGATTGACTAACTATGGCAAGTGAAGCAAGAGTTGAGGTTATCCCCAGGTTTATGTCTTGAGCAGAAATACGAGAAATAAGCAGTCTGAAGACAGGAAGGAACTTTTCTGTTGTTGGACTACTAAAAACTTGGAGGTACATGTCAACAAATAGCCCTTAAAAAGATGAAAGTATGAAATCACAAATAGAACTTATTTTTTATTTTCTGCTTTAAGTGACTGATGCCTTTTCTCACTGTGAAGCCTTAGACGAACAGGTGTGCTTTTCTATATTCATTTGGGAGCACAAATCCAGTTTTAATAATTAGTCTAACAACAGTTTATAGGCTACAGATAACTAAAAATCTCTCAAATGTTGGTTCATGTTGCTGCTAAAAGTCAGGCAATTTCTCTCTGAATAAATAAAAATTCTGTGCACATCTGCATTTGTTCTGGTTATTGTGTTCCAAGAAGCAGTTCAGGGATGCCTGCTTACATTCTGATGGATGATTGAAGTTTATTCAGCCCCTAACTGTGAATTAAATATACAGCTGCAGGAGATGTCAGCAAAGTCACATAAAAGGATTCTGATTCACTGCTGTTATACTATTAAATAATCAGTGCTTGTGTCTCACTGAATTGATGTAAAAGTGCCTTGTGGCTGTTCTTCCTACCAGGAGGTGCTTTAAAATACCCTTTTTTCTCTACCTGCATTAAAATCAAGAGGGCAGCCTGGCTGTATTTTAGATACAGGTGGCTGCGTCAACTGAAGGAAGTCACTCTTTTCAAAGAGTTCAGTCTTTCCCATTTTTCCGCTCTGTAATAATTCTTGGAATTCCTGGCTGATTATCATCTAATCTGGTGTGCGACCAAAGAATGATCAGGCATAGGCCCTTCTTGTGGACCAAGATGCCATCTTAAAACATCATGATGATGAATTTCTTAATTTCCTTTTCATAGTAATCATATTTGTGTAAGGAAAATGTCCTGTTTCCATAAATGTCTGTTTAGGAGTTATTGAAATACAACTTTTTGAAAAATTAGTCTCTTGCAATTAAATGAAAAGCAAAACTTTATGAGAAAGTCACCACTGTCAACATAGCACACTTGCCAGAGAGGCAGAGGTAGGGGAGAGGAGACCCCAAGGAAGAGGCGGTGGGGTACATCCCACTGTTAATTATTATACAATATGACTATTAAATCTAAGTATTTTCAACATGATTGGAAACCTTCTAAGACTATTACTAATATAAAGAAAAGTCTACTCCAGCAAATAACACTATGAAGAAATGGTTCTACTTAAAGTAAGTTATTTCCATATAATTATCAGTGAGTGGCAGGATCCACATCACAAGTTTGCTGTTATTTCAGCCATTAAAACATTTCCATTCAAGGACTGGAGATGTAGTTGAGTGAGAGAGTACTAACCTAGCATGCTCAGGCACTGGGTTTACCCTAGATCCATAAAAATTTAAAAATTAAAAATTTAAAAGGACCTTTAACTATGTGTAGGGAAAATGGGGGAATAGAGAATATGAAAGTTAGAAAGAAAGAGAGTCTGCATGCATTTAAATACAGATCTTCTGTTCTCCCTCTAGGTAGTGACCTCAGATGGATTTAAGTTTAGATCAAGGCGTTTTCTTCCTTGAGAAGGCTGCTAAGTATCTTTGAGCTATAGTATCCTCTTCTACAAAATACTAGAATATTTCTCATGGGGTGTTGTAAGGACTAAATGTATATAAATTGCAAGTCATATTGCATAGGTGCTGAGCAAGCACTCTAAGTAGCAATTCTGCCTTCCTACTTCCAAGACCCAAGACCCCAGAAAACACAGAAACAGAAAAAGAAAAATGAAGCACTGATATAGAAAAACTTAAGAGGCCAATTAGTGTGTTACATTGCCCTTTCTCTGACTGGATTCAAAGTACTTTTCATAAATAATTTATTGTCTTCGTCTCAGAATGTTGTGCTATGATTCCCAGCTATTATTTGTTATGATAAAATTTAAAGTCAGCAGAATGATTTGGACTTCCAATACAGTATATATAGGTGAATCATCTATACTTTACTATCTAATAATAAAGCACCTTGAGTGGAAGACATGATATAAAAATAGCAAACTCAAGGTGGAAGTTCAAGATTAAAATCTGCTGTGGTATTTGGCAAGCCTAGACAAATTATAGATCTAAGCTTCTGAAGACCCTAAATTTCTTTTCCAAATTGGTTCAACTTCTTCAAAAATATTTTTTTCTTTTTTGTAATTTTATTCACTTTTCATTTCAGTCTTGAAACTCTATGTCCTGTAGACAACAAAAACGTTCTTAGTGCAAAGAAGCCCAGAACTGATTTCCAAAGTAGTTCAGTTGATTCCAGAAGAGTGAAGTGTTTCCTAGTAGACAGGATACACGTGGGCTACAAATGCATCCTCATTTGTAACACTAAAGAAAAATGAAAGCCTTCTTCAAAAAAAAAAAAAAAATCCCTACCCTAGATAGAACGTTGGGAATATGTCAAAATAATCAGGCAAGGCCATTTACCGATTAGAGTTCTCCAGAGCTGAAGATTTCACATTAATAAGATGATCGAGGTCTTGGCTATTTAAAAAAAAGAGAGAAAGAAAAGTTCAGGTTAGTGAAATGTTTTGCAGGTTGTGAAGTCAATAAAGCAATGGTACAAACCCACGTCATCCAGAGACAACAGAGAGATGAAAATGTGATTGACTGCTTTTATTTGTGTACCTCTGATTGCTTCTGATTACTGCAGGATTCACTTTGATAAAGTTATCCAGATCTTGGTTTCTTTAAAGGAAAGAGAGCATTTAGTGATAAACTTCTTTGGTTGTTCAACAATTAAGATATATTTTGTTAGTGCATTTAAAACTTTTTTTAGTTTTCAGATAAATGCAATACCTTTATTTTGTTTGTTTATTTTTATGTGGTGCTGAGGATCAAACCCAGTGCCTCACACATGCGAGGCAAGAGCTCTACCACTAAGCTACAACCCCAGCCCCTATTAGTGCATTTTAATTATACAGAATAATGCCAATAATGTGCTTCATCGTATTAAAGGATTTTTTTTAAAAAAAACCAAAGAAACAGCAAAAAATAATGATGTGTGAAATTTATTTGTATTTAAGTGAACTTTAAAATATAGTTTATGGCACATGCAATTAGAAACTTAAATATTGAATAAATATTAGGTGAAATTCAATGATTGTTAGTTTTTAGTATAATTTTGTGTGTGTTATTATTTTACCATTTTTAAACTATTAAATGACTGACCAATAGGGACACAAGCAGATGCTATCATACATAACAGCTCAGATTAAATTATTTAAAATCAAACATGACAAAATGTTACAATTTAAAGTGATATAAAGTTTTCTGGTAAAATTGTGAAGGTTATAAATCTTCTTGAAATTATAATAAAACAAAATATTCTTGACCAAAGTACATTTAAAATAAAAATGTGTTCTATTACCTTTGGTTGTTTGTAAGAATTTCAGGATTCACTTTGATGAGCTTATCAAGATCTTGATTGCTTTAGGGGGAAAAAAAGATGAAGCAGCTTGGGTTAGAGATAATAGGATTTCAGGTCATTGTGAATGGAGGAGAGGATTATAGTGTGAGAGACTTGGTCTTTTGGTGTAGAATTGCCATGAAATGTATTTTCTAACCCATCCAGAGGAGAAAGAACTATGCTGTAAGAGAATAAAACTTCACACACTTTGTTGCAGAAGCATATCTATCTATCTACAAGGACGTGCGGGTAGGGTACTATACAGCCAACACCCAGTGACTGACAATTTGTTACCCCCAAGAAGAGTTAACAATATTAAAATAAGAACTGATTCTAATACTTTTGCCATTTCTTAAATCATGTTGTAACTAAGGGTACCAATTCTTTAAAACAATAAGGTCTAAAACTGGGGTTTTTATTCTTCGTTCTTAATATAGAATCCACCAAGTATGACTTTTTCCCTCTATTTTATTTTATTATTATTGTTGTTGTTGTTGTTGTTATTATTATCATTACTATTTTAGTGCTGAGGATGGAAGTGAGGATCTTTAGCATGCTAGGCAAGTATTCTACCACGGTACTATGCTTCCAGCCCTTTTCTTTCCTCTAAGATGACTAAAATCCTGAACTGAATTTAATTATTCGTGGTTAAATTAGATACATCCTCTGAAAATTGTCCATTCCCCATCCTACCAATTTTTATGTTTTCAGCAAGAGAATAGTATTTCCTCCCCGGTGGTCTGCTATCATCCACTGCCTTCATATAACTCCAGTTTTAAGGGCTGCAAAGTGGTGATTTGTTCCAATGTCCCTCTAAACCCTTTTTAAATATATATTCAGAGAAATGCATGGCAGATGCCTGGCAAGAGATTGCAGGGCTGATACCCCCCTGCTTCCCCTTCCATCTGAGACAGCAACCAGTCTGTACCCATCCCCCTACAATCCTTTTTTTCTTATCTAAAAAGAAAATGCATCTTACTCATCAAAAAGATTGACGCAAGGTTACAAACTGAAAGTGTGTCATTTAAACATGAATCCTTAAAAAGGTCTAGGGTCTACGTTCCCCTCTCCCAGACTCAATCTTCCCATGGAATATGCGTCCTAGCTCATGACTCCATTCTGTGAGATCTCATCTGGTTCTCACATCTCCACAATGGATGGAAAGTTGCTATCTGAATTTTCACAGTTTTTAATTAACCTCTATATAATATACAAAATTAAAGATTATCTATTGGTATCTGTAAACTCCATTAAAAGAATGATTGCCAAACTAGAACTAGCCCAAACATAATTTCCTTGTATAAATTAATAGAAAAATGTTATAAAACAGGTACTCTGAGGATTAAGAGAGATAGTAAAGGTAAAAAAAAAAAAAAAAAAAAAAAAAAAAAAAGCATCATAAAACAAAACTGTGGGGGCTGGGGTTGTGGCCCAGCAGTAAAGCACTCGCCTAGCACGTGCGCGGCCCGGGTTCTATTCTCAGCACCACGGAAAAATAAACGCATGTGTACAACTAAGGCAAATAAATAAATATTTTTTTAAAAAAAATCTGTGCCATAAAAAACAACGCTTAAAATTCGGTTAATTTCAAAATGTAAAAGGAAAAACTAACAAGGAATAAAACTTTTTAGAGGGGAGAGTATGTTCAAAAGCCTTTTTATACATATAAAATTAATCACAGTGTATTTTAGTATAACTACATATAATATTCCTGTGTTAGCTTAATTAAGAATAGGGAGCACAGAAAATGCAAAAACAGACATAGGAACTTCCATTTACACTTGTTCTGCTGAGCACAGAAAATTTGATCATCTATCAATCTAGATAAGAAATATTCAATTAATATTTTAGATTAATATTTATGTATACAAAATAATATTTATATGAATATTTATATCAATATTATCAATTAATATTTTATAGATTAATATTTTGTGAAGATCAATCAGAAATACACTTTATATCACAGTCCCCCCACTCTCTCTATTCTCTCTTTTACAGACAGATACAAACAGACTCACATATGGAAAACATGAATTATACAAAATAATACCCTACTCCATTAGGAGAATTCTCACATTTTCTATTTGATTAAGTCCATTCAATGGAAGGGGTGAGGCTGATTACCACTCACTAAATTTACTACAAAATCCTTGAATGGATGGTGACCCACACTTTGAGAAACTCTAGCTTAGAAAACATACGTTAAGTCCTACTGCTACTTTTAAAATGCCAACGCCGTGTGTTAATAAAATCAGGATCTTAGTAATAGTGCTGAACTGTCTTGATTGACAGCATAGGCAATTTATCTCGATGAATTGAAAACAACAAAATATTGACTTTTACCCCCTCTACCTGACTCCTGAAAACAAAAGAATATCTAAATTTTATCCAGGGGATATGTAACATCTTTCCTACTCAAGTTACTGCTTTCATTAATTTTGCTTTCAGGATGTGGCAAAGAATGCATTACAACTGGTATTGTGCCTTCTGAACGTTTAAATGTTATAAATGTTTCTTTAATAATGTTAATTTGCACACTGTGCCATTGTCATTCATGAAGTAATTCTTCATGTGACACTGTGAAAACAGTAGAGGGCACATCCTGGCTGTCCCACAATAAGAGCAGCAATCCTGATAGCCTCCACTATTTCCTAAGGTGTTTAATTAACTTTCATTTACTTCAAGATCAAAGTCTGCACTGTGATCTTAAAGACCAGAGTTGGGCTCAGAGTTAGAAGACCTCCTAGGAGACTATGGGAGTTTTGCTCTCTGGCTTCAGTATTCTCATTTGTATGAGGAGCTTGGATTGGATAATCTCTAAGGCTCTACCCATCACTAACTTCTATTCCAGGACTCCATGAATATGAATTTTATTCCCTATAGTGTTTATTATATCCTCTTTTTAATGTTTCTTTTTTCTTTTTAAATGCAATTCCCTGACAATACATTCTATGTTCAGCAAGCAGTACACGAGTGCTCCAAAATGTAATATATTAAATTGACAACCTATTATTGTCTTGGAGTAACATCTCTTTGCCCCTGGTACATAATTAGATTTAATCTATGTTAATTGCCTGCTGTTAATAAGATTGAGTATGACTACTGAATTCTCTTTTTGGCGTCCACAGCCTGTAATTATACCTAATGTGCAACTAATGATACCTAGTCTTAAATTGTGAACCCAGTAGGTGTTCAGTAATTATTCACTGCTTAAGAGATCACAGAACTACTATCAGTCTTACACTGATTTTCTCTGTGACCCTGGTCAAATCACTTAACCTTTCCATGTCCTAATTTCCTCTTCTACAAAATGGGCAATTTCAACTGGAACAGCAGTTTTCAAAGTTGTTCAAATCAACTAGGCTAGGATTCTTTGAGGTTTCTTTCTTCCATCTCTAAAATTTTATCATTTTTCTAAAGGTACCAACAAAACTTAAAAAGGAAAAATCATGAAAACATTTCTAAGATTTCTATAAGTAAGATGTAATGATGTGAAGATTTTCGTGTAACCAGGGACAGAAAGTGAATTTCATTATCTTAGAGAAGCTACTTAAAGAATTACCAAATTTTTGGTCTACCGAACCCTCTAAAGATCAATGAACCTCAAAGTTACGGCATTACCCAGAAAACACTTCCAAAAGGATGTAAATGATACTACTAATGAGTCTAATGAAGTTTTTAGGTCTATTTTTTAAATTAACTATCACTAAGAATTTTAATTCTAGAGACAAAAGTATTAATATCAATGCCACACAAACAAAACAAAACAGCTCTTAGATTGGATCTGTTCCTAGCACCCCCTTCTCCAATCACTCCTTCCAATTGCTTTACTTGTGGCTGAGGAAAGCCATGGGGCCACCATTTATTGTCGTCAGCAGCCTCTTTCTTGCAATAAACAAATTCTGTCGTTAATATCTAGGTTTCCAGGGACATATAAAAACCATGATGATATTTCAAGACCTGTATCTAATCTGCCCATAGAATGACTATGCCACTTATATTCACACTGTGCTTAGTTATGGAGAAGGAAAACCAAACAAATAAATAATATTCTTCTCTTACCCAGAGGTGCCTTGGACAGCTTTGGGGTTTACATTAATAAGTTCATCAAGACCTTGTTCACTGCAAAACAAAATAAAATAAAGTTCAGAGTCAATAGGAAATCAGCAAAATAATGACTTTTTTTTTTTACAATTACAAATTACTCAACAGAATCTAAAATCTAAAAATTAATAAATTTATTGAGTTTCGACTTTAAATACATTAATTGCTGTTTCCTAATCCTCAGAGCAACTCACTGAGGTAGACACTACCACACCCTATGAAGAAATTGAGTTTCACAAGGAAAAGATACTTCCTGGGGCCATACACCTTAGCAGTGACTGAGCGTGAACCAAAACTGAAATTGCAACAAATGGACCTCACACTCCTGCCCACTAACAGGCTTCCTTTTTTTATATTCGTGGCAATTCCTTCCATTCGCACAATGTTTTCACCATTATCTTCAAAATAATTTTATAAAAGATGGCTTGAAATTTCTCTGTCATACATTTATTAACTTTTGCTCTGATGTATAATAGGTCATACTGGGGATTGAAATCAGGGGCACTAAGACACCAGCCCTTTCTTTTCTTTTCTTTTTTTTTTTTTTTTTTTGAGACAGGGTCTTGCTAAATTGCTGAGGCTTTGAACTTTTAATCCTCCTGCCTCAGCCTCCAGAGCAGCTAGGATTACAGGCATGTGCCACTGCAGAAGAAATTCAATGTCATGCAAAAATATTCTAATCAAGTGTAAGAATGTTATGTTCCCACTTTTCTCAACCAAGTCATTTAAAAATTAACTCCTTGGGTTTACAAGAGGGTAGAAAGCCAAAATTATTTGGTTTATTCAGTTTTATGAACTTATAACTTATTAGTTTAAATTTACACTGTTTGTGTTATTATTGTGTCAAAAGGAATTGCTCAAGTAGTAATTATACTAAATGTGCTTCAGTATTATCATTTTAAACAATATTATAATGAATAAGATGAGTAATAATAAAAGAAAAACTTGTCTACTATTATTACACATCAAGAAATCAATGTACCAAGCATGGTGGAGTCGCCTGTAATCCCTGTGGCGCTGGAGGTAGAGGCAGGAGAATTTTAAGTTCAAAGGCAGCCTCAGGAACTAAGAAACTTAATGAGACCCTGTCTCTAAATAAAAAAAACAAAAAAGGTTTGGGGATGTGGCTCAGTGGTTAAGCACCCCTAGGTTCAATCCTCAGTACCAAAAAAAAAAAAGAAAGAAAGAAATGTGTTCTTTGTTTTCATGTCCCCTTTCAAAACGCCCTTAGCCAATAATCTTTCTTTCTCTCTACTTTTTTTTTTAACATAAATTGGGGGATTGTTCATGAGTCTTTAACAATGTTAACAAGCTTACCTTTTATTTGCTGAGGGGGTCACTTTGATAAGATTGTCTGGATCTTGGTTCCTAAAAATAAGTACAGGTCAACTAAAATAAATCATTTCTCTACTTTTCAACCTTAATATTGAATATTGACTATTGCTAATTTAAAAATCCATAATCTCTTGATCTTGAATTCTCTTTTTAGCCCCATGTAAAATTGTAGCTTATGGAACCACCATTTGACCCAGCTATCCCACTCCTTGGTCTATAGCAAAGGACTTAAAATCAGCATACTACATTGATGCAGCCACCTCAATGTTTATAGCAGCACAATTCACAATAGCTGAACTATGGAACCAACCTAATTGCCCTTCTATAGATGAATGGATGGATAAAGAAACTGTGGTATATATGCACAGTGGAATAATACTCTGTCTAAAAGAAGAATGAAATAATGGCATTTACAGGTAAATGCATGAAATTGGAGAACATCATCTTAAGTGAAGTAAGCCAATCACAAAAAACCAAAGGCCAAATATTTTCTTTGATAAGTAGATACTGATCCATAACAGAAGGCAGGGGGCAAGGGAAGAATGGAGGAACTTTGGACTGGGCAGAGGAAAGGAGGGAATGGGAGTGGCTGTTGGGGGAGAATAAGAGAAATATTATTGCTTTATGTATGGGTATGATTGCATGCATGGTGTGACTTGACATCATGTACAACCAGAGAAATGAAAAGTTGTGTTCCATTTGTGCAAAAATAAAATAATATATTTTTTAAAAGAGTAGAAAAATATAGCTTCTATCAATTTACTTCTTGAGCACCACTGAATATGAGAATTTAGTTTAATATTATTCATGTTTCTGTCAAGTCTAACACAAAACAGAATTACTTTTAAACTTCTTATTTTCCATATTAGCATTTAGGATAGTTTTGGCGGTTATAATGAGAAAGGGAAAAATATGAAACTCTTTATCATTACTCAGTGTTCCTTGCTTCCTCTCCCTTCCAAAAAACAAATAGTAACAACTGAGACTTTTAAAACATTATTTCCTGATTCTAAATTATGTAAGTAACATGTATGTATTTATTTATATGTGTGTATATATATACATGTGATATAGTTTTGTGCTACCCCAAGATATTAATTAAATCATTTTAGAATCACATTTCTTGCAAGGCCAAATCATAACAAGCAAGATTTCAGACTAAAAAATTTATGTTTTTATTCTAAACACTATTTGAATGTTGAGGCAATCATAACTCTAAAGAGATACTGTTATAACAGTGGGCTCTCATATGAACCCTAACACCAAATAGCCTGAACAAAAAGTCTTATTTGATATACTTTATTATTAGACAATGAATTAAATATCCAGAAGAGAAAAATAGATCAGAAAGGCTTTATCATTTAACTAATCTTTGGAACTAACCTGTGAAATCATTTTATAATGTATCTATCCTCTGATATAAATTATTATATTCTATAACGCTAAATTACATGAAGTTATCATTTGTGGGTTAAAAATTGTTGAATGTCAGTAATTTTGTAATGATTAACTTAACAGGATAATTTCTTGGTGTCGTCTTTGAGTTAAGTATCAAGTGGTGTTACAGGGATTCAACAGTGAAGAAAAATAATACCACTAATGCTACTAATAGATAACATATAATAAATAAGTATTTGAGCAAAAAGTACTTTATAAGCACGATCACATTTAATCTTTCTAGCGACTCATGGAGAGAGTTGACTCCTGCTTTTTCTTTTCTTTTCTTTTTTATAAATGTTTATTTATTTGCTTTAGTTGTCCACAAAGCGTTTTATTTTTACATGGTGCTGAGGATCGAACCCGGGCTACGCACATGCTAGGTGAGCGCTCTACCGCTGAGCCACAACCCCAACCCCTTCTTTTTCTGATAAAGAAGCTGAAGCTGAAAGATTAAGCAATTTGTCCATGACTACACAACTAGCAAATGTGCTCTGAACTCAAAAGTCTCACTGTCAAGTGGAAGAAATGGATACACAACCATGCAATAAGTGTCAGCGTGTGGCTACTAGGAAAGGCCACCTTCATCTTTAGAAACTAAGTCATCCTGGGAAAGGGACAAAAGACAACAGCTGTTCCCTTCATCTGTAATGTGGAGTATTATTTGGTTTTCAGATTCAGTGTCTGACCATAAAGATGTTTTCCTATTGGGTGAACAAAGCCTGAAGACGGTTGAGCACTAAACATTCAGATGTGGTGAGATCTTCCGTTTAATCATAAAATGAATGAAACTACATATGCAATAGCGGGGCAGGACAGCTGGCTGTGTTTTACAAGTGGCCTCAAATGCATTCAGAGTTGACCCTCCTCTCCCTTCTAAATAAAATACTATCTAGTCTAAGGTCAGCAAACTATGGTCCCTAAAGCTAAATTCTGCCCAGTTTTCTTAGTAGTTTTATTGGAACATAGCCATGTCCATATATTTGCAAGGTATTTTCTATGGCTGCTCTCACAGTACTGGTGGAGCTGACTGTGTAGTTAAAGAAGACACTGAACTATTTACTACCTGGCCTTTTAACATAACGTTTCTGATATCTGATCTAGTCAAAATAAGCTCTGCTTGATGACTACATAGTATTAAAAATAGAGAACATTTCTACATGCAAAGTAAGAGAGAAAATCTGTCAGAAAGAAGGTATGATCTTGGTATCTTTCCTATCTAACTCATATTCAAACTCATATAATAATATATGCATATAGCTTCATGGTTTTGTTGTCTTTCCATTTTCTTTTCTTTTCTTTTTTTTGGGGGGTGGTGGTGCTGGGGATTGAACCCAGGGCCTTGTGTCTCCATTTTCTTAACATGCTGTGCCTTAGAGGAAATTCTCTTTATATAAAAAACAAATGTCAACCAGGCGAGGTGGTGCACTCTTGTAATCCCAGCGGCTTGGGAGGCTGAGGCAGGAGAATTGTGAGTTCAAAGCCAGCCTCAGCAACTCAGCAAGACCCTGTCTCTAAATAAAATATAGAAAAGGGCTGGGGATGTAACTCAGTGGTTAAGCACTCCTGGGTTCAATCCTCAGTACCAAAAAAAAAAAAAAGAAAAGAAAGAAAGAAAGAAAGAAAAGAAAACCAAGACATTCTTTGTGTTCTTTATTATTTTAATGAACTGAATATAATTTTAAAAAATGATCTCCCAACCTCAGGGATAGTTTGGGTGGTAAACAATAAGAGGGAATAAACAGTGGAGGAAGAAGGGAGGAGCAATTTTTATCATCTGAAGACTTTTTTTTTTAGGCCACTTAGCTTTAAGAAATTATTTTGGGGTGATGTTTCTTCCCATGGGGAATCCCATTTGTTTTTAGAAAGCCCCAAGCATGGAAAACAAATCTCATACTGGAAAGGATCATTCTGGTATTTCAGAGTTCTCTCTCCTGCAAAAACCCACAGCCAGTGAGTCCCCAAGCAAGGGCTTGCATACCAGTCCCTGGGATGGTAACAGAGGAACTGTTGATTGGGGGTCCCATCATTGATTGTCTCTATGGTGGGGCAGTGCATTTCATCATATTTTTAATTTGGATATAAAAACAAACAGCCGGGCACGGTGGCGCACTCCTGTAATCACAGTGGCTCCGGAGAGTGAGTCAGGAGGATTGCAAGGATTTGCAAGGATTGCAAAGCCAGCCTCAGCAAAAGCGAGGTGCTAAGCAACTCAATGAGACCCTGTCTCTAAATAAAAATAAATAATACAGCTCGGGTTATGGCTTGGTGATCGAGTGCCCCTGAGTTCTATCCCCAGTACCAAAACAAACAAAAACAGGAGCAATAGAAGACTTTCATAAACCTTACCCTGGTTTGATCCTGTTTGTTTCAGGAGTCACTTTGATGAGGTTGTCAAGACTTTGGCCCCTTCAGAACATGGAACAAATGACCAGATCAGTGGTAGATTTTCATCAAATTGTTACAAATATTTGTTGAAACTGAGAAATATTTTTTATTATAAAATAGTTATTAAAACAGATACCATTTCAAAGCGTTGAAGTTTTTGAGTGATATCTATCAATCATCTATCAATATCTCCATAGGAATAATGGATAACTAATATCTTAGGATTTTTTACATTTTATATGATTGATGTGATCTATCAAATTTAACCCTCACACCAGTCCGATGACACAGAAAGTATTATCATCTTAATTCAATAGAAGAAAAACTAGACCCAAGCATTTTCTCACATGGCCATAGCCATGGGGCTGAAATTTAAAGCTAGGTAATCTAGTTCCAGAATATTTGGCCTTTACCACAACACAAACAACTTTTTTGGAACTTAGTGCCTGAATGAGTGCTGGAAGTATCTAGAAAGCACCCAGCCCCATTTCCTTACTTTGAGGATGAGAAAACTGAAGCACACAGAGAAGTGACTAGTTCCAGACCACGCAAGTTCAAGGGGCAGAGCCAAGACTGACTCACATCTAAGGGCTCCAGCCTGGTTCTCTCTCCCAGCTACTGTGCCTTCCCTTCTGCTTAGGAAAATCAAGTCAGTAAATAAAAATGTCATCTCCATCCTGGGAAAACAACTGTGGGCCTAGTTGATTAAGTGTACCTTCATTGTATCAGAAATAAATTGGCCAAAATCTTAAACTTTTCAAATCTGAGGTAGTCAGTGTTATAGGGTTCTCTGGACAATCACTGGGTTCAGCATCAGTCAGCTGAAAGGATGATGTAATTGTACTTTTAAGCCTTGGTTATCATGAAATGAAAAAGAGGAGCTTATTAAATCTTACCCTTGCATGCTTCTTCCTGTCGATGGACTCACTTTGATGAGATTATTAAGGTCTTTGGAGCTTTAAACAGACAAACACACACACCATGAATAAAAATGGAATTAAATTGATTGACTCTTTTGATTAAAGCAATATATGTGCTCCAGATGAATTTTACTACTAAGTTTAAACAGAAATCAATAGTAGTTTTTTCTCTTCAAAAGAGTAAACATTTTGAACTTTATATAAATCATTGGTATACTGGCTTAGTTTTGCATTTACTGTCAAAAAAACACATAAAATTAGAACAAGATTGAGTTTTCTAAAATATAATTGATTCAGGAACAATATAATGATTTGCCTAAAACTCTTCCCTGTCTCCATAATCATTTCACCTAATGTTATCGCTATAACTGTTTTGTTGATAAAATGCACTTGTAGTACCTTTTTGTTGTAAAGGTATTTTATATCCATTTTTTGTTGTTGTAAAGGTATTTTATATCCATTATTACACTTGATTTTAATTCAAAGTTGTTGTATATATAACAGTATCATGCCTTACAATTCATAATACACATATAGAGCACATTTTTACATAACACTGTTTGTATACAAAGTATATTATTCATACTATTCATGTCTTCAATCATACATTTAGGGTACTGATATCCATCTCATTCTACCATCTTCTCTTTTTTTTTCCCTTCATACCCCCTTGCTCCCTCCCTTCCCCACCTTCCCCATTGACCTTTCTAGTGTTTCTCTAATCCACCTATGTTCCCTGACCCAACCCAACTGTGAATCAGCCTACTTATATAAGAGAAAACATTCAGCATTTGGATTTTTGAGATTGGATAACTTCACTGAGCAGTATATTCTCCAACTTCATCCATTTACCTGCGAATGCCATTATTTTATTCTCTTTAATTGCTGAGTAGTATTCCATTGTGTATATATACCACATTTTCTTTATCCATTCATCTACTGAGGGGCATCTAGGTTGGTTCCACAACCTAGCTATTGTGAATTGTGCTGCTATAAATATTGATGTGGCTGTGTCCCCGTAGTATGTAGTATGTAGTATGCTGCTTTTAAATCCATTGGGAATAGACCCAGGAGTGGGATGGCTGGGTCATAAGGTGGTTCCATTCCAAGTTTTCCAAGGAATCTCCATACTGCTTTCCATAATGGCTGTGCCATTTTGCAGTCCCAACAGCAATGTATGAGTGTGCCTTTTTCCCCACATCCTCTCCAACATTTATTATTGTTTGTGATCTTAATAGCTGCCATTCTGAGTGGAGTGAAATGAAAAATTAGAGTAGTTTTGATTTGCATTTCTTTAATTGCCAGAGATGTTGAACATTTTTTCATGTATTTGTTGATTGATTTTATATCTTCTTCTGAGAAGTGTCTTTTCAGTTCCTTGGCCTATTTATTGATTGGGTTATTTGGTTTGGTTTTGTTTTGGTTTGGTTTGGTTGGTGTTAAGATTTTTTAGTTCTTCCACCTTATGACCCAGCTATCCCACTCCTTGGTCTTTACCCAAAAGACCTGAAAACAGCATACTACAGGGACACAGCCACATCAATGTTTATGGCAGCACAATTCACAATAGCTAAACTGTGGAACCAACCTAGATGCCCTTCAGTAGATGAATGGATAAAGAAAATGTGGTATATACACACAATGGAATATTACTCAGCAATAAGACAGAATAAAATCATGGCATTTGCAGGAAAATGGATGGAGTTAGAGAATATAATGCTAAGTGAAGTTAGCCAATCCCAAAAAGCCAAATGCCAAATGTTTTCTCTGATATAAGGAGGCCAATTCACAGTGGGGTTGGGATGGGGAGCATAGGAGGATTAGAGGAATACTAGAATGGCCAATGGGGAGGGAGGGGAAGGGAGGGGGAAAAAGGGTGAAGAAAAAAAAAGATGGTAGAATAAAATGGATATCATTACCCTAAGTGCATGTATGAAGCCACGAGTGGTGTGAATATACTTTGCATACAACCAGAGATTTGTAAAAAAGTGCTCTATATGTGTAATATGAAATGTAATGCATTCTGCTGTCATTTATAACATCTTAGAATAAAAAATAATTTAAAAGAAGATTTTTGAGTTCTTTATATATTCTAGAGATTAGTGCTCTGTCTGATGTGCATGTGGTAAAAATTTGTTCCCAATTAGTTGGTTCTCTATTCACCTCACTGATTGTTTCTTTTGCTGAGAAGAAGCTTTTAAGTTTGAATCTATCCCGTTTATTGATTCTTGATATTAATTCTTGTGCTATAGGTGTCTTATTAAGGAAGTTGGGGCCTAATCCGACATGTTGGAGATTAGAGCTTACTTTTTCTTTTATTAGACATATTGTCTCTGGTATAATTCCTAGATCCTTGATCCACTTTGAGTTTTGTGCATGAGAGATAAGGGTTTAATTTCATTTTGCTGCATACAGATTTCCAGTTTTTCCAGCACCATTTGTTGAAGATGCTATCTTTTCTCCAATGTACATTTTTGGTGCCTTTGTCTAATATAAGATAACTGAAATTATATGTATTAGTCTCTGTGTCCTCAATTCTGTTCCATTGGTCTACCAGTCTATTTTGATGCCAATACACTTGATTCTTAACAACTATCCAGTGTCAAAAACAGAATGAATATTATAGATCTCATTTTGGAAGAGAAACTACAGCTCAGACTGGGCACTGTAGTTCTCGCCTGTAATCCCAGTGACTTGGGAGGCCAAGGCAAGAGGATGACAAGTTTGAGGCCAGCCTCAGCAACTTAGTAAGACCCTATCTAAAATTAAATCAAAATAAAATAAAAATGGCTGGGGGGGCTGGGGTTGTGGCTCAGTGGTCGAGCGCTCACCTAGCACGTTCACGGCCCGGGTTCGACTCTCAGCACCACGTAAATATAAAAGGCATTGTGTACAACTAAAATAAATAAATATATATTTTTAAAAAATGTCTGGGGATAAAGCTGAATGGTAAAGCATCTCTGGGTTCTCTAGTACAAAAAAAAGGAAAAAGAAAGAAGAAGGTAGAAGCTATAACTCAGTATTCAAGGGACTTGAAAGATACCCAGCTAGTAAGTAAAGAGGTTTGGACTTTCTGATTCCAATCTAAAGGCTTTTCAACTCATCCTCTGACACAAATTGGTGAGGAGGGAGAGGAAGAGAGATAAGACATAATTCTCACCTTTGGTTCCTTCTGTTTACTTCAGGGGTCACTTTGATCAGATTTTCAAGACTCTGGCCCCTTTAAAACATTGAAGAAATGATGAGGTTAATGGTAGTTTTTCACAAATGGATGAAGCCATTCATTAAAACTCAGAAACAGTATAAGTACACACTGAGATCATGTCAGAGTTGAAAACTGTTAAAAGTGACTGTGCATGCCTGGAGCATTTCTATCTCTCTGAAACTCGCTGGGACTCAGCAAGACAGTATTTCAATCTTGGAGCCATTTGGCCACCAGCAAATTTTGCATCAAGGAAAAGACAAAGTGTTTCACACAGAAAAATAACACACTCTATTTCAGTGTATTTAATATTATGCTGTTAGTCTTTGGCACGTATACATAATATTTTTATGTCAAACTATGTACTTATCTTAGAGAACATTCCAGAAGGTATACTCTCTTAATATCAACCTCCAACACGTATGGAACTTTAAAACCAGCTTTGAATCCATGCTTTGTTAATTTGACATTCACTGGCAGACTGTCACGAAAGTGTATTAAGCTAATACACTGATATGCTAAACTTCACAATACGCAAACTGGTATGTGTTTCTGCTACTTACGAGTCTGTGTTAGAATGACTCGTTTTGACCTATTGTTTTGGCAACAGACAATAAGAAGATTAAAATCTGTAGAGTTCTGAGATGTTCTGAAGTGTAAGACACATTGACTGTACAAAATCACTAAAAACACTTCAGTATTTCATGGTTACCCTTTGGTACATGTGTGCTTTTGATCTTAATGGAATTTTGCTTTTCTTGTTGCTTCTGCATGTGTTTTTCACATACACAGTGCCAACAAATGCTTGTCAGATCTCCAGCTAGCACCGTGTGGGGATAAGAACATCAGCAGGAGGGTACTTCATCCTGTTTCTCCACACTCTGGACCCTGCTAACAGCCCTTCCAAAACACTCTGAGGTTTAGTCTACACAACATCAAAGATATGAATATTTGAAAAAAGATGTGGATATGGATATTTGGAAGCAACCAGATGTTGATCCAAGTTTTTTGCATGTATACAGATGTCTGAGGATGTCATACCCAGACTCAAACCAAGAACAAAAATTGTGAACCTTTTCAAGCAGAGAATGAAACAATTAACCTCACAGAAACAACCACTCAACTCCAGATTACCCCTTGTTGACTTTTGCCTAAATGAAGTATATGAGATTTGACTGCCAGGGACTGAGAAAACAATCCCCAAGTTCCTCTTTCTAGATCTGATTATTAAAAAAAAAAAAAAAGCAAAGAGTAAGTATTATAATTCCTTCCTTTGTTGCTTATGGAATCTATTTTCATTATATTGTCAGGACTTTGATCTCTTTAAGCTGTCAGGCACATAACAGTATAAGGTTGTTTAAATTTCTTAGTTCATAAAATCAAAATCAATCAAGAAAAGTGAACTAATTAATGTGTAACCTAATTAATGTAATAGTGTATATAATATTTGGACTTCACTGTGTGAAGCAATGCCTCACAGTATACGTATCCTCAGTAGTTAGGCATTCTTGCAGGACCCAGGTTGGAAAGCCGGATGGACTATCGAAGTGCAGGGGTGGATACGAACACAACAGACCCATGATTGGCTCACGCCAGGCTTCTGTTCCAACTTGGGGAGAGGCAGGAAATAGACAACTGAGCATATAAATGAATGCTGCAATTTCAGATAACAATATGTGCTATTAAAAAATAAAAGACTGCCTAGTGCCTGTGGCACTGGGGACAGGGGGAAAGGAGGTGACTTAATTACATTCAGTGGTCAGAAATGACCTGAGAAGGTGACAGTGTGGGCATAGAGCATTTCAGGAAGTGGGAATCGCACCTGCACAAGCCTTAAGGCAGGAATGAGCCTGGCATAGGAGAGATCCATCTGTCAGGGCTTTACTGAGAAAGTAAAAGACGATTGCTAAGCATTAGAATTCTATTCTACCTAAAACGGGAGAAAATTGAAACTTTTTCTTTTAAAGGGAAAGAAACATGATCTGACTTTATTTTTTAAAGATCTAAAGAATGCCTTTATGTATAGTAAAAGGAATTAAAAACTACTACAGCCCCAAGAAAGCACATACATAAAAATATAGATACACACACTGTACATAAGCTCACACATGCAAGTACACATGCATCCATGAACATAGCACCCATATACACACAAAAGCACACTTATAATACTTATACTCATGAACACACAAGCGTTATGTATAAGTATGCAATTACACACGTGTATAGCATGCACACATTTGTGTGTATACATGCTCCCATACACACACAGGCATACATATACATGCATGTGAATGCACACAAATCCACAAACATTTGCATGTGTATATACACTTGTGCACACATAAGCATATACATACATACACACTCACTATATGAAGAAATATAGGTCACCATTTGAAAGACTAAGAAAAATTGGAAAGGAAAACATTTTTCTCAAAAGTCAAGGTAAACTAAATATTTGAACACCATCTAAACCAATAACACGATACAATTCACCTGAATCTTTATTATTGTAACAACAACTTGTGTCTCTTATGTGTCAGGCATGAGAGACTGTGATCTGATTCCTCTTTGATAGATGAGTAAATTGAGGTGCAGAAACACAGTTAGCAAGAGTCAGAATTTGAACCCAGTTCTTTCTGGCTCCCTGCTCAAATTCACTGCATACTACCACCCTGAACTTCCCAGGTCGCCTAGGTAATCCACGTTTTCTATTCATCCTGTTGATGGTGAGATTGAGCCTCTGGCTACACCACATGGCCAAGAGCAGGGCAGCTTGACAGTGTGCACACCAGTTTTTAGCTAGCTGAGCCCTTGCTCTGCCAGTGGGGCCTATGGGCATTGATGACCCATTTTAGAATTAACAAATAATATCATGCACTGAGTTAACTGAATGGAAAGAGTTCAAGGGAAACCACGTGGAATTACTTAGCACACTGTTTTCAACAATATGCCAACAAGCTCAGTTTCAAAAATATTCCATCTGCTTTAAAAAAATAATAAGCAAGAGGACATCAGCTCTGCAGACTTACTTGACATTTCATGGATAGAAGAACTCTTTTAATCAAGCATGCTCTAAGCTTGCAATCTTCACATATACACCACACTGCATGCACATACACACACTATACACAAATATACCACAAACATATACATTACTTACCCATACACATACATACATTAATACATACATACAACTTACACACACATGTGCTATCTACACCCACTATTGCATATATACATATGCATACCTACATGTACACACATTACTTACACATACATGTTCATACTCTTTTACTTACACACAATTATATGCACCTATGCACTTATACACACAAATGAACTTCAAATCACTGTTCTGAATATAAGCACTCAGAATTCTAACATAATGCTTATAAATGCCACATAAAGGGGGGAGGAGGGTTCTAAATGTCTTACTTCTTGATGTTTTTTATTTGCTTCAGGATTCACTTTAATAATCCCATTGAGGTCTTGTTTCCTTTAAAAAAAGAAAATGAGTTTTAATGAATGTCATTAAAATAAAACAGTAATCAAATGAATAATGGTTGGAAAAATTAAGAAGTGGTAAATATAAAAGTTCTCTATGACAATGTAAACATTTAAAGCTCTAAAGGCAAATGGAAATTATTTTCTTACTGAAGAACATTTAAGGTTATTTGTTAGAAAAAATATATTTATTTGTTGATATATATATTTTTTTCTTCCAGAATTCCTAAGTATCTATGAAACTTGTAATTGAACAAAATCAACTTTGCTCTCAGATATAGCTTCTGAGAACACTCAAAATAGGCAGCACTGAAGTAATGTAAGTTAGATTTTTTTCCCCACGGTACTGGTGCAATTAAACTCAGAGATTTTCTACCACTGAGCTACGTCCCCAGCCCTTTTTATTTTTCATTTTGAGACAGGGTCTTGCTAAGTTGCCCAGGCTGTCCTCCGACTTGCAATTTTGACTATCTCTTATAGTAATCAAAATTAAATACATTAATAAGTCTTACCCAGACATATTTTCCTTTTCTTTGGGATTGACTTTGATTATATTCTTGAAACCTTCATCTCTTTAAAAAGAAACATTTAGGTCACTTTCAAATATTCCCATAGTATAGGTGCATATACCCATTTCATATTATTGATGATTAATTCAAGTTTTTGGAGAAAATTATTACACTGATATTAAATTGACTTTTGGTATAAGAATTGCCTAACGATAGCATAGTTAATCTCTAGAATTTTGTGAGTTCTTCGTAAATGTGAATTTAGATAGAATATCCTGTAGACTCTTCAAAGTGAAGATCAGGGCATCAGAGATGAGTCAGAAGAGAGAAAACAAACTCAGAGAAGCAATAGAGACTGTCAACATCACTGAGAAGACCACCAACGAATCTAGGAGTAAACAACCAAGATTCAGAGACATCCACACAGTTCTCACCCTTTGCTGGTTTTATCTGTCCTGGCATTTGATTTGATAATAGATTGAAGATCTTGGCTTCTTTGGGGGAAAAAAAAAAAAAAAAAAAAAAAAAAAAACTTTAAGTCAGGTGACATACAATTTTCTGTGAAATTGTGTAAATAAGAATGTCTCTGAATGCAGTGTCGGGTGTTTTTAGGACCAAAAAACCAGAGAGACCTTTGATACTAATCCTTAGCTTATCTTTATTAATTTCCACAACAGTGCTTGGTTTAAACCAGTTTAAGTCAGTTTAGAGATGCTTCCCAACATGACTATCACTTTGCAACTTGTCCTTTATATTTCTAAATTTACATTCAAAAACTGATTCTTTTTTTTAATTATTTAAGAAAACAGAATAAGAGATTATGTAGCAGGTTTTCCTGCACCTACTTCAATGCAACTCAAACATGGGGTCTGTAGAAATTACATTCAGCATACTCCTTCCTGTTGGCTCTAAGCACTTCGTCTGTGGCAAAGGACAGCATAACTCTCCTATGTGTAATGAGGTGTAAGACATTAACCTGAGAAAAGAGCCACCTCAAGGTGGGAATGCTACTTACACTTTCTCATATTTGTCAGTCCTTTGGTTAACTTTATTAACACTTCCCAAGCCTTGGTTTCTTTGTTAATATTGGGAGAAAAGAAAAGGCAGAGCAAGAGACAGAAAGAGGGTAGCTCTGTGCTCTGTTCAGAATCTCATATGACAGCAGCAGATTTTACACAAGACTAAGATGTAATTGGTGCCTAAAGAATTAGAAGTTCCACGGGCTGGGGTTGTGGCTCAGCGGTGGAGTGCTCGCCTAGCATGCGCTCACCCCGGGTTCGATCCTCAGCACCACATACAAATAAATGCATTGTGTACATCTAAAGCAAATAAATAAAATATTTAAAAAAAAAAAAAGAATTAGAAGTTCTTGGCTGGATGTGGTGGCACACGCCTGTAATCCCAGCAGCTCAGGAGGCTGAGGCAGGAGGATCGCAAGTTCAAAGCCAGCTTTAGCAACAGTGAGGCACTATGCAACTCAGTGAGACCCTGTCTCTAAATAAAATACAAAATAGGGCTGGGGATGTGGCTCAGTGGTTGAATGCCCCTGAATTCAATTCCTGATACAAAAAAAAAAAAAAAAAAAAATTTAAAGAATTAGAAGTTCTTAGAAATATTTAATTCAAATGGTCTGCTTGAGATGCAAAATGCTGAAGATATCTTGATATCAACAGTCCAACCATTACTCAGATATAACTGAATCAACTTCAAAGTTAATGTTCCTCCCAGGTCTCAGTTTTTGCTTCTTGGAAGGTGGGTTGAAGGGAGGTGGACTTCAATCCATACAGTAAGATGTTGTCTTATTTAAGTATGAAAATCATTCATAACAGGGTAAAAATCAATTGATCAATATTTTAAATCTAAATACTTAGAAGATTTAGTCAAGTAATTTCTTCTAAAAAGTGTATTTAAAGGTCTGAAGTTCCCTTGGAAAAGTTGAAATAACAGTATTATGGCTCTGGTACTTTGTGTAAATTGGCCCATGGAATAAAATTTCATACATCAAAGATTAAGAATTATTAGAGGATATGAAAGCTGATCCTTCAAATTCCCCAGTTGTTAAACTGCCATTTTCTTCTGTCTGGTTTCACTGTGATAAGAGTTAACATTGTAAGTTCTTTCACTATTAGAAAGAAGGTGCAGTGACGAAGGTCTGTAAGCCCAGCAGCTCAGGAGGCTGATACAGATTACAGATTACTTCTTTCTCCTTTCTATCTCACAAGATGATCCTCCTGAGATGCTTTTCCTACTTTCTCTATTTCCCATCACTTTGGTGGAACTTTCCAAACTCCACGTTTTTAAATATCTAAAATTTCATCTCTTCCTGTAAAATTCACAAAACCCCTCAAAGAGAATTGACTTTTTCCACCTTCATCTATTCTCCATTTAAAAATCACCTGTGATGAGTTGGCATATTTACATGAATAATGTTCTTATAAAGCATTCTCTGTCTGTGCAATTGTTACTGCCAACACTTTCCATCATATGGACTCTGTTAAGAGTTCAGCATCCAAAAGAGTTGAGAACACATCTGCCAAGATTGACTTGGAAAGCTAGAATACCATTTTGTACACAGGTTGGCACAGATAAATGGTTTTTAAAAATAACTGTGACAATAGAAATGATTATCATGTTAGGAAGGCAAATAAAAATGACGAACCAAATACAAAGTAAGCAACCAATTTGGGGGAAAAATAGTAAAATCTCATAAATCCTTACCCTTTGTCATTCTTGACTGCTCTGGGATTTTCTTTAATGAAACTGTCAAGAGTTTGGTTTCTTTCAACATGAAAAAGGATGTTAATAATTAAAGTTAATTTTATAGTAGATCAGCATATTAATCTCTCAAATGCTGCTAGTTTAGTTACTGATCATGCATAACCCATTTTATGACACAAAATAAATAAAAGCCTTAAGTTATTTGGGCCTTAAGTTATTTACAAATGCATTGAAAAGGCTACTAAGATTCCAACGTGGTACAGCTGGAATCCACATTTTAAAGACTTCAAAGGTGAGTGTGTCTATGCCCCCAGAAACAGTCTTATGGTAATTCTATTTAATTAATAAACAATACTATGGTTCTCTGCTTGTAACAGCCAGTTGGGTTTCTTTCACTTTTGGAATCAAAGGGAACTTGGGGGATCATCCCGGTCACAGCCTCTATTTTATGGGTTGAGGAAACAGAGGTCTCCATGGTCACCCACACTGATGCTGCAGGCAGAGTTAGCACTGAGACTCCCACCCTCTCCTGACTGTGCTCCATGGCCTGTTCCTCCAGCCAGCCTGACCCTTGCCCTGAGCACAAGGTCTCCCCCCAGAACAGTAGACACACTAGGACCCAACCAAAGCAGCCTGTCTTGATCAAATCTTACCTTTTGCTGTCTTTGTCCATCAAAGTATTCACATAAAGGAGACTTTCAAGACTTTTGGCTCTATAAATACAGAGAAACTCAAATAAAAACTGCACACTGAAATTAATTGTGTAGTATCTTGAAAGGTCAAATACAATAAACATTCTCCATGAATTGCTCATTTACTCCCATTGAATAGAAGAGTAAAAATCCTTCCGGGCAATTGTATCTAAACTCAATGTACAATGTAGAGAGCACTAGCCCATCTGCTCATGCATTTCCATGCTACAAGATCAACTCCCTTCCAGATAACATGTGAGGAGTAAGA
The DNA here is from genome assembly GCA_025594165.1 of Tamias sibiricus. Taxonomy (NCBI): domain Eukaryota; kingdom Metazoa; phylum Chordata; class Mammalia; order Rodentia; family Sciuridae; genus Tamias; species Tamias sibiricus. The sequence continues at coordinate 24,889,753 of CM046663.1, forward strand.
CAAGCAGTCTGGGAGATACAATTTTCAGATCAGCGGAGATAGATGCACTTACCTTTTCTCTGTTTGCTCAGCCTTTGGGTTTGCTCTGAAGAGACCATCAAGACCTTGATTCCTTTAAACATATTGATGTAAAAAAAATCTCAGCAATAGAAATAACAAATGCAGGACTTTATATAAACATAGACCAGTTTACATCTAAAATAGGAAATAGAAGCGGGTTGGAAAAGATGAGCCACAATTCTTGAAATTGCTTTATTCCAAACAGGCATTTTCACTCAAAATTTAAATTGTAGTGAAACTTCGAGAAGATAAATTAAAAAGACATAAACTGGGGGTCCGCAAGCCACAATAGGCTCATGAATGTGTTGTTTGGGTTCATAAAGTATTTTTTTTAATGTGAGCCAGTGTTTACAGAGATGCCCATGACTTATGGCCATGATCCTGGATTTTCAGGATCTCCTGAAAATTTCCTGCAACAGTGGACCCAAATTTGCCTGTGGTAACCCTCAGCTGAAGCTAAGAAGTCAAACTGGTGCTTTTGGCAAGACATTCACCGTCTTTGACTTGGTTCCACTACTACCTGTTTCATACAGCCAGTCTTCTCCATCATTTACACCTGCCTTTGGCAACTGCCTATCTGAAACCTCCTCTCTTTGTAAGTGAGAAAACTGAAAAGCAGCAAATTTCAGTTACTTGTCAATAGTCAATCCTATAGACCATTATTGTTCAGAGCATGATATGAAAATCATATCTCACAATCCTCTGACTGATTAATTCATTTGACTTTTGACTTTAAAAAAAAATTCTCCTTTTCTTTGGTCCCTGCTGATTTAGTTTGTTAGGATACAAAGTAACAGAGAGATAACCAAAATTAAACTCACCCTTTCTGCCTCCATTGTACATTTTTTTCTCAATGTAATTTAAGTTTTGCAATTTTATAAATGATCCAAGATAAAGAGATAATGGTAACTAGGATATTATGGGTTTTGAAATGGTTAAACTAAAAGTATTCAGCACTAAAACCAAACTCTGTATATATAGAGTATATTAATATTTCAGGAAAAGAAATGTGTTTATTTATATGAAGCATATGGAGTATGAAAATCAAAGACTCTTTGTATCCAATGATAGGATTGAAGGCTGAGAATAAATAAAGTTTAGATTTTAATTTTTAAATCTTACCTATTCAAGCTTTTGTTCATTTTGATGAGATTATCCAATTCTTCACTTTTTGGAAAAGAAAAAGAAAAACTCATATTAGTAAAGGCTGCTCAGAGTCAGTGGGTAGATATACCTTAAAATAACTCAGTTCTCTGAAATACAACACGTGTTCTACCTTAATCACCTGCAAAATACCCTGTTGAACCTTCAAGGCTCTCCTTAAATACCATCCCAAGGTCCTAGTCCCTAGTCCTCCAATTGACTGAACTGCCCTACATTTTTGGAACACTTAGAATATTTGGGGTTTTGGGCATCTCCTTTATGATGCTTCTGTTGATTATACTTTGTATTATAGCAGCTGCACACTTGTCTTATACACTATATACACACATCACTTGAAATTTAGAACTGTATTTTATACTGCATCCTCTTCAGTCTTTAATACTGTGCTTAATACGCGTTTTTAACTCAATCAGCAAATACAGACTCTAACTCTGGATTCTGTCCCTGCATGAAGTACTTGCACACAAAGTAGCTACAGAAGATGCTCACTCATCTGTAAGACTGGCTTCTATCTGGAATTCTACTACCACCCATCTAGGTCAGTCAGCTAAAAGTGCTAGCCAGTATCTGAGAACTGCAAAGCTCTTGCTGGTTGTTTGTTTCAGGAGCAACCTATTTAAGCTAAACTCCTGAGTTTGGGAATTTCCCTGAAACCATACAAACTTAGTTTTCTTCCCCAAGCAGGTAGCTTGGGGAGGACTGTTCCCAAGAGTGCCCTGGCTTGCATCCTCCAGTACATCCCTCCCACTGTGTCTTCTCCCAGACTCTTCTCTCCTTCTTCTACCCATTTCTCTTGTCTTCCTCATTTAGTTTTTCCATTCTCAAATCTTGGTTCCTATTCTTTCTCTTCTCGGCTTGCACATTTTTGCAAGAATTCCTGTTGTCCCTCTTTTCTGTCCCTGAGTCACCTCTGGTGATGACCAGGAGGCCATAAGAGGTAGTAACGTGATAGTTACACATTAAATCTTCCAAGGCAGGGACACCCACACTCTAATCTGGGATTCACCAGTCATTCACTAGTGACCCTGGGTGAGTGTCCTCAGCTCTTGTTGACTCAATTTTCCCATCTGTAAAATGATAATGCTAATTGTACGCATATCAGAAGAGAATTGATAAGTTAATGAACATATAGAGTGCTTAGTATGATGCCCGGCAAGTCATAAATTCTCAATTAATTCTGCCAGCATAATAAACAGTATTCTGTCTATTCTAAATGGTTCATTTAGTAAATGTATTTTATGTTTATTTATTTATTAACTGAATTTAGGGACATCAAGACACTGTCATAGCCTTGCAGTGGCTGAGTCACTTCTGTGTGTTAAAGATGCTTGTTATAACACTTTGCCTTAATAGCTGCCAAAGGCAATCCTTGTGGAGACCCTAAAAATACATTAAATTAACAGGCATCGTATAGGGGAAGACTTTCACATAATCTTATGTATTTAATGATAAGACTAAAAGCAGAGAAAAAATACTGAAATACAAAAGTTGCTGCCACTGACCAAAAAAAAAATTGATTAATGCTCTATCTTTGTGTTGGACAAACATCATGTCACCCTTAACATGGTGCCCTGTCATTGTTTCTTGCTCAAAATTTTACCTCCCAACTCTGAGGATATGAATCTGCTCATGTCCCAAGAGAAAGAGCAAAGCTAAGAGTCCTGTAAATTTTAGTCCCAGACCATTGTGACTGGCATGAGTCACAATGAAGAGATTCTCAGGATTTGGGGTTGCTCGTGTTTATCTGAAGAAAATTAGCATAAACCATAAGAAGATGCTTTGTAGTAAATGAAATAAAATGGAAACTATATTCTGAATAAAAAAAACTTGAGCTTTCAACCTGACTGTAAATCGATGAAAGCTTTAGCTATTCAATTTCACCATTGCATTTGCAACAAATTAAATGCCCTTAATCAGATAGCAGTATCACTTTAGTCCACAAAGAGCAGCTGGGATAAATAACGCCATTTCTATTCCCTCTGGATAGCCTGTAGTACTTTGTCCCTGGTGCATATCAAAGCAGCAACTTCCCTATGTGATGAACGTGTGTGGCTGTGAAATTTGTCCATTGTGGCTTGGAAGTGGAGACAGGAAAGTCAAACCAACTGCTACCCTCATTGTTTTTCTTTGATTTATGCCAAACCACAATTACCTCTTAGCGTCACTCACTTATCTCCTTCCAAATGTCCCCATCACCCACCAAAAAATTGTTTAGTCCCTACTGAAAACAAAATATCCTCCACACAAAGGCAAATTAATAAAATGAGAGCATTAGGAGCTTAGATGGGAGAGGAAACAGACATAAAGCATCCAAGATCCTTTCTACAGTCTCCATGTGGCTGCAGAGCCCCCATTGGCTAATGAATTTATAGAGAAAAGCCAAGTGTCACTTTGTTTCTTCTCTCCAGTTCTTTTGACTGAGACAGCAATCTCTAATAACACTCTTATCATTATTAAATTCTACCCAACAAGGAAAAATATTGTGGGTTTGGAATTTAAACAATGGAATATCTGTACGCAAGGTTGTCTCACTGCCCATTGTGATTTTAACATGATCAGCTATAAAGACCTCCGTTGGACAAAGCAGTGCAACAGACACTAAAAATGACATCTAGCAAAAAAGACGGCCAATCTGCCCTGAAGATTACGGAAACGAGAGGGAGGAGACCCAATTACACAAATAACATGAAACAAGAGCAACTGTTATGAGCTTTGCAAAATATGAACAGTGGGGCTCCAATCCCTTAGAGAGGCAGAAGCCACATCTCACTGGATCACTTAGTAAAAAATTCACAGGGACCAGGCGCGGTGGCGCACGCCTGTAATCCCAGCACTTGGGAGGCTGAGGCAGGAGGATCACGAGTTCAAAGCCAGCCTCAGCAACGGTGAGGCACTTAGCAACTCAGTGAGACCCTGTCTCTAATAAAATACATAAAAGGGCTGGGGATGTGGCCGAGGGGTCGAGTGCCCCTGAGTTCAATCCCCCGTACCAAAAAAAAAAAAAAAAAAAAAAGAGAATTCACAGGGGAGGTGATGTTTGATCTGGATCTGGAAACACAGTAGGACTAGGATGGACTGAAATGGTGGTCTTGAGGCTGGAGAAGACTCCACGTGGAGGGGATCCCTAAATCAATGCAGAGTATCTGGGGATTACTGGAAGGTAGTGGTCTCATCTGGTACTGAATGTAGGATTAACAACATGGGTGAAGTCAGAAATAACTCTGGAGCATTAGACTTGGAGCCAGGTTAAGCAACGGCATTGAATGAGATTCATGTAATTAAATGGGTGATGGGGACCTCATGGTTTATGAGGACAATATAGTTGTATGAGCAAAAACTTAACAGGAACAAAACCTCTGGCCCTGATGGACAGTCATGGTTCAGAGGCTGGAGAGACTGAGCAGCAGAAGGAAATCTGAACGATTTCCATTATGCTCTAACCATTATGCTGCAGCCGACGAGGGATTGAACTGGGCAAACCATCAATGCAGGAAAAGCATTTTAGATATTTAATTCATACCTATCTGTACTACTTGAAGGGGGGTAGGGATGGAAGAATCAAGAATGATTCCACAAAGGTAAGCCTACAGGAATTGAAGAACAGAGGTCAGGAAATAGCATATTGGGGAAGAAAACTGGATACAGCTTAGGACATCCTAAATGGGGTGCTGGGGGGACTGATAAGTAGCAATCTGGGCCAGCAACATAAATATAGGACTGGAGATTTGGAATGAGGCATGGTGGCAGAGGTCAAATCAGCAGAAGAGGAAGCAAAAGAGTGTCCATACATGTCACCATCATCCATTATTCTTCTTTGAAATTGTACCTAATAAAAAGCACTGAGGTTTTGTTCCTGTTTGGACATTTCTAAGGTATTGGTGAGGCATTTTTGACACAAGGCATTTTGACACAGCTTGTGAGCTCTCAGACCACACTCACCCCTTGTCAGTTTTCCCCATTGATGTGGCCGCCTTCACGATGTTATCGAGATCCTGACTCCTTCAAACAATGGGAAGAAGCACAGGTCAATTACAGTGGAGTGAGCTTTGAAGGAGCTAACATTTCTCATCTGTTTCCAGTGCAGAAAGTTGTGGTACATGTGTTGTTCAGGAATTACCGACTTGAGCAGAATAACAAAATGGGGCTATCACATCAGCTCACAGCACACTCACACACATGCACGTCTGCACCCTACACTATGTCATTTCACCTGGGTGTTGGAAATCACTCTATTGGTTCTCAAGCTCCACACTTCAAAAGGAACATATAAAAGAAAACCCAGTTACTGCACAAGTAAAAACAGAAACCAAGTTCAGAAGTCTTTCTCCCAGATCCAAGGAGCATTAACCAACAGATCTGAGCAATTCATGAGTCTCTCAAACAGGGTGAAAATATCTGTCATCTCAACCTTCCAGAAGGGAAAGAAAAGACATTTTAAACTATTCATAGAAGCACCTGAGACACAAAAGGCTTAGATCCAGGCTGATCTCCCTAGATCATGAAAAAGAATAATTAGTCCTTATAGTTTCACCTATAATTAAGACCTATATTTTCACAAATGTCTCACAGAGGGTTAATATGGTTGCATGAAGAAAAAATGTTGTCATCAATTAGGTTTAGGAAATGTAACCTACTTTAGGTGATTCAAAATACACACAGGCATGCTGAAGGTTCTGGAAAGTATTAATGCAGAGAACACTATGTCACTGTTTCCTTATGTACTGGGCCATTCAACTCTTTCTTTCAAGAACATGCACTGACATCTGTGGCAAGGGAAACACAGTTTAGGGAAATGTGGAGAGCTGCCCTTTAAGTTCATAGGTGCAAGAAGAACATGATTCTCCCAGAGGTAAGGTATCTGTGGGTGTCTCAAACTGGACTCTTCTGAGAGTCAACGGAGAGATAATACTGGAAAAAAGTTCATAAATTTGGAACTTTAAAAATCTCTCAAAAAATTATTTACTGAAAATTGGTTTACAATGTTGAAACACCCATAAAAATAGCATTGTTCAAAAAGTATTTTTAAAAACAGTATTTTTTCCTTAAAAAAAGAAAATAAGCAGACAGACAAGACACATCCAGAACACATGTTAAACTAGACAGGATGTGCAAAACAACAGGTGTCAATCAGGACTGTCATGGGAAATTTGGGAAATGCCACCTTACCCAAAGGAATCAACACAATTTGTGAGCCTGTTCCTTATACTGCCGGGTGAGCTGGACTTGATTTTCTATAGCAAATATTACTAAAGCTTTTGCAGTACAAGTTCAACCAAATGACATACTTCTGCCTATTCCTTCATATACCTTCACCAACTATGCCACAGACCTGGGGGCAAGTGCTGGGACTAAGAAGTGAACAAGCTTCACGAGATTTGATCTTACTCTGTTACTATGTTCAGGACATTTTGGTTGTTTACTTAAAGTAAAACTTAGGATTGAAATACAAGGATCAAAATTCTGTAAGTACTATAAAAAACATTTATTATCCACTATATTAAAGCTATCAGAAAATTTGATTTTATCTTTTATTATTATTTCATATTTTTTAAGTGTACTAATAAAGCATATTTTACCATTGCTACAATTACATCTGTATAGACAGAGATCATTGTACCTTATATTTCTTTCAACAGATCTGCTGGTTTCCGTATATATACCTGGTTTAGGTGGACATATCTGCCTGTATTTAAAGATAATGTCTGTTAGGTCAAAAAAAACATTTCTATGTTAAATTTAAATTTAACAGAAGGAAACATTTGTGTTCAAAAAGAGCAGTATATGTGGGAATCATATTGCTGCTTGACATGGCAAACTATCTTAGTTCTTTGGGTCGGCAACAATTCAACCATTTTCTGTTTGAAAGTTTCTAGAGAGTACAAAATATACATTGATGAACAATACTGACCAACTTGTATTGTTATATCATGTGCATGTATGAATATGTAAAAATGAATCCCACTATTGTGTATAATTATAATGCACCAATAGAAAAATGGAAAAAAAATTTATTTTTCTGAAAAAAACACCATAAAGACTCAATTTTACCGTTTCACCTTGTTTTAATATATTTTATACAACAAGGTGTATTTAGAAATATCTGTTCTATATATATTCATGTTCACTTTTTTGGTCTCTGTTCATCAAAGCTCTATCATACTTATCTCTATTAGATAATGAGATAGCATTTTAAAATATTAAGAATATTTTTTTTATTAAGCATCAAAGGGATGATATTTTCCTTGAAGACTTATCCCATCTGATAACTGTCAAGAAGTACATTTGCTTGGGTAAGACAGGAAATAAGTCTATATTTCAAATGCACCTACCAAGTTGAGAATGGCCCCATTGAGCTGACAGCATCAAATTTTACAATGCTGGCTTCTGTCACAATTTATGACATCAGGCTTTTCTCTGTTCTTCTCAGTATCTGGTTGACCTACTTATACATGCTTGCTTTCTCTCAAGGAGCTGTATTCAACTATTTTTTTTGTTCTCCTGAGGACATGTGTTAATTACATAGGAAACACTTCCCTTTCAATATTCGTTCATTAAAATCATCTTGATGTGATTAAAGTAATCAGGCTTTAAAAAAAAACATGCAAGTTGTCCCAATTTTATTTTTCAGATCATTGATGGAAGAAAAAAAAATTAGAGTAGCAAAAATGGACTAGACCAATTCCTGGGAAATTTAGCTTCTTTGGAAAATCTAAAGTTAACTAGTGTTGCTGATTTTTAGATTAGAATTTAGTTGGTATAAGGCCAATTTGCCTCGGGTTTTTAAAAAATCCTATTTATATTAAGATTTAATTGCTCAATACTATAAGAGTAAAAGAAAAATAATCAGGTAAGATAAAAAGCCTGAGAAGTTGTTTTAATGGGACAATTATATCCATTGAACAAATGAAGAGTTACAAATCTAATCTATATTATTAAGTAGTCTGGTGAAGAGATATTCTTTTAACTCATTAAAAAATATATATGCTCTCATCCTGAGGGCAAAATTTCAAAGATGCGGTGGAGTTCCACTGGATAAAAGTTCAGATCTGGAGTTTTACCCCAACAGGATGAACACCTAAGGTGACCGTCCTGCTTCACGGTCGGCACTTCTAGCCGGTCACCCTCTTACTGAAGTTCTGCAGTTGCGACTTACTGAAGAACAGCTCTACAATTGTGTCTTACAAGGTGTCAGAAAAATCACCATCAAAAAGCCAAAATACTAAAGAATCAAAGGCAAGTCTAATGTATTCAGTCTTCACTGATATCATTTTAAATCTCATAATAATAATGGAAATGTGGAATGCACATTTTGCAAAATGGTTCAAGATTATCAAGCAATTGAACAGGAAGACATGGGAAGATTTTTAGATCTCTGTGTTTTTAAGGATTAATTACAGAGTGACAGTTTCACAGTGGAAAAGCAACTCTGTTTTTCCTGCTTCAGAGACAGGTTAATACAAATATTTTTCAAAATTTTTGAGAGTTTTGAATTAAACTATCCTTCTTAACTAAGAAAAAATAAATAACAACCCCAAAATGTATTTCTAACATAACTGAGGGTTTCAGTAGTAACACAAAGTTTCAAGGACATCTTTCGTCATATATAGAGCTCCTAATGGGAAACTTAACTAGGAGTAAATATCAAATATGTATACATACAGTTTAATATGGTTTATAATTATATACATATAAAAATATATATGCCAAGTACATACATACCTCTGCATATAAATATTAGGGGCTAATATATAAGAAGCCCAAGCACAAACACTTGAACATGAATATATTGTTCCATTTTTACCTTGAAGGTGCATCTCCATAAGACAAGCAATAGGAATCAGCATTCAAAAGCAAACATAAATACACATGCATGTTAACAGATAAAAATCAAGAAAAGCTCTATGTGCTTCATTTGTGAATGTGCATGCAAAACATGCCCACCTGTGGCACAAAGTGAATCATTTACTCCCATTTCCCTTGAACTTCATTTTGGCAAGAAAGTCTGCAGTGCCAGCTCTTACCTATTGTCTGGTCTCAGCTGCTGAGGAGAAGGAACAGGAGATCTGGGCTTTGGAGGTATTGGAGGGTGAACAGCTGGGTCCCTTTAAAACAGAAAATGGCAGTTCATTTTTTTTTCATGGAGACATGGTGGATTTTAGCATCTATTAAACTAATGCATCTACTGCCTGCATGAAAATATCTCTTACATCTTCCAATCCCTTCCTGTGAGGGACCTAAAAGGTCAGCATCCATGGAGCCCAAACTTCAAAGAAGTCAAATATTTCAAATATGCACTTTTAAAAAATTCATTCCATCCGGTTTTTAAAAACCCTCTCCTCTTTAATTATAGTCTGAATTATAATATGTTCTTTAAGTGGCATAATACTTCACTAGTATATTTAGCTTAAGTCATGGCATTTTGAGTCAATGACTCATGAATGTAGTGAATGGTTCTTGGGCTTTAGCATACAAGCTTCTTTAGGAATTAAGTCAACCATCAGACTGCTATGGAAACAGCAAGAAAGGATTTCAATTTCACAGACCTCAAGGTAAATTGCTTTGAGGCTTTTAACTAAATCTAACTTAAATATTGTCAGCACAGGCCAGTTTGATGTTAGCAAAGTGTAAAATATACTGTTGGCCTAAACTTTCCAATGAAGTACCAAAGTAGTCTCTGAGTTCGCATGATTTAGTGACCTACGAACTGGAGACATGCAACTACATGCATATTTTCAATGGAGTCAGCTCCTTACCAAGGGAATGTCACTACCCCTCCCTCCCACACCATCATGACAATGTTCTCTATTGTCCTCAAGATAAACTCTATACCTGATAAAAGTATCATGTGATCTGGACTCCACAGATCCTCTGGCTTCTACCAGCATGCTAGGTATTCAGACTGTGGAGTCAGGCTGCCTGAATTGCCAGCTGTGTGACAGTGGCTTAATGTAATGCTGTTTCTTCCTCTGTAATAATCCTTCTAATAGGATTGTTGGGGTGTTGTCAGGTCTGAACGAGATGTGCTTTCATCTAACAGCCATTTATTGGTAGCTTTCTATGTGCAACACACTCTAGGAGATGGACAATGTCCCTGTCTTCAAAAGGCTTTCAATATACTTACAGCATACGTCAGAGGGAGAAAAGGGCTACGTAGAAAACTAAATGTAGTAAGGAGATAGAGAGAAGGGGTGGCGACACTGTTTTATTAAGAATACAACAGTATTCATTTTCTCTGTGAGGTGAAATCTGAGCTGAGACTTGCAGGGGATGGTGGAATGAACCCTGAAGATATCCAGAAGAAGACCACGGCCACCATCAGCTTGGAGATGGTATTTGATGCTTGAAACTGAATGAGATCACCAAGGGAGTCACTGTAAGCAGAGACAAAAAGAGGGCCAACATTTGGGCTCTCAGCTCCTACAGTATTTAGCGGTCAAGCATGAAAGAAGGAAACAGCAAAAGAGCCCAGAGAAGGAGTGACCAAAAGAGAAGAGAAATAGGAAGGTGTGGTAACATGAAAGCAACTGAGAAAAGAGTTTCAATGAAGGAGTAATTGGCACTGTTCAATGCCACTAATAGACCATCTACACAAGGACTGGGACATCAGCATGGTTTTGACAACAGAGTCATCATGGACAATCCTGATATGGGCAGTTTGGGTAGAACATTGTGGGGGACAAAAAACATAATAGGAGTATGTTATAGTTTAGATATGAAGTGTCTTCCCAAAGCTCATGTGTGAGACAATGCAGGAGTTTAGAGGTGAAATGATCAGGCTATGAGAGCCTTAACCGTATCAGTGCATTAATCCACCGATATGAATTAACTGATGGTAACTGACGATAATGGCTCAGTGGAAGGTTTTGAGAGGGCTGGATGACATCACATTGGGTTAGGGTCAGGGATGTACGGAGTCTGTGAAAATGGTCCTGGAGTTTCTATAGAGATCCATAGACATGGGCATAGAAGACATTATGGAATTTGTCCTGAAGACTCCTTGGCAGTGTGCAGTGGTGAGGCTTTAGGGGGGATGTACCATAGAGCAACAGTGAGTCTCCTGGCTCTTGTGTTGATGGGGGCTTTGAAGCCAGAAGAAGAGCAAAGAACACATAGTATAATTTGCTTGGAAATAGTTTCCCCACACTGGCCCAGTGTCAGATTCTACAGTTAGAGACTATTATATTTGTATTGAAAACATCTTTTTTTTTTTCTCAAAAAAAAAAAAAAAATCTGTGCATTGGGTATATGTGACAAGTGATAGTCTTTAGTGTATCTGTGTGGCTTAGCTGATTAAATGTTTTCCTGCCGGAAGTAGAAGAAAAGCAGAAGGAGGTGGCCCATCCTGAGTGAATATCCGGCTGCTGCACAGGGAACTGGGTATCCGAGGACAGATGGGAGAGGGGTAACGAGATGGGAAGGTAGATTACAGAAAGGAGAAATAGGATGGGGCCACGCTTTGCTTAGGGCAGAACCACGGTGAAGCAGTGTTAGATGTTAGAATGAATGTCTAAGGTCTCAAAGAGGTAAGTAAATATTGATGGGGTGGGTCTGGAGGTAGAGATGGATAGAAAAGAAGGAGATCTGGGATGGTCTGAGGAGTACTTGAAAAATATATATATACTGGTTGTGTGTTGCTGCCTGAAGCGGAAACCGCCTTGGAGCAACGAACGCCGCAGGAAAATTCGGAGGCAGGATGAAAATGAAAAAAGGTCTTTTATTCTTCTTCTCTCTCCGGCTCCAGCAATCACTCCAAACGCTCTAACTCCAACCACCACCTTCTTCTTCTTCCCGCACACACTAACTAAAACTCACCCAGTTATATACATATCGCTTTAACAAGGACACGTGCTTACAGCTCGAGCTTACAGGTGCGTCACGCAGTGTTCACGGGCATACAAAGATTCTTTGGATAATGTATTACTATCAGGTGGAAACTAGAACATCTTTTATGGCTCTCAGCTAACCGCAATCTTTAGCTATCTCCTTGATTATAGGCTCCTTCAGTTGTGAGGTTGTGAAGACCAAGGAAAGCAGAGGAGGATCCTTAGTTCCAAGGTGCAACAGGGTCAGGGGACGGGCAGTGCCACTTTGAGTTCAGTTCACCTCCAGGACCTTTCATTGGCCTCTCTGCAATGACAGCCACAGATGACAGAGCCTAAGCTGGGGTGGGGGCAGGGGATGAGAGGAGTCATTCATGCCGTGCCAGGAGCACGAGGCAATGCCAAGCAGGGGATTAAAATGCAAGCACCAAGCAGGAAGCTGTGGCCTGGGGTGTTTGGAAGAGAAGGAAACAAAAGACATCTATTGGAGTGGTCCTGATTGAATTCCACTTTGAGACAGGATGCTTAAGCTGGGGTGAGTTGACCCCAGCTCTCCCCCTCTGCCCGCCTCCACAAGGCCTTTGTGGGATCTATGCCACCATGGTAGTGGCTAAAATTATAAAGAACAGCTTTGAGGAATAAAAAGACAGTTTTCACAAGAAACATATGACAACTTGCAGATTGTAGTACAAAGACCAGAGCTAAAAGAATAACAGTATGGAGAAAGCTGAGTATATTACTCCATTTCCACAAGCTGCTGCAAAGATCGCTTCTCTCCATTATGTCTTCTTTGCATAACATGCTTGGCTCTGAGACTGGTCCAAGTCTGACTTTGCAAACATTTCTACAACTGCAACACAGTTCTAGGCGCCACCAAGAAAAATTGACCTTCATACTTCATTGTGAGTTTTGTTTTCACTTTTCATTGTACTAAGCTTTTATATTCCACAAATAGGATTTTTTATTCCATCAATGACAAAGGAGATGGAACTGACATTGATGGGGCCTCAGTACACATCAGCTTTGCCAGGATCTCACGTACATTACTTTATTTGCTCCATACATAGAACTTGTGGGGTGTGTATTATTTTTTCACTGGGACTCAAAAAGTTGGGTAATTTGCCCCAGAACATATAGTTAATTAGTGACTCAAAGTTTCAAGCTAGTCATTCCAAAATCAAACCCTATGTTTTTTGTGTACATCACACTGATTATAACCAATACTCTTCCAGGTATTTCAAAGGCCTGTCTGTTACAAATAGGTTGCTATGAAGTAGTTCCTCACCTCAGGAAGGAGCCATTGGCTCAAGAAGCACTTATTCCACGACTGCCCGATTACAGTGTTAGGGCAGACAGCAATGGATGTGCAAAACTGGGCATTCATAGGCTAGAAAAGCATGGCCCGTGCTTTCAGAGAGCTTGTCTAATGCAAGGCCTGGTTCAGGGGAATGGTTACTGTAGCAAAGACTCAGTTTCTAGCAGCTAGAGGACATTTCCAGCAATCATACACATAGTCATGGAGCATGCACTGGGACCAAAATCCCAGAGACTTAGCTTCCAGACTAGCCTTGCCACCAACTCTCTGTTTGACCCTGAAAAGGGAGCTGATTCCCTCTGAACCTCTGCTTCTTTATCTATAAAAGAAAGACATTTGATGCAGATCTGTGGATGGCAAACCACCATGTGACCGCGGGAGGGCACAATTGTTGCAAAGAATTCTCGATCTGCAAAGTCCTGAGCGTGTGCTAGATGCTAAATGCCTGGATATCCACGTACTGTACTTTTCAAATGTATGTAGATGCTGTTGTGGTGAATGAAATTTAAATTTAAGTTGGATCTGAAAGAACATCTATCAACTTTAGTTGGTCCCATGGTTCAGATTTGGTCGATCCCCAAAAGTTCATATGTTAGAGACTTGGTCCTCAGTATTGCCATGTTAAGAGGCAGTAGAACCTTTAAGACGTGGGACCTGGAAAATGAACAGGTCATTGTTTTGCTGCCTTTAAAGGGGGTTAATGACAGAATTCTTGTGGGACTTCAGTCAGTTTCTGCAAGAGTGGGTTACCATAAAAGAGCAAGCCTGATCCCCAAATCTCTCGCTGGCATCCTGTTTAGCCAATCTACCTCTCCCTATTGCATGCACTCTCACCGTGGTGGCCTCCCACCAGAGGTGAACAAGTGGGGCTGCCTGATCTTGACCTTGCAGCCTCCAAAATTGTGAGCTAACTAAACCTCTTCTCCTTATAAATATGCATCTTTAGGTATTTTCTATAGCAAACAGAAAATGCACTAAGATGTTTAGTTAATAGACACAGGGAACTTTTAAAATACTGCTTAAGTCATAACAGTTTTTGGCTCTTAGACGTTCTCTCAAAGACATAGCAAAACCAGTCCAAAGATTAGAAGATGAAACCAAAAACATTTTAGCATTAAAAAGGAGTCTACTCAAACTAGAGCATTGACCTATAGGTTAAATATAAACCTGTAAAATTTCTAGAAGGAAACATGGAAGAAAAATCTTTATGATCATTGCTTAGGTAAAGAGTTAGTAGATATCACACCAAAAGCATAATTCATTAAACAAAACTTAACAAATTGGATTTCGTCAAATTAAAAACCTTTTGTTCCAAGGAATACATTGTTAAAAGACCGAAAATATAAACCACACACTGGAAGAAAATTTGTAAATCACTTATTCAACAAAGGACCTATAAACAAACATATTTTTTTTTTAAATCCTTAAAACTCAAGGCGAGGTAAAAGAAACAGCAAAAATATAGGCAAGGCTGGGCGCAGTGATGCACACCTGTAATCCCAGCAGCTTGGGAAGCTGAGGCAGGAGGATCACAAGTTCAAAACCAGCCTCAGCAAAAGTGAAACAATAAGCTACTCAGTGCGATCCTGTCTCTAACTAAAATACAAAATAGGGCTGGGGATGTGGCTCAGGTTGAGTAAACCCCCACACACACACACAAAAAAAAAAAAAAAAAAAAAAAAAAAGGAAAAAGAAAAATACAGGCAAAGTATTTGAAAAGGTATTTCACGAGAGAGAAGATAATAAAAAAATGTATTTTAAAGTGCAATGTCCTTCGTCTCTAGGAAAATGCAACGTAAAACTCATGATGAGATAAACTACACACTTATTAGAATGGTTAAAATAGTTTTTTAGGTTATAACTACTAAGCGATGTTAAGGAAGTGAAACAACTAGAAATTTCAGACTTTGCTGGTGGGAACACAAAATGAAACAGCTACTTTGTAAAAACAGGCAGATTTTGTAAAATTAAACATGCATCTATCATATGTCCTAGCAATCCCACTTGTAGGCATTTGCTCAAGAGAAATGAGTCCATATGTTCATATGAAGACCAGTCTGTGAATAACGCATCTTTGCAAACAACCGAATGTCCTTCCATCAGTGAATGAATAAACAAACTGTGTACATCCATACAATGGAATACTACTCAGCAATAAAAAGGGATGAACTATTGATATACACAGCAGCGGGGATGAATCTTACATGCATCATGCAGATTCAAAAGGCTGTAGAGGGAGTGATTTCACTTATGTGACATTCTTCATATAGCTGAGAGAAGAGAGAGAGTAGAAGACAAAGAAGTGTCCCTTGTTGGTTTCCAGAGTATAAGGACAGTCTTAAGAAAAATGTTGGTCCTTATATGCTCCGTCTCCCACGCCCATTGCCCCACTGACCACACGGCCAGCATGTCTGTCGCCCATAGCGCCCCACCCAGGACTTCCCGCCTGCCTCCCGGGAGCTTCTTGCTTAAAGCCATCTTCCATTGCTCACCACAAAATGTGAACCTCCATTCCAGCTTAGTGTGTTCCAGTTCTGCCCAGTTACTACAGGAAAGAAACCTGATTTATGTCAGTGACACCGAACGAGCAGAGACAGCCCCGTCACCTGCCAGAGTTTTCGTGATATTAATTGAAATGAAGTTGATAGAACTTGAGGCAATAGATACTAAACAGTGAACAACATTTTTTTTCTTAATTGAACTGTTTTTATATTTGTATGGCGGGGGGGGGGGGGCAGGGTCACTGACTCTGGGTACCTGATCTCACAGCTTCTTTCTCACCTCTGGCTTTGAACCTGAAGCCTCTTTGTCTCACCAACCCCAAGGAGCTCCCCTGGCAGCGGCAGAACAAAGGAGGCTCTGAGGGAGGCAGGATCTGTGGGTATCTGGGTTGGGCAAAGTAGGGGCGGTTTTCATTCATTGCTGTGAATGCATGAGTTACTTAAAACAAGTATTAGGGGGCCGGGGACATGGAGGACTGAAGAGAAAGCACTTATTGCTAAAGGTTAAGATGTTCATTCGATACCAGCAGTTTTCTTTGTTCTGCTCAAACAACGCTTTTCAAAAATGAGACACTTTCCCCAGTACCAAAATAAATTAATTAATAATAGAAATTTTAAAATAAAAAGAACACACCTCAAGTCAGTTCAATGTTTTAATTATTTGAATGTTTAGAATGGGCAATGAAGGGATTTAGGCATGATTTTTAAATCACTGTCATGCTTTAACTTTTTAATGAATGTCAGAGAATCTTAAATGCTTTGACATTTTACTGAATGTCAGAAAGTCCTAATTTTTATAAAAGATTCAGTTAATAACATGAAGATTTTTGTTGGGATAAGAATGAAGCCTGTTGTTTCTATGTAATGTGATATCAAACTTTGTAGAGGATTTGGTACCAATAGAGTTAAAAAATGTTATAGCAAAATTAGAAAGGTTACATTTTACCATTTATAGTTACAGACAGAAAAATATAACTATAGTGCAAGTTGCCATGGCAACTCCCTTCTCAATCGGAATTTTTTTTTTGCTGCTGTGACTCTACCAATCAGCTACTTGGAAGTGAAAACCACTGAAGAAGAAGAAGAAGAAGTGGAAACAAATAAGGATGAGAAATAATGATGGTATACAGGAAATATCTCGCTATACGCTACTTTCCCTAGGTATGTGTCCGTTATTTTAATTTTTACCAGAAATTATTTTTCTTCTCTATCTTCAAAAATGGTTATAGGAAAAAAAGAAGAGAGAAATCAGTTTTGTCAGGGGTATGGTAGAGTGGTGGCTTTATTGTCCTTCTAAATCAGTATATTGGGTCACATTCGTGAACATTCACACTATCTGTTATCCATTTAATTGGCTTCTGTGAACTGGGGATTGAACTCAGGGGCACTTGGCCACTGAGCCAAGTATTTTAGTTAGAGACAGGGTCTCACTGAGTTGCTTAGCACCTCACTCTTTGCTGAGGCTGGCTTTGAACTCAAGATCCTCCTGCCTCACAGACTCCCAAGCTGCTGGGGTTACAGGCCTGCGCCCCCGCGCCTGGCGGCTTCCGTGAGTTTCTTAACTGCACCTTACGTGGCATTTTACCACTGCATCTTTAAGTCACCTAATAGGAAGTCAGAGGCATTTGAATGTGCCCAGATTTGTTCGCGAGCTGTGATGGCAAAAAGGAGTTCACCATGGACTCTCCAGAACTGTGACTTCCATCCCTCGGGTCTATCATCCCTACGCCCAGTAAACATCACTCTTGGAAAGGGCCCAAAGATGATGAGAAAGAGTTGAAGAGCTTGGCAGATCCAGACACACACTAGTGATTGCTGACAAATTGCTTTGTGCCAGGCTTTCTGACACTTCTTCAAATGAAGGAAGCAGGCATCACTGGCTCTGACCTTCTAGTAGTTTCCTGTGTTGACAGCACTCATGCTTGCTTTGATAGATACTTCAGGATCTCTACCACAGGGTCAGAGCTCCAGTTACATAACAGCACAGCATTAACTCCTATAATAAAGACACAATATCTTGAAGAGGTACTTGCGCCTACTACAAGTTATGAATGGACATCTCCCATAACATCTTATGCTAAAAATAAAAACATTTTTTGCACATGAAAATCGGGTTTAGAATCACTGAATTTCCTGCTATGATTAAACATAACTGAGAAAGGATGGATGCAGAGAATACCCTGTGATGATGGAAAGCCCACAGTGCTGCACATGCAGATATACTCCCACACAAGCACACGCATGTGTGCACACCTACACCCACGCACATTGATGCTCATGCCCAGCTCTCTGGCATTAGAGCTCCTTCTCCTTTCCCCATCCCTTCCCCTTTGCACCTGGCTCACTCTTCCTCATTCTTTAAGATGCACCTCAAGCACTGTGTCCTTTGGGCCTTCTGTACCCTAAATGCATGCTCTATTGCCTCCCTCTCCATGCTCCCTCCTGCTCTGTGGCTCTCTCTATCCTTGCCCACATTCTACCCCCAAGAACCAGCCTTCATGTTTAGTGATCGTGGCTCACAGTGACTCCCTGATAGACTTAAAATTCCCTAAAATAGGGTTGGGTCTTATACCTCCCCACATTCCTGGCACCTAGGAAGTACATTCTTACCACATAGCTGGAGATTGACAGTTGTTTTGCAGAGACAAAGAAAGAGAAACAGACATAAGAAGCTTTCGGAGTTCAGTTGACAAAAGATCCCCCTTGGCTGAGATTCATGCCAGACTTTGAAGGATGGTCCGAAACAGATTTGGGTGGTAGACTCCATCCCCTGCTCTACCTCCTCCCTACTGCCTCTCACTACACCTCTACTTACCAGGTAAGCAGTACCTAGGGTCTCATTTTTCTAGCTTCTCCTCCATCACCTGGCATGCAGACACACGATCTTCTCACTTAACATTCTCTCCAGAGGTAGCCTTGCTGTGACTGTCATATATTTTAAGTCCCTGGGTTTATCCCCAAATAGGGATCTCTGACACCAGCCTCTTATCTGAGCACGTTCCTCCCTCATCCCCAGGCATTTTTCAATCCTTGGGGATGCCATCGACAAGTGCACCCCTCCAGTATCCCAGACTCTAGCTGCTCAAAACAAGTGCCATGGTGACTTCTTAAGACCTACTGCATATTCCCCGTCTGCTCCTTTCTATTCTGCTCCTAGTTCTCCTGCATTGACTGGTGTATCACTATGCTTTAAAATCACCCTGGGCTTGAAGACCTAGCAATGTATAGCTACTCTCCTTCCTCCAAATCCCATACTTTTTTTCAAGACCTATCTTTCAAGTCCCATTAGAAACTCTCCCTACCACATCATATCTCCAAGAGAAAGTGGATGCTCTTCTCATGACCCAAGGATCTTCTGCTATGGCTATTTGTATATTCAAATTGTCCACTGAGGGGGGTTAGGGAGGACCCACGCGCTGTTGCCTTCAGAGTTCTCCAACACCTATGTTTCCTCTCCATGCTGCTGAGTGACATCTCCTAGACTCCCTCTCTGTTGCCGCCTGAAGCGATGGCCGCTTGGAGCAACGAAGCCGCAAGAAGAAGTTCAGAGGCGAACTGGAAACAAACAGCCTTTTTATTCTGATAACTTTTCTCTCTGGCTCTAACAACAACTTTAACACGCACCACACACACCACCAAACAACCAACACACCAAATGGCGCAGACCCGATCAGCAATCTCGCTCAAGTCTCTCGAGACCCTGGGACAAGTCCCGTGAGACTACGGAAGGCGGCAATGCCCAAACATCTCCATGGCCCGTAGTCAACCGTAATCTTAGCCATCTCCCCAAACAGGGCTCCTGCATTTCCCCCCTTTTGTTTTAAAAGAGGGGATGCTCTAGGACGTCTATGTGCAACCAACATTCTTACCCGTCATCGGATAATCAAGGCTGTGCCCTTGACTCCTGTCTTAGGTTGATATGTTGGCCACATGAGACTGTCCCGTGTGACTGTGCCTGTCTTAGGTTGTCCCCCTCTGGGGATCTTAACCGTCATTGGCTAACCAGCCATCCAATGGAGCCCTTCATGATTGAATGTGTTGATGACTAACAGCCGTCCAATTGTGAGGAGATGGTGCGGCTTTAAGGCAACAAGCCTTTTGGTGACGAGCCAAATTGCATAGCATATCAAATTGTTTAAACAAATCAGCTGCCCTAAGTTCCATCAAATAACACACTGAATTCTCTAGACAAATACCCACAAGGCATTGTCCCATAAAGTCCCAAACAATGAAAGATCAAAATGTCCATTTATTATAACACGTTGATGTAGGAGGCCCCATGCATGTAGAGCAGAGGCCACACTGTTGGTGAGGTTGTTTGATGCTTGAGCAGCAAGGATGCTTGCGGCGACCACGATCCCTGCACCTCTCTGATCCTCCCACCCCGCAGGAATCTCTCTGCCTTCCTACCCTTCTAGAAGGTGGCTCCAGTGAGGTCTCCTTTGGAAAGCCTCCTGCTATGACACAAAGCACTGCCCAAATGAAGCTCGTGGGATGCTACTGCCACCTAGTGGTAATATCTTTTCCCTTAACACCACAACTTGAACTCACTACAAGAAAGATTGACTTAGGGAGTAAGAAGGACAGAGGGGTCAGTGATTGTTGTGACATATGAAGTGTGGGTGTAACTAAATGTTGATATGATTGTGACATGAGGAAATAATTTTATTGTGAAAGGTAGCATAGAATGCATCTCAAAGAGTGAATAATATCATGAATATCATGTTTTGGTTATGAGGATAGTGAGGCATAGCAAAGAAAGACCTAAACCACCTGGCATGTGCAGTTTACGGGAATTTGAAGAGAAGGGGAAGAAAAATGGAGACAAAAGGAAGGAATGAAGGGATGCTGAGCAGAACAGCAACAGGGTAAAGGCTGAAGAGAAGTGTCAGCCAGCAAGAAATGAACACTGACGGGATGGCCAAAGAACTCACAAAAGGGATTTCTAATATTCCATGTTACGCAGTTTGGCCTGGGCTTCTGAGATAAATTGCCATCACCCCTTATGTCCATATATTTATTAAAACTCGATGCAGGTGGTAGTTGGGCAAATTAATACACTCATAGGGTAGTATGGAAATGAGAGGACAAAACAGAGGAAAATCAGAAGTAAATTTTTTTTTTTCCATTTTGGGAGGTTTTGATTTTTTAAAATATTTTTTTCAGAACTGAAATTTTGAAGAAAAAAAAATCAGATGAAAACGTGGCCACAAAAACTCACGTGCCTCAGATGGGGAGAAGATGATAATATTGCAGACAGAAGTTGTCTTACCTGCTAAGGTAGATATACAGAGAGCACCTTATCTAGAAGGTGGTGTACAGAGAGCATTTGAAACAGATGAAGCAACTTAAAGAGAGCAAAGGGAAGTCCTGAGGGATGGAGGGAAGGTCAGCACCAGTGATCAATACTAAGGATGTGGTTCTGTAATCTAAAACAATGACAGTGTGCTCTAATTGTTATGTGGCAAGGTGATGTGTTTCAATTTTTCTTTCATAATGTATCACTCTAGGAACTTGTGTGGAGAAGAGATGAGGGAGCAATAATCAGGCACAGATGTACGTATAAAGAGACAGATGACAGCAAATAGATAGAGACTCATGAGTTCTTCTGTTGATAAGCAAGTTTGAGACCCCCAAGGTGCAGTTTCCATTGTGCCTGAAATTAATTTTAACCCAAACATAACTCCCACACACAGTTTAAATCCCAAACACAGCTAAATTTGACTTCTTCCATGATATATCGGTCAAGAAAGGAACCAGGGAGGGAGGGGATGATGCATGGTGTTAAAGGCTGCCGAGAAGACAGGGAAGAAAAGGCTAGAAAAGACTCACTACTGGAATGGCTGGGGAGTCTGCACAGAGAAGAGTGTGAGAGAGAGAAGAAAATTTCAGGGGGACATTAGGAAGCAAAAAGCAAAGACTTGGTAAATGAAGAACAGAAGAGAGTGATGGTGTCAGGATTAAGAGACACTTTTTCTGTTCGGTGGGGTGGGGTGTGTTTTGTGGTGCTGGGGACTGAACCCAGGACCTCACTGGTGCTAGGCAAGTGCTACAACCCTGAGCCACACCCCAGCTCCGCCCAAGGGAAAATTCTTATGGAGAAGATGGGAGGGCAGAGAAAGAGTGGAAGGGTGCCGCTCTATTTATGAAAGATAAAGAGGAATAAGTTTAGCATTGTTGTAGTAAGTAGTTATTTAAAAGCATAGTCCCCCATTTTATCTGTTGTTGGGTTTTTTGTTTGTTTGTTTGTTTGTTGGTTGTTGGTATCAGGAATTGAATTCAGGGGCACTCAACCACTGAGCGACATCCCTAGCCCTTTTTTGTATTTTATTTAGAGACAGTCTCACTGAGTTGCTACTGGCTTTGAATTCAAGTTCCTCCTGCCTCAGCCTCCTGAGCTGCTGGGATTACAGGCATGAGCCATTGCACTCAGCCATTTTGTCTGTTTTTGACTTATTTTCATTTACTCTGGGTTCCTCTGGGGACAAAATCCCATTTTGAAGCCTTTTCCCCCTTTCATCTTTTATTAATTTCTTCTATTTTTCAGCATTTACCAAAAAGTCTACTTATCCGCCCTGGGAATGCAGTGGCAGTAAAGGTGAGAAACAGAAGCTGCACTTTGAGCTCTTCCAAAGAAAGCACTTCAGAAATCAAAGCTATTGCTATATTGTTAGTATTCTCTCCTTCCCTGAAAGCTTGGCATGACATTATCTCTGATCCTCAAAAAGAATTCTTTCAATTCAGCCATTATATTAATAATCTGTGACTCTAAAAATAGGATTGGATATCTAAATTGATCAACAAAGTCCAATAATCTCTTTTCCTTCCTTCTGATGTTACGGATGTAAGCCAAGAACCAAAAATAGGAACACTGTAACTCATTTCATCTTTCATGTAAATCACATCCAGCAATGCATAAATTGTGAGGGCTTAGAGCTAAGCACTGACATTTTTGTGCAAACAGAGATCCACAAACTCAACAGGCACTGAAGCATGAGAGGCTAACTCATGAATAATCCTTGCATACTTTTACAGTTATATAACCAGTTGCCTATTATAGTGATAATTTACATTAATATTGGGAGAATGAATAGAGGACAAAAATAAGAAACTATTTTGGAAATAAGTAATAAATATTGCTAAGGAAAAAGTGCCAGTTATTGTCTATCGGGACAAAATTGAATGGATCTTACAAGACTTAGAAAAAAAATTGTCACTAGCAGAACTCCTAGTTCACATTTTCACCACTTGGGTAGCTCCATGAAAGATGTTACCCACAGAGAAATGTCTAATAATAGTCTGAGAGGAAGGGACATTTAAAACTAAAAATATAATCCATACTTGGCAGTTCATATAATTGGAAGTCAACTGTAGTTGAACCAGTTTAAAAAGAAAACATTTTAACAGAGATGGATGAAATTCCAAACTGTGATTGCTCAGCATGTTCAATAATTTGATTTAGTGTTCTATGTATAACACTCTATATGAAAGACAGACGCAACGACAGGAATGTCAAAGATTGTTCAGGAAGCCACCAGCATTGAGGGGGAGAACATAGAAGAGACTCTCATAGCCTCTGAAGAAACCAACCCTGCTGACACCTGGATCTTGGACTTCGAGCCTCCGGAAATCTGAGGAAATCTATTTCTGTTGTTTAAGCCACCTAGTGTGTGGCCCCCTTTTTATGATGACCCTATCAAATTAATGTGGCCGCCTGCTTACTCCTGAGAACATGTCAGCTTTGCTACCCTGGGGCACCTGAAATCCTGACTTCACTTGGCACACTCTCGTTCGCATCCATAATTATATGTTATCAGTGTTTGACATATTCTTTGACCCAGCACCATAGCAGTGACATCTAAAACAGTGTCCCCTTACCTTTTACCGGCTTCTGTACGTGGGGTGGCACTGTAACCAGGAGGAGGTGGTGGAAACCAGGACTGTCTGTGAAGAAATGACATCAGTTATAAACATGGTGCTTGAAGGCTGATCCTACCCCAGTGTCTGTCAAGAAAAGCTAAAAATAATTTGATGGTTAAAAAGGCAATGGAATTCCTTCTTTTTTTTAAGTTAAAACATTTTTATTGGTACATTATAATTGTACATATAGTGGAATTTATTGTTACATATTTGTACATGTGCACACAAAAAAATATAACAATACAATCTGGTTAATTTCAATTCTCAGTACTTTTCTTTTTCTTGGTACACCTCCTCTATTCTACTGGTCTCCCTTCTACTTCATGACCGAGTCATGGAATTCCTTCTTACAGAAGGCCTTGGAAATAAAATAAACAGTTTCATAAATAAAATAAGAAGTGGCTGTCTATATTCCAGGCTATCTGCTCCCCCAAGTAAACTCCTTTTTCCATTTCTTTGACACTAAACAATGTGGACGCATCTTGCAAAAGAAATCTAAAGAGACTGGAAAAGAATAACAATTGTCAATCTAGATAGTAAGTTCATATATGTTTATTGTGCTATTCCTCTATTTTTCTTCCTAGCGGAACCATTTCACAATAGAACAACAGTGTTATACTCTACTCAAATTATGATTTCTTTTACAAGTACGATAAAAAAAAAAACTTGGACAAAAATATTGAAAACATAAAAGAACACCAGAGCAATGCTAACCTCAATTTTAACCTTAATTAGAAAGGTGTCCTCACATTATAAGGAAGTAATTTTAATTGGTAGCAATGGATGTGGTCTTTATTAAACATACTAAGATAAGGACCCAAAATGAAGATGTGCAGAGAGTGATATGGACAAGAGAAGAGAGGCCCCAGATAAAAGGGACAGAAGAGCTGGATTTATTCTTCAAGTAGGTCTATTTCCTGAGACACCACAGGACTAAGACCAGGTGCGAGTCAAGCAAGACAGATTTCAGCTCCATGCAGTGAGTAGATGCCCACCAAAGAGTAGCCAGTGAGAGTCTCATTGCTGGCGTCAGTGGTCCTGAATCAAGTCTAATCTGTCAGAGGAAAGATTCTTGCACTGGATAGAGCATTGAACAAACTGATTTTCAGTTTCTCTTAATACCTTATAAATCTGTTTTTTAACAGACCAAGGGTGGAGGGGATATGAAATTTGGGTTCAGGAAAAAGATGGATCATACTTTCTGAGATTCTTCAGATAACAACCAGAACTCTGACTACAGGGAAGACAAAGACAGTTATCTCTCCCTACAGTGACACCATGGCAAAGTCAGCTAGTCCTTCAACAAACATGGAACATCTATCCTACACCAAGCGTGGTCCTGGGTGCAGGCACAGTAAAGAAAACAGAAAAAATTTAAAGCGCTGAGGTTTAGGCACACTTGTTTTCCATTTGCATCACGATTCCCTGGCACTGTTCTCTTCAACATGCAAAAATCTCTTCCACCCTCATGCCTGTCTCAGGTAGAATATTCTGCCATCACAGATCTCTCTTCTCCACACCTAGTAGATAACACAGAGTGCACCACAAGCAGCGTGTGAAATGCCACTCAGGGGAAGCCAAGCAGGAGGCAAAAATCACAAAGAGATGTCTCCCAAGAGGGCCTTTAACTCTGTACTTAGAAGTAAAATTAGCCAAGTCTACAGAGAGGTGGGGGTGGCTAGAGGTGCAGGCTGGTTTCAGGAGCACAACATCGAGTGGCTATATGTCAATCATTATTGCAGGTTAAGGTATTCCCTGTAGTCACACTTTATAAAATATGGTACCTGAAGTAGCCAACCCTGTGACTTCTGAGATCTACCATCAAGAGCATTGCCTAGAATCTCAAGGACCCAAGGGAAATGGAGTATTTGAAGAGACTGGGGACAGCAACTGAAGTTTGAGGATAGCAGAATGTAGGTGCAGGATCCTGGAAGGAGGGGAGAGAACTTCCCAAAAATTGCTTGGGGACCTGGGTGGTAGATTTGGTTCCAAAATGAATTAGGAAAGAGATGGAGAGGTAGAGTGAAGGGATGGGTAAGGGGAAGTGATGCAGAAAGAATTTTTTAAAAATCATGTTATGTGCATATGTAAAATATATCTCAGGAAATTTCACCTTTATGCCTAAGTAAAAAGAACAAATCAAATATAAATAAATAGATGAATGAAAGGAAGTCTAACCAAGTAGAGAAAGGAGAACGGGAAAGGGGAAAGAGGACAGGAAGGCAAAGGGGAGACCATGAACTGGAATCAAATTCCATGCATGCATGAGTTTGTCAGGATGAACTCAACTACTACGAATAACTAGAAAGCTCTACTTTAAAAAATAAAGTGGATTAACTGCAGAAAGAAAATAAAACACAAAATTAATGAAGATCAGTCCTTTGCAAGGTGTCGGTGGGAGGCAGACACAGAGCCCATCATACCTCTTTTTCTTCACAGGAGTGATAGCGGAGGTGGAAGATGTGGTGTAGGTGCTGTTTTCACTCAGTAAACCACCAGGTTGCCTGTTGAATAACCAAAATGACAAATCATTACATTCCTCAAACATGTTCTTTCTTCCCACTTTTGAAATGTCTTATAAGCTACTCACACTCCAGCTTGCTCAATATGCGCTACATAATGCTTCAATTGAAGATGGACAATTTTTAAAAAGTTCTCCCTTATGGGGGCTGGGGATACAGCTTCAGTTGGTACAGTGCTTGCCTTGCATGCACAAGGCCCTGGGTTCAATCCCAAGCTCTGCCAAAAAAAAAAAAAAAAGTTCTTCCTTACTTTACCTATATGACCAGTTGTCAGAATCTCATATAAATAGTTAAAAACTGAAGAAACAGAATGAAGAAGTAATTTATATATGGTGTTAATTGTCTAAAAGTCAGGCCAATCAATTCTAGCATGCTATGGACTCATTTTTAAAAAAAAAAAACTCATGATTCTGTTGTGAATTATACAGAATTATACTGCAATTTTACATTCAAAGTCTTGGTTTGTTTAAGAAAAACTTTAAGTCATATTTTAAATCTTCAGTTAGCATTTATTAATATATACAAAAAATGCATATAAGTTATTTCCTCAAAAAATGGAAATAACTCAGGCTTGTGTCAAGCACTGAGAAGTACTGTCCAACATGAAAATTAGTTTGTATATAAATACACATTTAAAAACTAAGTTTAACTGTCTACCTAATTTGAATTACTTATAACCACTAGTAATGCACGACAGGGAAAATGTATTTTATGTAAATGGATTTTTAGCAG
Source organism: Tamias sibiricus (assembly GCA_025594165.1). Classification (NCBI taxonomy): domain Eukaryota; kingdom Metazoa; phylum Chordata; class Mammalia; order Rodentia; family Sciuridae; genus Tamias; species Tamias sibiricus. The sequence goes on from CM046663.1 coordinate 24,916,787, forward strand.
ACCCATGATTTCAGGCTCAATTTGCTCTGAAGGATGAGTTGTAGATGTGAGGGGGGTTTAGGCAGGAAAGGGAGGTTTAGGGGAGGAACAGATGGGGTGGATAAAACAGTTCTATGGGGGGAAAAAGTCTAGATCTTTTGAAAAAGACAAAGACATAACCTAAGCTTTGGTGTTTGGCTAGCATGATGGTCAGCAAACTCGTTCAGTCAAAGTCCAGCCAGTAAATATATGAATGGGGACCATTTTGGTATCTGTGTTCCATTACTACCTCTGCCAAAGCCACAGAGTTGTAGCTGTATTCCAATGACACTTTGGTCTGGGGGTGGGGCGCTGTACCCTAGGTTTTTCTTGAACTAAGGTAATACTTTGGTTAGAAAAATACATAGGAGTTGGGGAATGTTGCGCAGTACAGTGGTAGAGTGCTTGCCTAGCATGTGTGAGACCCTGGGTTCTTTGTCCAGCACAAAAAAACAAACAAATAAATAAATAAATAGAGAGAGAAAAGTACATACGATGTGGTTGTTCCTGGTGATCTAAATGTAGACAAGCTTCTGGTAAAAGAGAAAAAAAGACACAGTAAAGAATTAATTAATATTGTATCTATTGACAATTGTCCATGAATTTAGAGTAATTACAATAAAAAATTAGATATTATTTCAGAGGAAGTAAAAGAAAGCATCAGCATTGGAATAAATTTGACAAGGTGATTTTATGATTTAGAAAAAAATCTGTTGTACTAGATTCCAAAGGAAAATTTCCCCCCTTTGGAAAATTTAGTATTGGTTAAATCCAATGCTCTTAATACGTTGGGTTCAGTGATTTTTCTTTAGCATAAGAATGTAGAATTTGCGTTTGCTTGTATTTCATCCCTGTCACCAGGACAGCTTCAACAGAAACATCCGTGTGGTAAGATTGATGGCCTGCAGCAATGAGCCTTGATTTCTTTAAGCCAGGCAACATTTTATTCTAGCCAAGAACAGGAATAAAGTTTTTTACTCCAGAAGTTCTGTTTTACAAATACAGAGAATAAGAATTTACAGGAAGACATTAAAGTACGATTGAAGAACTTAAGTAAGGAAAAAAAGGTTGCACTCAAGCCTTTCCCGAAGTTAGTGGACACTGGTACCTATTGGTTAGTCGGTTATCCAGGGTATTGGCCTTATATGTTTTAGCAGCATCATCTCTGTCTGAGATCCTTTATAAAGAAACAATACAAAAGTCTAGATAAGCATTTAGGTTATTAAGCTCCATTCAGACCTCTTTGATGTTAGAGTGACTTTACAACATAACCTTTCTCTTGTGAAGAACTATTTTTCAGTTGTTACATTTCAGAAAATTTTACAGTAAAAAAAAAAAAAAAAAAAACAGAAAGCTACTCATGACAACATCTACTTGTGAGGCTATTTAGAATTTTTAAAGTATGATGCCTTTTGCACATTTTCTTTTCAGACTCATTAAGCTTTTAACTCATTAGTTATTTTTATAGTCTTTATTATTCAATAATATATCTAGTGAATGAAAATACTTTTATGTCAGTAAAAGGCATCAATGAACTACTTATGTATTTTTTTTTATCATTTTGAGGCATGGACAATACTATGTGTTTGCCAGACTCATTTTCTTTACCTCCTGAGTGCACAAGGAGGACCACACTTATCAACTTTAATTGCAATTAAGTTGGGGCCACTAGATAGAGTGTGGACATAAATATTATTTACCACTTCCAAACCCATCATAAATTCTCCTGTATAATTTTTCACGCTCATTCTTTCCTTTTCAAAGCCATGGTACTAAAGCCATGGTACCCCTGGGTTGAGGATGGCAGCATTAAAACACTGTAGGAATTGAATGAAAGAAGAATTCAATGAATTCAATGAAAGAAGTCCAGAAGTCACTGCATGGATTCAGCAAATCAGACTCTGGTGAGTCAAATGGTACCTTCTACTGTGTTAAACCACCTATATTTGGGGATGGAGGGGGTGGGTCTTGTTAAAATAGTTACTCTATCTTGACAAGATAGTTTACTTTGACCAATATATCTAGTTAATAGGCCCAGATGACCATCAGAGGTTTTAACCCCTCTGATCTTAGGTCTCCTAAAAAACCTTTTTAGATCTGGAAAAGGTATATTTGTCTACCCCTTGGGTCAGGAAACACAAATCTGGAATGTGATCATTCCAGGCAAACGGTGGATCTCCTGACTGCAGACTCTGATCCATCCTTGCCTGCCTCGTGTCAGACAGGAAGATTCCTTCTAGGACCTAGGGCTGAGTTCTGGAGCATTCTGCAAATCTGTAGAAACCAGGATATAGCGGAGTGAGGCTCAGAAAAATGAAAGGTCAGCAAGATTCTTCCATTTATCCTGTATTGTGGGCCTACTATAACTCTCCAAAAACTTTTGCACTTACCATCCACTTTAAGACAAGACTTTATACAAAAAATTCTTGCTAAAATGAATAATGATTTTGCCTCTCTCTGAAAGAAAAGGTCATGTGGGAAAAAATAAGACTTCATTGTCATAAGCTAAAGATAATATCAATTCCTAGATATCATTTTGACATGCCTAACTAAATTTTGGGGCAATTACTCTAATATATTAAACTTCTGAGTCAATCTGAACACAGTGTCTGTCTGGGATACATAACACCACCAGCTGATAACTCTTGAATACAAAAAAGGAAAGATGAATAACTAGCTATAACACTCCAAAGCATCACAGTCTTCACAGACTGTACATAATACAGGTGGTAACTTGTACTGAATCCTAGAATCAGGTACAAAAACTCATGTCTAAGGTGATTATCAAGCCAAAGTCGGGGACCATACCCCTGCACTAACTGAAGACTCTGAACCTCTGAGAGATTTAGATTTCAAGTGCTTTGCAGTAAACCACCATGCATACCACAGGTAAGAGGTCAGGTGATCAGAAATCTTAGAAGTTCCATGGAACCTCTACTCAGAATTTGCAGCTGTCTCTGTGATCCTGATACAAGTTTAAAAAAAATAATCTCAGGAAATTGCTACACTAAAAACAACAATCTGTTTAAAGTGAATGGAAACGTAATATCAAATGTTCTCAAAGTGAGTTCTGATGTTAAAATTAAATGAACTTAATGAAAATTCCACATGTAAATCTGTGTGGGTAATCCTAAATGCAATCATAAAAATAACTACCTACTCTCTGCTGACCTTTTCATAAATTTTCTCTGTTCTTCAGAGAATAGAATTACCCCTGTGAAGTAGGGGTGATTATTTTCATTTCATAGATGAAGAAACAGGGTCTCAGAGAAGTTGGGTGACTTTTTCTTGGTCATACAACTAGGAAGCAATCTATCTCCACACTCTTCTGACTGGAGCCCAATATTGCACATCTCATTCCGACAGGATGACTGTCCCTAAAACTCATAAAAGATTACCACATCTTCATTATTCTTCATTTATCACTCTTCCATGCCACTAGGGGGAGAAGTGATCAAGAGTAATGGAGAGGGGCTAGGGTTGTGGCTCAGAAGCAAAGCTCCTGCCTCGCATGCGTGAGGCACTGGGTGCGATCCTCAGCACCACATAAAAATAAATAAACAAAATAAAGATATTGTGTCCATCTATAACTAAAAAAAAAAAAAAAATAGGGCTGAGTTCTGGAGCATTCTGAGTCATGAGGAGACCTCTCAACTACCATTCTAACATACGTCAAATTCTACTGAGAGAGATTAACTTTGTATTTCTTCTGGAAATTAATCTTTTGCCAACTTGTGATATGAAATAGGTTGTTTTAATAGGAATGAGTCTGGGAGACAGAAAATAAACAATAGAATTAGCAATATGATCAAAAGAGCCAAAAAATCCTTCCACAAAGGAACACTAGGGGGCTCCCTAACCTTGGATTTCCAAATTAGTCATTAAATCACCTTCAGGATTTGGACACTATCTTAGTGCTACATACACTATTATCTACTTATGTTTCTTTAGCAAATCTCATGTATTTACCCATAAATGTGCATATTTAAAGAATATGTATCATATATGTAATATATACCAATTTAAAAGGAAATTCTTCAAGTCTAAACTCAATATTTTTTGTATTCATTAAAATTATCATTAATAAAATGTACATACACACACACTGGATATATATGATCATGTTCCTGTTGAAATATTTCACATCTTACATTTTGGAGCGGGCTGCATGATGTCAGTCTCACTTCTACTAACAGAACTTGTGCTAACAGAACTTGTCTTTCTTTATTGACCCTGTGTTCTCTTCCTTCTATTTCCACACTTACTGCCTTAGAAATAAGCTAACCAGGATACTTCTTCCAAATGTTTTACTAAATTTCTGTTTAAATAAATCACATAATCTCTAGTCCCATTTGCTAGTGTATAAAATGAAGAGTCTGGGCTACGTTGGTGGTTCTGAATCTTGGCTGCACATTAGAATCACTTTATCAGTTGGAAAACGATTCAGGTTAATTAAAAGAATTTGGGAAATGAAGGCAGTAAAACCAAATAAAGTTTAATAGTTCCCTCGGTGTTGCTAATTTTCTGCCAAGGCCCAGAATGACTCAATTAGTTTGCGTGGGAGATCTAGTTCATTGCTCAAATCCCAAGTCTGGATCTTGACCTGAACTTTCCCATATGAAGCCTACAAAAGCTTGGATCATCTACGTATCTACTTTTATTGAGGCTTAATCATTACATTTTAAAAATTTATTCCTAGAAACAGAGTTTCCTGCTTCAATTAACTATGCAATAGGACAATCCACAAGGCCAGGATGAATAAACAAAGGTATTTTCTCTACCTCTTCTCTGTACACTGCTCTGCAGATGAAATGTTGAACGTATACTTTTATGCAATTGTTTTTGATGAGGCTAATAATTAAAAGGATAGAGGCCAACTCTTTAGGATACCAGTATTGATTGTCGTCTATTAGGAAGACTGACTTGAAAGTCTATGAGTAGTATAAAAATACATACATTTGCTGTATTAATATGTACTGGCATAGTCTGAATTCCAAGTACTAGATGCTGTAAGTTTCAGTATATCTGCTTAAAACCTAGTAGATGTCATTTTTGTCTGCAATGGTAGCATATCTTTAGCTACAGGGAATGCGCTCAACTGTCACCAGCCTCGGGTATACATTATGCCTAATTCCTGTTAAAGATGCTAAAATTGACCTCCACTTTTGCTTGTTAAGCATCTCTACCAACTTCAAATGAGAACATGATTTGTGGAATTTACAGTTCAACCTGGTTAGAAGTTTCTTAATTCCATATAGGAACCAGCCTTTCTTTTCTGTGTAAGACCATTACGGGAACAATGTAATGGTCTCATTCTATAACCTATATGGTAATTCTGGTGCTGGGAAAGAGCTAATGTCTATCATAGAGTGGATCAAAATTACTGTAGTTTTAAAACTGACATCTTTCCAGCAGGATGGAAGAACCCAACATAGGAACAAGAACTATTCATATTCACAGAAGTATCTAGTCTTCATTTTAAATTGAATTAACAGAGGCCATATCTTGTCCACCCCACTTATACTCAAGTCAGACTCTCTCAGAATCTTTCAGAAGAATCTACTATTTCCTAAAATCTAGGGTCTCGGGGAAACAATATACCTAGGCAAGATTTTGTGAGCTTTGCAGAAGATAATTCAATCCTTAGAGCCCTCTCTCCTGAAGATAAAACATCAAAGATTCAAAGCTTACTTTGGCAAACATTTTAGTACCTCATAGATTTCTAAGAAGTGGAATTTATTACATTAACAAGTGTTAAATGTAAAGCACATGGAAGTGTCTTCCACTCACATGATTCAAAAGTACCTTACCTGTCCAAAGTGTCATCGGATCTGTACCGACTAATTGTGACTTTTGGCACATCCTTCTCATTTATTTTCCTGTAGCAGAAATAATTGCCAAAAAAATTAGATGAATTACCGAAAAAAAATAGCATATAAAACCTATCATACTTTTGGCAATAGTTTTACCTATTTGGGTAGGAAAAGTACAGGTTACCAAGGAAAGGCAGATTTGGAGTACCCAAATCTTCTAGGCTTTGACTTGGATAGAATAAATTATGGCAAACCCAATATCCAATGCTAATAAAGGGTTCTCCTCTGGCTCCAATTATTTTTAACTACAGTGTAACATAATCAAGTTGTGGACAAGGATATGTAAAACAAACAACACAACGTGCAAAATAGTTAATAACTAATATGAACCCTTGTCAAGTTGTCAATCTCTGCATAATAGGAAATCAAACCCTTTTAAATCAGCTGTGTTTTGTTTGCAGGGTTCTAACAAACAGTGCTCTATGCCAACACAGTGGGCTAACTCCTAAATTGTTTTATTTAACATTCAGCACCGTGGACAGAGTTGAAAGACAATAACTCACTGGCAGCTGGAAAGGAGAGATGGGGAAGAAGGAAAAGAAGGAAACATGTAGGGCCAAAAAGAAATGGAAAGAAGAAAGTGAGAGGTGAGAGAAAGGATAGATATGGAAAGGAGAAAAGAGAAGAGTGATGAGGAGAAGGAGAGGAGGCAAGAGGAGAAAAATACACACAAGCAGGAGAAAGTAGGAAAGGAAGACAGAAAAATAGAGGCAGAGAGGCCAGGAGCCTTAACAATAGGAATCATGGTCAGGGAAACGCTGAAAATATTTTGATCTAACTGATCAAACAGAAAGAAAGCCTGTTTACTGCCTCATCCAGACTGTGATGCAGGGAAAGCAAGCTCTTTGAGGAATTATGCCATGATTTATTGCATTTGCATTTCAAATCATCATTTGAAGCTGACAGATCAAAGATATTGAGTCAGAATAAGTACTAAGACTGGTTCAGGCCACCAATATAATTTAAAATAGAAAGTAAACACAGAAAGCAGAAGGCTCTTGTTCTCCTGAAACACACTGGATATACACTGAGAATAGAAAACTTAGTTTTCGCTGTCACACGCCACGTGTCTATGTTCTTTCATAATTCTAGAGAAACCTAATAAAATGGAGGGAGCAATTTCCATCGGTGGCTGGACTCAAATGGCCAGCCTCCCTGTGTCTGGTGACATGAGGGTCAACTGAGAAAGAGGCTGTCATCTTCAATATGAGGAAGCCTAATGAGAAGGCCCGGGTAGAGACTCTGCCAGACCACAGAATGGTAAGTCAGATGGCATCAGGAAAGCAATATGGCTACTTTGAATAGAGGGTTGTAAATTGTGCATCTTTAAGAAAGATCAAAATTATGAAAAGGTTAAAAATGGTTGAGAGAAATTCACAGATAAATTTCAAAAACAGACTCAAGGCGTCTACTTCACTTTCTACAATCCACACTTTCTACTAAGTACCTCTCAGTTACAAGCAAACACAAAGCTACTAGACCAGATGAAACTTGATTCTGATATATATTTGGCTTCTTCTGATAGGTGTGGTTGTTTATATGTGTGTGGGTACACATGTGTTTTAATGAGAATATTATCTTTCTTGATCAATCTAAGACTATTTACATCAATCATTATAATTACTAATTTTGTCTGAATTTTCCCACTTGCCATCAAGGATGGATTAGTATTTTCCACAAGCTTAGGAGTTGCCAAAAGGAAATGTACTATCTCCCTGGAACTGTTATTTCTGAATTTTAGGATTCCTTTCTCTAAAGCTCAGAGATATCTCATCTGGTCATGTTTCTATTTCCATGAGAGCCCTTTCCCTGCCCACGAGAAGGACCATCTTAGTGCATGGGCTGTGGCGGATTCTGTTTCAACTCTAAGCCTTAGTTCTGGGAGCTGGAGAAGCTGGTCCCCACCCTACCCCTGATGATATTCCAGATTCTCCTTCACATGCCTAGCACACTGGGGAACAGCCTGAGGCCAGCCACAAATATTCAGCTGACTTGAGCAAGTCTCATCTCAGAGTCACCATCTTTGTATTTCTGCTAATAACATACCTTATCCAAAACACCCACCTGTCCAAGGCATCATGGGAGTTGTGTCGGTTGAGCACCACCCTACCATAATTTTCATCTCTGCAGAGAAAGAACAAAATGATGTCACATCAAAAGTGACCACCACGTTTGCTAAGCACGAAACAAGAGAGATGGGGAGAGCTCACAACTCTTGGCAAGGTTAATCCATTTTACTTCAGGCATAAGAACACAACTAACCATGAAACCAGTCACCACTTGCAGGAGCATTGTGAAAAGAAACAAGTTGTCAGTACAGATGATCATTTATCTCATGAGACTTCCACATGATTCAACAATGAACAACTGTTTTGTTGTGTTATTATTTTTTTTAATCAGAGTATGGAAACACAAACCCACCTACATTGAATATATTAGAAGAGTCCTTTTCCGTAGGTTGGCAAATTACAAAAGATTCCTACCACTGTTGTTTAAATTTAATTAAACCCATTATGTCCGGATAATGGATGGACTTGACAATTTCCTTGACAACGTGTAGGAAAACATGTTGTTAAGGAGACTGAGCATTCATAGGAGATTCAGCCCATCTTGAACCAGGAGCCCATACTGTCCAATTTGCCCTTAAAATAACCATTTAAATTAGGCAGGGAAGACACTGTCCTTTCCAATTCGCTGAAGAGTAAACTGATCGGGGATTTTGTAGCTTTCCTAAAATCACAAGATTAGCAAGGACCCAGATCTTTTTATTCCAAACCTTTGTCTTTTCTTCTGGTCAGCTCTGCAAGGAACCTTTATACATAAAATCCCAAAGCCATGTCTTTCTTACTTTACTCAGTGGACTTGAATGTATGGGCAATTTTAGGAAATGTCAAAACATGCAGTAGAGCCCTTGGAGTGGGGCCCAAGCAGAGAGTAAGTACCTGAACCACTTTCATGTCAACCCAACCAAACGGGAAACACCACATTTTTCCTGGTTGGGCTCCACTAACATTACTCAACACTCTGGAACCATTTTTAATAATGCTGTAAAAGAACTCTAGTAGACAATTAAAAAGAAAGATGAGCATTGAAACTGAAACAATCCTAGCAAATATATACCCTCATAGGCCCCAAGGGGAATGTTTCCATCTTCCTTTGTATCCTTTTCCAAAACCTGTCAGAGCGTAACTGACACCAGGCGCGTTCTTACCTGAAAAAGAATCGCAGCCCAGGACTGGGCCAGTGGCAGTCAGGGAGGCATTGGTGCCAAATTCCCCTTCACTCAGCAGCTGCCGGTCCATGCCAGCAGGCTTCCCTAGGCCTTTTTAGGGAAGTTTGCCTGGCATAAAACCAACATTCCTACCAACTGTGGTTTATCTTAGACATCTCTGTTTTCATCCATCTGTGTAAATATTTGCAATCCAAAATTTATTATCTACACTCGACATCACACTACCACTACAGAGAAATAGAAATGCCATATTAAGCTCTGACAGAAGCAATAGGTGCTGCTTTGTGGAAGGGAACGATTGTTGTCCAAGAGTATTAACTCCAAAGTGAATCTGTCTCTCCACACCCCTCTATGTCCTCAAAACAATAAAATTCAATAACAAAAATCAGTAGGTATTTTAACGTAACAGTTATAAACATGATCGTCAAAAAAAAAACAAACAAACAAAAAACATATTTGGGCCGGGCATGGTGGCGCACGCCTGAAATCCCAGCGCTTGGGAGGCTGAGGCAGGAGGATCGAGAATTCAAAGCCAGCCTCAGCAATGGTGAGGCACTTAGCAACTTAGTGAGACCCTGTCTCTAATAAAATACAAAAAAGGGCTGGGGATGTGGCCCAGTGGTCGAGTGCTCCTGAGTTCAATCCCCAGTACCAAAAAAAAAAAAAAAAAAAAAAAACATATTTGGACAGCTTGTAGAAGGTTTGGAGTACATATCATACAGTGCTGGGTTTTTCCGATTCAGGGCTGCTGACATTGGGGTTTGACAATGATGTTACTGTGGGAGCTGTCCTGTGCATCATAGGACCTTTAGCAGCCTTCTCGGCCTCTACTCACCGTGAAGAGCACACCCCAGTTTTGACAATCAAAAATATCTCCTAACATAGCCCAATGTCCCCAGGGGGGTAAAATCACCCCTGTTTGAGAAACACAGGTGCAATGAAAAGACAATGGGTCATGTTAAAATCTCTGCTCTGCCACTTAAAGATGATGCCCGATCAGGCAAATTATGGGGCTTCTTTGCACCAGAGATTTCTCCCCTATAAAACGAGGATATAATACCTACCTTGAGAGCTTGTTGTGAGACTTAGTGATGCTTTATATGTCAAGTATCGAGCATGAAGCTTAACCCATAAGGAAATGATAAGATGTGTACCTGTGTCATTTATAATGGGTAACTCATTTATAAAAAATATCTGGGATGGACAAATATCTATTATAAATCAGTGTTGGCAGTGAGGCTCTATGCCTATGAGTATAGTTTTCAGATCTTTTTTCAGATCTTTGGCAGAAGCAATGCTTAAAGCAGATGAAACTTTGCAGGTGGCAAATGTTTTCTCTTATAAAATAAAGCCACATTTACCATCCATCCAATACCTAGAAGTAGATGGGAAAACAGGACTAAAATGATTGGGGATTTATTAATTTTAGTTGTGCACATAGAAAACTGAAATACAGGGGCTGGGGCTATAGCTCAGCGATAGAGCACTTGCCTCACACATGTAAGGCACTGGGTTTGATCCTCGGCACCACATAAAAATAAAGATATTGTGTCCATCTACAACTAAAAAATAAATTTAAAAAAAGAAAATGGAAATATTATTTTGGAATAATGCTACCATGTGTTTGTTTCAACTGGCATGACCGACACACATGAGGAATCTCATGATGGTGGATTAACTGTTAGCTTTTTGGAAACCGGAAATTCCTGTTTTCTTTTGTTTACCAGGGAAACACCAAAGTCAGTTCTAGGTGACAATCACGCTCTCTCTGAGGAGTGTCTCACATTCTCTTATGTGTAAGTATATTAAAAATGGAGGAAAGATTCTTGAAAATTGGGTACAACCAATTTATGTTTACTAAATCTCACCCAAAATTAGACCAGGTGTTTTAAAGAAAACTTGCTTTGCAGAAGACCCCTTAGTCCAAACAGAGAAACTCATCCATCCACTCACCCCCACACTTACTTTTCTTCTTCAAGACGTTTCTTTATCCAACTGTTATCCTGTAAGAAGGTCCTTCTTTTGTTCATCTCGTGAAAACCCTGCTGCCTCAGTGTGGTCCCCCCAGTGGTGGATGCTCTTCACATCTATCAGTGGAAATATGGAAAAATTAAGTGACAGAGTGATGCTGAGTATTGGTTTGTTTACTCTGAAAATCTCAAAACGCACACGTGATTAGCCAGCCATTACCTTCTAGGCTGGTAAGTCCAGTACTGTTTCAAAGCAGGACGCACCAGCAAGAAAGAACAAATCCCACACCCCATCATCAAAGATAACATATAAATCTGCTCAGGTGCCAAGCTAAACTGCCAGAGCAGCTCACGAGGCCTCATCCAGCGCCTGGGAATGTAGAACCACCAGCCTGGGATAAACTAAGCCAGGGCTTAGTGGGTTGGGTTTTGACCCAACAAGAAATATGTCTCAGAAGTACACAAAGGACTGTTTTTATAGTACCCAGTAAATAATAATCAATAAGTCCTGGTGCATTTGATTACATGTGATTTGATTCTTTGACCTTATGGGAACCAGAAGAAATGTCACCCTCAAAAAAGGACATTTAAAAAAAAAAAAAAAAAAAGAATCTAAATTACAATTATATGAGGAAAAACTGTAGCATTTGATCTTTTTTATATGTATATATTTTTTAGTTGTAGAGGCAGAATCTTAATATTTTATTTTATTTATTTATTTTTATGTGGTGCTGAGGATTGAACCCAGTGCCTCCCTACGTATGAACCAAGCACTGTACCACTGAGCTACAGTCTCAGCCCCCTCTTGCTTGTTCTTAAGCCTATATTAAGCAAAGCTGATTAGACTGCTACTTCCAAGTATTGAATACCTATATTTTAAAATGATGAAAAAAAAAGGTTTTAAAGTTTTGTGGGGTTTTTTTTCATAATTTTTACTTTTAATCTTTTGTTTTTTATTAAAAGTTGTATTTATAATAGTAGTATGCATTGCAGTTCATAGTACACATATAAAGCTTCATTTTCCATAGCACTGTTTGTATACACAGTATATTTGTACCTTTCAAGTCTTCAATCATGCATTTAGGATAAAGATATCCATCTTATTCAACCACCTTTTCTTTTTTTCCCCTCCATCTATTATCAAAGTTAATAATAGATTTTTACTTTTAAAATATCAATGGTAGACTTTTCTGATATAGAACCTTAGAGAAATGATAAATACAAATATTAATTTCAAATTATGTATATATTTTTACTGCACAGAAGTAAAACAAAGTGTCAATAAAATGTCTTAGGCATAAAATATATTCCATAGGAAGGGAATTATATGACAGAAGTAGAATATAAATAATGCATCTAGGAAAGTATAAATTTTTTAAAGTATTTTTTTAATATTTATTTATTTGCTTTAATTGTACAAATGCAATGCATTTATATTTACGTGGTGCTGAGGATCGAACCCGGGCCGCGCATGTGTTCTTGAGCCACAACCCCAGCCCAGAAATGGTATAAACTTTCAAGAGCTTTTTCTTTTTTTTTTTTCTTTTAGGACACTTAAATTTTTTTTAATGATCATGAATTATTTCTGTGATTATAAAAAAAAATTAAATCGTTCTGATTTAAAGTTTTTTTGAGTAAAGGAAACATTGTCTAAATTACCATTTCCTGTGGGTGACTTTTTTCTCAAGGGAGAATTAGACATGCTGCCTTCCAGTAAGGATCTAAAAGAAAAATGGGGATGTGAGAAAGCACAGCAATGACATTAATAATCTCTAAGTGAATATTTCATTACTAAGGTGTATTTTTCAACGACATTGACAAAGCTACACAATGTAGTACAATCCATACGTGACATAAAGCACCCTGTAAGGACCTGAGAGTTCATCTATTCCAGTGAATTTATCTTACAGATGGAGAAAATGAGGCCCGGGGTGTTTAGTGTCCCCAATATCGTATGACAAGCAGTTGGTTGAATCACCTTCGCTTGCTGAGAGCTGAGTGGAGTTGGAAGGACCTGCATTTAAATGATCCTATTTACTGACTGCATCACCTTGGGAGTGTTATTAGCTCAGGTCCCTCATCTGTAAAATGAAGTGAAATAAACCTTTTGTGAGGACCAAGTGGGGACATATGTAAAGTGCCTAGTTATTGCCCAATACACAGTAGGTGCTCAATAATTCTTAACTGCATGCCTCTCTCACCTTGGAAAGCAGAGAGCAAAGGAGTGAGAGGGAGGATTGGGAATGGAGAAGGCAAAGAACAGACTTGAACATGGGCACATGGAGGGTAAGGGGTGTGGGGCAGCCCTGGCTGGTTTGGAGGTTGGTTAGTCTTTTGCAGGAAGGGGGGGGGTACCGAGGGACTGGAGACAGACATGTTTTAACCACTGGTCAATGTTGCCTCACTCTGCATCTGCTTCTTGGAATTCTTGACCACCTGTTTCTGGCTGCTAATGGGCTCTGATAAATCCTATTCCTCTTAGCTGATGAAGACCTGGAACATTCTCAGAGGTTTGAACTAGAATGCTGAGGCAACCAAAATGTCGGATGTATATTGGATGATACATTTGCAGAGACTGCGAATTCAATCATGGGACAGCAGGCAGGGTATTTGTAGAAAAGGCATTTTACAATCGCCCCTTATTTGTCTGTCTCTCCTAAGAGATGAGGTTGACAGTGGGCAGGGTCTAAGTCTTTCTCATCTATTCCCAGTGCCTGGGACAATGTAGGTGCTGACTGAGTGCTTTGCATTGGCTGAATAGCATCCCTCCAAAATTCACGTGTCAAAGTCTAAAAACCTTACAATGTGATTGTATTTGGAAATAGAGTCTTTAAAGAAGTAAGTGAAAACTAAGCCCTTGGGGTGGACACTGATCCAATCTGACTGATGAGTTTATAAGCATAATAATTTGGACACACAAAGAGACATCAGAGAAAAGTTCAGGTAAGGGCACAGCAAGAACCTGCCATCTGCAACCCTGGGGGAAAAAGAGTCAGGTGAAACCAACCTACTGACACCTTGATCTTGGATTTCTAGGCTCCAGAACTGTGAGACAATAAATTTCTGTTGTTTGAGTCATCCAGTCAAGGTGTGGTATTTTGTTATGGCAGCACTAGCAAACTGATACTGTCCTTACAGAACATGGGATTGAAACATTTCTGAAATAGCAAAATCTCTCAAAGAGCTTTGTGCTACACTGTCCCTTTCCTGTGCCCTTAGCTTCTTCGGTTGTCCTACTGCACAAAGCAAGTACTAACAGCATACGTATCTGTTAGTCAGCCCCTGTTTTTGTATAGGGCCCCTCACAGTCACTGTCTCTCATTTTCACATGAACTCTGTGAGGTGACTATTATGACCTCTAACTCCCAAACAAAACATCTGAAGGTCGGGGACAGTGTGTAACTTGTTCAAGGTGCTAAAAGGCAGATAAGCTTCTAAACAAAAGCCAACCCTTCTCCCAGCAAGCAGCAATGGTGCTCATCATGAGTCACTGCAAGACTAAATGGGTACCCTGGTAGTAGAGGGATGATAAACCTGCCTGACCTTTGATATCTCACTCCTTGGAAGTCCTGTAAACTCTGACCCTGATGCTTGGCACCAGAAGATCCAGGGTAGGCACTAAAAGAATCATTGCAGCAGAAAACCCCTCACAGAACAACTTTCTTTGTATTTTCCCTTGGTTATAAGCATGTCCATACAAAAACTTGTACATGAATAATCATAGCAGCATTATTCACAATAGCCCCAACGTAGAAACAACCCAAATGCCCATCAAGTGATGAATGAATAAAAAATTTGGTATAGCCACACAATGGAATATTACTCAGCAATAGAAAAGGAATGAAGTACTGACTCATGACATGACGTGGATGAAGCTAAATGAAAGATACTGGACACAGAAGATGATTCTATTTATAGGAAATATACAGAATAGTCATATTCATAGAAAGAAAGTAGGTTGATGTTTGTCAAGGGTTAGTGGAAGGGGAAAATGGAGAATGACTGTAAATGGTAGGTTTCTTTGGGGGAGTAAAAAAGTAGAGCCAGCAGGTTGGGGGATAAAGGAGAGGAGGGAAAGGGGAGGTACTGAGCAATTAGACCGATCAAAGTATATTTTATGCATATATGAATATGGCATAATGAATCCCACTATTATGTTTAATTATAATGCACCATTAAAAATTAATAAAATTTTTTTTCTGGAATTGATGTTGGTTTTACAACCTTGTGAATACATTTTTTACAACACTGAATTTTATACACTGAAGGGTGAATTTTGTAATATATGTATTATATCTCAACTGAAAAAAAAAAAAAAAACTGGCAGCAGACATGGATCGTGTCACAAACCACATAACTATTGGGTAGTACATTTTCAATCGTTTTAGTTGTGTATGTTACTTAAAATATATATTATATATGGATTTGTATAAGTTATAGGACATATTTACTAAATAAAATATTTACCATATATATTTAGTAAATGCACATTATGTGTAAATATTTTTATTTATAAAAATAAATATACAACATAAAAATCTGACCCTAGAGCTATAAGCTTAAAACTCAGTTTATGGAAAACATAATTATAGAAACCCACAAACTCATCTTAAGAACACCATGTTCACTGGGCGTGGTGGCACACGCCTGTAATCCCAGCAGCTGGGTAGGCTGAGGCAGGAGGATCGTGAGTTCAATATCAGCGTCAGCAATGGTGAGGCACTAAGCAACTCAGTGAGACCCTGTCTCTAAATAAAATACAAAATAGGGCTGGGGATGTGGCTCCGTGATGGAGTGCCCCAGAGTTCAATCCCTGGTACCAGAAATAAAAAAGAAAAAAAAAACATTATGTTCTTCTATTCATGCTATTTGTGCTAACTTCCCTGATCAAATACCCTTTGCATATGGAAGTTGCCTTATCTTCTTATAGAGGGTTGAAGATGCCCGCGGGATCTTACACAGACTTCACATGTCTCAATGCCAACACCTTCTTCTTCCCATTTGACCCTATCTTTAGCTTCCCTTTATGCCCCAGAACTTTCTATCTCCCTCACACCCTCAATATTTATCTGACCTTCATTTTCTTGAAATCCATCTGACTACCAGCCAGTCTGAGGTAAAATATGCCTGGACAGGGAATAAGGTGTCCTTTGCGGGGTAACATGTTCAGGGGTTTCTGGTGGCTTGGGGCGGGGGTGGGGGAATGATGACCTTGAGCCAGATACCTCCTGGCCTGACCACTCATCAGCTACTTGAACCCGTTCTTTCTTTCTGCCTCTACAAAGTGGGGGTTATGTTAATCTTAAAAAAGATTGTTATGGGGCTGAGGTTGTAGCTTAGTGGTAGAGCACTTGCCTAGCATGCGTGAGACACTGGGTTCGATCCTCAGCACCACATAAAAATAAAATAAAGGTACTATGTCCACCTATAACTAAAAAAAAAAAAATGGATTGTTATGGAAGCTAAATGAGATAATGCTTTGTAAATTATAAATCACTAGAAAATCATCTAAACCATTATGACTATCTTAACTTTCCTCCTTCCCTAGCAGAGCTTAAAGGGGCAGCAGAAGACTGGGTTACAGGGAGGATTGAGGTAGGCTATAAGTAAGTGACCAAGGAAAATCCAAAGAACAATATCCACACAGGTTTTTGGCCAGGGATGCACACCATAGAAGAGGCAACAAGATAAAGCTTGAAGCGTCCCAGAGAAAGCAAGTGGGCTTGCTGGACACTACTCCTAGAGAATATCCCAGAAGTTCTCGGAGTGTGGGGGGGAGCTGATGATTACTGGATACCTGAGGGTAGTCACTAGCAGAGAGAAATAGCATAAGGACATAAGCTTGTTTAGATGTTTTCTCTCTCTCTTTTTTGCTCATGTAACCAGACCATCTTGAGAATACCTAGCTACTAAAGGCACGAGAATATCACAAAAATGTCCCTGGGAAGAACTTGGCCCCCCGGCAGGATGTTGGGTGTGACTGAAGCCAGCCCTGAACACCTAAATATGAAGAGGCGATTCCTGCTGTTCTCCATTCAGCTCTTTGTCAGAAGTGCTGACAATCTGGGAGTCCATCAAGTCACCAAGGCACCCATCCGAGCATGGTGCCCTAATCCTGGCTGCAATCATCTACACATGGATGGAGGGCAGAAACACTGAGTTATTGCAAGAAGTCAATATTGCAATATTATTAGTGGAATGAAAATTACTAAATCAAGTATACCTCTTTGTCAACTAGTAAGTTACTTATAATTAGTCTCATATGTGGGACCTCATAATTTATTTTTAAAAGGAATTTTCCACTCAACGAGGTTAATAATCACTCCGGATTTTAAAGTAACTCATGATTGTTATGTTTAGAACGTCTCCAGAATGCTATGCTTCCTTCTTTTAAATTATAAATGTTACTTTAAAAAAAAATTGTCTTGAAATTTTGGGGACTATTAAAGGAGTCATGTTCAAATAGTAGAGAGCAAGAAGGAAAGGCCCAGTCACAGGTGAAATGGAAGTTTTCAAGTGGGGACGCATGGTGTACTTCGGACGCCTATCTGATATTCAGTCTCCCCTTCTTCCTTACTGACGGTAAAATGGCATTTCAGCCTCACTTGAAGCTGTAAAAATGTTATAGCTCTGGCTATTAAGGCTGAAGAAAATGTCCCTGGGAAGAACTTGGCCTTTTGTGCATCATGACTCCTCTTGTCTGAATTAAGATGTGGTGCAGAAGGTGGAAGCAGCCATCTTGGATTGCATGGACATGGACCACCATACATTCGCACACTGAGAAGGGCAGAGCAGAGACTCAGAAGGAGCCCAGTTCCTTGACAATCTAATACAACTGCCACAATTGCCCTGCATAGTCTATCTTTGGACTTCTCCTTCCAAGAGAAAGATAAACCTCCTAATGTTTTCAACAGATTGCTTTCCCATGTTTTATTACTCAAACCGACAAGTTTTCCTAACATGATGCTAAGCCACGGTGGTGCAAAGAGAAGATGTAAATGCTGAGGGGGGTCTACAAAAGATATTTGTGTTTCTTGTCTGAGTAAAACATTATCTATTACTAAATGTCTACACGATCAGTGCTCCCAACAGGAAGGATCACTTACTGTGTCCCTACCGTGTCCCATTCACTGTGCCACATGCTTCATGCACATGATCTTATTTAATTCTTCCAAATGAGTACTATTATCTCTAATTATAGGAGCCCCAAAACTTAAAGAACCTGCACAAATCACACAGCTTTAAGTGGTAGGCTCAGGAACTGTAATTAAGTCTATATGACTCTAATGCCAGGGCTCTGTTCAGTAAGTGATCTTACATGTAACTTAAAGTGTCATGTGGCACGGCTAATACCAGGCATGGAGAAATATCTTGATGTACTAAAAGACTGGGCATAATGGAGGAGCAGCAGTGATGAACGATTGCTCCTACTTCCCCTGATGGCTCAGCCTGAACCCCTGCAGCCACTCTGAAGCCAGGGGTGGCCTGACACATTCCTTCCTTGAGGGATCTATCTCCCACGGGATAGCTAGATAATATTTCCTGTTCATTCCCAGACCTGTACCATTCCTTGACATAAGCTAAATGAGAAAGGGAAATATAATTATATACTATTTACCCACTATTTTTAAAATTTGCCTTCTTTTCGTCTTTCTCACCTCCTTATGGCCTTTCTCCATTTCCTTCAGGGTTTTTCCTTCTCTTTCCCTTTTTCCCTTTCCTTTTATTTTCTTTGCAGTGCTGGGGATCAAACTCAGGGCCTCACACATGTTTGGGAAGTGCTCTACCACTGAGCTCCCACCGCCAGCCCAGTATTTTATTTCATTATTTATTTATTTATTTATTTATTTGGTACCGGGGTGCTCAGGGGTGCTCAACCACTGAGCAACATCCCCTGCCCTATTTTGTATTTTATTTAGAGACAGGGTCTCACTGAGTTGCTTGGCGCCTCACTTTTGGTGAAGCTGGCTTTGAACTCCTGCCTCAGCCTCCAGAGCTGCAGGGATTACACTTGTGTGTCACAACACTGGGCTAGTGTTTTCTGTGTTTAATCAAGGCACTTCCCAGGAGTCTTCAGATAACCCACTCCTCCTCAAGACCAGTCCCAGCCCACCTCTCCCGTTCCAACACCAAGAATACTCTGGGTCCCAGCTCAGCGACAATCAATTTCCCTCTTCCTTGTTTGGATCCTCTCAAAAGAAAGATATATATATTTTTTAGCTCTCACTCTTCCCTTCATACCCAAGGACAAAATGCCACTTGGCTTACCTAAAAATATCTTTACTTCTTTCCGCAAACTTTCTCTTTAAATAGATTGCTGAGAGCAAAGAAACTGGAATGGGTGGAGAGGAGCCCATAGAGGAGAGAACACAAGAAAAGCAAAGAGGAATAGAAAAACTTGGAACAGGAATGGGTGAACAGAGGATAAGGGAAGGTGAGAAAAAATAGGAAAAGGAACTCAACTCTGACTGCTGATATTTTGTGTCTTGGGGTAATTTGAATATATATATATATATATATATACACATACACACACACATATACATATATATGTATATATACACACATACACACATGTAGTGTGTGTATATATACACATACATATACATTATAAATATATAGATAAACACTTATGTGTATTATGTATTTATATATAATTTTATTTAAGCTTCATACAACACTTTCAGGTTATTGCTATTATTATCCTTGTTGCAAACCTGAATAAAACCTTACGACAGATTATTGCAACAAAATTAGAGTTGTTTTATAGGAAGCTAGGACCAGAGTTAGACAAGTGGGCAGTGGGAAAAACTAGTTTTTAAAAATTTTTTTCTAGATTGGAATCTCAGGCTGAGTAGTTTGCCTGAGGCTACATAACTACTGAATTGAACAGTTGAGATTCAAATTCACATCAGACTGACACCAAAGTACCCGTCCCAGAAGCCTGGGAAACAAAAGGGCACCAACAGGTGGAAAGTTACTGGGCTAAAATAAATGGTGAAAAGAAGAACAGCCCCTTTGTTGGAGAGCACTGTGATGAAGCTCAACCCAGAGCATTGGTTGAAGAGGATCTTCTTTGATCGTTTTATGAAAGCATCAAATGATCAGCATAGAATGACAATTGGATCTTTCACTTCTCCAAAATCTTTCCATCCATTTATCAAGCTTCTAAGATATTTATGGAAATTGTTATCCTTATGGAAAGAAATGTGAGTAGTTGCTTAGAGCAAAGTAGAATGAGGAAAGAAATAGAGCAAACGTGTCCATTACCCCCATTTACAGGGGGTAAATGGCCCTCGTAGAATTCATCATCATATATGAAAAGGTCCTGAGCTCTTGTTTCCCAGAAATCACTGAAACGGGGAAAATGCCTTGGAACTGGAAAAGGACATATGCTATAAAATCATTTTCAATAGAAGAATAAGGAGGACCTGACATTTATAAATCAATAAACAGAAGCACTATCATTTAGAAGACAAATAAAACAAATCATCCAACAACTAATTATCCCCTAAAGGACACAAAATATTATGTAAGGAGAAAACAAACCAGGTTTCATAAAGTATAAATGTTAATAAATCCCCTTAAGTTAAATTTTAAATGGGTTTACCAGACCCAAACAACTATGTTTAGACAAAGTACATAGCAATAGAAGGAAATCCCAAAATCAACAAGGCAGGTGAAGATTTATTTATCCTGCTGTTATGGTTATGAATGGATTATTTCTTTCCTCATGTAGATTCACAGCCTAAGTTTGGGAATCTTTCTTAAGTTATAGAAACAAAGTCCAGAATATAGCACAAATAAAATCGTTTTGCTACCCAATGCTCCAAATTTTCTGGGTCTTTATAATCCCCTTCCACCATAAATTTTTCTTTCTGTTGATTCTAGGTTTTAACATTTGGCCCTTAACTGTTTTTCAGAATAACCCCAATGTTCTGCAAGAATAGTGTCCTAGCCGGGCGCGGTGGCGCACGCCTGTAATCCCAGCACTTTGGGAGGCTGAGGCAGGAGGATCGTGAGTTCAAAGCCAGCCTCAGCAATGGCGTGGCACTTAGCAACTCAGTGAGACCCTGTCTCTAAATAAAATACAAAAAAGGGCTGGGGATGTGACCCAGTGGTCGATTGCCCCTGAGTTCAATCCCCAGTACCACAAAAAAAAAAAAAAAAAAAAAGAATAGTGTCCTCCTCTCTGGGACAACTATCAATTTAATTTTACAAAAGACACTGTCTATTATTCATGAATAAAAATGCAATCCAATATAAATTACCTATCATCTGAGTTCCATCATGGAGTATTTCCAGTTTCAGAAGATTTAAAATCAAGTCTATTTGGAGAACAGCCCCCTGAGCTTTCTGTACCTAGATGCCTTCCTTCTAAATTCCCACAATTAGCTCCCTGATGACAAAGGGGAAAGGGCAGGGTCCTAGGGATAGTTTTCTCTAGAACCTTTTGATGAAAATGAGCTCTCCATTCAAAGAAGTGCCTTGCTTACTGTAATTTTTGTGCACTTTCTAGATCACTGCCACAGGCTCCTATAATATGTGCACCCCTGATTGAAAAGTACTATCTAGAGTTCACTGTCTTTTCCCAGGAGGTTCCACATAAGGGGAATCTACTAACATTTTAGAGTTGGGGAAATTTGGAACTAGAGACAAAGAATAAATAATTTAGATTCTTAGAGGTCTCAAGTGTACAATTACAATGAACATTTAGGATTATTGGGTTTAGTGTCTAGAAGTAAGACAGTTGGCGTTTAACAGATAGCAATAAAATTCACTCTTCCAATTAATGATCACAATGAAAGGATGATTCAAATCCTTAAAAAGTTTAGCAACTTACATAAAAACCAAGCCTAATAAATGAAGCTGTCATTTGGCAAAGCCTGCAGGTAAGGAAGATCATTTTACAAATCCTAAAATCACATGGATTTGTGCATCAGTAAACAAAGAACACTGGATACCTATATAGAGACACAGCAATTAACTCATGAGAACTTTATTTCAAACTTCTTGGGAAGAAAAAATGGAGAAGGATCAATAAGTGACTTAGAAGCAGGATAATGGCAGAAGAGAAGCTATATGAGACCAAAAGAGATTTCTCTTTGACTGCTGGACCAAGGATTCTATCACCTCACACCTAAGAATGCTCAGAGGTAATGCCTCAATCATACCAAATGCTCGCAGTGAAGTAATGTTTTCTCAGGTTGACTGCTTGGTGAATTATAGCAGTTCGTTCCATGGTATGAGTTCAGTCATTTAAAATGCACCCTTTTCGTTTTGTTTACAAAGTCCCCAGTAATGTGAATCCCTCAGGTATTTCAGTCAACATCCTGAGAGTCAGAGAAGGCAGCCAGGTAAACAGAACCTATACAATGGTAGCTGAGGCGAGGATGTTCCCAAGCTGCATATCCCACACACCTCCACACAACTTCCAGACTGCCTTCTGACCCAGAGGCCATTGCACATACTAAATAAAAAAGACTAACTCCACAAGCCAAGTTAGAAATGTGTCCTATAGCCATACCACACATACTATAATAACATTTTCACATAGTGCTGGGTAAGGAAATTCTCTTTTCCAAATCAATCATTTGTAGTCCTTTTGTAAAGATGGAGTATAGCTCATTTGTTGCTACTACATATTTTATGTGAAAGGTATTTGAAAAATCATTGAGAAAATCCAATTAAGACAAAAGACAGATGATCTGGCTTCACATTCTGATTCTGATACTCTGAGCCTGGCAAGTTTATGCTTTGCTTCCCTCATCTAGAAAATTCAGGAGTTAGACAAGATGAGTCTCCGCCCAGTATCAATTGAAAAATTATGTCAATTAAATCTAAGATTTACATGCAACTGAAATTTCAATAGGAATACTGATCTGAGCCAGGTGCAGTGGCGCATGCCTGCAATCCCAGCAACTTGGGAGGCTGAGGCAGGAGGATTGCAAGTTCAAAGCCAGACTCAGCAACTTAGGGAGGCCTTATGCAATTTAGCTAGACCCTGTCTCAAAACAAAACATAAAAAGGGCTGGGAATATGGCTCAGTGGTAAAACACTTCTGGGTTAAATCCCCATAATTAGAAAAAAATTAAAAAAGATTTCTGATCTGTTTCTCTGAATCCCTATATACCCTGATACTTAGATAGATCCAAAAATTTGGGTAAAATTTTAAGTCATGCCTTAGTTTCCTCAAATTGATTTTTTCAATATTTTAGACACCAGAGTACAACAAATATCAGAAAGACCATATCTGTGTTATAAACTGTAGAAGTGAAAGCCAGTTTTAATGTGATCATATTTTATGACAAATGAAATTAGACTCCCGAAATGCTATACTTTAGCTTTCTAATTACTATAACTGTTGGAAAATCAAGTAATAAAATTCTTCAGTAAAACTTTGGAATTTGGCACTGATATATCTATACCCCTTGAGACTTCAGGTAGTTTGGGCAACAAGGGGAAGCAATGGAAACTCGAGTTCTTACTAGAGCCCGGTATGCTGTGGGGAATGCCTCACTGCAGGGCATGAAGCTGGTAGTCACAAACTGTTTGATCCCCACAGCTCTGACAGCTCTGAATCATAAATGGAAATGGTGAGGGGAAAAAAAAAAAAAAAAACACAAGTCAGCTTAGCTATTAATTATAAGAGAAACCCTGGTTAAAATAACTTTTCTATTCTTATCAAAAGGCTTTCCAAACTGGTTTTTCAGGACTAGGATATGAATAGAGGTTGAAAATTGCCCCTGTATATCTTAATCAGTTTTTAGTTTAGAATTCAGAATATAATTTAGAGAAGTTGGCCAAGTGCACACAAATCCCTATGGAGAATCATACCTCCGCTCACCCACCTTGCCTTCAGTTCTTGGGAGGATAGATAGGGTGGAGGGACTGTGGTTTTGGCACCAATCACCTACCCTGCCTTCAGTCCTTGGGAAGATAGGGTGGAGGGACTGTGGTTTTGGCATCTCTCACAGCTCAGCAATGTGCAGTGCTTTAAGCAGTCAAGGGAAAAACAAATATGCCTTATTAGCTGAAAAAAAATATGAAAACTAATGAAATAGTTCACTATTTTATGAAAAGCATCATTTCTGAAAACAGGAATTTTTTTTTTTTAATGCTTTTACAGTCACTTGAGAAAATAGACCAGATAGTGCTGGTCCCTTGACTTAAGAATTCAGGATGCTTGAGTGTGAGAGGATTCACCAGCTGACAGATCCCACATGGGGAAACTTGAAAAGCTCTCCTTTCTGTGATGCCCATAATACATATAATTGCCAGGTTCAAAGCAATGCAATCTGGAAAGACAACCAGGAAGAACAGAGCTATTGACAAGCACAATACCCTTTGGAAGCTGTCAAAATTTAACTGGAAAAAAAAAAAAAAAAAAAAAAAAAGATAATATAGACAGTCCTAGTTTTAATCATTTGGAAAGAAAACAGAGAAAGTTATATGCATAAAGTAAAGCAAGTGTATTTGTGTTTGCAAATATAATTAAACTTACCTCTGGAGCAGTAAATCCGGACACTACCTAACCAGCCTGCAGTGATTCCCCAGTAGATCTGGCTGAAACGAAGGAGAGCCTGGAGTTTCTCAGTGCAGTTCCTACTTCTACCTGACTGTATTAATGAACAGTCTGAAACTTCTCTTCTGGCGCTGAGTCACTCAGGGAGGAGGTGGGTGGTATGAAAGAGGGTGTCGCCTTGTACAAATACCAATTCAATTAAAACAGTCTCACTCCCGGACTACTGTCTTTGTGTGGTGAATTCTTCATATAATTTGTGGCCATGTTATGCTCAAAATGCTCCTGTTATCACCTTTTTTAACTGATGTCAAAAATACACACAACAATTTCACTAACAAGGCGGCACAGCACGCAACTATTCTGAATTCCATGTTAAAAAGCAAAACAAAGACTAGATAGGTAGAAAGAATCCCTATCTGCTCCTAGCGCCTCGAAGGTGTGGAACAGACCTACACTCCGGGAGTACACTGCTTGATTAGGAAAGGAAAGTCCTCAGGAACCCAGGAATTCTGGGATCAGAAGATGTGGAATGAATCAGTTGCACAAATTCTGTACATGGAACATTTTCTAGAACCAGCAGAGGAAAAAAATACACACTGAAATATAAGAAATCTGGTCCTTATTTTACCATATGTTAAAAAAAAAAATCTCAAAAAGATGGTTGAGGGGCTGGAGTTGTGGCTCAGTGATAGAGCGCTCGCCTAGCACATGCGCAGCCCGGGTTCGATCCTCAGCACCACATAAAAATAAAATGCATTGTGTACAACTAAAGCAAACAAACAAATATCTAAAAAAAAAAAAATTACGGTTTAAAAAAATTTAAAAAAAAAAAAAAAGATGGTTGAAACTTCTTTCACAGTTGGGGACAGCATGAGGGAGGAGTAACACAGAAGAGCCATCCTGGGTCGGGGCTTCTTTAATAGGCTCTGAAATACACCTTTCACAATAGCCAAGGAGGCCTTAAAGAAGCTTAGTCTATTCAGAACACTGCCAGGGATGCCTGGTCATTAGAATTTCCTGGGTCATCCTTATTCATCAGCCACACCAACAATTAACCAAATCCTCTCTGTAAGATTGCTCCCGAAAACTTCAGCTCTGCTGAGCTGAGCCTGCACCACGGACCATACCAAGATGTAGAAATGTCCAGATGGGAAGGCAAGACAATGGCAGTATGAACAGAAACTGGGAGGTTGCCTCATGTTCCCTTGTTCTGGGCTGAGAAAATTTTGAAATCTAAAGGAAAGTGTTTTTTCAAAGGAAAACATATATAATGGCTCTCTGGCCCTTTGATGGAATTTTATATACAGGCAATATTTTTAAAATACGTTTTTAAATTTCTATGATACATCTTAAATTTCTGTTGGGTTGGAGTTGGATATTAATTTTAGAAACGAATAGGTTGAAAAATAAAGATGTCACTGGCTCAACTTAAAAAAATAAACTAAAAGTTATATTCCACATTAGAACTTAGTTTAAATTGTAGGGCTAAACAGTTTAAGAGCTATCTTGTAGGGACAAGCCATAACTTATATTATACAATGTTTAAATACATGTTGTTCTCCTTCATAAAATATTGAACCAGAAAAATAGGGTTTTTCTTTCACCTAATAATGAAGTAAAGTACAGTTTTTCAAGGTACACTTAAGGCTTCTGAGCTTCCAAGGAATTATTTCTGCATGTAATTAAGGGTTTCTCTCACTAACTTTGTATACCAGGACACCTATACCACCAAGCCAAACCAGTGTCTGTTCATTTAGAACAAATCTTTGATTCAGAAAGGGCTTATTCTAAACACTTGAGCAAAATTCAGATATCTTCATGTTGAACAGATACTCAGCAAAAAGACTGCTGTCTGAAGTCAAGAATCTCAAAAAGTGAAGAGGTCAAATCAAGAATGTGTTTGGGTGTGGAGAGGGCCAAATAGGCTTGGACTTGGTTTCACTCTGGCCTTAAGCTGAGAAGGCGTGAGCATGCTTAGAATAACTCAGCCACGCCTCTTTCAGTGTGACTATTAGAACTATGGAGGGTCCTTAGAATACCAGCTCAGAGGCTGGGGTTGTGGCTCAGCAATCGAGCGCGCTCTCCTACCATATGCAAGGCACCGGGTTTGATCCTCAACATCACATAAAAATAAATGAATAAAATAAAGGTATTGTGTCCAACTACAACTAAAAAAATAAATACTAAAGAAAAAAAAAAAAAAGAATACCAGCTCAGGCGGGGATGGCAAATGGTCTTATATGCCAGTTGATTGGTGGGTAGCTACCTAGGTGGATATAGTGAAGTTTGCAAGGCCTGTTTGGACTTCACGGTGTGCCATGGTTAATTATTATTGTCCATTTCAGGCCTTAGCTAAGGGAGTGTTTTATGACCCTGTCTTATAAAATTAGACATTATAATGCTGCATTGCTTGGTCTATGTGTTGTATCCACTGAAACAGCCAGCCAAAATGAGCACTTATTACTACGTAGTAATGTCAAGAGCAAGCATTGATATGGCACTTTTAATGTGCCAAGTATTATTCTAGGAAATTTTCATACATTAATTTAATAGCTATCCAATGATTGTTACCTCCTCACCCCAGAAAGATTCTAAAACTGATATTGAAAGTGCAAGTCGTACAAAAGAAGTCAGAATCTCAAAACTATGTAGTCTATTATTCCCAGGTTTTGGGGGTTTGAAAAATAGAGGGCTCCCCATTTTCCTTCCAGATGGAGGAAATAAATGTTATGTGCTTATTAAAGCAAAGGAGACGTCATGGGGTGGTAATTACAGAGTCAATTTCTCTTTGTCTGCGAGTAGAGAGGTGCCAGGATTAATCTATCACTGCTGCGCTATAAGAGCTGGCATTGCCTAATAGACTTTGAGGGCACCAGAGTGACACAGACCAATGGAAAGCATAGCACCTATTCCCATGGGAGCCTGGGTTCAGTGTCCTGTACAGACACACAGCTCGTGGTGAGCAAGTCACTTAAGCTTTATGTCCGTGTCCTTTTTGGTGCAGTGAGACTAATGACAACCATCCACCAACTGGACAAATCACAATGATAATGTCAGTCTTTTAAATTCCAAATGATGCTCTACAACATCAGGAGGAATCAGAAGAATGCACTCCGGAGATCCTGATGCTTTCTGACTCTTCTTCAAGCTCCAAACAATGAACAGGTTTCTGCTTCCTAGTGAATACAGATCTGGTTTCAGCAATCTGAGGCCTGACTGGTCCAGTTAGTGAGAGAAGGAAGAGCAGAGATACTAGTGGGTAATGGAGACCAGCAGCCTTACTCTCTCAAGTGGAGAATCTTTGCTTGAAAGTTTTGCTACTTTCCTCCCTCCATTCCTGTGTCCACCAAAAACAGCAAGTTAGCAGACTCAGAAATCCTATTCCTTAGAGTGTTGTGGATGGATTTTCCTATTCTCATGGGATTCTGAGGACAGTCAGAGTGATACTGCAAAATAGTGGAATTTTCCTAACTTTAAGCTGAAATAAACAGTTCCATGGGGACTGGAAGAAAACAAATGCTTTTTTCCTCTACTGAAAGACTTAGAATGATAAATCGTTTTTATACTTAAAATTCTATTTTAAAACTCAGATTGTTATTTCACAATTTCATGATCTTCACTTCTGAATTTCTCCCATTTACAGTAAATTCTTCCACTTCACACCAGTCTCTTCATTGTCAAATATTTAGTGGCATTACATAATAAGCCCCCTTGAGATCAGAGACCTTCCTATTTGCCTTTGTGCTAATCACATGGCACAGTTCTTGATCCAAGTAGTACTTGGTGTTTGTTGGTTGAATGTCAGAAGAACGATCATAAACAAGTTAGCATACACAAGGGATATTCGGTGTTCACCAGAAGTCTTTTTTATAAAATCTGATTTCCTTATTAAGTTTTATATCCCTGAATGGAACCCTGTAACATTAGCTCTTTAGCTCACCTGTAACACTCGCAGCTCTTTTAGAACAAGGGGAGATTTCTCTGCATTTTATAGAGATTGCTCAAATAATAATTATCATAGCTGGATTTATTGCCCAAGGTTTAAACCTTCATCATCATTGCCTCCTCCCTCAAAACTCCCTCTGCTCAAACCACATCCAATTAGTTGGTCACTGAACCATCATTGTCAATTCTACCTTGTGACTCAGTCCAACCTCCCCTTCCACTTGGCTCCCAATACCTACCTGATTCAGGCCCTTCTACCTTGAGAGGGAACTTTCTTTTTTTTTTTTATCATCATGTTGAGGGAACTATTACTTCAGTCACCTGCTAACGGATCTCCCCAGTTCAAATGCATCACCTGCTGAGTCCATTAGGCTCCTTTGGGTTGTAAGATAGAGAGAGAACTCTGGAAACCTCAGTTGATGGGAACATACTAATAGGAGGGAAGACCCACAGAACCCAAAATGGTACTTAGAAGCCTACAGTTTATTACAGGAAAGGATACAATGTGCAATCTCCTTAAAATAAAGCCAGGTATTGCAACTAACAGCCATCTCACAGTAAGTCTTCTGAGAGGCTATCTGTAGGCACCGACTGTCCTCTCTTCACCAAGTTCTTCTCAGGATCTACTTTCTCTCAGGTCAAAAAAACCACTGAGTGTGAATGGAACACCCAACTGAAGTCTCAGCTAGTGCTTCTTTTATCATGCTGGGCCCATAGCACATGCTGCTATACCACCAGGCTTTCTGGGGTCTTGACAGATACAAATAAACAGGCTCAGTTATCAATAAACAATGCTGATTTGCTTGTACAAAACACCCTGAAACTCTTAGGACACATGGTTATGAGACAAAGCTATCAATTGGTATGTTTCAGATCAGTGCTGTGCTGGCTCATTCCTTATTTTAGTAGAACGATTCAGGCTAATTCCAGGTCTGTTGGCATTAACCTTCTCAGCATAGAGGGTTCAGTATAAACATTCATGAGACTATGAGAAAGAAAGAATATAGTGTCACCAGACTTTCTTGGATGTAAATTAACATGTCCTTCTGGTTTCTTTGCAAAAAATAATACTAGTTATTCAGCACAACTCCAGGACCCAAGAGCAACTCAATGAGTCTACCATGCTCATGACTGAATTCCATAACTGGAATACTTTACCAGCTGCTTCCTTATACCATACTATAAATTTGTCATAGTCTTTGTGTGCGTGGTTTCTCCAAGCCCTGGAATTGTGAGAAGTGGGCTGATTCAATTGCAAGTTCCCCCCTGGTAAAGAAACACCATTTCCTAAGATGCAAATCACGTCACTCCCCAACTTCAAACCCCGTGATAAGTTCCCCATGCCCCATAAAATTTCCAGCACCTTCAATTCATATACGACTGTATTTTCCAATCAATCAGCCACAGACAACATGTTGCTCTTTAATTTTTAATTGATTAAAATTAAATAAGTTAAAATTCAAGGGCTGGGGATGTGACCCAGTGGTCAAGTGCCCCTGAGTTCAATCCCCGGTACCAAAAAAAAAAAAAAAAAAAAAAAAAAAAATCAGTTCTTCAGTTGCACTAGGGCAAAAACACCATATTGAATAGGGAAGACAGAAAATTCAGAAATATGGTCTCTGCATTTTTAAAGTCACTTCCTACTGTTCCAAGCTCATCTCCCACCACTTTCCCCCATGTACCTTGAGCTGTAGCCACATTGAAGTCCTAGTTGTTGCCCAAATGCATTGTAACATTCAGGCCTTTAATGTCTGTCCTTATGCCATTCGTATTACCTGAGGTACCCTTGATTATTGTGTACGTGATGACCTTTATTCTCCCTTACAGGCCATCAAACACATAATCTGCTTCACAGAGATTCTCCTACTATTCCCAAATATAGGTAGTTGCCCCTTACTCTTTGCTCCAAGGGAGCTCAGGATATTCTTCCACTGTAGTAGTTAACTGCATTATATGATAAACTAGTTGTACCCAGCATAACAAATACCATTGTAGAAGACCTTAATGGTAGTGGCAGTTATAGCCAGTGCTTAAGAGAAGACTCAGGTGCCTCCACCAAATTCATTGTGTATATATACCACATTTTCTTTATCCATTAATCTGTGGTAAGGCACCTAGTTTGGTTCCATAGCTTAGCTATCGTGAATTGAGCTGTTATAAACGTTGATGTGGCTGTGTCACTGTTGTATGCTGTTTTTAAGGGTATATATAGAGAAGTGGGATAACCTGGGTCAATCATGTTAATACCGAGAAAGCACTTAGAATAGAGCTGGCAACTTTCTAAGGAGCCACCTGAAAGTCTTTAGCAAACTATGAATGCATCTTATTTATTCATATATAACGTGCGCCTGAGAATAAGAACGTAAAGCAAATTATTAATCCCATTCTTCACATACATTTACTGTTTTCAACAGTCTCTTACAACATCATTCATGCACAACATTAGTGGTCTATGACTAATTGCAGGTCTTAAAAGATGTATGACTTCTTGGGAGTCAGCCCCTCCCTGGGACTATTGATGGTTTTACAAAAGGCTAATCATGATCTTTCCACTGTGCAGGGATTATAAACCCTATAATGAGAGGTGCTGGTGTGGAGGGGAGTGTTCACTGTAGTATCATATCATTCATTTCTCTTAGAGGGTAACTTGCTGTTATTCACATGACCTTTTATTTGATTGGCTTGTTATTTCTCTCTTCTTAGAACCAGTGTTTCTCCTCTTTCTTCAGTGCTCCTACACCCATAGTGACAGTTTCATTTTTTTTTCTTGAAATCTATTTTATCTCTTCTCATAATTTGCTTGTTGCATTAGTTTCCCATTATTTCTGTAACAAATTACCACACATTTAGTGGTTTACAAAAGCACACTTTATAGCTCTAGAGGTCAAAAGTCTAACATTAGTTTCAACGGGCTAAAGTCAAGGTATCAGCAGGATAAGATTCCTCTGGAGACACTGAGGGAAGAATATAGCTCCTTGACTTTCCCATGTTCTAGAGGCCACATGCATCCCTTGGTGCATGGCCCCTTCCTGCATCATGCCAACCTCTGCTGACTCTGATCCTGCTGACTTCCTCCCGCGAGGACACTTGTGATTAAGTTGGGGCTGGCAGAAAAGTCCACAATAATCTCCTCATCTCAATATTCTTAATTTAATCACATCTGCATAGTCCCTTTGGTAAGGAAGAGAACATATTCACAAGTTATGGGGATCAGGATTGTGGGCATATTTTGGGGGGTGAGTGGGAGAAGTGCATTACCTAGTCTACCACACCTATCATATTTTCACAATATTTCCCAGTTCTCTACCAACTTTATCCATTTTTACAATTCAAGAAGCTAAGCATTTCATTGACATTCAAATGCACGCAACACTTTGATTTACTAAAGAAATCCAAAATATTCTAGAGTCTTACCACCTTAATTAAATTAAAGATAGGCAACATATTTAGGACTGCATCTAAAATTTTAGACTTAAAACCATGTAAGGGACTGGAAGTGTAGCTCAGTAGTATAGCATTTGCCTGCCATGTACAAAGCCCTGGGTTCAATCCCCAGCATGGCAAAAAAAAAATAAAAATAAACAAATGCTAGAAATACATGCAATTTTAATAGCCATTTGTTGGGGACATTAAGAACACGTCAGCCGAAAGAAAACTCTCTGCTTCTCCCACTTCCTGATATGTGGACTTGGCCTAGCCAAGGGGTGTTCCCCTGAGGTATGACGAGAGATCAGACAGCCACAAGGATAGGCTAGTGGCTCTGCCAATGTGATCTGCTCATGCTCCCTATGTGCCCCTATGATCTTTCTGCTGATTGGCCCATGTCTTCTATAAAGGCCGTCCAACTTCCTCAATAAACTTGAGCTTGTGCCTTGACTGGTCTCCCTGACGCGTCTGATTGTCCTTCGAAAGGAGGGCTGGGTGCAGGCGGTCAGTAGGCTCTTACCTTTCCCAATCCATCCTTGTTGGGGCGTGCTCCCCCTTCTCTTGCTGGTCGAGAGGAGTCGGGGGCTGAAAACCCCAACAGTTATTCTTTACCGTCCCTCATGATTGATATATACAGTATTAATCCAATAGGAATGTTTTCAAAAGATCACTGGATTTAGTATTGGTTGCAATCATCATATAAAATCTGTTTGCAGCTGAATCTTGGAGAAACATTCTACTTAAGTCATATATATTACCTATATACATACACATAAATGCATAGCTCATGTATGTACATTTATGTATATATATTTGTATATGAGCTTATATAATAGATGTTTATACATATGTAACTATATATTGTATGTCTGTTATATCAATATCATATGTATTATATATAAAGTATATAAATATATATGTGTCAGATTTACATATACACAGAGCTCTACCTGTGTCTGTCTCCCCTTTCAGAACATAAGCAACTTGAAGGCAAAAGTCCAAGTTTATTTATCCTTGAATCCTCAGGGGACCTGACCTAGCCAGTTCTCAGAGATTGAATGCCTTTGTGTCACCATGTGACGCATGGGGAAATGACCTCTCATGCTCCTCCTCGTAATTCATTTCAAATTGTCTCCAAAGGCCTTGACTTTGTACAATCAAAAGATAAATCCTCCAGAAGAAAGCAGAATATTTTATAAAAGTTTTTATTTCCAAATATTATTGTAAATGAATAGATTATCCTTTACTGTAACAAAATTGGTGATGATTTTTCATGGTGTCCCTGAAAACAGTGATTTTTAAATATTTTGGGATTGGTACACCTTATTGTTTTAGTTTTACAGCAACCCCCCATTCATCTCTTAACCATGTCAATTTAACTGCAAATTATTAAAAATAGTTAATTTCAATAATTTATGTGTTTGACAAAGAGAAACAGAGAAAAAATTTTTATTTTTTATTTTTGTTCTTTTTAGTTATACATGACGAGTATAATTTGACTTATTTATACAAACATGGAGTACATCTTATTCTAATTAGGATCCCAGTCTTGTGGTTGTACATGATGTGGAGATTCACTGTGGTGTATTCATGTATGTACATAGGAAAGTTACATCAGAATCATTCCACTGTTTTTCCTATTCCTGTCCCTGCTCCATTCCCTTCATTTTCCTTTGTCTAATCTACTGAACTTCTACTTTTCCCCTCCCTGACCTTGTTTTGTGTTAGCATCCACATATCAAAGAGAAGATTTGACCTTTGGTTTTGGGGATTGGCTTGTTTCACTTAGCATAATAGTCTCCAGATTCATCCATTTTCCAACAAACGTCATCAAGTGATTCTTTTTTATGGATGAGTAATAATTCATTGTGTATATATGCCACATTTTCTTTATCCATCAATCTGTTGTAAGGCACCTAGTTTGGTTCCATAGCTTAGCTATCGTGAATTGAGCTGTTATAAACGTTGATGTGGCTGTGTCACTGTTGTATGTGGCTTTTAAGGGTATCCATAGAGAAGTGGGATAACTTGGTCAAATGGCGGTTCCATTCCAAGTTTTCTGAGGAATCTCCATACTGCTTTTCAGAGTGGTTCAGAGTGGGACTGCAAATTGGTTTGATCCTCAGCACCGCATAAAAAAAATAAATAAAATAACTACAACTAAAAAAATTTTTTTAATTAGAATTCGTCTTTATTAACACTTATTAGACTACTTCCAAAACCGATAGAGAACTTGCTTACAGTTAAAATTTAATTCTAATTTAAAACTGGATTATAGTTTTATTATTCTTTCATTTTAGTAAAATTGGTGCACCAATTTGCAGTCCCAAAAACAATGTATGAGTGCACCCTTTTCCCCACACCCTCGCTAACATGTATTGTTACTTGTATTCTTGATAATTGCCATTCTGATTGGACTGAGATGAAATCTCAGTGTAGTTTTCATTTGCATTTCTCTAATTGCTAAAGATGTTGAGCATTTTTTCACATATTTGTTGACAAATTGTGCTTCGTCTGTGAAGTGTATGTTCAGTTTCTTTGCCCATTTATTAATTGGGTTATTTGGTTTTTTGACATTAAATATTTTGAGTTCTTTATACATCCTGGAGATTAATATTTTATCCAAGGTGTAGGTGGCAAAGATTTTTTTGAATTCAGAAGGCATGAGAGAAGTTCTTAGAATCACTGAGATTGCTTTTTTTTATTTTATGTATCTGGTGCTCATTTTTATAATTTTATATGTTTTTAATTTTTTATTGTTGGTTTACATTTTATTTTCCATCTTCTTTACTTAATATGTGTTTCGTTCAGGAAGAAAAATGATAGGTGCTTACACATTCAGATGTCATCTACAAAAACAAATTTTGACTTTTGCCAAATCTAATACTAATAATATACTGTTGTAGAGAAGGTAAAGAAAATTTAAGCTAATAAACCAATCAAATTCCCAAGTCAGTTTAAAAATGTGTAAAGACCTAATTAAATGAATCTATAAACATTAAATGTACAAAAATGACCACCAAAGTCATTGTCTGTTTATACATGACAGTTACCCCAAAAGTACTTCTATTTTTAATAAATTTTTTGTTTTAATTAGTTATATATGACAGCAGAATGCATTTATACACTTTGATATATCATACATAGATGGAATATATTTTCTCATTTTTCTGAGTATGCATGTCATAGAATCATATTTGTCATGCAGTCACATATATACATAAAGTAATAATGTTTGTTTCATTCTACTCTCTTATCCCCACATCCCCTCCCCTCACCTCCCTTCACTTCCCTCACCTAATCTAAGGTAATGCTATTCTTCTCTATTGCCCCCTCCCCCCACCTTATTGTGAAATAGCATCCACATATTAGAGAAAACATTCGGCCTTTGGTTTTTTGGGATTGGCTTAGTTCACTTATCATGATATTCTCTAACTTCATCCATTTACTGGAAAATGAAAAACAGCATGGTATTGGCACCAAAATAGACTTGTAGATCAATGGTACAGAACAGAGGACACAAAGACAAACTGACAGAAATATGGTTATGTCATACTAGACAAAGGTGCCAAAAACATTCACTGAAGAAAAGACAGCCTATCCAACAAATGGTGCTGGCAAAACTGGAAATCCATATGTAGCAAAATGAAATTAAACCTCTATCTCTCACCGTGCACAAAAAGTACTTCTTAAAGAACATTTTCTCCCAGACAGGGGAAATTCTCAAGAAACATCCGAGAGACATTTAGATCCAACATTAGCAAATAAAGTCTGACACACCTTGGCTTTGAGCAGATAGAACCAAAGATTGATATGAAAGCATTAAACCATAAAAATATTATGAGCACTTCAGTATTAATATGACTGATGCAACTCAGAATCAGCCATTTATATTCTTTGCCTGTGGCCAGAGGTCAACAATTATTTTTCTTAAAGAACCAGATATTAAATATTTTATTTCAGGGTCTGTTGGCTATATGCAAACAACTCACTTCTGCAACAGTGAGTGGTAAAGAAGCAGGCAAGGACAGAAGGACCTGCAGCAGCCACAGCTGGCAGCACTTGGCCAATCCCTGGTCTGTGCAAACCAACACTATCAGAAAAATGTGTTTTTTTGCTGGGTGTGGTACATGCCTATAATTCCAGCGGTTCAGGAGGCTGAGGCAGGAGGATTGAGAGTTCAAAGCCAGCCTCAGCAACTTAGTGAGGCCCTAAGGAACTTAGTGAAACCCTGTCTCTAAATAATATATATATTATATACATATACATATATATTACATATATATATATAAAGGGTTGGGGGTGTGGCTCAGTGTTTGAGGGCCCTCGGGTTCAATCCAGTATACCAAAAAAACATGCCTGGTACCAAAAACAAAAAAAGTGCTTTTGCCTTTTCTCTCCCTCTTTGTGCAGGGGTAACACTAACTGAGAAAAGAGGCATACACATTTAGCCAAAGCTTCATTTTTTCAAACAAGAATATGAGGTTCTGAGTGGTCCAGATGACTTGGAAAATATTCACTTAGTTTGTGTGGAAGTGAGATTATAGTCCATTCAAAATTAGGGAACGTTTCTTGACCACTTACTGTGTCAGGTAAGCTTCTCAGCGCTTACTCTGTATTTGATCTCATCCTCACAACTTTCTAAAGTACTATTATTATCTTCATTTCACAAAGGAAGAAACTGAGATTCGGAGAAATTAAGCAACAGTCCAGAATTTCACAACAGGCAAAGGAGCCAGTGCTTTTAACCCCCTGTTTCTTGATGATTATACTGCTATTGCTGCTGCTATAACACTCTCACCATTCCATGTTCCAGTGACTGCTATTCCATGATGCTCATGAGAAGACTTTTCACTGCAGCACACGCATGCGCATGCTCTGGGCTTGGAGTCAACCCTGGAATTCCCACTGCTGCATCCGACCCAAGCTGTCGGACGTAGGATTTTCCCCCTCAGGAGCACCACGTAACCTGACCTGTCTATCCAGTCTAACTGTAATTCTGCAATTCAGAAACAGGGAGTGGATCTTGACTTTACACACCCAGGGCCAGCCCCACGTACAAAGGCTGGGAAACCTAAGTGTTTGAGCTTTGCTTATGCAACAACGTGAATCTGAAGAGACCCACAACCACAGGGCATGAGGAGAGTCAATTGGCTTCCCTCTCCCTCCTGCACTGTTAGACTCCTGCAGCAGCTCTGGGCTCATTCCAATGTCCACAGTTACAAGGGGTCCAGGGCAGGTCCCTCCCAAAATGAGTGGAATTCCCTTTCATTCACAACCAAAATGTGCAATTCTTTTAGAAAACTGGACCTTCATTGGCACCCTAGCATTGAACTACATTAGCCTCTGCTTCACTTCATTTTGTTTTCCCACCAACCGTGTCAAACAAGTAGGTATACAAATGTAAGAAGAAATAAAGAGATATTCAGTGCACATTTTTTTATTCTTGACAAATGTACTTCCTTATGAGCTTTAGGCAAATGCCACAACTAAAACCTCTACCATTAAAAGAAGAAAAATGTGGCTGGGGGTGCAGCTCAGAGGTAGAGCATGTACCTCACACATGCAAGACCTGAGGTTCAATAGACAGCCTGGCAAAAAGCAAAAAAAAAAAAAAAAAAAAAAAAAAAAAAAAAAAAAAAAAAAAAAGATAGGCTAAATGGCAAAGTATGCGCTTAAAGAAAAAAAAAAAAAAGCTTTTTAAAAAGCTGATGTACATGATGTGCATGGGCTAGGGTTGTGGCTCAGTGGTAGAGCATTTGCCTAGCATGTGTAAGGCACTGGGTTCGATTCTCAGCACCACATGTAAATAAATGAATAAAATAAAGGTCCATCAACATGTAAAAAATATTAAAAAACAAAAGTTGATGTACATGTTCAAGTTACAGAATCAAATATTATTCCTTGTGTGTCCCATACATGAACATAAGCCACCATTACTTCATTTATTTAAAGGGATGTGTGTAAGCTATACACTGTTATTTTCATCTCAGACTCTAGGAAAGGGCATATATAAAATGTGTTATCCTCAGATCACTAATACCTAATGCCACATATTCCCTCTCTGCCTTTCCCTTCCCACCAAGTTCCGTTGTACATCTGTTAAAATAGGTTATGTGAAAAAATTGAGGGAAAACTTTTGTCTTACAGCAAAAGTAATTCACAGTAGGTTCTAATGAAATCACTTTATAAGGTCTATTGTCCTTATTGTTCTTTTCTCTTCCTTCCAAATTTCTATTTCTCTCAATAGTTTAAAAAAAAAATCTGGAGTCAAATTGGACGAGACAGACCATAGCAAAGTAAGAGGAGACTGGAGAGTGAGCAACAGATCATGTGATCAAAACAGCAGCTTTGCCCTTGGCCTTTCCCTTGCACTCAGCAGAGCCCTGGAGAGAGAATGGGGGATCTTTCAGGCACTGCCTGAATGGACTACGGAGATATGCCAACATGCTTCACATAACTGTGATTTGCTAAGATGCAAAGGCAAATCAAGAAATGTTAAAAATTGTGTCAATTATGTTAAGTGAAATAAATTAGACACAGAAAGGCAAATACCACATGTTCTCACTTACATATGGAAGCTAAATACTGATCTCACTGAAGTAGAACAGCATAGTGGTCCCCAGAGACTGGGGAGAGTTGGGGTGGGGGGATGGAGAAAGGAAGGGTAACCCACATCACAGGGTACTTGGTTAGGAGGTCATTTCTAATATTTGGTAGTGCAGTAGGGTCTCTATGGTTGATGGTATTTAACTGCGTATTTCAAAATAGCTAGTAGAGAAGATTTTGAACATTCCCAACACAAAGAAATGAAAAACATTTGAGACGATAAATATGCCAGTTACCCTGACCTGGTTATTATACATTGTACTGAAATGCCACCCTGTACCCTATAAAAATGTACAATGATTAGATAGTACAGTTAGAATATCAATAAAGACATGTGACTGGCATTTGGATATGGAAAACATTATGTCAGGGAAGTAATTTCCTGGAGATAAACTAACATTTTAAAATAATCAAAAATGACCATCTGAAGAAGCTCGGTGAAGAGCTTCAGATACCCCCAGGCAAATGCCTGACCACAGTAAGCATTCTAATGTTCCGCCTGAAATTCCCACTGCCCTTTGCTTTACGGGGCATCTTCCTGGGTCTCCCCAGAAAGGTATGCAGCCTGCCCTGTGGGCTGACCTGACAAGGTCTGGCAAACACACTCTGAAAGGCAAAGACATTCTTTGGGGATTTGCGCAAAGGAATTTGGCAGCACTGTCTTCCCCATGAGGTGTGGCCTAAAGAACAAATGCCTCAGTCAGGGGCATGGGATTATTTGCAATCTCTTGAAATCACTATTAAATCATATTTATCCAGAAATCCATATTTGCATTAAAATGTCTGTAGAGTTGCTCTGTTACTGATATCTTTAATATTAAATAACAAACACAGACACAAACTTATCCTGGTAAAAGTTTCCTGTACTGATCCTAGGATGGAATTCACACAGGAGAGTTTGCACGCATATCTTGTCTATTTCTTTTTTTTTTTTTTTTTTTTTTTTTTTTTTTTTTTTTTTGCTCCTTTCCATGAAGCACTAATGAAACACCTTCTGACGCTCACAGTGCACCTGGGGACCCAGGAAGGACGACTCAAGTACTTCTTACATACCAGGAGTGATGACAGGCCTTGGACCTGGACAGACCTTCTGCAGGGTCCTTTTTCAGTTCTACAGGGCACTGTGTGCAGACGCACACCATTGTCATTTTAACCATAACCTTACTTCCACTGGTCATGTCAATACTGGAAAAAGTCAAAGGCTAGAGAGCCACTTGTTTCCAGCCCTCACATTCTTAACAATACAGTTCCTACTATACCCAATCTGAGATTATTGCCCTCCTATCTTTGACATGTGGTCTGCCTACTTTGTATAGCCTCTGGTATTAGGTGATAAAAATGTTATTGCTGTGTTAATTTCACTATGAGAGAGGAGGAGTCTCATGCTGAGTCTCTCTCATGAGAGACTCCAGAAGTGAGCTATGCTGTCACCCTGGGCTAAGGGCTGAGTCTTGTTGACTCTCAATGGGAGTCGACTGTCACGGTCCTGTGAATCACTTGTGAACCAGGTATGACCCTCCCGGAAGCCAGAATTAAGTAGGTGGAGCATTGAAGGATTTTTGTTGTTGTTGTTGTTATTTTGTGTTTTTAAGAAGGAAGACTCTCTGACTTGCCCATGGGGAGGGGCAAATGAAATAATAGACCAGTTCCTGGAAGCCAGAAAAACCAGCTAAAAAATGAAAAGGATGCAGGAGAAGGAAGTCATATAAAACATCTGTAGGACATTAACTCTTTGGGGCTAGATTATTATAACCTCACCGACAGAAATCTTCACTTATCTGTAGTCATTCCTGCTTGGGTACAAAAATTATGAATGAATAGTGGTTACAGCCTTCCCCCTTGGGGCACTCAAACACACGCCAGCATTCGAACTTCACTCTCTCAATATCACCCTCTACTGTGTCTAGTTCCCAGATTGATTTTCAGGAAGAAAGTGCTCAGAGCCAAAGACCAACTGCACACCACAGGACTTGTCCAAG
This sequence comes from Tamias sibiricus, assembly GCA_025594165.1. NCBI lineage: Eukaryota > Metazoa > Chordata > Mammalia > Rodentia > Sciuridae > Tamias > Tamias sibiricus. The sequence goes on from CM046663.1 coordinate 24,957,364, forward strand.
ATAGGGGAGAGGGAAGCTGATGTGTCTTAAGGGTCCGTTTGTATTGTGCAGGTTGTCTCAGCACCATCCACCTTCCCAAGCTCTTTGATTTGAAAGAGCTAAAAGATTAGGAATTGCATATGTTTCCCAGAATGCCTGCCAACCTGGGTTTGGGTTATAATCTGCTTGGGAGAGATACTCACCCAAGTGTTGGAAGGTAGGAGAGAAGCAGAGACCTTAATATTGTTCCTGAGCCACCAGCAGGCAAATCGCATATTTTGGCAGATGGTGCATACAAGATGTTTCCAGAAGCTTCCCAGCATCCTCCTATGAATTATTACATTTCAGTTGTGATCAGGCAGCTGAATCATTTTCATTCGTTTCCTGTAATTCCTGAAATTCTTCATTTCCTGAAAGCCATCAGCAGCTCTGCATGACCTTTATCCTCCCAGCCTCTCTGTTTCCTTGGCACAGGTCTTAATGACACCTATCATGTATAAAGCATAACATACATAAAAGAAATTTTAAAAGAACAATATAGACACTATTTTAATTTTTTTAATTTCATAAATGGTATAAAAACATTCTGCCCAAAATATTAGTTTGCAATTAATTCTTTTAAATTAATTAGCATATAACTGAACATCTAATTCTAAAATGACTTTATTTCAATACTTTTAATAACTATAAGATCTTTAAAAACAACATCTTGTAGGAGCCCTGTTTGGGGAGATGACTTAAATTGTGGTTGACTATGGGCCATAAAGATTTGGGCATTGTCGCCTTCCGTAGTCTCACGGGACTTGGCCTGGGATCTCGTGGGACTTGGCCCAGGATCTCGAGTGACTTGGCTGAGATTGCTGATCGGGTCAGCGCCATTTTGGTGGTGTGTGTGGTGCGTGTTAGTCGTTGTTAGAGCCAGAGAGAAAAGTTATCAGAATAAAAAGCTGTTTATTTCCAGTTTGCCTCTGAACTTCTTCCCGCGGCTTCGTTGCTCCAAGCGGCCATCGCTTCAGGCGGCAACAACATCTTACAAAAATATGGATTACAACTGAAGATGCACCTCGTAAGTGACAAACATTCTTTCCTTGTTATAATTTGGATCTGGAGTGTCCCCCAAAGCCCGTGAGTTTAAGGCTCCATCCCCAACTTGTGGCACTATTGGGAGGTGGTAGGACATTCAGTAGGTGGGGCCTATTAAAGTTAGGCCGTATCTAAGATGTTAGGTTAATGGGGGAAAGTCATATGAAAGAAAAAAGTCATACAAAATATCTGTAGGACATTAACTTTGGACTAGATTATTGTAATCTCACTGACAGAAAGTTAGTCACGGGGGGGGGGGGGGGGGGGACACCCTTGAAGAGGATACTGGAACTTAGGCCCTTCTCTTCTATTTTTGCTTCTCAGCTACCATGAGGTGAAACTCCTGCCATGATGTACTGTGCCACCATGGGCCCAAAGCAACAGGGCCACATGACTATGGACTGAAACCTCTGAAACTGTGAGCCAAAATGAACCTTTCCTCCTTTTACTTAATTATATCAGGCATTTTGTTATAGTGATGGAAAATTGACTAACACACTCCTTGATCAAACTCTAGTCAAGTTTTAGTCAGGCTCCTTGACCAAAATCTAATACAGCTGCTCTGAATTGTCTTCTCAGCTAGATTTTGGAGCTTCTATGCTCATTTCTGCATCACCCAATTATAACAAGAATCCTGCCAAGACAGTTTGCCAGAATCATCCACCCTTAATGGCCTTAATGTCTGACAACCCTCACTATCTGATTAAGGCTTACCCTTTACCATCTCCTGGGATGGATCTGATCATGGCTCTCCTTTGGCAAGTCTGAATTCTCTGCACCCCTGATATTTCTTCTTAGTAATTTTGCCTCCATGACCTCCCCCATCTTGTTATTTGGCTACAAATTCCCACTTTTCCTTATTTTATTTGGTGTTGAACCCAATTTCTCTTTCTCTCTCCTATTACAAAATTCCATTGTGGTAGTCCCTGCTTGAATCAAGTATTCCTTATTATCTTTAACAAAGGTCATGAATATTTTTTTCTTAATATTTGCTATGCTTGCTAAATTGTGATATGAAGGAAACTCCTGAAATTTACCCCTTATTTAAAAAAAAATAGATTGTGCAAATGTAATTAAGGATCTTGAGATGGGGGTGTTATCCAGTGGTTCTTATGAGAGGGAGGGAAAAGGATCATAGTAAGAGAAGGGAATATGATGTTGGAAGCAGAAGTTGGAGGATTAGAAGCTGAAAATTAGTGAAAAGTGAGGATTCTGCTGCTGACTCTCCTCTGTCAACACCTGTCACACCATATGGGCCACAGGAACATCCGAGGTTGCACATTATCAAACAAGGGCACCAGGTTTTTAATTGTATACACACACACACACACACACACACACACACACACAGCAACCTACAAAAACAATTGCATTTTTCCATATGAGCCACACAGAAAATGAAATTAAAATATTGCTTGCAATGCATCAAGACTATGAAATATCAAGACATGCAAGAACTGTGTAGAGAAAATTATTTCATATATTTAAAAAGAACTAAATATATGGCATAATCTAAAATGTTGTATGGATTGAGAAAAATCAATACTGTAATAATTTTGTGGTGGAGACGACTAGTATCCACCATGATCTATTTCCCCTTTCTTCTATGATAGAGTTGTGATTGGGCACATGGCTGCCCAGCTAGAACTACATGTCCCAGGTCCTTTTAGCTGGGTGTGCACATGTAATTACCTTGCCTCCTACGGGAGGTAAACTGAGAAAATTCCACCTTATTTTATCAGATTCTTTCCCCTTTCTATTGACTAGAGCCAGAAAATTGCACCAGGACCACAAAGGAAGTTTCTGGCTTATTGGAGGCTTTCCCCTGTGATGTATATGATCTCAATGGTGATTATAGGTGTACAGGTATATAAAATTTGAGCTGTACAATTACAATCTGAACATTTTCCAGTGTTTATTGTGTTTTGCCTTAATTAAAGCAATTTATTTTTATTAAAAAAATAACTTGATTGCAGAAGCCTGAGTTTGGCAAGAACGTTTAACAGGGTGGTGCAGAGTTTTAGGCAAGAGATAGCTTTAGCCTGAAGGAGAGTGATGGCAGAGGAGATAGTCTGTGAAAGGACTGGAAAAGATATTAAAGGAGGTAAAATCCACAGGACCTGGTGGGGTGGGTGCTGATAAATTTGGATGTGAGAGGTGAGGGAGATAGAACTATTAGGAAAGAGTCCAGGTGTTCTAAGTTCTAAACAAGCTGAACGAGGTAGTGAGCCCAGCAAGTATGAGTCTGGACTGGAGTGAGAAACTTTGACTGCTTTTCACATTTGTTTGGTAAATAAGCCTGTGTGTCCCAAGCTAGAAGTTCTAAAAAGCCACATCTTCTACATATTTCCAGGTTTACATGAAGATGTAGCGGAAGCTGAAACACACCAAGCCTTCTAGACAATTTCTACGTAGTTCCTTGTCATCATTACCGAAAAAAAAGGAAATGGGCCAACATTAGATTCTAAACTCTCTCACCAAGTTCTCTTCTGATCTCATGATTATAAAATTAAATTTTCTCATAAATGCACAAGATATATATATATATATATATATATATATATACATATATATATATATATATATATATATCTTGAATTTTGCTCCTTCCTGGTGATTGCATATTAGTGTTTTTATATTGATAGCTCACATAAAAGCTAAATAATATTTCTTCGCATTCATAAAATCCATGAAATAACTGGTATCATAAGGTCACACTGCTGTTACCAGAAATGGTTACTAAGGAAGAACATAAATCACACAACTACGTGAGATGGGGAAATCACCTGAGCTCCATGCTTCCCATTAAATAGATTGGAAAAAGCAGCCTCCAGCCTGCTATTCTCTCCTCCACTCAAAGCCAAGGGAAATTAACAGAGCAGATAATAGAAGCAGCTAAGCAACAAGGACACGCAGACAGAACACAGCTGCACTGCAGATGAGGACAGCAATCCCCCAAGTAACAATACAGGCACAAGAATTTTGCTGAGGAACTGGGAAGCAATGGACTTCACATGAATGAAGATCACTGTGCAGCTGCTCCTTGACTCATGACAGGGTTACATCCTAATAAATCAACTGGAAGTTGAAAATCTTATGTTGAAAATGCACTTAATACACCCAACCTACCAAACACCATAGCCGAGCACCAGAGTACAGCGAGTATCAGGTTTTTCTCCCAGCCTTGGCGTGGCTGACTGGGAGTTGTGATTTGTTGCTGCTGCCCAGCATCACAAGAGAATATTCTTATGGCATAGTGCTGACCCAGGAAATGATCCAAATTCAAGGTAGGGTTTCTATTGAATGCATGGTGCTTTTGTACCATCATCAAGTAGAAAAATCTTAGAAGTTGGGTCATCCTAAGTCAGGACCATCTGAAGATGCAGAGACAGAAATCCTTTGCCCTTACTAATAAGGGGCCTGTTAGAAAACATGACCCAACTGTCAGAGATGCATGAGTTTGTTCCTGGAGTGATGTGTTTTGTTACCATGCAAGCTAATAGGACTCCTCCCAGAATCAGCCCTGCGAGCACAGCTGCTACTCCACAGCTTGGGAACCAGGAGGCTCAAGGAAAAGCAGTCACTGCCATGCAAGCACAACTTAAGAGTGTATATTGAACTCAGCTTCCCTAGGCTGGCCACTGAGCACAGCCCAGAAAATCATACCAGCACTAAGCTGTCAGGGGATGCATAATGCAGAAACAGGCAGGTAATTCCAGTAGGGTCTGCTTAGCTACCCTATGGGAGTGGATGGTAAAAAGAGTGTTTAGAGAAGATTCGTTGAGAGATGAATAAATTATATTTGTTGTCCTTAAAAATTTCCAAACTTTCATAACTTCTAAAAATCAACCAAACAACAATCATACACACACACCTTTCCCAATCTTCAAATCAGCTCATAGATGGTATATTACATGCACTGGGTTAGTTTTAGATATCCCCAATATGATACAGGCTGTTTCTCCTGTTGAGTTTTTCTGCAATTGCAACTTCCTATTTTGTTTTCTTTAATAGTCTTTAATTTTTAGAGCAGTATTAGGTTCACAGGAAAATTAGAATCCATAGAACTTTTCAAATACCAACTTGTCTCTAACCCTCAGTTTTCCTTATTATTAATATCTTGCTGAGGTGTGGAGTATTTGTTACAATTGAAAGCCAATATTGATGCATTATTACTAATGAAAGTTCTTAGTTTATGTTGGCATTCACTCTTGATGTGGTGTAACTGTGAATTTTGACAGACGCATAACATCAGACACCCACTGTTTCTCCACCTATTCATTCCTCTCCACTCCCTCCCTAACCACTGGCAACTACTGATTTTTTTTAACCATCTCGATAGTTTCGCCTCTTCTGAAATGTTATGTAGTTACAATCAAAGTGTATAAACTTTTCAGACTGGCTTCTTCCACTTAGTAATATGCATTTAGGATGCAATTTGCTATTTTTGTTGAGTTATGAAAAAGAGGAAAGTATAGATAGCATGTTCTTGGTGTTTCACCAGAAACTATCTCGCACACATGTGTGCACTTGTGCATGCCTTTTGGATTTATACTCAACAATGTGAATGTGCCAAATATAGGAAACATTGAAGTTTGGAGTAAAAACTAGGTATAGTCATGGACCAATAGTAGATACAGTAGATGAATAGCCACACTGGTGACTTTGAAACTTTTCTACCATTAAACTAATATTTATGGAGTATGAAGGGGGATGGTGATATAGAATGGCAAACAAATGCTAAGGTCTTTTTAATAGGTTTACTTATTGCAGTTGTAATTGAATTACTTCACTCAATCCTGTATTATAGAATTGAACAGTGAATTAATGTGCTTATATTGTTGAGAGTCAGAGTTCTCACTATGGAAGAAGGATGGAAAGAAAAAACCCCAAGGGAATGGATTGGAACTAGAGATATTGACGTGGATTCACAATTTCCAAAATACATTGGCATATGTATAAGCATATGTATGTGCACCTCTGTAAGTATGTATATTTATATTTGTATATATGTGTGCATATATGTATATATGTGTATTATGTGTCTGTGTGTATGTGTGCACACACCTTGTGTATGTGTGTTACACACAAATTTTCTAGTTCTATCCACTGAAAGGACCAAGAAGCAAAGACAGCCCAGTAACCATAAGCGGACCTGATGCCCAGTTTGGCCTCTAATACCATCCCCCACTAAGAAGAACAAGGACTCCTCTCTCTAGAGACATGCTAAACTGCTAACACAGCCAAAATATTTTAAAATTAATGCCTCATTTATCTGTGCAAAGATTTATAATATCAACTAGTGAAGATTCAAAGACATAATATGGACCCAATGAGTTTTATTCTAGAGAGAGATGAGTCTTGAATGTATCTCTGAAAGTAAAGAAGTGGTTTTAAAAAGTGAGGGAGGCTTGTAACAAAGACAAGGATCAACTTTAAAAAGTCCCCATGGCAAAATTAGGAATAATTTGAGCATTAAAATATTAAGTACAGTAAGCCACTGAAAGATATGAACTAAGGAGTGGTACCAACAATGATGATGATGAAGATGGATAGATACATACATACACAGGAGAGAAAACATCTTGCTTAATGTGGAGGAGTACTAGGATAGGAAAATCATCATTTTACAACATCACAGTAAAGATTGGATCAGACAAAGGAGCATCAATCTAGGGGGAATTTTGTTGAAGACTAGAAACTTGGCATGGACTTAAAGTGCCTTACCACAAGTTGTTAATTAGTTTCAAGTTAAAAATAATAATTATATAGGAAGAAAGCTAGGCAACACTTTTTTTGTGGGTGTGTGCTGGGGATTGAACCCAGGCCCTTGTGTATGGAAGGCAAGCTCTCTACCAACTGAGCTATATCCCCAGCCCCAGGCAACACTTTTACCAGGTCATTAAAATTAACATCACTGACCAGGGGCAGGTGGCCATTGTGTGCCACCAGATGGGATACCTTGGTAAGACTGTAGCATCACATCATCTGGAGTATTCAGTTGACAATGTATTCCCTAATCATGAGAAAACAGAAAACCAATAAAAGGGTGGGGGAAGGTTATAACCTTCAAAAAGGTTATTGACACAAAAATTAAAGCTATGGAAATGCTCCATAGCTTTTGAGTTCCCTGCTACTGGTAAAGGAGGTTAAAAAAACATCATAAATAAATGTAATAAAGTTCTAAATTGGAGGAGAAGATACTACACAAGTCCTTGTTGGGGCGATTGCATAAGGATAATGGCATGGATAAAATTAGTGAATAAATGTTAAATTTACTGGAGTTGATGAATAAACTGTGAAGATGAAAGAGAATATTTCTGTTCTTAGAAAATACACGGTGAAATATTGAGGGGTAAAGAAAGAGCTATGATGTACACAACACTGGTACCACAATGGCAAATACATAGTCAAGACAGTTAATTATAAAACTAATGGGACAGATTAATGATGATAGCTGAATCTGAAGAAAAGGCAGAAGAGTATTCTTAACATTATTTTTATTCTTGTAGTTTTGTGTATGTATAAAATTATTGCCAAATAAAAAATTCAAATAAAAAACAATGTCTAATGAAATATGTGGCAACAATAAATATCTTTCAATGGATTCTTCATCTTCTATAACCTGGACAGTTTCCCCTGTATATCCTTTAAAATAATCTGTCAAGTCATCACTTCCTCTGATAATTTCCCCAATATTTTCCTCTTAAAAAGAACTATATTTTCATGTCATCTGAAATTGCACTTAAACACTCTAGTAACAGAATAAAAATAGAAGTAATGCAAGACAGAAACACATTTCTATCCCCAAGCCAAGGGAGCATCACCCCAGGGTTCCACTGGATCATTAGTGTGTCCTGAATCCTTCTATGGTTGTGCCCTGCCATCATTTGCACCTGGCTTCTGTTTTCAAGGTCATAGAGTTCCAGGATTCTACTGTTCCAGGGTCACTGCCAGAGCATCAGCCATCACATCCACATTTTAGCCAGGAAGCTCCAATCATTTTGTCCCTCTACCAAGGGGAAGTCCCTCAAATCCAAGCTAAAACTTCTGCTTGCATTTCACAAGCCAGAACTTAGTTCCATGGTCACATCTAGCTGCAAAAGTGATATGACATCTGGAGCTGGGTATTTGTTAGCTGGTATAAATTTCTCTTATAAGGAAGGAAAGAAGAATTAATACTGGGTAGGCAATTATCAGTCTCTTAATACCTCCCATTGTGGCATTTGACATTTTATTCCATTATTATATTATACTTTATTTGTTTTGATATCAGTATCATAAATCATACAATTTTGAGACATGAAATATCTGTATTCATTTCTGAGTTCCCTGATACTGGCTCAGGACCCGTTGCTCAGTAACTGTTTATGAAGTTTGATGAAATTAGGTGAATAGATAGGTCATTGCCTGTGTAATACAGATAAGTATAATGTACATTTCACACACAAGCACTGTTTCACCATGGAAAGGCCTTGAGAACCAACTTCTCAGTGTAATTTGATTATAAAATCCAAGTTAATTTTGTAGATTACGAAATTTACTGGTGATTGTGGTAATAACAGAATATAGAAGATAGTCAACTGAAAAGTTTATCAGTTATCTTTTCTTCCTTAGCCTCAATGGCTCTTCCTTTTTTCAACCAAAAATGCTTAGAATTTCTTTATTTCAACATTAAGACATTTAACAGTAAGTATATTTCTGACTTCATTTATCCAATCAATAAGAAAATGGCAACAGGAACAGCATAATGGAAACGGGAAGCAAAGGCCATCCCAGCTCTGAGTGATGCTTCATCTTCTCAAGCATGTATTTCATTGCAGAACCCAAATGTTCTTCGGGAAAAGCAAAGCGATGGTCTTCCTACATGCAAACGTAACTGAAACAGAATTTTCATGCACAGGAAGAAGAAGTAGCATTCCTGTAGTCGAGCTTTTACTAGGTGTCAGTCAATCTGCTCTACACTCGAAGCAGAATGGCAAGAAGCAAATAAAAGACCCTTAATTTCATGGAGTCTTAATCCTCAGAAAATTCTCCCAATAAGTAAGAGCATGTTTTCAGACTTTTGGTTATTTACCTCCAAAACCCCTGCACTTGACTGCTATATTTTTACATGAAGAATTAGGTCTTGAACATTTCCATCTTAAATTTTATGTCTACAACCAAGTAATAGTTGAAATCTTATATCGATGCCTTTAGTACTTGTGATTTCTATAAAAAAAAATGAAGTTGCTGGGGCTGGGGATAGGGATACAGCTCAGTTGGTAGAGTGCTTGCCTCACATGCATAAGGCCCTGGGTTCAATCCCCGGCACCACAATAAATAAATAAATAAATAAAGCTGCTGGCATGATTCACGATAGCTAGATTGTGGAACCAACCTAAATGCCCCTCAGTAGATGAATGGATAAAGAAAATGTGGTATATATACACAATGGAATTTTACTCAGCAATAAAAGGGAATAAAAAAATAATGGCATTCACAGGTAAATGGATGAAATTGGAGAATATAATACTAAGTGAAGTTGGCCAATCTCAAAAATCCAAATGCCAAACGTTTTCTCTGATATAAGGAAGCTGATTCACAGTGGGGTTGGGTTGGGGAGCATAGGAGGATTAGAGGAACACTAGAAAGGTCAATGGGAAGGGAGGGTGAGGGAGGGAGCAAGGGGGTATAAAGGGAGAAAAAAAAAAAAGATGGTAGAATGAGAGGGATATCATTACCCTAAATGCTTGTTTGAAGACATGAAAGGTATGAACATACTTTGTATACCAACAGTGACATGTAAAAAGGTGCTCTTTATGTGTATTACGAATTGTAAAACATGTTAATGTTATATATACAACATTGAATTAAAAAATCTTAATATATGATCAAGGACACAATACAAAAAAAATTAAAAAATTAAAGATGCTGGTAATGGGTTAAGAAACTGAAATTCTTTTAAGTAAAACAAAATATTCATTATAATTTTATTTTTATTTTTATGCATCCACTTCTCCAAGTTCTATACAAATGAATTGTCAAAATTTTTGGAGTGCTCAGATTGCTGTATGTTTGTCTCATTACAACAAGCAACACTGAGCTGCAAAGCAATAATTTGGATATTATTTTTCTTTTGATGGAAAAATTTCAAGTTTTTCCCTAAATTGATCAGAAATTGGCAGTACGGGCACTCAGCACAGCTGCCAGGCATACTGGAGAAAATATTACTCAAAAATAAAAAAATGGGACTGCAGAATAAGTAAAACAAAAGTCATGCCAAGAAAGATCAACACATAGGCTTCTCTGAAGATCACTGCCAAGTGTCTTTAAGACAGTGCCAAAGATAGTGTCTCATCCAGGTTCACTTTGTCTCTATCTTGCCTGTTTTACTTCTAAATATTCAGGTATCATTTGCAACCCAATTCTACCTTGAGTTTTAAAACGGATGGACTGAAATCAGAGTGAGACTGACTTATTGTGCCCTTGATTATTATCTGATGGAGAATAGGCCATGAGGTGTCCAGCCATGTATTTGAGGCCAGAGATGATTGTGGTAAGACAAGCTCACAGTGCATCCATATGGTTCCCTGCCGGTTTATCCAGTACCTTCCTCTCTGAGGACAAAAGCATCCCTTACTGGTAACCACACCTAGATTCTCAGATTAATAGATATTTCACCTTGGGAAGTCATCCAGACTGAAATGTGAGATCATCGAGCCCTAGAAAAGCCATCAAACTATTGTTTGGTTATATATACTCTGCCTCCTCCTGCCAAAAGAAAATTTAAGTGGTGATTCAGAGCACCAGCCCACAGTGACCACATAACATATCAGTCTCATTTAGAGTGTGAACAATTTAATAATTCTCCTTCTGGTAATAATTCCTGCTGTGGTAGTAAGCCCTGATCATTGCTCTCTTTTTCGAGACAAGGGAAAGACAGATGTCTCCCAAATAGCCAGAAATCTAATGAGGATGCTATCTCGAGGACAAAACAGAGTGCTTAATACCTGAAATTGAAATAGTAGCCCATTTCCCCCTTTTAAAAAATCACTGTTACAGAATAATAAAGTGAATACTTGATTGCATTAAGCCACTTACCTGTAAAAGTTGTTCCAATTCGAGCCTAGTGCCTGCACAGCTTTATGTTTTATAGTATTAAATCAGAAAAAGGAAACAATAACCAAACTAACAAAACAGAGACAGACATAAGATACTGAAACAAATATGATCATGTACTTTGTTCCTGGAAATCGGAGTATTCTCAGGAAGTGATGTTTAGAGGTGCTGGTGGTTTAGGCAGGCAGAGGGGCTTTAAGATTTTATGTCCTCGAAGAGGCAGTAGTATCCAAGTTCTGAAAAGGACAATAAGACAATATCTTTCCACTTTCTCTCTAGTGAACAAATTCATTGAGTTGGGTATGTCCCTACATAAAATATCCATGCATTTTTCACTTCAGAGCACTAGAGGGAAACAAAGTAGGAAAAATAACAAAGACTAGCATATTAAATCATTAAAAGAACAGTATTCTCTTCATTTTGATGCATTTTTCTGTTACTTTTTTGAGGGGAAAGCATTTAAATGGGAGAGTGGTTTCAACAGATACGAGTTTGGATTTGATTTCAAACCCGCTCCTCAGGAACAAATTCACAGCTGAACCTTAGAAGAGCCATCATCTCTGGTAGAGTCAGAAGAAAAAAAAAAAGATGGTGAAGAAGTTAATGCTAAGTGTGAGTAGAGTTTAGACATAATCTGATTGTGGAAGGCTTAATTATATTCTTTTAGGAAATTGCTTTCTGAATTACACGTGGGAGCATGTTTCAATGCTACCAAGAGCAGGAGGCAGCAACCCATGTCTGACTTCAGCTTCCTTTCAGAAATGGATAAAGAAGAGGACAGCACTGCCAAACTCCACCGAGCCAGGCAGGCCCAGGTCAGCCGGACCGACCTCCACTGAGCGCGGGCAGGGCCAGGTCAGAACCACTGACCTCTGCCGAGTGCGGGCAGGCCAGGACAGTCCCACTGATACCCGTCTAACCTGGGCAGGCCCAGGTTAGCTGCACCAACACACACCGAGCACAGGAAGGCCCAGGACAGACCAGCCAACGTCTGCCCAGCGTGGGCAAGCCCAGGTCAGCCCCACTGATCTCGGCCAAGCATGGGCATAACCCAGGACAGGCCCACCAACCTCCACTGAGCACTGGTAGGCCCAGGACAGACCTGCTGACCTCAGTCAAGTGCAGGCTGGCCCAGGACAGGCCTGCCGACCTCCGCCCAGGGCGGGCAGGCCCAGGACAGACACGCTGACCTCCACCTAGCGGGCAAGCCCAGGATAGCCCTGCCAACACCCGCTGACCAGGAGCAGGCCCAGGACAAGCCTGCCGACCTCCGCTCAGAGTGGGCTCAGGTCCATCCCACCACCAGCAAACACCTACCCAGCTCAGGCTCCGCCAAAGGACCACCTCTTCCGGCCAGCAGACCACTGCTAGAGCTCAGATTCAACCAGTTCTGCCCGCACCAACCTGCATGGGACCCAGGCCCAGGGTAGGTCCAGAGTCTGCCAATCCACCCCAACCTGGGAGCACAAGCCTAACCCACTTCCATCTTGAGACACTGCAGACACAGCCATAGCTTTACCCACACAGTAGCCCCTACCTTTGACAACAGACAGGGCCTAAAAGCAGCTGCTTCTCAGAGCAGGCATCCCAAAGACATTGTAAGGCCCACTCTTTCAGCCCCTTTCATCTTGGGGCACCTTCACTGTTATCTCGAGTTACCTCCACTATTGCCAACACCACCTTTAGTTGCAGTAGCATACATCGAGGGACACCTGCAGGTTCTGAAAGCCCAACATTAAGGGGAGGCACAGACAACCTGCATGGATATTACAATAATATAGGGTAGAAACTGTAATATCTCAGATCCACACTGCAAGAAAGGAAGACAAATAGACAACATGAAAAACAAGGGAGGAAAGTGCAGGAGCCCTGTTTGGGGAGATGGCTAAGATTGCAGTTGACTACGAGCCATGGAGATGTTTGGGCATCGCCGCCTTCCGTAGTCTCACGGGACTTGGCCCAGGATCTCGTGGGACTTGGCGCAGGATCTCGAGAGACCTCAGCCGAGATTGCTGATCGGGTCTGCGCCATTTGGTGTGTTGGTTGTTTGGTAGTGTGTGTGGTGCGTGTTAAAGTTGTTGTTAGAGCCAGAGAGAGAAGTTATCAGAATAAAAAGCCTGTTCGTTTCCAGTTCGCCTCCGAACTTCTTCCCGCGGCTTCATTGCTCCAAGCGGCCATCGCTTCAGGTGGCAACAGGAAAGTACACCAAACAAACCAGGATACTACAATAACAGAACCCATGCTCAGCAAAGTTGATGAAATGTCAGAGAAGGAGTTCAGAAGGTTCATAATTAAAATGATCTGTGAATTAAAGAATGACCTAAATGAACAAATATAGGCAAAAATTGATCACTACAACAAAGATATAAGAAAGCAAATACAGGTAGCAAAAGATTACTTCAAAAAAGAGACAGAAATTCTGAGAAAGAAAAAAAAAATAGTCAGAAATCCTTGAAATGAAGGAAACAATTAACCAAATAAAAAACTCAATAGAAAGCATCACCAACAGACTGGATCAATTGGAAGAAAGAACATCAAATAATGAAAACAAAGTATACAATCTGGAAAATAAAGTTTACAACACAGTGAAGATAGTAAGAAACCATGAATAGAACATCCAAGAATTATGGGACAGCATCAAAAGATGAAATCTAACAGTAATTGGGATAGAGAAAGGCACAGAGTTTCAAACCAAAGGAATACACAATCTCTTCAATGAGATAATATCAGAAAATTTCCCAATCATGAAGAAGGAATTGGAAAACCAAATAAAAGAGGCTTACAGGACACCCAATGTACAAAATTACAACAGATCTACACCAAGACACATTCTAATGAAAATGCCTAGCATACAGAATAAGGATAGAATCTTAAAGTCCACAGTCAAGTGGGGTTCATTCCAGGGATGCAAGGTTGGTTCAACATATGGAAATCAATAAATGTAATTCATCATATCAATAGACTTAAAGATAAGAACTATATTATTATCTCAATAGATGCAGAAAAAGCATTCAACAAAATACAGCACCACTTCATGTTCAAAACATTAGAAAACCTAGGGATAACAGGAACATATCTCAATGAAGGAGACCCAATTAGGGAGATGGCTATTGCGGTCAGCTGGAAGCCATAAGTTCCACCTGATAATAAGTATGTATGTGACGCACCTGTAAATGCACATGAGGCACCCGCAAAGCTAAAGGTATATAACTGGGTGAAAGCGGTCAGAGTCGGGGAGAAGGATGAATTAATTCAGTCAGTCGTGCAGTCGCTCGGTCGGTCAGAAGAAGAGTTCGGGTCGGAGAAGAAGAAAAGAATCAGAGCGGCCAGAACGTAGTCAGAAGAAGAAATAAGAGTCAGAGCGGTTAAGAGTTCGGACAAAAGAGAAACCAGATGGAAGAAGTAATTGCTGGTCAGAGTCAGGCCGAGGCTGCCGAAGAAAGAAGAAAGAAGAAAGAAGCTCTCTCTAAGAATCTTTCTCTAAGCTAAGCTCTCTCTCTCTAAAGAAGAAATCTCTCTCTTTCAAGCTCTCTCTCTTTCTCTCTAAGCTCTAAGAAGAAGAAGAAGAAAAGCTCTCTCTAATCTTTCTCTCTAAGCTCTTTCTAAGAAGAAGAAAAATCTTTCTTTCTCTCTCTAAGCTCTCTCTAAGAAAGTAGAAGTAAAAGTAGAAGTATCTTTACTCTGCCTCTGAGTTTTCCTCCCGGGTTTCAGCACCAGGCAGCTTACATCTCAACATCATAAAAACTATCTGTGCTAAGCCCCAGGCCAACATCATTCTAAATGGAGAAAAATCAAAAGTGTTCTCTTTAAAAACTGGAACAAGACAGGGATGCCCTCTTTCACCACTTCTATTTAACACAGTTCTTGAAACACTGGCCAGAGCAATAAGACCTACAAAAGAAATTAAAGGGATACAGATAGGTAAAGTAGAACTCAAATTATCCCTATTGGCTGACGATATGATTCTGTACCTAGAAGACCCAAAAAATTCCACAAGAAAACTTCTATAACTCATAAATAAATTCAGCAAAGTAGCAGGATACAAAATCAACACCAATAAGTCTAAGGCATTTCCATATATCAGTGACAAATCCTCTGAAAGGGAAATGAGGAAAACTACCCCAATTACAAGCATCAAAAAAAAAAAAAAAACTTGGGAATTAACTTAACAAAAGATGTGAAAGTCCTCTATAACAAAAACTACAGATAAAAAAGAAATTAAAGAAGACCTTAGAAGATGGAAAGATCTACCTTGTTCTTGAATAGGCAAAATTTTAATATTGTCAAAATGACCATACTACCAAAAGCACTATACAGATTTAATGCAATGCCAATCAAAATCCCAATGACATTCCTCATTGAAATAGAAAAAGCAGTCATGAAATTCATCTGGAAAAATAAGAGACCTGGAATAGCTAAAGCAATCCTTAGCAAGAAGAGTGAAGCAGGTGGCATCACTATACCAGACCTTAAATTATACTACAGAACAATAGTAACAAAAACAGCATGGTATTGGCACCAAAATAGACTGGTAGACCAATGGTACAGAATAGAGGGCACAGAGACTAATGCATATAATTACAGTTATATTAGACAAAGGCACCAAAAATGTACATTGGAGAAAAGATAGCCTCTTCAACAAATGATGTTGAGAAAACTGGAAATCTATATGCAACAAAATGAAAATTAAATCCCCATCTCTCACCATGCATAAAACTCAAAGTGGATCAAGGATCTGGAGACACTACACCTATTAGAAGAAAAAGTAAGCCCTAATCTCCAACATGTCGGATTAGGCCCCAAGTTCCTTAGTAAGACTCCTGTAGTGCAAGAATTAATATCAAGAATCAATAAATGGGATAGATTCAAACTAAAAAGCTTCTTCTTAGCAAAAGAAACAATCAGTAAGGTAAATAGAGAGCCTACTAATTGGGAATGAATTTTAACCACATGCACATCAGATAGAGCACTAATCTCTGGAATATATAAAGAACTCAAAAATCTTAACACACACACACACACACAAAAAAAAAAAAAAAAAAAAAAACCCAATCAATAAATGGGCCAAGGAACTGAAAAGACACTTCTCAGAAGAAGATATACAATCAATCAACAAATACATGAAAAAATGTTCAATATCTCTGGCAATTAGAGAAATGCAAATCAAAACCACTCTAAGATTTCATCTCACACCACTCATAATGGTAGCTATTAAGAACACAATAAACAATAAATGTTGGAGAGGATGTGGGGGAAAAGGCACACTCTTACATTGCTGGTGGGAGTGCAAAATGGCGCAACCAAATTGGAAAGCAGTATGGAAATTCCTTGGAAAACTGCAAATGGAACCACCTTATGACCCAGCTATCCCACTCCTCGGTCTATACCCAAAGGACTTAAAAACAGCATACTACAGGGACACAGCCACATCAATGTTTACAGCAGCACAATACACAATACCTACACTGTGGAACCAACCTAGATGCCCTTCAGTAGATGAATGGATAAAGAAAATGTGATGTATATACACAATGGAGTATTACTCAGCAATAAAAGAAAAGAAAAGAATGGCATTTGCAGGTAAGTGGATGAAGTTGGTATATGCTAAGTGAAGTTAGCCAATCCCAAAAATCCAAATGTCAAATGTTTTATCTGATATAAGGAGGCTGATTCACAGTGGGGTGGGATGGTGAGCATAGGAGGATTAGAGGAACACTAGAATGGCCAATGGGGAGGGAAGGGAAGGAAGGGGGATAAGGGGTAAAAAAAAAATAAAAATAAATTTTAAAAAAAGATGGTAGGGTGAGATGGATGGGTATCATTACCCTAAGTGCATATATGAAGACACAAATTGTGTGAATATACTTTGTATACAACCAAAGATATGTAAAAATGTGCTCTATATGTGTAATATGAATTGTAATGCATTCTGCTGTCATATATAACAACTTAGAATAAAAAATAAATAAAAAATTAAAAATGTACTAAAAAAATAAAAATTAAGGTTCAGGTCAATCAGACAAAAAATTTCAGGTGAAATAATGATAAACATTAGCACAAATATATTTAATGAAAATAATGTATTTTTTAAAAAAAGAAATGGAAAAAGAAAAGTATTAGAATTCACACTTCAGTGCCATTCCCCCATCAAGAAAATGTGTTCTGGGAATTTTGTTAGTGATAATAACAAGTGTCACCAGTTTCTTTTGAGATTTCCTAGTCTTTATCCCAGCTGCCCTCCATCTGCTATCCAGTTTCCCTTCTTCAAAAAATGTGAAAATTTTTTAAAAAATTGAGCAAAATTTCAAGTGAAGGAAATCTCTTCTTTAAGCTGGCACTCTAGTGATTTTTCTTAATCATTTTTTACACATAATAATTTTTTATACATAATAAAGGATCTTTTTGATATTGAGATGATAGTGGTAATAGTTGGACTTGAACCTGCAATAGGCTTCATACAAACAATCTTCAAACTAAGGGGTTGTTCTTGCTGAGAGAAAAAAATCCCACTGGATACCGGTTAATTTATTCAAAGTATTTGGTAAGGTAAAACCTGATTTTGAAATGTATGCATGAAATGGGTGTCTGTGTCATATTTTTTAAGAGTCAGCCATTGTTAGCAGTCATCAAGAATACAAATAATAACAAATGCTGGAGAGGATGTTGGAAAAAAGGAACATTTTGCACTGTTTGTGGGATCATAAATTAGTGCAACCATTATGGAAATCAATATGGTGGTTCCTCAAAAGACTAGACATAGAACTACCATATGATCCAACTAAACCACTCCTCCGCATTTGTCTTAAAGAATTAAAGCCATCAGAAATATTAATTGCCCTGTTTGATTAATACACATTACTTAAATGTATTGAAATATCACACTGTAGTCTGTTACTATGTATAATTAAGACACATTAATCAGGGGCTGGGGTGGTGGCTCAACGGTAGAGCGCTCGCCTAGCACGTGCACAGCCCGAGTTCGCTCCCCAGCACCATGTAAAATAATAAAGGCATTGTGTACAACTAAAGCAAATAAATGTTTTAAAAAAAACACACACATTGATCAAAAAAAAAAAAAAAAAGAATTAAAGCCATCATACTTCCATAATACATGCATACCCTTGTTTATGTTAGCACAATTCACAACCACCAAACTATGGAACCAGCCTAGGTGCCATCAATGAATGAATGGATAATGAAAATGTGGTATATACTCACAATGGAGTTTCATTCAGCCCTAAATAAAATGAAATTATGTCATTTGCAGGAAAATCAATGGAACTGAGACGATTATGTTAAGCAAAATAAGTCAAACTCAGAAGGTGAGGGACTGTATATTTTCTCTCAGATCTGAAGCTAGAGAAGAAAAAGGAAAAGAATGGTATGGGTGAATCTCATGCAAATCAAAGAGAGATCAGTAAAAGGAAAGGGACCAGGGGTAGGAGGTGGAGAGGGAGGAGATTATATTGTATGTATGCATGAATACATAACAACAAATCCCATCACTGTGTACAACCACAATGCACCAACAAAAAAAGGTGATAGAAAAAGAGTCAGCCATTGTTAGAGTGGGGAAAACAAAGTGATCAATGCTTATTTTATTTACTTGAATTATCTTTGTAATATCAAAATTTTTGTATCTTGAGTGCTGTTATGAATCTGGTACTTATTTGCAATAATGAAGTATAAACTTAGGTATTAGTCCTTTCTAATCTGGGAATTTAGAAATTCAGTGTTCTTTGATGCCTTTAGATTTTTCCATATAGTAATAGACTGAAAATATAGTATTTAGTTATAGTAATGACTGAAAATGCCATATCACACCTTTTATTTCACTTTTCATCAGATTTCATATTTGATACTCAACTAAAATTTATATAATAGAGCAAGCCATGTCCTACAAATATTTGTCTTAAACAGAAAGAGAAAGTAAATGTTGTAGTAAGATATTGTAAATACATTTACAGTACATACAGTTGTTACAGAATATAATATAATATTTTATAATATAATACCCAGCTCTATGGGTCTAGTTCTTTCTTTACTTTCCACCTGGATACTGCCAAGCACAGCCACATAGGGCCCTCAATCTTGCCTGAATAAATGTAAGATTTGAACAATATAAAATAGGATATTTGTTCTTGTTTTTAAAATGGAAATTGCTACTAATAACTAAATAAAATCAATAGGAGAGTTTAAATCACATTAATTCTGAATATTCTGATTCACTTACAGGCTAGTCCGAGCTAGGCACTAGGGGTGCCCTAGAAAATGAACTGATCACAAAAAAACCTTGTATCTTACCCTAAAAACTGTGGGAGCCAGTGAAAGATTATGTGGGGGAAATACCATTAATATTATTTCTGTTTTATAGGTAAGAAAACTGATTTTCTCTAATTTCCACAGAAATAACTGGAAGAGATAAAATTTGACTTCCATCTCTCTGAACCCAGAGCTTGTGAGCTTGACCACTCTCCTAGTTCAAAAGCATTTAAGTTGCTTTGTACAATGGCAGACGCCTGTAATCCCAGCAACTAGGGAGGCAGAGGCAGGAGGATCACGAGTTCAAAGACAGCTTCAGCAAAAGTGAGGTGCTAAGCAACTCAGTGAGACACTTTCTCTAAATAAAACACAAAAAAGGAAACAACAACAACAACAAAAAGCATTTAAGTCAAGGTGAGAAGCAAGATGTGGACCACAGCAACCTAAACTGTGATGGCCATTTCACCTTCTCACAAAAGTCAAGAACAAAGGCCACATTCAAGGGATAGGAGGGAAGAGGATCAGGAAGCATACAATGTTTAATAAGTTAGTTGAAACAGATAGTGAGATGCATCATCCTTCATAATTATTTCTAAAGTGCAAAAGAAATACGTGATGTTCTTCACCTCAATGTATCTCTGAGGATCTTGTCATAAATTAGAGTGATTGGTTAGAATTGAGGTGGTACCCTCATTTCTACCTTTCTAACAGGCTCCTGGATGGTGCCAATCAACTGGTCCACAAACTAATCTCTAAGTGGCAAATCTTGGCTGATTCCTGTTTGAAATACCAGGGAAGGCTTGCAACTCTCTGCTTTGTCAAATGAAGTTTTGACACCCAAAAGCTTTCCGGTTTCACCAGCTTGAACCAGGTGTGGTAATAGGCAGTTGTACCAGATATTAAATTTATCACAACAGGCTTAAAGTGAGACTTTGGAGATTAGAGGTTTAGGTGGAGTAATAATTATGCAAATATTCCAGGACACCTCCCTTTATATATCCTTATTGAACCTGGCACATTTCCTCAACTTCCCACCCACTCACAAAACTAAAATATAAACATTGCAGTGAGGAATTGATTAAAGTATAACTGTAGACTATATCAAGAATTATTATTTTTTTCCATTTCATCTTGGGTACTAGGGAGGATCATCCTATATTGTTTATCTGATGTGTGAATCTCTACTTGCTTGATTTTAAAGATTGCAATTAAGTTGTAGTTACTTTAGAATCTTCCATAGTTTTTCGGGTGGTATTTATTAAGGGCATATAATGTCAGATGGTATATTAAATATTTAAATAAATTATTTCCTTTGCTCTTCACTATAAATATATGAGATGAAGTGTAACATTTCCTCTATTTAAAGTTGAGAAAACAGAGCTTTAAGGAAATAAAGCAGCTCTGTTACCAAACAAGGTAACAGAGCTGATAAGTCAGGGTTCCCTGAGGTCTGCCTAAACCCAAAGCCTGGGGTCCTAGACACCGTGCCTTGATATTCTTTTTCTGAAAAGAAAGAATCCTTAAATTTCACTTTGACTATTTGTAAAGAGCAAATATGAGGATCCTTTTGATAAGATTTTTCTGAGCCAATAAGGCATTTCTGGCTTGGAAGTAGTGTTATCAGTAATTACAAGCATTTCTGAGTTTATTTTACATGGCAATGAATTCTAACCACATGCATGTTTGTTCCTGTGGAGAATCCTTTAATTCTGTGCATCTATCAGTTCCAAATCTAATTTGTAGCTGCAGCTACCATGACCAGTGTTGCCCTGCTGCAAACACTTCCATCAGAGACTGTCTCTCTGACCAGATAAGTGTATAGTTTCTTTAAATATTTTTATGAGTTAATTTTAGCTACACATTTTATTAGGATTCCTTTTGACATATAAAAGCATAGAATATAATTTGCTCTAATTCAGTCAGTACCTAGTTTTTTGGTGGTTGTTTACATCATGCAACTAGAATTTAGAAAGTGTCACAGAACCTCCTATTTCTCATCTGGATCATTAGGCATTATAAAGACAAAGCCCTAACATTTGAGGCTTTCTAATGAGGCTGGAATAGAGAAGTGGAAGTCTACATAATAAAGACACCCAAGGGAAACAAGTAGCTTCAAAAGCCAGGCAGCACCCAGAAACCTAGAGCAGTTAAGTGATTTTGCAAATAACCAAATAAACCTCTGAGACTCAGAGACATAAAGCTGGATATGGTTGGCATTAAAGACAGATGGTGACAGGACCTCAGAGAAACGGTTAAGGCATTTCTCTCCCGGAGGAATGATGTGAACTTTTGTCCTGAAAAACCCATTTAGTGAAGTTTGAAGCAAGGCTTGTTAAAAAGAAAAAAAAAAAAAAAAAATCAAGTAAAGAACCTGAGAGGAGGGCTGGGATTGTGGCTCAGCGGTAGAGCGCTCACCTAGCACGTGCGCGGCCCGGGTTCGATCCTCAGCACCACGTACAGATAAACGCATTGTGTACAACTAAAGCAAATAAATAAATATAAAAAAAAAAAAAAAAAAAAAAAAGAACCCGAGAGGAAAACTCCTATTTGACCTAGTACTAAGCCTTCAGGCTCTAGACCTAGACTTCCCTAGATATCTTCCTGCTTCAGAAAGGAGTTAATCTTCCAGTCAGGCATGCATCTGACCCTGCAGGGAATTCACTATGGGAATTTACAAATTAGGTGTTTAGGAAACTAAGCAGATTGCTAAAATTGCATCTTCTTTGCTTCCACTTCACTGATTGAAATAAATGAGCTCCTTTTGTGAGAATTAATTAAGTACTATATTTTAAGAAACTGAGCAATTAAAGATTTCAGGTTGAATCATACTCACCCCAGACCCAGGATGGCAAAGGCTGTTATTTATTCTCGAATCTCTGGTCTCCCTTCTTTCTGAGCAGATGGCTGTACAGAATGAGTGAAGTTCTCAGCATAGTCTTGTGATGAAGTTCTGGCTGGTGGGATGTGACCAGAGTAGAGTATGAAGTGCCAGAAGTGTCCTAAGTGCTAGGGACATGCCCTTTTCTGTTTCCTCATTCTTGGCATCTGCTGTGGGGATATAATGGCTTTACTTAGGGAACAGAGATCCTGGATGAAGGAACACCAAGACAGAAGCCTGGTGTGTTAGTCAGCTTTCAGCCACTATAGCAAAATACCTGAGAAAATCAATTCTTTAAAGGTGGAAATTTTTATTTTGGCTTGAGTTTCAGAGGTTTCAGTCCATGGTCACTTGTCTCCGTTGCCTTGGGCTGTTGCTTCCTGACTTGGAGCAACAACGCCGAGGGAGAAAAACTCGGAGGCAGAATGAAGATGAAAGAAGGTTTTTTTATTCTTCGGCTTTAGCAATCTCTCAAAACTCTAACACTGGCTCTTTCAGCAACCTCTCTGACTCTTTACTTCTTCTGACTACTGACTCTTTACTTCTTTACTTTACTTTCTTTTACTTTACTTTCTTAGAGAGAGCTTAGAGAGAGAGAGAGAGAGCTTCTTTCTTCTTTCTTCTTCACTTTCTTTTACTTTTACTTTCTTAGAGAGAGCTTAGAGAGAGAGAGAGAGAGAGAAAGAGCTTCTTCTTTCTTCTTTGGCAGCCTTGGCCTAACTAACCAGCAACAATTTCTTCTCTCTATATATGTTTCTCATTTCTTTCTCTAGCTTCTTCTGACCGAACTCTTAACCGCTCTGACTCTTATTTCTTCTTCTGACTACGTTCTGGCCGCTCTGACTCTTTTTCTCTGACCCAAACTCTTCTTCCGACCGACTGAGCGACTGCACGACTGACTGAATGAATGCTGCTTCTGACCACTTTCACCCGGTTATATACCTTTAGCTTTGCGGGTGCTTCACGTGCATTTACAGGTGCGTCACGTGCATATGATTATTATCAGGTGGAACTTATGGCTTCCAGCTAGCCGCAATAGCCATCTCCCTGATTGGGGCTGCTTCATTGGGCCTTTGGCAAGAGACAACCTCATGGCAGAGAGTGCACGGTGGAGCAGTGTTGCTCACCTCACAGTAATCAGGAAGCAGGGAGAGAAAAAGAGAGGAAGGGGATCAGGGACAAGATAGCCTTCAAGAACATGTCCCCAGGGACCTACTTCTTCCAATTAGGCCTCGCCTCCTCGGGTTTCCATCACCTGCCAAAAGTACCACCAACTGGAGTCCAAGCCTTCCACACACAAGCCTTTGTGGGACATTGGGCCCTTCAACACCTCAAGAAGCAGGACTGCCCGCCATCAGAGGCATTGAATGCCTACCTCCAGACATTAGTGGAAGATAGGAATGAGCATCTTTGCATAGCTGATTTGAGTTTCATCAATAGTCACAACCAAACCCAATTCTAAGCAGTTCACTGAGCCATCACTTTTGCAAAAGTTACAATTTTTTTAAAAAAAATGCTATTTCAGCTGCTTCATTAACTAATGCAAACTGGTCACGGTGGTTATCAGTGTATAAAATGATTGCAGTGAGGGTGAATCTGCAGGAAATCAGTTTTTAGATAATCAGTTTCGGCCACTTAACAATTCATTTAATACAATATAGAAGTTGAGCAGTGACAGTAATAATATTTTTAAAATGAAGCCTGCCTACTTCCTTCATTGTTTCTTTGAAAGATTTTTTTTTTTTTCATACTCACCAAATTTTCTTCCACGGATATAAAATAGGCATTGAAAAAATCTTGATGCTCCTATTGCTTCATACAAAAAGTTGTGTTAAATTAATGAAATTGAAGGGGTGAAAAATAAGTCAGCAGGGAACTAGAAAACTCTCTTGCTGACAAAGAAAATCATTAGTGGACCATGAGACAGAAGATTGACACTAATCTTTGTCTGGTAGCCACGTTGACCATGCTTTAATCAGTAGTTGGATGATTATCTGCAAAATTGTGCATAAAGGAATATTAACCATTGATATCCACCATGCTTCTGGGTGGCCCCCTCATATTATTTCTAGCATACCAACTGCTCTCCACCCTAGTTTCTGTACTGACATTCCTTGTCAGCTTCCCCCACACCTCCCTAAGATGGTTCCATTCTCCTGATCTTTCCTCTTATCTCCAGAGCATAATTGGAGCTAACACAGTCTTCCCATATTAGCTCATTCCACCCTGTGAGGTACCTGACTGTAAAGTGCCCTTATTATTACCATTTTAAAGAGAAGCGTGTGAGTCATAGAGCCAGTCAATTGAGGAGCTAGACTGCAAATTCAGGGAGTCTGGTTCAAAGCGAGATTAATCTACAAATGCATCCCATTTCCTCAGGAATAGCTGTAAAATAAAAAACAGTTGGCATTATTTACTAGATAATAATATCTGCCACAAAATGCAACTCCAAAGCCTACCTGAGATTTTCACGAAGACATTTTCAGGAAGAATCAGCAATACAGATCTGAGCAGGTTAACAGAGGAGTATTAGGGAAGGGGAATTTTCTGTACCCCACAACACACACTCTTCAGACAATCCACCAGTTAGCACAGCTCTATATGGTTCCTCAATCACAATCCTCTGTGTAAAGATGCTCAAGTGATTAGAATATAATGTGAACATTAAAAAGCAAGAGAATTTTGAATCTTTAAAACTGAGATTAGTAAGGGTAAGCCCTGCTGCATCTGACCCCAAGTTATTCCAATTTTTAAATGGATTCCATTTTCTCTTCTATGAAGCCCAAGTCCTTAATCTGAAGGAACTGATGGAGTTTTATTATTTCTGGCATAGCATTGAGCTACTATTCTTCAATACCACTTATATTTCGTTGTCTTTTTCATTCTGCCATTGATTGGTTTTTCTCTATATAACTAGCCCTTAAATATTAAAAGACTTCTTATCTGTTGTGATCATCACTGACTGTTTCTGAGCTCCGATGCTAATTTTTTTTGTAAAAATACTGTCCAAGGAGGCTATTTGCAAAGCAGTAGATTTATAATAATAGCCAATATTTTTGTCTCTGTTTGCAAATGAGGAAAGCAACGCTTAGAGGTTTCCCATATTGCCGAGGATGAATGAGTGGGTGAAGGCAGGAACTAGAACTTACCTAATCACCAGACTCCAACTTCACGCTCTTTCCATCACTCTGTGGTGTCATGTCTTTGCCAGATTTAACATGTCCAAGGCACTAATAGTAAAAAAATGTTCTTGAATTTTATCCTTGAGCTTACAAAGACCATGAAAAATCATGACTTCTTGTATAAAGTTTCACTAAAAACAATGTTTCTTTTACATGTATGTCTGAGGTAATGATTGAATATCTTTTTTTTTTTAAATATTTATTTACTTTAGTTGTACACAATGCAATAATGCATTTATGTTTACATGGTGCTGAGGATCGAACCCGGGCCGCGCACGTGCAAGGCGAACGCTCTGCCGCTGAGCCACAACCCCAGCCCGTGATTGAATATCTTAAAGACTAATGAACCAATAGGATCGATAAGGTAGACAAATGCACACACAAGATAAATATTTATAATTTGAAGAGTACAACGAGACTAATGTAGGTTGGAGTCAAAGAAAACTGAAAAGACTCCAGCCAGGCATGGTGGTGCATATTTGTAATCCCAGAGACTTGGGAGGCTGACGCAGGAGTTAGGGAGAACTTAGAAAATGGCAGATGAGACCCTACAGGCAACAGAAGGATTTGTGCTTTTACTGTAAAGGAGAACGAAAATCACGGTCAGGTGAGAAAAGAGGAGTGATTGTTTTCTAACATGCTTTTAAAAATCATTCCCCTGGCTGCTGTGCCACACTCCCAGAGGGCAGAAACCAACCGGGAAGATCTGCCAGAGACTGTCGTTGTGACCTACATGAGAGAGAACAGCAACTGGAACCCACATGTCCTCTTTAAGAACAAGATAGAAAAGTACAATATAAGGTTAGATACAGAAGTGGATGTACTGTTTAGAACAAAAACCAAACCAGAGTTTAAAATCTTAAAACTCTGTCAAGCAGTAAAAAACCCACAAAAATTTTGAAAAATAGTCCAATATTTTTATTAATCAATTGCTTGACCCATCTTCATTACATCTATATTTACACATATCTGTGGGAGGTAGGTTCTGGTGCCTCCCCCCTTAACCCCTGGGATACCAAACTCTACAGATGCTCTAGTGCTCTATATAAAATGGAATTTTACCTATGTACATCTTCCCATATATTTTAAATAATATCTAGAGTACTTACAATCCCAAATACCATGTCACTGCTATGCAAGTAATTGTTATACTGTATCACTTTGGGAATAGTAACAAGAAAAAATTGTACATGTTCAATACACACACAATTTTTTCTGAGTATTTTGGAACCAGTTTGTCAAAGCCATGGATATGGAAACTACGAATAAGGAGGACCAACTCTATATATTATTTTTCACCTTTTTTGTCTCCATACTCTGATCACCTCTTATATATGACAAATTTATAATGTCACTATCTTGAGAGAAAAATAGAAAGATAACTCAGACTTTAGCCTGGATTATTTATCCTATGAAGTTTATTTACCTCATAGTTTGTTTACCCTATGAAGTAATTACTCTTTTTAAATTTTTAAAAAATTTTTCTGATAAGAAAATTTGAAAATTTGATTTCACATTTTCACATCTCAATGTTGTTAATGTTGTGCAAATTTGGGGTAACATAAAACTTAAGAAAAGTGCAGTCAATATTTCTTTACAGGGCTGGGGTTGTGGCTCAGCGGTAGAGCGCTCGCCTAGCACGTGCGCAGCCCGGGTTCGATCCTCAGCACCACGTACAAATAAACCCATTTAAACCCATTGTGTACAACTAAAGCAAATAAATAAATATTTTAAAAAATCTTTACAAAATAAAAAAAAATATTTCTTTACATATGAACTGTAAAATTCAGGACAAGCATAAATCCTATGTCATGTTATAATTTATCCATTACTGTCCATCACTGTCAATACTTGATGTTAGTTAGCAAGAAACTTTTCTCTCCATGTGTTCATTGGATTCATCAAATAATCTAAGAGTCAACTCATTATTTCCATGGGAAATTTATCCTTTCTAAGGAATTATTGCTTTTGATATAATAGGAATTTCTCTATGATTTGCTTCTTAATATCAAAACAATTTCTACTTTGTCACATTTCCTTATTATTTTTGTTCTGTACTCCATTATTTTATCTGAAGTTTTCCTCAGTTCTGTAACAAGTACATACTGATGTTCCTTGGAAGATATGCCTAGTAAAAGAAAAAATGATGGGAAGGGTATGTCCCGGGTACTAAAACTGGTGGGAGCAATAGTTCTAGGTCCCAGGTGGGCACTAGAGGAAAGGAGCTGGAAAGCTAAGGGGACATCAGTTAAGGTGGCACCTGTTTTTTTTTTTAGGGAAACTTCCATGATTCCCAGGAAGTAGGTTTATATGCATTCTCCCATAGCACTCTCCCTTCACATCTCAAGTAACATACATCCCACCATATTAAAATTGCCTTTTTACTGAAAAGACAATCAGCTCTTTGAAAACAGATATTAACTTTGTTGTTCACTACCACACCTTACTACACATTGATAATTATGATAACTGCATAGCTAGATAAATGAATGAATGATTGTTGCGGTCTGAAGTGATTGCCGCTTGGAGCAACCAAGCCGCGGGAAGAAGTTCAGAGGCAAACTGGAAACAAACAGGCTTTTTATTCTGATAACTTCTCCCTAACACGCACCACACACCAGCCAAAACCCACCAACAAAATGGCACGGACCCGATCCGATCTCGACTCAAGTCTCACGAGATCCCAGGCCAAGTCCCGTGAGACCAAGGAAGGCGACGATGTTCGAATATCTCTATGGCCCACAGCCAACCACAATCTCAGCCATCTCCCCAATCAGTGTGCCTACAAATGATGATTTGAAGATTTGTAATAAATTGGAGAAATTGCTATGATATAGTAAATGTGATCATGATAAAAGGGTAGATACCAAGATATGATATACAGCAAGAAGATAGTTATTGTTGAAGCTGGATAGTAAGTTCGTGAGAATTTAGTTTTCTCTCTACTTTTGTAAAATATTTGATACTTTTCATAATAATAAGTTTTTAAAATAAGAAATATTATGCAAAATTTAGTGTCACTGTGTTAAGAACATTCTACATAGGAAAAAAACAAAAAAAAAACAATTTGAAGTCATGGTAATTTATACATGGTTTGACTATTTTTCCTGTGGTCTGCAGAATTCTAAGATGACTCTCAACTATATATAATTTCTTCTCCTTGAGTGTTGGCTGGACCTGTGAATATGATAGAATAACAATCCCATGATTATGTTATACTATATGCCAAAGTGAAGGGATTTTGCTAAATTGCCTCTAAGGAGATTATCCTGGGTGGGTCTGGCCTGATCAGGTGAAGCCTTTGAAATAGGGAATCTAGGACCTCTTAGAAAGAAGAGACTCCTGTGGCCTTGAAAGAGCAAGATAATGGGGGCTCTATAACAGCAGGAAAAGAACTCTGTCAGCAGCCTCTTAAGTTTGGAATTGGACCCGAGCCTCAGATAACACCTCAGTCCAGCCAACTCTTCAAGTGCTGCCTTTGAGACTCTGAGTCAAGTCATGACAAGACTCCTAACCCAGAGCAGCTGATAATAAATGCATATTCTTTTTAAGCTACTAAATCTGCAGTAATTTGTCATGCATCAATAGAAACAAATACATTTCCTGGCCACTTTTAACAGGATACACGACAATTTAAAACAAAAAAATAAGGAAAGTTAAATGTGGATAATTCTGGCTATATTTTCCAGGGAAGTGAACTGATGTCATTTTTCTTAATGTCATGAACAAAGAACTTCATCAAATAGGAGGAAATCTCTTTGTACTGTAATGCTCTGGATCAAATCCAAAGTCACCCTGCTCAAGGACAAAAGCTAATACACTCTATCTAATTGAACTGATGGGTTCTGAAACAAATGTGCTGAAAGATAACCCTTTGCATAAATCATTCCTCTCTCCCTGTACTGATTCATTGAAACCATCTCCAACAAACAGATTTTAATTTCAGTTTAGACACCAACACCATCAGGCTACTTCACTGATTGATGATGGTAAAACTGAGTGAAAGGGGAAGCTATTCATGAAACAAACAATATAACCATCAATCAAGCCTGAGGCTGATGATATTCAAATCCTGTAGAGTACTTGACTCTCTAGCACCACTCCATGGAGACCCAGTGAGCAGTTAAACCCTTTAAGAGTAAGAGTGATATCAAAATTACTAGTGCAAAGGGCTGTGTCACTGTAATGTGCTGTTTTTAAGTCCTTTGGGAATAGACCCAGGAGTGGGATGGCTGGGTCATAGGGTGGTTCCATTCCCAGTTTTCCAAGAAATCTCCATACTGCTTTCCATAACAGTTGCACCATTTTTCAGTCCCACCAGCAGTGTATGAGTGTGCCTTTTCCCCCACATCCTCTCCAACATTTATTGTTTGTGTTCTTAATAGCTGCCATTCTGACTGGAGTAAAATGAAATCTTAGAGTAGTTTTGATTTGCATTTCTCTAATTGCCAGTGATGTTGAGCATTTTTTCATGTATTTGATGATTAATTATGTATCTTCTTCTGAGAAGTGTCTTTTCAATTCCTTAGCCCATTTATTGATTGGGTTATTTGTTTTTCTGGAGTTAAGATTTTGAGTTCTTTATATATTCTAGAAATTAGTGCTCTATCTGATGTGCATGTATTAAATATTTGTTCCCAAATAGTTGGCTCTCTATTCACCTCACTGATTTGTTTCTTTTGCTGAAAAGAAGCTTTTCAGTTTGAATCTATCCCATTCATTGATTCTTGATATTAATTCTTGCGCTACAGGATTCTTATTAAGGAACTTGGGGCCTAATCCGACATGTTGGAAATTGGAGCTTACTTTTTCTTCTATTAGGCGTATTGTCTCTGGTCTAATTCCTAGGTCCTTGATCCACTTTGAATTGAGTTTTGTGCATGGTGAGAGATAAGGGTTTAATTTCAATTTGTTGCATATGGATTTCCAGTTTTCCCAGAACCATTTGTTGAAGAGGCTATCCTTTCTCCACTGTACATTTTTGGTGCCTTTGTCTAATATAAGATAGCTGAAATTATATGTATTAGTCTCTGTGTCCTCAATTCTGTACCATTGGTCCACCAGTCTGTTTTGGTGCCAATACCATGCTGTTTTTGTTACTATTGCTCTATAGTATAATTTAAAGTCTGGTATGGTGATGCCACCTGCTTCACTTTTCTTGCTAAGGATTGCTTTAGCTATTCTGGGTCTCTTATTTTTCCAGATGAATATCATGACTGCTTTTTCTATTTCTTTGAGGAATGTCATTGGGATTTTGATTGGAATTGCATTAAATCCATATAATGCTTTTGGTAGTATGGACATTTTGACAATATTAGTTCTACCTATCCAAGAACAAGGTAGGTCTTTCCACCTTCTGAGGTATTCTATAATTTCTTTTTTTTAGTGTTCTATAGTTTTGTTATAGAGGTCCTTCACCTCTTTCATTAAGTTTATTCCCAGGTATTTTAATTTTTTTGATGCTATCATAAATGGGGTAGTTTTCATCATTTCCCTTTCAGAGGCTTTGTCACTGATGTACAAAAATGACTTTGACTTATGGGTATTGATTTTGTATCCTGCTACTTTGCCAAATTCATTTACTAGTTGTAAAAGTTTTCTGGTAGAGTTTTTTTTTGGTCTTCTAGGTATATTATCATGTCATCAGCAAATGCTAATTTGAGCTCTTCTTTATCTATCTGGATCCCTTTAATTTCTTTGGTCTGTCGAATTGCTCTAGCCAGAGTTTCAAGTACTATGTTAAATAGCAGTGGTGAAAGGGGGCATCCCTGTGTTGTTCCAGTTTTTAGAGGGAATGATTTCAACTTTTCTCCATTTAAGATAATGTTAGCTTGGGGCTTTGCATAAATAGCTTTTATGATTTTGAGATATGTTCCTGTTATTTCTAGTTTTTCATGTGTTTTGAACATAAAGGGGTGTTGTATTTTGTCAAATGCTTTTTCTGCATCGATTGAGATGATCATATGGTTCTTATCTTTAAGTCTATTGATGTGATGTATTATGTGTATTGATTTCTGAATGTTGAACCAACCTTGCATCCCTGGGATAAACCCCACTTGATCATGGTGCACTATTTTTTTGATATGTTTTTGTATTCGATTTGCCGGAATTTTGTTGAGGATTTTTGCATCCATGTTCACTAAAGATATTGGCCTGAAGTTTTCTTTTTTGGATGTGTCTTTGCCTGGCTTTGGAATTAATGTAATATTGGCCTTATAGAAAGAGTCTGGGAGAGCTCCCTCTTTTTCTATTTCTTTAAATAAGTTGAAGAGCATTGGTATTAGTGCTTCTTTGAAGGTCTTGTAGAACTCGGCTGTAAACCCATCAGGACCTAGACTTTTTCTAGATGATAGCTTTTTGATGGTGTCTTCTATTTACTCAATTGAAATTAATCTGTTTAAATTGTGTATAGCCTCCGGTTCTAGTTTGGGCTATTCATACGACTCTAGAAATCTGTTGATGCATTCAGTATTTTCTATTTTATTAGAGTACAAGTTTTCAAAGTAACTTCTAATTATCTTCTGTATATATGAGGTGTTTGTTGTGATATTTCCTTTTTCATCATGGATGTTAGTAATTTGAGTTTTTTCTCTTCTTCTTTTGGTTAGCTTCACTAAGGGTCTGTCAATTTTATTTATTTTTTCAAAGAACCAACTTTTAGTTTTGTCAATTCTTTGAATTGTTTCTTTAGTCTCAATTTTATTAATTTCAGCTCTGATTTTAATTATTTCCTGTCTTATACTGCTCTTAGTGTTGGTCTTTTCTTCTTTTTCTAGTGCTTTGAGGTGTGATGTTAAGTCATTTATTTGTTGATTTTTTTTTTTTTCTTTTAAGGAATGAACTCAGTGCAATGAATTTTCCTCTTACTACTGCCTTCATAGTGTCCCAGAGATTTCTATACGACATATCTGCATTTTCATTTACCTCTAGGAATTTTTTAATCTCCTCCTTGATGTCTTTTTTTAAATTATTTATTTACTTTAGTTGTACACAGTGCAATGCATTTATGTTTACGTGATGCTGAGGATCGAACCCGGGCTGCACACGTGCAAATAAGAATCACATCTCAGTAATAACCCTGAATGTTAATGGCCTAAACTCACCATTCAAAAGACACAGATTGTCAGACTGGATTTTAAAAAAACTACCCAACAAAATTTGCTGTCTCCAAGAAACCCACCTCATAGAAAAAGACATCAATAGACTGAAGGTGAAAGGCTGGGAAAAGTCTTATCACTTACATGGGCTGCGGAAGCGCTCTGCTGCTGAGCCACGACCCCAGCCCCCTTGATGTCTTCTTCAACCCCTTGTTCATTCAGTAGCATGTTCTTTAGCTTTCAGTTGTTAGAATAGTTTTTTTGTTGTTGTTGTTTCTTGTTTTGTCATTGATTTCCATTTTCATCCCATTATGGTCTGATAGAATGCAGGGTAGTATCTCTACTTTTTTATATTTACTGAGATTTGCCTTGTGGCATAATATATGGTCTATTTTGGAGAATGAGCCATGTGCTGCTGAGAAGAAAGTGTATTAACTCACTGAGGGATGAAATATTTTGTATATGTCCGTTAGGTCTAAGTTATTAATTGTTTGAATGAGTTCTACAATTTCTTTATTTAGCTTTTGTTTGGATGATCTATCCATTGGTGAGAGAGGTGTGTTGAAGTCCCCTAGAATAATTGTGTTGTGGTCTATTTTACTCTTGAACTTGAGAAGGGTTTGTTTGATGAATGTAGGTGCCCCATTATTTGGGGAATATAGATTTATAATTGTTATATCTTGTTGATGAATGTTTCCCTTAAGTAGTAAGAAATATCCATCTTTGACCCTTTTGATTAGCTTTGGCTTGAAGTCTACCTTATTTGATATGAGAATGGAAACCCCTGCTTGCTTCCACAGCCCATGTAAGTGATAAGACTTTTCCCAGCCTTTCACCTTCAGTCTATTGATGTCTTTTTCTATGAGGTGGGTTTCTTGGAGACAGCAAATTTTGTTGGGTAGTTTTTTTAAATCCAGTCTGACAATCTGTGTCTTTTGAATGGTGAGTTTAGGCCATTAACATTCAGGGTTATTACTGAGATGTGATTCTTATTCCCATCCATTTTTATTTGTTTATGGTATTTAACTCTATTTGTTTTCTCCTCTGGTTGTATTTCCTTTAGTTTAATATCTCCCTTGTTGATTTTCATTGTTATTTTTCTTTTCTTCTTCATGGAATATTTTGCCCAGGATGTTCAGAAGTGCTGGCTTTTGAGTTGTAAAATCTTTTAACTTTCGTTTGTTGTGGAAGGTTTTTATTTCATCTTTGAATCTAAAGCTCAATTTTGCTGGGTATAAGATTCTTGGTTGACATTCCTTTTCTTTCAGAGCTTGAAATATGCTATTCCAGGATCTTCTAGCTTTTAAAGTCTGGGTTGAAAAATCTGAACATAGTCTGATTGGTTTCCCCCTATATGTAATCTGCTTTTTTTCTCTTGTGGCTTTTAAATATTCTCTCCTTGCTCAGTATATTAGGCATTTTCATTATAATGTGCCTTGGTGTGGATCTGTTGTGAATTTGTATGTTTGGTGTTCGGTAAGTCTCTTGCACTTGGTTTTCCCATTTATTCCTCAAGTTTGGAAAATTTTCTGCTAATATTTCATTGAATACATTACTCATTCCTTTGCCTTGGAATTCGGCACCTTCCTCCACCCTAATCACTCTTAAATTTGGTCTTTTTATGTTGTCCCATGTTTCTTGAATGTTCTGTTCTTGATTTCTTACAATTTTTGCTGTGTAATCTACATTTTTCTGCAGGATATATATTTTGTCTTCGTTATCTGAGGTCCTTTCTTCCAAGTGGTCTAATCTGTTGGTGATGCTTTCAATTGAACATTTAATTTGATTTATTGCTTCTTTCATTTCCAGAATTTCTGTTTGGTTTCTCTTTAGAACCCCTATCTCCCTATTGAAGTAATCTTTTGCTTCCTGTATTTGTTTTTGGAATTCTTTGTCAAAATGATCTTTTACCACCTGTATTTGCTCCCTTATATCATTTTTTTAAAAATATTTATTTATTTGCTTTAGTTGTACATAATGCGTTTATTTGTATGTGGTGCCGAGGATCGAACCCGGGCCGCACATATGTTAGGCGAGTGCTCTCCCGCTGAGCCACAACCCCAGCCCCTCCCTTATATCATTTTTTAGTTCATTCTTAAATTCCATAAACATTTGGAATATATAATTTCTGAATTCCATCTCTGGCATTTGACCAACTGTGCTTGCCATGGAATCTTCTGAGGAGATATGTTGATTTGTTTGAGTCACTTTCTTCCCTTGTTTCTTCATATTGCTTGTGTGATTTTTCTTCTATCACTGTGGAACTTTGACTATTTCGTTTTTACCTTAAATCCTTATGATGCTCCTGTAGTACAATGCTATCAGATCCCCTTATAAATACTTTACACTTTAAAACCAGACACTTTCTATTCAGTTAATCCCAGTTTGATCACATTGTACAGATTTAGTTAACTCAGATATTGTCTCCAATTTACTCTGTATGTTTGTGATGGGTTTTATAGTTTCAAGTGTTGGACACAGAGGTGATAAGTTTAGGAAGAAGAAAGTGAGGGTATTGGGTTGATCTTTCTTAGGAGGTGTGAAAAGAGAATTCTATGGAAGTTGTTTAATATCAGCAGACAAGAGAGGAAAGAGAGTGAACAATTTAGTGGAAAGACCTATTTATATATATGCCAAACTTATGCAACAGTTGAGAGAAGAAAAAAAGAAAGTTGTAAAAGAAAAGAAGAAGAAAGAAAAAAGAGAGAGAGAGATGACAAAGAAGTAGGGATTAGTGTAAAAGAGAGGAAAGAGAAAGTGAGGAAAAAAGAGAATAAATTATATAGAGAGAATCAGAAGAATGACAACAAGATTTCTTGCAAACGAGGCCTTGTTGTCTTTGGTGGGCTGTCAGCAAACGGAACATTCTGCCAAGAGTTGTAGAACAGATAGAGAAAAAAACAAGTAGTTTATCAGAAGTAATGGGTGCAAGCGTTCTTGCAAACGAGGCGCTTATCACTCCCTTGGTGAACGTATTGCAAACGGAACGTTATGCCAAGAGGCTCATCAAAAAGTATGGCAACAACAGTTCTTGCAAACGAGGCTTTGTTGCCCTTGGTGGGCGTGTCTGCAAACGGAACGTTCTGCCAAGAGGTATAGAATAGATAATAAAGAAACATTGCTTGCAAACAAGGGTGTTTCTTTCTTGTTTCTTCTATATTGAAAAGAAGAGGAGCTCAAAGTGTTCTAGCCCTAACTAGTTTAAGATATCTTTAGGGAAATTTTATCTGGCTGATTGCTTATTCGCAAATTTGCGCTCGTCATTGCTACTGGCTATTTGCCTTCATTGTCTGTTAATGTTTGCTGATGGCTAACTGCCTTCTTTGTCTGGATATGTATAAAAAGGCTGAGAGAAATATAATAAAAAAACACTGCACGCTGATCCTATGTTGGAGTCTGACCTACAACAATTATATATAACACCGCTTTGCTGTATAATTTAGTTGCCCCAGTTCTAGTAATCCCAATTTCTGCATATAACTTGTTTTTGCCTCTGTTGAGAATGCAATGGCAGGGTGTAAATAGGAAAGATGGGGAGAGAAGAAAGGAGACAAAAGTGAGAAGGAAGAAAAGAACAAACGAAAAGATGAATAAAGCAAACAAACAAACACACAATCAAACAACAACAACAACAAAAAAAAAAAAAAGCTGAACCCAGGAACAAATCTCAGGAACAGATCTCAGTCAAACAGCGTCCTATGAAGTCCTTCTTTTTTTCTCTTCCAGGTTAAGCCAATTGTCCCGGATCACGTCCAGGCAGTTACCGAGAACCTGGGACGCTTGCAGGCCGGGGCATGTTCTTCTGCTGTCCTGTTGTGGGATCGCCTTTCTGCGGTTGGCGGGCTGGAAAAGTATGCTGGTGGGGGCCTGCCTGGGAAGCTTTCAGGCCGGGGCTTTTTCCGCTGGGGTCCTGCGCTCCCTATGTCTCTTAAATCTTTTGATAAATTTTCTTATACTACAACAGAAGGGTCTAAGCCACTGTTGAATCCCAAGTGCATCAGTGATTTTAGAGTAACTAAAATCGCCCCCAATTGAATTTAGGATTGTACATAGGTGCAGGTACCTTCTGCTGACACCTTCTGCTGGGTCACACCACATTCCTCCCTCCTGGGCCAACATTCTCAGAATTCATTGTCACAAATATCATCCATATTTTTGTAAATATAGGTTAGCAAAATCCTGAAGTTCTTTTACCAGGGATTGAACTCAGGGGCACTCGACCACTGGGCCACATCCCCAGCCCTTTTTTGTATTTTATTTAGAGACAGGGTCTCACTGAGTTGCTAAGTGCCTCGCCATTGCTGAGGCTGGCTTTGAACTCGCGATCCTCCTGCCTCAGCCTCCCAAAGTGGCTTCCTGAAGTTCTTTTGGGTTGACTTTGTCATGGTGCTGGGACATTCTTACATTGACAGGTGTTGGGGATGCACTAGTATTGGAAGCTTTGAGCAACACAAATCCTCCCACAAGTCTACATCATGTGTTGGGACCTACTTAACACTGCATGTAACACAGAGCTCAAATTTTCACCTGAGAGACCAGAGAAGGTTATATATTGCTGTAAGGAAGCAACTTGGGACATAAATTTTTTTGAGTGTGGATTCCAGTAGTCTCCACCCTGTGGCTGAAAGAGGTGACAGGTTCTTTCAGTACTGTTTGAGAAAGTGATGAGTTTTCAGTGGATGACTTGAGCTGGGACTTTAAGTTTGCCATTTTCTGCCATTACACTACTGTAATACTCACATTTATTCTCCCTAATCAAAGTATTATTTCAAATCAGTGTTCATGTTTTATACTATGTTTATTTCCCCTCAAAGCAGTACACATGTGTACATGCACACATACACACTAAATATTCCACGGTTCTTGAATTCTTCACACCTTTCAACCACCTTCTTGCAGCTACAATTTCATCTGCCAAACTAAATCTTCAATGGGACCAATGCTGCAGGGAATCACGGGTGAGATTATTTGGTTTTTGTTTTGTTTTGGTTTGGTTTTTTCACTAATTTCAATGGCTGCTGAGGTCTATTTTCTTAATATTAACTTGATTTTTACTTCCCTTTAGTCCCCACCAGGACTCAATCAATTTCAATTTCCCCCTTATTTTCCTGCAGGCCTATCGCCTACAACCCCTCCTGTTATAACCTTCAGTCACAGGCAGGACTTTTTACATGCAAATAAAAGAAACTGACTTTCGCTAATTCAAGAAAGTGGGAATTATTTAAAAGATGTAGGATAACTCCCATACTTTGGGAGGGCTGGAGAAGCAAACTTAGGAATTTCACAACCATAAACAAGTCCCAAAATCAAACTATGGAACATGCCAAGACATTTGGAAGCTCCTGCTGGTCCCAGATTACCACAGCACATTCAGGCAGCCTCAGGGACTGGACCCTGCTGCAGGAGCCACAGACATGCTGCCTTTAGGAAAGGGTTGCCACCTCCACCCCCAAATGTCCAAATATATTCTGGGTTGCTCCCGCTTCTTTGTGTCCTAATTACTGACGCACAATGTGCAGGGCAGATGGATCTGAGTGGCAAAGCCCAGCCCCTCGCTCTAATGGTGAGGACCTGGAAAGGCAAATACCTGGCAAACCATGCTAAGAAACGCATTTACCAAACATAGAAAGTGGGCTCTGAGGCTTGGGTAACAAAAGAATAAAATAAAATAAAATTGACACCGCTCCACTCTACCGGCTTTACGAGAAATGGCAGGTGCTGTGCATACAGACAGAGCCAGGTTTCCATTTGTGTATTTCTTCCACATTCTATTTCACTTTGGGTTAGTTAACCCCTCTGAGCTTCATTTTTACTCATAAACAAAATGGATATAAAACTTGTCTTGCAGGGATGTAAAATAAGGTGTGTGCACTAGATGCTCAAAACTTTGAAAACCAGTTTGGAAAAAAAAATCATCAAAATATACAGTATTTTGCGAGGTTTCCTCTTGCTAAACATTTTTCAAATTTTTCAGATACTCACATTTATTCTCCCTAATCAAAGTATTATTTCAAAACAG
Source organism: Tamias sibiricus (assembly GCA_025594165.1). Lineage (NCBI taxonomy): Eukaryota > Metazoa > Chordata > Mammalia > Rodentia > Sciuridae > Tamias > Tamias sibiricus. The sequence goes on from CM046663.1 coordinate 24,995,965, forward strand.
CGTTCATGTTTTATACTATGTTTATTTCCCCCAAAGCAGTACACATGTATACATGCACACATACACACTAAATGAACAAATATCCAAGAGTATAAATAAAATGAGAAATAGGTAGCAATGTTTCATTGTATAGCAGCAACTCAAATATGAGCACAGGATATGTCCCACTGCAACTTTGAAATGGTTTCCGGAGGGCCCCACTGATGACTTCTGCTATGAGTTTCTGAGCCACCCAGTTGAATATAGTTTGTTATATATATTGAAACCTAATCTCCAATGTGATGGGATTTGGAGGGGGAAATTTTGGAAGGTGACTATGTCACAAATGCATTGTGAATGCTATTAGAGCTGTTAAACGGCAAACCAAGGCACAATACAATTTCAGAGTTTATGTGAACAAACAGCAATTTGTGAATCCAGCAGCTCCAAACCACAAGTGGTTGGGTTGTGGGAGGGGGGCAGTTTGGGGAAGAAACACTAGAAATAGAGTAGTATAGGTTGAATACAAATATAAAACAAAGAAACTCTTTGAGTGGCCATAGTTTAAAATTGCCTTATTTGGTTCATTCTGTTGAAGAGTGCTTAGTTATATAAGTTAGTTTGTGGCTTCTGATTGCTTAGTCGTAAGTTTCATTTTTCTTTAGTGTAGGCATTTATGAGAAATAGCCCAAGTTTAAGTTTTGCTTATGTTTGCAGATTGAGCAAAGTTAAGGTCACTTATGAGGACTCGCCAACTTTTTGCGGGGAGTCTTCGTGCCTGCTCTCAGTTCTAATTTACTTTAACAGTGCCCTTAGAAGAGACCCCACAAATATCCCTTGCCCCTTCCACCAGGGGAGGATTCAGCAATAACATGGCTATGGATGAACCAGGAAGCAGTGCTTACCAAACACCAAATCTGCTCTTGGCCTTAGTCTTGCACTTCTCAGCCTCCTGAAAGAAACAAATTCTGTTGTTTATGAGCCACCCAGCCTAATGTAGTCCTTGCAGCCTGAATGGACTAGGACAACCACAAAGTGACAAGTGTATTATTTTGCATTGCATTGGTCTCTGAAAGGCCACCACCAAGCCTAAATGACACCATATTATAGGTCATCAGTGATAAGCAACACAAACAAAAGTGCCAACTCTCTTGGGCTGGGGTTGTGGCTCAGCAGTAGAGCACTCACCTAGCATGTGCACAGCCCTGGATTCAATCCTCAGCACCACATAAAAATAAATAAAATAAAATAAAGGTATTGTGTCCAACTACAACTAAAAAATAAACATTTTTTTAAAAAGTGCAAACTCTCCAAACTAAGGCTATCCAAGGAAAAAGGAATGGCAGCTTCTGGAAAGAGTAGGATAGTAACTAAAGGGTGATATATTTCTTGCACAAGTCAAAAAATGAACCATGCCACTAAATTAGCTTGAGTTAATAACAATGGAGTAATAAAACTTTTTGGTGGGGGGAGTACCAGGGATTGAACTCATGGGCATTCGACCACTGAGCTACAGCCCCAGCCTTATTTTGTATGTTATTTAGAGACAGAGTCTCACTGAGTTGCTTAGTGCCTTGATTTTGCTAAAGCTGGCTTTGAACTCTTGATCCTCTTGCCTTAGCCTCCCCAGCTGCTGGGATTACAGGTATCTGCCACCACATGAAATATTTTAAAGCATATATTTTTAACTCATTCCCAATAATGAGGAACCTTCCATGAGATGAACTTCCTCCTGTGTAAATCTGATCATTTACTGTCTCCCTCAAACTCCCTGCTGATTCTCAAAATAGACCCTAGACCTTTGGAAATGGCAATTATACAGGAAGAACACGTAAATAAAACCTGATTTAAACTGCTAAGAAATTCCATCTCTGGGGCTGGGGTTGTGGCTCAGCGGTAGAGCACTCACCTAGCATGTGCGCGGCCCGGGTTCGATCCTCAGCACCACATACAGATAAAAAAAAAAAAAAAAAAAACGCATTGTATACAACTAAAGCAAATAAATAAATATTAAAAAAAAAAAAAAAAAAGAAAAGAAAAAAAGAAATTCCATCTCTGGGGCTGGGGTTGTGGCTCAGCAGTAGAGCACTGGCCCTAGCACGTGCGCGGCCCGGGTTTGATCCTCAGCACCATGTAAAAACAAAGGCATTGTGTACAACTAAAATCAAATAAATAAATATTTTTTTAAAATTCCATCTCCATTTACCCAATGCTAGAGAATAGTGGTTTTCCTACTGTCTTCATCAAATATGAAAGATTCTTTCCTCAAATGAAAGGTGGAAATGTGGCCTCCTAGTCCTACCCCCAAAGTATGGCCCTGGCAAGTTACTTCATTTTAAATGAAGAAATTGGACAACACACTTTCCAGCTCACCCACGCTCCACCCCCACCTAAAGTGGAGCTCTACTTCCATTTGGCTTGATTGATCAAGGCAATTGGTCAAAAAAGATAAAACACAAACTGTAAACCTGCCAATTCTGAGTCACATAAGCAAAAAATAATCTAGTTACTCAGCATTTACATAATGCTCTATTATGCTTTCAAACTATATTTGGCCATTAATCACATGATACTCAGGTGGGAAAGGAACACCAAAATCTGGATTAAACCCTACTTGGATCCACTCCACACTCTATTCTACTAGCTGTGTGGTTCACCTGGAGCTGGGTGGATGACCATCTCTCTCCCACCCAGGTGGCCAGGTCTGACCCAGGACAACTATTCTGACCCTCCCAAACATCCTTTCTTCTTACAATTAGACAATTAATTCAAACTTCCCTGAGCATGTGATTTGCATGCCAGTGTTCCAAAGAATCCTCAGATAAATTAATAATTGAAATCAGCCCCTGCTCCTCTACCCTGCCCCCCCCCTCCGCCTACCTAGCCTCTGCTCTCTCTTTTGTTCTGCCTCCCACACCAGCCTCTCTTCCTCCTCACACATGGGAATGGCACAGATTGGCCTCCTTTCTCTCCTCCTCCTCCTCTGACTATGCCCACTCCTCAAGGGCCTGTCCATTTCCACCTCCATCTCCACCTGCTCCTTGGCCTTAGGTTTTCCCATCATGGATTGACCTTTCCTAAACTTGGTGCTCTATCTTGGATGTGAGGGACTCCCTTGGAATTTTGCAGCAACCCAACAGCTTTGGGCTGGCATTCCTCAGCCCCATCTCCCTCTCTTTCTTTAAATTTCAGTCAGATTAGCAGTACCAACATTGAGCAATGACCAAACTTTAATTATGGGTAAGGAAATGATTTGTGAAATTTTCAGAATAAAATTTTTCCTCTTAGATAATAATAACCAATTAAGAATGACATCTCTGAAAATTAATAATTAATTTTTTCAATGAAAATAGAATGGAATCATACTTTATTCAACAAAGATATTGAATGCTTTCTATGCTCTGGAGAGGAAAAGACGAAAAAGGATATTCTTGAACTCAGAAAGCATACAGCCTACTAAAAGAGGTGGATGTGCAAACAACTAAATAATAATGACATAGTCACTACAGTAGAGGTATGATTTAGGGGGAGGAAAATGCAAAGCAACATATTGCTTTGTCATAGCTTTTTGATGGTATTTACTAGAAAACATTAAAATAGTGTGTTTATGTCTGTCACTATAAATTATAGGCTTTTGAAGAATCAAACTATGTCTTTGAAATATCCAGCACCTAGAAAAATACAATGCCTTGCATACAATAACCACTCAGTAAGTGTTGACCTGAACTGAAATGAACTGCACTGTTCGTTATGCTTAGGGCAGGAGGAAGATTTGTGGATGAATTTTCGGAGACAGCACTAGATCGTAAAAGGTGAGGTGGAATTTTCCATGATGATAAAAAAAATAGAATAGAATTTGTAAGACCACAAAAAATGTGATATAATAATAGCAATAATAAAAGTTAACAATATGCCAGAAACTCTGCTAAGAACTGGTATGCGTTATCATTTAATTCTTACATCAACCATACATAGATTTGTTTATTACAGATGAAGAAACTGAGGCCCACCATGGTTAAAAAGCATAACCAGAGCTGGGATTGTGGCTCAGTGGTGGAGCGCTCGCCTAGCACGTGGACGGCCCGGGTTCGATCCTCAGCACCACATACAAATAAAACGCATTGAATAAAACACATTGTGTACAACTAAAGTATATAAATAAAAAAATATTAAAAAAAAAAAAAGCATAACCAATGGCACCCAGTAGGTGAATTTGTACCTCAGGGACATCCGTGACTCTCTGACTCTAAAGCCCATAAATGAGGTAACATTTCACACTCATGCGGAACTGAGCCAGCTCCAGTGTCCTGCCAACCCAGTACCTACGGTCACCCATTGTCTCACCACTCTTCAGAGTGGGGGTCCATCTGTCCCTTCACTCTTGTGACACTAATATTTTCATGACTTAACTTTCCTGACAACTGCTTTTGGAGTCTACCTCCCTCATCTTTGCTTCTCTCTGCCATTGTTTTTCTGTTTCTACTGATTCCTGCTTCTCTTCTGTTTCTCACATTGTCAGAGTATCTCTCTGGGTTAGAATAAACATCTGTGGTCACCATTTGTTGGTTTGAGCTGTCCAACCTCCAACTCCCATTGACACTCCAATTTCCTTTACAGGAAATGCCCGTCTGTCTGTATGTCAGTATAATGACAGAACCATGATCCACACAACAGTGCCTCCTCTCCCTGTCCAGCCTGGCTATGGGATAACAAGTCATTTGGCCTAGGACAGCCACATCAGTACAGGGACCACTGCATCGAAGGAGAAGCAGTGGGCTCAGCAAGCTGAACCTACCTCTCACCTATGCAACTTTTGCTACTCACCTGCCTACAAAACCCCCAGAGGACTTTGGTTTCTATCTCTTATCTAAGCATCCTCCAAAATCCTGTGGATCTGTAAGCCACAGACCACCACCCAGTAAATTTCCTACTGAGGTAAAATTAGTCAGAATCATTTTCTATTGCTTGCAAACGGGAGCCCTGTTGCCGCCTGAAGCGATGGCCGCTTGGAGCAACGAAGCCGCGGAGAGAAGTTCAGAGGCGAACTGGAAATAGGCTTTTTATTCTGATAACTTTTCTCTCTGGCTCTAACAACGACTTTAACACACACCACACACACCACCAAAACCAACACACCAAATGGCGCAGACCCGATCAGCAATCTCGGCTCAAGTCTCTTGAGATCCCGGGCCAAGTCCCGCGAGATCCTGGGCCAAGTCCCGTGAGACTACGGAAGGCGGCAATGCCCAAACATCTCCATGGCCCGAAGTCAACTGCAATCTTAGCCATCTCCCCAAACAGGGCTCCTACAGAGCCCATACAGAACTCAGGTACCAGGTAGTTTTAGTCCTGTCATCTGAGCTACTAGAGCCAGAATTACACAGGCAGATAGGCAAGAGTCCAATCCATAGAATGGAGGGATTGAAATGTTAATTCCTTCAGAGTCCTTCCTCCACCTTTATCCAGATAGCCTGCCCTGCTCCAACCTGTTACTAAGGTAACCTGTCCCAGGGATCGTCCCTCCCTACAAGGAGTTATAAAGGTTGTTAATTACGCCCCCTTCCTGCCCAGATCACTCCACCTTGGCCCCTCCAGCCCATGTGCTTTTCACCTTTGGACCATCCCAATAATCATCTTCTGGGTCTAGGCACATATGCAGGAAGGAAAGAGATAAGGGGAAGAGAGGAGGAGAACAAAGGAAGGCTAGGACATATAAAAAGGCAGAACGCTCTCACTTCTTGGGATACCAGCTATGGCCAGAATACCAGGATACCAGGATCCCAGCTATGGCCCCCTTCTCCCTCCTGAGAGAAGTCCGTGCTACCCTTTTTAAATAAACTCCGCTTTATATGCTTGCCTTGGCGTGCTTCTCTAATGTTCTTCAACATGTGAGGGAGCAGAACACCGATGACTGGCGGCATCACTACTTTGGCCATGGCCCCTATCCACAATCCAATTTGCTGAGGACACACAACCCCAAATCATGGCAACTTCTGTCCTAAGAGCCTCTTACAGCCTCTGTGTTCAGGAGGAAGCTGTCACTCAACTCTTAGTCACAGACCCTAAGTCAAGATTCTAGGAGACTTTGTAATAGGTTCATATGCTAAGGGGATTCAGACAGTGACAGTGGAAGATTAAAAAGATACATGAGAGGGGCTGGGGTAGTGGCTCAGCAGTAGAGTGCTCACCTCGCACGTGCGCGGCCCTGGGTTTGATCCTCAGCACCATGTAAAAATAAATAAGTAAAAATAAAAAAAAAAAAGGTATTGTGTCCAATTACAACAAAAAATAAATAAATATTTTAGAAAAAAAAAGATACATGAGAAAGAAGAGATGAAGCAAGGGCTCTGAAGAAATGGGTGGGAGGTGGAAGTATTGGTCTTGGAAAATAAGGGGAGTCACCTCTCCCCACTCTGGAAAGGGGAGATAAGGGTGGAATTGCAGAGGTAAGTACATTTAGTGAGTGCAAAGAACTTGAAAGAGCTATTGTAAATAGATCTGTCCCCTGTGTGATGTAAGAGCCAAGGTCATCTGCTGACTGTGAGTTTGGGGGAGGATTTGCAGAGATGAGTGAAGACTTGGAAAAGCTGCAATGAGAAACAAAAGAGAGGGAACCTGCTGGGAATTGGCAAAAGGACCTTAAACTGCACGAGGCAACTGTTTCTATCTGCATTTGCTAATAGCAATTAACCACTCTGTGGACATTTTTTAAAGAAAGACTCAGACAAAGGACACACAAACCTTCTCTGAGACTTTTTCAGTGCAAAGTCAGGGACTTGCAAACTCAAGCAAATTTTACAGGAGAGGAAAAAAAAATCTTTAACCTAGTTTTTAAATTTTGCAATTTTACAGCTTTAGAGCTACTTAGAGTGAGCTCCTTTGACAGTCCAGGATGCAACAATTATTGGGGACTACAGAAAATTTGAGACAATAAAAATTTGTTCTCAAGGAATCCAGATTTTGATTCAACTTCTCTCTCTCTCTCTCTCTCTCTCTTGAGATTAAGAAGTTAGTCAACTTTGTACACAAAAGTATGAAGGAAAAATTAGACAAAAGACTTCCAGGGGTCTTACAGAAGTATTAAGTAGAGGTCTTTATTGTTATTGGTAACCACCGAGATAAATGGTGTTTGGACTGAAAATGCAGCTCAGTGGTAGGGCACTTGCCTAGCATGCGGAAGGCCCTGAGTTTGATCCTCAGTACCACAAAAAAAAAAAAAAGTGAGGTGGGGGTGAACTTCTTTGAAGTTGAATAGACAATGGAAGCCCATCTCTAAGTCTTTGAAGATAACATGGTTTGGGTGTGGTCCATGTGATGATACATGCACAAAGGATTAATTCTTCACATGTCCCATCTGCTGGCTCTGGTAAGCAACTGAACTGATACATAAATTGTAGACTTCATTGTAGCTTGCCAGTTAGATTTGTGAAGGAAAAATGTGCTTCTGACACTTTATAGGAAAATGAACAACTGCTTTGCATCAGCTGGCCTGTCCTAAAAGAAGGCAGCATCTGGATAAAATTCAACAAGCAATTTTAGCTTTTGTTGCCTTTTGAATAAAAATGGTTGGCTGAGCCACTACCTACTTAAATTACTGAAAGCTGGTGATTACAAATAAGCCTCCTGGCTGATAATTAAAGTGGCAGTAGACATCATTCAGAATATCAAGAGGTTGGACAGGATTCCAGAAGTCGTTTTCCCTCAAACTGAGTGGGTACAGACAAAAGCAGTTGGATCTTCAAAAAATAAGTACTCTTAACTATTGTACTCACGGATGGAGCCCGGACAGACGTGGGTTAATTTATTCAGCTCTTCAAAGGCTTGAAGGTTTCATATTCAGCAAAGATGAGGCACCATGGAAATTAAAATTCATCATCTTTCCCTTGGTCTTTTCAAACCCCCAAAGCTTCACATTCTTAAAAGGATGATTCTCAGGCACACGGGTTTTAATTTGAGACACGGCATGGTCAAGAAACAAAAAGATAAAATTTTCTTTCTGAAACATAATGTGATTCAAAACAGCCACTAGAGGACAGTGGTGACACTGAGGATGTTTCAAGGCAAGCGCTGAGATCAGAACCTCAAAATGAAAGCTGTTTTGTCAGGTTTTAAAAGCATTTGATTGATTGTTTAACAAATAGGGTGGGGTGAGGAAGTGGAAAGAGAAGAAAGTATTTTCTTGATCACATTCATGTGACATTAATGGGAAACAGCAGTAAAAATATTACACAAGCATGTGAGAATTTGCACTGACACACATTTCCACGACAGCGGACTTCTGCCCCGTGCCTTTGGGATGACAGTTGTAGGACCGTGATTCAGCACATATGATGTAATGAGGTCAGTCCCCTGATCCACTCTGTGATTTAACCCTCCCTCCAAAACAGCACAAGATCAAGGAGGCTGAGCAACCACAACACAACAAAACACAAATCACTGGCAGATGACCTTCTGGAACATTCCAAAGCAGCTGTATTGGTAGGTCGTTCTGTGATTACGTGTGTGTGCACTTTTGATGTGAGTTCTGTCTTTTTAGGATTATGAAGTCAAAATTATTTCTTTTTGTTTTAATTCCCACAGCTCTCCTTAACCCACGCTATTTGTGGGAGGTGAGGGAGAAATGATTCACATGATTGCTAAAATGCATGTGAAAATGCATTTTAAATGCATTTAAATGGTGACAGACATTAAAGCACTCAGCTGTGATTTTTTAAAAATCTTGCCATACAGAGGATTGGGCTGGAGATGGGGAGGGCACAATCAAGAATTAATTCTAAGGATTATGCAGAATAACAGACCTTAAAGCTGAAAAGTATCCTAAGGTCCTGAGCATATAATATTTTCCATTATTTCCAGCCTATAATTTTGCTCTCAGCCATTTAAAATAGAAAACTCTGTATACTGTGATAGTACATGAAAAAGTATTTTCCACATCAGCCACTGCCAAATTGATCATGGAAATGTGACTATAGATAGCGTTTGCAAATGTTATAAGCAACTAAAGAATCTTTGGGGGTTCTAGGCAAACCTGTAACAAATAGGGCAGGAGTCAGTACCAACACATTTTGATCCCTGAAACTGAGCTCTGATGGCCAGTGTTATGGCTTCCATAGATAGCATCCTGGCTCCTTGAAGGAAAAAGTTCTTAGACACCCTGAGCTTAGATGTTAATGAGAAATCCCCATGCCCTTGTTCCTTCAGAGCATAATGACCAGTCCTAACTTGTTGACAATAAAAGGGAATAAGAGTGATATTTAGGTCCCAGACAGTTTCCTCCAACCATCTGCCTGAAACAAAGTTGCATTAATTTATTGAACATATCTACTCATATTATCATTTTTGTTAGAAAATGCATATTTTTATATGACCACATATAAAAACAAATTGTTATCTAAGGAAAAGCATCTATCATGAGTCTTCCAACAACAGTATATTCTAACCTTTTTCCTAAGAATCTATGTGACCTCAGATTCACCTTTTCCTTTTCCTCAATAAAAGAGATTTCTGTGGGAGAATCAGGCAAGTCTAAAATATCTGGCCACTTGATTCACTGGGGTCATTCTACTTAATAGAGGAAACAATTCCTAAGACTTCTGAAGAAGCCTTCATAAGGTACAGTGGTTCTGAACACCAAAGCTTTTTTGAATACTTGGTTCTACTGCAGGTAAAGAACCCACTCCTGTGACTTCCAGGACAAGTTGTAAAATAAATTAGTCATATGCAAGGGTGAAAGCTCAGATCCTAAAGTACCTGCAAATTAGAGATGCTTTGAGACCCAATTAAAATGTGCAGTGGAATATATTTTAGTGATTCCTCTCTGAAGCTTCCTGATCTGGCCAGAGAAGAGATATGCACCCCCATACTTCTTAATTGTACCTTTCAAATGGCCTGACCATTTTATACTATAATTTTTGTACACACTTTAAAAGCATGGCCATGTCTCACACATTCCTTAATTGCCCAGGACTGTCTTGCTCTTTTGTGATTCACCAAGTGTTGACTAAATTGATGAGACTGCAATGTAGAAGATAAGCAAGGGATGGGGTTCACCAACACACTTCCCCGAGTGTACTTCCCTTCAAAGGCAATTCAACCCTCCATTCAGAAGCAAGACTTAGAGCCTCTATGTATGGTTCTTCACTTATTCACAAGTGTCTGTACTGCCACAGGCTGCCCCTATCAGATGTGCCAGCTGTTTTGCCTCTTTGCCAATGACAGTCCACCTTGAGGTTTTTGAATACTGCTGGACAAAGTTAAATGATAGTCCTCAACAGAAGGCATTGACTGCTTCATGCATAACCTAGCATCTCTCACACTGGAGGTGCTGCATACTGGAAGGAAGGGAGGAAGGGAGGAAGGGAGGAAGGGAAGGAAGGAAGGAAGGAAGGCAAGAAGGAGGAAGGGAAAGAAGAAGGACAGATGGGCTAAGTAGAAAGACATTAAGCCTCATTTCTTGAATATTGACAGGATTTTCAAAACCAAATCTGCAGACTGCTAATGTAGGCCACTTCTTGTTTTATGCTGAGCCCTGCCTGTCTCCTCTATCTTCCTTCTCAATAATGTCATTTGAATGGTTCACATAGCTTCCACGATGAAAATATGTAGATGTTTTAAGAAGTTGGGTTCTTTGATTTCTTACCTGATTTGCATCTGTTGCTACTTATCCTCTCCAGACCCTGCCATTTTTCTCTTTTAAAACTCCTCCATTTTATAGAATTTATGAAGTTATTTGAACCATAGTTATTTTTAATGTGCACTTCACCAGAAGCGCATGATGCTCCTATGTCAGGGGTGAAGACTGCCTAGAGTGAAAGCCGATGGGCGGAGTGATAACATGCTACAACTAAAAGGAAAGAATGCAAAACCAAACATGGAAATAAAATTCTGCTTGTTTACTTTTTCACAGTTGGGAGGAGAACATCAAAACTCCATGTGATCAATTACTATAAAACAGAGCCAAAATGATCATGAAAAATAAACGTGGGGTTGCTCATGTCCTAAATAAGATTTTACCTCCCTCCTTTTCTTTCCTTTTCCTTCCTTCCTTCCTTCCTTCCTTCCTTCCTTCCTTCCTTCCTTCCTTTTCATTTACTCATTCATTTTTTCATGATTATATATGTAAGCATGTAAAATCAGGAAGTTTTTCTTCCTCTGAAAAGCAAGAGAAATGTGAAGGGCCCAACATCCTACAAAACTAGAAAAAGTTTAATGGAACTGTCTACAATATATGCTGTAATACTATTGATTGTTTTGCCATGAAAAGAACTGGTGGAGTTATAATTCTGTTACATCAATCATCTATATCTTCTGCATCAATGTACTTTTGTGTATTTGGCTTAATTTCCATAGCTCAGTACATCAAAGTGCAATGGTTTTCCAACTGTAAGAATCTTTGAGGACATTGTATTACTTGAGACTGCCATGTCTTTTCTTGATGCTTTAGCTAGGATCATTTGATTAATAAAAACAAAGATTTACTCATGACATCTGTGTCAGCAACTAGTTAATTGTTCACCAAACCATTTTTCCTTTCTTCCCAATACGCTATTAAACAACATGTCATAGCTGTCTATTCAGTTGGATATAGCCTGTGGATGGGTGATGGTCAATGAAATGTGGCTAGAAAGATGTATATACTACTTCCAGGCCTGTCACATGACATGCTCCCATCCACAATTCTTCCTTCACCTTGTACCCACTGCATGGAGAAGTCTAAAGATTAAGAGAGCTTACTAGATGGGCTGGGATTGTGGCTCAGTGGTAGAGCGCTCGCCTAGCATGTGCACGGCCCGGGTTTGATCCTCAGCACCACATACAAATAGATGCATTGTGTACAACTAAAGCAAATAAATAAATAAATAAATAAATATTAAAAAAGAGAGCCGGGCTCGGTGGGGCATGCCTGTAATCCTAGCACTTGGGAGGCTGAGGCAGGAGGATGGCGAGTTCAAAGCCAGCCTCAGCAATGGCAAGGCACTTAGCAACTCAGTGAGACCCTGTCTCTAATAAGATACAAAAAAAAAAAAAAAAAAAGGGGGGGGTTGGGGATGTGGCCCAGTGGTTGAATGCCCCTGAGTTCAATCCCTAGTACCAAAAAAAAAAAAAAAAAAAAAAAATTTATTAAGCAAAAACTGTGTGCCAGATACCAACAAGGTCTTCCTCCAGTAGGTCAGTAGATGGGAGAGGTTCATACTCTTGTCAGAAGTGTAGACCAGAAAATAACACAACTTAATAAAACAATTAACTAAGAAGGTAAGTAGGAACAAATAAACCAGGTATGAAAAAGTGGAGAAGGAACATGAGAAGAAAATATAGAATGGAAGGAGGAAGCAGGGCTTAAAGAGATCACCAGGGGCTTTCCACAGGACCTGCATAGTGATGAGGAGGAAATAGAAGCAAACACCTCTCTGGGATCTGACCCTTTCAACCTTCTTTTCATGCTTCTGCATCTTCTTTATTCTTCCCTCATAAATCTTACTTTCTAACCATTGAATTATTTGAATTACCATTTTATTACCTTCGCTCTCTTTTAGTCCAGCTAGATTAGTTACTGGTTTTGCATAGACTGTTTGAATTACAGTCCCCTGAACTGAATAGAAGTCAAAAGACTGACCAGGGAAGCATTTGCCATCCTTCTCCAGGCCAGGCTCCATAGAGAGGCCCCACGGTATAACCTCAGGTATCCCATCGGAGTCATGAGGCCACTGGCACACCAACCAAGCAACGGCAACTTCTGGATCTTTTTCTGTCTCATTTCAGCACAGAACATCATGCAATAGCTTGGATTTCTATGCAGCACTTTAGGTCAGATGTGAAAAAAAATAAATAAATAAATCTTGCCCTCATTTTTGTGATTCTCTGGAATTGGCTGCCACCGAACAAGGTTGAGCAATTTCTCCGAAGGGAACACCCATTATTCTGGGAAAATTTGGGCACATTCCTTCCTAGAAGAGAAGGGAAAGACTAAGTGGCGTCTGGCAGGATTTTCAGATCTAATGGTCTAAGAAAATGACACTTCGCAATGATGAGATGGTATGGCGGCAAAAATTCTGATTTGATATTGCCACTGTCCCCAAAGACTCACCACTCCCTTGCACATCCATCATTTAGCCCTGAGATACTAGAAAAGCCCTAGATACTTGAAAAGTCAGGTAAATTGCCTTGTCCAAGGCCTTCCAGAGACTATTGCAGGCCTAGAACTGGTACTTTCGTTAGAGGATAAACAGACTGAGACTAGAATCTTTGTTTTATCATTTTTGGGAAATGGAGCATTGGGCAGGCTCAGTGACCCTGCTATTTACCAATAAAACAGGAGAAGAGCAGCTGAACAAGAGCTCCTTCTTCATGCCTTTGACTTATCCTATTCATTGGATAAAAACAAATCCTCTGGTTTTGTTTTTTTTTAATTGTTTTGTAGTTGTAAATGGACAGAATGCCTTTATTCTATTTATTCATTTTTATGTGGTGCTGAGGGTTGAACCCAGTGCCTTCTACATGATAGGCAAGCGCTCTGCCACTGAACTACAGCCCCAGCCTCAAATTCTCTGTTTTTATCTTCACCTTTAATGGGGGAGAGGTCTTTCAGCATAATGACTGAAATCCTTCCTGACCTCCCAGTCTAAATATTTAATATTTCTCTATCATGTTTCCCTGGTTTATTTTCCTCATAGAATGCATCATTACCTGAAATTATCATTTTTTAAAAAAAATTCACTTGTTCGCTTGTCAACTATCTGCACCCCCTCCATACATACATACCCACTGAACCTTAAGTTCCATGAGCAGTCAAACCTTTTCTGCTTGCTCACCACTGCATATACAGTACCTTAGCACATAAGAGTCAATTAAATGAACAGGAAAGTGAACGAATCCAAGATGTACTATAAGAAGTGTCAATATTAGATTTTTGTTGGTCTTATGGAAGGCTTCCCAGGAATGGGCAGACACAGCACAATGAGAACTCATCAGTGTAGATGAAAGGAGCTTCGTGACATAAAGCCAGGACTGAGGAAGAGGACAGAAGTGCAGTAGAAATGAGGATGGAAGAAAGCCGAGGGAATGGGGATTTTGGGAAGTCTGCTGAGAATAAACTTGGCAGTGACTACAAGGCCACCAAGGGATACAGTAGAGAAACATCTACACTTTCCTGTTGTACTTCAAAGATATTCTTCATAGACATGTAAGCCTGGAGCCATCCTAACTGGGCTTCCTAAGCCATTAGGAATGTAAGAAGTTACAACTGTGATGTTTATCACTGCTTATCACAGTGATATTGTGAGGATTAAAAGTGATTAAAGTGTATAATACCAGTAACACCCTGATACATAATTATACTCCCTGGTGTGTAATACCCATAGCTCCTTGACTCCTCTCCCGGGCATCTTCAGCATCTCCTTTAATACTCATCGTTCCTGTCAAAATTTAGTTGAGCTCATAGCTCCTATCTGAAATAATCTCTGTTTCTGCAACTTTCTCTATTTACCATCCTACTTCTCTGTTCCCCTTCACAACCAAGATTCCAAAAATAACCCTCCTCCCTCGATGAGGGGCCTACCAATCATAGTGTGTTACAGAGACTATTCATGCCAAAGCCACCAATGACTTCCTGTTGTCAGAAACAAGGAGCACATTCAGCCCTTTCCCTCTTACCTCTTTGCAGCATTCAACTTTCTTGAACACTCACTTCTCAAAACCTCTTTCCCCTGGCTTTTCTGACACCACATTCATCAAGTTCCTCTCCTACTGGTCTGGCCACTACTTATTCTGCATTGCTAGCTTTCCTTCCTCTACCTGACTTTTCAATGTTGCAATTCTTCAAGAGTTAACCTCTGACCTTCTCTTTCTTCCTTTAAAAAATATTCTCATCCACCTCTATGTTTCAAATTCATCTATATTAAAACTCCCAAATTAATATTCTCCAAATTCATAGATGCAGTTCTGGCTCTGTCTATCTAAATGTCTACTTGACATGTCACTTGTATATCCCACAGATATCACAAGCTTTATATGTCCAAAACCAAACTATTGCTCTCTCCTAACCCCAGCCCAAACCATGTTCCTCTTCTTTTCATTCCCCTCTTCGTAAGTGTTATCTCCATTTTCCTGGAAAACAAGAAGTCTCTTCCTCAACTCTTGTGATCAACCCATTACTAAGCCCTGCTAATCTTTTCTTCAAATTATATTCTGAATCAGTCTCTTACCTTCAGGTCTACTTCCTTCATTATGATTTATGCCTCCATTATCTCTCATCTGAAATAGCAGATCTCCTCCCGGTTTTGCCCAACTCTATTTTGTTCTTACCATTCCTGTCATCCTAGAATGAAAATTTTAAACTGAAATTTGATCATAGCAATACCCAACAAACAAAATGAAATTTGTCCTTTCCATGGCCTACTCTGCATAATCTAGCCTCTGCCTGCTGTGAAGCTTAGATCCTTGCACCAGGCACATGGTCTTCTTCCACCTACCATATTTGCCAAGATCTGTTCTATCCCTGCACCTTTGCACAACCAGTTTCTTCTACATGGAATGTTTTCCTCTCCTCTTCATCTGCCAATTCCCAGTAACTCTGCAGGTCCCTATTGAAATATTTTCCTGATTCACTTATGTAAACCAGATCCTCTTCCATTTTTTTCCTATACTTAGTTCTTTTCATTCACACCATTTAACACAAATTATAATTACATAGCTGCACATGTGATATTTAATATCTGTCTCCCCAACTAGACAGTAAAGAATGTGAATGTTTGGCCCACTATTATATAGCCAGCACCTAGTGCAGTACTTGGCACATAATATGCACACAAGAAATGCTTGCTTAATAAATGACTATCATTACTTAGTAGTCATAATATCAAGATTTATAGTAGAATAGACATTTAATTCCTTTTCTGAAGCCCTTAGAGCTAGAGGTATTTGGAAATTCCAAAGGATTCTGAATTTGGGGGCAATATGGAAAAAATTCCACATATGAAACACTCCTGGTAAGGTCTGGAACCAAACACTATTTCCAGTTAAAATGACAAATAGCTTCACATCAGGCCAGGTCCATTATTGTTACCAAGGAAGCTATGAAAACAAAGTCCACAAAGCTTTTAGAGGAGTTGGGATCAAAGAGCAGCCCCTTCACCGACCATATGCGGATTGATTTTCATAGGCTACAGATTAGCCACTTTCCCATGTGAAAAAAACACTTGATATTTACTCAGTCTGGCCCAAAGAAAATTCAAACTACTCACAAGGAAATGGCTGATTCTTGATGAACTCCAGTCACATGACCTTTCTACCACGAATTCATTCTCACTGCAATAATCACCTCCTGGGAGCACTTGAAACTCTCCATTTTGCAACAGATTTGGGAAGAAAAAAATTAAGGAATCTTGTTTCAAGCCATGATCACTGCTGCCCAAGATGTATTTAAATCCTAAAAGGTCAGCCCCACCCATCCCCACCCCCACTGTACTTATTCATGACTCATAGGACTTCTCTGTTAATAACCTTCCTGAAACTTACAAGTGCATTTGTGCTTGCAGTATAAATGCTCTCGCTTTTAAAGTTAATGGAATGTTACAAGGTATTGACAGCTTTTTTGTAAAAATTAGTTTATTTTAAATCACTTTATCTATAAAAATTATCCCCTCTTAAATTAAGAAAAGGGATAACCACGAATATGAATTGAAATCATCTTAAACTTTTTTGCCCTTTTATCTTTTTCAATTGTAAATACATGTACCATATAACTTGCCATTTTAACCAGTCTTAAGGATATAGTTTTGTGGCCTTAAATTCACCTGTTGTGCAAACATCATCTCCCTCCATCTCCAGAACTTTTCCAACTTCCCCAGTGGAAACTTTGCCCATTAAGCAATAACTCCCCCTTTTCTATTTCCTCAGTACCTGGCAACTTCCATTCTCCTTTCTGTCTCTGTGAATTAACTCTTCTAGGTACTTCATGTAAAAGCAATTCCAACAACACATGTCCTTTTGTGACTGGCTTAGTTCACTTAACATAATGTCTTCCAGTTTCATCCATGTTGTAGCACATATCAGAATTTCTTCCCTTTTAAGGCTAGATAATATTATATTGTACAGAAATACCACATTTCCTTTATCCATTCATCTGTTTATGGATACTTGAGCTGGTCCCACCTTTTGGTTATTGTGAATTATGCTCTTAAACTCTTTTTAAAAACATTTCTTGTAATACATTGGACAGAAAAATTCCCTAACAAAATAAAACTGACATCCTTAGCTTTCAAAAGGAAATCCATTCAGTCAGGGAAGAAAGACTACATTGTTCAGTAATACCATAATTACCTTCTCACAAGTCAAATGTTATTAGCTGAAAAGCATGCTGTCCTTTTAACCATTCTTCTTCCAAATACCATGAAATTTTAGAATACAAGTAATTTATAAATTGTAGTTAAACATCCCCCTATACTAAATTTATGCTACTTAAAGATAAGCTTTTGCAGCCAGGCACGGAAGCACACAAATATAATCCTAGCAGCTCAGGAGGCTGAGGCAGGAGGATTGCGAGTTCAAAGCCAGCCTCAGCAACTTAGTGAGGTCCTGAACAATTTAATGAGACCCTGTCTCTAAATAAAATATATTTTTTTAAAAAGGGTTGGGGATGTGCTCAGTGTTTAAGCACCTCTGGTTTCAATCCCTGGTACCAAAAAAGAAAAAAGGGGAAAAAAGGAAAAGATAACCATTTGCCAAATTTCTCAAGTTTGTAACAAGAGAACAAATCCTTGTCTCATTAATTTTCCAGGGAATTAAATTCACATCAACTCTGTGGAGATATATTTATATATTTCAGAATCATTGTAGTCTAACTATCAGGTAGATTTTAGGGTGAATCAAGATCTATTGAAACCCCATATAAAGAGGCTTATTATTAAGTTTTATCTTAATATGCCTTGTTGTGATGAAGTTTTGAAACTTTATTACAAATGGTGTGATATGGAAGGCACCTCACAGTTCATCTTGGGCAATTCCTCATTTTATATTAAGCCAAGAAGCAGTATTTTCCCATTGCACTATGTAGCTAGCCCCTTTACATCATTTTTAGGAACAAGAGGGAGATTAATCATTTAGTAACATCCTGTATAATTTAATGATTTTCAAGGCAGCTGCCTGAGGAGTTATTTCATGTTTTCAGGCTACAGAGATTGGATGCCACAATTCCAAACCTGTCATCTCAGGAACTGCTATTAAAGTGGATGTGTTTATCAAAGGGTGGAGCTTGTTGATAGCTTGCCTGATTGAATGCTTCTTGGAAGTGAACTATTCACGTGGGAGAATCATGACATTGTTCAGTAATACAATTACCTTTTTGCAAACCTAGCGCTGTTTCATCTGATGAAAATTAGACTGCCCTCCTCAGTCTCACCTGCCCTGCCCCATCTCCTTCTTAAATGCTGACTGTCAATGTGATTTCATCATGGAGGCACAGAGGAGTAGCTTTTGGGTGTCATGCTGCAAAGAAATTGTAATAAGACACCCTGCTGTTGCTACTAAATTTGTGCCACTCAAAGGTGACAACCTTGTCATCTATTTTGAAATACTGTACTCATTCTCTCAAACAATGTCACATTTAAAAAGTAAGCCAAAGGGGAAGAGAGAATTCATTCACCTATTTATCTAATAAGAGTTAATCATTGTAACAAATGCTAAACAACAGGCGTTTGTTCATAGGTGGAGGGGACTCTCTTTGCAATTCCAAACTTACAAAATCAATAAAGAAATTATTTTTTATATTTCCAAGGGATTCCAATTTTTTAGTTGTAGGTGGACATAATACCTTTATTTTATTTTTATATGGTGCTGAGGATCAAACCCAGTGCCTCACACATGCTAGGCAAGTTGCTCTTCCTCTGAGCCACAACCCAAGCCCCCCTATTTCTTAAATATAGATGTTCACTGAACCTGTACTCTGCTTTTGGAATATCACAAGTACACGTTATAGACAGTTGTAAGTTATGCCCAGAATATTGAAAGTAAAGGAGTTGGGAAATGAACTTCTCAGGCTCCCAGCAACTGGGATACTGGGAAGAATATAAAAGAGGAAGGAAATAAATCTGATTGTTTATATATGCATATATATTACATATCCAAATAGTCGTGTATATAACATATTCACCCCATCCGCACACACCTGATAAGATGAGCTGAGGGTGTCCTTGTGCTGCTTATCAACTGTACAGTCTGAAGCCACACCATCTTCCCTAGAAATGGTCTCAATGCTGCTTTGTAAAAGGTCACCCCTGGCTTTCTTCATGAACCCTCTCCGCATAGTCAGTTATTCAGCAAAGCATAGTTCAAACAAACAAACAAACAAAGATAAAACTGAGCCAGTTAAGCCTGGAGATTCAATTTCCCATTTATTAGATGAAGAAGGCTCTTTTCCTAAGACTTTTTCTAGAGCAGCCAGCTGGCTCGCATTTTCTAAGGCAGTTCCAGTGTGTGCTCTTGTGTTTGCAGCTGAGTCGTCTGCTATTTGGCAACATTTCTTGATTATTCAACCTAAAGGGAAACAAAGAGACACCACAATCACCTCCCTGGTGAACATACATTCTAGTTTGTTTCCTGAGTGCTTATTAAGCAACAGAAACTTTACATACATGTGTATCATTTAAAAACATGCAATAGTATTATCCATATTTTATGGAAAAAAGGGGGGGGGATGAAATACCTTGGAAAAACGATCTCCAATCTAACTGTTGTTGACCTATTTATGCTGGTCCATCACTCCACCTGCATTTATATGTCACCACAGGACTTCAGCAGCATTCACAGCTACTAGATGATAGTTCATTGTCCTTCAGTCCATCACAGTAATTTTCATTTCTAAATGAAAGGTTGATCTATATTTTTTAAAAGTACTTTTCAGTATTTGTTAGCTAATTTTAAACATGAGTTTGACTACAAAAATTTTATGTAGCCAAAATAACAAATCCAAGCAAGAAAAAGAGAAATGCGGTAAGTTGATTTGGTGTCATGTAGACACAATTTTAAGAGCTGAATATCAAAATTACTCTTATTGAATTTTATTGTCTACCTAAACCCCCCACCATGCTTTAACGTGGAATAAAATGTGGTTTGGCTGAAGGTGGTAAGTGGCTGCAGATCTCACTGCCCTGGGAAGTGATTCTCAAAGGTCTTGGTTCCTGCCCTAGCTCCAGTTATTATAACTGTATTTAGTGTGACCCAAACTCCATTCTGACCACAGAGGGTAAATGTTTCATCTTTTGAGCTGAGAAAATAGCAACTCTGTTTTCATCGACTGACTTGATTCTTCCCACAGCTAGGATTTAAGTCAACCTAGGATGAGCCAGCAACAGCAACATCAGACCTTACCACCAATCTATCAATACTGTTTACTGAACAACTGTACTTATAGACCAAATTAACCCCATCAAAGGGGTCAATGAGTATGGTATATGTTTAAAGAAGAATTTGCCTTAAAATGATATTATTTGGAAGTCATCAAAGAATCAGTCTTAATCTCCTATTCTGAACTTTCTTAATGACTAAGCCCTAATGTAAATATCTCCACATAACTATAGGTAACTGTATGTATCTCTGATATTTAACAGCATACTATTTCTGTACCATAAGTGTTGTGGATCTGTCCATCATCATTATTCTATTCATCAAGAACAAGAACTGCTGGGTGTGGTGGCACATGCCTGTAATCCCAGTAGCTTGGGAAGCTGAGGCAGGAGGATCATGAGTTCAAAGCCAGCCTCAGCAAAAGCAAGGCGCTAAGCAACTCAGTGAGAACCTGTCTCTAAATAAAATATAAAACAGGGCTGGGGATGTGGCTCATTGGTCAAGTGTCCCTGAATTCAATCCCTGATACCAAAAAACAAACAACAACAGCAAAAAAAAAAAAAAAAAAAAAAAAGAACTATCTTGTCCTTTCTTGTCCTTTTTCTTCCCCTACAGAACTGGGTCCACACTCCCTAGGTATATTTACTCAGTGTATCTTATAAGCAAAATCTCAACAATGAAGATATATTTTTTAATTGCTCATTTTCTAACATCTGAGATACCCATTTTAATGCTCCATACATTGTTTCATATTCATTAATGCCACCACATTTCCTAATATGGCAACAAGAAGAAATATGTTAAGTAAGTTTAAGGATTTTTCAATTTAGAAATTTTACTTCAACATGTATTATAATTGTTAACCTCCTTTGTTCCAAATATGAACTTAAGCAAGTGACATTTACCTCCAGTTCTCAAGGAAATATATTTGCTTGAATGTTTAAGGTTGAAATGCCATTTACTAATAAGATTCGAATACCCATTGTTTAATTTTCCGTCAGGAGTCTTGCCCCTACAGTTGCTAATTATCTCTTCTGTGCATGTTCTCTTCCTTCTAGTAAACACTGGATTCCTCAAGGACGGGGTAAAATTTCATTCCTAGGGACTCACAAGACTGGCATATTAAATGTGTGTTGATGATTTGCTTTATCTTATAAACCATCCTGGTTTAAAACTCACCTCAAGGGCTGGGGTTGTGGCTCAGGGGTAGAGTGCTCACCTAGCATGTGCGCGGCCCAGGTTCGGTCCTCAGCACCACGTAAAAACACATTGTGTACAACTAAAAGCAAATAAATAAATATTCTTTAAAAAAACTCACCTCAATAGAATAATGGTGATTATAACCTACACCTTTTATTCCAAGAACAAGATGGTAAAATGTTCCTCTTCCTTCCCTGGAAAAAAAATTAACAGAAGAGGTAGCATAAAAATTTGAGGATAGCTGGGTGGCACATGATAGATAGGCTTGGGCTGACAGGCCACCTCCCCCATGGAAATTTCCATTAGAAGTAACCTGGTTTCAATTTCCCCAGGCAGGAGCCAATTGGCTTTCCCTGTTTACTGGGAAAAGAGCCAATGGCGTTAAAGGTCACTCAGGCACACACCCCCCCCAAATCCCTACTTAAGTCCCTGCCTGCCTGGAGCTCGAACACACAACAGCTCCTCCCTGTGGAGAGGAAGCAGCCCCTGCAGCGACTCTAGACTGTCTCCAGCCCCACGGCGCTGCTCCAGCCAACAGCTCCAGAGACCGTGGCCGGCACGACTAGGCACCGACCCTCTGTCCAGAGCTTGCATGCTTCCCTCTCCCTGACTCCTCTCTCCCCATATTTCTTCTGCCTCCGACCAGCCATAGAGGCTGGTGAATATATCTCTTGGCTGCACGGTTGTCTCCGGTGTGTGATTTTTGCCCTTCAGCACACCTTGGGATCTTAGCACCTTGGGAGGCTGAGGCAGAAGGATGGCAAGTTCAAATCCAGCCTCAGCAATTTAGTGAGGCTATCGGCAACTCAGCAAGACCCTGTCTCTAACTAAAATATTTTTTTAAAGGCTGGGGATGTGGCTCAGTGGTTAAGTACCTCTGGGTTCAATTCCTGGTATCAAAAAAAATTATTAAAATTTTTGAGGACAAATACTACAGCATATAAAACAGCATTCATGCAACATTACTAAATTCATCCACTTGTGTGAAACTAATAGTAAAAGTTCCCAAACTTAAGGTGACATTTTGCAAAACCAAGTTTATTTTTAAATCCCCAAAATGTTAATGGCACAATTGTGCGCATAAAGAATTCATTCTAGTGTACAGGGTAAATAAGGCAGGGGAGATCAATCAAGCATTTAGACCAAAATTTAGAGAGAAAGAGAGTCAGAATATAGTAGTTGTAGCTCACCTTTCAACCAGAAGGATATGTAAGAATCCTATTCTCTCAAAGCCCAACTAGATCTGTGATGAACAGAATAACAACCTCCCCCTGACTACCACCAAATAGGTCTCACACCCCATTCACTGGAACTTGTGCATGTATTATTTCATATGGAAAGAGAGTTTGAAGATGTGATTAAATCAAGGGTCTTGAGGTGGGAATTATCGTAGATCACCCAGGTGGGTCCAATATAATCACAACATCCTACAATTCAAAGAGGGAGACAAATGCATAAGAGTCTGAGAAAAGAGATATAACAGTAGAAACACAGAGAGAAAGACTTGACTGGCCATTGCTGGCTTTGAAGATGGAAGAAGACACCACTGAAGAAATAAGAGCAGCCTCCAGAAGGGGAAAGTGCAAGGAGCGGATTCCGCCCTACAGTTTAGTTCCTAAAAGGAACACAGCCCTGACTAACCCTGATCTTAGCCCAGTAAGATCTATTCCAGACTTCTGACCTCCAGGGCCGGAAGATAATAAATCTGTATTGTCTTAAGTCACTATATTTGTGGTAATTTGTTAATCAGCAATAAAAATCTAGTACAAGATCACTGAGCTTTTAAAACTAAGGTCCAAATACAAGACAGTCTCATCATGATCACCACAGTCAAGAATTACTCCCCCCTCCCCCATAGATCTAATGCACAATTCATGTCTGAAAAGGTCATGTGGAAGGAAGGAGGAAGAAAGGGAGGGGGAATCTAATTTGGCAGGTTCGCGCAAATACTCAGGTTTCTCAATATTCAAGGCTTATAAAGATTTTGTAGAAATGGGCCACTGATAAGAAAAATGTCATAAATTTTAAATTTAAATAAAAAGATTTCTAAACATTTGCCAGAAATGAATGAAGGGTACAGCCTTGCTCTTTAGATCTGAGCATTGCAAATAGTGAACCATGATCTCTTTAGAGGAATGTTTCAAGTTTTATTCATTTTTGCACACCCTTGACCCAGGACAGAAACCAACATATAAAGTAGGCATTAAATAAAAATTTTCTTGCATAAATAAATGTAGGCTCTAGAGAAGGTTCTAGAGAAGGAGATGTTACCACAAAACAAAAGTTCATTTATTCATTCATTCATTCATTCATCCAACAAATATTTATCAAGTGCTGCTTTTTTGTCATGTGATACACTATTAAAAAATATAAGCCAGGCGCGGTGGCGCACGCCTGTAATCCCAGCACTTTGGGAGGCTGAGGCAGGAGGATCGCCAGTTCAAAGCCAG
This sequence comes from Tamias sibiricus, assembly GCA_025594165.1. Lineage (NCBI taxonomy): Eukaryota > Metazoa > Chordata > Mammalia > Rodentia > Sciuridae > Tamias > Tamias sibiricus. The sequence goes on from CM046663.1 coordinate 25,019,931, forward strand.
CCTCAGCAATGGCGAGGCACTTAGCAACTCAGGGAGACCCTGTCTCTAATAAAAACACAAAAAAGGGCTGGGGATGTGGCCCAGTGGTCGAGTGCCCTTGAGTTCAATCCCCAGTACCACAAAAAAAAAAAATATATATATATATATATATATGTATATATATATATATATATATATATAGTGCATGTTATTAAGTTCCAAAAATTTATTCAGCTCTTAATTGCTATCCAATCTTTATGCATCTTTGAACATCCCTATTCTAGACAGATATGGCTTTAATTTCATAAATCACCATTTCATTGTGTAAGGTAAGGTTTTTACATTCTCTAGAATGTGAATTATTTCAGGCTAGGATTTTCTTCTTTCTCACCTTTGCCAATGGAGCTAAATTATTTTGAATAGGATTTTTTTTTTTTAGACTCTATTAAAAGAAGAAGAAGAAAGAAAAGTGGGCTTGGTGGCACATGCCTGTAATCCCAGCTACTTGGGAAAGCTCAAACAGGAGCATTGCATGTTCAAAGCCAACTTCAACAACTTAGCAAGAACCTGTCACAAACTTTAAAAAAAAAAAAAAAAAAAAAAAAAGTTGTTGAGGAGGTAGTTAGTTCAGTGGTAGAGTAATCCTGGGTATAATCCCCAGTACCAGGAAATTAAAATACAAAGAAAGAAAAAAAAAAAGCTTCCCTGTCTAGAAGCAGTTAATTCCCTAAGGAAATCCCCCACATTTAGTTCCAGAGTTTCCCTCAATCCCAAGAGAATTAATCTAGTTGAAAAAGTCCCAGGAATACTGAGAAGTGGGTGCCCCGAATGCAAAGAGAAAACTGAAATACTTCAAACCGATGAAAGAAGTGTGACTGAGCTTTATTGAACATCATGGATGGAATAGCTGAGCTGCAGGGCTTATTCCTATAAGCCCCCAATAAAGCAGGGACCTAGTCATATGCACAAGGAACCCCCAGCAGAGTGAGCGGCTGCCAAGGATACATGTTCAGTGGGTGAACCCTGATGACCCAGGCGTAGGCCAAGAGTCCCAGAGATTAACTTGTTCCCTGCTTTAGTAAATACCGTACTCAGCACGAGCCCTAGAGACACGAAGGCTCTAATTCACTCCTGGTCTTAGCAGTTGTGAGGAGACAAGCACAAACTGGGATTTGGTTGATAGTTTACTCATTCTTTCTTTGCCCTGGAAGCACTGGTTGGCCAATACTCAAGAGCTGGCAATTGCAGATCTTCACTGCCTGGGGAGAATTGAAGTTGCTTGTAGTATCTAGTGATTTTGGCTAGATACATGTCAGAGGAATTTTTTTAATTAGAAAAAGACTGGAATTTCAGCCTGAGGAAATATTATGAAGTGGACGCAATGTTTTTGATGGTCCTCATGCCTCTTCTTGACTGGCTCTCCTGTCCTCCCTTGCCCAGCCCAGAGGCTGTCTGTATCGTACTCCTGTGTCACATCTTGCTTTCAAGGGCATCCCCTCCTCAGAGAGGGCTCCATTAACTCCCAGCTGACTAGGAAATGCTCTGACCAACAACTGTGCAGCCTAGAGTGCTCCTCCTAAGGAACCAGACCCTTCACCCTGCAGTGCACGGGGATCTTTTCCTGAGCCTGGAGAAACACGACTTAGTACACTGAATTCTCACCAAAGAGGCTTTTCAACCAGCAGGAGTTATTTGAAATTTGATAATGGGAATCTCCCTGGAAGTCCTGTTCATATAAATATAAAACTCCAGGAATCAGGTGGCATCAGAGCAAGCAGATATTAGAGGAGTACTAGAAGATTCTCTATTGACTTGCAAATGAACAAGGTGTTAGAAGAAGAGAGAAACTGTATTATGCCACATGCTGCTGTAGTGGGGTTTTGTTGATTTCTTTTTTCTGCACATCAGGTTCAATTTTGGAAAACTCCACAGTACATAGAAGGTGCATCATGTTTCTGTAAAGTTAATATTTTCTTGCTAACAAAGATGTTCTTCTTTTGCCCTTGGAATGCAGTCTAATAGCTCTGCCAAGGGTATATTTTTAGTCTTCTTTAGAGACTTCAGCACATCTCTATTCCAGAACTACCAGTTTTTATACAAATTACATATATTTTTTAGAGGGAAAAAAATACGGTTTTCAAAAAGATCCAAACCATGTAAATTCTACTACTACTACACATGAGATTATGCCAATCAAAACTTACAAGTTAATAGAAAATTCAATTTAGGAAATAATTTCTATAATATGAACAGTATTATCTTCCTTGTAACTATTAGCATGGGAACAGCGTATGTGACCCAAGGTTGATTCTCCAAACCCTGGGAAGAGGTTCATTAGAGGGACAGGGTTATTTAGGTGGATGGTTTGTCAATATGTCTAAAGTGGTACATGCAGCAATCGGTTTTATGACTACCAGTCCTGGAGAGGCTATTTTAAAACCACAACTGGGGAAAGATAAAAACATGGACTGCAATCACTGTGGCTGTTGCTTGTCATTTTAGATCTATTCTTTCGTTGGTTGCCACTAGCAACAAGAAAATTAAGCTAAAGGAATTTTAATCAAATAAATACTGCTTTGTACCTACTGGTCATATATTCTGGTGCATTGAAAAGTAAGCAAGTTCAGTAGAAATCAATAATCCAAAATATGAATTCTATGGATGAAACTTTAAAAAAAATCTCAAAACAACAGTCATCAATCATAAAGATACGGTTGTTAGGGCTATGAAAAATAACCTCCATTGAGCTCATGAGCTTCTTTCTACTCTGAAGCATGTGGAACAGTGAGATTCACTTCTCTAGATCCCATAAACAGAGGCAGAGATGAAATTAAACATCCAGCATCTGAACCAGAAATTGATCTAAGCTCAACAACATTGATGGTATTCCTGGAGGCTTTGATTGTTTGAACACAGTGAAAATAAAAGGAGACTTGTAAAAAAAAAAAAAAAAAAAAAAAAAAAAAAAAAACCTTAATAACACAATAATGATGTAACTGAAACATTTACTGTGTCAGCATGTTAAATGTTTGAATATATTTTTGAATCCTCATGTATCTATAGATATGATTGAAGATTAATGTCCCCCCCCCCCCCGCTTGGGGAAAAAGAAACTCAAATGGGTTAAGAAATTAGCCCAAAATCAGACTCCAATGCATGACAACAAGTGTGAAGCATGGTTTGTGCAACTTTGAGGAACCAGACCCTTCCTCTTTTCGTTCTGTCATACTAGTCCTCTGAATATGCAAAACACCCAGTATTTGTAGAATCTTGCATTCTAAGGTCAAAGAGGGCCTCCTATGTGCTAGGCACTTTACATAACATAATTTCTCCAAAAGCACACTGTAACCTTGTGAAGTATGTACTTAAAATATATTGACATTTTGTGGCATCTCTCACACTATGTTGGAATTGAGCCCAGGTTCCCCTCCCCCCCCCCCCCCCCGTTAGCTGGGGGGGGGGGGTTTGAAGCCAAGGTTCTTCCTCATTTATGCAAATGAGTTGAGCCCGAGTTCCTTCCCATTAATTTGGGGAGTCGAACTTGGTTCCTCTTTGCTTGAGAAATGCTACTCTTGTGCCACGCTGTAAGAGTTAACTTTGTATATGTTCCTGCCACTCCTTATTCTTAATGTTTCACCTTTTGTTCTCACATGTGGCCACCAAATGTCATTATCTTAATAGAATGAAACTGATTTGGAAACTTAAAGCCTTGTGGAATCCGTGGCTGGAATTTTATTAATATTCCTTTTTATTATTATTATTTATTATTATTATTACTAATATTAATTACTATAGAGAAGCAGCTTAATCAATGCCAATTATTTTAACCTCTTTTGCTATAATCATTATGCACGAAAAAGAGGCTATTAGAGCCTCTTTGTAATTGAAAGGGACTTCTTTTGTTTTCAGGATAACTTAGAATAGTTACTTAGAAGTTAATCAAGACAAAGTCCTTCAGGACTAGCATCTGGCTATGCCTCCCTTTTTTTCCCTGCCCCTAGACTGTAAACAGGACCATGATAGAAAGCGCTTTGTATTCCAGGCAGTTGTGCAGGTGTGCGGGGGAATGGCTAAAAGGAATTCTTAAGAAAGACAAATTTGAACCCAGACTACTGCAGATAAACAGTAACGAAATCGCAGAAGATTCAAAACAGTATGTTTGTACAAAACCTTGAGAAGTTGGGAAAACGATAAGAATGTTGCTGCTTCCCTGGGTCTTGTGACTGTATGTAAAAAAAAATAGAATGTGTGCTGCCTGGAAGTGTGTTTTATATACTTGCAAGAGAGAAAAATAAAGCAGAGGGATTTTTGCAACCTGACTCGTGTACATCCCTTTCATCCTGTCCGCTGACTCTCCCCACCAGCATCGTTCGGGACTCACCCTTTCCCTGTTGCTGAATCCGGCCTTCAGCAACATTTAAACCCATTAAGGGACTTTAATCAAAATTACAGAAATACTAGGTGGCATGGTTGGTATTTAAATCCAAATCGGTCTGACTCAAACACATGTTCATTCTGCTCTTTCACAGAGCCTTTAGGTGATGCTGGTACTGGCAGACGGAACAAAGATCATCTTAGGTGAAGCTTTCTTTATTTCTTTTTTTTTTTAATATTTATTTATTTGCTTTAGTTGTACACAATCCATTTTTACGTGGTGCTGAGGATTGAACCCAGGCCGCGCACGTGCCAGGCGAGCGCTCTACCACTGAGCCACAACCCCAGCCCCTAGGTGAAGCTTTCTTATTGAATGTGGTTAGGTTTCAGAGGACAACATTTAACATGCAGCATGGTCAAATCTGTATACCTCACAAATTACTATGTATCAAAGTTTTCTAGTATTTCTGGTTTTCACTAGAGACCAAGATTCTCCACTGAAATAAATGTTTTGTCTTCTACTTGTGTGAAAAAAAAGATAATGCACAATGAGCAAAAGAATGTCATGATGGGCCGTGCGCGGTGGCACACACCTGTAATCCCAGCAGCTGGGGGGGGGGGGGGTGCTGAAGCAGGAGGAGGATCACAAGTTCAAAGTCAGCCTCAGCAACTTAGCAAGGCCCAAAGTAACTCAGTGAGACTCTGTCTCTAAATAAAATATGAAAAAAGGGCTGAGGCTACAGCTCAGTTGTTGAGCGCCCCTGGATTCAATCCCCAGTACCAAAATGAAAAGGCAAAGTCATGATCAAATGGTATAAATATAAAATAAAATTTTATTACTTATCTGTACCTTATCTAAACTTTTATTTAGTCTTACAAATGCCAATTAAGAAAAAGAAATAAACAAAAAATTCAAATGAGAACTAACAACAAAAGTTCACTGATCAAATTGTCATTTCCTATATACTAAATTATAACTTTCCTCTTTCTTCTAGCTTTATTGAGGTATTGACAAATAGAAATAATTTATTTAAAGTATATATTCTGAGGTTTGGATATAAGTATACATTTTTAACTATACACACTCAAGCTACTTAACATTATCTATTACCTCTTATCTATTACCTTTTTGCATGTGATGAGAATATTAAAGATCTCCTCTCTTATCAAATTTCAAGTATACATACAGTATTAGTAACTATAGTTGCTCTACTATAATTAGATCTCCAAAGCTTATTCATTCTATGTACCTTTGACCAACATTCTACAATGTGCATGCCACTTGCAAATTCTAGCCCCATGCTAAACTAAAACAAGAACAGTAGAATACTCCTGAATACCCTGTACAAAGGGCAAATCCAGAACTAAAGATTCCACATCTTGAATGGAATCTACTTGGGTTTACATTTTGCAGAGGACCAGCAGAGGTAATGGCTGTGAGAAATTAGGCAGAGGCTCTTCTTAACAGTGCTCTAAGGGCAAAAAGAGAAATCAGAAGCATAGGAAAATGGGGTGGGGGGGGTTTGCTGGGCAGTGACATTGTCCAAATGTTATTGTTATATTGTGTGCATGTACTAATATGTAAAAGCAAATCCCACCATTATGTACAAGTATAGTGCACCAATAAAAATATGTGAAGAAAAAAAAAAGGAAGCATAGGAAAGTGGTGAGCCACTTCCCTGCATTGAGCAAGTCAGTTCATGTTAATATTTTAAATTTCAAAACGCTATCAAAAAATAATAAATACAAGCCTCACAACACCATTTGTACACAGCCAGAAAGATGATGTCAGCAAGTGCCTCACATAACCAGGTGCTTGCTAAAAAGACATGATGCTATTGTGTGGCATTCTTTCCCCTCAGAACCAAGATCCTCACAGCTGACATCCCTAATCCACTCAGCTTCTTTCCTGACCCTTGGCTTTGTTATATTTCTCTGTTACTGTTCTTCAATTTTGTTGACTTCTGCTCTTAGCTTCATTTCCTTCCTTCTAGTTATTTTCACTTTGCATGTAATTTCCTGGATTCTTAAGATGGAACCTTAGATCACTGATTATAGATCTTCTTCCTTCTTTCCTAACATATATGTTTAAAGATTTAAATTTCCCTATTAAATGCTGCTTTTGCTGCATTCCATGAACGTTGATGGCTATTTTGTTATCATTCAATTTGAAATATTTTTCTACTTTTCCCACTACTTCTTTGATTCATGGGTTATTTAGAAATCTGTTTCATTTCCAAAACAGGTTTCCCTAGATGTGTCACTGTATTGATACCTAATTTAATTCTTTGTGGTTAGGAAAAGAGAAAAAAAAACAACTCTGAGTTTAATCTTTCCAAATTTACTGAGTTATGTTTTATAGCCTAGCATAAAAACTACCAAGCACATTTTAAAAGGACATACATTTTACTGTTGGGTGTAGCTTTCTATGAATACCAGTCTGGTCATGATAGCTGAGAGTGTTGCTCACACCCTGTGTCCTTACTGATTCTCTTGTCTGTTTTTTCTGTTGATTAGTAACACAGTGATATTTAAATCTCCAAATATAATAGTGGAACTATTTATTTTACCTTTAATCCTCTCAATTTTGCTTCATGTATTTGGATGCTCTCTTGTTGGGCATATGAACTCTTATTATTATTATGACTTCCTGTTGAATGAATGCTTTTATCATGATAAAATACCCCTATTTATCTCTAATAAGGCTCTTTGTCTTGAAGCCTGTTTTATCAAACATTAATATCATTTCTCTAGCATTCCTTTTATGCTTACTGTTTGCATCATATAACTTTCTGTGCCTTTATTTTTATAGGTAACTCTTGTGGACAATACATATTGGGGCTTGCTTTTTAAAATCCATTTGGACTTCCTGTGTTCCCCACATTGTCTGGCAGAACTTTCTGGGATGAAATGATCTCCATCTTCATTATCCAATATGAGAGCCGCCATTCACACATGACCATTGAGTACCTGAACTATGTCTAGTACAAGCAAAGAACTGCGTTTTAAATCAGATTTAAATTAAATTAATTTAAATTCAAATAGCCACATATGGCAACAGCAGCCATATTAGGCTGCATGAGTTTAGTTCATTAACACTTAATGTAATTGTTAATATGTTTGGACATGGGTAGAGTATAACAAAAAACATGTATTTGGTCTTTGTTCCTGATTCCTGACAGAGTTCAGAGTTCAGGGGGGCTTTTCTAAATGGTAATGTTTTCTCTGTGTGCTAAGATGACTTCAGGGGAGGAGGAGAATCCAAATAGCTTCAGGAGGGGGATTGGTCACCAGAAAAATCAACTACTTTATTAGAGGGTTTGGAAGTTTCAGCTTTACCCAGCATCCCTCCATCTCCAATGAACAGAGAGAGGCCGGAGAGCGAGTTCAGTGATCAATGGCCAACAACATGATCAGTCATGACTACATAATGAAACTATGATGAAAATTCCTGAACAACAGCATTCAAGAGAGCTTCAGGTTGGTGAACACATGGATGTGCTGTAACCGTGGCTTTTACACCCCCACAGCCCACCCACTTGACCTCGTCGGTTGCATCCTTCCCATTTGGACAGTGCCGAGTTGTATCCTTTGCAATAAACCAACCGTTGTATGTAAAGTGCTTTCTGGAGTTCTGCAAGTCATTCCAGCAAATTATTGAACCTGAGGGCAGGGGGATCATGGGAACCCCTGAATTTGGAATTGGCTAAGAAATGTGGGTAGCATGGGGACCCCACTTGCAACTGGTGAACAAAATGGGGGCAGTCTTGCGGGACTAAGCCCTTTAACTGATGGGTTCTGGCCCTAATGCCACATAGATGATGTAGGAAAGAACTGCTGTGCCTCGTTGGTATGGGAGAATGGAGAATTGGAAGGTGTTGGAAATGACCACATAACAGGTCTATTCTTTTGATTATTTTCTGTTTTGTGCCCCACTAGAGTGATTTCTATTCATCTATCTCCACGTTGTCCGATATTTTTCTTTGTTAAGTGAGATCTAACTTCACTGCATACGCCATTTCTATTTTCCATCATTTGGAAGCTTATTAGTCACCTTTCAAGAACCAATTCAGCGAGTTTCCACTCTACAAAGAATTTCCTGAATTCCCACGAATAGACTTACAATTTCCTTTTGTTCCCTGTGAGAAACACACTCACCTGTCCAAATCCAAAGAGGAGACTAAGAGACACAAGATATAGTAAAAAGCTAAGCTTTACTGACAGTCTTACACAATTGGGTGTCTGTGGAGAGATCAGGCACACCCCAAAGTGAGTACAATCAGCATTTCATCCCTACAGCACAAGATCCCTCCTCCTGTTTCTCACTGGCTGATACTATGGGGTGTACAGTCTTTCTTAACATCACCTAGGTTTTACTGTCTCCTATGGGGTTATTTAAAGAAGTACACCTTTAGCTGTCCCCACCTCCCTTTGTTCTCTTGTGGTGGGAAAGTCCCCTTGGATTGAGTACCTTTTGGAAGGTACACAGTTTATCTCTGTTGGTGGGGTCTGTGTGTGCTGGGGGTGGGGTACTTCTCACCCCCTGTTTGTCAAGGGGCTGTGAATTTTTATACTCTGGTGTTAACTTTTCAAACTTTTCATTCTGCTTTCCCTTCCAGCTGCCTTTCTTACATCCCCAGGTAATTTTACTTTCAAAGTTAAATACTACATTTTGAAAATGGACCACTGGACTTTCTATTTCTCACATTGCTCCTACTATACTTATGTATTTATTTCTCTTGGTACCTCTAACCTCTTTTATTATGTTCTAGCCCTGCTTGTTCCTCCTAATTGCTAATGAGTTATTTTTTTTTAATATTTATTTATTTGCTTTAGTTGTACACAATGCAATGCATTTATGTTTACATGGTGCTGAGGCTCGAACCCGGGCCGCGCACATGCTAGGCAGCGCTCTACCGCTGAGCCACAACCCCAGCCCTAATGAGTTATTTTTTAATATTTGTTTAGTTATTTGTTTTAGTTGTACACAATGCATTTATTTTTAAGTGGTGCTGAGGATCGAACCCGGGCCGTGCACGTACTAGACCAGTGCTCTACCGCTGAGCCACAACCCCAGCCTATGAGTTATTTATCTTTTTAAAAAAATATTTATTTATTTGTTTTAGTTGTATACAATGCCTTTATTTTTACATGGTGCTGAGGATCAAACCCGGGCCATGCACGGGCTAGGCGAGCACTGTACCGCAGAGCCACAACCCTAGCCCGACTTATTTATCTTTAATCTGTCCTCCCAATGCTGTGATCTGTTCTCCTAATAGTGTGATTGATTCTTTTCTTTGGGATTTTTTTTTTTTTTTTTTTTTTTTCAATCTCATGACAAGATCCATTAGAAGTAAAATCAGTTCCTGGAGTAACTGGACAGATGTTAATAATTGTATTCTCCAAATTCATCTAACTGAAAAGTTATGAAAGAAACCCCTGCAGGAAAACCCCTAACAACAGCACATCCTTTGTCAAGCCAGTGCCTTGTTGCTATTAGATGGAATTGAAATCCACATCAACGGAAATAATTTCATCAGTTAAAGGGCTTGTGAATTTCAGCACAGAAGAATTGCTGGTTCTCCCTGAGAGGTTGCAAAACTGGCAGCAAAGTATTTGGCATTCACTAGAATGACAAAACAACCTGTTGACAATGAATCAAAATGCTGTCACATATACCTATTGATATGCTGTCATAAAAACCTGTTGATACTCACTTCACTTATTCCTAGGACAAGTTTCCTAGCCCATCTGAGCACACAGCGGATATAATAGGACAAAGGCTCTGAAGTAAAACAGACCTGGGTTTGAATCCCAGGTCTTCTGTTTACAAGTTGTGTGGCTTTGAAGATAGTCCTTAATCTCTTTGCTGCTACTTTATCCATAAAACATGAATGATATTTAATTTGTGCCATTGGTATAAGTACTTAAAATCATATACTAAAAGAACTTGGCAAATAAAGTTTGCATTGAATAAGCAAAACCAATTAAGTAAGTATTATCCTTAGTATTTTTATTTATAGCATACATCTAGTCAAGTTGATTGGAGACAATTTAGCATAGATTAAGGCTGATTCGGGAGCTATCCTTGACAATATGGCCCGAATTCAAAAGTTTCCAAAGTTTTATTTATTCTGGCTAATCCTGGGACTTATATAAATCAACATATATAAAGGGGAATTTCAGACCAATAAAAATTTCCCAGGACCATATTGCCACAATAGAAAAAAGGTAGAATTTACTAAGCACTGAGCATGAACTGGGTGCTCTGTGCTAAGTACTCTCCATGCATTGTCTCATGTGATCCTTACAACAGCCTTTTAAAGGCAGGGCTATTGCAGATGAAGTACACAAAGCCTCTGAGAGATTAAACAACATACCTAAACCCATACAGCAAAGTTAGGACACACAAGCACATCTTTGGAGCCCAGTCTTTTATTACACCTCAGTATGGTTTTCCAGATATCCAAATCCTCTGTTGTTCTCTGGTCCTCCCACTACCTCATTAGAGGCTAATCCAGAGTTTGCACCTGCTAAAGCCAAGCTAATGTGGACCAGGAAAAAAAATACCTTGACATCTGGAAGCCATGCCATTTTAAAGGTACTGCAAATTAAGGTTTCTTTTATTTCTTTTCTTTTTTTTTTTTTTTTTTTTTTTTTTTTGGTACCGGGGATTGAACTCAGCGGTACTCCACCACTGGGTCACATCCCCAGCCCTTTTTTGTATTTTATTAGAGACAGGGTCTCACTGAGTTGCTAAGTGCCTCGCCATTGCTGAGGCTGGCTTTGAACTCGTGATCCTCCTGCCTCAGCCTCCCAAAGTGCTGGGATTACAGGCATGCGCCACCGTGCCCGGCTTCTTTTATTTCTTTCCTTTTCTAAGTAGGGGAGAGGGAATGAGGACCTCACGTGTGCTGGGGTAGAGCTTGTGGACACTAATGATCCTCCCACCTCAGCCTCCCAGGTACCTGGGACTAAAGGATGCAGTACTGTGCCTGGCTAAAGTTTCTAATAAACAGGGAACACTCAGTGTTGGTGGACATTCACAATCCACACACTAGGTTTAACTTTCATTCCAAACACTTGCTGGGGTCCTCACTAACACTCAGCATAGTTCTTCTGACCAGTGTTCCCTGACCCTTTTTACCATTGAAGAGACAGGGCCAGCTTCTATCCACAGACCTCATCTCCATAAAGAGCAAATCATCCTCAGAGCTAGTAAGGGAACATGTTCTCTATTTCTTCATCAGAATTCTTTCCACTTATTTGCTTGGGCTTAATAAGTGAGAAACATCAGGATTAAAGTGAAGAACAGTAGGTATTGATATCATCATAGAGATTACATTTTCTTTTCTTTTTTTTTTTTTTTCTTTTTTGGTACCAAGGATTAAACCCAAGGATACTTAACCACTGAGCCCTGTTCCCAGTCCTTTTTTTATTTTTTATTTAGAGACAGGGTCTTGCTAAGTCGCCAAGCTGCTTAAAGCCTCACTAAATTGTTAAGGCTAGCTTCAAGCTTGCAATCCTCCTGCCTCAGCCTCCTGAGTGGCTAAGATTACAGGTGTACACACCTCACCACAGACCACATTTTTAAATGTTTTGGGAATAAAGAGTCCGCATTTGAATCTGAGGACGTGTGAACTGAATCAAAACATTGGTCTGTGGTCCTTATTAAAAATAAATACAGGGGCTGGGGTTGTGGCTCAGCAGTAGAGTGCTCGCCTAGCACGTGCGCCGCCCGGGTTCGATCCTCAGCACCACGTAAAAATGAAGGCATTGTGTACAACTAAAGCAAATAAATAAATATTTAAAATAAATAAATAAATAAATACAAATATCACTTCTAAGAGACACGCGTTGATAGACAGAACTATCAAAACAAAAATGTTTAACTGGGATTTTATTGGTCAAGAAAGATACATAGGTTTAATTCCTAAATTTTTGGAACATGTGAGATGGAGTTTTAAGATTTAAGCTTTAATAAACCTTTCCTCAGAAATTAGTACTTTTCCTGGAAAATGATCATTTGCAATTAGTCAAGCATATTGGAGAGTCAGTAATTCTAACATAATTGCTACATCTCGTTATAAACGAAATTTCCCTTAAAATCCCAAATAGCACAAAAGCAATATTTTTGTGCATATATATCTATGTGTACCTGTGTGTTTATGTATGTGTGTATATGCATGCATGTGCATGTGTACATGTGTATGCATGTGTATGTGTGCGCATGAATAAGTATCAATTTGTGTGTGCATATGCATGTGTGTATAGATGAATGCATGTGTTTATGTGTGTGTGTACATGTGTGTGGTCCCGTATGAGTATTTGTTTGTGTGTGTGTTTATATGTATATGTGCTTGTGTGTTAGTCAAATCTGTGTTGCTGTGACCAAAATACCCAACAAGAACAACTTAGAGGAAGAAAAGTTTATTTTGGCTCACATTTCAGAAGTTTGGCCCATGATCGGCCAAGCACATTGCTCTGGGCCCAAGATGAGGCAGAACGTCATGGCAGAAGGGCTTTGTGGAAGAGTGATGCTCTGTTCATGGCAATCAGGAAGCAAGTTTCAGGAGGAAGATGAATCAATGCAGGGCCCACCTCCAGTGACGTACCTTCTCCAATCATGCCCCATATGTTTCCCATTACCACCCAGTTAGTCCATTCAAATGGGCATGGACTGATTAGGATATAGTTTTCACGATGTAATCACTTCGCCTTCAAACATTCATGCAGCACAGGAACTTTTGGAGACACTTTATGTCTAAACCATAACATTCTGTCCCTGGCCCTCAAAAGCTCATGTCCATCTCACAGTGCAAAATACATTTAGTCCATCTGTAAGAGGCCCTTAGTCTTAACATTTTCAGCATTGCCCAAATGTTCAGATTGAAACCTTCACTAGAGACTCTTGCCTGTGAGTCCCTACACAGATGAAGAGCAATATATTTCATACACACCTACAGTGGCACATAGTGAACAGTTCCATTCCGAAAGGGAAGAACAGGGATATAGAAAGAAGAAATGGGTGGTGGGACTGCAAATTGGTACAACAAATCTGGAAAGCAGTATGGAGATTCCTTAAAAAATTTGAAATGGAACCACCATTTGACCCAGCTATCCCAATTGACCTAATCTATATCCAAAGGATTTAAAAACAGCCTACCACAGTGACACAGCCACATCATTGTTCATAGCAGCACAATCCACAGTAGTCAAATTGTGGAACCAACCTAGATGCCCTTCAATAGATGAAAGGATAAAGAAGCCGTGGGACATATACAAATTGGAGTATTACTCAGCAATAAAAGAGAATAAAATTATGGCATTTGCAGGTAAGTGAATGGAGTTAGAGAATATCATGCTAAGCGAAATAAAACAATCCCCCAAAACCAATGGCTGAATGTTTTCTCTGATAAGTGGATGCTAATCCATAATGGGGGACGGGGAGGGTGTGGAGAGGGACAAGGGTTGAGTGGAGGAACTTTGGATGGGGCATATGGGAGGAGGAGAGGGAGCATGGGGATGGGAAAGATGGTGGAATGAAACAGTCATCATTACCCTAGGTACATGTATGATTGCATGAATGGTGTGACACTACTTTGGGTACAACCAGAGAGGTGAAAAATTTTGCTCCATTTGTATAAAATGAATCAAAGAGCATCCTGCTGTCATGCATAACTGATTAGAACAAACAAAGAAACAAACAAATTAATTTTAAAAAGAAAGAAGAAATGGGGCCAAAACAAGACCAAAACCCAGTTGTGAAAATAGGTTCTATAACTTTGTGTGCAGCATCTAGGACACATGGTGGTGAGATGTTCTCCCCAGGAGCTTGGGCAGTCTTACCCATTTGGCCTTGCCAGTTCTAGCGCACATAGGCTCTCTTTTAGCCTTGCTCTCTTCACAGGCTGCTAGCAGCTTTTTACAGAGACAGTCCATATTATTGACATCTCCAAATTTCTGGAGGTTCCATTCCAGCTTTGGCTTTACCTTCACAACTTCACACATCACCTTCTCGGGTGCAGCCAGAATAGATTCTGACCCTGTTGGGCTTTGTCTGAATTCCCAGGCCTTCCATTTCAGTGGAAACCTCCAGGACACCCTAACTCCAGCCTCCTGAATTACTGCAGAACCAGCACCATATGGATGAGGCCAAGATCTTCCTCCAGCTTGTGCAGTAGCTGAGACCCCTGCAATTACAGCTGCAAGTGGCCTCTGGATGCCTAGGCAGCTTGGCATTGTGAAACAACTTCCTAGACAGCCCCTGGGCAAACAGGGTGCCACAATCTCTTCTCAAAGGAAATTTTCTTCCTATATCTTTGAACCCAAAATGGGTGTGGTCTTGCAAATTTCTGAAATGCCCTCAAGCCATGCATCATATTGTCTCTGCTCAAAGTATCCAGCCTGTCTTTAGTGACTCTAATCTCTTTAATAATCACACCTCCATTGGCCCATGTTTTACCTGCACTTTTCTGGCCAAACTGCAAGTTTTTAAAATTCTTCAGCTCTGCTTTCTGTTCCCAATTCTCACATTGTACCTGGATAACAGCTGCCAGCAAATCCATGCCACTGAATGAATGTGGTGCTGCCTTGAAATTTCCTCTGCCAGATTAATTAGTCTATCACTTTTAAATTCAGCCTCACCTAAAGTCTCAGCACATTAGCAAAATGTATACAAGTTCTTTGTCAGAAGATAACATGAGTAGCCTCTAGTTCAATTCCCAATAGAATCCTCATTCACCTCTGAAACCTCTTGAGCATGGCCTTCATTGACAGTATTCTGATCTTCTGAGCTTTCACCAAAATCACCCATTATTCTCTGCTTACAACATTTTCAGCCTTCTCCAGGCTGCATCTCCAAACTTTTCTGAATTCCTCCCACAAATCATTTCCACAGGCTCCGGAACTACATGATAAGGCTGTAATCCCAGCACTTGGGAGGCTGAGGCAGGAGGATTGTGAGTTCAAAGCCAGCCTCAGCAATGCGAGGCACTTAGCAACTCAGTGAGACCCTGTCTCTAAGTAAAATACTAAAAAGGGCTGGGGATGTGGCCCAGTGGTCGAGTGCCCCTGAGTTCAATCCCCGGTACCAAAAAAAAAAAAAAAAAAAAAATTCCATGTTAGTCACCTTTGCATTACTGTGACCAAAACACCTGACTAAACAACTTAGAGGAAGGAAAGTTTATTTCAGCTCATGACTCCAGAGATTTAGTTCATGGTCAGCCAAGTCTTTTGCTCTGGGCCCAAGGTAAGGCAGAACAACATGACAGAAGGGCATGATGGAAAAAGACGGAGGTAGAACAAGGAGAAAGGGGCCACAGGAAAGATGAATCCTTCTAGAGCATAGCTAAGATTGCGGTTAGCTGTGAGCCATAAGCATTACCACCTTCCATGTTCTCGTGAGACTTGGCCCGGGACATTGCAGATCGGGTCGGCGCCATTTGCATGGTCTCGTGAGACTTGGCCCGGGGGATTGTGGGTCATCCTCAGGGCCATTTTGTGGTTGTTGTTAGAGGAGCGTGGACGGCGTGTCAGGGTGTTGTTGGAGCCAGAGAGAGAAGCTGGCAGAATAAAGAGCCTGTTTGTTTCCAGTCTGCCTCTGAACTTATTCCCACGGCTTTGTTGCTCCAAGTGGCCATCGCTTCAGGCGGCAACAGAGCATACTTCCAGTGACCCTCCTCTTCCAGCCATGACCCACCTGCCTGCAGATACCACCCAGTCCATTCAAACTAGGACGGATTAATGAGAACACAGTTCTTACCTATGAACATTCCTGCACTAACACAGGAGCTTTTAGATGACACCTCATATTCAAACCATTACAGTGTATATATGTGAAAGTATAAATGTATGTGCATGTGTATGTGCACACATATTTGTGAATGTTTATGTATGATTGTATATGGAATTGTACATATTTAGTGTGTATGTATGTGTATATATGTGTGTTTGTGTGTGTGTATCCAAGTTTATGTATGAGTACATATGTGTGTATGTGTTCTCTAGGAATTTTAGCAAATATTCAGAAAATGTTGCTGCATCCTGTGTATCTAGGAAACTAGAATTTTCTACCAATTCCATAATATGTGGACTCTTGAATCAGTCTCTCTAGGTCTAATACAAACTCCACCTTTTATTAGTATCTGATGTTGGACATGTTCTGTGCCTTAGTTTCTCATTTGTTAAATATGAATTATAGGGGCTGGGGTTGTGGCTCAGTGGTAGAAGACTTGCCTAGCATGAGTGAGGTACTGGATTCCATCCCCAGCACCACATTAAAAAAGCTAAATAAACATGGTGGAATGAGATGAACATCATTATCCAAAGTACATTTATGAAGACATGAATGGAGTGAATATACTTTGTATACAACCAGAGATATGAAAAATTATGCCCTATATGTGCAATATGAATTGTAATGCATTCTGCTGTCATATATATATAACAAATTAGAATAATAAAAAAATAAATAAACAAAACAAATACATTGGACTGGGGTTGTGGCTCAGCGGCAGAGCGCTCGCCTCACACGTGCGCGGCCCGGGTTCAATCCTCAGCACCACATAAAAACATAAATGCATTGCATTGTGTGCAACTAAAGTAAATAATATAAATATTTTTAAAAAATACATTGTGTATGGATACAACTAAAAACATTTTTAAAAAATATGGATTATATTACAAAATCTAGTAAGAGGATTAAATAAAATATGTTACTTAATAAAGTGACTAATACATTAATATTCTTATAATTAATATTCTACATAATTTGCACTATTTTTAAAGTCTGAAAATGTAATGTTGCTGGTAAGCTTGAGTTTAGTAATTTTGAGTTGTTTGAAGTTTGGTTTTTGTTGTTGTTTGGTTTTTGCATTTTCATAATTCTCAAAATAAAAATATCTTCACTTCATGAGACAAGTACCATGTAATTGAGGGCTGATTTTCTGAATGTATAGAGTAATGGTTAAAATTTTGAACTCAGTCCTATAGTCCTGAGTTCAACTTGCCCCAATCACTCCTCAATTCTAATACATCTGACACTCAGATCCATCTCAGAATTAATGTGTATATAAGGTTGTGTTTCCTTCTCTCCCTAAAAAGTCACTGCTAAGCCAATAATGTTTTGTTGATTGTTTTTTACGGCTTTGGTCAGTTGCTTTCCCCCCCCCCGGTTCAATTTTATACTTATAATCTATAATGTCTTAATATTTAGGAAACATAGTAATATGTGTAAGTGAAAACAATTTACTTAAATTCCTTAAATCATTGTTTTATATTTTTTTTTTTTTTTTTTTTTTTTTTTTGGTACCAGGGATTGAACTCAGAGGCACTCGACCACTGGGCCACATCCTCAGCCCTTTTTTTTTTTTTTTTTTTTTGTATTTTACTAGAGACAGGGTCTCACTGAGTTGCTAAGTGCCTCACCATTGCTGAGGCTGGCTTTGAACTCGCGATCCTCCTGCCTCAGCCTCCCAAGTGCTGGGATTACAGGCGTGCGCCACCGTGCCCAGCTGTATCATCATTTATAAATTATTTTATTTATACACCTATTTATTTTTACCCTCCCTATGGAAAAACTCAATTGTTTATTTGGTTAAACAAAAATAAAACAAGCTGCATAGAAACAATTTTAAGTCCAAAGAGACACCAACTTTCTTTCAAGTTTATAGAAGCTGACACAGCATCTCCTTTCTACCTTCTCCAGCCTCTCTCCAGCCTCTCTGTGGACCACAGCAGTACGTTCAGAAGCCTGTCAGCTAACACAGGAGGTTTTGACCACTTTCCCATTTTGTACTTCATCTGCTCATTGCTTGTCATGCCTATAGCCTACAATATTAATATTTAAGATCTGAAAGTAAAAGTCAAAAGAGGAAAGTGGTGGTGGAGGGCGGGGACAAAGAAAACCCCAATTTTGCCTAAAGGTTTTGAAGAAAAACTTTATTTCTCCACCCATAACCTGAAAAATGATGGGATCCGCATTACCAAGGCCAAGAGCATTTAAAAAGTGGCAGGAGGCAGTTGGCACTGCAAATGGGCTGACAGTCTGTTTTCTGCAGCCAGGGAAGTTATTCTGGTGGCACATATTTCTTCTGTCAATTTACCTGGAACCAATAATAAAAATTAGAGGTTTGACTTAGTCATTATGACTGACATCAAGCATAAGGCCTGTTAGTCCCCCAATTCTGCATTTATTTTTCCTAAAAAATAAATAAATAAATATGCAACCAAGTCACATATTCTATACATAAAATTAAAGCATTTGCTGATCAGGCATGAGAACAAATGTACCATATTAAACAAGAATCATTAAAAAATACTAACAAGTCTCCCACTCAACCAACTATACCTACCATGCTTGTTGAAAACATCCCTTTGCCCACCTATCCTCACCTGCATTGACTTTGGGGGAGGAAAATATCTTACCGCCCTAAAAACAAGAAAATACCATAAATGTGAATATCTTCCTCTGGAGAAACACAGATGTTAGAAACATAAAGAGCTGGTTATTTAAAGAAAGTAAACACCTCACTACGCACACCAACGGAAGTTCAGCCAGTGTGTTCTGAGACAGCCTTAAAAATAAATACTACCTGAGCTCATAAGTTAATGTAATCATTAAAAGGAGGTCTAAGACCACGTCACACACCTATTTCTTAAAGTTGATATAAAGCGTTAATTAAATAATGCATATAAATTGCCTGGCATAAAATCTGGCAAAATTTATGCATGTTAGTCATTAACTATTTTTATCCACATTTTTCACTGTGAGATTGAAATATAAATAGGTCTCCTTTTTCTGCAGTAAGTTGACTTAGCCATTACGACTGACATCAGGCATAAACCAGCCCTCAGAAGGGCCCATGCTCGGAGGAGTCACTATCCCTACCTTTTTAAAAGGGAAGTACATTACAATATTACACAGTTCTAATTTATACACACACACACACACACACACACACACACACACACACACACACACGGGATTGCTGTAGTCTGATTTGACTGGATGAGAATAGAATCCCAAAAAAAATTCACATGTGGCCAGGCAGGGTGAAGCACGCCTGTAATCCCAGTGGCTCAGGAGGCTGAGACAGGAGGATTACAAAGCCAGCCTCCTCAAAAGCGAGGCACTAAGCAACTCAGTGAGACCCTGTCTCTAAATAAAACAATACAAAATAGGGCTGGGGATGAGGCTCACGGTTGAGTGCCTCTGAGTTCAATGCCCAGTACCACCCCACCCCACCCCCGCAAAAATAAAAAGAGAATTCAGAGGTGAACTCCTGGAAGTCATCTGTGGAAACAGTCCTTAAGGAAGTGACTTCTAGATCAACATCTGGAGGATCAGCAAGAATGAGCCAGGTAAGCACGGGGGAGAGAGACCTGCAGGCAAGAGATGCAATGTGCCAAGTCCTGACATTGAGAAAGCGCTCCCTGTGTAAGAAACTAACAAGTGTTATTAATTAAGGTTTACCATATTGACAGACCATGCTGCACACTTGAACATAAGTGATAAATGTACTTCTTTCTGGCTTAGAGGAAGCATTCTTAAATCACAGAGCTAAAAGATAATTTAGCAATCAAATTAAACTTTTATTTTTGAGATAAGGACAACAAAGTCTGGAGATGAATGAAAGGGAAGAGGGAGAGATGGAGTGAAGGAAGATGATATAATGGGCACCTATTATGTGTCAGGCTCAGTGGTTGAGTGTCCCTGAGTTCAATCCCCAGTACCCCCACAAAAAAAAAAAAAAGAATTCAGAGGTGAACTCCTGGAAATCATCTGTGGAAATAGTTCTTAAGGAAGTGACTTCCAGATTGACATCTGGAAGAGACATTATACACATGAATAGATGAAGAGGCTATGACATAGAAATGTCAAATTGCTCACTCAAAGCCTCAACTTTAGTGAGAGTAGAGCCAGGATTCAAACCCAGATGTACAATACTCCAGAATCTAGGACCATTTTCACTATACCCCTGTGGAACTCGTACTAGTTCACCCACAACAACACTGAAATTACTGATTTGTGTATTTATTCCTGCACTAGCCTGAAAACTTCTGGGGGTCTTTTTCTACTTGCAAGCCCATTTCCTATCAGATGGATGAAGCCAATGAGATAGCAGATGAATGAATGGGCGGATGGATGAACAAATATTTGAGAAATTAATTGGATAGATTTTTCTGAGGGTCTATCCAAGAACCTTTCAATAGTGTTGTGATACAGATCTAAATCTAATTAATCACTTACATTTCAAAATTTCAACAAAAAAGTCTACCACAATTTTAAATAAAACATATAAAGTAAAGTAATAAGTGGTAGAACCTGCTGGTTCTGCCCACAGTGTAAGTTCCTTGCAGGCATAGACCATGGGTAGTTTGTCCTTAATATTTGTCCTTTGAAGATATTTAGTATGCCTATACTGAAAGTCTAATCAGTCAACAGTTCTGATTAAAGTGATGCATGGCTGGCTCTTTAAATGACAGAAATTAAGTCCAATATTGAAGATAACCTTTTCTGCTGAACAAATAATTCTAGTCTTATCCTTAGAGGAAGAAGAGAGCTAATGGTTTACCCCATGAATAATCATCATTTACTGTCTTCATACTGAAATCCTAATGATGCTAACCAGACATCAAACCAAATGTTGATTATGGGCAGGAATGGTATAGACAATATGTAACCACTGGTACATATAGGCACCAACCATTCAGAGCAGATGACACAGCCCACTGGAAGGATGCCTCAAAACATCAGGGTAGATGCCAGTGTAGATAACATGTGTGATGCACTGTGTGGGACATAAACATCAGCCAGCCGGGCGTGGTGGCGCATGCCTGTAATACCAGCACTTTGGGAGGCTGAGGCAGGAGGATCGCGAGTTCAAAGCCAGCCTCAGCAATGGCGAGGCACTTAGCAACTCAGTGAGACCCTGTCTCTAAATAAAATATAAACAAAAGGGGGGGGGGGGGGGACTAGGGATGTGGCCCAGTGGTTGGGTGCCCCTGAGTTCAATCCCCGATACCAAAAAAAAAAAAAAAACACACACACACACATCAGCCCTACTCACAGGTGCTTAGAGATAAGGAGAACTGTAGGTTGGAGAGTAAAGAAAAATTAATAAGAGGGAGGACCATAAAACTAGGCTATAATGTATGGATTTGATTTTAGAAAGAGGATAAATTATAGTTTCTAGACCTGAAACACACTGTTAGGAACAATCTTGTAGCAAGGCACAGAGGTTACCAAAACTGCGAAACTACAGAGAGCTTGCATATTTGGTGCTAGATAATCTGAGTATTCACCGAGAGGTCCTGGCAAATGATGGAATCAGCCCAGTGGTTTTGGGGGGGTTAAATCAAACCTAAAGTTTGAACCAGAGTATCAGATTTAGCTGTAAGGAAAGGAGAAATCCATTCTGACCTTGAAAAGAATATCAGATGTATTGGCAAGCCCATCTTCCATTCTTCTTTCCTCCTTTTCTTTCTTTTCTGTCTGAATTATCCAGTGTCCACCTCTGCTGCTGATACAGAAGAGACTTTGCTTTGTTCTGGACACATCACTAGCTCTCAGAATGACCTGCTTCTTATTCATGTATTTCTGCAGACATTCATGTAATTTGGGAATTTAGTCCTGAAAGGGGGAAAAATGCAAACATTTGTGTAAATATAAGTCTTTCCCAAAACTGTCCTCAGTTTTTTTAAAAAAACTACCCTTCCCCTAGTGGTCAGACTGATCCAAAACTTATTCTTGTTCCTTATTTTGTCTAGTTTGCAAAACCGGGTGGCTGATCACCCTTCCCCTAGCGGTCAGGCTAACCCAGAACTCAAAAATAATGCTTTGTATGTGACTTTATATGTTAACCAATCAAAAGAGTGTGTGAAGCCCCCTTTAACTTACATGTATTTCATTTTAAAAACCCTGCTAAATCTGGGCTCGGGGCCTCTTGGCATCACCGGTTATCGAGTACGTGGAGGACCAAGCGCTTGCTAATAAATGACTCTTTGTTATTTACATTGACCAAGGACTCTGGTGGTCTTCTTGGGGGTCCCACGCCGCGGGGCACAACAGTCCTAAAATATTTTAATGCAAGGTAATGAAGACAAATTAGCAAGATTAAGCAATATAAGTAATGGATTATGAAAGAGGCCATTGTTGGTTATTGACCACTGCCAAGTTCTAACTTCTCTTCTCCCATTACTCAGTTCGCACTGCTTTTTCCCGCAGAAATGCCCTTCCTAACATCTCCTGCCTTAGAAATCCTCCTTAAGGGCTGATTGAAATGTCAGCTCTGCGAAGTCTTCCCTACTTCCTGAGGTAGAACTAATCACCCCACATGTGTGATTCCTGGCAGCACCGCTGCTTTGGAATAGTGCCTTGTTGTGGTTTGAACTGCAGGTGATTGGGCTTCTCAAATAATTAATTTTGAATTACCCAGGACTGCTATAAATATTAGAACTTATCTTTTAAAACTTGTTGGCAAAAGGGAGTATGTTAATAGTTATAATAAAACGTGTACTTGGACCTAAAAGGGCTTTTTTGTCCTATTTCAACAGAAATCAAAACATTTTGTGACACCTAAAAGGACAATGGGCACTAGGCACTGTGCCCACCATGTCTAATGAGTACATTGTCTCTGAATGCACATGTGTGCTCACATATCCACCTTTCTCACTTATACAAGCCACAGCTGAGAGGGGCTTCTCTGAAGGAGGAAAGAGTTCTAAAATCTGGTGATGAGACACATTTGAAAGAAAGGTCGTACAATTCAACATCAAGAAGGTCCTTTAGAGCTGGGGTTGTGGCTCAGCGGTAGAGCACTCGCCTAGCACGTGCGCGGCCCGGGTTTGATCCTCAGCAACACGTACAAATAAAGACATTGTGTACAACTAAAACAAATAAATAAACATTTAAAAAAGAGAAGGTTCTTTAAAGGAGTTTTTGTATTTTTATGGAATTATTTCAAATAACTAATGACTCTTTTATAAAAGAAAAAAATTCTAAACTCATTGACAGTTTCTTAAATTTTTTCTTCAAAGAAAAATTTTTTCTGGGTAGAACTAAGGCTACTGTGGGTGTTACCAGTCATTTCCTTTGTGTGGGCATATGTCACTTTAGAGCAATATTTGAGTTAATCTGAAATAAAATAACTAATCCTTGAATGATACTTCACAATTTACAAAGCATTTTCACACATATTATTTATATGATATGCACACTGACTTGAAAGTTGGATATCATTTATTTTTCATTTGGCTGCAAGAAAAACAAGCCTCAGACAGATTAAATGACTTATCCAAGGTCACACGACTGGTAGTAGAGTCTGGGAATCGTGCCCAATTCTAATTCTAGAATCTCATTTTCTTTCCACTACTTCATGCAGTCCTTAGGGAAAAAGCATCTATGAACATGTGCATAAAAATGCTGAGCTCATTTTCTGAGTAGACTGATGTTCTTTTAGAAAACTTAATCGCATTTTTGGAAATGTAATTTTGCTGTGGATTTACTTCTAAAACATTTTAATAAGAAGATGGTTGACAGACAAAATTTTTTTTCCCCAGTGGAAGTCTGAACTGAATGATATTTTAAATTTATTTTTATTTCTATGGATCACAAACTTTGGTCAAAATAATGATAAATATGTCAGAAATGTAAAGATAGTTTATACATATTTTAATTTCAAGTTCCAAGTCCTTCTTCTTTAGATTGTTCCAGTTCCCTCCTCTTCCCAGTCTCTTAAGCCTATCCACTTGAGTAAACAAATTAAAATAAACTTGACTTGGAGAGTTTTCTTTTATTAATTCTTTTGCTCCTGAAAAGGGCAATCTCCTCACAAAAGGAACAAATGGAAAATAAGTAAATGGCTTTGAGCTAGTCTGATCTTGAAAAAACCTAAATTATGTAGAGCATGAAGACTAAATTATACATTATCTAGAAAAAAATTATAAGTTTATTAAAATCAGGATGGATCTTCACTTTTCACAAGAAAATTAGGCAAAACAAAGAATAAAACTTGGGCTGGGGCTGTAGTTCAGTGGCAGAGTGATTGCCTAGCTTGTGTGAGGCACTGGGTTCAATCCTTAGGACTACATAAAAATAAATAAATAAAATAATTTTAAAGAATTAAAAAAAATTTTTTTTTGAAAAGAATGAGACACTATGGATTTCAAAAGAATATGAACCAAAGTCATATAATACACAAGCTCACTATGTCAAATACTAATGAGATAGTTTAGTCAGACTTGCATGAGCTAATCTGACCAAAATGAAAATTCTATTAAGCTAAGTTTGCAAGGTCAGGAAGTAATTGCAAAAATTGAATATGTACATGTCATTTCAGTTCAATTTAATTTTGATTATTCACAGAAGAAAGATTGGGGAATATTTATAAGATTTTTTTTCTGGTATGTATTTCTGAAGCCTTAAAATATTTATGTATTACTTTATTCAGAGATGAAAATTAATTTTACAAATGTATTTTACATATCTTACATCTTATTTCATTTGCAATATGAATACATATAATTATACCACAGGGCTTTTGGTTACACAAACTAATTTTGTTATGCATTCTATATTCTTCAACTTTTTGGTCTCTAGATCACAAAATAAAAGGCATATTTCAGGTGCAGCCCCCTCAAGCTAGATTGACTTATCTATGACTTACCTTCAACCTGCACCCTAACCAGAAAGCCAGAAGTTCAACCAAATGCTACAGTTACAACCTGGCTCAACATAGCAATGAAGGCCTTGAAACAATGTTTGCACATTATGTGTTCCTTTTGCTCAGGCAAATTTGTTGCCATAGTAGTGAATTTCATTTGAAATTCTAAGAACAATATTTGTTGCCCCATATTTTACTGATTGACACATGGAATCGTCCCAGAACTTCGCATAAACACTGGAATGAAGAGGAAATAGTCAATATAGATAGGCTGCTTTGCAGGGCAGGTGGGGTTTGGAGGATACCTTTTAAAAAATTTTTTTTTAAATTTTAGTTGTAAGCCAGGCGCGGTGGCGCACGCCTGTAATCCCAGCACTTTGGGAGGCTGAGGCAGGAGGATCGCGAGTTCAAAGCCAGCCTCAGCAATGGCGAGGCACTTAGTAACACAGTGAGACCCTGTCTCTAATAAAATACAAAAACGGGCTGGGGATGTGGCCCAGTGGTCGAGTGCCCCTGAGTTCAATCCCCGGTACCAAAAAAAAAAAAATTTAGTTGTAGATGGACACACACCTTTATTTTATACGTTTATTTTTATGTGGTTCTGAGAATCTAACCCGGTGCCTCATGCATGCTAGGCAAGCACTCCACCACTGAGCTACAACCTCAGCCCTGGGGGATACTTTTAATATCTATTTACGGAAGGTCTAAAAGTTCAGGTATGTGTTAAGTGGTATGAGGAAAACACAACCCCAACCTCAAAAAACTCAAAGGGGTAATCAGTAATCTTATCTCTGAAATCTAGCATACTGATTGTCACATAATAGCTGCTCAGTAAATATTGGCTGAATCAGTATATGACTGCTTACTGTTGTAAAAAGGCTGATAGACCTAAGCGACTTAGCAAGACCCTACACCATAATCAAATAAAAAGGGTTAGGGATTCGGCTCAGTGGTTAAGCTCCCCTGGGTCCCTGATACTAATTAAAAAAAAAAAAAAAAAAAAAAAACTGAGAGAAACACAGATAGACACAGAAGCCAGGGTGTCAGAGTAAATAAAAATATCAGGCATGAATGCAATGAGAGAGATAATAGTAGATGTGGCTGGCATTAGACAACCCAGAAGAGAAATACCATACAGAAAAATCTTCTTACAGTTAAATATGTGGCCAGGTGTGATGGTGCTTACCTGTAATCCCAGCAGCTTGGGAGTCTGAGGCAGGAGGATCATGAATTCAAAGCCAACCTCAGCAATGATGAGGTGCTAAGTAACTCAGTAAGACCCTATATCTAAATAAAATACAAAAAATAGGGCTGGGGATGTGGCTCAGTGATTGAATGCCCCTGAGTTTAATCCCCAGTAACCCCCCCCCCTCCGCCCCCCAAAAAAAGATGTAATTGAATTTTACCAGAAAGGAAAAAAGAAGATAACTAAAATACTAGAAAATTAAAAATTTTACAATATTTACTTTGAAAATGAAAACTTGACTTCATTGATAATACACCATATTGTGTCCTCTTAAAGTATAAATTGTAAAACAAACTTTGGAGACTTTAATTATGACTTGCCATTCAAATGATCTTCAGTGTTTTAAAACTGCCATTTTTTTTCAACCACTTGAGCTTCTAGGGTGAGTAATTATAGATTGTTAAATATTTTTCCCATAGTAATCCTTGAATAGCTTTTGAAATTAGTTTTTTAATCTAGCGGAAGGATGCTATGCTACAGATAGGATGATGTGAATGGTCAAAAGTAAAATTAATAATGAAAAACCAGTGCTCATGAAATTTATGACATACCAGAAAATACTTAGCTTATTGTTTTTTCAATTTTTTTAATATTTATTTATTTGTTTTAGTTGTACACAATGCATTTATTTTTACGTGGTGCTGAGGATCGAACCCAGGCCATGCACATGCTAGGCGAGTGCTCTACCGCTCAGCCACAAACCCCAGCCCCAACTTTTTTCAATTTTACTTTTAATAAAATTACCCAGTACAATAACTAGTAAAAACTTGTGTACATCTACTGAAAATACTTTTTTACAATGAACTTTTAATCCACTTGAATTAATAGAAATGGAGTCAGAACTAGAAGCAGGTCATCATCTTGACATAGTTGTTGAAGTCTGCCAAGGTTCAGAGAGTACTTGGCAAATCGGAAAAAAGCAAAGAATGCAAAAGCATGATATTTCAGATCTATGACATTTTGGCTATAGGAACTTTTTGAATTGGAAAACACGATAAATCTTAAAAAGACAATTTCTACCTAGGCATTATGAGAGATAGGCATTGTTAACAAATACATTAATATACGATTCTAACAAAGATTTATTCCTTCTTATAGCTAACATGTAGCCAACTATCAAAAGAGTCATCTGCTGCCAATACAGGTTTTAGCCCTTGTCACTGCCGACAGAGACTTTTTTTAAAAAATGTATTTATTTGTTCTAATTTGTTATACATGACAGCAGAATGTGTTTCAGTTCATAGTACACAAATGGCGTACAATTTTTCATTTCTCTGGCTATACACAAAGTATAGTGACACCATTCCTGTCTTCATACCTGTACCTAGGGTAATGATGTCCATCTCATTCCTACATCTTACCTCAATGCCCCATCGCTTATTCTCCCTCCCCCTTGCCCTATCCAAAGTTCCTCCATTCTTCCCATGCTCCCCCACTCCCATCCCTCCTTATGGATCAGCATTCACTCCTCAGAGAAAACATTTGGCCTTTGGTTTTATGGGATTGGCTTACTTCACTCAGCATGATATATTCTCCAAATTCTTCCATTTACCTGCAAATGCCATGATTTATTCTCTTTTATTGCTGAGTAATATTCCATTGTGTATATACACCACAGTTTCTTTATCCATTCATCTATGGAAGGACATCTAGGTTGGTTCCACAATTTAGCTATTGTGAATTTTGCTGCTATAAACATTGATGTGGCTGCATCACTGTAGTGTGTTGTTTTTAAATCCTTTGATTATAAACCAAAGAGTGGGACAGGCAGGTCAAATGGTGGTTCCATTTCAAGTTTTCTAAGGAATCACCATACTACTTTCCAGATTTGTTGCACCAATTTGCAGTCCCACCAGCAATGTAAGAGTGTGCCTTTTTCCCCACATCCTCACCAAAACTTATTGTTGCTTGTGTTTGATAACTGCCATTCTGACTGGAGTGAAATGAAATCTTAGAGTAGTTTTAATTTGCATTTCTCTAATTGCTAGAGATGTTGAACATTTTTTCATATATTTGTTGATTGATTGTATATCTTCTGAGAAGTGTCTGTTCAGTTCCTTGGCCCACTTGTTGACTGGGTTTTTGTTTTGTTTTGTTTTATCCTGGAGATTAGTGCTCTATCTGATGTGCATGTGATAAAAATTTGCTCCCAAGATGTAGACTTTCAATTTACCTCACTGGTTGTTTCTTTTGCTCAGAAGAAGCTTTTCAGTTTGAAACCATCCCATTTCTTGATTCTTGATTTTTCTTGCACTTTAGAGGTCTTGTTAGGAAGTAGGGGCCTAATATGACATGATGAAGATTTGGACCTACTCTTTCTTCTATTAGTCTCAGAGTCTCCAACAGAGACTTTTCTATCCCACAAACCAGATAATGTTCAAAGCCCTTTCAAAAAAGGTCCAGACATCCCATTAAGATATACCTGTGCTTTCTTTTTTAAATTTTCTTAGTTTTTCCTATGCTTTCTTTAAATATTAAAGTAGTACAAACATAAGACACTTTCCCCAAAGACGTGAATAATAAGCACATTTCTTTCATTTTAAACTTTTTTGAAAAGTCTTTCTTAAGTTCTTTTTATTTTGGTGGTGCTGGGGGTTGAATCTAGGGCCTTGTGCATGCTAGGCAAACACTCTACCAACTGAGCTATATACCCAAAGACATATTTGAAGGGCAAAAACCACACCAGGACCACCTTGTAGTAAAAGGGGGGGTTATTAAGGGAAGGGGAGCAGAGGAGAAAGGGAGAAAGGGAAGGGGAACGGGAAAGGGGAGAAGATGGCGAGGAAGGAGAAAGCGTTCTGGACTGGCAGGGGCTTAAGTACAGAGGGGCCTGAGCGTGACTTGTGTGGTCCAAATTGGCTCAGAAAGGGAGAGCCCGCCCTGGGGTGAATTCCTGGGAGAGGCGAATATTCCCAGGATCAGGAAGGGCGGGGACTCAAGCCCACCAAAGGATTCTCAGGAGAGATGTGCACTTCCAGGAAGGCACCTGGGGTATGGCCTGATGGCCTGATTTTATCTAACAATATTGACCTTCTAAATGATATTGTTTAGAAAGGAATGTTTGAAATTTCATTTGATAATATATAATTTGGTCTTGTAACTGCATAAACACTTAGACATTAGTTATGAATGCTCAAGCACGATCCAAAAATGGAACAGGCAACAAACGACCATTGGAGATTTTATTCGGCAAGGTAACGGGGCTGGCTACAGCGGCAGGGAGGCTGTAGCAACCGGGGAAAGAAATATCGGGGTTTTAAGGGGTACTGACGGGGAGGGGGTGAAGAGGTATTCGGTGGGGAGAGCTAGGGCATTCTTCTGTCATTGGGGCTAGGTTACATTACCAGGTAAGAAGGATAGTGAGGCCCTCAGGAATTGGTCATGCCACCTCCTGCCACCCCAAACGTCACCAGCGGGGAGCCTGCCAGTTTTCGAGCCTGCCAATTTTCAAGCCCAACAGTTTTCTCCCAGAAGAGAAGTGCCCTAGGCACCATCTTTTATCAACAAGTTAAGTTTACAATGTCTCAAGCAATTCACAGAATAATATCTTAATTTTAAGATTATCTAAATATAGATTTGTTTCAAAAATTTGGAACTTACCTACTCTATTCTTGTGAATGCTGATGATAAATTAAAATATAAATGCCAATGGCCAGATTAGTAAGAAAATCAGGGAAATTTGATTCTCTTCAAGAAATAAAATTTTATTTTCAAGAGATACAATAGCAACTATCAAAATTATTGAAACTTCCTATACACATAGACCCCTTAGCATCTCTGTGATACTGCCAGTTGTCAGTGACAGGTTCTGCTCCCCCAAATGTTGAAGTTTTAACATTAGAGAAGCATGCCAAGGCAAGCATATGAAGCAGGGCTTATTTAAAACGGGTAACAGACTTCTCCCAGGAGGGAGTGGGGGCCATTGCTGGTATCCTGGTATCCCAGGAAGCGAGGCAGTTCTACCCTTTTTATATGTCCTAGGCTTCCTTTGTTCTCCTGCTCTTCCCTTTATCTCTCCTTCCTGCATACATGACCAGGCCAAGTGACCAGGCTCAGGAATGCTGGGTGGGATGGCCAAAAGGTGAGACGCAGATGGGCTGAAGGGGGAAGGGCAGGAAGGAGCAGCCCAGGACACATTAATTAACAACTGTATAGCTCCCTGTAGGGAGGGGCAATTCCTGGGATAGGTTACCTTGGCAACAGGTTGGGGCAGGGGCAGGTTCTTGATAAGGGTGGAAGAAAGGCTCTGAAGGAATTAACATTCCAATCCCTCAGGGGAAGTCCAACTTCCCAGGACTCACTCAAAATTGGCTTTCTTGATCTGACCTGACTGGATTTACCTATCTATACTGCCTGCCTGTCAGATTCTGGCTTCATCTGGATCCCATTTACCCCAGCACTATATTAATAACTTTACTCTGTTTAAAAAAAAATGCAAGTAGTATGTAAAAATACAAAAAGTCTGAACCTATCAATTCACTTTGGAAATGAAGACATTCACTTCATTAGAACCAATAAAAGCAAACTCAGAATGTGGATTCTTCCATCAGAGGGAAAGCACTTATTTTCCATAATACCGGGGTGATAGCCCTGAGAGGACAATGTTCTGAAGATGTACAGGGAAGTCTGACCAAGAGGAAGTGACCACAGAGGAGGAAGCAAGGCAAGACATTGCAGTTCCAGAAAGCAGTGAGGTTCAGAAAATTTAAAAAGAGGAATAGGGCATGATGGGTTTGGCTTAGAGGGGGAAGAAAACACATATAATTTTTAAAACTGAGGCAAGTGATTAGAAAAGGTCCAAGTAGAATCTTCTCTGTGTTAGGTTGATATAGAACCCAGTGCTTAAGTTTTACCTGAACATACTAGTAGGTGGAAAAAATGTATTTTACTGTTGCTAAAGAAAAAATTCTAGGCAGAAGCCAAAAAAGTGAGTATAGTATCAGTGAATTATACCCAGAAATGTCATCCTATACAGATATCCAACATTAGTTCTTAGAAAGATAATAAAATTTATAAACTTCTAGTCTAAGAAAAGAAAAAACTCACACTGATCAGTACAAGAATGAAAAGGGAGACATCAATACAAAGCACAGGGTCATTAATAAAATAATGAGGACATTATTAATAATATTTTTCCAACTAGCCTGAAAATTTAGATAAAGTGGTCATATCCTAGGGAAAAAAACAGTATACAAAAACTTACTAAAGAAGAAATAAAATAAAAATAGTCTTATGTATTAAAGAAATTGTATCTAAAACTAAGAATCTTCTCCCTAGACCAAAAAAAAAAAAAAAAAAAAAAAACAAAAAAAACAAAACAAAACCCTCCAGGCACAAATGGGCTCAATAGTGCAGGTAAGAAAGAATATTGTCAATCTTATATGAACTCTTCTAAAGAATAAAGGAGGGCTGGGGTTGTGGCTCAGCAGTAGAGTACCCGCCTAGCACATGCGCCTAGCACATGCGTGGCCTGGGTTCGATCCTCAGCACCATGCAAAAATAAAGGCGTTGTGTACAACTAAAAGAAATAAATATTTTTTCTTTTAAAAAAGAAAAGAATAAAGGAGATGGGATGCTGCAACTTACTTATGAGTCCAACATAGCTTTTATGCCAAAATATAGCAAGGACATTATAAGAAAGAAACTTAAAAGCTAAACTCTCTCAAAAAAACAGGTGTAAAAAAGTCTTAAACAAAATACTACCAAATATTTACCAGTGTATAGAAAGCATTGTCCATCGTGATCAAGTTGGATTTTTTTCTAGGATTCAAAGGCAGTTTCCCATTTGAAAAGCAATGGATGCAATTTGTTAAATTTACAAATGAAAAAGATAATGTAATAATAGAGACACAGGAAAAGTATTTAATAATTTTTAACACTCATTTGTGATGAAAAAAAAAAAAGTTTTTTTTTCAAAAACCAAGAATACAAGGCATCACAGACTAAAGATGGTCACACATTCTTTGCTACTCCTCCCATTGAGAAGTAGAATCTAATTCTCTCCTTGAATCTGGGTTTATCTTAGTGACATTCTTGACAGCAAAATATGGCAAAGGGATATTCTGGGACTCCTAGAGTTGGTCATAAAAATCCTTGGAGCTTCCACTCAAGTTTCTTTTAATACTATCTCCGGTAACCTTGAGCTGCTGTATAAAAATCCAACCATCCATAGATCATCATGCTGGAGAGGCCCTATATAAGCATCATGGTGAATAGTTCCAGCTGAGCCAGACTTCCAATCACTCCCACCAAAAGGACACATGTGAGAGAAGCCACCCTCCACCTGAGCACCCCCAAAGGACCTCTGTCAATACCATATAAAACTGAAATTTTTTCCCAGGGTTATGCTCATTATTAATGTAGCAATTGAAAAGTCAAGGACATCTCATGCTTAAATGGGATGGGATAACAAATGTTACCAATTACTTTCTGAGTAGCTAAGGAGGATCTGAGACATCAGAAAATGCTGGAATGTTATACAGAATCTCCTATTACTTCACTAGAACAGGGGTTAGCAAACATTTTCTGCAGAGTCTTAAGTAGGAAAGACTTTAGGCTTTGTAGACCAACAGGTAAGGTAAAAAAGATAAATATTATGTAGTTATTGTACTTCCACAGCAAGGGAGAAAACAAACTTCACAAAATTTTTGTTGAAAACATTTAAACATAATAATTATATATAATTTATATATAAACATATATAATGATTATATATAATGTATATAATTTTTTGCCTACTGAGGAGAATGTAACAGTTATAATAGCATTTATTTTAATTAAGGTTCAAAATTAACACGCCCAATATCAAATAAATTGAAAGTGTTCATCTACAAAAACCATTCTAAGCTCATAGACCTTACAAAAGTAGGTAGCAGACTAAATGGGGCCACAGGTTAGTTTGTAACCCCCATACAGCATGCACTGAAATATAAAAAATATAAACAGACTAGTTTTTTTTTTTTTTTTTTTGGTACCAGGGATTGAACTCAGGGGCACTCGACCACTGGGCCACATCCCCAGCCCTTTTTTATATTTTATTTAGAGACAGGGTCTCACTGAGTTGCTAAGTGCCTCACCATTGCTGAGGCTGGCTTTGAACTCACGATCCTCCTGCCTCAGCCTCCCAAAGTGCTGGGATTACAGGCGTGCGCCACCACGCCCGGCTAAAACAGACTAGATTTTCTTGAGGCTCTGCTACATTTAGGTGAACACATAAGGATGGATTTTTTGTTTGTTTTGTTTAACATGCTTTTCTACTGCTTTGGCAGAGAAGGACAGGTCTACACACATTTGGAGAGGGCCTTCATGTGATCCCCATAAGTAAGGGAATGCCAGACTTTGTCCTTCAGGTTGCTCTTTCCTTTATCTACATATATTTTTTTCTACATTCCTTGATTTCACTGAAGATCCCGTTTAGAAAGCGGTTCCTTCAGTCTGGTGTAGAGTCCTGGAGTAGGTTCTATTCCTCTAAAGAATATATATTCAGGTCTTGGGCTCAGGGTGATTCACTCTCCATCTGTAACATGTCCTCTGATTGAGTTTAGGCATCTTCACTAACAGAAAACAATTTTTTTCCAAAGCAAAATTTTTCCAACCTCAATCATTTAAGTTGGATTAAAACTGCTTTGAATCTGATTAAAATAGAGGCCAGTTACTTCTCTGCAAGTACCCTCTGTACCCTAGGGATAATTCCATCTCTTCTTCTAAGCATGTGACAATGTCTCCTTGACTACAGGGAGTGTGTTGCTAAGAAGCGCATTGTTGTGCTTGATCTAAGACAAAACCCAACACCATCAATGAAAATAGTTGTGTGGTATAATGGCTTCCTATCTGTCATTAACTATGAGGTTTTTGTGTTAAAACCTAACAGACTGTATCTAGAAAACAATGTGATTTGAGGCGAATCAACGTTCTAAGAAAAATTCCAGTAACTCCTACTAAAAATTATACACTATCATTAAATAAATTCACATGTTGCTAGCAAATAAATACTTTTTAGACAATTGAATTCAATTACTCTAGGATTAAAACAATACTATGTTGGAATAAACAGCACTTTAGCTGTCATGACTAAGCATCCTCCCATTTTCTTTGTATGAAAACATTTGTTTTGCAACTCTAGTAGTGTAGAGGTTTGGAAACTAAGTTATTTTCAAAATTCTCTAGTAGCACAATTGGTTTGAAATGGTAGAGGCGAGTGAAAAATACTTAAGATATTTGTACAAGCAGATGAATCACTGTAAAACAGAATTTCTTCATTGTCTTTTTGTGCTTAGAATTTCAAAGGAGCTCATATCCATCCTCAGACTCTTACATGATGTTTCATTTGCATATACTGCCTTATAATAGGTGAGTTATATGGACATCTTATATTTCCTATTGGGGAATTTATCAACCCCTTCTCCACATATTTCCATCTAGAAAACTGTAACAATGACAGGCCAGATTAGGTTGATGAAATTACCAGCTTCAATGAATTCCCACCAATCTGAGCATTTTCATCTTGATAAGGAAATGAAAGGATCAATGTGAGCATTATCTGCTTTTGTAACAGGATTATATTTTAGCTTACTTGGGTGGAGGGGGGGTGCTTTACTCTGGAATATATTAATTAGGACCCTAAGGAATTTAGCATCTTTTGCTTACCTAACATGTTAAATATATATCATGCTCTTTCTATTGGAATAGGTTCTCTTATGGGAACAATAAATTTTCTATCTCTCTTTCTTATTTGTCTCAACTGAAATACAGCACCATCTGTAAGCCTGGGAGAGACCATTCCTAAGAGCACAGTGAAGTTTCCTACAGTGAATTTGGTTTCTTTGAAAGGTCATATTCATCAGAAGACTCATTAGCTGCTAGCTTTGTTTGTCACCTGAGAATGGAATGGAGGAATCAGGCCAAAAGATTTCTTTACTCAGTTCTGAGTGCTTTTCTTAAAAGGACATAATGTGTTCCATTGTTTTATTTACAATTTCTATGTCTCTTCAGGATTGCTCCATTTTGTCTCTGTGCACAATGGAAAGGATAGCAGGTTTTGATATAAATAACTACATATGGCAAAGAGGTTCTTGTTAATTGATTAGTTTTTAAGTGAGTTCTACTTTTAGCAATTGGCTGAAATGTATTGCCCCAAAATTCATAGGTTGAATTCTAATCCCCCCTCAAGATCTCTAGAATGTGTATTTACTTGAGGATAGGCTCTTTAAAGGGATAATTAAGTTAAAATGAGATCAGTAGGGTAGACCCTAATCCAATATGACTGGTATCCTTGTAAGAAGAGGGGAGTAAGACACAGACAGGAGACCATATAAAGACACAGGGGGAGAATGCCATCTATGAGCAAAGGAGAGAGGCCTCAGAAGAAACCAACCCCATGAACACCTTGATCTTGGACACCTTAGTCTGCAGAAGTGTAAGAAAATATATTTCTATTGTTTCAGCCACTTTGTTTTAGCAGCCTCACCTAACTAATATAGTATGCCACATTGGGCTATAGTTATGTATGCATATACAGTATTTTAACTCCTAGGGGCTCACCTTATGTATTCTTTGAAATCAAAGTTCATGCTTTAAACATTTCTGCGTCCTTGACAAGCACTCCTTTGCACATAGTAGATGTTTAATAAATATGAACTGAATGAATAAGTTTGTTAATTTTAGAATACAGAAATGGTACAGTATTTTATTTTATATTTATTTGTTTGTTTTAGTTGTACACAATGCCTTTATTTTTATGTGGTGCTGAGGATCGAACCCAGGCCACGCGCGTGTTAGGCGAGCACTCTACCGCTGAGCCACAATCCCAGCCCCATGGCACAATATTTTTTAAGAAATATTTGAAACAAACTTGAAAATATACTTTTAGAAAGACATTTAATTTTTAAATACAGTATTAAGGAAAAAGACATAAAACATATTATGATGTTCTACTGTGAATAATAATATATCATAATATTGAGATAATTATATCTACACATATATACACACAAACATATATATATATATACATATAAATATTTATATTCATGAATGATTGTATTAGTTCCCTATTGCCACTATAACAGTTGAATGGCCTAAAACCACACAAATCATTCTCTTACAATTCTTGAAGTCAGAAATCTAAAAACAAGGTGTTGGCAGAGATGGATCTTTTTTTTTTTTTTTGGTACCAGGGATTGAACTCAGGGGCACTCGACCACTGGGCCACATCCCCAGCCCTTTTTTATATTTTATTTAGAGACAGGGTCTCACTGAGTTGCTAAGTGCCTCGCCATTGCTGAGGCTGGCTTTGAACTCGCGATCCTCCTGCCTCAGCCTCCCAAAGTGCTGGGATTACAGGCGTGCGCCACCGCGCCCGGCTGAGATGGATCTTTCTGGCAATTTCAGGAAAGAATGTTTCCTTCTCTTTCGTTCCCAGTTTCTAGAAGTTGTCTACATTCCTTAGTTTCTGACTCTTTTCTCCATCTTCAAAGAGCATCTTTTCAACCTCTGGTCCCGTCATCATATCTCCTTTTTTTCTGACTTTGATTCTTGTGCTTCCCTCTTAGAAAGAACCTTGGCAATGACATGGGGCCCCCAACTCAAAATCTTTAAAGACATCTGTGCTCTTTTACTCTCTCAGATGATGTATCCACAGGCCTCAGGCAAGGGGACATAGACATCTTTAGGGGACCATTTGTCAGCCTACCATGAACTTGGGCAGGTTCTTGGGCTAGTCACGGTAAAGAGGTTGAGGCAGCTAAGAAGCTGCACAGAGAAGGAAATGGGAAAAGTCCGTATGGAGGACAATTCTAGTAAAGGCAGCGGGCAGGCAGAGGGCCAGTGCTAAGAGGCACATCACATTCAGGAGTCATAGAAATATATGGAAGTAAAGGCTGTTCCCAGTTTCTATCAAGCCCTCTACCACATTAAATTAACTTTTAATTTATGTAGTAGAATGGAGAGGTAGAAAAATATTAATTCCATTCAGACCATGAATCTTGGCAATTGTTACAGGCCCGTGTTCTAAAAAGTACTTAAACCTTATAATAGCATATTAAAACATAATTTGATATAGCTTAATCACTTTAATAGAACTGCTGAGAAAGTGACACTATTAAATTTCAGAGGTCTGTATATAATGATTATATCTCTGGAGGAAATGCAGAATATAGAGTTTAATAATTTATTCAGAGATTATGATCAATTAGGCACTGTCGGGGGAAATTTTATACAAATAAAAAGAAAAAACACAAGTAAAAACCAAAACAATTTCAGTTTTGGAAATAAATGGTAAATTTGGTATAGTTTTTTGTTTTGTTTTGTTTCGTTTTGTTTTTTGCCAGAATTTTACAGATCTATTATCTATTTTTTAGATGATCCAACCTTATAGCATATGAAATGAACACACTTTATGAATATCTTTAACCTTTATATCCTTATCTATTTATCAAACCTAGAGCTTTAAGATTCTTCTTTTTGTCAATTTTTTAATTTGTTCTAATTAGTTATACATGACAATAGAATGCAAGATTCTTCTAAACTATAAAACTAAGTTATATTTTTATGACCCAGAGAATGTTAAATCCACTAAAAATTGTGAAAAAATTCACACCCTCACACACCCACACACACATTTTGTTATGCCATTAAAACATTCAAGACATACAAAGGCATCTGAATAAATATGAAACCCTTAAAATATAACATGTACAGCAAACATCACTAGAACTGTTTTTAAATAGTCACTGTCATTTATATATTTGAGCAAACAGACAAATGCAATTTCCTACATCACTGAGAAGAGTGACGAATTCTTCTCCAGGTTTTAGTTCTTTATTAGCTGCACATTAAGATAAATCAAATAACTTCTCTGAGCCTCAGTTTCCTCCTCTGAAACATGAAGGGATTAAATTAAGGGACTGTATAAATCGTTTCCCACTCTTAGAGTCTATGATTTTTAAGCGTGGGTCCTCATTACTCGTATAGTAAACCCCCATTATGGTGAATTTCATGCAAGATTTATAACTTTTAGTTGAAATAAAATGTAGAAAGGAAATCAGTATTGGAATCCATATATAGTTTCTATAAGACCTGGAAATAAAACAACCAAGGAGGGTGTTGCGAACTTATAACAGGGGCTGAGTTCTTTAGCTCTCCCTTGACCCGGGATGAACCTCCTCTGTCCAGCAAAGAAGGCTGGGAAAGCATGCCTCAGCAATAAGGCGAGATTGGGAAAGGTAAGAGCTCGCTGGCAATCCCTCCCCCGTCTTTAGAAGACCCAGGAAATACCAGGGAGCCCGGTCAGGTTAGCACTGGAACTCATTTATTGAAGAAGGTGGACAGCGTTTATAGAGGACATGGGCCAATCAACAAAAAGAATACAGGGACACATAAGGAGCATGGGCAAATCGTATTGGCGGAGCCCCCTACCCTATCCTTAGGGTAGTTTCCACGGTACATGAGAGGAACGCCTCCTACTTAGGTCAGGTCCGTAATAGAGCGTGGAAAGCAACCAGAAAATTAGAGTTCTCTACCCTTATGGCCGATGTGTTCTTAAGTCCCCAACAGGAGGGAAATTAAATGAAAAGAAGGTATTGGGACCTGTGATTAAAAAGGAATAAACGTAATTTCCTTATATACCAGTTTGTCTTTCCACATGTCTCTAGAGTCTGTCTGTGATCCAGCTGTAGTGGGTACTTGAGGAATTCAGGTGTATTTTCCAGTAAGAGTTTTTGAAATAGAAGTGAGGTGAGAAAGCAAAAACAGAAGGGTAGTAGTTAGCCGATGTCCTTGACAAGAAAATTAGACTACTACATACAGATGAGACCTTAGATCTGCGATGCAAAGAGCACACACACAAGCTGTTTTTTGACAAGACAAGAAAACAATTTGTATAAAAAGCATTGAGAGTAGAGATCCAGCAGAGGACTGTGAACCCTTGGCAGGGGCAGAAGCTAACTCTGCCACAGCAAACTCTTCATTTCATGCCTTTCTTATCATTACACATTTAAGTCTAAATGCTTCGCTACCTGACTGTGGCCCACCTGGCCTGTCCACCTGCACTGATGTC
The DNA here is from genome assembly GCA_025594165.1 of Tamias sibiricus. NCBI lineage: Eukaryota > Metazoa > Chordata > Mammalia > Rodentia > Sciuridae > Tamias > Tamias sibiricus. Next base: position 25,059,250 of record CM046663.1, read on the forward strand.
CCCAGGACCATTGGCTATGAATGGAAAAGACCAAGGTGTTTGCAGAGAACAGATGGGCGCATATGGCCGTAGGCAGTTCAGTCTTCCCAGAATTACCAGTTTGTTCTGGCAGAAGAATTTAGAAAATGAACCAAAGGAACTACTCTGTTCAGACAAAGCAAAACATCACTACTTCCCCCTTTGCATGCATAACTGGGATAACTGGATATGGATAACTGGAAGCTACATATATTAGTCCTGTTGATTATGAAAAGCCAGGAAACAAATGGAGTTGTTTTCTGGGACCAGATGAGAATGACTCATTTTATGTCAGTTAATGAACTGGGTTATTGGGGGTTGGAGCAGGAGAAGGCATTTTGTTTTTCCAAAGAATGTTTAAAGTTAAACAAACTGGTCAGGGATGCAATTAAAAGCCTTTCAGCAAAAATTTGCCCTGACGTCTAAACAGAGTTTGACCCATGAGGAAGACAATGATTTTAGAGACAAAAGAAATGTAAGCAATTACCTAGTTATTTTTATCAAAGGCATAATCTGAACTACTTACAGCACCAGTGTTTGCTCCCCACCTCCTGGTCTAAATTAGATATGTAAGGAGGAAAATCTGTGTAATTTCCCTTAAGACTTAGGAAGTATTTCATTTTTCAAGAAAAACCACATTCTCCAGTGAAGTCCATGTAAGAAAATGTCCTTCCTGATTCCTCCACTCCCCATCCCCTGTTCTCCTTACTCAACACTTCATCACTGACCTCAGGGACGTGGTTGGCACATTTACTGATAGGCAGGAGTCCTTTATTGGGTCTCGTACTGCGCCTATTACAAGAGGGACTAGAGAACATAAAACCAAAGGAATGTAGAGAATTTCTCTGGAATGCAGCTCCTCCATGGAATCTACTCTAGGCAGGAGGGAGGATAGGAAGAGGTCCAGGTTGCTCAAATACTAAATTTTGCAATATCAGAGAACATTAGATCTGGAAGGATAGGTCAGTGTTGTAGCACCCAAGACTGAAGCAGTCAAAGCAAAAGACTGACGTGCAGGGCGTAGCTCTCTCACAGTCTGGCCGCCCCAGGAGTGAAGCTACAGTATACATATCTATAAATATTAGATATCTACAGATGTCAATATTACTCCTTAAGGCTTAATTTAAATATTAGATGTTAACATTTATTCATTTTGTTCCTCTAAGTAAAGCTCTTGAAAAATATTAAGTAGCAGGGTCTTAAGGTTAAAATTTTGATCAGAAAACCTAATGTCTAGACTATGTTTTTACCTAATGGTAGATGAGTAGGCCTTTCAAGTCAACTGCATCTGATGATTGTTTTTTTTTTTTGTGACTGCTGAAGAGTTAAACTAGGACTCATGGTCACTGGATATCTCCATGGAAAGAGTAATAAATCATTGTTATTGTAGAGGTCGCCCCTCAAGCACCATGACGTTGGCCTGTCATCTCACTTAAACAAAAGAGAGGGTTCTAATAACATTTTATGATGACTTTTTATTTTTCTCACTAAAATAGACTACAGTGTCTATTATTTCATTTTGATTGTGAGTGTAGGAGTGTGTGTGTGTGTGTGTGTGTGAGAGAGAGAGAGAGAGAGAGAGAGAGAGAGAGAGAGAAGAAAGTGAGTGAGAGAGAGAGAGAGAGAGATGATAACTAAGGCAAACCGAGCCCAGTAAAATCAAGTGTCTGGACCAGCAAAATAACAGATTGGATTAGATATAGTTTCTTTATTACCATAGTGCTCCACAAAATGCCTAAACAATTAGAAAATTTGGTCAAAACCAGTGATTGAGAACAATAAGGGCAAACAACTAACAGGATTTCCACTTTCAACTAGTCACATGCTTCTGCTTGAAAAAAGAAAAGAAACTGCCGCCAGTAAATCTTATCAATTATCATATGCAAAATGACACAAGTCTCAAGTTGCAATTTCAAAATCTCTTCTAAGTTTCAGCCATTCAGCAACAAAACTTACAAATTATCTGCTGCTAAAAGACAGGCAAAATTTTATTTTCAGCCATGTGACACTAGACAGAAATTACTCAAATTCAAAACAAGGCAGGTCTGTGATATAATCAGATTATCTTAATTGTATAAGCCAAATGCTTTTCTATTGCATTACAGAAGCCAAACCTCAGGACTGTTCCTTTGCATGTTCATAGGTCATCATGCATCTCCCTGGAGATGTTGATGTGGGCGTGTAATAACTTCAAAATCAGAACAGTTATCTAATTTTTTGCTAGAGAAGAAAAAGGACTATTCTCTACCATACCAGTGTGGCTCTCTGATAAAACTGTAAGCATATTCAAAATTGTTTTCCACGAAAGTTTTATGTGTATCCTACCATATACTAGATCCATAAAATGAAAGAGATTCAAGGTAATGGCATACTAATGAACTTGAAAGCTTCAAACAGGTAAAAGGTATTGCCTCTTAAATACATGAAAGCTTTTTTTTTTCTTTTTTGACATTGTACTTGATCTTAGAAATACTACAAAAGATCCACTCAATTCCGCTTTTCACCATACAATTTGCCTCTACTTTAGTAAACACAAGCTTTCTCAGTTATACTGCTAGAACTGCAAGTCCAATTTGAGAAAAGACTTCACAGTACTTAAGCAGATGTTTAGGCATCTGTTTCTGAGTAAACAAATAAAAAGGGAGCAGGCCCTTGACAGAGGTGTTCCTGGTGAAATGAGCATCCATCATGTGCTTTTGCTTACCCGTATTAAGCATTTGATTACATATCAGAGGGTGTGCCTGGGGCTTGGAGGGAGCTCAGGAGTGAGACAACCATGATCAGGGTGACTGCTTAGGGCGAAGATGATACTGGACTTCCAGCAGATTTCATGTGGATTAAGTCTCATATTTATAAACAGGAACCAAAAGATTTATAAGGGCTGTGCAGACTGCATACAACAGTCAGGCTTCAAGCAGATAGAAGGAAGGGACTCTGGCTTCTGTAGAGAGAGCTGGAGAACTGCTTGCCTGTCCCAGAGGAGGAGGCTGATGTAATGACATTATAACCTTCAGGTCACCCAGCTGCAGAGAATGGCCCAAGGGGCCCTTGGCAAAATGATGTTGCTTTTACGGGGTCCCATGTGGAAACGTGTAATGGGAAATCAAAACTGAACCTGTCGTCTGCCCAGGAGCATCAACATGGGCTTCATCTCCACAAATGTGCTCTGTGTGTGCCCACGCCCAGTTCCCAGGTCTCAGAGTCTTGGTACCCAGCTGCGTGAGGGGATAAGTACCTCCCCTGGGTGGGGCCTTTGGAAAGATACTGTGAAAGAGCAGTGGCCTGGGAGTTGGGATCCAACCTCAGATTAGTCATCAGCTGGTACCAGAGCTGGCCTCTCCTGAATTCCACTTCCCAGCAATTTACCTCAGTCCCTCGCCTCCATTCTTTTGTCTCAGCTCTGGGTTCATCCTTCAAGGATTTTTCCAAGATCATTTCAATTTTCCTAAATTGTCTTCCTGCCTCTAGTCCTTCTCTTTTTAATCCCCCCTTCAAGAATTATCTTGTCAAGATGACATTTGTTCTTCAAATAAAAAGTAATGCACGTCTAACAAGATGTTAAATAGAAAAGACATAATCTCACTTATTCATATGGATATGAAGTGAGAAACTCCTCCTTTCCTTCTCTCCTGACTCTTTGGCCCCCACTCTGGCCCCCATAATCAAGAGGTCATTTTATATTCTTTATTTGTAGTCTGTGTTCTAGGTTTATAGGAATAAATATTTTGCTGTTTTTATTTTCCCAAATGAAAATAGAATCAGGCTATGAATATGGTTTTGCAAAGGGCTTTTTGTTGTATTTACAATATCTGGTTTTCCAAACCACTGTGAATGAACCTGTTTCTTTCTACTTAGCTTCTGCATGAATTTCCTTTAATGAATAGTCTGTAATTGATTCAACCATTTTTCTCTTGGTTGACTTTTCCCTCAATTTTTGACTAGTAAACAACACTGCAAGGCATCCTTAGGCATAGATATTTATATATTTAAATAGCGCTTCCTTTGGATACTGGAAGTGAAGTTGCTGGGTCAAAGGCCATACATATTGTTTTTACTTTGATAGATAATGTCAATTTGTAACTAAAGTTACACCTGTATTCACTCCCATCAATACTATATGAAAGTGCCCATTTTCCCTTGCAAAGACTGAGGATGTTATCAGTCCATCAAAATGTTGCCAATTGATAATTATTATTGTTTAATTTTCATTTATTTATTTTCTAAATGAAACCTTTTATCTGAAGCTTATTGGAAATTTATAGCCCCTCTTCCCTGAATTTCCTGTTCATTGTATTCTTTGTCAATTTTTTATCTGGCTGATTGTCATTTTTTCTAGATGATTAGTAAAACATTCCAGTATTAACCTTTGTTTTCACATATGCTGCGTACATTTTTCCCTGATTCTCACTTATCTTTTAACTTTATTTTAATCCTTTCAAATGAATACGTTTTTACAATTTTTATTATATTGACATTTCTCTCTATTGTTTCTGGGTTTTCTATTACGCTGAGAAAATCCTTCCTCATCCCCGAATTATAAAATTTTGCTTTATTCCTTTTGTTAGAATTTATTAGGACAAGAAGTTACTCCGGAACGCTATGGTAGAAAGGGATGGTTTATTGGGGTACCACATGGCGTGGTAGGGGACAAAATGGCATGGAGGGCAGGGAAGGTAAAGGGGAAAGGGAGAGGGAGGACAGGGACAGGAACAAGCGCGAACAGAGAGTGATTTCAGTCCGGAATCCAACACCTTTTTTCTAGCATTTTTATAGTTTTAGGCTTTTTAAAAAATGTATAGCCGGACTCAGTGGCACATGCCTGTAATCCCAGCAGTTTGGGAGGCTGAGGTGAGGCAGGAGGATCGCAGATTAAAAGCCAGCATCAGCAATTTAACAAAGCTATAATCAACTTTGAGAGACCCTGTCTCTAAACAAAAACTGGGGATGTGGTTCAGTGGTTAAATGCCCCTGGGTTCAATCCCTGGTACCAAAAAAAAAAAAAAAAAAAAAGTATAGACTAGTTTATCGATTATCATAACATCATTTGGAATAATCCTTTTTTGTTCTGTCATTTATGAAATACTAAAACTGTCAGTTACTAAATTATCAAATTTACTAATGGATATTTTTAATATTGAGATATTTTATGTTTGTGTATTTACTACATATATTTTAATATCTGGTAGGCAAATGTCCTGTACCACAAAAGTTCATCCCAAAGGCAGCAACAAATAATGTCTATGTCTGTAGGACATAAAATATAAATGAGATTGTTCAAGAAACTCTGGTTTACTTATTAAAAATGATGTTTTCAAAAAGTATAGACACAAAAAATATTTTTATCAGTTCTTCTAAAATATTACCAAATATGTAGTTCTGTAAAAAATAGTATTGTATTATACAGATAATGTTTTTAAATATTATCTCATGGTCCAGTTGAAAAAAGTAATGCTTTTTTTGTAAAGGCAAACAATTTTCTGTCATTTCTTTAAGCTGACAGTAAATTATTGCTACCACATTTTATAGTCCATGTCATGACATAACTCCAATTAGGAAACCATTTATTCTGTCCAGTGAGACAGAATAAATGGCTTACAGTGGCAGTCCATTTTGCAATTGCCAGCACTCTAGTCCAAGAGAAATATTTTTTCACAGATGGGTAGTTCCCAAGAGACCTAATCCCGGGGATCTTCTCTCACATAATCTGCATTTTAAAAAATCTTTGTTTCAACCCAGAAGAAATAAATTTTCACTAAGCTGTATTCTTACCAACACCAAAGTATAGAAAAGAAGCTTTTTTACAAAAGATTATGTAATGACCCAGACTGAGCTAGCATGAGGAATATTATCAGTGAGGGGAATAGATATTAACAAGCCCACCACTTCTTCCATAGACACTCTGGAAGGAAAAGGGACACAGGGACAGGGTGCCAAGGGACACCCCACAAATATGATCCCAACCCAGGACTCAGGTCTTGCCAACCACTCCATCCTGTAACATTCCTATTCAGTGCAAACATCTTCCCAAGGGGAATGAATGGAAATGTATACAAACCACTGAATTATTCATGTTCTTCACACTGGGAAGCTAAATGATGAAATGTTCACCAATTTAGTTTGACACGAAGATGCGAATTTTGTTATCCATTAGGCCCGTCTTTGTGGCTGCTGAAGATCATTCAGGCAGAGGTCAATACAGACTAAGAAAAAGTCTGCCACATTGTTCTTAATGAATATCATGTCAATTGAAATCTGTGGGCATCCCCCAACCCCCTAAAAAGACACAAGTTCTCCCAAAGGAGTATTAGCATCTGTTTGCACACCTGAGTGTCTGCTTCTTCAAACTGACAGAGACAATTAAACCAGACATAATTTGCATCTTGAATATATAATTATTCTTTATCATAGCCAAGAGCTAAGATCACATCATTATCATTAAAACTGCCTTCTTGTTCTTTGAAGATCATATAGACTGCAATGCTTGAAGCCCACATCTGTGTGCAACTGTCTTAATCCCTCCACACTAGAAAGACAGGACTGTGGTTTACTCATTTATACATCCTTTACATATCCCATTCTCAGGTCTGCATTCCTTATACTATAGAGCATAGCACCTTGCACATAGTATGTATTCAGTAAACATAATATAATTATATGAAGCATCAAATATTGTCTAGAATAACATCCTCTGGGTAGATGTGTGATTTAGTATTATTCATATGCATAAGTCATACTCATTTGAAGATGTGATATTTAGATATTTAAAAGCCCTTGTACAGAAAAAATATTTCATAGAATTTGTATTAATTGAGAATCTGTTGTCTCATATTCTTTCAGATGAATAATAGTTCTTATGTTACATACCAAAAGAAGGCAAGGCATGTCTAACTCAAATATTTACCTTGCTTGTTTCTTTACACATTAAGAATTCAACAAATTATGGAATTATCAGCAAAAGACATTATTTAAAAAAAAAAAAAAAAAAGAGAGAGAGCAAGGGACAGAACAACATGCACAGAATGTAGATACTTGTGTAAAAATGTCATAAATACATATGATATATGTGTTTGTATGTGTGCTTGTATATTTATATGTGCTGCCTTGAAAGAATAAATAAGCAATATGATAAAAAAAATTTCAGTAAGTAGTTAACTACATTAAATGTGTTTTTATGCTTATTTCTTTATATGCCTTTCAAGCTAAGCCAGAGAAAATACTTCAAATACCCCCAAAAGAGGGCACAAACTCCAAGTCAGTTGATCTGATGATGAATACTCAGGTGGCCCTCCTTAGATCCACAGCCATGTCTGTTTGGTGGGTTTTGAGCCACTCCCTTGCTCTTTCCCGAGAGTCCTCAGGAAAGGGGTTGATAAAGTTTTGGAAGAATATAGTGTTCAGCCAAGAGAGTTGGGGTTAGATGAATATCTGTTCTGAAGGTCAAAGTGGAGTACAAAAATGCAAATCACAGAAAGAATTTTGTGATAAGTCTTGGGCAGACATGACAGGGAGTGCAGAGGAAGAGGGTAGTTAAGAGTGATTGCTAGGGATACTCTACTTGGACTCAATCCAGAACTTCCTCCACCACCACCACCACCACCACCACTACCACCACCCCACCTCCCCACCACCCCTCACCAGCTACTTTTTAGTCCAGTGATACGCTGTTTCCTTGGATAAGATTGGTTCAGAGTCTATGCAGGAGAGGAGCCTGCAGCAGGAAAGATAATTTTCAGTATCTGCAGTGGAGGGATATGGAACAAAAAAAAAAAGGCTGGGGATATGGCTTAGTGGTCGAGTGCCCCTGAGTTCAATCCCTGGTACCAAAAAATAAATAAATAAAATAAGGACAATGTCCTCCACACCATCCCACTCATACCCACGGACCATCTTATCAGATAATTTAGTCACATGAACACAGTTCAAGTATGCTGTTTTTTAAAAATATTTATTTTTTGATCTTTTGAAGATAGAATTTGAGACTAAACAAGAACAGTAGGTGAAACTGAAAAAAAGTCTTAAAACATTTGCAAATCAGATTTGGGGTTTAATCACTACTATGATGAAATGTATGTTAAATTTATAGACCAGTCTATGAAATGGACATCATTATAACAATGCCCTTGGGGCTTATGCTATGAAATTACTTTTCATTTTTTTTTTTTTTTTTTTTTGCAAGTTCATTTATTATCTTTTGCTAACTCCCCATGAAATAAGAAATTCTTGCACAATCTTTTATGATAACATGTAAAAACCTACTTAAGACTTGCAAGCAGAAAAGAAGAAATTAAATAGCTAAGTTGTGAATTATTTTACTTTTCTATGAATACACTAGTTTTTATAAATTTTCTGAGATAGAACGAAGAGAATTTCATCTTATACCAAATTTCCTTCTAGCAAAGATCATAAATGAGTACTATGAACTGGGATCTGGGACAAAGACCTTAGAATTGGAAAGAAAAAAAGTAGTGTCGGGGTGTAACTGTTGGATTCCAGGTAGGGAGGCTGCACCTCCCAGGTAGAAGGCCACACCTCCCCAGGTACTTTGTGAAAAGACTACATTTCCCAGGTGCCTCAGCCTTGCCAGCAAACCTGCTAGCAAGGAGGTGGTGCCCTGGCCACCACCTCCTGACCTCCGGCAGCCTATAGAGCAAGGACTCTCTCCAGGGGCTCTCTGACCACCGGTTAGCTATTTAAGCCTGCCCCGGACTGAAACGGCTCTCTGTTCATGCCTGTCCCTATTCCTGTTTGTCCCTGTTTTCCCTTGTTCTCCCTACCTTCCGCGTGAACCCAATAAACTTCCCTTTTATTAAAATGGCGTTCCTGGCCCTAGGTTAACTTTGCCTTTTTTCTCTAACAGTAACACCCTAAGTCAAGGCCATAATAGGAGTCAGGAAAGCCAGCAAAGAGAGGAGCAAGCTGTGTGGAAAACACCAGAGCAGTAAAACTAGATTCAGAGACCAACATGGAACAAAAGTCCAAAGGAAATTTCAAAATAATATTATTTCTAGATCAGAAAGCCGAGACAACATAAGAAAGCCAATTTTAGATGAAGGAGACCGTAAGGCTCTCATTGATTACAGAGGAGTCTGAAAAACCAAGGTTCATGGGCAAAAAAGAGAGCTGAGAGACCGGCTTAGGACAATAATTGACCTCCTTGTATTGGATACAACATTCTTTTGTCAGATTTCAAAAGCATAAAACTTAAAATACCTAGTTTCAGAGCATATTATTAAAGCATACTTAGAAAAGTATTCAGTAAAGTCTTGTTTCTGTTTACCACCCCATTCTTCTCCAGCACCACTAAACAGATTTACTCACGTCTCTTGTTTTGTTACCTGTTCCCTCTATTAAATAATGCATTCTAATATACCTTAATTTACTCAAGTATTCCCCATCTATGACCAATTCAAATTCTAAATCTCTCATGAAGTGTTTATTCAGTCTAACTCGAAAGGATTTCTCACTACTCAGAATTTTCAGGTTGCCCATTTAACCCCATCCACTATATTGCCTTGCATTATTAATTTTACTTTCCTGGTCCTATTGTCTTATGCTAAGACAACAAGACACTTGTCAAGCGTCTCCTATTAAGAAATGCTGTGGAAGTGTTTGATAACGCTATCATAAGGAGGGAGGGACACATAATAATTACATTCTCTTCTCAAAATATAAAACACAAAACTAATCTTAACTTCCACAACTTCCACATCTGTAAAATAGGATTAACACCTACTTCACTGATTTAGGGATTAATGAGTTTTATATGTGAAGCATTCAGTTAGCGTAGAATGTGACATGTCATAAATGTTTGTTGTCTTTGAATCTGAATGAGCCACTCTTAAGAAACTGAACACTGCTTTTGACCCAGCTTGATGCCTATGAAATCTCCCAATAATAGTAACAGACTTTATCAGGTAGTTCTATTTGTAAAATCCCCAGAAACATATTGGGGGATATCAAATTCACAGAAAAAAAATCAAATGGGTTTTCTTCACATTTAGTATTGTAGGAATTTATCATTGTGAGGGCTGGTTCTTACTGATGCAAATCTCTGTTACTGCTCCTTTGTGGGTGGTAGAAGCAGAATAGATTTGCTTCTGAGAACTCCCAGATAGAACTAGAGAGATCTTGAAATCTGGAGATTCCAAAATTGTGACTGGGGTAAATATATAAATACATATTTATATATTTAGAAGTATATTTCTTTTTAGAAAAGAATAATCTAATATTTTAGCATAACCTATTATAAAGCTGTATAGCTAAAAATTATTTTTAGATTTATTTTTTTAATATTTTTAGTTGTAGATGGACATAATACCTTTATTTTATTTATTTGTTTGTTTGTTTGTTTGTTTGTTTGTTTTTGTGGTGCTGAGGATAGAACCCAGTGCCTCACACATGCTAGGCAAGTGTTCTACCACAGAGCTACAATTCCAGCCCCCAGGCTTATTTTTAATATGGTGATTATCCTAAATATTGTTGCAAGAATTTTAGTTGCTAAAATATAAATACTTCCCTAGATCCTTTTCTGCCTGCCCAAATCTTTGTATGCCCTCAATTGTAGACTAGGTCTCTTCTGTTTTTCTTTTATGAGAAACAAAAATAAATAGATAAATAAATAAATAAAATCTATTGTCAAGAGAAGGAGAAATAACAAGATAGAGACAATGGAAGTAATAGCTTAAAGGGAAGATAGTTATCTTTCATTTTCAACAGTGAAAATTAAGCTTAAGATACCAGTAACAAGTTTCAACATGCAAAGACTGCTAGAAAAATAATGAAACAAAAACAAACCTGATTTTAGGAAATGACAGTTGATGTAAGAGTAATAAATGCTATGTTCTGGGAAAGTCCTACCTGAAGGTCCTAAGAAGGCTTTACTTTAATACATTTCTTTTCATTATTATTTTGATGTAATACTTTACCCATGTTAAGGGTATTTATATCCTTAACACAAAATCTTATTTTGGGAAGGGAATATAGTATCTAGAGGTTTTACCCCACTTAGCCAACTTGAGGATCTATGAAGTTATCTTCCCATTAGTTAGAACAGGCTCTAGGAACTAGAGGCCATTGTGAGAGTTACCAGAATGAAGATGTGTAAAAGCCAACTTCTGTATCTATCACTAAAGTACTGCCTGATTCAGGCACGTGCTTGGAGCATTGCCATGAAAGTTTATGACAATAAAATTGCACCGATTCACAATGAAATGGATAGTAGCATTTACAAGCTCCCATCCCTTTAGAGTATACTCTGACATAAAATCTCTTTAACTTTCAAGTCCGTGGCTGTGTTGTATTTACAAAAAAAAAAAAAAAAAAAAAAAAAAAAAAAAAGTAAGGAACACAGGGAAATAGAAGATAATTCATTATACACCAATAGAATTTAAAAGTAGAAATTATTTTTATTTCTAAATTACATTCACTGCATTCTCTATCATTTACAGACTAGCAAGAGCTTCAGAATTAATTAGCACTTACAACACAGAAAAGTCTCATCGTTTAAAAATAATCAAGAGTACCAGGAAATAATTATTGTACAACACAAGATATCTGTTCTATAAAGATATATTCATGAGTAATTGATTTCATCTTTTTTTGTATCTCATTTTACTGGATTCAAAATAACAGTATTTTAAAATAACATAACCAGAATATGTTTGTCTGTATTTTCTCATAAAACATCTAGAGAATAGAATTAAGGCACAATAATAGTAACAACACAGCTTCTACTTTGTCCCCGCCCCTCAACCCCGGTCACAATTTTGAAATCTGGAGATTTCAAAATCTCTCTAGTTCTATCTGGGAGTTCTCAGAAGCAAATCTATTCTGCTTCTACTACTCACAAAGGAGCAGTAACAGAGATTTGCATCAGTAAGAACCAGCCCTCACAATGATAAATTCCTACAATGCTAAATGTGAAGAGCTCTCTGGAAATTCAGTATGCCAAAGCATGCCGTGATCATTCCTGAAAGAGGAGAAAATGGGGAGTATATCTCTTCCTTCTTGGGTTTGTGTCCAGAGACCAAAGTAGAGATGGCTAGTGTCCTCGCATCTTAGAGATTGTAGATATTCTTGTTCCCAATGTCTGTTCCCTGTAAGACCTATATTGTGCTGGACCAGAGACAGGGCTGAGAAGCTGACAAGGTATTACACAAAGTCAAGGCTCCCTTTGATGTCAGAAACATCTGTTAAGGCAAGCTTTCCCTGCCTGCCTCTCTCGTTCTAGGCATGAGTTCTTCTCCCAGTTCTTTTCCTTTAGTCCTGCAAGTAGACCACTGTCAGGCCCAGCCCAGGCCCCAGACAGACAGACATGGTTCGAATCCTAGCAGGAAATACAGCTTAGATTCCAATGGGGTCCCCTAGTATGTTCAAGCTGTCTATAAAAAAGGCCAATGTAAAAGTTGGCAACCACCTGTAATTACTATTACATACCCAGTGAGAATAAGTTTTGAAAGAAAAATTCTGGTAAACAGAGAGCATAAGATAAAGTGAGTTTTTCACAACCATCAACCATCAAGACAGTGAAATTGATATGAAGATGAACAAATAAACGAGTAGTATGAAATAGAGATTCCAAAAGTGAATAACCACATATACAGACATCTGATTTTTTAAAAAAACATATGTGTACAGGCAAAAATAGTCTTATCCAACCATGGTGCTGAAATAATTATCGATATGCACAAAGGAAATTTAATTCATATCTCATATTATATATGCAAATTTATTTTATATACACTAAGGACTTAAATGAACTCTAAAACTGTAAAACTTCAGGACAAAAAACATAGGGGAAATTATTTGTGACCTTGAACTAAGTAAGAAATTCTTTTTATTTTTTTTTTTTGTAACGGGATTGAACTCAGGGGCACTTGACCACTGGCCACATCCCCAGCCCTTTTTTTGTATTTTATTAGAGACAGGGTCTCACTGAGTTGCTAAGCGCCTCGCCATTGCTGAGGCTGGCTTTGAACTTATGATCCTCCTGCCTCAGCCTCACAAGTGCAGGGATTACAGGCATGTGCCACTGCGCCCGGCAAGAAAGTCTTAATTATGCCACCAAAAGCACAATTTTATAAAAACTTAAAAATTGATAAATTGGTGCTATGGTCTAAATGTTTATGTCCTCACAAAATTTATATACTGAAATCCTAACCAATGAGGTGATGACATTTGTAGGTGGGGCCTTTGGTAATAGGTCATGAGGACAGAGCCCTCATAAATGGGATTAGTGTCCATATAAAAAAGGCCCCAGAGAACTAGCTTGTCTTTTACACCATGTGAGAATACAGCAACAATTCACAATCTAGGAACCAAAAATCTGACTCTCTCCAGATCTGCCTGTGACTAATTTTGCTCTTCCCAGCCTCTAAAACTATGGGAAATAAATTTTTGTTATTTATAAGCTCTGAATTTATGCCATTTTGTTATTGCAGTCTGAATAAACTAAGGCATGGGTTTTGTCAAATTTTTTTTTTTTTTTTTTTTTTTTTTTTGGTACCGGGGATTGAACTTTGGGTCCCCAAGTATTTTTTTTTTAGAGACAATCTGCTAAGTGCCTCGCCATTGCTGAGGCTGGCTTTTTTTTTCAGCCTCCCAAAGTGCTGGGATTACAGGCGTGCGCCACCGCGCCCGGCTGGGTTTTGTCAAATTTTGGTACAGGGGCTTGAACTCAGGGGCACTGGACCACTGGACCACATCCCCAGTCCTCTTTTGTATTTTTATTAGAGACAGGGTCTCACTGAGTTGCTAAGTGCCTCGCCATTGCTGAGGCTGGCTTTGAAGTCATGATCCTTCTGCTTCAGCCTCCCAAGTGCTGGGATTACAGGCGTGCGCCACCACACACCCGGCAAATCTGCTATTCTTAAGAAGAAAAGTCATGTAATTTGGGAAAACACATGAAGAATATATATTTTTTAAAAACCTCCTAGGGACACTGGCGGCTGGGTCTCTCCTTCCAGCGGGCGGGAGTCTACCTCTTGCTCTGGTCGCAAATGGGCACATCAGATAGAGCACTAATTTCTAGAATGTATATAGAACTAAAAAAACTTAACACCAAAAAAGCAAATAACCCAATCAATAAATGGGCTAAGGAATTGAAAAGACATTTCTCAGAAGATACACGATTAATCAACAAATACATGAAAAAATGCTCAATATCACTGGCAATTAGAGAAATGCAAATCAAAACTACTCTAAGATTTCATTTCACTCCAGTCAGAATGGCAGCTATCAAGAACACAAACAACAATAAATGTTGGAGAGGATGTGGGGAAAAAGGCACACTCATACATTGCTGGTGGGACTGCAAAATGGTGCAACCGCTATGGAAAGCAGTATGGAGATTTCTTGGGAAAATGGGAATGGAACCACCCTATGACCCAGCCATCCCACTCCTGGGTCTATTCCCAAAAGACTTAAAAACAGCATATTACAGTGACACAGCCACTTCAGTGTTTATAGCAACACAATTCACAATAGCTAGGTTATGGAACCAACCTAGATGCCCCTCAGTAGATGAGTGGAATTTTACTCAGCAATAAGAGAGAATAAAATAATGGCATTTGCAGGTAAATGGATGAAGTTGGAGAATATAATGCTAAGTGAAATTAGTCAATCTCAAAAATCCAAGTACCGAATGTTTTCTCTGATATAAGGAGGCTGGTTCACAGTGTTGTTGGAAGGGGGTACATAGGATCAGAGGAACACTAGAATGGTCAACGGAAAGGGAGGGGAGGGAGGGAGTAAGGGGGGGGTTGGAAAAAAAATTGGTGGTTGAATGAGATGTATATCATTATCCTAAATGCATGATTGAAGATCTGAATGGTACTTATATACTTTGTATACAAGCAGTTGTATGTAAAAAGATACTATACTTGTGCATGATGAATAAGTAAATAAATAATAAAAAAAAATTAAAAAAAAAAAAAAACAAAAAAAAAACCTCCTAAAGCTCAACAGTTAAAAGAAAACCAAACAACAATTATTTTTAAATGGTCAGAATATGTGAACAAACACTTTGCCAAAGAAGATTATGTGAATGGTAAATAAACACATGAAAAGACACTTAACACCTTTAGTCCATTAGGGAAATGTAAACTAAAACAATGAGTTACTACAACACCACCATTACAATGCTTAGAACTAAAATGACTGACTATACCAGACTTCTGGTGAGGACTTTCCTCCTGCTAGTAGGAGCATAAAACAGTCCAATTACACTGGAAAGCACATATTCAGATTTTAAAAGTGAAATATCATGCTAGGATCCCACCGTTCTACTCCTAAACAGGTACGCTGGGCAAATGAAAACACGTGTCCATACAAAGATTTATGTAAGAATGTTCACAGCAGCTTTATTGTAATAGCCAAAACCCCAAATACCCAAGTGTCCAAAATTAAGTAAATGGATAAACAAAAATGAGGTATACTTACATAATGGAGTACTTGGCAATAAAAATGTGTGAACTATTGATACATATGACAACACAGATGACTCCAACACAATGTTAAGTAAAAGAATCCAAACAAATAAGAGTGTATAGATAACCCTTTTATCTTAAATTCTACAACATATAAACTAATACAAAATCACAGAAAATAGGTCAGTTATTTCTTGGTGATATTTAGGAGAGGCAAGAAAAGAGGGATTATAAAGACGTAGGAGGAAACAAAATATGATGGGTATATTCACTATCATGATTTTGGTGTGCTTACACGGGTATATGAATAAGTGAAAACATATCAAATTGTACACTTTAGGTATGTACAGCTTATTGTATGCTTATTGTAATTCATTAATTCTTAACAAAACACATAAAGATACTTCCCAGAATGTCAAATATCACTTAAAACTTCAAATTTGGCATAAATAAGAATTAATAACACTCATATCAACTTTCTAATTTCTAAACAGTCTGCAAAAACTGAAATAAATGGAGATTTGGAATTATAACATTTTAAAGTCATTAATAGTCTTATTTTGCAAGTTAGTAAAATAGTATAATGGTAAATTACAACTGAATCCCACTGTTAATGTATAATTATAATGCACCAGTTAAAAAAAAGAGAAAACATTAACATTTAACATTATACTATAGTATAATAACATTACACTATAGTAAAATCTTAAATTGCTAATCTTTAACATGAAAGGCTTCAATCAATTTGAGAAGGACAATATACAGAATAAATATCCTTACTCCAAAAATATGAAATCTGAAATGATCCAAAATCTAAAACATTTTTCTCTCGCTCTCTCTCTTTTTTTTTTTACACTGGTGCATTATAATGATACATAATAGTGGGATTTATTATTACATGTTCATGCATGCATATAAAATAATTTGGTCAATTTCATTTCCTCCCACCATCCCTTCTCCTGATCCACTTCCTTTACTCTATTGATTTCCTTTCTATTTTCATGAGATACTTCCAACTTCTTCCCCCTTTCCTCTCTATCGACCAAGTATGAGAGAAAACACGTTTCTTAACTCTCTTAATTTGGTTTATTTTGCTTAACATGATGATCTCAAGTTCCACCATTTTCCTTCAAATGACACAATTTCATTCTTTATGGCTAAATAAATTTCCATTGTGTATATATACCACATTTGCTTTATCCACTTAACTACCGATGGATACCTAGGCTGGTTTTATAATTTGGCTATTGTGAATTTATGCAGCTATAAACACGGGTATGCATGTATTGCTATAGCATGCTGACTTTGGATAACTACTGAGGAGTTATCTTTCTTTTATTTATTTATTTTTTCCTTTCTGTGGCACTGGGGATTGAACCTGAAGGCTTGTGCCTCCTAAAGTGCTCTACCACTGAGCTACACCCCCAGCCCTTCTCAGTGTAGTTTTTGTTGTTGTTGTTTTTTAATTTTGATTGCTCCATTCCTATTCCTTTGTGGAATCTCTACACTGATTTCCATAATTGTTATATTATAAATTACAATCCTGCCAATAATGTATAAGTATTCCTTCCCTCTCATCAGCATTTACTAGTATTACTTGTATTCTTTTTATTTAAGTCAGTAAAGTTACATTTTATTTATACCAAAACCCAAAATTGATTGAAAGTGAATTCCTTTTTTAAATTTGTTCTAATTAGTTATATATGACAGCAGAATGCATTTCAATTCATTCTACACAAATGGAGCACAACTTTTCATTTCTCTAGTTGTACACGATGGACGTAGAGTCGCACCACGTGTGCAGTCGTACATGTACCTAGATAATGATGTCCATCTCATTCCACCACCTTTCCTGCCCCCATACTCCCTCCTCTCTCCTCTCCCCTTTGCCCAATCAAAGTTCCTGCATTTTTCCCATCCCCCCCCCCCACACACACACCCCATTATGGATCAGCATCCACTTATCAGAGAGAATGTTCAGCCTTTGGTTTTTTAGGATTGGATTACTTCACTTAGCATGATATTCTCCAGCTCCATCCATTTACCTGTAAATGCCATAATTTTATTTGTATTCTTGATCACTGCCATTCTAACTAGAGCAAGATAAAATGTCAGTGTAGATTTTTCTTCTTTTATTATTATTTTTTTCCTTTCTGTGGCACTGGGGATTGAACCTGATGTCTTGTGCCTCCTAAAGTGCTCTACCACTAAGCTACACCCCCAGCCCTTCTCAGTGTTGTTGTTGTTGTTGTTGTTGTTTTAATATTTATTTGCTTTAGCTGTACACAATGCGTTTATTTGTAAATGGTGCTGAAGATTGAACCCAGGCCCCGCACGTGCTAGGTGAGTGCTCTACCGCTGAGCCACAACCCCAGCCCTCAGTGTAGTTTTGACTTGCACAAAATCTGAAACTTTTTGAGCATTAATATGACATCACAAATGGAATTTCAGCACTGTGATCAGTTGCAGTCAAAACACAGGTGCACTAAAAATATGTAAAATTACCTTTAAGCTACACGTATAAGAACAAACACAAATGAATTTTATGTTTAGACGAGGGTAAGTCCCAAGATACCTTGTTATGTATATTCAATACTCCAAAATCTGAAGGAAAAAAATCCAAATCCAAATACTTCTGGTCCCAAGAATTTTGGATATGGGATACTTAATCTGAAAAGGGATCCTTGGAGTAGGAATCTATTCTTCCTGAAGTTTTAGCTTAAAAGCATAGAAAACAGTGTATTTCAGTGGGCTGTGTTAACAACTGCAACCTTTGAAATTATTAACAGATATCAGGTGCCCAGCATTCTAGCCAGTCACTGGGTCAAGAAGTCCATTGCCTTAAAAACAAGATACCAACACTTTATTCTTGTCTCTACCATAGGGTATCCACTCTACTTTGTATCAGGCCCACTATATATGCCAGACGCATGAACGTGATTAATTAGGTTTCTACTTTAAGGAACTCATAGTTTAATATTTTCTTCATGTCAGCAGACAGTGCTGTTGTGCCATGAAGATAATTTAACAGACGTATTGTTAAAGAAAAAGACATAATTGTTTAAATGCAGAAATAATGGCATTAAATCTATAAGAAACATTGCTTCATATCTAGGGAACATTAAAGTTTACTAGATGAGACTATGGTTTATGGTTTTGATTTGTGAACACCCTGTGAATCAGACATTCTGACACAAAACAGGTCAAGTACAATGCGTGGACAATACAAATGAAATAGAAAAATATAGCACTATGTAGCAACTTGTCTTTTCACGAATCCTGCATTAGTCAGCTTTTCATCACTATAATGATATATCTGATACAAACTACTTATGAAAATAAGGTTTTTATTTGTTTGGTTATTTTTTTTAGCTCACAGGTTTGGAGGTTCAAAATACAAATGGCATAGCATGGTCTCTGTGTCGAGACCTTACTGCCCTTTGGCTGTCTCCTTGTTGTAATTAACAGTGACAGGAACATGTGTCAGAGCCAGTGGTCACATCTCCAGGAAGCAGGCCTGCTCCTTTTATAATGACCCTCCTGTAAGAACTCAAAGGTGTCTCACAAGACCTAGCAAAGGGTCCCAGAAGAACTACCTCACTCCCCCAGTGACCTAAGGACTTCCCATTAGAACCCATCTCTTCAAGTTTCCTCCATTTCCCACTAGAGACAAAGTCTTTAATCACATAAACCTTCAGGGGCCATTAAACCACATCCAAACCATAGCAAGGCTTAAGTTACTGCTCATTGGAATTTATTTTTGTCAAATGTGTGGGTTGTTGTTACCATTAGACTGTTTTTACATCTGTTGGATATTTTTTATTACCTTGGTGATAGGTTTCAAATCCTAGTTCTAGGCTTTCTTTGCAAACTCCAGGACTAAGATCATCTGCCCATGTGCTCATTTCTCAAAGAAGAAAGTATGTTGCATGATTCATACAGATGTGCTCTCTATTGTGGTCAGCAAGTTTAAATAACAAGAACATCTAATGGGTGTAGTGCAGGATAATGAGTGTACTTAGGCCCTTCCCTGTAATTATTTTGTGACTTTTCACAATAACCCTCACTCCTATTAAGAAATCATTATAATTTTAGCACTTAACTCTTCTTGGGAAACTTGCTTTAAATTCTAAATGCACAGGCCATGTCTATACAACACAGAACAAAATGAAGATTTGGGGAAGTTAAACTGCACTCAGTAAATCTGAATGATTCAAAGGTATAATGCTCACCTATGACAGTTAAATATTCAGTCCAAAATTTGTCCCTTTTACTAAAAGTAAAAAATTTCATTCAGCTAGCTAATACAAACTAGAAATAACTAGGCATTATATCCCTGTTTGATATGCTTACACCTAATTAGTGATGTTCTTTAGTTATTCCGGCTGAATATAAAGCTTTGAATTCTCCAAAAAAATAATGTAAAAAGAAAATGCAATAGAAAAATTACACTCTGAGTAATACTAAATAACCTGTTATTTTGCAGATCAGGATTGGCTGGACAAGCAAACAGGATGCAATGCTAATAGAAGTCTCTTCAAGAGTTTCTTTTACTTTTCTCACTCTTAGTCAAGATCAGTCACAGCAAGAACAATGATGCTGTGAGAAAACATTGCTATCACCAAAAACCAAAGTTCAGTTGATACAAATTGACTTAGCTTACTGGAGAACATTCTTTGTATAAATGTATCAATTCTGCTACAGCTTTCTATTTGCTATATTATTTCCAACTTGCTAATACACTGGTACACCTGATAAATTATTGTAGTGTCATTATAATATTGTAATGTACCAAATTTGACATGATATTAACATGGGTGGATGAGGATAACCAAAATGAGCCTCTTTGGGAGTTTCTAGAATGCACAATTTAACATCAGCAAGAGAAATGAAAACAAAATCTTGTTTTAATGATTCTATTCTTCTAAACATTTTTTCACTAAGAACATACAGTTAATGCTTGTTTTTATCCATTTTTAGAGTAAAGGTAAAACATTCTAAAGAGAAACTAATTTTTGTGGGGCAAGGGTTACATTTATTTCTTTTCCAGTATTCTTTGCCTAATAATTACACACTTCAATTACATTAACATTACTTTTCTTGGGAATTTTCCATTAACTGATCAGTCTGTTCATTATGATATTTTCCCTAATATCATATTGAGCTGTCATTTTCTACTTTTCCTCCTATTAGTGCTAATTAGGTCCCCTTGAATCAGGAAGAATAATGCTGTTCCATCTTGGCATTCCTTCTTGATGCTATAGACATGATGCACAACTTTATTTATTATGCACTGAATACTTATAAACCACCCAGAATAATTCTGTGTGAGATTGTAATTATGTTAACTTGCCCTTTCAAAGTTTTTAAATTGTCTGATCTTTTCAAAGATACAAGATTTAAAATTCATTATAATATACAATATTAGAAGAAAACATGTTGACTTCTGCACCAATAACTTCTAATTGTATCTAGATGTAAGAAGAGGGGAAGGAAGACCCAGAGATTGGGAGGGAGAAGGGGAAGAAGGAAAGAAGAGAGAAACAGAGGGAGGGAGAGAGGATATATGGTTTATCAAAGAATGTGATATGCAGAATTTCACACAAGGTACATTTATAAGGATGTTAACTATAAGATTGATTCAATTTCTAATTTAAAAAATATACCTTTAAAATTAGTTCAGTTTTTATATTTAATGAACTTAAAAGCTTGGTTAACTCTTTTTTCCTTTTGTATTTCTACTCTCATATTCTGATATTCTCTGAAAATGCATTTTGTTTAAAACATTTTAGGCACTCAATAACGATTAGGCACTGGTTAATCAACAAGTACAATGCAGGTGAATGATTCAAGGCACAGAAATACTTACAAATAGGATTAAAATGTCTTACTTTCAAAAGATGCAATGTGTGACACTGGATTGCCAAATAATTTAAGTACCTATGGAAATCCATGCTTGAATTACTTCTTTTAGTAATTACTATATTACAACTAGTAAATGGTATGGAAAAAATTAATGAAGGAAACTTTTAAATGAAAAGAGGTGAAAGGGATTGAATATAAGATTCTTGTTTGAATTCTGTTTTAAAACAGCTGTAAAAGAGGCATTTGAGACACTGAGACAGTTTGATTATTGCTATAACTTGGATCTTGAATGTCTCCAAAGACCAATGGATTAAAGGCTTCGTTTCCAGAGTGGTACAATTGGGATATGGTGGAACTTTTAGACAGAGCTTCTAGAAGGTCCTTAGGTCATTGAGGGTATGTCACCAAATGGGATTGTGAGACACTAGTCTCTTCCTCTTTCTCTCTTTTGCTTCCTGACCATGAGGTAAGCAATTTGCTCTGCCATTGCTCCCCACCATTGTCATTGGCATGCTTACCAGAAGCTCAATGTAATGCGTGCATCCAATCGTGGGCTGGAAGCTCCAAAACTGTGAACCAAAATAAACCTTTTAAATTTATAAGTTAATTATCTTAGGTATTTTGTTACAGTAATGGAAAGTTGACTAATAAAATTGTGGACTGGGTATTACATGATTATTGTAATTATTGTAAATTTTTAAGGTATGATAATGGCACTATAGTTATGCAATAAAATTTCTGTAACTCTTATTGTTGTACACTGAGTTGGTTATGAGTGAAATGGAATGCTGTCTGGAATTCCTGATATTGTTGGCTCTACTAGATAATGCATATGTGGAGATTCAGTATACTATTCTCTTCTTTGATGAATGTTTAAAACTATTAAAGAAAATGGTGAGCTTTTTTGTTTAATTTTTTGTAGTAGTGGGGATTGAACACATACATGCTAAACAAGCACTCTGTCACAAAGCCACATATCTAATCTTTCAAAATTTTTATTTCAAGGCAGGGTCTCACTACATTGCTGAGGATGACCCAGAACTTACACTCCTCCTGCCTCAACCTCCCAAGTAACTGTAATTACAGGTGTGCACAATTGTGCCCAGGTAAAAAGGATTTTTAAATAAAACAAAAGTAATCTGTACTCAGTATGTTGTAGTAAAAATAAAACAAAACACATATAAGTTAAAATACCAAAGTCCTCCTTTACCACCACCCACAAATCCTACTTTCAGGAGGAAACCACTAGCAACAATTTAGTGTGTATGTCAGTATGGTCATTTCTATCTATATCTATTATATATAAATTTTTACCAAAATATTTCTAAAATTTTATTTACAAAAGTTATATCTTGGGTGTTTTTTCATGTCAATAAATTTAGATCTGCATTATTCTTAGTAACAGGCACAGTATATTCCATTGTTTGGCTATTTTCCATGGATAATTTTATTTTTATAATCCCATATGGATGAGTATTTAGTCTGTTCCCAGTTTTTAGCTATTACAAGCAATATTAGAGGGAAATTTTTTTTCTTTCTTTTTTTTTTTTTTTTTTTTTTTTTTTTGTGGTACCAGGGATTGAACTCAGGGGCACTGGACCACTGGGCCACATCCTCAGCCCTTTTTTGCATTTTATTTAGAGACAGGTTCTCACTGAGTTGCTAAGTGCCTTGCCATTGCTGAGGCTGGCTTTGAACTCATGATCCTCCTGCCTCAGCCTCCCAAGTGCTGGGATTACAGGCGTGCGCCACCACGTTCGGCTAGAGGGAAATTTTTGTACATGCTTCTTTGCACATTTGTAAGATGAAACTTTGAAAGTAGAATTGAGAGGCACACTAAGTTAATAAATAAGCATGGAGGCCCTACAGTCAGGGTCCCTGAGACCCAACCCTAGGGCAGCTACTGATAGTTTTGAGTGACCTTGGGCACATTGTTTAACTCTCTCAACATCAGTTTTATTTTTCTGAAAGCAAGATTAACAATTATATCTAGTTCATGACATTATTACAAAAATAAACAACATAATACATATAAAATGTTGAAAATGGCTCATGACATTCCAAATGAGTACTCACTAAATATCAGTGATCCTTCCATCATTACTGCTAATATGGATTGGGTTGATTTACATGCCTACCAATATTAAGAAAATCAGTTCCTTTAATGTGGTGAAGGAAAATGTCTTCAGTTTCCATGTTGTTGGATTTTTTTTTTGTTGTTGTTTTGTTTTGTTTTGTTTTTCAGGACTAGAAATTGAACCCAGGGCCTCACACATGTTAGGTAATCAGTTTTCCTACTATTTAATGATGTTGAACACTTGTTTATAGGTTCATAGCCACTTGAACATTATTTCTGGAAAATATTAATTGGTCTGTTGTCCATTTTCCCCCTGCTACAGTTTGGATCTGGAATGTCTCCCAAAGGTTCATCTTAGAGGTTTATTCCCCAGTCTGGCACTATTGAAGGTGGCGAAAACTGTAAGAGGCAGAGCCTAGCGAGGGGTCTTGGGTTATTAGGGGTGTACCCTTGAAGTGAATTGTGGGACCTTGGTCTCTTTGCCTTCCTTTTCCACTTCGCAGTTGCCATGATGTGCAAAGCACTGGCCACAACTGATTATGGACTGAAATTTCTCAAATTGTAAGTCAAAATAAACCTTTTCTGTTTATATGTAGATTACCTTAAGTATTGGTTTTAGTGACAGAAAGCTTACTAAAATACTCACTGAAATATAAAATTAGCAATGGCAGATTCCAAAGAGAGGAACAGCAACTTACAACTTCTGGTCAAACCTGAATTTCCAGAGACTCTGAATACTTTAGTTTCAACCTGTCCTGTTCTGATAGCAGTGTTAACAACAGTCATGTCTACTTGAAAACATTATAATGAGAATAAACAACATGATACATACAAAGTGTCCAAAGTGATACAAAAGATACACAGAATGGGTGCTCAATAAATGTCGGTGATGATTCAATCATCGTTGCTAATATAAATTGGGTTGGTTTACATTCCTGCCTATAGTAAATTCAATTCTTTTAATAATGGTAGAGGAAATTGCAGAGGACCTCTGCTTCCTCCTATATATTCAACCAACTTTCTCATCAAGAAGTGGGATGAAATTCTATTTTTAAAAATCAGTTATTTGAGCCTGGCACTGTGGCACAGGCCTGTAATCCCAACACTTGGGAGGCCGAGGCAGGAGGATCGCTAGTTCAAAGCCAGTCTCAGCAATGGTGAGGCGCTTAGCAACTCAGTGAGACCCTGTCTCTAATAAAATACAAAAAAGGGCTGGGGATGGGGCCCAGTGGTCGAGTGCCCCTGAGTTCAATCCCTGGTACCAAAACAAACAAAGAAACAAAAATCAGTTATTTGAAGGCACTAGGGAACAACCTAGAGAGGAAAACTTAAAGGACCATGAAGGAAGAAAGAAGACAAGCACATAAATGTGAATTCAACATCCTCCTTCACATTGCCCCTTGATAAATTTGCCAGTTCTGAAGCACCGCAGGGGCTATCGCCCAAGCCAAGCTTTTAACTTTCAAGCTCAGTGCTTTCAGCAAGTTCACAGGGATAAGAAAATAAAAATACATGTTTGAGAAACATCAAGATAAATAGCTTGGCTTTGACTTCAAACACGGAGAGTCTATGTCCTAGGACTGAGAACCAAAATATACGAGATCCCTTACATGGACTAAAATTCCATCACAGATCATCTTAATCATTAAATGAATCAAATGATCTATCCTCACACTGTCTAACAAAGAAAATAAATCCTCCCTAGAAAAAATATATAATCTTCCAAATATCAATAATTCTTTATATATAATATCTAGTATTCAATAAAAAATTACTAATCATATAAGGGACAGAACCAAATTATCCAAAGTCAAAACAACAAAGAATAATAGCATTATCACTATAGCAAAAAAAAAAAAAAGAAAAAAAAAACAAAAAAGGAAACACTTTCTCCAAGTCAGAAATAACAATACTAAAAGTATCTTTATATATAGATTACCTTAAGTATTTGTTTTAGTGACAGAAAGCTTACTAAAATACTCACTGAAATATAAAATTAGCAATGGCAGATTCCAGAGAGAGGAACAGCAACTTACAACTTCTGGTTAAACCTGAATTTCCAGAGACTCTGAATATTTCTATACTCAGAAAAAATAGTCATCAAACGTAAAGAAGCTGGCACAGTGGCTCACACCTATAATCCTGCAACTGGGGAGGCTGAGGTGGGAGAGTTGCAAGTTGAAGGCCAGCCTTGGCAACTCTGTAAGACTGTTTAGAAAAAAAGAAAAAGAAAAAGAAACAAAATGAAAAAAAAAAAAAAAAAGGGAGATCTGGGGATGTAGCTTTGTAGAGTATCACAGGGTTCCCCAGCACCTCTTCCCCCCACCCCAGAAAAAGTAAAAACATGTTTTGCAAGATAAAAATGATCTGGAGATTGATTTCACAAAAATGTGGATATACTTTACACTGTAGAATTATATACTTTAAAATTATTGACATGGTAAATTTTGTTGTGTATTTTACCACAATTTTTTCTTATTTTATTTTTAAAAATTTGTTCTAATTTGCTATATATGACAGCAAACTGCATTTCTGTTCATTGTACACAAATGGAGCATAGCTTTTCATTTCTCTGGTAGTATATGATGTAGAGTTTTACCATATGTGCAGTCATACATGTACTTAGGGTAATGATGTCTGTCTCATTCCATCATCTTTCCTACCCCAATGCCCCCTCCCTTCCTCTCCCTCCCCTTTTCCCAATCAAAGTTCTTCCATTCTTCCCATGCCCCCCCCCCCCCATATTACGGATCAGCATCCACTTATCAGGGAGAACATTTGGCCTTTGGTGTCTTAGGATTGGCTGACTTCACTTAGCATGATATTCTTCAACTCCATCCATTTACCTGCAATGCCATAATTTGATTCTTTTTTAAGGCTGAATAATATTCCATTGTGTATATACCACAGTTTCTTTATCCATTCATTTGTTGAAGGGCAGGCAGCTAGGTGGGTTCTGTAAGCTGCCTGGTACCGTAAACCGGGATAAAAACTCTCGGAGGCAGAGTTAAGCTTTTACTACTTTTACTTCTACTTTCTTAGAGCTTAGAGAGGGAAAGAAAGATTTTTAGAGAGAAAGATTAGAACGAGCTTTTCTTCTTGTCTTCTTAGCTTAGAGTTAGAGTTAGAAAGATAGAGCTTAGCTTAGAGCTTAGAGTTAGAAAGATAGAGCTTAGCTTAGAGAAAGATTAGAGCTTCTTTCTTCTCTCTTCTTTCTTCCTTCTTCTTTCTTCTGTCTTCTGTCTTCCTCAGGAGTCTCGGCCTAACTCTGACCAGTCATTACTTCTTCTATCTGGTTTCTCTTCTGTAACCGCTCTGCCTACGTTCTGGCCGCTCTGATTCTTCTGACCGGCCGAGTGACTGCCCGGCTGACTGAATTCTCCGTTCTCCTAACTCGGACCGCTTTCACCCGGTTATATACCTTCAGGTTTGCGGGTGCCTACAGGTGCGTCACATACATATCAGGTGGAACTTATGGCTTCCAGCTAGCTACAGGGTTCCACAGTTTAGCTATTGTGAATTGCACTGCTATGAACATTGATGTGGCTGTGTCATTATAGTATGCTGATTTTAAGTCTTAGGGGTATAGACCGAGGAGTGGGGAGAGCTGGGTCAAATAGTGGTTCCATTTCGCGGTTTTTTTTTTTAACTTTTTTTTTTATTATTATTTTTTATTCCAAGTTGTTATATATGACAGCAGAGTACATTACAATTCATATTACACTTATAGAGCACATTCTTACATATCTCTGGTTGTATACAAAGTATATTCACACCATTCCTGTTTTCATACATGCACTTAGGATAATTATATCCATCTCATTCTGCCATCTTTTTTTTTTTTTTTTTTTTTTTTACCCTTTTACTCCCTCCCTTCCCCTCCCTCCCCATTGACCATTCTAGTGTTCCTGTAATCCTCCTATGCTCCCCATCCCAACCCCACTGTGAATCAAACTCCTTATATCAGAGAAGACATTTGGCATTTGGATTTTGGGGATTGGCTAACTTCACTTAGCATTATATTCTCCAAATTCATCCATTTACTTGTGAATGCCATGATTTTATTCTCTTGTATTGCTGAGTAGTATTTCATTGTGTATATACACCACATTTTCTTTATCCATTCATTCATCTACTCAAGGGCATCTAGGTTGGTTCCACAGTTTAGCTATTGTGAATTGTGCTGCTATAAACATTGATGTGGCTGTGTCCCTGTAGTATGCTGTTTTTAAGCCCTTTGGGTATAGACCAAGGAGTGGGATAGCAGGGTCATAAGGTGGTTCCATTCTCAGTTTTCCAAGGAATCTCCATACTGCTTTCCAGATTGGCTGCATTTTGCAGTCCCACCAGTAATGTATGAGAGTGCCTTTTCCCCCACATCCTTGCCAACATTTATTGTTGATTGTATTCTTAATAGCTGCCTTCCTGACTGGAGTGAAATGGAATCTTAGAGTAGTTTTGATTTGCATTTCTCTAATTGCCAGAGATGTTGAGCATTTTTTCATGTATTTGTTGATTGATTATATATCTTCTTCTGAGAAGTGTCTGTTCAGTTCCTTGGCCCATTTATTGATTGGCTTATTTGTTTGTTTTGTTTTGTTTTGGTGTTAAGATTTTTGAGTTCTCTATATATTTTAGAGATTAGTGCTCTATCTGATGTGCATGTGGTAAAAATTTGTTCCCAATTAGTAGGCTCTCTATTTACCTCACTGATTGTTTCTTTTGCTGAGAAGAAGCTTTTTAGTTTGCCATTCCATGTTTTTTAAGGAATCTCCTTAAATACTGCTTTCCAGATTTGTTGCACCAATTTGCAGTGCCACCAGCAATGTGTAAATGTACCTTTTCCCCCACACCCTCAACAACACTTATTGCTGCTTGTATTCTTGATAATTGCTATTCTGACTGGAGTGAAATGGAATCTTAGAGTAGTTTTGATTTGTATTTCTCTAATTACTAGTGAAGTTGAACATTTTTTCATATACTTGTTGATCGATTGTATATCTTCTTCTGTGAAGTATCTGTTCATTTCCTTAGCCCATTTATTGATTGGGTTATTTGTCCTTTTTTTGCCCCAATTTTTAAGTGAAAGAAAAAAAAATGTGAAAGAAAAAGTGACTTTGTGTACATAAATTATAAATCTGTTTTAAAAATAGTGAATAAAAAATAAATTTTAAAGCAAATGGGAACTGGGAGAATTCACTATGAGCAAAAGCACCTTAAAAGGAATATTTAAAGTAGTTCTTCAGACAGAAGAAAAGTAATCCCAGGTAGAAATACAGAAATGCAAGACAGATTGAAAAGGAACAGAAGGAATAACTATAAATAATTTTCACTGCAGAAAATAATAATACTCTTAAGGGAAGGGTACTAAAAACATGCATATTTTACAAATATAAATAAATGCATTTATTTATACATTTTTTGAAAATATTTATTTTTAAGTTGTAGGTGGACACAATATCTTTATTTCATTTTTGTGTGGTGCTGAAGATCAAATCCTCACGTGTGCTAGGCGAGCACTCTACCACTGAACCACAACCCCAGCCCCATTATTTAGACATTTTAACAAGTATCTTTATTTATATATATGAACATAGAAGGGAAAAAAGGCAGGAACACAGTACATGGAGTCAGAATGTCCTGATGTCCTACTACTGTTCAGGAAGTAATAAATGTATTGTTTAAAAATCTTTATAAAGTCAAGAAAGTCTATCATAACGTTGAATATAACCACTAGGAAATATATCAAGTAATTTATAATCTATTATTAATAGAAGAGAGAATAAATTTCTAAAAGTAATCCAACAATTTAAGCCCCAATAAAGGAAAGAAATTTAAACAATAGAAAAGGACAAATAGGAAAGAAATAATAAGATGCTATATTAAGAAGATCACAACTTTAAAAAAATGATGCTATATAGCAACACAAAACACAAATATATCAGCAATTTGGATAAAATACTCAAATTACAAAAAAAAAAAAAAAAAAAATTCAGCTGAATGCTGCAGCACACACCTGTATTCCCAGCGGCTCTGGAGGCTGAAGCATGAGGATCTTGAGTTCAAAGCCAGCCTCAGCAATTTAGCAAATCCCTAAGCAACTCAGTAAGAACCTGTCGTTAAATAAAATTTTTAAAAAGGCTGGGAATGTTGTTCAGTGGTAAAGTGCCCCTGGGTTCAATCTCTGGTACAAAAGAAAAAAATTTTCATTAAAAAATAAAACCCAAGCCGGGCGTGGTGGCGCACGCCTGTAATCCCAGCACTTTGGGAGGCTGAGGCAGGAGGATCGCGAGTTCAAAGCCAACCTCAGCAATGGCGAGGCACTTAGCAACTCAGTGAGACCCTGTCTCTAATAAAATACAAAAAAGGGCTGGGGATGTGGCCCAGTGGTCTAGTGCCACTGAGGTCAATCCCCGGTACCAAAAAAAAAAATAAATAAAAAAAAATAAAAAAAATAAAACCCAATTCTTCTTACAAGAGACACACCTTAAACAAAAAGGCACAGAAAGGTTAAAAACAAATATTGGGAAAAATACAATGCAAAAGCAAAAGAAAGTTGCTATAACTACGTTAATATCAGAAAAGGGGGGCATTACTAGATACAGCAAATGTTTTATGATGTTTAAAATGTCAATTCATCAAGTTGATTTAATAACTATAAATTTGCATGATTCTTATAATGTAGACTTAAAATGCTTCAAACAAAAATTGACAGACTCCAAGAAGAAATGAGTCATCAGAATTAGATTTGAAGATTTAATACATCTATTTCAATAAAGAATGGGCAAAAAAAAATTAGATCTGAGCATGATTAATGAGCCACATTTAACTGCTGTATGTAATACTATAGCATATTTTTTCAAGTGTGCAACATCCACTTGCCAAAACTGATGAAGTATTGTATCAAGTCTCAACAGATTTCAAAGCACTGTGAACATTAATCTTATAAAATTAGGGTAGAAAATCAATAATGAAAAATAATTAGAAAAGGCCCAAATGTTTGAACAAAAGCAGTATACTTAAAAAATCAGTGGTCAAAGAATCACTCACCATAACATTTGGACTGATTTATGAAAGAACATATAGCATATCAAAAAGTTTGAGATGTAAATAAAACTGCCCAGAGTGAAATTTAAAGCCTGAAATGCTGATATTAGGAAAACAAAAAGGGCCACAATTAAACGACCTCAACAATGAGCTCAGACTTTTGGTTTTCAGTATATTCTACTGTTGTTTTGTTGTTTTTGTTTGTTGGTTGGTTTTTTTGGTTTTTGGTACTGGGCATTGAACTCAGAGGTACTCAACCACTGAGCCACATCCCCAGTCCTATTTTGTATTTTATTTAGAGACAGGTTCTAACTGAGTTGCTTAGTGCCTAAGCCTACCATTTTTTAAAGTTTTTTTTTGTTTGTTTGTTTGTTTGTTTGTTTAAAGAAAATGGAACTCTACAAGGTCCAGTCTTGGGTTCTACAAATATTGAATGGATCTCAAAATCTGTATATGTGTTTGACAAACCAAGAGCTGTCATTCCTCCTTCAAATGCATTTACAATCTTGTTCATACCCTAATCTCCCAGGGTTTGGGGGTGGGGTATTTTTTTTTCTTTTTATTTTATATATATTTTGAAGCCAGAACTGCCTTTTCAGAACCACTTTGTAGCAGGAAATACCCAAACAGTCAGTGGTTCAGATTCACTCTTCCAGAAAGAGGCAGACAAAAGCCTCTGGACCAACAGAAAAAACCAGTTACTCTTCAGGCATTCATCTCACCACACCCAGACAGCAAGAAATATCTGTGTAGCATATGCATTATCACACTAGTCTCAAAATGTTTCTCCCCTCTTTTTGTAACATAATAAAATACAATAAAATTCATCAGTGGCATGTTTTAGATTATCTAAGCAAACAGTATTTCATCACTGCAATCTACCACAATTAACCCTACTACTACACTTTATGAAACTGAATGTTGTTTTGAGAAAGCAAAGAATTCATTATTTTAGTTTTACAACCTAAATTAATCAATGTATGCCAAAAAAACGTTTTCACGATGTACTTATGAATTTTCATTTAAAAAAGTGTTTGAGGTATGGGTATGTGTGTATTGGTATTAGTCCCCCCATAAATGAAATTAAATTATCTGTGAGCATAAATTAGAAAGATTTAATTTGAAGTGTCAGATTAACATACTATCAATAGAATTCCCAACCATATAAAATAGTCAAGAGTTTTGAAATGTTCTTATTTTCTTTTACAACATTAATATGATACTATGTAATTTTGTTAAATAAATATAGGAAATTACTCTTTCATTGAAATTACTAAATCTATTTCTAATATTCTCCTAATGCACAGTATTGGAAATAATACTCTTGAGAAACCAAGAGTCCAGAGCTCCCCATTGAATTCAAATAATGCATTTCCTTTCTTTATGTGTGTGTGGCGGGGAGGGGGGTTCCAGGATTGACCTCAGGGGCACTCAACCACTGAGCCATATCCCCAGCCCTTTTTGTATTTTATTTAGAGACAGGTTGTTATGAGTTGCTAAGTGCCTTGCTTTTGCTGAGGCTGGCTTTGAACTCCCAATCCTCCTGCCTCAGCCTCCCAAGCCACTGGGATTACAGGCACCGGCCACTGGGCCAGGCAGGTTTCTGTGAGAATAGGTAGCTTCAACTGGCAATAAAATCACCTCTCCTCTAGTTGGACAGGAAAATCACAAAATAAAAACAAACACTACTCTAGCCATTTCTTATTGGACACCCCCAAAGCCCAAGTCAATGTCCCACTGCCCTGTGACTGATTTTGCAAAGAGGATACTACTTTTTCTTAAAAACACACAAAAGGGATTTTCTCTAGAAGTTTGCAACAGTCTCACAAGCAGGGAGATGACTGGAGAGGAAGAGGTTGGAGCTGATATTTAATCCGAGAAACTGGCAACTGCCAAGGGGAGTATCTGTGGTTTTATTTAATTATTTACAATAAGTGTGTACCAGGCACCACCCTTTGTTCGAAACTAATTAGCATCCTGTATCTTTCTCCACCCCAACCTATTTCCTCATTCTCTTCTCCCTCTCACAGGAACTCAAAGTAAGGCACTCTTCCCACAGGTACTGCTTTCACTAACCCTGATTTGGACCTCTTTCTGCCTGAATTCTCATTTTCTAAAACACCCTTGGAAATCATCAATAAATGTCCCTCCAAACAAAACCTCCCTTTTAGAATAATTTAAAACAAACAAACAAAAAAAATGCTAGTTTGATCAAAATGTGTTGGATTATATGGGATTAAACATCTATCTACTTCCAACTATAGCCCATAAGTACGAATAGGGAAAAGGGCCCTAAATACTATTTAGTGCATTGAGATACTATTTAAAACAATCCTAAATAACATTCAATTTTCCCCATTTATTTGTCTTTTTTTTTTCATTGAAGTGTCTCTAATACCATGTTAACTCATTCCTCATGAAAAGACATACTTCAGAAGGAAAATAAACACTTTTATTTCAAAATCTAGACAAGGAGTAACTCAAATAACAATATTTTATATTTGGATAACATTCTAGTGATACTTCATTTTCGCCTGTAACTTGATCTTTCAAATAACCACATAGGCAGGCAAGACAAGCCTCATGACGTGCATTTAAGAACCAGAATCATCCAAATCATGTGATCTGACACAGTACTCTAGTACTTTGACTATAACACAGTTTGCCTTTTGAAGCATTCATAGCAACTCAAATTTTCCTAGCAACAATCCATCACCATAAATAATATCTAAGAGGTACTAAAAATATATATATTTTTTTATTTTCTATAAACTAGAAAGGAAGATGCTAAATATAAATTGAGCCCAAGGACCAGAGAACCTCAAGGACATGTCTCCCCAAAGATTGTTGCAAAAGACTGTTACAAGTACACGGCCCAGAGTGTGCCATTTATTTGGGCAGGCATGAGTCTGTATGCTTTGGTTAAGGGCAGGGCTTAAGCTAAGAGCCATCATGAGTTTATCAGAGCATGCCAGTTTGTGACCCCATTCCAAAAACTCAAATGGAAAGAGAGCCAAGACGTCAGCATGAAGGTCTATGTGCAACAAAGGTAATTTCTACTCTCCCTCTCCACTCCCTAACCCCAGACACGGGCAATAACATTGATAGAAGACCTGATCAACCATTTAAAAGGGCACTGAATGCAGCCAAAATGAATGCTCTGAAATAGCTGGGGAGTTTTCTCTATAAACTTCATGTGATCACATTGTGGCCACTACATTTTATGACATATCCATTTTTATAAGTCTATTTATGAGTACAAAGAGGTAGCCATCACTTCTTTGCCTTGCCAGCTTGGACTGACGGCTGCTATTTTAACCACACAGCCCTGTAGAAAGAGCATGGCCAAAATTCCAAATTCCTGAGGGACCAATATCTGTTTCTACTGAGAAAATGGAATGATATATTTGGAAATTTGCTATTTGAGACACTATTAACTTGTGGGGGTTTTGTTGTTGTTTGTTTTGAGTAACCTGTTAGAGGACCCAAGTTCCATATCCCCTCTCCTACCCCCAAGGGTGACTGGCACCAGGAGTGAAAAACTATCCTGACAAAAAGCCTGGACAACCAGACATCAACAACCAACACACCCGAAAAAGGAAAGTCTCAGGGCTCAGTCAGCGCTCCCCATCGGGTCAAGAATATCACTTTTCCTTAAACACTAATAGTGAAAAGCAATATGAACAGCCACGGAATGAGATCAGCCCAAGAATTTGGCACCTCAAGAACTTAAAGACTCATCTAAAAGTCACTGTTAGAGGAAGGATAAAAAAGTCCTATCTTTATGAAAAGTTACACCCTAGAGAAAAAAGGAATCAATGGTAACTTCCTGCTAACCTGTTTCAGGAACTTGAGCTATCCTAACCTCAAATGCCTGCTCATTTCTTGGTCCTTCCATTCTTTCATGGCTGCTCTGAGCTTGGTTTAGGTAGCTGTTCTTAGATAATATCAGATCAACCCTGTTCATTCTTTAGTATCTCTTACTTGCCTCAGGCTATTACTGCTTTTCAGATCCAACCTCTACCTCCCCCTGGTCCTTCAGCAATGATCCACATCAGGGGTCTTGATACTCAGGAAAATCTTCAGGTGAAGAACTCTTAAAACATTTGCCAAAAGTTTGCAATCTGACAAATTATCCTTCCCTAGTTTTTTGAATATTGGCAGAGGACATGAGTCTACTGGGTCAGAGACAAAGGACTTTAAAAAACTCATAGCACAATCTAAGGAGGCCTCACGGCTTCACTGAGCCTCAATGTTGACAATGAGACTGCCCTATACATACCTGATGAAGTAGTGTCATAAGAAGAAGGAAATAAGTTCAAATATCCTTCAACTGAAAGAAACATGACATATTGAGGAAGGAAAGGACAATTTGGCTGTTGCAAGAAGCAGCAAGGGAGAGAATAGTACTGGATGGGTTTCAAGTAGACTAGATGGTGTAGAAATGTATAAGCTTTAGTAAGGAGTTTGAAGTTTATTTGAGGTACAATACTACATCTTATAAGCTGTCAGGTTTTTTTTTTGTTTTTTTTTTTTTTTTTTTTTTTAACAAACAAGAGCTTGCTATAGAGAAACCTATTCCTTAATATGGTTTACATGTTGAGGTTCTACATAAGCAATCAGAAGAGAATTCATA
Organism: Tamias sibiricus; assembly: GCA_025594165.1. Lineage (NCBI taxonomy): Eukaryota > Metazoa > Chordata > Mammalia > Rodentia > Sciuridae > Tamias > Tamias sibiricus. The sequence goes on from CM046663.1 coordinate 25,094,318, forward strand.
CAAGCCACATCTTCACACCTACTACATCTGGGCCTATGGACTCCTCTTCGTCTGCTGTTACTGTGGATGAACTGTCTTTCCTGAGACAACCCCTCCATATATGCATTCATGCCTATGATCTCTCTCTTAACAACATCCTTCCCACTATTCTTTCTTCTCTCTTTCTCATCTCAATTTTTACTTTTCTACAGCTTTGTACCCATCAACATCAAATATATAATAATTTCCTCAGTTAAACACATACATACATACATCTATACATAAAACCTCTCTTGGCCCCTACATTCCTCTCCAGCTCCCATGCCATTTCTCTTAGATTTTACAGCAAGACTTCTCAATATACTTGTCTGTAATTATTGCTTGAATTGCTCTCTTTTCATTCTCTCCTCCCCTACTCCTCTTATTTGAGTTACTTGAGCCATCTACAGCAATACTGGTGCTTGTCCAGGCCACGGTCACTTCTTCCTACCAACTTCTTTGCTCATAAAACAGCTATGTGCTTTAGGGGACTGGGACCTCTCTTTCACCAAAGGTTGGAAATTATGATTAGTCTCTTAAGATAGTCATGCCTTTATTGCCCCACTTGCTTAGGAAGGACTGGTGTGAGTGATCAAATCTCAGGGAGTTCTTGCTCTTATAATAAAGTGAATGTACTAGTGAGTCAAACTCTTTCCCTGATAATAAATTGTTAAAATGAATTAGTCCTGGGAGTCATCCTTGGAATACTTTCCTCCTCTACCCTCATTCTATCACCTTCCCATGTAATTATAAATTGTTGCCTTTTAGCCCTCAATTCAAGTTCACTCTTGACTTCTATCAACCACTCTCATAGGAGGTACTCAGTAATTATTTATTGAAGACAGAAAAGCTGACAAAAAAAAAAAAAAAAAAGAGTCTCTCTGTATACTGAATTAAGATGTGAAAATGTTTCACTTGCAGAATGGGGTTGCATTCAGACATTGGATTCCTCATATGGTGAATGAATTCATTTTCTTCAGGTGGTACATTAGAAATGCTGTCATCTGTGTTTTATTATTTTAAGCAACAGAAACCAATTCTGTATTACTTATAAAAAAGACAAGAGATTTACTGGATAAATGCTGAAGCATTTCAGAGTCAAATGGAAAAACGAATAACTAAACCTCAGGGCAGCAGGAACTAGGGCAAGAGTTTATAGGCCTCATTTCTGGACATTTGTATAAATGCAACAGGTCTCCAATGCCCTCAAGTGCTTTTCTCTTACAAGTTTCAAAATTGTCAGAAAGAGTATGATTGGCCCCAATTATGTCAACTGTCAACCTGCACCTGGATTGGTCTGCTTTGGCCATTACACAGTATAGACAAGGCTACTCCTGTGTTTTGATCCATTCCCAGAAGAACAAAGAGGGACCCCCAGATGAGATCTTCTCTAGATAAGGACAAGGCAGACACTTATATTGCCCAGCAAATGTGCCATAGCAAGGTAAGTGGAAGATTCTGTTAACAAGTAACACAAAGTTTTTATTTACATTTGTTATTTTCTACATTTATAGTTATATATAATATACTATCTATAAAATTTAATTTACATTATGAAAATTTTTAGACACAGAAAATTAGAGAGAAAAGGACAATGGCCACTATGTACCCATCAACCAGCTTCAATAATTGTCAGCATTTTTTTAATCCTTATTTTATTTTCTCTATATCCCAAAATTTGTTTGTAGGGTATGTTATAATAAATACCAGAGATCATACCATTTCACCTTATAAATACTTCAGTATATTACATAAGTAACTTTAAAATTATAACCACAATATTGTTATCATACTAAAGTAACAATAATTCCTTAGTATTAGGGATCATTGCTGTATATATCCGGGTACATAAGACTTTGTTTTTTTTTTTTTTTTTAATTTACTTTTAGTTGTACACAATGCAATGCATTTATGTTTACGTGGTGCTGAGGATCGAACCCGGGCCGCGCAAGTGCAAGGCGAGCGCTCTGCCGCTGAGCCACAACCCCCGCCCATAAGACTTGTTTCATGTTACCAAAGAACTTAGAATTTAGAAGGAATGATAAGACCTTTATTTAAACAACCCAAAGAAACAAAACACATAAGGGAAGTAGAGACGAAGTGCCACGGGATAATGAGAGGAGACACTCAGACATGCTCTGATAGAACAGATGGGTGCATGGATTTTATATGATTGTGCAGACACGCTGTTAAGCTATCTCTAAAGCTCTATAGACCAATCTCTCCCATTCATTCAATTACCTTCTGTTTTCAGAGAATCCTATTATGATAGCTTCCAGCTACGATGACATATTTCCTCGTTAATCCAATCTAAACTGACTTGAAGAGAAAAATTAGAAAAATTTCAAGAAATAGTCTCAGTATTCCTCAAAACTGTATACTTTCCACTACTACTTAGAGAATACTTTAAAACAGAACTGTATAATTATTGCCAAATTATCATTGTTGTCAATTTGGATAATTTCTCTTATTCGAAGGGGTATGAGTATAAAATATCCAATGGATAAATTCCCTAACTGAAAAAGAACCTTTTCAAATATCATAAAAGCAGCAATATTTTAAGATTATCCTATTCTTCTATAAACAAGAATTACCTAGAGATCATACATTCCTGACATTTTTAATAGTACAGGGATTTTTTTTTATTACTTTATCAGTATTGGACAAAACTGTGCAGTCAGTGTAACTGTCTTTTGATAGTCACATATTTAATTCACACTCTCATTTACATGAAGACTAAGATAGTTCAAAGAGTTCCTGAGCAAGTTTTAGCTTGTATGGGAGGGCTGAGTCAATTAAGCTCTTTCTGTTAGAATGAATAGGGCTGGTTAATAACAGATCATCAACTCATTGGGCAGGAAACATCTTTGTTACATAAACAAGCTTATAGAAGTATAGTGCTGACTAAGACATTGGTTTGGTTCACAGATCACAGGCGGTCATAATTTAAAATTATATGTAGTTTCCTCAGGTAATCTCTCAGAGTTTGTATGCCTTTATTCTTTTTTCTGAGAAGTAAACATTCACATTAAATTAGAGTACATTTTTGCCCTACAATAACAAAAATAAAATGCAAACTATTCCTTCTAGAATCATGGCCACCTCCAGTGTTATTCAGAATCCCAGATGGATAGAGATGAGTAAAGAGAGAGTTTAAGGGAGAGACTGGTATGGCCAAGGGTAAGGAAATCAACACATGTTAGTAAAGCAGCCCAAGGCCAAAATAACTGGGAGTCATCACCATCTCTAAATCTGAAGGTGGATGTTGTGCAGGCAACTGGAAACTGAAGAGGGTTATACCTGTGGGTATAGGAAAAGGATGATGAGAAGGACCTATGGATGTAATTGTGAGTTGCTGCAAAGAGGAAGCACCTCTTTTGCCCCTCAGATTTCCTTCCACTGCCTCCTCTTGGCAGAACTCAAGTGAAAGTGAGAGGGGAAGTGGGTGAGTTGATACACAGTCCACAAAGGTCAGCCAGAGCAAGCGAGAGATGAATGGAGAGTGGGTCTGGAAGGCCAAATGTGAAATCTCCAACATGTACTGTTTCTACCATTGTAATTCAAGTTTGACCAGATTACATATTTTTTTTTTTTAGCAGTTTCTCTTATCCACATGGTGGCTGGACCAAAGAAGCAATCTAACAGATTGTACGACTCAATTAAATTCTCATAGAAAGACATGAATTCTGCCCCCAAGATCATTATATTGGTTGGAAGATATGATAAATACATGTGGAGTAAATATGAGAGAATACACAACAAGTTATGGAATATAGAAAGGGTTGAAAATTTGGCCTCAGTCAGGACTAAGTTATTACCTCTAAAGCATTTTTTTAAGAAGGTTTTGAGCATATGTTGAAGTTTTTGCAGTTGTTAAATATGATACAGGAAAAGGAAATGGCAGAGTAAAGATGTTATTTGAGAGCAGCAGTAAACTAACATCCTTAGAAATATTCTGGTAGCACCCTGAAACTTTGCCCAGCCTATGTAAGTAGGTAACCTCTTCCAGAAATGAATAGGAAGGTGAGGAAGGAGAAATGGCTTATTCTTTTCGCATGGTCACTTCCAAGAAGAGGAAAGAGCTACACTTATCACAATAGCGATTTTCAACATTGTAAGACAATCACATCATCAGTTGGCGAGGCTAGCCTCCTGCCCTGAAATGGTTTGGATACTTCCTCATCATGCAAATTTTTATTAATTCTTTGGGACTCCACTTTTAAACATCAACTGAGCATTCTATTATAAACATATTACTGAGCATTCTAGGCAAATCCAGACCCTCCTCTGAATTTTAATATCCAAAAGGGTTTAAAAGAGTTACCTCGAAATTATACCCTGGTTCACATAATTATATTTGAAGAAGTTACATGATTTTCTTCTTTTATTTCTTCATTTCAATGTAAAAATGTCATAAATAATATATACAAATAACTTTGTTCAGTTTCAAAAGTATGACCCAGAGAGATCTTTTCATGGCGAATTCTCTAAAAGAGAAAAACAAAAACTAATACCTTCTGTGACAATAACTCTAAATTTGAACATATAAAAACTTTTAATTTAACAATGAAAAAAACTCCTCTTCTCACATTAAATATATCATCCTTTGTTGAATTAAAAGCTAATACTAAACCAGCATTGATTTATTTTTTATGGATTTTTCCATAGTGATAATTAAGATCATAATTTTTCTGTTTTCTAACCATTCCTATGGGATCTAGTGACTTCCTAACTTGTCAAGTCACCACTGAGCCTGGTTAATTTTGAGAGAGGGAACAAGAGTACCTATAGAGAAATAGTCTATACTTGATCTCAGTCAAAAGGCCAAGAAGTGAAGAGAGAGATGCTCTAAAAATACCTTTTTATATGAAAAGTAATGATAAAATAAAATAGAATGTATTCTGGAATTTCATAGAGCAAAATAATCTAAAGAGGATAAGGAGCTAAATAAAATAAAAAGAAACAATATTTTTTACCTCAGCTATCCACTTAGACTTTTAGAAAATACGACTATTTGTAATGGAAAAATAGGGATGAGAGATAAGGTAAAATAGCTGTAGCCTCACCCAATTTTCTATTTGAATCAGGTTTATGGCTGGTTTGAATAGAGAATTAATTGCTTAAGTTGGGCTAGGTATTAGTTCAGTGGTAGAGCAAGTGCCTAACCTGCAGGAAGCCCTGGGTTCCATTCTCAGCAAGGGGCAGTAGGTGGGGATTATTCATTTAATCAGTAAAAAAAAAAAAATAAAAATAAAAATCAGTAAAAACCCATGAATTTCCAAAGCAATTTGGAAAGAAATCAGAAGTGTTCAGCAAATGTTTATTGAGTACCTGGTCAGGACTAGACATTTTTTGTTTCTCTCCCTGCCTGTATATTCTAACTGGAGATATAAACACATTGTTAACATGATACATGTTATATGCTAAAAGGGAAGCAAAAAGTTAACATTAGTGATAGGCCACATACATCACACACAGAATAATCTTTAGTCTTCACAATGATCCTATCACCTGGTACTATTCAGTCAACATTAGAAGTGAGAACTTAGGGGCTGAGGGCAGTCCTAGGGACCTGCATTGGAGTGTCGCCAGGCCCAGATGGGTCCCGCTGATCCACCCTGGTGTGCGACCAGGCTCTAGCCAGTCCCGCCAAGCCAACCTCTACCCCAGAGCAGGAGACAATAAGGACAGATCCACCAACTCTACCTGAGTTCAGGCGGGCCAAGGACAATCCCAGGGACCTACATTGGAGTGCCACCAGCCCCAGGTCAGTCCCACTGACATCCCCTTGAGTGTGGCCAGGCTCAGGGAAGTTCCGCCAACCTCTGCCCAAGCACAGGCGGGCCCAGGTCAGCCCAACCCACACCCACAGAGCTCAGGTGAGTCTAGGACAGCTTCACTGACCTCTGCTCAGAGGACTGCCTCTTCCAACCAGCAGACCACCACAGGAGCTCAGACTCAACCAGTTCAACCCACACCAACCTGTGTGGACCCAGCCCCAGGTAGTATACTTTGAGGGACAATGGCAGGTTCTGATTGCCCAACATTAAGGGGAGGCACAGACAACCTGCAAGGATATTATAAGAATATAGGGTAGAAACTGTAATATCTCAGATCTACACCACAAGAGAGTAAGACAAATAGACAACATGAAAAAACAAGGAAGGAAAGTACCCCCAAAAAACCAGGATACTACAATAACAGAACCCATGCTCAGCGAAGTTGATGAAATGTCAGAGAAGGAGTTCAGAAGGTTCATAATTAAAATGATATGTGACTCAAAGAATGACCTAAATAAACAAATACAGACAAAAATTGACCACTACAACAAAGATATAAGAGAGCAAATACAGGTAGCAAAAGATTACTTCAAAAATGAGATAGAGCCGGGCGCGGTGGCGCACGCCTGTAATCCCAGCACTTTGGGAGGCTGAGGCAGGAGGATCGCGAGTTCAAAGCCAGCCTCAGCAATGGCGAGGCACTTAGTAACTCAGTGAGACCCTGTCTCTAGTAAAAATACAAAAAGGGCCGGGGATGTGGCCCAGTGGTCGAGTGCCCCTGAGTTCAATCCCCGGTACCAAAAAAAAAAAAAAAAAAAAAAAAAAAAAAAAAAAAAAAAAGAGATAGAAACTCTGGAAAAAAAAAAAAAAAAAAGCCAGTCAGAAATCCTTGAAATGAAGGAAACAATTAATCAAATAAAAAACACAATTGAAGGCATCACCAACAGACTAGATCAACTGGAAGAAAGAACTTCAGACAATGAAGACAAAGTATATAATCTTGAAAATAAAGTTGACCACACAATGAAGATAGTAAGAAACCATGAACAGAACATCCAAGAAGTATGGGACAGCATCAAAAGACCAAATATAAGAGTAATTGGGATAGAGGAAGGCACAGAGTTTCAAACCAAAGGAATGGACAATCTCTTCAATGAGGTAATATCAGAAAATTTCCTAAGCAGGAAAAATGAATTGGAAAACCAAATACAAGAGGCTTATAGGACACCAAATGTATAAAATTACAACAGATCTACACCAAGACACATCCTAATGAAAATGCCTAGCATACAGAACAAGGATAGAATTTTAAAGGCCACAAAGAGAGGAATCAGATCACATATAGGGGGAGACCAATTTGTATAACAGCAGATTTTTCAACTCAGACACTCAAAGCTAGGAGATCATGAAACAACATATTCCAAGCTCTGAAAGAAAAGGGATGCCAACCAAGAATCTTATACCCAGCAAAATTAAGCTTTAGATTTGAGAACGAAATAAAAACCTTTCATGATAAACAAAAGTAAAAGAATTTACAAGTAGAAAGCCAGCACTACAGAACATCCTTGGCAAAATATTCCATGAAGAGGAAAAGAAAAGCAATGATGAAAATCAACAGAGGGAAGTATTACGCTAAAGGAAAAAACAATCAGAGGAGAAACCATGTCAAGTTAAATGCCAAAAATAAACAAAAATGGCTGGGAATACAAAACACATTTTAATAATAACTCTGAATGTAAATGACCTAAACTCACCAATCAAAAGACATAGACTAGCAGATTGGATCAAAAAATACAGACCCAACAGTATGCTGCCTCCAAAAGAAAAGACATCCATAGGCTGAGGGTGAAAGGTTGGGAGAAATCCTACCACTCACATGGACAGAGGAAACAAGCAGGGGTTTCCATCCTCATAAAAATAAATTAGACTTCAAGCTAAAGTCAATCAAAAGGGATAAAGAAGGACACTACATACTGCTCAAGGGAACCATATACCAACAAGAAGTAACAATTATAAATATATATGCCCCAAATAATGGAGCATCTATGTTCATCAAATAAACTCTCCTCAAGTTTAGGAGTCAAATTGACCACAACACAATAATTCTGGGTGACTTTAACACACCCCTTTCACCACTGGATAGACCTTCCAAACAAAAGCTAAACAAAGAAACTATAGAACTCAAAAATACAATAAAAAACTTAGACTAAACTGACTTATATATAATATTTTATCCTTCAACAAGCGAATACACTTTCTTCTCAGTAGCACATGGATCCTTCTCTAAAATAGACCATATATTATTCCACAAAACAACTCTTAGTGAATATAAAAAAATAGGGATACTACCCTGCATTCTATCAGACCATAATGGAATAAGATTAGAAATAAATGATAAAATAAGAAATAAAAGCTACTCCAACACCTGGAGACTAAATAATATGCTACTGAATGAACAATGTGTTGCAGATGACATCAAAGAGGAGATTAAAAAATTCTTAGAGGTGAATGAGAACACAGACACAATATACCGAAATCTCTGGGACACTATGAAGGCAGTTCTAAGAGGAAAGTTCATTACATTGAGTTCATTCCTCAAAAGAAGAAAAAGTCAACAAATAAATGACTTAAAATTACATCTCAAAGCTCTAGAAAAAGAAGAACCATCCAACACCAAAAGTGGTAGAAGACAGGAAATAATTAAAATCAGAGCTGAAATTAATGAAATTGAAACCAAAATAACAACTGAAAAAATTGACAAAACAAAAAGTTGGTTCTTTGAAAAAATAAATAAAATTGACAGACCCCTAGCCAGGCTAACAAAGAGAAAGAGAGAGAAAACTCAAAATACTAACATATGCGATGAAAAAGGAAATATCACAACAAACACTACAGAAATACAGGAAATAATTCGAAATTATTTTGAAAAATTGTACTCCAACAAAATACAAAATACCGAAGGCACTGATAAATTTCTAGAGTTGTATCATCTTCCCAAATTAAAGCAGGATGATATACACAATTTGAACAGACCAATTTCAAGCGATGAAATAGAAGATGCCATCAGAAGCCTACCAACCAAGAAAAGCCCAGGACCAGATGGATACACAGCCAAGTTCTACAAGAACTTTAAAGAAGAACTGATACCAATACTCTTCAATTTGTTTCAGGAAATAGAAAAAGAGAGAGCACTTCCAACCTCATTCTTTGAGGCCAATATCACCCTGATCCCCATACTAGGCAAAGACACATCCAAAAAAGAAAACTTCAGACCCATATCTTTAATGAACATAGATGCAAAAATTCTCAATAAAATTCTGGCAAAATGGATACAAAAACATATCAAAAATATAGTACACCACGATCAAGTGGGCTTCATTCCAGGGATGCAAGGATGGTTCAACATACAGAAATCAATAAATGTAATTCATCACATCAATAGACTTAAAGATAAGAACCATATGATTATCTCAATAGATGCAGGAAAAAGCATTTGACAAATACAGCACCCCTTCATGTTCAAAACACTAGAAAAACTAGGAATAACAGGAATATATCTCAACACCATAAAAGCTATATATGCTAATCCCCAGGCCAACATTATTCTAAATGGAGAAAAATTGAAAGCATTCCCTCTAAAAACTGGAACAAGACAGGGATGCCCTCTTTCACCACTTCTATTTAACATAGTAATTGAAATGCTGGCCAGAGCAATAAGACAGATGAAAGAAATTAAAGGGATAAAGATAGGTAAAGTTGAACTCAAATTATCATTATTTGCTGACGATATGATTTTATACCTAGAAGACCCAAAAAATTCCACCAGAAAACTTCTAGAATTCATAAATGAATTCAGCAAAGTAGCAGGATACAAAATCAACACCCATAAGTCTAAGGCATTTTTATATATCAGTGACAAATCCTCTGAAAGGAAAACTACCCTATTTACAATAGCATAAAAAAAAAATAAAATAAAATACTTGGGAATCAACTTAACCAAAGATGTGAAAGACCTCTATAATGAAAACTACAGAACAACAATGAAATAAATTATGGAAGACCTTAGAAAATGGAAAGAACTACCCTGTTCTTGGATAGGCAGAATTAATATTGTCAAAATGACCATACAACCAGAAGCACTATACAGATTTAATGCAATGCCAATCAAATTCCCAATGACATTCCTCATAGAAATAGAAAAAGCAGTCATGAAATTCATCTGGAAAAATAAAAGACCCAGAATAGTTAAAGCAATCCTTAGCAAGAGGAGTGAAGCAGGTGGCATCGCTATGCCAGACGTTAAATTATACTACAGAACAATAGTAACAAAAACAGCATGATATTGGCACCAAAATAGACTGGTAGACCAATGGTACAGAATAGAGGACACAGAGACTAACGCATATAATTTCAGTTATATTAGACAAAAGCACCAAAACTGTATATTGGAGAAAAGATAGCCTCTTCAACAAGTGGTGCTGGGAAAACTGGAAATCCATATGCAACAAAATGAAATTAAACCTCTATCTCTCACTATGCACAGAATTCAACTCAAAGTGGATCAAGGATCTAGGAATTAGACCAGAGACACTACACCTAATAGAAGAAAAAGTAAGCTCTAATCTCCAACATGTTGGATTAGGCCCCAAATTCCTTAATAAGATTCCTATAGCACAAGAATTAATATCAAGAATCAATAAATGGGGGGCTGGGATTGTGGCTCAGCGGTAGAGCGCTCGCCTAGCATGTGGGCAACCCGGGTTCGATCCTCAGCACCACGTATGAATAAAAAATGCATTGTGTACAACTAAAAGCAAATAAATAAAAATGTTTAAAAAAAAAAGAATCAATAAATGGGATAGATTCAAATTACAAAGCTTCTTCTCTGCAAAAGAAACAATCAGTAAAGTGAATAGAGAGCCTACTAATTGGGAACCAATTTTTACCACACGCACATCAGATAGAGCACTAATCTCTAAAATATACAAAGAACTCAAAAATCTTAACACCAAAAAAAAAAAAAAAAAACCAAAAAAAAAACCCAATCAATAAATGGGCCAAGGAACTGAACAGACACTTCTCAGAAGGAGATATACAATCAATCAACAAATACTTGAAAAAATGTTCAACATCTCTGGCAATTAGAGAAATGCAAATCAAAACCACTCTAAGATTTCATTTCACACCAGTCAGAATGGCAGCTATTAAGAACACAAACAACAATAAATGTTGGTAAGGATGTGGGGAAAAAGGCACGCACATACATTGTTGGTGGGACTGCAAAATGGTGCAGGCAATCTGGAAAGCAGTATGGAGATTCCTTGGAAAACTGGGAATGGAACCACCTTATGACCCAGCTATCCCACTCCTTGGTCTATACCCAAAGGGCTTAAAAACAGCATACTACAGGGACACAGCCACATCAATGTTTATAGCTGCACAATTCACAGTAGCTGAACTGTGGAACCAACCTAGATGCCCTTCAGTAGATGAATGGATAGAGAAAATGTGGTGTATATACACAATGGAGAATTACCCAGCAATAAGAGAGAATAAAATCATGGCATTCACAGGTAAATGGATGAAGTTAGAGAATATAATGCTAAGTGAAGTTAGCCAATCCCCAAAAGCCAAATGCCAAATGTTTTCTCTGACATAAGGAGGCTGATTCACAGTGGGGTTGGGATGGGGAGCATAGGAGGATTACAGGAACACTAGAATGGCCAATGGGGACAGAGGGAACGGGAGGGAGCAAAGGGTGAAGGAAAAAAAAAGATGGTAGAATGAGATGGATATCATTACCCTAAGTGCATGTATGAAGTCATGAATGGTGTGAATATACTTTTTATACAACCAGAGATATGCAAAAATGTGCTCTATAAGTATAATATGAAATGTAATACATTCTGCTGTCATTTCTAACAATTTAGAATAAAAAATAAATAAATTTGAAAAAATTTTAAAAAGGATTTTTCCCACCGGGGGGGGGAAAAAAAGAAAGAAAGAAAGAAATGGGAACCTAAGGTCAGAGACATTCAGGTTACCAAGTTTACCCTAATGAGTGTTGGGGACATTTGACTCTACAGTTCATTCTCTTCTTTCTATTCAAGAAGTTTTTGCTTGCATACACACACATACACACACAAACCAACATGGAATTGTTATTCAAACAATGGTTTCCTGTGGAAACCCTGCATAGAAAAAGAATAATATAATTAATTTGTTGTAGGGGGGAATCTTTTCTCACCCATCACTAGTTTCTTGACTGAAGCCCCAGAAGGGAAAGTGAGGAAGAGAGATGGGTAAATGAGAAATGAAAGACTGAGACCAGGCAGAGATACATAGGAAAGTTTATTTGTCAGAGCTGACAAATAAAGGTCATCTCTCTATAGGGGAGAGAGGCAAAACAGGGTTGGGTTGGTATGAGGGAGTGGTGAGCCTTTCTGAGAAAGCCCTTATGTTTCTTAAAACGGCAGCTGTCACTTAAGATGGCCATCCAGATGCTAAGCAAGGATCTTATAGCCCCTATAACAAAAGACAGATTAGAAGAGTGAAGTCCACAAATATATTTAACATAAATTCTAGGTGACAATAGAGCCTTCAGAAAGGAAGACCCAAAGAAATAGGGAATCTGTGTATTTTATAAAGAGTGAATTGTGTTGGAGAAATGATGGGAAGACAATTGGTGTCATATAAAGTTAATAAACTGAGGGGAACTTAGCAAAGCTTGTTTGTTCAGATTCCTGATATGTCCTACAGAGACCAAACTTTTTATTTTTTTAAAGAAAAACAAAATGCCAAGCTTTTGTAATGCCAAGAGTTATTGTTATGTAAATTGATGTCCTGTTTCTGTTAATTGGAGCTCTTTCTCAGAGGAGAAAAGTTTTCATCTTTGACAATGGAAATCAAACCAATTTAAAATACACAATGACACTCAACAAAATAGCAAAATGTGTTTTCTGGTAATTAACATATTTCATTGACCCTGTTTTCTATATTGCCAATATACACTGTTCCTATAATTTGTATTTCTTCTTTGTGCCATTCAATAATACTAGGTAATTCAGTAACTTTGTCTTTCAGTAAAGAGTAAATATCTCATCATTGGTTAAAATGTGTACAAAACCAAACAGAACTTTAAAATCAAAATGAATAGGCATTTAGTACTATTAGAAATTCCTCCCAAGCTGACATATAAGGCTGATATTAAAAACAAACATACAAAAACTCTTGGCTAATTTAATCTAGCCTTAATCCTAAATATCTAAACTTGGTATTTAGGACAAACTTTGGCAATCCGGTACCCCTAAAACTAAAGCAATCTCCTTGTGCTCAACAATATTATCTAGCCTCTATGGCTGGGCCTGTGTCTCACTGGACATTGGTATGACCAACTGGGACAGGGGTACCTCAACCCCTCCCTGCTAGAACTGGGACTATGATATTCTTCCTGGTCCCTCTACAAAAGGAATAGAATTACTAGAAGAGTTCCCCACAACACACAGTAAGCCTTTCCAAATCTCTAGCCAGATTGTTTGAGTATACTTATTGTCACAATAATTCTACTGCTGTTGAATAGGTAGGATAGTCAGATAGTAAGACACAGCAGGTAGTGAGGGCAACAGGCCCCAAATGGATATCTCTGTAGAAACATTCCAAACATCCCAACCACCAAAATCCTGATTCTGAAAAGTGGAAAAAGGTAATGCAGGATGGACCTGAGTGGAAGCTAAAATAGTTTCAAACTCAGCAGTTAAAAGAACACAACAACCAGAATGTTGTAGCCTAATCAATGAACTAGTCACCTTCCAGATATCTAATTATCATAAACTTAGGCAACATCCTGAGCCATTAAAGACTTCTAGGTCAAACCCCTCCTTGGCATCCCTCTATCAGGACCCCTCTTTTCCAGCAAGAGCTGTTTCCTCTCTTCTCTCTTGAATAAATATTTTTCTTTCACTCTCACTCTTGTTTGTAGATTCATTCTTTGAGATCATAAGAAAAGAACCTGGAAAAGAATCACTGGTGCTCTGCTGCTGAGCAGTATAACTAGCAGGCATGGCCTGCTGTAAGGCTGAAAGAGCTGTTAACACAAACGGGCCCTGCCCTCTGCGATACTAACAGCAGAAAATCCAGTTTCCGTGTGCTCATAAAAAAGGCCAATTCTCGCCTGCAGCCCTCTTCTAACTTCCAACCACTCTTCATCTGGCTTCTTTCTCTATTTAATGGCAGTTACCCTGAGACTGCAGCAAGTGTCATAAAATCAGAAGACTGGTCACTGTGCACCCTTATTATTTTTCACTTTTACTAAAGAGTAAAAAATATTGGGTTTTTGTTTTGCGTTAATGATCATTAGCATCTAAATGAGGCAAAGGTATAGGGCAAGCAGGGAGAGAAGCAAAAATGGAAAAGTCCCCTTCTAAAATCACCAACATTTATATCTTTTAATGACCCACGTAAAATATTCAATCCTTCAAAGACTACCATTCTAAACATTTTTGCAATGGAAATGACTTTATTCTTAATGGCTAAGTACTGATTGTCGGGAATTTATAAAGGGGTTGAGGTTTTTAACCCTTCATGACCCGGGGCGAGCCTTCTTTGTCCAGCAAAGTAGGCTAGAAGGGCATACCTCAACGAATGAGAGGAGACTGGGAAGGCAAATGATAGATGGGCTACCCTCCCCCGCCAGAGTTTTCCACATCCTGAGAGAAGCAACCTTGTTTCATTCTCTGCAGGATGTTTCTTCCCTAGGCAGGATGTTTCTTCCCTAGGCAGGATGTTTCTTTTCCCCGAGCAAGAGCCAACAGGCTTAAAGGTCGCCCTGTTCTATGGGCAAAGAGCCAATGGCATTGGGGTTGCTCTGGTGCACCTCCCACCAGAAATCCCTATATAGGGCACTGTTCGAGAGACTCACACAGACACATGGACACACACATCAGCTCGTTGCTGCTGAGAGGAGGAAGCCACTCAGACACATCAGCTTGACCCTGCGGAGAGGAGGAAGCCACTGCAACAGCTCCAGACCCATTGCCTCCAGTAGACGGCAGCCACCCCAGCCAGCAGCTCCAGACCCATTGCCTCCAGCCGATGGCAGCTGCCCCAGCTGGCAGCTCCAGACCCATTGCCTTCAGCCCTATGGCCACTCCCAGCTGACAGCTCCAGCCTCCAGCCAGACAGCAGCTGCTTTAGCTGATAGCTCCAGAGATCCTAGCTGGTGTGACCAAGCACCCACTTTCTGTCCAGAGCCTGCACACTCCCCTCTCTCTGACTCCCCTCTCCCACCAGAGCTTACACACTCCCTTCTCCCTGACTCCCCTCTCCCAGCGCCTCTTCGACCTTTGACCAGAGCACCTCTTCTCCGGTTTTGCTACCAGCCACGAAGGCTATTGAATAAATCTCTTGGCTGCACGGCTGTCCCTGGTGTGATGTTTTGCCCTTCAGCAAAGGTCGCTGGTATTCCCTCCCCTGCCTTCAGAAGACTCAGGAACATACCAGGGAGCCCAACCGGGTCAGTGCTGGAACTCCAGTTTATTGAGGAAGGTGGACAACCTTTATATGGAACATGAGCCAATCAGCAAAGAGATTATAGAGACAGGTAAAGAACATGGGCAAGTCCTATTGGTGGAGTAACTACCCTATCTTTAGGGTAGATTCGGTTCCCACGACAGGGCAGGGGAACGCCCCCTGCTTAGGTCAAGTCTGTAACAGGGCGTGGAAAGCAGCCAGAGAGTTAAGAGTTCTTTACCCTTTCGGCCGAGGTGTTCTAAAGACGCCAACACTGATGATAAACTTTTTCTGAGATACAATTTTTTTTTTTTTTTTTTTTTGGTACCAGGGATTGAACTCAGGGGCACTTGACCACTGGGCTACATCCCCAGCCCTTTTTTGTATTTTATTAGAGACAGGGTATCACTGAGTTTCTAAGTGCCTCTCCATTGCTGAGGCTGGCTTTGAATTCGCGATCCTCCTACCTCAGCCTCCCAAGTGCTGGGATTATAGGCATGCACCACCACGCCTGGCTTCTGAGATACAATTTTTATTGAGATATAACTCACCTACTTCTGCATTAAAGTGTACAATTCAGTGTTTTCCAGTATTTCCACAGGGTTGTGTAACCATAACCACTAATTACAAACATTTTCTTTGCTCATTTCCTATATTACCCACTAGTAGCTATTCCCCATTATTTCGTCTCTCAACCTCTGGCAATCACTAACCAGTCTAACTTCATGCATTTCACATTCTAGACATTTCATATAAATGGAATCATACAATATGGCCTTTTAAGTTTAACTTCTTTCATTTGTTATAATGATTTTAAGATCCATCCATGTTGTACAGTGTGTCAGTACTTCATTCATCATATGACTGAATAATATTCCATTGTGTGGATATGCCACCTTTGTTTATAAATCCACCAATCTAAATTGTTTCCATTTTGGAGTTATTGTAAATAAGAATGGTGTTATAACATTTGTTTACAAAGATTGTGTGTGCACGTTAGTTTATGTTTTTTATTTTTATTTTTTTAGGCATTCTCCAAAGTGGTTAACTACTTGACTAATACCTAGATTGAATGGTGGTCTATGCAAAATGAGTTTGAAATGCCAAAGATGGGAGAAAAGATAGAAGCCTGAGTCACTTGTGACAGCATGTAGCTGCCACACTAGCCCACAGACAGCACATCACCAGACTTCTTTTGTATGGGGAAGAAAAATCTGGTTTTACTTGCATTATTTGAGTGAATAGTACAAATATATCTCTCTTATTAAGCCAAAGCTAATCCTTGTTAATACAATATCATAAGTACGTAAATCTTTCTATTAGCCTTTCTCAAATGGACAGATGGTCATTTACCCAGCAACTGTGCACTGGACAATCATACTATATTTTCTCTTTATTAAATTATACATTTCCTAATTCTTTCTACCAAAAAAGACCCCAAAACTATGGCCAATCTAGTAGCAATGAACTCCTTAATACCTATTAAAATGAATAAGGTAACTTGGAAAATGGCCAACACTAGATCTGGGTCAGGAAATATACAAAATGTGCCTTCTTCTTTGTGCTAGGAAGCAAGGAGTTTATCAGAGACTAATGGAGTGCACAAAGGACACAGGAGCCAGCTTGAATGGTCTCTGAAAGGTCCAAGATGGGATAGGGTAAGCATCAAAATTGTTTTCAATTATTAAAATACAACAGAACATTAAAAAAAAAAAAACTCTCATGATGATGCTAGAAGAAAATCATTTCCCTGCCTATCATTAGATGTGACTGACCACACATGAATATATTGATCAGTCCTGACACTGAAAAAAGAAAACTATCAACCAGTATGAGCCTAATAGGAAAAGGGTAGTTACCACCTGTGAAATATTTTCAGCCCAAGAAATAGAGCTGAGCTTAGCTTACATCTCAATTTAGTCAAGGCAATACCCTAACAGAGTATATAGAATAAACCACAAACAGTCAATCAGCCAAAGCCAGAATGTGTGAAATCCTTTTTAAACATAACTTTTTTCAACAATGACATAATAATTTAAAAAATAAAAATAATTTTAAAATATAAAAAATAAGGAATCTATATAATAAACATTGAAGAGATCGATATAATAATAATAAATTATAAGATACTTAGCAACCAAATAAGCAAACTAATTTGGCTCTTGATTCAAACACTTGAGAAAATCAGAGAAATATAATTATGTTCCACGTATAACCAAACACAATAGGTTAACCTTCTGGTTAGTGCAAAGCCAATAAGCACAACCAGGAGATGAAATAGTGGAGAGAAATTTATTACTTATGGAATGGAAGAAGAACAATGGAGATAGCTTTCAAAGCAGTATTCTCCCTGAACAAAGACAGCAAGAGGCTTCTTCTCCTCCTCCTCCTCCTCCTCCTCCTCCTCTTCCTCCTCCTCCTCCTCCTCTTCCTCCTCCTCCTCCTCCTCTTCCTCCTCCTCCTCCTCCTTCTTCTTCTTCTTTGTACCAGGGATTAAACTCAGGGGCACTTGACCACTGAGCCACATCCCCAGCCCCATTTTGTATTTTATTTAGAGAAAGAGTCTCACTGAGTTGCTTAGCACCTCACTTTTGCTGAGGCTGGCTTTGAACTCGCGATTCTCTTGATTCAGCCCCCCCCCCCCCAGCCACTGTGATTACAGGCGTGGACCACCATGCCTGGAGCAAGGGGCTTTTATTGAGAAAAAAAATGCATATTCATATAGGAAAAACTCGTCATCACATGTAGAGGTGGCCATACTTCTGAGTTTGCTCAGTTCACATTTATATGTCACATGTTTCAAATGATGAATGCAAATGCTTTTGGAGGGAGAATTTAATATTGTGATGAAAAAGAACTTAATCAGAGTGACTTGGCCATTTTGGATGGTTACTTGTAAGTTTCTCTGAAGGAGTTTGGCTGAGACCACAATTGCAAGAAACTTTGCATGCACATTGAGTCTTCTATAGGGTCAGCAGCTTATCCCCAAGTTGCTTGTCCCTAATAGTGTCTGCGTAGAGGCTACTACAAGCATGTAAGGTGATATTACAGAAGTTGTTGCTAATCGTACGTGATATATTGACACTGCAGTTATTTTAAAATGTTAGTGACCCATTTAAAATATTTGTGAATGAAATTATACTTTGTCTAGGATTTGCTTTAAAATATTCCTGTTAAGCCAGGCGCGGTGGCGCACGCCTGTAATCCTAGCACTTGGGAGGCTGAGGCAGGAGGATCACGAGTTCAAAGCCAGCCTCAGCAATGGCGAGGCACTTAGCAACTCAGTGAGACCCTGTCTCTAATAAAATACAAAAAACGGCTGGGGTTGTGGCCCAGTGGTCCAGTGCCCCTGAGTTCAATCCCCGGTACCAAAAAAAAAAAAAAAAAAAAAAAAAAAAAAAAAAATATATATATATATATATATATATATATATATATTCCTGTTAAAGCAAGAAGGGAATCCATGAAACTAGATTGGCAAAATGTTGATAGTTGTGAAAAATGGGCAAAAGACACATGGGATTCATAATAGCATTATCCCTATTTTTGTGTGTGTTTAATATTTTCCATAATAGAGAATTTGAAAAGGAGAAGGAACAGGGGAAAAGAAGAAAATGATGACAACTGCTGATGCTGCCTCCTCTTCCTTGTTTCTCCTTCTTCATGAATGGTGTGTGACAATGGAGCTTGTGTTACAGCCACCTTCAGGCTGCTGCAAGCCAAACACAGTATGAGGATGAAAAATGACATAAGAATGGCAGACAGAAAGATAAAAAGAAAATGCTGAGCTGCAACACCAAGTCATTACTCACCTGTGGACACCATTTTGATGAGACACTTCAATCCCTGCTCGTGTAAGCCTCTGTGAGTTGAGTTTTCTATTCACTGCAGTTTCCCACTGTGACTGCAAATACAATTTGGCCAGAATGACATTGGATGATTTGGGGCTCTTCATATCCCCTGTATAAAGCTGGCTGGAGTGACCCATATTAAGAAGAAATAGTGTAGCTATTTTTTGTTGACTTTACAATAAAGTCAACTGGCAAAATCAACAGCCACAAAATAAAATTTTAATTTTTTTTAAATGTAATCTCTTATTACATAAGAGAACACATTGGAAGGTAAAACAAAAGATATTACCTTCTATCAGTTATTTTGTGGTAGTTTACTGGAGTAGTTGGAACAAATGAGGCCCTCCCTGTTACTATCTCAATGGCCGTGAAGGTACATCAACTATTCTGTTGTTTGATTAAACACCACTGATGAGGGTACATTCGTTGTAAGTGGTCATACTATAATTTATAATTTACTATAGTGTAAAGGTATATTTGGATCAATGTCAGTATTAAGAGCACATTCTAAGTGCATGTAGTAGATCAATTTCAGTGTCTTTATATACCTTAAGCAGAACCCAGTGACTAAGCTTCTCTTCAAACTTACTGTGGCAGAAAATCCCATTTATTTCATGAAATTTGAATTGGCACTTACATTACTACTACTTAATACACTATAAGAATAGAAACATTTTCCTCTATTAGGTTTAAAAAATGACTTAACAGAAAAAAGATCATATTAAACCCTTTATGATTTTTGTGCCACCAGGTCAGTGGGGGTGGTTATTAGGCCTTTGTTGATTTATTTCATGTCCTAAATTTACTTCTATTTTCATGATTCCATTGACTTCTGGATTCCACAAGTACACAAATGATTTAATACTATACAAATAACTATGCATTAGTCAAATTTTTCATAAAGTTCTACATGGCAACTTTGAGGAAGTTCATTACAAAATGACAACTATAATTTGAAGTTCAGTAGTAAGGACATGAATAAAGGAATTGAATTTATATGACCTGTAAAAAAGATGGCTTAAAGAGGGACTGAGTCTCATTTTTTGAGTATGAAAAAGATTTCCAGGGCTGAGTTGTGGCTCTGTGGTAGAGCTCTTGCTTTGCATGTGTGAGGCACTGGGTTTGATTTTCCACACCACATAAAAAACAAATAAACAAAATAAAATTATAAAAAAAATTGAGATGGAAGAAATAAAACTGTTTCTTTAAAAAAAAGAGTTCCAGGGGCTGGGGTTGTGGCTCAGTGGTAGAGTGCTCACCTAGCATGTGCATGGGCCCGGGTTCGATCCTCAGCACCACGTAAAAATAAAGGCATTGTATACAACTAAAAACAAATAAATAAATAAATATTTTTAAAAAGAGAGTTCCATATTAATGATAGAAAACAATTACTGATGGGCTGGGGTTGTGACTCAGTGGTAGAGCGCTCGCCTAGCACTTACACTACCCTGGGTTCAATCCTCAGCACCACGTAAAAATAAAGGCATTGTGTACAACTGAAACAAATAAATATTTAAAAAAAGGAAACAATTACTGACAGTCTCATGTGGTAGATGGAAATTGCAGTAGGGAAGATTTAAGCTAGCTATTAGAAGAACTCTGAGGATTGTAAAATGCAGGTATATAATGTATTATACAGTTGGTTTGTTTTTTAAAAATGGGACAGGGTTAGTAGTGATTTTTAAATAATTTTAACACAAACTAAAATAGGACAACTCAACTCACTTTCCTAAGAAATATTCACATCAAGACTCTTTACAGGAATGGAGTGATACGTAAAACACATTTCTGCCCTCTGTCAGTTACCATGTTGGAAAGAAGGTGAATAGCGTTGCCAAGTACAAAAATAACTACATAATAAAGCAAAGTATAACTGATACATAACAAAGCAACATGTTTCTACAAGTTGTGTCACAGCAATGGCCATGTATACATCAGATTATGTCACTAGTAACAAAAACTACAATTCAGGTGTCTCAGCCCTGAGAGCCATGATTTGCTCCTCAAAGTGAAGCTGCACACTGGCTGAAGGCACACAGGATGAATGCACTACAGAATATAAAAAGAAGCTGCTATTTGGCTGAGCTGTATAGTAATCTAATTTAACAAGTTGTTAACCAGGATTGAGCATTATACATTTTCTCATCTTTGAGGCAGTGTATGAGGAAGGGAAATCTTTTAAGTTAGCAGAGGTTGCTTAAAATCTGCAAAGAAGAAATGCAAAAAAAAAAAAAAAAAAAAAAAAAAAAAAAGTGCTTATGGAAGAATCTTTAAAGTTTAAAAAAGATATAAAAGAGTTATACTTTTTAAATCTCTCTTGCATACTCACGTATTTGTGACTTCGGCAATCAATACCTGACCATTTCAAAAATACCATCAGGAAACTTCTATGAAGGAATCAAATAGCTTTGGAAGAGCAGTTTTAAAACTTCTTCCATGAATATTGCCATGTTTTGGATACTTAGAAAATACATTCATATCCATTGCTAAAATATTTTCTAAATCAAATAGCTATTTAGAAATGGCATTGCTTTAAAACACATTTAGCTGCCTGATTCTGTTAAGTATGTAGAAAAAAGCTTTCTGGAAACAACATTATTTTCCACATTTCTTAGCATCTCTCTAATGCTGGCAGGACCATGGTATCACTAGCAAAACAGACTTCTTCAAAAGTCATTCTGTAAAAAATAATTTGCAGTAAAATATAACCTAGTTTGTAGTCACTGAACATTCACTATTAGGAAAATGCTGTAATTGCCATAGAAAAACTGGCAAATAGCATGACCAAAATAATTTCTAGGAAAAAAACAAATGTCTAATTAAAATAAAAAATGTATGCAAACAAAGAAATACAAATAAAGTATTTTCCTACTATATTCATAAGTGATTTTTAATGATAATGATTAGCAATGAAGAATGTGGCATTTGAATGAATGCTTATAAACAACTGCTATAAGGAACTGGGTATAATCTTTCTGGAAAGCTAGCAGCAATTCATACCATAAGCTTTAAAAAGGTTTATGACTGAGACCAAGTTTTTCCACCTGTAAAAATCTATCCTAAGGAATGAAAAGCTTAGAGAGGAAGAAGCATGAGGAAATGTTGATCAATAGGTAGTAAGTTATAGTTAGCTAGGTACAAGAGGTTCTGGCAGGCTATTGCACGGTATGGTAACTATAAATGACAATAATGTACTAGAAGAAATGATTTCAGAAAGTTAGAAGGATTTCAAAGCTTTCATCATAAATAAATAATAAATGTTTGAGAAGCTGGGTGTGTTTTAAATATCACACACAGTGTGTTCACATATTGAAACATTACATGTTCCTCCACTAATATGTGCAATTTTTGTTCATACATGTCAGCTAAAAAATAAATTTAATTTTTCCAAAAGCTTGGAGAAAGACCTAGTTTCAATGTTGTTCACTAATTACAATAATGACAAGTTAGCCCCATTAGGCTCGGTGGGGAAGGCAACCCTGAGAACCCATGCTTGGGAACACCTTTGTACTGCGATGACTGTACAGAAAAAGCAATAAACAGGCTGCCTAGTTCTTCTGAGCTTGTGTAATTCAGAGTGGAGGCTGACTTCCTAACAGAATGTTGGGCAATGAGGAGTGAAGTTGGGACAAGGGGTTCTAGAATACTCAGACAACTATGTGTAAATCAGCTGGGGCTGCCGTAACAATATGCCATAGACTGGGTGGCTTTAAACAACAGAAATTTATTTTCTCACAGTTCTGAATAATGAATATCTGAGATTATGGTGCTATCATGGTCAGGTTCTAATAAAGGCCCTCTTCCTGTTTCTGAATTTCAGATAGCTGCTCTCATGTTGTGTCAAATGGTAGAGAGAGAAAAAGAGAGAGCGGGGGTGGGAGGAGGAAGAAAACAGAAGAAAAGAGAAAGTCCAAGATCTCTGGTGTCCCTTTTTGTAAGAGCATTAATGTCATGACGTCATCTAAACCCAATTATCTTTCAAAGGCCCACCATATTAGGGATTAGAGTTTCATTATATGAAGATGGGGGGTAAATTCAGTCCATAGTAATACATTAAAGAATAATATTTCTAGGGAAACCTACCTATAGAATGACAAACATGTTAAAATTTAACTCATTCATATGAACTAGAGCTCGAGCACCCTGATGCAATTCTTTAAAAAACAAAAAAGTTACTGAAAAAGTTCCTGCTTAGTAAATGACTGGATTAGAAAATTATGATTTTGCAATACCTAGTAAAAAGCTACTAAAATTATTTAGTAAGTTGCTTGGAGAATAGGATATTCCAAAGGACAAAATGTACCTTTACAATACAGAGATCTGGCAGTCACCATCAAAATCTATACAATCACATTTAGAAACACAGTGCAACATGATGAGTTTCCTGATATCTCCCGATATGTGAAGTCAGACATTACCTTTACTATGAATGAAGTATTCTCAACAAATAGGTTTAACCTGAACTTAATCAAGTGAAGGCTGAATTTTATGTCCAGACACCACGGGCATAAGAACAAGTTAAATGACATCAAGTGGAAACAATCAGGATATAGGATACACTATATAAGATGACTGCCTGAACTCTGCAAAAAATTTAAAGTTAGGAAAAAAGAATTCTGGTTGATGATTATCCTGGATTAAAACAGAAAATAGTTGATAAAATTCATTTGTCAATCAATACATTCACATGTGCATCTATAAAAGGATTTGGAGATAATAGGATAACCTTACCATATACTGAATATTAAATAATGTAAAATTATTGTTAAGTTTATTAGGTGTAATAATGCCATGTTAGTAAGCAGAACATTCTTACTCTTAGAAATTGTATGATAAAATATTTGGGAGCAAAGATTCATATGTATGCAATTGACTTTCAAATATTTCAGCAAAAAATAAATTTATACATGTATTTAGCAACATTTTAAAATTTGGCAACAAGTTAATAATTGTTTAATTTAGTGGCGGGTACACGAATGCCTCTTATATCATTATTTAAATTTCAAATTTTTCTCCATATTTGAAGTTTTAAAATACAAAGTCAGAAACACACCACCATCAATTTTTGGTTTGAATTTCCAATCTGTCAGCCAGCCCCATGGGGTTTCTGCCATACTACGCCCAAGAAGCAAAGTAATTTCCTCAAAATTATACACACACACACATACACACACACACACACACACATGCATGTGGATGTGTGTGCATACAAAGGGGGATAAATTAGTTACACATAATTTTAATTCTCATTTTATACTGACTTGTTACCATTCATTTGCTTAGGATTTCTCTTTTGTAATATTAACTTATATTTCCCTTCTGTATTTCTTACTTTTCCATAATGTCCAATACCCACTAATTATTCTTGTCCATTTTGACATGTAGCCCACAGTTGTTGACATAGGTTCTGCATTATTAACGTATCTGGCAGAAATGTATATTTTGTATACATGCGTTATTACACATAAGGTACAAATGGTATTGTTGCATATTACTTCACTTTGATGTTTATGTTTTATTATTTCTTAAATAAATTCACTTATTTTTAATTGAAAAAGTCAGAAACATAAATCTAATGGTTTTATTTAAAAATAAATAAGACTAGTAATTCATGTAATAAAGATGCAGTTTATAAAATAAATATCCTTTATGTCATCCGACCTGAGATCTAGAACACTAACAACATTATTAAATTAATTTATCTTCTTCCCTGTCCTATCCCCCAAACTCCTCCCCAACTACCTTGATATTTTTTAAATTCATTATGGAAAATTTCAAGCCCACACAAGACAGTCTACTCCAGGCTTTGAAGCTTTGTTTTCGAATATCAGAGCTTATCCTTAGAGAATTCGCCTATTACTTGTAAAACCAGCAATGCCTCTAAAATATACCTTCTCCAGAAATTAAATATTCTGTAAAGGAAGATATTTAGCCCAACTAATGTCAGAAGTGAAAACTTGAGTGCAATGCTTATCCTTTCTGTGGATGCACGCACAATCTTATTTCACTTGGGATCAGTTCTAAAAAGCAGCATTGTTTTGGATACAATGTTTCTTTCTATATAAAAAAGAATATATTTTTCATAAGAAATTTAGAATATATCTTATAACTAACATCACCTGAAGAACCCATTCTGGTGTTTCATTCAATTAATTCGTTGCTACTGTGAAATTTGTTTGTAAAACAGAAGTGAAAATTGGTTCTCCATCCTGAGAACTAGATAAGTGGAAAGAAGTATGCTAATCAGGAAACTGATATTACAGGAGTTCAGTTAATAAAGTAGCACTTAGTCAAGAATAAAGAAAGGATTCTAGAACTGAGCAGAACATTGAGTGATTAAGAATAAAAGCAAGCAAGCGGAAAATAAAGAAAGGGAAAGAAAGACTTTGAGTTTAGAGTAACGTGAAAGAGGAAATAAGAAGAGGAAGTGGTTTATAGAGTAAGGGTTTTATATATTAACTTGAGTTTTTTAAACTCTATTGACAGGAAACATAACAGCCACCATAAAATAGTTAATACATTATGAGAAGAAACTGTTAAAAGCATAAAGTAATTATGTTTTTCAAATCAATCAGTTTTTTGTTGTATATCTAGATGCTGTCTCATGATTTTAAAGAATGATAAAATATATAGCTGTTAGGTTCTGGATTATCTTATTCTAATTTAATTCTAACAAACACTCTAGAAGATAAGAATTATCCTCTAGACTTTATAACTGAGTTAATTGGGGCTCAGAGAAGTTAAGAATGGATTCATAACACAACTAGTAAGTGATAAAAATAATTTTGATAAATGTGAAAAGCTCAGCTTGCATTACATTTTAGAAATGCATTTTGCACACTTGGATTTTGCTGAACCTTCGTGAAAAGGTTAGATCTAAGTAGATGAATAAAACTATGCACATGTTTTGAAAGTTTAAAAAAAAATAATAATTTTGAACTCTGGTTTCTCTGGCTCTAAATCAATGCTTTCCATTTGCTAGGCTAAAGAGTATAAATTTATAGTTAAAGTGTCTCATGGGATTTCTGAGCTATTAATGTAAGATTAGACAATTCGATTATTAGTCAATCTGAAAAATAGAACTTAACAGAATGAGCTTTTAAAAATTGCTAGTGGTGATTAGAGAAGGAAAGAACAGTTCCTAGAGATAATATACTAAACTTACATACACACAGGAATACACACACTTATACTTTAAATATGTACCTTAAAACACCTGTCTAGAAAACAAAAAATAACAAAAACAATGATACATCTGTTTCACCATTCAATTTGCCTAATTGAATACTATGACATAGATGCCTCCATAATTACTCCTGGGACTTATAATGAGCATCATCTATCTTGAAAACAATGTACTGTATGTAAAGCCTTAAAAATAAAACCTGTCCATCCAGCATTTCCCCTCTAGGAATGTAGCTCAACTGAAATCAAATTGGAGGTCATGTCAAAATTTTATGAAGAACAATGTACATCCTGACATCATTTATAGGGGTGAGAGAAGGAAAACAGTTGAACAACAAAAGGGGGATTGTTGAACAAAATATAGCACATTCATATGTTGTTCATTATATAGTCATTAAAATTAATTTCTCATAAAATTATTAATTATGTAAAAATGATCACAATATAATTTTGAGTTAAAGAAGCAAGATATAGCCAGGCACGGTAGCACATGCCTGTAATCCCAGCAGCTCAGGAGGCTGAGGTAGAAGTATTTCGAGTTCAAAGCCAGCCTCAGCAACTTAGCGAGGCACTAAGCAACTCACTGAGACCCTGTCTCTAAATAAATAAAATACAAAAAAAGCCTGGGGATGTGGCTCAGTGGTTAAATGCCCCTGAGTTCAATCCCAAGTACCAAAAAAAGAAGAAGAAGAAGGAGGAGGAGGAGGAGGAGGAGGAGAAATAATGCTGGATATAACAGTATAATCTTAAAATATCTTTAGAAACATGCATACATAGAGAAGAAATATTAAATGAAAATACACCAAAATATTAACAGATGTTACTTGTGGGTTGTGAGATTATCAATGATGTTTTTATAATGCCTTTCCAAGTTTTTCTATAAATGAGTACACATCAATTTTATAATAAAAAGGCTATAAATCTGATTTTTAAATTGCAAAGTCTTGTCATATTTTAATGATGTATGGTAATATTTTTTATTAAAGAATACAGAATCAATCCTTGGATTCATTTATATTAAAATTTTATTTGCCCACAGACAACATTTTGTATTTCTTTTGGGTCAAAATTCTGGTACAAACAAGAATCATATTCCTTAAATACTGATCAGTCAACTAAAATGAAACAATTGATCTATTTTATTATGTCTTGGTTTGTTAAGAAGTTGAGGAAGAGATCCAAGATGGCAGAATAGAGAAGGGCATGTTCCTGGCTGATCTGTGGTATGAAATCAAGAAAGCAGATAGGCAGCTTCTCTACAAGTGAAGTACTGAAAAACTTCAGGGACACTATAAGTACACAGGGCAGAAACTCTGCTGCCTCAGATTCATACTGTTCAATGGGTAGGCACACAAACAACAAGGGAAAAAAAACAAGGGAACAAATTGCCCCAAGCAAACCAACATACTCCAATAACAGAATCCAGTGATACCACATTAAGAAATGTTAGAGAGTTTAGAATTTACATAGTTCAACTTGATCTGCAAAGCAAAGGATGATGTAAGAGACCAAATACAGGTAGCAAAAGGTCACTACAATAAAGAGATAGAGATTCTGGGGAAAAGAAAAAAAAAAAAAAAAAACAAATCCTTGAAATGACAGAAAAAATAAACGAAATTAAAAATTCAACAGAAAGCATCACCAACAGATTAGACTACTTGGAGGACAGAACCTCAGGCAATGAAGACAAAATATATAATCTTGAAAACAGAGTTGAACACAGACAAAAGATGTTAAGAAAACATGACAGAACTTCCAAGAATTATGGGATAACATGAAAAGACCAAATTTAAGATTTATTGGGATAGATGGAGGCACAGAGATACAAACCAAAAAGTGCACAGTCTTTTCAATGAAATAATATCAGAAAATTTCTCAAAACTAAAGAATGTAATGGAAAATCAAATATGAGAGGCTTACAGGACCCCAAATGTGCAAAATTACAACAGACTCACATCAAGGCACATTATAATGCAAATGCTTAGCAAAAAGAGTAAGGATAAAATTTTAAAGACTGTGAGAGAAAAATATTAGATTACATATAGGGGGAAGCCAGTTTGGATCCCAGCTGATTTCTCAGCTCAGACCCTCAAAGCTAGCAGGTCCTGGAATAACATATACTAAGCTCTAAAAGAAAATCGTAGCCCACCAAGAATCCTATATCCAGCAAAATTAAGCTTCAGATTTGAAGATGAAATAAAAACATTCCATTATAGGGGGATGAGGATATAGCTCAGTTGGTAGAGTGCTTGCCTCCCATGCACAGGGCCCTGGGATTAATCCCCAGCACCACCACACACACACACACTTACACACACACACACACACACACACACAAAAAAAAAAAAAAACTTCCATGATAAACAAAAATTAAAAGAATTTGCAACTAGAAAGCCTGCACTTCAGAATATTATCAACAAAATATTCCATGAAGATGAAATTTAAAAAAAAAAGTGAAAACAAAGGGTAGAACTACACTAAAGGAATAGTCAATCAAAGGAGAAACTAATTCAAATTAAAAACTAGAAATAAACCAAAATGACCAACAACACAAATCATGTCTCAATAAGAACCTTGAGCATTAGTAGCCTAAACTCATCAATCGAAAGACATAGACTGGCAGACTGGATTAAAAAACAAGACTGAACAATATGCTGTCTCCAAGAGACTCACCTCACAGGCAAAGACATCCACAGACTTAAGGTGAAAAGGTGGGATAAAACATCACTTACATGGATCGAGGAAACAAGATGGGGTTTTTAGCCTCTAAAATAGACCAAGTTATGTAAGCTATATAATTGTAATTACACAATCGTAATATTACCTTAATACACTTTTAGTATCTATAGGGCCATTTTGAGAGCTCTTTTTCCACTGATATTTTTTCTTGATTAGACTTGTTAAGATTTTTATCAACTTTTAGTTGTATTATTTTTTTCTATTTCACATACTTCTGCTGCTATTCCTATTTTTCCTTCCTACTACCTAATTTGAAAATAATTTGTTAAACTAGCTTCTTTCTGATACAAATAATTTAAGTTATATACTATTTAGTTCCAGAGATTCTGATATTTTAAACTTTTATTATCACTTAGTTCAAAGTACTTTTTATTTACTTTTTTTGTGCTTTCTTCTTTGATCTGTGAGATATTTGTAATTGTGCCATTTAATTTTGAAGTAGTTGAGAGATGTGGCAGAGTTCTATATATCTTAAGGTGATTGATTTTTTAAAAAATATTTATTTATTTGCTTTAGTTGTACACAATGCGTTTATTTTTACGTGGTGCTGAGGATCGAACCCGGGCCACGCAAGTGCTAGGCGAGCGCTCTACTGCTGAGCCACAAAGCCAGCCCCAAGGTGATTGATTTTTAATGTAATAAATCATGCAGGAAATAGTCTGCATTATTTCAAATTTTTAAAACTTCTCAAAGCTTATTTTATGACAGAATATAGTTTCTCCTTATTAATTTTCTACTTGTTATTTCTGTGTATAGTTCTCTGTTAACAAATAGGTCAAGGTGGTTGATAATGTTGTTAAGCCTTCTATCGTTTCTCTTTCCAGCAAAGTGAGGGAGCTTAAAACCTCCGAACACAACTGTGGATTTGCCTTTCTAGTTTTATTAATTTTTACTTCATGTATTTTGAAATTTTGTTATAAGGTACATACACATTTAGGATTGTTACACTTTCTTAAAGAAGTTACCCTATTATGGTTATGAAATATTCCCCTTAATCTCTGAAAATACTGTCTCCTGAAATTTATTTTATGTTAATAACTCTACTTCAGATTTTTCATGTTTATTTCCCCCTTCTTTTGCTTTTAACCTACTGGTGTATTGATATTTAAAGTGTGACATAGGCATAGAGTATTTAGTTATGGTTTGCTTTTTACACATGTCGAACATTTATACCTTTTAATTACAATATCTAGATCATTTATATTTAAATTAGTTATTGATATTGTTGAGAAAAAAAGAACACCTGATGTGATGGTCAGTGGAAAATTGGGTAAATGGTAGGTTGGATGTTGTATTTTGTGAAACAGTTTGACTAGTCCTGCTGTTAGGCTCAGAGAGAAGATTGTTGGAATGCTTTTGTTGTAATTGTTCATTCTCTCATTTATCATATGGTACACAGCAACAGATTTATTTTTATCATTTGTTAATACTTTTTATTTTGTAAATAAAAATAATATATACATACATGTGCACAATAATACACACATATATATAGTACCATCTCTTAGGTTGGTACATTATGGTTTTAATGTGAAATTCTCTAACAACAAATAATGCTGGGCATTTTTTTTTATGTGCTTATTTGCCATTTGATCATCTTCTTCAATGAAGAGGATGTTTATATATTTTGTTAATTTTTTAACTTCATTATTTGCTGATTGTTGAGATTTCCAGTCTTTGTATATGTAAACAAGTTATTGCAAATGTTTTTTCACAGTCTATGGATTGTTCCTTTATAAATGATGATTAAAAATTTTTTTTTTTTTTTTTTTTTTTGTGGTACCGGGGATTGAACTCAGGGGCACTCGACCACTGGGTCACATCCCCAGACCTTTTTTGTATTTTATTTAGAGACAAGGTCTCACTGAGTTGCTAAGTGCCTCGCCATTGCAGAGGCTGGCTTTGAACTCGCGATCCTCCTGCCTCAGCCTCCCAAAGTGCTGGGATTACAGGCGTGCGCCACCGCGCCCAGCGAAAAAATTTTTAAATAAAATTAAAAAACTAAGTAAAAAAAAAAGTTGCAATTCAGGAGAAGTATAAATAGAAGATGGTTTTATTTTCTTTAATCAATTATACTCTGTAACAACATTTTAAGCAGATTCCAGATTCTGTAAGGTAAACTCACTTTTTTCTTTACCTCCTCTCCCTCCTTCCCCCAGTATGGGTTAGACCAGTAGCTAATCTCAAATGTGAAGAGTGCCCCTTTGCACTAACTTCTCTTTTCCTCTTCAACATACAGGTTCAGTGGTGTTAGGGAAAGGAAAGTGAAGTTAAGGGAAATTTACCAGGTAAGAAAGTAGTCCTCTCTACATTCCTTCTCATTTCTGGACTTGTCCCAGGCATCCAGAACACTGGCTTTCTCATGGGGTGCTTGTGTAAGTTCCTTGGCAACTGTGAAGAATTTCCCCACTAGACAGTTCCTTAG
Source organism: Tamias sibiricus (assembly GCA_025594165.1). Taxonomy (NCBI): domain Eukaryota; kingdom Metazoa; phylum Chordata; class Mammalia; order Rodentia; family Sciuridae; genus Tamias; species Tamias sibiricus. The sequence continues at coordinate 25,125,823 of CM046663.1, forward strand.
ACTGTGGAAGACCTAATTTCAGTTCAACTTCTTTTACCTTTCCCCTACTCACAAGCTCCCTCCATCTGTGGAATACCCACAGTCTCCAGATATTGCAGTCCAGTTTTCTGGCAGTACATGATTCTAAGTATTATTCTGAATAGATGGCTCAAATCCAACTCCATTCCATCCTGCTCACTGGAGCCACAGAAATTCATATGTCATTGTCCAGTTGGGAGACTGATTATATTATAAGCATCAATTCTTCATCCTCCCTGTATCTACATCCTTTAACATGACTTGTAGACTCGTTAACTAAAACTGTGGAGTTTATTTCCCAATTCTTCATGTCTGGACTTGCCAGAGAATTTCTTTATCCCAAGATGGTTTTATTTTCTTTAATCAATGCCAGTTCTGGGTTGAGGATTTCTTTGGTCTGTGGATTACTACTAACAAATGTGACCCAGGTAGAAACTTGGAAAGTGGAACAATTGGGCTTCTATGCACTTGTTCACTGGGATCACCATTAGAAGGCCTTGTTTTTGTTGACCCACTGCCTCCAAGATCAGAAATGACAAAGCTATCCTAGTAAAAGACATGCTATGTCATTTCAACAGCCACCAAACCCCAGAAAAATCAGTGAACCCAACCCAGATCAGCTGAAACTCTCAGATATTTGAGTGAAATACATGCTTGTTGTAGTCACTGAAATTTCATTATTGGTTGTTACATTACATTATTGTGTTGATAGTCAACTTGTGTACTCAGGTCATTGGTAGTCATGCAAGCTGACCCATTAAATTTTGTAATAAAATATTGGCAAACCACATACAAAAACACATTAAAAAGGTAGTGCACCATGATTTAGTGGGTTTCATCCCAGGGATGCAAGGTTGGTTCATCACATGGAAATCAATAAATGTAATTCACTACATAAATAGACTTAAAGACAAGAATCACATGGTGATCTCAATAGATGCAAATTATAGCCCCCATTCATGTTTAAAACACTAGAAAAACTAGGGATAGAAGAAACATACATCAACATTGTAAAGGCTACACATGACAAAGACAAGGCTAACATTATTCTGAATGGAGAAAAACTGAAAGCATTCCCTCTAAAAACAGGAACAAGACAGAGATGCCCACTTTCTTTCACCACTCCTAGTCAACACAGTCCTTGAAACACTAATAGAAGAAATTAGGCAAGATAGTGAAATTGAAGGGATGTGAATAAGAAGAGCTCAAATCATTCCTGTTTGCTGATGACATAATCCTATAGTTAGAAGACCAAAAAAAAAACCTCCACCAGAAGACTCATAGAACTCAGTAAAATAGCAGGATACAAAATCAACAACCATAAATCAACCATATTCATATATTCCAATAATGAATTTTCTGAAAAAGAAATTAGGAAAACTATCCCATTCACAATAGTTTCAAAAAATATTTGGGAATCAATCTAACAAAAGAGGTGAAGGACCTCTACAAAGAAAACTATAGAACACTAAAGAAAGAAATTGAAGAAGACCTTAGAAGATGGAAAGATCTCCCATGTTTTTGGATAGGCAGAATTCATACTGTCAAAATAGCCATACTACCGAAAGTGCTATACAGATTCAATGCAATTCCCATCAATATTCCAATGATGCCCTTCATAGAAACAGAAAAAGCAGCAAATGAAATTCATTTGGAAAAATAAGAGGCCCAGAATAGCCAAAGCAATCCTTAGCAAGAAAAGTGAAGCACCAATAAATAAATAAATAATAAAAATAAATAAAATAACCCAATCAATAAATGGGCAAAGGAACTAACGGAAAACTTCTCAAAAGAATTATGAATGATCAGCAAAAATGAAAAAAAAAAGTTCAACATCTCTAGCAATTAGAAAAATGCAAATTAAAACTACATTGAGATTTCATCTCATTCTAGTCATAATGGCAATTATCAAGAATACAAGCAATAATGAATGTTGGCAAGGACATGGGGGAAAAGGTACACTCATACATTGCTGGTGGGACTGCAAATTGATGCAACACATCTGGGAAGATGGGATAAAAGAATAGAAGAAAGATTAGTGGAGGAGACAAAGGGGAATGAAGGGTAGGGAGGAGAGGTGGAATAAGGAAAGACAGCGGAATGAATCTGACATATGCCACAGTGAATCTCACCATTGTGTACATCCACAAGAAACTAATTTAAAAAAATGACTATGGGTAAATGGCAGAAAGATCAGTACAGCAAAGTGAAGGGAGCAGGGAACAGGGGAAGGGGAGGGAAAGAGGAGGTACTGGGGACTGAATTAGAATAAGATATATTCCATGCTTTTATAGTTGTATCCAGATGGATTCTACTATCATATATAACTAAAGAGAACCAATAAAAAAGACAAAAAAACTACTAGTCAAACTCACAAAGATGAATGAATAAATTCTGATCTAAATATTGCAAAATTAATGCAGCAAATGTATGAAGAACGAATGCATTATCTCAGAAACTAAATGCAGACTTCCTTTTTCACATGAGAATGTGGATGAATTTCAAAACCACTAGACGGAATATTAAAAAAGAAAAATAGAAAAGGCTACATAATTTATGATATGTTACTTATATGCTGTTCTTTACAGAAATCATGTTAGCATTTTTCTGGAGGTATAAGAGATGCTGGGGTAACTTTATATTCTATGAGGCAATAGAAATAGCCTACATATTGATAGGTAGTGGGGGAGGTTACTTAACTATATATTTTTGTCCCTGAACTGTATACTTGAAATGGATGGATTTTACTGCTTATATAACATACCTCAATAAATCTAACTCTAAAATTTAAAAAAAAGGTAACTGATCAACTGACCTTAAATTAGATTATTTGCAGGGCCAGGATTGTGGCTCAGTGGTAGAGTGCTTGCCTAGCATGCGTGAGGCACTGGGTTCGATCCCTGGCACAACATAATAAATGAACAAATAAAGGCATTGTGTCCATCTACTACTAAAAAATCTTTTTTAAATTAGATTACTTGCATAATCCACGTGGACCAGTATAATCACAAGGTCTTTAAGTGTGGAAGAGGGAAACAAAAAGGAGAACTTGAGAGATGGCAGCATGAAAATTCCCTCAATATTGCAGGCTTTGAAGACAGACAAAGGGGGCCACTAGCCAAGAAATGTGGGCAGTCACTGGAGCTGGAAGAGGCAAGGAACTGGATTCTTTGTGGAACCACAGGAAAGGAATGTAAGCCTGTCAATGCCTTGATTTTTAGATCAATAACACCCATATCAGACTTCTGATATACAAAACTGCAAGATAATAAACTCATGTTGCTTTCAAAAAAATTAAAAAGATGCTCAAAGTAGGTGTGTATATGTATGCCGGGGCCAGCCCCAGTCAGGGGGTACAACGCGAGCGCTCAGCGAAGTACGGAGGCAGAGAAGCAGCGATGGGGAAAATAACACACCGACACATGAGTCAGGCTGTGGAATTTTCTGCTGGTTTAATTTCAGTTTGTACAAGTATATAAGCAATATTTCTTGGCATTACACATTCTTTTACATCATAAAACTTAGGAAAGAGGCTGAATCATTTACTGATTACATATCAGACATACATGTTTTCGTACAGATGGAAAGTTTACAAGAACTGTACGTAACTATCTGCGTATGTTATAATTTTTACATCATATCTCTAATTTAGTCATTCTTTCTGTATACTGTTTGAACTTGTTTGATAAAAGTCAACTCTTTCTATCAGGGATTCCAAAGCACTATTGTTTTTCTTTCATAGCAGTTGTTTATAAAATCTAGAAGCAGGGCAAGGCTGCATGTTAGCTCATGGGAGACTTTTTACTCTAAGGGATTTATATCTACTTTAAAAGTAAGAGAAATTTATTTTAATCACAAAAAGACTCTTAAAGCTTATTAACTAGAAATTAAGTACTTATAGAAAAAGGTTTGTGTTACTCTTTTCAAGAAAAGATAAATGTACAGAGTTAGTCTGGATCTAAATAATTGAAATAGGGATACCTGGTGGCCATATATATGAATAAAGAACTGAACAGCAGCAAGTAGAAGTCAAAGTTAACTCTTTCAACACCATATCTTTCATGAAAAAGGAGAGGGCTTTATAGAAAATGCCACAACATATGTATATACACACAGTACACATGCATAAATAAAAGTATGGAAAGTAAATTTATAAAGATCTATCAGAATGACTTGAAACTCAAAGTGCTGGGGGAAAGGAAATTGAATTAGAATTTAGAAGCCTCCCTCAAAACAAGTAGGATTATTTATGGACTAAGGAAAAGACTATAAAGATCAGTGGTCTCAGAATCCCAGCAGTCAACATTTGCAGAGATCTTATGTCCACTAAGCATTGTGCTAAGAGTTTCCAAGAATTAATTCATTCATAATCCTGTCAGGCAGGTAGACCACTATCTCCATCTCAGAGATGAGTACACTGAAGGACAGGGAGATTAAATAATATGCCCAAATTGTTTGTAAAGAAGAATTCAGTCAGTTGGACACAGTAGCACACACCTGAGACTGAGGCAGGAGGATAGCAAGTTCGATCTTGCTAGGAAGATAGCCTAGGAAACTTAGTGAGGCCCTGTCTCAAAAAAAAAAAAAAAAAAAAAAAAAAAATTGGGCTGGGGATGTAACCCAGTGATAGAGCACTCTTGGCCTCAAAAAAAAAAAAAAAAAAAAAAAAATTAAAACAAAAGGAATTCACTCAAGTTCTATATAGTATATGTACACAGCTTGGAGACTCTTCTAAATACCATTTTAAAATATGGTGAGAATAAAATGCAGCACTGGGGCACACTTTAATTTTGTGACTTTGAACACATTTTAAACCTTTTGGGACTTAGTTTCCTTTATCTAGAATATAAGGATGGTAGTTTAATGTTTTTAGTTATAATCTGAAAATGAGGTTTAAAACTGCAGCATTCTACATAAATGTGAGATAATATCACTTTATATGCTAACCAGACTGAATTTTTAAAAATATCTATACAGTTTAGAAAATCCTGAAGTTGAAGGTGTATAGTAAAGACAAACATCAGTTTCTTTTATTTTAGCCAATCTTAACTTCTTCCTTGGCTATTATTTATGCATGCATATGTGTGTATTTCTGAAGATTTGTAAGTAGTCATGTATTTTCCCAGAGCTGGTAATAAGTAACAAATTTTAAATGTCACTGCATTTCAAGTTCATTCTTTTAGGAAAGGAAGAGTAACAATGAATTAGCTTATCGAGGTTCTTTTAGACAAATAATTTATAATCATAAAGCATAAGATGCCACAGTGGTGATTTCTATGTAGAGGACAAGAATGAAATGTCTTTATTGATTCTGCAAAATTATGCTACACTTCTAGTTACCTTAATGCCCCATTCTCACATTTTATCTTTCCAGTCCAATTATTTCACTTTATGAAGTATGGCTGCTTTCTCTCTGAATATCAGCTGTATTAGAATGATCAAATAAACAGAACAATGGTCCTGGAGTACTTTTTTGTTTGCAGTACTGGGGATTGAACCCAGAGCCTTGCACTTGTTAGGCAAATGTCCCACCACTGACTGGGCTACATCCTCAGGCCTTTTATTTGTTTTTTATTTTGAGAGAATTTAGGATTTATTATCATCTGGTTTTATTACTACTTTTTTTTTCTTGGAGTATAAATTAAGTGAACTTTTTAACCAGTTCAAGAAAGACTTTACGATTTGTATGGGAGGGAGGCATGACAAAGATTAGTATGTCAAAAAGATAACAATAGCATTCAATATTGTATATTGCTCGTGTTTTAAATGTTAGCGATTAAATTAGTAACTACTTCCGCTTTCAAGAAGCAAGACCAACTTTTCTTTTACCACACAGAATTGAGACTGACTTAGTTTCCCAAACTAAAACTGAAGTAGACATGGTGGCTGACTTAAGTGGGGATTTTCTCTCTATGGTCAAGCATTCAGGGTTCTCACACCGGTGTACAGTTTTGTAAAGCATGTAGATAAAGCTTTCTGTGAAACTGGGTTTCTCATGCCCTTCTAGTAGGCTAGAATGGCAAATAGATGTTTATCTGAGGCTACTGTAGCAACAGTAGTTAAGTAATCACACCTCTTACATCCTTTCTATAATATTCTTCTCAAAGACTATTACTGCTTTACACCAGGGGTGAGTAACAGAATAATTTACTGAAAGATGATTTGTAAGACTGTTTTAGTTTAAGACCTTGCTTTTCTACTGTTCTACCAGAACAGAATGGCAACATCTGTCTACTAGACCAGGAAAGAATAATTTATCTAGTAGACAAGGAGATCAGTAAGTGTCCACCAGATCAGGAGGCAGCATTTACCATCCAGACCAGAAAAGCAACACCTGTCTGCTAGATGATGAGTGCAGTCAGTACCTGTCCAATGGAAACCAAGGTCAATTTGTCTACCAACCTGGAAGGTATCCTCTGTTTTACTAGAAACAGGAGAAAAACTTTTTTTCAAAGGACATTAAGTGAACTTATTTGGTTTCTGTATTTGTTTATTTGCTTTAAAAACAATTATGGGAAATGCTGATGATTTAATAATCAAAGACACATTTATGTATTTTGCTACAGAAGTATAAATATCAAAAACTGACCCTCTGAATATAGAGTAATACATTGTACTTGCATAAGCAATAGATCACAGAAACAGATATCAGTAGGTATGGCTCTGAATTTGGTTTTAGATGATAATTATATTTCAAGTACAATATTTATTTAACTTGATATTTTAGGGAAAGTTATAGGAAAAACGACTGCATATAAGCGCACTAATCTCCAAGATATATAAACAGCTCAAGAAACTTAATGCCAAAAAAACAAGCCCAATCAATAAATGGGCTAAGGAGCTGAACAAATACTTCTCAGAAGAAGATATACAATTGATTAACAAATATATGAAAAAATGTTCAACATCTCTAGTAATTATAGAAATGCAAATTGAAACAACTCTAAGATTTCATCTCCGGTCAGAATGGCAGTTATCAAGAACACAAGCAACAATAAGTGTTGGCGAGGATGTGGGGAAAAGGCGCACTCATACATTGCTGGTGGGACTGCAGATTGGTGCAGCCAATCTGAGAAGAAGTATGGAGATTCCTTAGAAAACTTGGAATGGAATCACTATTTGACCAGCTATCTCACTCCTTTGACTATACTCAAAGGTCTTAAAAACAGCACGCTATAAGCCGGGCGTGGTGGCGCACGCCTGTAATCTCAGCACTTGGGAGGCTGAGGCAGGAGAATTGCGAGTTCAAAGCCAGACTCAGCAATGGCAAGGCACTTAGAAACTCAGTGAGACCCTGTCTCTAAATAAAATACAAAAAAAAAGGGCTGGGGATGTGGCCTAGTGGTCGAGTGCCTCTGAGTTCAATCCCCGGTACCAAAACAACAACAACAACAACAACAACTGTTGCCGCCGGCAGCTATTGCCGCCTGCAGCAATGATACCACGGGAAGGAATTCGGAGGCAGACTGGAAATGAATAGGTTCTTTATTCTTCCTTCTTCTAACTTCTCTCTCTGGCTCCAACAACCTCTCCAACTCCAACCACCCCCTCTTGCCAACCTCACCCGGTTATATACTTTTTGCCTTAACAAGTATACACGTGTTAACAGCTCAAACTTACAGGTGCATCACATAGTGTTCATGGGCATAGAAGGATTCTTAGATAAATGCATGAATATCAGGTGAAAATACTTAAACACCTCTTATGGCTCTCAGCTAGCTGCCATCTTAGCTATCTCCTTATCAGGGCTCTTACAAACAACAACAACAACAACAACAACAACAAAACCCCAGCACATTATAGTGGTGCAGCTACAAGAATGTAGTTAGTCTGGGGCTAGATGGTGATGTGACTTTTATCCCTTGCTAAAGGATTCATTAAAACCTGAGGGCATTTTTGTAGCCAGAGCCAATGTCATATATTCACCACATCTCTCTCCCAGCCTCCTTTGTAGTTAGCTTTGGACCTTGTGGCTAGTTCTAGCCAATGAATGGTGGTGGAAGTGATGTAAACCACTTCCAGTCCCGGCTCTTGATAGCCCATGAAGTCTTTCAACCCACTGTTCCCCTGCCTTCATGTTGGAGGTCACATATTCCAGAAGGCAAAGTTACAAGAACAAAGAGGACTATCTGACCTATATCATACTGTGATATGTGTAAGTAAACTTATATAAAATCACTGAGATAGGAGATATAACAGTCAGAATTCCGCCAGGAAACAAATTGCTCCGGCTAATTCAAATGAATAGACTTTAACGAAGGGGCTTTATTTTTAGAGATGTGAACAGGGTAAGAAAAGAAATGTGGGGAGACCAGACCTGTCACCACCTCTGTGACTAAAGAAAAGAGAGGAAATTGTTATCAGAGTTCTGATAGTGGAGTCCAGAAGGAGCCCTATAGTCAGGAAGGGACACAGTCACTGCCAGAGGTTCCAAAGCAGGGGAGAACTGGTAAGAAATACCCTGACTTGCCTCTTCTCCAGTCTTTCAGTCTCCTGAGAGGGCATCCCTGTTAGCTATATTCAACCCAAAATGCAGGCTTGAGGGGGGCCCAGATCCACAGGAGCCAACCTCCTGGAGCACGCAGCAGTTCAGTGACAGGAAGATAATGACTCTGGGAGGTAAAGATGATAAGCATTCCAGGTTTGTCTATTGTGGCAACTAGCTTTAATTACTCTAATAAAAATATTAAGGGGGGCTGGGGTTGTGGCTCAGTGGCAGAGCGCTCGCCTCACACGAGCGTGGCCCGGGTTCGATCCTCAGCACCACGTAAACATAAATGCATTGCATTGTGTACAACTAAAGTAAATAAATAAATATTTTAAAAAATATTAAGGAAGTATTTTAAGCAGATTTTTAAAATAAGCCCTCCCCCAACCCTGTGCTAGGGATTGAACCCAGGGTCTCATGAAGGCTAGACAAGTGCTGTGTCACTGAACTACATATCCAGCCCTAAAAACAAAGTTTAAAAGAAGAAATATAGTTCACACAACACAAAGTTCATACTTTTGAAGTATGCAGTTCAGTGAGGTTTTTAGTATATTCATATATTCACACAGTTGTGCAAGCATCCACAATAATTATAGCCACAGACACCATCAAATTAGTTGTGTTTCGGTGGATTTATCTATAAATTCGGAATGTTTCATATAAATGGAACCACATGATATCCGTCCTCTTGTATTTACTTTCTTTCACTTAGCATAATATTTTCAAGGTTCATGCATAGTGTAGACTGCATATTTTTTCATTCCTTTTTATTGACAAATAATATCTCTCTCATTGCATATGGTATAGTTTTAAGAAGATCACAATGGTGTGGAGAATAGGCCGTAGTGAGCCAAAATCAGTAGCAGAGGTAGGTATGAAAGTGGGGAACAGATTGTATTCTCTAACTACATTTTCTCAAATTCTCTTTAGGCCAGGAAACAATCTGGGAGAACAGAGATAAACAGTATTTTTTTTTTTTTTTTTTTTTTTTTTATTCTAAGTTCTTAGAAATGACAGCAGAATGTATTACATTTCATATTATGCTTATAGAGCACATTTTTACATATCTCTAAACAGTATTCTTTTTCTCCCATCTGGAAACCCTATTTCCAGGTTCCCCATCATCCATCCAGAATCTTGGGTCATACTAGGATCTTCCATATTTCCCTTCACTTCCACATTGTATCAGTCACTTTTCCCTGGGCACCTGACCTCTGGAAGGCTCCTCTCTTCTTGTTACTGACTTCTTTACGTGAGGCTGTCATGAACTATAGTAGTCACTGCCTAACTAGTGTTCTTTGATCAGGGCACTCAGCTACACTCTATCATCAGGGGATGACAGAGGAGGGATGGATGGGAGAAATGCCATAACTTTTCTCCTCATTGAGTTAGGAAAGAGAAATCAATCATCAGTAGCCTGGGTACTGCCTTTTTTCATCCAACTAGGCATTAGATACCTTTGAGGAGCATGCAATCTCTTCCCTAAAGCTTTGGTGGTGCCAGAACTAAAGTGAGTGGATAGATAAAATTGTTAATATTTGGGGCTGGGGTTGTGGCTCAGCGGCAGAGCGCTTGCCTCGCACACGCGTGGCCCGGGTTCGATCCTCAGCACCATGTAAACATAAAATGCATTGCATTGTGTACAACTAAAGTAAATAAATAAATATATTTTTTAAAAATTGTTAATATTTGGGGTTTCAAGGAAAGAACTTTAAGTTCTCTCTTCCAGTTTTTTTTTTAAAAAATATTTATTTATTTTGCTTTAGTTGTACACAATGCATTTATTTTTATGTGGTGCTGAGGATCGAACCCGGTCTGTGCACGTGCTAGGCGAGCACTCTACCGCTGAGCTACAACCCAAGCCCCCAGTTTAATTATAACTGTAATAAGTGATATTTTTGTTTCTGTTTGCCACATTATAATTTGTTTTTCAGAACTTGGAAAAGGATTGTAACAAATATCAAATTTACTATTTTTCAGTAGCCAAAGGTAACAAGAATCATGAAAAAAAAATGTATTTATTGATTAAAAAAAAAGGCCAGGTATGGTGGTGTATGCTTATAATCAAGCTACTTAGAATCATGAGGCAGTAGTATCACAAGTTTGAGGTCAGCCTGGGTAACATAGCAAGACTCTGTCCCAAAATAAAAATAAAAATGGCTAGGCAGATAGCTCAGTGGTAAAGTACTTGCCTAGTAAGTGCCATGTGCAAGGCCCTGGGTTCTATCTCTGGCATGGAGTAGGGGTGAAGGGGAAGAGTGGGAATAAGAGCCAGAAATGTGACTGCCAGACTCACAGATTCCAATGTCATCTGCACTCAACCAATGTCGTCTGCTCCTCCCCCAGCAACAGGACTGGGGTTGCTGGTGCCAAAAACCCTGGTATCACCTGTGTTTGACCCTTGGGACCTGAAGAAGGTCCCATCCATGTCCTGAACCTCCAGGAATGTAGATGCTAGAGCCACAAGCCTCAATACCACTATAAGTGACTCAAAGGACCTAGGGAAGGACCTTTTTGCATCTCACTTTGCAAGTCTGTAGTTAACAGTACCTCAGATACCAGTATTGAAGGGCAAAAATCACACTGGAGACAACCATGCAGCCAAGAGACTTATTCACCAGCCTTTATGGCTGGTCGGAGGTAGAAGAAGTATGGGGAGAGAGGAGTCAGGGAGAGGGGAGTGTGCAAGCTCTGGTGGGAGAGAGGAGTCAGGGAGAAGGGAGTGTGTGAGCTCTGAATGGAAGGTGGGTGCCTGGTCATGCTGGCTGTGGTCTCGGCAGCTGTTGGCTAAGGCAGCTGCCATTGGGCTGGAGACAGTGGGTCTGGAGCTGGTGCAGTGGCTGCCTCCTCTCAGCAGGGACGAGCTGTTGTGTCTGACCTCCGGGCAGGCAGGGACTTAAGTAGGGATTTCTGGTTGGGGGTGTGCCTGAGCAACCTTTAACGCTATTGGCTCTTTGCCTGGGGAACAGAGCAACCTTTAAGCTGATTGGCTCCTGCCCAGGGAAAATGAAACAAGGTTGCTTCTCATGGAAATTTCCGCGGGGGAGGTGGCCATCAGCCCAAGCCTATCTATCAAGTATCACCTGTACTCATCCTACAGAATCTAGGGAAGGCTCATCCCATCCTAAAGCTCCAGAACTTTGGCTGCTGCTATCATGGATGCAGGCATTTCTCACTTTCATCCTGATGGATCCTGTGACTCTGGGACCATGCTAGCATCACAACCTTTGATGTCATGTGTGCTTGCCCAGTGGAACCTGGGGACAGCCCTCTCCAAATTCTGTACCACAAAGACCACAGCAGCTTCCCCAGCACCATCAGTGCTTGACTCTGTGGGGCCTGGAAACATGCACCTTTGCAAGCCTATATCCATGGTAGGGTCATACAACTCCTTCCATGAATTGTAGCAACTGTGGACAGTTGTGACCCTCAGAGATCCTGTGACATCAATCACAGCCAAAGAAGTCACACACAGCTATACATTTGAGCTTACATTTCATCACAGCCAGAATACCTACTCAACTGAGACCCCACATCCCATCTAAATGAACAAGGCTTTTCTAACCAAAAAAAAAAAAAAAGCTACTTCATGAAATTGGAAAAAAAAAACAAAACTGTTAATCCAGTAGGGACAAGAAACATAAATGCAAGCACAATACTTCCAAAGGAAAACAATAATTCTGGAGAAATATATCTTAATTTTAAGGAAAACTGTGAAATGCCTGAAAAAGAATTCAAAATAATGATCCTAAGGAAACTCAGCGAGATGCAGGAGAATACAGATAGATAATACAAAGAAACGAGAAAAACAATTCAGAATATGAATGAGAAATTCACCGAAGAGATAGAAATCATAGAAAAGAATCAAAGAGGGCTGGGGTTGTGACTCAGCGGTAGAGCGCTCACCTAGCATGTGCGCGGCCTGGGTTTGATCCTCAGCACCACATACAAATAAAACGCATTGTGTACAACTAAAGCAAATAAATAAATATTTTTAAAAAAATCAAAGAGAAATCTTGGAGATAACTTCAATCAATGAAATAAATACAACTGAGAGCTTCCACAAAAGAAAGAAGAACTTCTGAACAGAGGACAGGTTTTTAAATTAGCCCAGTCAGTTCAAAAGAAAGAAAAAGAATAAGAATTAAGAAGAATGAAGAAAGCCTATGAGACATATGAAACACCATTAGGTTAAAAAAGTCACATTATACAAATTCCAAAAGGAAAAAGGAGGAAAGGCACTAAACATCTGTTTCATGAACTAATACCCCAAACTTCTAAAATCACAAAAATCATCTCAAAATGGATAAAAAGACCTAATTGTAAACCTGAAACTATGAATTGCTATGAGAAAACACAGGGGAAACACTTCACAACACTGATGTAGGTAATGATTTTTAGCTAAGACACCCAAAGCATAGACAATTAAAGTAAAAATAGACAAATGTGATTATATCAAACTATGAAGATTCTGTACAGCAAAGGAAACAATCAAAGTGAAGAGACAAGCTATAACCTTCAGAATGAGAGAAAATATTTGCAAACTCTTCATCTGAGAAGGTTTTAATATCCATAATCTCTAAGAAACTCAAAAAACAGACCATTAAAAACAGACACAATCCAATTTAAAAATGGGCTAAAGAATTGAAGAGACACTTCTCAAAAGATGTACAGCTGGCCAACAAGTGTATAAAAAATGCTAAATATCATTTAATCATTAGGAAAATAAAAACCACAATAAGATATCATCTTATCTCAGAGTGGCTATCTTTTTTTTTTTTTTTTTTTTTTTTGTTACCAGGGATTGAACTCAGGGGTCCATGACCACTGGGCCACATCCCCAGCCCTTTTTTGTATTTTATTAGAGACAGGATCTCACTGAGTTGCTAAGTGCCTCGCCACTGCTGAGGCTGGCTTTGAACTCTCGATCCTCCTACCTCAGCTTCCCAAGTGCTGGGATTACAGGTGAGCGCCACCGTGCCCAGCAGAGTGGCTATCTTAAAAAGATAAAAAACAATTAATAAGTGCTGGTGATTATGCAGAGAAAAAGGAACTCTTTGTATACTGTTGGTGGGAGTAGGGCCATTATGGAAAAGAGTATGGAGATTCCTTTAAAAACTAAAAATACAACTTGAATATGAGCCAGTGATCCTCCTGGGCATATATCCATTGAAGATTAAATCATTATAGCAAAGAGATACTTGCCTTCCCATGTTAATGGCAGCACTAGTCCCAATAGCTAAGACAGGGGATCAACTTAGATGCTCATTAGTGGATGAATGGATTAAAAAGTGGTACATACACACAACAAAATATTATTCAGCTTTAAAAAGAATGAAGTCTTGTTATTTGCAGCAACAAGGAACAAGAGATCATCACGTTAGGTGAAATAAACCAGGCACAGAAAGACAAATAACACACGTTTTCACTCATTTGTGGAAATTAAAAAAGTCTGTCTCATAGAATGGGGTAATAGTGGTCACTAGGGAGTGGGAAAGGTAGAGAGAATGGAAAAAAGTGAAATAAGGCCACCAAAACAGAAAAAGGAGGAATTTTAGTTCTGTTTTGAATAGTAGGGAAACTATTGGCTAAAATGATCTATGGTATATTTCAAAATGACTAGAGTATAAAATTCCCAACATATAAATATGATTAACATTTGAAGAGATGAAAATGCTTTTTACCCTGATTTAATTATTACATAGTGTATTATACATGTTTCCAATTGCCATAATACATCCATCCTGTAAAGATGTACAACATTATGTATCAGAAGACTAATATATAGTAAAACCACAAAATATTTAAACCCCATGAAATTATTTGGCAATAGATATAGTATTAAATAACTATAATTTTACAGCATGAACAGAAATAATTGATATATACATCCATTTAACCTGGGCTGAAACTTTTATGATAAAAATATAAATCATGTTTTAAAAAGAGAACACGTTTTAGGGAAAACAAAGTCTTTCTGAGTATCTACTGTAAAATGAAAATTTCAGGCAGGAAATTTGAAGCATGGTCATGAATAATGGCATCAATATTTTTAAGCAAATATAATGACAGACATCATGTCTTTTAATCTTTTAATCAGAAGAACCAACTTAGATTAAGTTCTCCAGAAAACCAGTTGTGAAACAAAATCCTTTTAGGTTTATTAGGAAGCACACTAGTAATAAAACTGGTAAAGAAGTGAGGAAAGCAGGCTTAGGTAGCAGAACAAGTTGAACTGAGGACCAATCAAAACAAGAGGCATCAGCCAAACCTCCATGGAACTCTGGAATTGGGATGGTCCTTAGAGTTGTTCCCAAATTAATACACTGGGACTAAGTATTTGTACCACTTCAATGCTAAGTAACTAACTTGAAGTGGACTATGCCTTAGGGAGGTGACATCACCATGGGCCAGGCAGCAACGATCAGCCAAAGACAATTCTCAAAGAAGGGCTCAGCTGTGAACTGTCAGCCGCCAATACTTTTGACATCTGGGAGATTAGCCTTCCAGTCCGGAAGGGGGAATCTGATAATACACTACAGAATCCATTGCAGTCCACCCTTAGCATTGCCAAGATCCATTTTCTTCTCTAGAGAGCTTACTACATGTCCAGGATTCTGGAGAGTTTTTCCTATAGAAACATGAAATAGGAAGATAATTGGGATGAACTACCACCTTTGTTGCTATGTATGGTTCCAATTCTACAGCTGAAATTCATAATGCCTCTCTTCCATACCTGGATTAGATCACCTCCACATTCAGTAAGAACCTTTGCTAGTCTGGGTGGCCTCCCTAGCAGGATCACCCACACCATGAGCCCTGAGAGACATGAACCCATCCTTAGGCCATGGGGACTTAACTTGTTCATTTAAAAAAATTCAGTAAGAAGCACCAATAGACACAGCCATGTATCACCTAAGTGCTATACATATATTCTTTGTTCCCATATTTAACAGCAGCCCCATTTATTCCTTTAGATAGAGGTCAGTTATTTTTACCAGAATAGGGACTCCTTTCTTTGTCTGCTCATCTTTTAGACTGAGGAATCTAAAGCGATTGAAAGCAACCATAATTTAAAGTACAGTGTGTCTTTTGTGGGTCTTCCAGTAGAAGCATAAAACTTTGGGATCCAGGTCCCCAAGCAGGCAGAAAACACAAATTCTCTAAGGGGGTCACTGGAGGGAGGCCATACCACTATTTGCACTCTGGGTTCCTGAATTTATGTATTCTGTTAAGGACACATATCATACTTGTTAAACTCTACCAAATGTAGCTGTGCCCCAATTTCACCTTCATAAGGCCATAGCATCATTCTATAAACAGCAGGTTCTGGGTGATGTTTGATGTGATAGAATAGTGGATCTAAAGGATGTTTTATTAGTTTCCTGTTGCTGAAGAAACAAATTTACTTAAACAGATTCACCATCTTACATTTTTGGTGGTCCTAAAATCAAGGGGTTATCAGGGTTACATTTGTTCTAGAGACTAGAAAGAAGAGTTTAGAAAAATATTTTTTTCCAGTTTTTAGAGGCCATTTGCACTTCTTAAACTCTTATTTTTCTTTCTCTGGCTTTAAAGCCAGAAGCATAGCATCTTCAAATCTTTTTCTTTCTCTCTTGCCTCTGATTTTGTAGTCACATAGCCTCCTGCCTCCCTCTTGTTAAGAACTCTTGAAATCACACCGGGCTCATCTGGGTAATCCAGGATATTCTCCTCATTTGAAGGTCCTCAACTTTACCACATCTGTAAAACTCCTTTTGCCAGATGATGTTGAAATCAGAGTTCTGAGATGAAACTTGAGTCACTGCTTCTGCTGGTGGGTGGGGTCTGCACAAGCTGAGGCCTCTGCAGCCTGAAAGTGTTGTAGCTCTTAATAGTGGGCCATGCCTTCCAGCGTTGCAGCAGACCCCCGCATTTCCCTGTCATTTTCTTCTTCTTTCAGGGTTCTTGTCTTGTGAATTCCAATAATGAAATCCCACAGACCAGGATGAGTGAGTGTAACAATAGGATTTATAAAAGAACAGGAATGGAACTCTTATAGTGTAAAAGGGGATTAGATAGCAGGTTTTCTCCAACCAAATGTGCTTGTCTAGGGGTTTATATAGGATTTGGTTCACTGCTATTTGTCCAAATTTATGCCAATTAGGATTTAGAAATGTACTAATGCTATTATTCTTTTTTTAAAAAAAAAATCAAAATTCATTCTAATTAGTTATACATGACAGTAGAATGCATTTTAACACATTGTACACAAATGGAGCACAACTTCTCCCTCCTCTGGCTGTACATGGTACAGAGTCACACCAGTAGTGTAATCATATGGGTATAGGGTAATAATGTCTGTCTCATTCTACCCTCCTTCCCATCTCCACAGCCCCATCCCTTCCTTCACTTTCCTCTGAACAATCCAAAGTTCCTCCATTATTTCCTCCCCCCGCCCCACAGATCAGCATCCAATTATCAGAGAAAACATTTGGCCTTTGGCTTTGGGGGGATTGGCTTATTTCACTTAGCATGGTATTCTCTAGTCCTTTCCATTTACCAGCAAATACCATAATTTCATTCTTCTTTCAGGCCGAATAATATTCCGTTGTGTATATGTACCACGTTTTATTTATTCTTGAGTCCCAACTTTCATTTAAGTCTGTACCACTTCCATTTTTTCTCATGGCGGCTCAGGAAGCCAAAAGCCAAGGTGGTTAGATGAGGCTGAAGCACTGTGTGGAGCCAGCGTCTGCAGCTGTGTCTGACCCGTGCCCTGGCATGGCCACTACAGGATGATAGGTCAGCACGCCTTGGCTCAAGTAGGCGCTGGCTCACCGTGTCTGCGTGGTGGGCTCCACACCACTGCAGGGCGTGCTTGGCGCTCATGCTTGGAACCATGTGGGCTGCCACTCCACTGCTCTACCACTCTACTGCTCCACAGCTGCTTCTCCTCAGGGGCCAGTAGGCTTGGCAGCCAGGGAGCCCCATCAAGGTAACATATGGGCATCTTTGGTGGGGTGTGATTTAGCCTACCACAGACACATATCCACTGCCACACATTGTTTACTACAAAGTGGGCCCCTTGGTTGGATATAATGTTTTTCAGGACCCTGTATTTGTGTAAGTCTTCAGATAATGGTGCGAGCCAATGAATGAATGCCTTGTGGGCAGGGAAGGCAACCCCATACCAGAATATATATCAACCTCAGCCAAGTTGAACCACTGACCCTTTCAGAATGTAATGTAATCAGCTGTCCAGCAAGTGGCTTGTTGATCTCTTTGAGGGAGCATGCTATCTTAAAGGCTTACTGTGGTTCTCTTTTGCTGACATTTTGTACCTTTGGGAATAAACCATACCATCATTGTTCAGTGAAAACCCTAGCTGTAAATTCCATGCATAACCTCTGTCTTTGCTACCGAGCATGACCTTCATCACTACACCATGGCTACTCCATCCATGTGCCTTTGTGCCACTGTTGGGTGGATAAAACAGAGACTAGCTGACACCAAGTGATGGAATCTTCCTGTGTGGCTGTTACTGTGTAGTCTAGGAGGGATGCCCTCTCATGAGCATCACTCTGGATATCCACGCTTCATGCCCACTCCCATAGGTCCATTCCATATCAGTTTCACAGACTTCCTTCCCAATCTTCCTTTCTACATCCAGGCCCCTAACCAGCCAAAATATGTGCTACTACCTACAAGTCTTACATACTCTTTCTTCAGGCCACATCTCTTTATCTGCAAAATAGGTGATGATGAGCACTGAAGGGTTTGAACCACGGGGGATTTTGTCTCATCATTATGTATAGAATCATAGTCTAGTAACAGTCCATTTTCAGCTTGCACCCACTTAATAAGTCAATTTATGCATGAAACAAGCTCAGCCTTTTTCTTATTCCATCAGTCACAAGTCACCCTATGCAACCATATATTTGAGCATAGGGACAGGAACTAGGGCAATAGTGGTGGATGACATGTGAGTCTTGCCACAGAAACATGCTACTTACTTTTACTCTGACTCTGCTCACGTCCAGTTCTGACCTGCTTATGCCAAGTCCTCCATTTTTACCATAGATCAATGCCCATTGGAATTTCAGAGTTGGTGGGTCTGACAAAATCCAGCTCCTGATGTAAATGTAAATATAATGTAAATGCCCATATCCACTTTACATGTCATGGTGATGACTTGACATGTCATGGTGAGGTGCTGTCTGTATCAGGGCCCCAGTAGTGTGCCAAGGCCATTTTAAAAAATACTAGATGATTCTTTTCCCCCAAAAGATCACATGGTCTTGCTCCAGTGCTCTGGGCTCTTTTTTATGATTGTCCCATTGAAACTCTCCGTTCATTTCACAGCTTTTCCCCCTGCCACTAACACAACTAATTTCCTAGGCTCTGACACATCGTGGTCCAAAAAGCAAGACTGCCTGCCCCACTGCCCAGAGATGATATGGAGTCATTTCCCACTCTGGACACAACTTAAAGCTGCCACCATCTGTGTCATTCGGTAAATTGTCAGTGTTACATTCCCAAGTATTATTTATGCCTTCAGAACCCAAAGAAGTTCAGCAAGTGTTATCCATACTTTGTTGTAGGAAGTGTGAGATGTGATAATTTACCCTTGACTTTGTACCCTTGACTTTGACCTGACAGGCCTCAGACCACTGGACCTGTTGACTCGCAGCCCTTCATTTCTCCAGTGCATTTTGGGCTATATTGCACCTGCAAGTGCATTCCCATCTGCAGGGAACACATTGTAGTTCACCTCCAGTGAAAAGTTCAGCAACCACACAGCTACATCCACCACATGTCAGGAATGTCAAAGCTCTGTCATCACTGATGGTCTATTAGTGTTCTATTTCTGCATAACAGTAGCACCACAAACTTAGGGCTTTCAAATGATCCATTATTATCTCACAGTTTCTACACATCAGTAGTTTGGGTATGACTTTGGCTCTGTCGTCTGCAAGGCTGTAGACAAGATGATGTTTGGGGGTGGGTGTGGTGTTGCACACCTGTAATCTCTTGGGAAGCTGAGGCAGGAGGATCACCAAGTTCAAAGCCAGCCTCAGCAATGTAGTGAGGCCTTGTCTCCAAAAAATAGATAAATAAAAAGGGCTGGAGATGTGGCTTATTAGTTAAGCACCTCTAGGTTCAGTCCCTGAACAAACAAACAAAACAAAAAGTAAAGAATAAAAGATGTCATCTAGGGCTACAGTCTCATCTGAGACTCACGCAGAAGGTAACCACTTCCAGACTCTTCTTGTTTTTGACAGAATTCCTTTCTTTGCAGACTGCTGGATTGAGGGACTCAGTTCCTTATCAGCTGTTGGTCAGAGGCTACCATAAAATCCTTGTCAGATGGACCTTACCACAGGGTGGCTTACAAC
Organism: Tamias sibiricus; assembly: GCA_025594165.1. Lineage (NCBI taxonomy): Eukaryota > Metazoa > Chordata > Mammalia > Rodentia > Sciuridae > Tamias > Tamias sibiricus. Next base: position 25,145,707 of record CM046663.1, read on the forward strand.
ATAGCAGCTTGCTTCTTCAAAGCCAGCAAGGGAGAAGGGTCTCAATCAGACAGGATTTATAATAGTTTAAACTTAGTCATGTTATATAATAGTATAAGACTTAATCAAGTATAATCATGTACATTCTGATACCTTGCCATATTCTGTTGGTTGGGAAGGATTTTTACATCCTTCCCATACACAAGGTGGCAGGGAGGGTTTATACAGGTTAGAGATATTTTCAAATGAAGATCATGTGTGTTACCTTAGATACTGTCAGTTATAGATGGGGTCCTCATTGCCACCAGACCAATAAATAATCCAGATCCCAAATCCCATTTGAGAATCTGTTTCTTCATAGCAACTCCCCAAACCAACTGACTCAAGTTGGATTTCCCTAGAGATAGACTCAGAGATGGAGACTTATATGTAGAAAACTTATTATTATAAAGTGTTTTCAACAATATTACCTGTGAGAGAGCAATGAAAATATGAGCAGTGGGGACATGAGGCAGGAAGAGAGAGAGAAATTGAAAAGCAATGCAAAGGCCTTGGCTAATTCTAGTTCCAGAAGCTGGAATGGCTCTTCAGAATCATCCTGAATCAAAGCCAGAGTGCAAGGTCTTTGTACACTGCATTCAGAAATTGTCTGAGGTACCTCCCCTGGAGAGAGGTTGTAACCTTGAGTAAAACAGCTTCTTAAGGTCAAGAGCAATTTATAACAGGGGCTTATTCATGAGCAGCCAGCAGTAAATTTTCAGCAGCTGGGGACTTACCTTAGACTTGGAAGGGGTTATTTGGGAGGCACAACACTTTAATAATAATGAATAAAATCCAAAGGCATAATATAAAAAACTACCCAGTGAAGTTTCTGATCTTTTGACTTGATGAAAGGAAGAAAATTTAGGACCCGGGGGGATGAGTGGATGTTTATGTTTTTAAATACTTTCCATAATTTTTTTTTTTTTTTTTTTTTTTTTTTTACACTACGGATAGACTCCAGATAGGCAGTGCACGCAGGTAAGATGCTGGAGTTGTTATATTAGGCAGGAACATTTTAACCACAAGTAACAGAATAGTCATTAACCCGAGACAATTAGGAGTTGGTTTTGCTTGCATAAAAATATGTTGTCTAATGGCTCTGCAATGTCACATCAATATCAGTGACATTCTTGGCCCTTATCTCAGTGCTAAAAGCATCAGCCATTCTATCTTTGAGGTGGAAAGGAAAGGAGAGAGAAAAAAGTAATACCAACAGATTTTCCCTCTTCTTGCTGGCCTGAATTATGTCACAAAGCCAACTTAACAGAGACTTTCAGAAAGACTCTTTCACTTTTTCCACTGTCTAGCATGGAAGAAGACCAAAAAAGAAGGGCATTTAAAATAGAATGGATATGGCAAATCAACCAATACTGTTTTCAAAGCAGGTTTCTGTCTGGCTAATTGAAGTCAGATCCACAAGCTTTAATGTCCAGTTCCCATCATTTGGCTGAGAAGCCATATATGGTTTTTTATTTGGAGGGAAGAGCATCTGTATCATTCAGGGTTCCATCAGGAAAACAGGCAAGTGCATGCCAGGTCATAAAGGTAGAGAATGGAATATGGGGACGAACTGAAATGGTAGTGAAGGAATTAAAAAACAAATAAGGGACGTCTCAGGGATTAATTTTATCATGAAGCTCTTACAATCCCTTGGACTGGAAAGACCAAGGAAGAAATGCTGATTCTATAGCAGTAAGTTTCCTGGTTGCCCCTGGACCATGGAGGAGAAGCTGTTAAGCAGGAGCTGGAACCACAAAGATGTTGTCCAAAGCAGTGAGGGGCAAGGGGAGGGGAGGAGGAGAAAGAGAGAGAAAGAGAGGTGGGGGAGGGAGTGGGAGAGAAGGATCTGGGAGAAAGGAGAGAAGAGAGAGATTAATTCTTTCCTCTACCCACTTTCCAATCATCCATTTTATTCCACAGGCTTACCTAACTTGAACCTAGCTGGCAAGAGAGACCTGGAAAATATAACTTGCAGAGGTCATTCTCCTGCTGTACGGAGCAGAGCAGGGGAATGGAAAGGAATGAACTCAGGAACAAACAACCAATTACAGACACATCGTCCTACCAGCACATATAAATGGAATTTAGAAGTAGCTATAGGGAAGGCACAGTTGTTTTCTCTGCAAGAAGGAAATTAATTACTAATTAGTTAATTAATGAGTTAAGTAGTAATTAATTCAGTTCTTAACATTTGACAGTACATAAACAATATTATTTTGTCTAAACTAAGAAAACACTGTCACTTACCACAAATTAATTTAGGAAGAACATGAAATATTTTTCATGAATCATACATTCTAAAAACTTTTTTCAGTAGCTTCTGGCCTAGTTTGAAGACAAACCTAACATGGTATCAAAAAAAAAAGCCACATATTTTTAAGAGACTATATAAAGAGAACGAGTAAGGTGACTCCTTTTTACTTTCAAAATATAAAAGTAAAAACAATTGTCAAAATAGTCAAACTAGCTGGGCCTGGTGGCGCACTCCTGTAATCCCAGTGACTCAGGAGGCTGAGGCAGGAGGATCCAGAGTTCAAATCCAGCCTCAGCAATGGCGAGGCACTTAGCAACTCAGTGAGACCCTGTCTCTAAATAAAACACAAAAAAGGGCTGGGGATATGACTCAGTGGTTAAGTGCCCCTGGGTTCAATCCCTGGTACCAAGAAAAAAGTCAAACTAAGCAGATATAAGATTTTGATGTTAATTATAGATTAAGTAACAGGGCTATGAATTATGAATGATTTGTAATTTTTATATGAGCCTATACATGTACTACAGCCACTCCAAATGTGAGAAGAAACTATGATCTGTTTTAATTATTATGTGTCAAAATGTAATCATCAGTTAAAATTCTAAAATTTCACTGAACTGATGGAAGGAGGCAATGCATTTTGTGAATTAATGTTATCCTAGAGGAGGTATTTCAGGGAAACAAGTGTTGTCTTTGAATTCTACTCTTCTTGTCATGTCAAGATATAGTAAATCTGTATCTGTTGACAGGATTCTATTAAAATAAATACACTTATATCCCCCCCTCAAAAGAACCCCAATTTTCAAATTCAAGTCTATATAACTCAAACTTGCATAACTGTTTTTTGTTTTTACTTCCTCTAGCACAGGATTGGGAAACATCTCAAATAAAGGACCATTAATATATTCAAACAATATTAATAATAATAATTATTGCTGCCAGAGTGTGCCAAGTAAGCACTTCATGCATATTTCTTAATTCTTAAATAATCTAATGAAGTATGCACTATTATTATCCTCTTTACTGATGAGAACATGTAATTTGAGAAAGGTTAAATGTTTTTATGCAGAAACCAAAACCAAAATTCATGCCTAGTACAATTAGTTTAGATCCATTTAAATATAATCTGATAACTGAATTTGCTAACAACCTTTTTAAATATATTTCAAGAAAACTCTGATATGATAAAATTACTGTTTTATAGATGAATTCCAATGATCCTTTAGTGTTTGAAGGTATACAATTTAAACTACCTAATCTTTGTAATAAACACCAACCTAATAATTATTCATAAACTATATTTAAGCTTTCAAAGTTGAAAGTCTGTGGTTATTTAACTTCTTTCCTTGGGAGAGTTACACTTTCTATGACTTTTTCAGTTGTGAAAGCATGCTATACTCTAAATGCATCATAAATGAGATTTTCAAAAAATGTTGTGTTTTATGTCTACATATTTATTATGGAATTTACATGCTTCCAGGCATGTATTCACTAAGAATATTTTTAAATGAAAACTCAGGGATGAAAATATTCATATATAAGTCAGGCCCTTGGGAACCTAAGTTTTTTATTTGTTGAAAACTTTGGAGATGTAATTTGCATCTTTTTTTTTTTTTTTTGGTATCGGGGATTGAATTCAGAGGCACTTGACCACTGGGCCACATCCCCAGCCCTTTTTTGTATTTTATTAGAGACAGGGTCTCACTGAGTTGCTAAGTGCCTCGCCATTGCTGAGGCTGGCTTTGAACTCGCGATCCTCCTGCCTCAGCCTTCCAAGTGCTGGGATTACAGGCGTGCGCCACCGCGCCTGGCTAATTTTGCATCTTTTAAAACTAACATGAATAAAAAGGAAAAAGCATTAACTCTTCATGGCTACAGGACAACATAGCTGAGGGATGCAATGTGTAATTTATATTTAAAAGAATTTCAATCTGGGTCTAGTGGAGGCTGAGGCAGGAGAATTGCTTGAGTCAGGGAGTTCAGGGCCAACCTGGGCAAAAGAGTGAGACCCTGTCTCTTAAGAAACAAATAATTAATTACAAATAGGAGAATTTCAATTGCCACAGTCAATTTTCATATTCACTGTGGAGTATTCAATATATCATATGAAAAATACTCTATTTTAATTTCAATATCATATTTCCTGACCCTTAAAAAAGTAAAGGTCATTGAAGAGTGAGCATTTCTTTACACTTCAATCCTCAGTTTTAACCCTCAGCTACCACACTTGTTTTAAAATGCTCTCAGCTCCCTATTTTGTTTTTAAACGTTCCAGCATATTATTGTACAAATCAGGGAAACAGACTCAGACTTTTGAACACGTTTCCAGCAGTCTTTGTGTGCCTGACAACATACATGCTTCCTGTCTTTGTCAGAGTGTAGCATTAGTATATTAACCTTCTAAATGAAATTTATTAACACTGATGTGTACACACACTTTATGGCCCCTGGCACGTTATTTATCACACCAGCTCTGGCTTCCTTAAAAAAAAAAAAAAAAAAAAAAAAAAAAAAAAAAGGAAAAGAAAAGAAAAAAAAAATATATATAAATTTAGGATATAGAGTAGGAAAAAATATAAGTTGGGATAAAAGTTCAAAAAATTGTGGTGCATATTGGTAATGTCAAATAGAAAAGAACGACAAAAATCTGATCCTAAGAGTGAAGGATGATGCCAAGGTCTTATTACATGATCACAGGCAAGAGTCCTTTGAGAAATAAGCCTACCAACCACAAAGACTGAAAAATAGCTACGCCCGTAATAAAATGGGTAAAGGCAGGATTTGCTTTGGTTCAATGCTATACTTTGAGGGCGACTGCGTCATGCACTCCGGTCTGGCTGGCCCATTCTGACACCCAAGGATGCAAGTGCGGCCCCCACGCCCGCGCTCCAGCAGCCAGGCTCCTAATGCGAACGCACAGGCGCCCAGCCCCGCCGCGATAAAGCTAAGATGGCAGCGCGGAAAGTGCACGAGCCGCACTCAGTGAGGCTGGAAAAATAAAAGCTAAGCCCTCTGTGTGCTTGTATTTTGCACAGTTCCTTGAGTAACACGACACCCCTCCCCCCAACACACACAGACACACAGACACACAGACACACACACTTGGGCTGCGTAAGGCAATTTAGTAGTAGTGCTTGCAGAAGTGGCGGGAGGGGACACTGGCATTACCATCTGCAGCGATGGCTCCAGCTTGCCTTGGGGTCCACCCTCCCCTTCACGTCCCCTTGACCATGGAATCAAGGGTCACTCCAAACACTATTTTCTGCCAGGCACGCACCCCATTCCCCGCTATCCGAGGGGAGCCTTCCAAGGTGGCCAGCAGTAGCTGTGGCAGTTGCAGGAACCAAGGAGGACACAGTGCGGAAGAAGAAAGAGGAGGGCGGGGGTGGGGGCGGAGGGAAAAAAAAAAAAAAAAAAAAACCACTGCATTGGCTATCAATTTAGAGTAGAGCGACCACTGCCGCTGCCGTGGAAGAAAACGCTGCCAACCGCAACAGAAACACCACCCTCGGATACCTAAGTGAGCATGTGTGGACTTTGCGCACGCCTAGTGGTGCTGCTCAACGACATCGGGTTTCTTAGGAAATTATCCAGTTACCGGGTTTTGCATGTACCCAAGAGGCTTAGGAAGGGGCTTGTTTGGGACTGAACAGTAGTTACAGGTCTGAAGTGAAATGAAAAGGTGGGAGGAACCCGGAGACCAGTGAAGCCACACGGGGTCATTTTCCACTAGAAACTCTACAAGGGTCACAGTTCTTTAGAAATTCTAAATGGGCAATGAATGCACATGCCACCACCTAAGCCTGCCCTGGGAATGCTTCTCTGTGCAGGCAATATTCATTCATTCACTCAACCCATATGTATTTTCATACTAGGAGCAGGGAATGAAAGGGTGAATAGACACAGACCTCATTCCTACCTTTATGGAAAAGTCTAGTGTGTTTTGTTTACTGTATATTATAGTTTTCAAAGAGCCTTGTGTCAAGGTGGACATCCTAGAAGCTTTAAATACTCCCTTAGGTAGTAGTTATTATTTTTGACTATTATTCAAAGTAGAAAACTTGTCCAAAGATATACAAATAGTAAGCAGCAGAGTCCAGGTCCAAATCCAAGGTTTTCTGATTTCAGAGTCTTTTAGCTATCCTGTAGGCTTTTGCAATAGTAATGCACCTTTGCAGAATTTACTTGTCTGGACTTGAACTCCACTCTTAGAGTTTACAGACAGTGTCTTGGTTCTCCTCCAAGGTGGTGGTGGGGTGTGGGAACTTCCTGTTCTATAGTAGGGTTTGTAACTATGCTAAAGCATCAGGATAGAAATTTAGCTTAACAAAGTATGTACTGCATACTTACTATGTGTGAAGTTCCGGACAAGGGGCTAAGGAAGACAAAAATAAACATACGCTCTGAGGGTACTTAGAGCTGAGAAAACAAAAAGTGCAAAATTTGTTTAATAGGTACTAAAATACTGATTTCTCCATGTCTGCCCTTTGTTCCTGTATTTTCATTATCTCATTCCTAGATATCTTAAAAAAATTTCTAAATGACATACATCTATCACTTAAAAGTTCAGAGAAAATTCACTTTTTAGCGCCCTTCCCCAAAATTCATTTACTTCTCCACTTCTTTTTTGTATTTTCAAAAACTAACACTTCTTTTTTTTCTTAAAGAGAAAGCCATTTATTAGTGAAGAGGAACAGATAAGAACCAGTAAGCAGACGAAAGATACTATGATGATAGCAGTTAGAAATTATTTTGTCAGAATTGTAAACTAATAAGGTAAACTCTTGAAATGGAGAGTCAAAAAGAAAAAAAAACAGATATTGGTCATTGACATGTTTCTAGAGCATTTATGTAAATGAGGTTAGTAGAATAACTTGGAACAGAGGATTCAGCAAATGATAAATTTTTATAAATAACAAGGATAAGATCATTGGTAGCTCTGAGATTTACAGATGTTATACAGTCTTAGTTACACTTATAGTTTCAAGTCATATTCCAGAATCATCTTTATTAATGTAAATACAGGCAGAAAAAGATGGTGACCACTGTCAACAGATAAAAGTGCACCGTCAGGGTGAATGAGGAATGAACAAAAGAATATTTAGGAAAAATATTATTGCATTAAGGTTTATTTAGCTCTGATATAAATGTCGAGAACAAGAATTTGGGAATGACTCTGTATTGAGAATGTCAGTCTATTAATTATACTTTCACAGAAAAAAGAATATACCTGATTACTACCTCTTTGTAAGTGAGGCTGTTTAAAGAGACTTAAATTCTAATGATAAAATGTCCAAAATACAAAGGCCTACGGGACTTCTAATTCGGACTTCTAATTCGTCTCTATCTTGAATTCTGAATTAACCAGCACCATTCACAAGGAATCTTCCTGTTAGCACCGACTCAGGGAAAAGGAAGCAGGAGAGCATAGTCCTCAGGTGATGGGCACGTTCCCTCTTTTAGGTTCTTATTCTTCCAACTGGATGGAACAGTACCTGAAAGCAAGCGCCCATATCTGACAGCCTTCCCAGCACCACCTCCTTTCAGTTGCTTATGCTGCTAGTAAAACACGGAGAAGTGGATTTTTCTGTAGATTCCGCACCGCGGGACCGCTCCCACACCCCAAGCCCTGAGGCCGAGGGAGCGGTGGCTGAGGCGGGCGGGGTGGGAGGAGACGGGCTCGAGTTACTGAGCATGCGCAAGGCCTGGCGCATGCTTAGTGCGGCCGGCAGCTTCCCATTGCGGGTACCCCCGGCGGTGGCAGCGGTGGCGGCGGCGGCAGTGGCGGCACCGCCTCCTCCTCACACTCCCGGGGTGGCGGGGTTAGATGAGCGGTCCCAGTAGCGGCGAGGGCGGCGCGGGGGGGAGGAGGAGAAGGAGGAGGAGGAGGAGGAGGTCGCTGTCTTTGTAGTCTCCCTGCTGCGGGAGCCAGAGGCCGCCGCCAGAGCCGTCGTCGTTGGAAAGGGCTGTGAGTGCGCGCGCGTGTCTGCCCGCCCGGCCCGCGGGGACGAGGCGGCGGCGGCGGCGGCGGCGAGGATGATGATGTGCGCAGCGACTGCCTCCCCCGCCGCCGCCTCCTCGGGGCCCGGCGGGGACGGATTCTTCCCAGCCGCCACAATCTCTTCCTCCCCGGCGCCGGGGGCGCTGTTCATGTCGGTTCCCGAGGGCTCCGTGGCTGCTGCGGGGCTGGGGCTGGGGCTGCCCGCCGCGGACTCCCGGGGCCACTACCAGCTGCTGCTGTCAGGACGGGCCCTGGCCGACCGCTACCGGAGGATTTACACAGCTGCGCTCAGTGACAGGGACCTGGGTGGTAGCGGCGCTGGACACCCGGCCTCCAGGTGCGTTTCTAGAGTGTCTTTCCTTGTGCCACATGTCGCGTGTGCATCCGTGTGTATGCATCTGTGTGTGTATCCATGTACGTGTATACTGAACTGTCTTTCAGTGAGCGCTTGATGCTGGTGGTAGAGCACTTATCAAAATGAGAGGGTGCGGTGGCTGTAGTGTCAGCTCGGTGTGTGTGTGTGGGTGTGTGTGTGTCTATGTCTGTGTCTCTTTCTATGTGGGGATTTATGGAACGTGGGAGCGTAGCCTGTGATGCTAGAAAAGGTGGTGGTGCTGGTCATTTATGACACGTGTGTGTATTGTTGAGGAAGGAGGAGGCATAGGTAGAGGATAAGAGGGTAACGCGAATAGAAATTGCAAGAGTGGTGAGGGAAGTGGCGTTTCCAGTGTCTCTGCGGCAATGTTATTTGCACGCCCCCCCCCCCTTCATCCTTATGACATTTTTTTTTTCTCTCTTTGCTACCCTTTATAGAAGAAATGTGCCTTTTTCTAAGGGAAGCAATGGTATAGGTTAAGGTTAGTGTCATTTTTTGTAGGATGAGTTATAGATTATCAGGCTAGACGTTTTGTTTTAAGAGATTCGTGAATAAGGGTTGCAGATGGAGATTTCTGTAGATATGTAGATGAGAAAGTGTCTAATAAAGATTTTCAGAGTTGTATTTAGATAACTGGGCCTTTTGGCCTCCTAGAAATGTGTTTGTAGCTGCTCTTGTGTTCTTATGTCCCATCGGCCATTTCCCTTCATTTTCTGTTCTATTTCCTCCAGTACTTATAGAGTAGAGAGGGTTTTGTGGGAAAAGGGAAAGCTGAAAAACTTCAAAATGTGACAGCTGGTATAGCGTACAACTGCTACCAGTTAGAATATTTGATTACCTCCTAGATCTCGTTCATTTAGAGCCTGCACCTTCAGCTTCCTTAATGTAGATGCTCATTCACTTTCATTTTCTTTTTCTTAAAATGTGGGTACCTTTTTTTGCCAAAGGCTCTCCCATTGTTTTCTTTCCCATGCCCTTACATGCCGCATACCCTGAAGGATGGTGACTGACTTGTTTCACCAGCTTTGACAGTGATAATTGGGAGTTGCCTTCATCTCTTCCCACAGCTTCTTGCAGTGCATTAGGAAAGCATAGTAGGGTTTTGTCAAATGAGTTAAAGAGTTTACTGTATTTACTGAATGTGCAGTTTATTAGGCAATAACCAGATGTCTTTTTTCTCCCATTATGAAAGTGGTTAGGCTGTAAGTCAGGTATTTGTAGTTTATCAGTATGTATTGTGCTTCTCCATTGAGACAGTTGTGAAGATTGAGCTTTGTTCACACCCTTTCTGGGTAAATCAATTTTCTCATGTGTGTGATTGTTTATGGGATTGAGCATATGAATAATTTTATCATATGGATATGTGAAAGTGTGTAACTGCCCTTTGCTATCTAAACTGAAAGCCAGAATGGTGCAAGTCTGTTTCTTGCTAATGTTTTTGAAAATAACACAAAACCTCAGTAGAGAGTTTGCTCTGATAATTGGGTATCATTTTGAGCTTCAAGTCTCTAAATTGTGACATTCTAAATTATTATCTCTCTCAAAGATTTAAAATTATTTTGTGTTTTTTCCAGACTTATGCAATAATTTGTGACTGGTATATTCCTGCTTTGACTTTCAACTACTTTACTTGTACAATAATATGATTTCTGTGGCTCTAGAAATTATTAACAGTATTAGACAAAGTTAATAGAATTATCTACTAATGCTTGTTTACAACATTATTGTTTATGATAGTTTGCCTTACTTTTTTTCTAAGTTTTAGCTTGCAGCTACTCTTTATTGAAGATTTGATTAAGGATTCAATCACATTTCTTATTAAAGGTGAAGGGAAAAGAAGAGCTGGGATTTGGGCTCTTAAGGCATAATGTAATTATTTGTTTAAAGCATTAGTTGGGTTAGAGGATGATAGAGAATGGAATGAAAATAGATAGAGCTTTAGTGATCAAAAGTTTGAAGGTGTGAGATAAAGGAGATAAGGAAACTAAAAAAGAGATCAGAAAATTAAAAAGAGAATCAAGAGACTATATAGCATCTCTGGCCCTAGGAAAAAAGATGGAAAGTTTTTTTCAGAAGTGTTAAGTGCTGAAGAAAGTTAATCACACATTCTAGGTCCCTGGGAAATTTTAGGAAAAAAAATTATAATAGAGGGATGGGGTGAGGAGTGAATAGGAATAGCCTGGGGAGATCAGAATTGCAGGAAGAATAAGCAAGTATGGGAGGGTAAGTGGAGAGGGAGAGATTAAAGAATTGAGGGGCACATAATTGATAGAAACATGTCAGTGGAATATCTCAGGAGCAAGTTTAAGATGATAGGTGGAAAGTTAGTCTTTGAGAAAAGTTAGGGGCTGGTCTTTATTTAGACAGGGAGGAAATATACAGACTGGGAGTTTGTTGAGGATGGGAACCATATCCATTCATTTTGGATATCTGAATGTCTAGCATGTTTTTGTGGCATTCATTCTGTAAATTGGAAGTGCCTACTGTGTTCCTGGCACCATTGTAGGTGCTGAGGATGTAGCAGTGAAATCAATAAATAAGGTTTCTACTGTCTTAGAACTTCCACTGTAGTGGGAGAAATAGACAACTGGTAATTTCAGTTAGTGATAAGTAACTATGTAGGAAATACAGCCAATTTCATGTGATAGAGCATTTGTAATTGGGTTGTTTTAAGTGACATGGTTGTGAAAGGTCTCTGAGAGTTGATATTTAAGTTGAAACGCAGTCATGAGGAGGCAGATCTAGAGGAAGAGTGTTTAGGAAATTATAAAGGTCCTGAGATGTGAACAAGCGTGTTGTGTACAAGGAACAAAAACATGGGGAGTGAGTTTCCTACCACAGTTGAATGAATTAATCACTACAGATTATATTTTAGTAGTGTAGGGTTGAGAAGCTGAAAGATTCAAGCCTAATGGAGTATCTGTGACCTTGATGGCATACTAACAAAGTGGTGAAGAACTTGGACTCTGAGGCTGACTGGTTTTAAATCCTAGCTCTGTCATTTGCTAGTTGTGAAACTTTGAGTACATTGTGTAACTTCCATGTAAAATGCAAATACTAGTTTTGATTTGTTTGCTCGGTGTGAGGGCTTTGAGGACTTGAAGAGAATACAAAGATCTTGTCTTTTACTCTTGCTTTTGGTCTCAATAACTGTGTAGAATGTGGGAATAACTCATTCCGTGACTGAGTAAATATGTTTTTGAACGAATGAAACTTATTAAAATTGGAACATTGTTTTGGGGAAGGGGTTGGACAGGAAAGGATTGTTTGATCACTTCTGAGTGTAAATGATATAGCCTTGCATTTGGGAAGCATCATAGCTCAATAGCTGGATGTTAGAGCTATGGAGGCTGACTGCCTTAGTTCAGATGTCAGTTTTACTTTTTTTAATGTGTTGAATTGGGCAAGTTAAGAGATTTTCTTTGTCTGTTTCTTTACATGTAACATCATAGGGTTTTGCAAAGGACATTGTGCCCACACATGGAAAGTGCCTATAAAATGTTAAAATTTCGATCATCCTGTTATTATAAACTTTTACACTCAAAGGAGACATGGAATAACGTCTAATTGATTCTTTCAGGGTTAAAGGGTGACTGGAGGTCAAAGAAAAATAGACATTGAAGGTTTTTAGTAACAGTGTTTGACTATTTGGTGAAAAGGGCAGTAATGCCAGGAAGGAACTGATAGACTGTGGGATAAAGAGGAGTCAGGATATCTGGGTCTTGCAGTGGTAGAACAAAGTTAGTAGAAACAATAAAGGAAATTGTGACCAAAATGGGGAATTGCTTTTCTTGTCTAAGCTATTTAAACCAACGTAGTTCCTTCAGCTGTTTTCTTTCTTGTTAGAAATGGTATATGAGCGCATCCTACAGGCACATGGGATTCTGATTGTAAGAGGTTCAACAGTCAGTTAATCTAACAAATATTCAGGGATTATTACTTAGCCCTAATTGCTGGTCTTGTAAAGATGTACATTGCTGTTCCTAGATTTGAGTGTATTTTCTGTCTAGGAGTGAAAGACACAGAAGCAGATACTTTTCAAACTGCTAAACAAAGTAGCTAAGAAAGCATAATCTATTATGAAAAGGGGTGGCACTCCTGGCCTGCTCAAATATATGAGTAGAGATGAGAAAGCAGTTTGTGGTTAGGTAATGGTAAGATATTTGTTAATGCTAGAATGTAGGTATCAAGAGGGAGAGGAGTGGAAATTCATTCTGAAAATGGAGGCTTTGGCCAAGAGTGGAGGAGTGTACGACATCTTGAAGAGCAAGTTAAGAATTAAGATTTTAGGGCTGGGACTGTGGCTCAGCAGTAGCACACTTGCCTGGCATGTGTGAGGTACTGTGTTTGATTCTCAGCTCCGCATATAAATAAATAAAATAAAGGTCTATCAACAACTAAGAAAATATTAAAAAAAATAGATTTTACTCAGGAAGTACTAATTAACCCTGTTTTTTTTTTGTTTTGGTACTAGGAGCACTCGACTGCTGAGCCACATCCCTAGCCCTATTTTGTGTTCTATTTGGAGACACTGTCTCACTGAGTTGCTTAGTAGCGCCTTGCTTTTGCTGAGGCTGGCTTTGAACTTACAATCCTCCTGCCCTTAGCCTCCTGAGCCAGTGGGATTACAAGCGTGTGCCACCAAGCCTGGCTAACTCTGATGGTTTTGAGCTAGGAAGATTAGAATGTATTTTATCTTATTTTTTATTTGTTATTTTTGATTATACGTGACAGTAGTGTACATATCATACAGACATGGCATATAACTCACCATTGTGGTTGTACATGATGTGGAGTGTAGGAGTGTATTAAGAAGTGATGTAGAATGTATTTGTGAATAGGCAGTAATTTTCTTCATAGAGTTGTTACATCTGTGGAATCCTATATAATGTATCAACACATGTTGAGTCAAAGACTACTCTGTTGGTATATGGTAGGTAGAAATGTGAAATGAATTAGTTTCTCAGCTCAAAAAAAGAGAAAAATCTTGTTTGGGGTCTTAAAATAAAAATGTTAATTTAAAAATACTTTCATATTTTACAATATTTGTTTAAAAATCAACAGAATGAGCCCAGTGTGGTGGTACATGCCTATAATCCCAGTGACTTGGGAGACTTAGACAGGAGGTCACAAGTCCAAAGCCAGCCTCAGCAATTTAGCAAGGCCCTAAGCAACTTAGTGACACCCTGTCTCAAAATAAAAAATAAAAAGTACGGGGATGTGACTCAGTGCTTAGGGCCCTTGGGTTTAATCCCAAACACTTAAAAAAAAAAAAAGTCTCATGTTTTTCTCAAACACAGATTAAATGTGCAGGATTTGGAGGGGGGGAGCTAGTTAGGATAATTAGGGGGAGGAGTTAGGTTAATTGAGGTTTAATTTATATGTAATAAAGTACATTCTCTTTAAATATTCATTTGAAGAATCTTGGAACCATCACCATAGTCAAGTATAGAACATCTCCATCACTTCAGAATGTTTCTTTAGGCCTTTAGACCTTCCTTCTCCTACCCGGACTATCATGATCACTTTGTCACTAATAGTTTACCTTTTGTATAATGTCATGTAAATTTAGTTCCTTAAGGGCAGGGCCCCAGTTACTTTTCATCTCTTAAGACTTCATTAGATTTTGTTTAGACATTTTTAGCAAGGGTATTTTGTATATAATGCTGAATACTGTGTGTTGCTTCCCATCAGAGGTTGTCAGTTTATCTCACTGTAAAATGGTGCTGAGTCTGATTACTTGGGTAATAAATATGGTACCCAGTAGACCTTACCTCTGTAGATGTATACTTTTCCCATTTGTAATGAGCACATAATCATGGGCTAATGACTTCTGCACACTGAATATCTTTCACCTAATGGTTTTAACATCCTTTAATAATCCTTGCCTGAGTCAGTAATTTCATTAGGGATTTTAAAATGATGAATTTTCCCTATAATTCTATTATTCCTTCTATATTTGTTAGCTAGAGCTCTTTTGTATAGGAAAATATACTCTTATCAACTGTAGTTTCTCCTAAGAAAGCAGAGCAAATGTTTAACTCCCTTCCCTCATTAACCAAATTGCTGTCATAGTTCAGTGGTGGTATGGCAGGTGTTGTTAGGCCCCAGATCTCTCTCCATACCTAGTTTAGCACATTTTCCTCTAGCTTATGGGAATATTAGTAGCTAAAACTAAATATAGCTGAGTTTATCTCCAGGCATTGCCTTGAGCTAACAGAGCTGCCTCTCCCAAAGGCATGCCTTCTCTTCTTGTGCAGCCAATGTCTTTTCTGTGTAGGTGTATAAATGCCTGGCCTTTCGCAAGGTAACTTTGAAAGAGCCCATCCCATCACCTTAGTTCCACTTGGGACTTGTCAAGATCTTCCTGTGACTGCATCATAGTTCAACTCATTTGATTGCTCAGTCCTACTCCATTCATTGCCTCACAGCTGCTGATTCTGAGAGCACTCCACAATATATTTCTGGATGTGCACATCTTCATTTTAGTCTTTCCTGAGGAACTCTACTCAGAACAGGTGGTACCAGGAAGTAGATTTCAAAATGACACTTTGCAGTGCACTGGCACACACCTCCCAGCAGTTGGGGAGGTTGAGGCAGAAGGATTGCATGTTCGAGGCCAGCCTGGGCAACTTAGCAAGACTTTGTCTTGAAAGAAAAAAACAAAAAGAGCTAGGATGTAGCTTAGCTCAGTGGTACCTCTGGGTTCAATCCCTAGTACTACCAGAGATAAAGATAGGAGGAGACAGATAGAGACTTTGGAGCTAGATTTATGAACTGGCTGGCAATGAGAACCCCATTCTGAAGTATCAGTGGAGTCCTCATGCTGATAATCCTTGGCGAGTACTGTGGCTGTGTCACTGTTAAAATTTTCACTGGTGTGAATTGGAATGCAGTTCCTGTGGAAGTGGAACACTATCTTGGGCTTTTGAGAGATTCAGGGAAGTTATTTATTATTAGGACAATGTAATGAGAGTGCTTTTGGTTAGCAACATTGATGGGTTGGAGAAAGATGATGAAAAGCTGAAGATAATTCGGGGAAAATGTAAAAAGAAATTTTTTTAAAAAAAATATTTATTTATTTGCTTTAGTTGTACACAATGCGTTTATTTGTACGTGGTGCTGAGGATCGAACCTGGGCTGCACACGTGCTAGGCGAGCGCTCTACCGCTGAGCCACATCCCCAGCCCCCAAAAGAAAAAATTTTATAGCAGCATGTAAAGGAACACCTCCAGTAGGAGGAAAGAGGCTAAATTATAAGGATAGCAGAGCTCCAGGGTACGTTTAATTCAAAACACTGACCCTCTGCTATTGCCAGGGTCACTATTCTGATTAGGAAAGGATAGAACCCTCGCCCTTAGGCTGAGATATCTAAATTGATGCACTTGAAAACTATGAACCCCCAAATTTGCCTGAACCCTGTGGGCCTCCAAATTGGCCTACTTCTCCTGGCTAAAGGGTGCTTAAGTGAAGACTAACCAATAACTAGAGTTAATTTTCAACAATCTACTTGGAGGTGCTGGACCCAGGGAGGAAGGGGCTGTACACACACACAGATACACACGTACACTGATTCCCAAACTGCAGCACGGTACCTCAGTGCACCACAGCAAATGCACTGGAATGCCATCTACTATTTCAGAATTTCAAAAGAAACATGGTAACGTCTGTCATAAACTACTGGCTTGAGATAGTAAATGTTTTTGACATTCAATCATACTATGTTCCTTTCGATATTGTCATATTTTTGTGAAGTTGGATTTTTGGTGGTTGCTGTGATACAAATCATGTACAGAAATGTAGAACATCAAAAAGGGTGGCATGTTCAATCTCACTGTAAGTTTGAGAAGTTTTTACAGTGCTCAATAGGTGTAAATGTCTTATAATTAAGTAGCTGTCATCTAAGAATGAAAAGTGTATTTTCTTTCAATTTATGTGTTTTTTTCAAAGAACTACTAAATTGATAGCACATAAATTATTATTATTTGTGTTTAATTATTTTATAAATACTACTGTTAGGTAATTTTTTTAGGTCTGTTGTTAGCCGCCGGAAAGGGATTGCAGCCTGGAACGGCAGCGCCGCGGGAAGGAGTCCGGAGACAGGATGGAGACAAAAAATTCTTTAATTTTTCTGTCTCTGTCTCTTGTAATTTCTAACACTACATACACACTCTCACAAGAAACCAAGCCACGTACTCTTACAAGAAACTACAATGTATCTATACAATAGCGATAACCCTGTCCTTTCTCTCTCTGGTCTCATCCCATGCGCCCGAGCAGGAATGGTGCTTGCTCGATCTGCTGAGTCACTCCTCAAATCTCTCGAGATCCTGGGCCAAGTCCCGTGAGACTACGGAAGGCGACAATGCCCAAAAATGTCTATGGCCCATAGTCAACCGCAATCTTAGCTATCTCCCCAAACAGGGCTCCTGCATTTCCCCCTTTTGTTTTAAAAGAGGGGATGCTCTAGGACGTCTATGTGCAACCAACATTCTTACCCGTCATTGGATAATCAAGGCTGTGCCCTTGACTCCTGTCTTAGGTTGATATGTCGGCCACATGAGACTGTCCTGTGCGACTGTGCCTGTCTTAGGTTGTCCCCCTCTGGGGATCTTACCCGTCATTGGCTAACCAGCCATCCAATGGAGCCCTTTAGGATCGACTGTGTAAGATGACTAACAGCCGTCCAATTGGGAGGAGATGCTGCGGCTTTAAGGCGACAAGCCTTTTGGTGACAAGTCAAATTGCATAGCATATCAAATTCTTTAAACAAATCAGCTGCCCTAAGTTCTATCAAGTAACACAGTGAGTTCTCTAAACAAATACCCGCAAGGTACTGTCCCATGAAGTCCCAAATAATGAAAGATCAAAATGTCCACTTGTTATAACACGTAGATCTAGGAGGCCCCATGCATGCAGAGCAGAGGCCACACTGCTGGTGAGGTTGTTTGACATTTGAGCAGCAGGGATGCTTGCAGCGACCGCGATCCCTGCAGCTGTAGAAGCAGCCGTCTTTTTTATGTCTAGACGATGCCACCGGCAAATCTTCAGGGCCCGCTATCTAGAGACTGAAGCATCAATTATTAAAGGAAAGGCAGTGCTATTCCAGCACTGAGTCAAGAGGCGAGTTGTCAAACTAAAAAATAGAATTATTAGATTGGAAAAATAAGTTGATTTCTGCTCACACACATTGCAGCCTGAGCTCCCACAAACATAAGCTGGCAAAATATCATATTTAGAACAAAACAAAGAAAGACTGAGGGTAATTACTGCATTAAAGATAGATTAAAGAAAAACTAAAAGCACTTTGGAGAAATAATTTGTTAGCTGGAACTCTCGAGTTTCTGCATACACAGCAGTCCTTTACCTGTTGAAATAATTGAAATTAATCATTTATTAAACAAATGAAGTTAATAACAAATAAGCAACCTCATGTCAAAACACCAAAATATCAGGTTATACAGCACTAGTCATATTTTTTGCTAAAGAGAAGTCCCTGGGACACCTATAAAACAAAATTGAAGGTACCTTCACTTATTAAATTATTTACCCATTTTGAATACTCTTAAACTTAAATGAATTAGAGTTATTTGGATCCATATATATATATATTCACAAGCGCTTTGTTATTTTTGATGTCACACTGGACAGACGCACATACAAACATATATTTGTGACGTCACATTAACATGAAATTTAGACAAATACACAGACATAAACACATATATAAAAAGTAAAAAAAAAAAATATATATAATTGTGTGCACACTAAAGAGAGATCTCTTCATCCCAGCCGGGAGGAATGACACTTAAGTTGTGACATATTTTGAAGGACTCTTTTAAGGGAATCATTCCATATCTTCATCATGGTCCTCTTGATTTTGTACCTTTTTTATTAATCTTGATTCCTCAACAACTTCATCTTGATCCTTTTGATGTGGTACCTGCTTTATTAATCTAGATGGTATCCATATTGGAGAGGATTCATGCTTTGGAAAGACACAAACAGATCCTCTCCCCCAAATTAATACTGGATCCGGACCCTTCCATGTACCTGAAAGAACATCCTTCCAGTAAACCAAAGGTTTATGTTGTTGATGTGGGTTCCAATGTCTGTCTCCAGCAGAATAACCATCAGAGTCTAAAGTTAAAAAATTTAAAGTAAACAGGGCAACTGCCAATCTGTCCTTAGGATTTTTCCAGTTTCCTTCTTTCTGTTTTAACAACATAACTTTTAGTGTGCGGTTTGCTCTTTCAATAATGCCCTGACCCTGAGGATTGTATGGGATGCCTGTTTTATGGGATATGTTGAATTTTGCACAAAACTGTTTGAAAGATGAGGACGTATATGCGGGGCCATTATCTGTTTTAAGCATTTTGGGGATGCCCAATGCAGCAAAAGCTTGTAAACAATGAGATGTGACATCTTTAACGTTTTCTCCGGAATGTAAGGAAGCAAAAATCATGCCTGAGCATGTATCTATGGTTACATGAATAAATCGCAATTTTCCAAAGCTTGGCTCATGAGTAACATCCATCTGCCACAAATGATTGGGCATTAATCCTCTAGGGTTAACACCAAAATGAGGATTGGGCAAATGTGTCATACAAGATTTACAATCTTTTACAATTGTTCTGGCTTGCTCCTTTGTGATTTTAAACCTACGTTGCAAGGTGGTGCTGTTGACGTGAAACTGGGAATGAAATAAAGTAGCTTGTTGTAGTGCTGAAAGTATAAATATTGTTTTTGTAAGTTCATCTGCCTTTTGATTACCTTCGTGGAGGGGGCCAGGCAAATTAGTATGTGCTCTAATATGGCCTATGAATAGAGGTTCTTTTCTTGCCCACAAAAGTTTTTGTATCTGATAAAACAATTTAAAGGCTGGAGTATGAGGTGCTATTGGTCCTGCTAACTCTAATTTTGGGACGGCTTGTACAATATAGTGGCTATCTGAAAAAATGTTTATGGGCTGGTCTCTAAAATTTTCCAGAGCTCTTACCACAGCTTCCAATTCCACTAGTTGAGCTGATTTGTGTGCAGTTATGTAAGTCATATTTTCTTTTGTAGTGACTACTGCAGCAGTACCATTTGAGGACCCATCTGTAAATACATTAAATGCCTTAGGAATAGGTTGATTTTTTATTACCTGTGGAAATATAATAGGATGATTAATACAAAAAGATAATATAGGAGACTTAGGAAGGTGATTATCAAAATTTGCAGAGGTAGAGCATCTAGCTATAGCCCAGTCATTATCATTGAAGCATAAATATTCAATCTGTGATGATGAATAGGGAGTAATAATAGTAGCAGGGTGAATGCCAAATATTTTAGTAGAAGTTTTAAGTCCTTGAAGAATAAGTTTAGCCACCATGGAGGTATATGACTCAATTATGCTTTTAGGAGAGACAGGCAAATGTATCCATAATAAAGGCCCTTGTTGCCAAAATACTCCTGTGGGTGTATATTGTGAAGAAATAATAATCAATATCAGCGGTTGAGTTAAATCAAATCTGTCACAATGAGCTCCTTCTATGGCTTTTTCTACTACCTTTAAAGCTTTCCTAGCATCAGGAGTCAATGTTCGCGGTGAGGATGGATCAGGGTCCCCTCGAAGGATATCAAATAAAGGTTTTAATTGGCCAGTAGTGAGGTTTAGTGTAGGGCGAAGCCAATTAATGTCTCCCAGTAGTTTTTGGAAATCATTGAGGGTGGTTAAATGTTCTTTATTTATTAAAATTTTTTGGGGTCTAACAAAAGTATCCATGATTTTAAATCCTAAATATAATATGGGAGATCTGGTTTGAACTTTTTCTTCTGCTATATATAATCCGTATTTTTTAAAATTTTCTACCATGTCACTGAATATATTAAATAAGATTTTTTGATTAGGGTGGGCCAGTAAAATATCATCCATGTAATGTAGACACATGAGGTTTGGATATTTATTTTTAATGGGTTGGATAGCCTTGTCCACATATATTTGGCATATGGTGGGGCTATTAGCCATTCCCTGCGGCAAAACCTTCCATTGATCTCTCTGATCAGGGCCAAGTCCCGTGAGACTACGGAAGGCGACAATGCCCAAAAATGTCTATGGCCCATAGTCAACCGCAATCTTAGCTATCTCCCCAAACAGGGCTCCTGCAGTCTGTGAGTATGTGGAAAAATTATTGATGATGGCTGTGCATGAGTTCAATAAAGTCAGTGTTGGTCTAGCAACTGCTGCTGCTCTTGAATGTCTAGTTTAACAATAGCAGAGAACAACCTCCTTATACTTTGGAAAGGACTGTGGTTCGTTTTGACTGGATTTGACATATTTTCTGGGTGTGAGTGTGCTTTTCCAGCTTGCAGGAGCTCATCCAACACTACTAGCTAAGCACATGGATCATTTGAGACTAGGGATCCATGAGATCCATTTGTCTCATCATGTACCACACCAGCCAGAAGCTGCTGACCTGATAGATTATTAAAACATCTTTTTGATGGTGGAACTGATGATACCCTGGAGCTTGGACAAGATACCCTGCAAGGATGGGTTGCTATCCTCCCATGCTTCCAATCTTACGAAGAACACATGAAAAGTGGGAGTGGCCCTACTTAGCATCACTCTCCATGATAACACTGGGAAATCTATGCTTCTCATCTCCATAGCTCTGACTGCTAGGGATTAAAGGATCCTGTTATTAGAAGAGAAACATTTCCAATAGAAGATGCTTCAAGAATCCTGTTATAATTGAAGCTACAGCTGCTGTGAAGATGTGTGTCTTCTTTTCTACAGAAAGAAGTCTCTGGGTAGGGATAATGTACCTGTTTATCTGGAAGTAGGAAGGACTGCTGTTACCAATGGAGCACAGATGTTTGGTAGGTAGGTGATCCGAGGGGTGTCTCTTGATACCTCCTTGTCCAATGATGATGGTAAAGGGACATGAGAAAGTCCTGATGACCACTACATGAGGTCAGTCAAATGGACTGGATGAGCAGAAACGCTAGCCAGAGATAAAGAGAATCTTCCATAATGTTGGAAGAATTGTCAGTATCAGTTTGCTCTTGAAACGATCTCTGGGGAGCAGAATGTGTCCCACTTACTCCTCTGGAAATTTTCTCCAGGAAATGACACTAACCAAAGTCCTGGAGAAACTATCCAATATTTATTTGAAACAAGCGAATCCTAGTAGGTGGACTGTAGTGAATACTGTGGAGTGGAACCCGGATCTTCTGTCCAGAAACGAGGAACTCATTCCCTCCTCCATTGGGAGCTTTGGTTGATTGAAGACTGTCATTTGAGTTCTTTCTGGGTATAGCCTTTGACTGAAGAGATTCGCCTTGTATGAACTGATTGGTGGAGACGTTTTATAGCTTTTTAGTGCTTCTATGACTTTTCTCCCTGTTTTTCAGTTGCTAATATTAGCATATGAACTTTTGTAAATTAACCTTGTGTTTGTGACCTTGAAAAACTTATTCATTAATAGTTTTGTAGACTCTCTGGGATGTTCTGTGTAAATGATTGTGTCTTTTTGATCTTCAGCCTATTAGTTTTCAGTCTCTCATCATTAATTGTGATGTTAGGTGTAGGTGTTTTGATGGTTTTCATCAATTCTAGGAAGTTCTATACTATTCTAACTTTGCTCATAGTTTTTATCATAAATGCTCATTGGGTTTTGTTAAATGCTTTTTTTCTGCATCCATTGACATGATCATATGTTAAAGGGATAAAAAGAAAATTGAATTATATTAATTTTGACCATTAATTTAGCCTTATATTCTTGGGCTAAACTTATTTGTATAGGTTGTATTATTAAATTTGATTTACTCATATTTTATTAAGAATTTTCATGTTTGTATTTATAAGGGATATTGGTCATAATATTTTTATTTTCTTTTTTAGTAATTTTTTTTTTTTTTTAAACAATACTGGGAACTGAACCCAGGACCTTGTGCATGTTAAGCAGGTATTGTGCTACTCAGCTCTTTAAAAATTTGTTTGAGACGGGATCTTGCTAAGCTGCCTGACTGGTCTTGAACTTGTGATACTTCTTCCTTAGCCTCTGGAGTAGCTGTCTTTTTGGTAATTTTTGTCAAATTTTAGTATTATACTTATCCCATAAAATGAATTGGGCCAGATGTGATGGTGCACACCTGTAATTCCAGCAACTCAGGATGCTGAGGCAGGAAGGTTGCAAGTTTAAGGACATAGCAACTTAACTAGACCCTAAGTAAATTAGTGAGACTTAACTAGACTTAACTAGACCCTAAGTAAATTAGTGAGACTCAAAAAAAAAGGAAAGGCTGGGGATATAGGTCAGTGGGAAGGTGCTCCTGAGTTCAATCCTCAGTGCAAAATAACTAAAATGTTTGCATAGGTTTGGTATCATTTCTTCTTTCTTATTCAATATTTGATAGAATACACCAGGGGCTTTATCTGGTCCTGCATTTTTCTTTCGGAGGAACTTAACAACCTCCTTTGATAGATATCAGGATATTAAAATTTTTTTTTGTTATTTCTCATGTCAACTTTGGTAACTTGTGTGTGTGTGTTGAGAAATTTGCCCATTTCATCTAAATTTTTGAAATTTTTGGCATAAAGTTGTCCATAATGTTATTTTATTTTTATTAATGTCTGTGAGTTCCTTGACAATAATTTTATTTCTAATAAAAATTATTTTAGAGCAGTTTTAGGTGCATAGCACACTTGAGAAGAAGGCACATAAATTTCCCACCTACTCCCTGAATGCACAAATGCATAATGTCTCCCCATGTCTCCCAGTATCAATGTCTCCCACCAAAGTCATATAGTTTTACCATGGATGAATGTATATTGATACATCATAATCACTAAGGTCAGTAATTTACATTGGGGTTTACTATTGATTGGTATTGTACAGTCTGTGTATTTGGAGAAATGTATAATGACATGAATCCATCATTATAGTATCATACAGAGTATTTAGCTTGCCCAGGATATTATTTGTCCACGTCTTACCCTTCCTTAAAGATCAATTTTTTTTTTTTTTTTTTTTTTTTTTTTTTTTGGTACTGGAGCTTGAACCCAGGGATGCTTAACCACTGAGTCACATCCCCAGCTTTTTTTTTTTTTTTTTTTTTTTTTTTTTTTGTACTGGGGATTGAACTCAGGGGCACTCGACCACTGGGCCACATCCCCAGCCCTCTTTTGTATGTTTTAGTAGAGACAGGGTCTCACTGAGTTGCTGAGTGCCTCAACTCGCTGAGGCTGTCTTTGAACTCCCGATCCTCCTACCTCAGCCTCCCAAGTGCTGGGATTACAGGCATGCGCCACCATGCCTGTCTCCCAGCTCTTTTATTTTGAGACAGGGACTTACTGAGTTGCTTAGGGCCTCACTGTGTTGCTGTTGCTAAGGCTGGCTTGGAATTTGCAGTCCTCCTGCCTTAGCATCCCAAGTACCTTGGGATTACAGGCCTGTGTCACCACACCTGGCTTATTTATTTATTTATTTTTAAACTGTCTTCAGAGTTTAGCTTTTTCCAGGATGTTGTGTTTGGAGTCACATGAATATGCCATTTTACAGTTTGTGCTATTAATTTTTGGAAAGGGTATAAGATCTATATTTAGATTCATTTCTTTGCATTTGGATGTTGAGTTGTTATGCCATCATTTGTTGAAAAGATTAATTTATGACACCCACCTGTTGTCTTGCCTTTGCTCCTTTGTTAAATGTCAATTGACTGTATTTATGCGGGTCTTTTTCTGGTTCTCTACTCTGTTCCATTGATCTGTTTGTCATTTGTTTAATCGACATCACACTGTAGCTTTATAGTAATTCTTAAAGTTGGGTAGTGTCCGTCCTCTAACTTTTTTTCCCACCTTCAATATTATGTTGGCTATTCTGAGTATTTTGTATCTTGTTATAAACTTTAGAATCAGTTTGTCAAAATCTACAAAATAACTTTCTGGGATGTTTATTAGGATTGCATTGGATCTACAGATCAGATTGAGAAGAGCTGACATTTTGATAATATTGAGTCCTCCTATCTACAATTATAGATATTTCTCCATTTATTTAGTCGTTGTTGATTTCTTTCATCAGAGTTTTGTCATTTTCTTCATATAGATCTTGTACATATTTTGTTAGATTTATACTTTTGTATTTCATTGTTTGGGCTGGTAATATAAAAATAATTTTTTTAAAATTTCAAACTATTGCTGGTAATAGGAAAATAATTGACTTTTTTGCATATTAACCTTATATCGTGCAACCTCATTATAATCTCTTATTAGTTACTCGAGTTTTTATCTCTTTTGGATTTTCTACGTCAATCATGTTATTTTCAAACAGTTTATTTTTTCCTTCCCAATCTGTATTTTTCATTTCCTTTTCTTTTTTTTTTTGATTGTATTAGCTTAGACTGTTGATAATGAATGGAGAGGAAATACAGCCATGCCTTCATTGTTCCTTATCTTACTGAGAAAGCTTGTAATTTCTCACCATGAAGTGTGTTGTAGCAGTAGGGTTATTTTTGTTGTAGTATTTGTGGGGATTGAACCCTGGGGTCCTGTACCGCTGAGCTATGTCTCCAGCCCTTTTTTTTTTTTTTTTTATTTTGCAGCAAGGTCTCAGTAAGTTGTCAGGCTGGCCTTGAATATGAGAGCCTTCTGCTTCAGTCTTCAAGAAGCTGGAATTACAGGCATGTGCCACTGTGCCCAGCTAGCAATAGGGTTATTGGTAGTTATTCTTTATCACATTGAGGCATTGCCCCTTGATTTCCAGTTGCTGAGAGTTTTTATCACCAATGAGAGGTTGGCTTTTGTCAAATCCTTTTTCTACATCTATTGATATGAGCCTGTGACATCATTTTTAGCCTGTTGATGTGCTAGATTACATTATTTTTTTTCAGACATTATATATCTGGATAAATATCATTTGGTTGTGGCATATAATTTTTTTATATATTGTAGAATTTGATTTGCCAACATTTTGCTGAGGATTTTTTGGAACTGTTCTCATGAGAGATATTGACTTATAGTGTTTAGATGTTGTAATGTCTTTGATTTTAATATTAGAGTTATGTTGGCCTTGTAAAATGAATTGGGAAGTGTTCCTTCTGATTCTGTCCCCTGAAAGATATTGTAGATAACTTATATGATTTCTTCCTTAAAAGTTTGATAGAATTCACTAGTGAACTTTTGGGGCTTTTTATCTTGGAAGATTATTAATTATTGATTGACTTTCTTCAAGTGGTATAGACAGTGAAGCTTATCTATTTCTTCCTGTGTGAGTTTTGACAGATTGTGTCTTTCAAGGGATTATTCCATTTCATCTAGATTATCAAATTTGTGGGCCCAGAGTCGTTTGTAGTTCTCCTTTATTTTTCTTTTAATGTCCATGGGATCTGAAGTGATGGCTCCTTTTTCATTTGTGATAATTTATTTTGTCATGATTTTCCCCCCATTTTATCAGTCTAGCTGGCAGTCAGTCAATTTATTTATAACTGCAAAGAGCCAGCTTTTGACTTTATATTTTATCTTTTTAAAAATTTTTTAGAAAGTTACATATATACATATATACAACACTCAAATATATATAAGAAAACACCAAATATCTGAAAATTAAATAACTCTGTTTTTTTTTTTTTTTTTTGCCTTTCTTCTGTCATTAAATTTGCTTAGCTTCCCCCCCACCCCGCCCCTGCTAGTTTCATCTTAGGTCTCTGATTTTAGATTTTTCTTTCTTAATATAAATATTTAAAGCTATTACTTTTTATCAAAGCTCTGCTTCAGAAGCATACCAAACACGTTATTTGCTGTGTATTTTTAATTTAGTTCACAATATTGTCAGGCTGGAGTTGTGTCTCTGCAGTAGAGCACTTGCCTAGCATGCGTGAGGCACTGGGTTTGATCCACAGCAACACACACACACACACACACACACACACACAATTGTCTAATTTTCTTTGTGATCTTAATTGATTTACACATTATTTAGTGTTATTTAATTTTCAGATATTTGGTGTTTTTCTTATATATATTTGAGTGTTGTATATATGTATATATGTAACTTTCTAATGCACATTTCGATGATTTTGATTTTTTGATATTAATTGGAGTATGTTGGTTCCCCAGTATATGTTTGTCTTGGTGATTGTGCTGTAGGTGCTTGAAAAGAATGTATGTTCTGCCATTTTTGGATTTAGAATTCTATAAATATCAGTTATATAAAGTTAGATGATAGTGTTGTTTGGATATTTTATGTCTGTATTTTCTTTGTATAGTTGTATTAAGTTAGTATAGAGAGAAATATTAAAAACTATGAATTTGTGGCTTTTTAATTTTGTCAATTTTTGCTTTTGTCTCTGCTTTTAGCTTTGTATACATTGATAATTGTTAAAAAAATTACCGATATGTTTTTTTCATTGTGACATCTCTGTTTATCTCCAGTAACACTCTATGGAATCAACTTATTTTTCTAGTGTAACATAGCCATTCAGGGCTTCTTATGCTAACTTTTTGCATGTTTATGTTTCTCTGTTCATTCATTCATTTATTTATTTTTTGGCACGGGGATTGAACTCAGGGGCACTCGACCACTGGGCCACATCCCCAGTCCTCTTTTGTATTTTTTTATTAGCGACAGGGTCTCACTGAGTTGCTAAGTGCCTTGCCATTGCTGAGGCTGACTTTGAACTGGCGATCCTCCTGCCTCAGCCTCCCAAGTGCTGGGATTACAGGCGTGCACCTCCATGCCTGACTCATTTAATTTTTATCTATCTGTATTTTTATATTTGTATTTTCTCTCGTATAGGCAGCATCTATATTATCTTGCCCGTCCTCTTATAAAACAAAAGTACTCTGCAACCTCTTATAAAACAGAAGTACTCTGTGAGTTTTTGCCTTTTAATTGAAACATTTAGATCATTTGTATTTAATGTAATTAAGTTAGTGATAGGATTGGCTTTAGGTCTGCCATTTTGTTTGTCTCATGTTTATTTACCTCTTGGTTCTTTGTTTTTTTTCCTCCTTTTCTGCCTTCTTTTGGATTATTTAAAAATTTTTGTTCTAATTAGTTATACATGACAGTAGAATGCATTTTTTATTTTTATTTTATTTTTAAAAAGTACTTGTCTTTTAGTTGTAAGTGGACATAGTAATCTTTATTTTATTTTTTATGTGGTGCCGAGGATCGAACCCAGTGCCTCAGGCATGCTAGGCGAACATTCTACAACCCCAGCCCCATTTTTAAATTTTTTTTATCATTTATTTATTTGTTCTAATTTGTTATATGTAACAGCAGAATACATTTCAATTCATAGTACACAAATGGAGCACAGTTTTTCATTTCTCTGGTTGTACACAAAGTAGAGTCACACCATTCGTGTCTTCATACATGTACCTAGGGTAAAGATGTCCACCACCTTTCCTACCCCCACACCCCGTCCTTTCCTTCCTTCCCCTATCCAAAGTTCCTCCATTCTCCCCATGCCTCCCACCCACATTATTGGTCAGCATCTACTTATCAGAGAAAACATTCAGCCTTTGTTTTTTTTTTTTTGGATTGGCTTACTTCACTTAGCATAATATTCTCCAACTCCATCCATTTACCTGCAAATGCCATGATTTTATTCTCTGTTAATGCTGAGTAATAGTAGAATGCATTTTGACATATCATACATAAATGAAGTATAGTTTCTCATTCTTCTATTTTGTACATGATATAGAATCACACTGGTCGTGTAATCATGTATGCACATAGGCTAATAATAGTCTGATTCATTCTACTATTCTTCCTTTCCCCCCTTCCCTCCCCTCACTGCCCTCTGCCCAATCCAAAGTACCTCCATTCTTCCCTAGCCCTCCCACTCTTTGCAAATTAGCATTCACATATCAGAGAAAACATTTGGCTTTGGTGTTTTGGGATTGGCTTATTTCACTTAGCATGATATTCTCCAACTCCATCCATTCACCTGCAAATGCCATAATTTGATTCTTCTTTAAGAGAGAATAATATTCCATTGTGTATATATACCATATTTTCTTTATCCATTTATGTGTTGAAGAGCACCTAGGTTGGTTCCATAGTTTAGCTGTTGTGAATTGAGCTGCTATAAACATTATTACAGTTATTACTTTTCTTTGATCTTCTCTGTTGAATCTTTTTGCTTTCTGTTTCATTGGTGTCTGTTCTTATTTTTATTTTCTTCTTTTTATATTCTTTGCATTTAATTTGCTGTTCTGTTTCTACCTTCTTGTGTTATAAGCCTATATAATTTACTTTCAGTCTTTTGTTTTTAGCACATACATTTGGGTATATACAAAAAGTTATGCATTTTGTTTAAGCATTCCTTTAGCTGCATTCCTTCCACAAGTTTAGATGTCATAGTTAATTTTCATTTAAGTGAAAGTATTTTCTAACTTCCATTATGACTAGTTCTCTGACCCACAGGTTTTTGGAAGTCTTTGTTGTTGTTTGCCATACATTTGGGAATTTCTTAGTTTTCTTTCTGTTGTTGATCTCTAGTTTAAATTTTTGTGATCAAAGAATTACCTTATGATTCAATCCTTGGAAATTTGTTGAGACTTGATCTGTGGTCTAGCAAATCATCTATTTCAATAAATGTTCTACATGCATTTTAAGAGAAGATGCATTCTGCAGTTGCTGGATTTGGTTTTCTGAGTATAGTCAATTAGGTCAACTTGGGTAATCTCATTTTAAAATTTTCCTGTATTTTATTTTGTTCTCATTCTATCAATTACAGAGAAAGATATATTAAAATGTACTCTATTCAGTTGTGGATTTGTATTTTCTCTTTTTACTTTTGTCAGTTTGCAGCTGTATGTTATTATGTGCATTCACATTTTAGATTGTTATGTTTTCTGTTGAATTGGCCCTTTTAGCATTATGAAATGCTCTTCTCCTTTCTTAGAATACTGTAGCCTTCAAACTTATTTTGCCAAATATTGTTACAGCCACACTAGCTCTTTTGGGATTTTAGAGAGTATATTTGAAATACATCTTTTTCTATTGCTTTTCTTAAAATTTGTCCTCTTATTGAAAATTATGTCAAACCTATTATTAAAGAAAGACCTTTTAATATTTCATGTAATAATGGTCATTTGAGAGTTAATTTTTTAAAGCTCTTACAGATCTAAAAGCATGTATTTTTATCTTCATTTTTTCTATTTTTTTAATTCAAAGTTGTATTTGTAATAGTAGTATGTATTACAATTCATAATACACATATAGCACCTCTTTTTACATAACACTGTTTGTATACAAAGTATATTCGTACCATTAAAGTCTTCAATCATGCATTTAGGATAATGTTATCCATCTTATTATACCACCTTTTCTTTTATATTTTTCCCCTCCATTCCCCCCTTGCTCCATCCCTTTCCCTCCCTCCCCTTTGACCATTCTAGTGTTCCTCTAATCCTCCTATGTACCCCCATCCAACACCACTGTGAATCTGCATCCTTATATCAGTGAAAACATTTGATATTTGGATTTTTGAGATTGATTAACTTCAATTAGCATTATATTCTCTAATTTCATCCATTTACCTGCGAATGCCATTATTTTATTTTCTTTTATTGCTGAGTAAAATTCCATTGTGTGTATATACCACATTTTCTTAATCCACTCATCTACTGAGGGACATCTAGGTTGATTTCATGACTTAGCTATTGTGAATTGTGCTGCTGTAAACATTGAAATAGCTGTGTCACTGTAATATGCTGTTTTTTAAGTCCTTTGGGAATAGACCCAGGAGTGGGATGGCTGGGTCATAGGGCGATTCTATTCCCAGTTTTCCAAGAAATCTCCATACTGCTTTCCATAACAGTTGCACCATTTTGCAGTCCCACCAGCAATGCATGAGCATGCCTTTTTCCCCACATCCTCTCCAACATTTATTGTTGTTTGTGTTTTTAATAGCTGCCATTCTGACTGGAGTGAAATGAAATCTTAGGGTAGTTTTGATTTGCATCTCTCTAATTGCCAGTGATGTTGAACATTTTTCATGTATTTGTTGATTAATTGTGTATCTTATTCTGAGAAGTGTCTTTTCAGTTCCTTAGCCCATTTATTGATTGGGTTATTTGTTTTTTTGGTGTTAAGTTTTTTAAGTTCTTTATATATTCTAGAAATTAGTGCTCTGTCTGATATGTATGTATTAAATATTTGTTCCCCGTTAGTTGGCTCTCTATTCACTTCACTGATTGTTTCTTTTGCTGAGAAGAAGCTTTTCAGTTTGAATCTATCCCATTCATTAATTCTTGATACTAATTCTTGTGCTACAGGATTCTTATTAAGGAACTTGGGGCCTAATCCGACATGTTGGAAATTGGAGCTTACTTTTTCTTCTCTTAGGCATATTGTGTCTGGTCTAATTCCTAGGTCCTTGATCCACTTTGAATTGAATTTTGTGCTTGGTGAAAGATAAGGGTTTAATTTCATTTTGTTGCATATGGATTTTCAGTTTTCCCAGCACCATTTGTTGAAGAGGCTATCCTTTCTCCACTGTACATTTTTGGTGCCTTTGTCTAATATAAGATAGCTGAAACTATATGTATTAGTCTCTGTGTCTTCAATTCTGTACCATTGGTCTATGAGTCTGTTTTGGTGCCAATACCATGCTGTTTTTGTTACTATTGCTCTATAGTATAATTTAAAGTCTGGTATGGTGATGCACCTGCTTCACTTTTCTTGCTAAGGATTGCTTTAGATATTCTGGGTCTCTTATTTTTCCATATGAATATCATGACTGCTTTTTTTTATTTCTTTGAGGAATGTCATTGGGATTTTGATTGGAATTGCATTAAATCTGTATAATGCTTTTGGTAGTATGGTCATTTTGACAATATTAATTCTGCCTATCCAAGAACAAGGTAGGTTTTTCCATCTTCTGAGGTCTTTTATAATTTCTTTCTTTAGTGTTCTATAGTTTTTGTTATAGAGGTCTTTCACCTCTTTCGTTAAGTTGATTTCCAGGTATTTTATTTATTTATTTTTTTGATGCTATTGTAAATGGGGTAGTTTTCATCATTTCCTTTTCAGAGGATTTGTCACTGATGTACAAAAATGACTTTGACTTATTGGTATTGATTTTGTATCCTGCTTTTGCCAAATTCATTTACTAGTTGTAAAAGTTTTCTGGTAGAGTTTTTTTTGGGTCTTCTAGGTATATTATCATGTCATCGGCAAATAGTGCTAATTTGAGCTCTTCTTTTCCTTTGTGGATCCCTTTAATTTCTTTCATCTGTCTAATTGCTCTAGCCAGAGTTTCAAGTACTATGTTAAATAACAGTGGTGAAAGGGGGCATCCCTGTCTTGTTCCAGTTTTTAGAGGGAATGCTTTATTTTTCTCCATTTAAGATAATGTTAGCCTGGGGCTTTGCAAAAAATAGCTTTTATAATGTTGAAATATGTTCCTGTTATTCCTAGTTTTTCTAGTGTTTTGAACATAAAGGGGTGTTGTATTTTGTCGAATGCTTTTTCTGCATCTATTGAGATGATCGTATTTTTTTTATCTTTAAGTCTATTGATGTGATGTATTATGTTTATTGATTTGTGTATGTTGAACCAACCTTGCATCCCTGGGATAAACCCCACTTGATTTTGTTGAGAATTTTTGCATCTATGTTCTTTAAAGATATTGGCCTGAAGTTTTCCTTTTTGGCTACGTCTATGCCTGGCTTTAGAATTAATGTAATATTGGCCTCATAGAAAGAGTCTGGGAGATCTCACTCTTTTTCTATTTCTTGAAATAAGTTGAAGAGCATTGGTGTTAGTTCTTCTATGAAGGTCTTGTAGAACTCAGCTGTAAAGCCATCAGGCCCTGGGCTCTTTCTAGCTGGTAGTTTTTTGATGGCGTCTTCTATTTCCTTGCTTGAAATTGATCTATTTAAATTGTGTATATCCTCCAGTTCCAGTTTGGGCAATTCATATGACTCTAGAAATCTGTCAATGTCTTCAATATTTTCTATTTTATTAGAGTACAAGTTTTCAAAGTAATTTCTAATTATCTTCTGTATATCTGAGGTGTTTGTTGTGATATTTCCTTTGTCATCACGGATGTTAGTGTTTTGAGTTTATTCTTTTCTTCTTTTTGTTAGCATCACTAAGGGTCTGTCAATTTTATTTATTTTTTTCAAAGAACCAACTTTTAGTTTTGTCAATTCTTTGAATTGTTTCTTTAGTCTCAATTTTATTAATTTCAGCTCTGATTTTAATTATTTCCTGTCTTCTATTGCTCTTAGTGTTGGTCTTTTCTTCTTTTTCTAGTGCTTTGAGGTGTGATGTTAAGTCATTTATGTGTTGGGTTTTTTTCCTTTTAAGGAATGAACTCAGTGCAGTGAATTTTCCTCTTAGTACTGCCTTCATAGTGTCCCATAGATTTCTATATGATGTATCTTTGTTCTCATTTACCTCTAGGAATTTTTTAATCTCCTTCTTGATGTCTTCTTCAACCCCTTGTTCGTTCAGTAGCATGTTGTTTAGCTTCCACTTGTTGGAGTAGTTTTTTTTATTTCTTGTTTTATCATTGATTTTCAATTTCATCCCATTATGGTCTGGTAGAATGCAGGGTAGTATCTCTACTTTTTTATGTTTGCTGAGAGTTGCCTTGTGGCATAATATATGGTGTATTTTGGAGAAAGAGCCATGTGCTGCTGAGAAAAGGCGTATTCACTTACTGAGGGATAAAATATTCTATATATGTCCCTTAGGTCTACGTTATTAATTGTTTTTTTTAAATATTTATTTATTTGCTTTAGTTGTACACAATGGGTTTATTTGTATGTGGTGCAGAGGATCGAACCCGGGCCGCACGCGTGCTAGGTGAGCACTCTACCGCTGAGCCACAACCCCAGCCCTATTAAATGAGGCCTAAAGTTTCTTTACTTAGCTTTTGTTTGGATGATCTATCCATTGGTGGGAGAGGTGTGTTGAAGTCCCCTAGAATAACTGTGTTGTGGTCTATTTTACTCTTGAACTTGAGAAGGGTTTGTTTGATGAATGTTGGTGCTCCATTATTTGGGGCATATAGATTTATAATTGTTATATCTTTTTGATGAATGGTTCCCTTAAGTAGTAAGAAATATCCATCTTTGTCCCTTTTGATTAGCTTTGGCTTGAAGTCTACCTTATTTGATATGAGAATTGAAACCCCTGCTTGCTTCCATGGCCCATGTGAGTGGTAAGATTTTTTCCCAGCCTTTCACCTTCAGTCTGTTGATGTCTTTTTCTATGAGGTGGGTTTCTTGGAGACAGCATATTGTTGGGTCGTTTCTTTTAATCCAGTCTGACAATCTGTGTCTTTTGAATGGTGAATTTAGGGGCTGGGGATGTAGCTCAGTTGGTAGAGTGCTTGCCTTGCATGCACAAGGCCCTGGGTTCAATTCCCAGTACCGCCAAAAATAAAATAAAAAATTGAATGGTGAATTTAGGCCATTAACATTCAAGGTTATTATTGAGATGTGATTTGTATTCCCATCCATTTTTATTTGTTTATGGTATTTATCTTGACTTGGTTTATGCTCTGGTTGGTAATTACTTTAGTTTAATATCTCCCTTTGTTGATTTTCATTGCTATTTTTCTGTTCTTCTTCATGGAATATTTTGACCAGGATG
Organism: Tamias sibiricus; assembly: GCA_025594165.1. Classification (NCBI taxonomy): domain Eukaryota; kingdom Metazoa; phylum Chordata; class Mammalia; order Rodentia; family Sciuridae; genus Tamias; species Tamias sibiricus. The sequence goes on from CM046663.1 coordinate 25,179,960, forward strand.
TTCAGAAGTTCTGGCTTTCGAGTTGTGAACTCATTTTAACTTTTGTTTGTCGTGGAAGGTTTTTATTTCATCTTCGAATCTAAAGCTTAATTTTGCTGGGTATAAGATTCTTGGTTGACATCCCTTTTCTTTCAGAGCTTGAAATATGCTATTCCAGGATCTTCTAGCTTTTAAGGTCTGGGTTGAAAAATCTGAACATAGTGTAATTGGTTTCCCCTATATGTAATGTGCTTCCTTTCTCTTGTGGCTTTTAATATTCTCTCCTTGTTCAGTATATTAGGCAATTTCATTATAATGTGCCTTGGTGTGGATCTGTTGTGATTTTGTACGGTTGGTATTTGGTAAGCCTCTTGAACTTTGTTTTCCCATTCATTCCTCAAGTTTGGAAAATTTTCTGCTATTATTTCATTGAATAGATTACTCAGTCCTTTGGCTTGGAACTCTGTACCTTCCTCTACCGCAATTACTCTTAAATTTGGTCTTTTTATGTTGTCCCATATTTCTTGAATGTTCTGTTCTTGATTTTTTACCATTTTTGCTGTGTTTTCTACATTTTTTTCCAGATTGTATATTTTATCTTCATTATCTGAGGTCCTTTCTTTCAGGTGGTCTAATCTATTGGTGATGTTTTCAGTAGAGCATTTAATTTGGTTTATTGCTTCTTTCATTTCCAGAATTTCTGTTTGGTTTCTCTTTAGAACCTCTATCTCTCTATTGAAGTATACCTTTTGCTTCTTGTATTTGTTTATGAAGTTCTTTGTCAAAGTGATCTTTTATCTGTATTTGTTCTCTCACCTCCTTCTTGAATTTGTCCTTGAGCTCCATAATCATTTGGATTATGTATTTCCTGAATTCCTATTCTGTCATTAGATCTACTGTGCTTGCCAAGGACTCTGCTAAGGAGTTATGTTGATTTGTTTGGGACATTTTCTTCCCTTGTTTTTTCATTTTGCTTATGTGTCTTTTAGCACTGTGGAACTTTGACTTTTTTGTTTTTACCTTAAGGCCTAATGTTGCTCCTGTTGTACAATGCTATCAGCTCCCCTTATATATACTTTACACCTTAAAACCCGACATTTTATATTCAGTTAATCACAATTTGGTCACAATGTACAGCGTTAGAGAATTTAGATATTGTCTCCAATATACTCTGACTGATTGTAATGGGGTTTATAATTTCAGATATTGGGTACAAAGGAGATATGCTTAGGAGGAAGGAAGGAAGGATATTGCTTTCCCCCACTTAGGAAGTGTAAAAATAGAAATCTATAGAAGTAGTTTAATAGCAGAAGAGAGAGGAAAGGAATTGGAGTGAATAATTTAGTGTGAAGACCGATGTATATTTAACCAAGGTTATGTAAACGTTGAGAGAAATTAGAAAATGTCCGGGTACTAAGAATTAATGAAAGAGAGAAGACAGCGTGGATCAAAAAAAAAAAAAAAAAAAAGAGAGAGAGAAAGAAAGAATGAGGAGACTATATAAAACACCCCTTTAATGTACTATTCAGTTGCCCCAGATCTAAAATTCCTAATTCTTGAATACAACTTGTTTTCGTCTCTGTTGAGAATGTAGGGGCAGGGGGTGTAGATAAGAAAGATGAGGGAAGAAGAAAAGAGGGAAAGAAAAAGAGAAAGAAGAAAAACAAAACAAACAAACAAAAAACCACAAAATTGAACCCACAAGTCTCAATTAGGCAGCATTTTTTCTTCCTGTCTCAGCTTGTTAAATTAACTGCCGGGCAGATCGGCCCTGGCTGATGCGGAGAATTTGTGGGTGGAGTTAAGTCTGCATACCTGGTTAGCCAGGAGTGATGCTAGGGTTGGGGCTTTGTGTGGCTGGCCCTGAAAATCGATCTGTCCAGATGGCTTCTACTCTCCGTGTTCTTTCTCAGTTGAAGGGTCACAGGGGGTCATCACGCTGGACGGACTTGGATATGCATTCCCCTGCTGGCTGTTGACGGTCCTCCCAGTCAGTGGTTCCTCCTTGCCTGTTCGCTGGTTTCTGTGCCGCTTTCTCTCTGCTTTACTGCTTATGGTCGTGTCCGCCGAGTGTGGATTTGAACTGGTGGTGTCGCCCCGCGGTCTCCTGTGGTCTCCCAGCTCTGATCGTGCTGTTTTCACTGCTGAGGGTCGTGACATGCCGAGTGTGGATTTGATCTGGTGTTGCAGTCGTACCGGGCAGTCTCCCAGCTCTGGCTTTGTTCCACACCTCCTGTGCTCCGGGCGGTGCTGCTGAAGCCATGCTGCACTAGGTGCTGCAGTCAGCTTGTCTTGTTCGCTCCGGTGGCAGTATTCAAACCATCCAGGAGTTGAGCATTCTCAGTCTATATATACTTGCTGAAACCATCCAGGAGTTGAGCATTCTCAGTCTATATATACTTGCTGAAAAGCTATTTATCTGATTTGTTGGATTCTTTCCAGGGAGCAGCCCTGAAGAGCGGCTTCCTCTAATCCGTTATCTTGGATCCTTCTCCTTCATTTTTAAAGTATATTTTTGGTAGCCTATAAAATTCTAAGTTCCTAGGTCCCTCTCTTTACCATACTTTTAGTACAAAAATGAACATTGTAAATTGTATTGTTTCTTTAAGTGTATCTCTTTTCTCTGCTTTTGAGATTTTCTCTTTGTTTTAGCAGTTTGATTATTGTGCGCTGAGATGTGATTTTCTTTTGCATTTTTTCTGATGGAAGTTCCCTGAGTTTCTTAAATCTCTGAGTTAATTTTTTCACTTTTGGAAAATTATCATTAATCATCTCTTCATATATTGCTTTTGTCCCATTAATTTTTCTTTCTCTTGAGATTCCAACTATATGAATATAAGATTATTTGTGTCCCACATGTCTTATACTGTTTCATTTACTTTATTCTTTTTTCTCTATGACTAGATTTGGATATTTTTCTCTTGGCCTGTCTGCAAATACATGAAATGTATCTTCTTGTGTCATATTCTGCTCTTAAAATTGCCTGACAGGTTTATAATTTTAAATATAGTGGCGTACCCCCTTCTCTGCAACTTCTCTTTCTGTGGATACAGTTACCTGTGGTCAATTATAGTCATGAAATGGGGGGTTCAATCCCCAAAACCCCCCAAATGGAAAATTCCAGAAATAAACAACTTATGAGTTTTAAATTGCATCCTGTTCTGAATAACATGATGAACTCTTACACTGTTCAGCTCAATCCTGCCTGGGATGTGAATCATTCCTTTGTCGAGCATACCCACACTGTTTGTTATTCACTTAGCTGTCTCAGTTAGGAGATGGACTGGTGTGGTATTGCAGTGCTTGTGTTCAGGTAACATGTAAGATTTGGAACTATCAGGGTTTCAGGCCTCCACTGGATGTCTTGGGATAAACTCCCCAGTGATAAGGGTGGACTACTCCATTTATAGTTCTGGAATGTCTACTTGTTTCTTCTTTAATATAATGCACTGAAGGTTGCCTTATTTGATTTATTTTGTTCATCTCTACATCTATTTCAAGTCATTGTCTCCTAACTTTGATATCTGGATTGTCTGTGAGTCTGCCCAATTTTCTGGTTTTCTCTTTGTCTATCACATTATTTTGCTTTTCTGGCTGTCCCTTAATATGTTTATATTGTGACCCAAAAACAAGACTAACATTATATGCAAAAATCACTTATTTTCTTTCTGATAATGTTATTTTCTTCCAGAAATGTTTCTCTTTTCTTCCATAAAGGATAGACAGATAGCATGAAGTATTGATTATTTCACTCCATTCAGGGATTAAGTAGACCTCTTTCTCTGCTGGGATTCAGTCCTTCTGAATGCAAGAAGACAATGGAAAATTTACTCTTTCTTTTTGATCAGGTTCTGTATCTTCCTTCCCATGACTGAGGAGATGTACTGCTGAGAAAACCAGTCATGTTCCTGGGCCTTTTCTAAATTCTAATTTGTTGTTCCATATCATGTGGACATCCAAAGCATCACTGGTTTTTATTTGCTTTAAGTGCCTCCATGGAAAAAATGCTAGTGGTTGCTGCTCACCTTGGAAGTACTCTTCTATCTGTGGATCTTTTGTTGATCCAGTCCTCACTGCTTCCATAGATCTCTCAGTCTAGTCCTTGAAGGAAGATCAATGTCTTCTTCCTCTTTAGTATCTTACATTAGCGAAGTGGAGGTCAGGAACGTTTATTTACAAAAAGGAAAGGCACATAATTTTAAGAGTGATCATTTGTATAAGCATAGTGATGTATTGAGTAGTCTTCTCTGTGTTGCATATATATGATATGAACCTTTCTGATTCAATATTATCAAAGTATAACTTGGACCAGGGAGTCAGTGAACAATGACCCATGGACTAAATCCTACCATGTTCCTCCTCCTTTTGTGTGTCCTATGAGCTGAGCATTTTAAAAAACATTTTTAAAAGGTTGAAAAGAGGAGAAGAGAAAAGAAAACTTAGTGATGTGGAAATTAAATGAGTCACAAATTTCAGCATTCAGAAACAAAGCTTTATGGCCACACTCATCTGTTTATGTGCTGTCTGTGGCTGCTTTCATGCTATAGTGGTTGAGTAGTTGCTGCAGAGAGCCTATGGCTCACAAAGTATAAAAATAGTTTACTCTTAGCTTTCTTTTTTTTTTTTTTTTTGGTACCGGCAATTGAACTCAGGGACACTTGACCACTGGGCCACATCCCCAGCCCTTTTTTTGTATTTTATTAGAGACAGGGTCTCACTGAGTTGCTAAGTGCCTCGCCATTGCTGAGGCTGGCTTTGAACTCTCTATCCTCCTGCCTCAGCCTCCCAATACTCTTAGCTTTTTACAGAACAGTTTTACCTATTCCTGCTTTAGACCATTGGCACAGGAATTTTTTTTAGTTTTCATTACTAAGTAAAATTAAGTAAAAGATTGAAAACTTTATTCCAGAAGTTGTGTAAATTTAAATTTACCAAAATCCTAGTATTTTAAGAGTTAGAGAAAACTTCAGAGATAATCTCCTTCATGAATGTGGAGTGAAACTGAAGAGGTTGGCCAAGATTGGTTACTGGAAGATCTTTTAAGTCAATGCCAGTGCTTTTAGATTTTATGTTAAGAGAATTTTGAGAAGATACTGAGTTTTAAATGGAGGGAAGTACCCACTTAGATTTGTGATTTTAAAAGGTGGCCTAATTCCTATGTGAAGAATGGATTGAAGGGGAATAAATGTACATGTGCAGAAGTAAGTTAAGAAGCTTTGTCAGTGGTCCAGGCAAAAGATGGTTATAACTGTATTATTAGTGTTACCATAGATGCTGTGGACAGAATCAAGAACTATTATAAGATATAATTGACAAGATTTCGTGATTATTTTGATTGAAGGAGGGAAGCCTAAGGAATTGTTAAGGATTAAAGTTTCTTATGCTGGTTGCTCTCGTCTTGTCTTGACATTTGAGTATCTTAAATTCAAATGTGTTCAAAATTTACTTTCCCTACCCCCAAATGAACTAGGTTTAAAACTCTTTTTCTTTGATCATTGCTTCTACCAGTTATCAGGTCTAAGGACTGGTCTTCTTCAGTCATCTAAAATTTTCCTCCTCCTCCTCTTCATCTCCCTGTCTTCTTGTAGTTATCCTACCCCTACCTTTTCACCACTCTTAACCCCTTCTCTTTTTGTGTAACAGCTATTATATCCTCTTGCCAGATTATTATACTGTGCTTTCTGTTTAAGTCTCTGAGCTCCTCCAGGGCAAGAACTGTCTTTTTCATTTTGTATCTTCACTACCTAGTAGTGTGCACCTCACTGTGGTGAGCATAAAAATATTAAGTGAAATGAAAATAAAATGTTTGCCTTGCCTTTTGTTTCTTCCACTATAATTCTTATTCATACCACATTTCCCCACCTCTTTCTTAGAGTCATTCAGAGACCTCTATTTTCTCAAAAAATATTTTAGACTTAGGGCTGTGAGGTAATGAAAAACTAGATATACAAAGAGTTCAGGATTTTTTTGTATATTAATTCACTAAAAAGTGACTTGAGTATCTTTTGCAGTATAACTCTCATTGCTAGAGAAAGCAGTTTTCTTTGCGGGGGAAGGGACGTGACTGATGTTTATTAGCAATCTCCACTGTTTAATAAAAAGCTTGATTTGATACTTTTTCATGTTTTACTTTTTGTAAAAAATTTTTGCAGAATTCAAAATTTTATACTTATTTATTATTTAATATATTTCCTAGCTGTCCAATATGGTAGACAGCTCAATAGCTATTTATTTGATAGTATCTTAATGTATATACTGAGTATCCTGTTTCATGGAAAGTTTGTAAGAGAAATATTCAAGTGACTATTTTGGTGATACCTATTTTTAAAACTTTGTATGTTCTTATATGAATGTTCATAATTTTTCCCACTTTTTCAATTTTTAGGAATAAGAAAATTTTAAATAAGAAGAAATTAAAAAGAAAACAGAAGAGCAAATCAAAAGTGAAGACAAGAAGCAAGGTAAAGTTGCTGGTAATTTGTAGGAAATAATGACTTTTTTCATATAACAATTTGAATAAAAATGACAAGATTTAAAATATATGCGTATAATTAGCAAAACATTCCGTTTCTATGTGCTGAAGTAATTTTTGCTTCTGCTTTTACCTTTATCTTTAGTTTAGGCTGTTTCTTTACCAGTTGACTGGAAGTTAATATTTGGGTGTTGAAAAATATTTATTTTTTTTTTCATTATTTTTTTCTTTTTTTAAGATACCTGGGATTGAAGTCAGGGGCACTTGACCACTGAGCCACATCCCCAGCCCTATTTTGTATTTTATTTAGAATCAGGGTCTCTGAGTTCCTTAGTGCCTCACCTTTGCTGAAGTTGGCTTTGAACCTGTGATCCTGCTGTATCAGCCTCCCTAGCTGCTGGGAATTATAGGAGTGTGCCACCACACTTGGCCTATTCTCATCATTTAGTCACTTCTTTGAGGGAACAAATCCATTGCTCTTCTCTACTTTTCACTTTGACTACATGTATTTGAAATAGTAAAATTTGGCTTGTGAGTTGGGACTTGGGATTCATTATATTATACATTTCTTGACATGAATTAAGGAGACTCTTGGTGTATCTATATTGTTCTGACTGTCTTTTGACTGGTGATAGTTGTGCAAAAGAAGAGGCAATGTGGATATTTGTTTTAGGGGGAACCTTAGTGACCAGGAATCTATTTTTTCCATCTGATAAAGAAATCTTGTCTATAAAATCTGTCCAGAGCCAACTTACTATTTTTTACAGAGTGTTTTCTATTAAATAGTTGTACTAAGGAACCTAGACAAGAGGAAAAGAAGAGTTGTAACTATGGTTTACTGTACAGCTAAATATTGAGTTAGAGAAACAGTAACTTAGCTGGGTCTGCATAATGTATTTAAGTTCCAGAGGTAAGTATTTCCTTCTTTTTAAAATTAGTGTTCTTGGGGCTGGGCCTGTGACTCAGTGGTAGAGCACTCGCCTAGCACATGTGAGGTGCTGGGTTCAATCCTCAGCACCACATAAAAATAAATAAATAAAATAAAGGTATTGTGTCCAACTAAAACTAAAAAAATATTTTAAAAAATAAAATTAGTGTTCTTGCTGTTGTAATTGAATAAAATATACTTTGAAATAGTAAATCAAATAAAATAATAGTGAGGGATGGAATCTATTTGGTTCCTGTATCTTAAAACACAGCTGGATGCAGAAAATACTGTCATCAAATCTGTGCCTTTATCTCTTGTCTATGTTTTCTTCTGATGTGCGCCTATGCTGGTGGCTGAGGGCTAAAGCTGCTGGCAGCTCCCACTTCATTTTCTTTTAGAAAGAAGCATCTCTTTTATTGGTTCTAGCAGAAAGTCAGGAATTTTGATTGAACTACATCACTCGTTTTGATCAGGGAGATATGGGGTACTTTGGTTAGACTGAGTTAAGTTTGTAATCCTGTGACAACCATAGTGAGCAGATCATGTGAAATGGGGGAAGGGTGGTTACCCCAAGGAAAATATTGTTGGGCAGGCAGATACATAATGGGTGTTCAACTGTATCGCCTCTCATTACCTCTGCTTTTTGGAATAGAAGAGGGAGGTAAAGAGCTCTCTTAATATAGAAAAATTCTAACAAATATATAGTCATTCAGATTCCAGCCTCTACCCCTTTTCCACCTTTGGTATTGTGTGCAAAGTCAGAGAGTAGCAATATTTAACATCTTTTTAAGTTCTTTTAAGGTTTCATTTCGTAATTTTCCTAAAGTGGCCAGGAAGAAATGGAAAATCAAGGTGTTTTATCTCCTCTAACTACTTTTGTGCCTGTAGTAGTTCAAGTTGCTTTTCTTGCCCTCAGTGTTGGATCTTCTTTTTAAGAGCAGCTTTTAATTCATTCATTTATTCTTTGAACATTAATTGTACACTATGTGCAAGCATTAGGCTAGGTATTTGGATACAAAAATGGTAAGAAGCATTTCCTAATCACCACAAGCATATGTAAAATTAGAATAATCTCCTTACAAGAGAGATTCTTAATCACAAACTCTTTAATTTAGTCACATCTGCAGAGTTCCTTTTTCTATGTAAGGTATCATATTTACAGGTTCTGGGTATTAGGGTGTAGATATTTTTGAAGGCCATTATTTTACCCATCACACCCCTTTTGTATATTTCTTGCACTTAGCTAACAAAACTCAATCCTATATAAATCCAGTATTTTCTCTTTTCCTGAAGATGAGTTACATGTTCTGCTGAAGGAAATTCAGACTAAATAGATAACAGTAGACATTGATGATCACCAATCTCAAATTTTATATCCAGACTATTTTATTGCTTTTTATAAAATAGTTCTTCCATTTTCTATTGTGATTGAATGATATGTTTGCCTTTTTCCTCAAACCTCTAGTAAATTCTATGTTCCAGCATGTCTTCACTTTCTTTTCTTTTTTTAAAATTAGTTTATTTATTCTAATTTGTTGCATATGACAGCAGAATGCATTTCAATTCATATTATACAATAGAGCTCGATTTTTCATGTCTCTGGATATACACAAAGTAGAGTCACACCATTAGTGTTTTCATACATGTACTTAGGGTAATGGTGTCCGTCTCATGCCACCAACTTTCCTATCCCCACTCCTCTTCCACTCTCCCCTCCCCCTTTACCCTATGTAAAGTTTGTCTATTCCTCACATGCTATCCCCCTATCCCTATTATGAATCAGCATCCTTATATCAGAGAAAACATTTGGCATTTGCTTTTTTGGGATTGGTTTACTTTACTTAGCATTATTTTCTCCAATTCCATCCGCTTACCCGCAAATACCATAATTTTATTCTCATTTAATGCTGAGTAATATTCCATTGTGTATGTATACCACATTTTCTTTATCTATTCAACTACTGAAGGGTATCTAGGTTGGTTTCACAATTTAACTATTGTGTATTGTGCTGCTATAAATTTGATGTGGCTGTGTCTCTGTAGCATGCTGTTTTTAAGTCCTTTGGTGTATAAACCAAGTAGTGGGATAGCTGTGACAAATGATGGTTCCATTCCCAGTTTTCCAAGGAATCTCCATACTGCTTTCCATATTGGCTGCACCAATTTGCAGACCCACCAGCAATGTATGAATGTGTGTTTTCCCCCACATCCTTGCCAACACTTAAGAGTGGTTTTGATTTGCATTTCTCTAATTGCTAGAGATGGTGAACATTTTTTCATATGTTTGTTGATTGGTTGTATATCATCTTCTGAGAAGTGTCTTTTCAGTTCCTTGGCCTATTTATTGACTGGGTTTTTTTTTTTTTTTTTTTTTTTTTTGGTGTTAAGAATTTTGAGTTCTATATATATATCCTAGAGATTAGTGCTCTATCTGATGTGTGAGGGGTAAAAATTTGCTCCCAAGATGTAGGCTCTTTATTCACTTCACTGATTGTTTCTTTTGCTGAGAAGAAACTTTTTAGTTTGAATCCATCCCATTTATTGAGTCTTGATTTTAATTCTTGCGCTATAGGATCTTATTAAGGAAGTTGGTGCCTAATCTGACACAATGGAGATTAGGGCCTACTTTTTCTTCTATTAAATGTAGGGTTTCTGGTTTAATTTCTAGGTCCTTGATCCACTTTGAGTTGAGTTTTATGCATGGTGAGAGATAGGGATTTAATTTCATTTTGTTGCATATGGATTTCCAGTTTTCCCAGCGCTATTTGTTGAAGAGGCTATCTTTTCTCTAATGTACGTTTTTGGCGCCTTTGCCTAATATAAGATAATTGTAATTTTGTGGGTTAGTCTCTGTGTCCTCTATTCTGTACCATTGGTCTATGAGTCTATTTTGGTGCCAATACCATTCCATTTAAAAAAAAAAATATATATATATATATACATATATTTATTTATTTATTTGCTTTAGTTGTACACAATGTGTTTATTTTTACCTGGTGCTGAGGATCGAACCTGGGCCGCGCACATGCTAGGTAAGCACTCTACCACTGAGCCACAACCCCAGCCCCTCTATTTTTGTTACTATTACTCTCTAGTATAGTTTAAGGTCTGGTATAGTGATACGACCTGCTTCACTCTTCTTGCTAAGGATTGCTTTAGCTAATCTGGGTCTCTTATTTTTCCAGATGAATTTCATGACTGCTTTTTCTATTTCTGTGAGGAATGCCATTGGGATTTTGATTTTGATTTTCATTAAATCTGTATAGTGCTTTTGGTAGTATGGTCATTTTGACAATATTAATTCTACCTATTGAACAACAAGGGAGATCTTTTCATCTTCTAAGATCTTCCTTTAGCGTGCTCTAGTTTTCATTGTACAGGTCTTTCACTAAGATGATTCCCGTGTGTGTGTGTGTGTGTGTGTGTGTGTGTGTGTGTGTGTGTAATTTTTTTTTTTTTTTTTGAGGATATTGTAGATGGGGTAGTTTGCCTAGTTTCTCTTTCAGAGGATTTGTCACTAATATACAGAAATGCCTTTGATTTGTGGATGTTGATTTTATATCCCGCTGCTTTGCTGAATTCATTTACTAGTTCTAGAAGTTTTCTGGTGGAACTTTTTGGGTCTTCTAGGTATAGAATCATATCGTCAGCAAGTAGTGGTAATTTGAGTTCTTCTTTTCCTATCCGTATCCCTTTAATTTCTTTCATCTGTCTAATGGCTCTGGCCAGTGTTTCAAGAACGATATTAAATAGAAGTGGTGAAAGAGGATATCCCTGTCTTGTTCCAGTTTTTAGAGGGAATGCTTTCAATTTTTCTCCATTTAGTATGATGTTGCCCTGGGGCTTAGCATAGATAGCCTTTGCAATGTTGAGATATATTCCTGTTATATCTAGTTTTTCTAGTGTTTTGAACATGAAGGGGTGCTATATTTTGTCAAATGCTTTTTCTGCGTGTATTGAGTTTGATCATATGATTCTTTTCTTTAAGTCTATTGATGTGATGAATTGCATTTATTGATTTCCATATGTTGAACCAACCTTGCATCCCTGGGATGAACCCCACTTGATTGTGGTGCACTATCTTTTTGATATGTTTTTGTATTTGATTTGCCAGGATTTTATTGAGAATTTTTGCATCTAGGTTCATTAGAGATATTGGTCTGAAGTTTTCTTTCTTTGATGTGTCTTTGCCTGGCTTTGGGATCAGGGTGATATTGGCCTCATAGAATGAGTTTGGAAGTGATCCCTCTTTTTCTATTCCCTGAAATAAATTGAAGAGTGTTGGTATTAGTTCTTCTTTAAAGGTCTTGTAGAACTTGGCTGTGTATCCATCTGGACCTGGGCTTTTCTTGGTTGGTAGGCTTCTGATGACATCTTCTGTTTCATCACTTGAAATTGATCTGTTTAAATTGTGTATATCATCCTGATTCAATTTGGGCAAATCATGTGACTCTAGAAATTTGTCAATGCCTTTGATATTTTGTATTTTATTGGAGTATACATTTTCAAAATAATTTCTAGTTATCTTTCGTATTTCTGTAGTCTGTTATATTACCTTTTTCATCACGTATGTTAGTAATTTGAGTTTTCTTTCTCCTTCTCTTTGTAAGTGTAGCTAAGAGTCTGTCAATTTTATTTATTTATTTTTCAAAGAACAAACTTTTGTCAATTTTTTCAATTGTTTCTTTTGTTTCGATTTCTTTGATTTCAGGTCTGATTTTAATTATTTTCTGTCTTCTACTTCTTTTGGTGTTGATTTGTTTTTCTTTTTCTAGGGCTTTGTGATGTAATGTTATGTCATTTATTTGTTGACTATTTCTTCTTTTAAGAAATGAACTCCATGCAATGAACTTTTCTCTTAGTACTGCCTTCATAGTGTCCCAAAGATTTTGATATGTGTCAGTATTCTCATTTACATATTAAGAATTTTTTAATCTTTTCCTTGATGTCTTTTGCAACCCATTGTTCATTCAGTAATATATTATTTAGTCTCCAGGTGTTGGGTTAATTTTTATTTTAACATTGATTTCTAATTTCATTCCATTATGATCTGATAGAATGCAAGGTAATATCTCTACTTTTTTGTATTTGAGAAGAGTTGTTTTGTGGCATTTATACGGTCTGTTTTAGAGAAGGATCTATGTGCTGCTGAGAAGAAAGTATATTCACTTGGTGAAGGATGAAATATTCTATATGTGTCAGTTAAGTCTAAGTTATTCACTGTATTATTGAGTTCTATAGTTTCTTTGTTCAGCTTTTGTTTGGAAGATTTATCCAGTGGTGAGAGAGGTGTGTTAAAGTCACCCAGCATTATTGTTGTGGAGGTCATTTTGACTCTTGAACTTGGGAAGAATTTGTTTGATAAACATGGATGCTACATTGTTTGGGGCAAATATATTTATAATTGTTAAGTCTTGTTGGTGTATGGTTCCCTTGATCAGTGTGAAATGTCCTTCTGCATCCTTATTGATTAACTTTAGCTTGAAGTCTACTTTATTTGATATGAGGGTGGAAACCCCTGCTTGCTTCCATACTCCATGTGAGTGGTATGATTTTTCCCAACCTTTTACCTTCAGTCTGTGTATGTCTTTTCCTATGAGATGAGACTTCTGGAGGCAACATATTGTTGTCTTTTTTTATTTTTTTTTATCCAATCTGTTAGCTTATGTCTTTTGAGTATAAGTTGAGGCCATAAACATTTGGGTTTATTATTGAGACATGATTTGTATTCCCAGCCATTTCTGTTTATTTTTGTTATTTAACTTGATCTGGTTTCTCCTTTGATTAGTTTTTCCTTTAGTGTGATACCTCCCTTTGCTGATTTTCATTGTTGTGTTTTGTTTCCTCTTTTTGGAATATTTTGCCAAGATGTTATGCAGTGCCGGTTTTCTAGCTGTAAATTCTTTTATCATGGAAGGTTTTTATTTCATCATCAAATCTAAAGCTTAATTTTGCTGGATACAAGATTCTTGGTTGGCATCCATTTTCTTTCAGAGCTTGATATATGTTGTTGCAGGTGTTGTAGCTTTCAGGGTCTAGGTTGAAAAACATACAGTTAACCTAATTGTGATCCCTATATGTGATCTGATTCCTTTCTCTCACAGCTTTTAATATTCTCTCCTTATTCTGTACATTGGGCATTTTCATTATAATGTGCTTCGGTGTGAATCTGTTGTGATTTTATTTATTTATTTATTTTTTATTATAAGTTGTTTGTACGTTTGACATCCTGTAAGATTCTTGAATTTGGTTTTCCAATTCATTCTTCATATTTGGAAAGTTTTCTTCTGATATTATTTCATTGAATAGCTTGTTGATTCCTTTGGTTTGGTACTCTATGCCTTCCTCTATCCCATAACTCTTAAATTGGGTCTGTTTATGCTACACCATATTTCTTAAATTTTCTGCTCATGGTTTCTTACCATCGTCACTATGTGTTCTACATTCTTTTCAAGATTATATATTTTGTCTTCATTGTCTGGGGTCCTGTCTTTCAAGTGGTCTACTCTGGTGATGACGCTTTCAATTGAACTTTTAATTTGGTTTATTATTTCTTTCATTTCAAGGAGTTCTGTTTTTTTTTTTTTTTTTCTTCTTCTTTAGAACCTCTGTCTCCCTATTGAAGTAATATTTTGCTTCCTGTATCTGTTTATGTAGCTCTTTATTGAAATAATCTTTTGCTGCCTGTATTTGTTCTCTTATATCATCCTTTAATTCACAGAACATTTTAATTATGTATATCCTGAACTCCTTCTCTGTCATTTCTTCTGCTGTGCTGGCCATGGATTCTAATAATGTTGTATCTTGATTTGTTTGGGGGCATTTTCTTCCCTTTTCTTTTCATGTTGCTCAAGTGTCTTCCCTTCTAGTGCTGTGGGTCCGAGGCTTTATCGTTTTTACCCTATAGGCTTATAGTACTCATGTTGGTTTCCAATAACTCTCCTTTGTGGGGAAGGACAATGCTAACAGATCTCAATATAAACAATATACAACCTATAGACAAGTTTACAGTTTGGTCACAATGTACAGAAATGTTGATTTTGATTATTATGCATAAAATAAACAGAAGGTTTGTAAAAGGGTTTACAGTTTCTGACGGTGGGCAATGAACTGGGGGTGACACATAGGATGATATGCTGAGGAGGCAGGATGTTAGGATATAGAGTTAGTATATCTTAGGAAGTGTGAAAGAGAAATCTAATGAAGAGGGTTTGTAGCAGGAGAATAGACAGGAAATAATTTTGGGTAGACAAGTACACGGGAAGACAGTAGAGTACATAAAACAAACACACATATAAAGAAAAATGAAGGATGTTTAAATAGTAAAAATTGGAGGAAAAAAAAGAAAAAAAGAAAAGAAGAGAGGAAAAAACAGCATATACAATACAACTGTAATATACTATTCAGATGTCCCAGTCCTCAAAAATCCTAATTCATGCAAAGTGTTTGGTTTCACATATATTGGGAGTGTGAGGGCAGGAGAATAGAGGGAGAGAAGAAAAAGAGAAAAAAAAAGTCTCGATGGATGAAACCAGGATTGTTGATGTTTTGGTTGGAGATCAGTATCTTTCCTGCTTCCCTTCTCATCCAGTAGGTGGGTTGTCTGTTGTTAGCTGGTATCTCCACCTGCAGGATGGTGAAGGTAACCAGGGTGGGAAGGCTGGTCCTGGTGCAGGGTACCTGGAAGTGCTGTGTGGCACCTGCCAGTCTATGAAGGGAGACTGCACCTCAAGGTCTCTTTTTGGGTCCACATGTTTGACTTGAGCACCTGATCCTATATCCCTATCTTGCCTGAAGATTTCCCAGTTCCTGGTCCTCTGTTAGTCTCCAAACTGTTGCACCCGCTTCATCTCCCTTACTAGTTCCCAATTAAGGGACTTCTTTCACCCGGGCTTTCGTGGGAGGTGCCCTGGTTGCACTGTGCCACACCTGTCCCACTGAGAGCTATTTTGTGTTGGGCAGTTACTATGCAGATACTGGACCCTGGGGAGAGGGGGGAGTTGGAAACCATGTATCTGGCCAGCTGGAGTTCCAATCTTGGAGCTACCCCCACCAAAGATGGCAAGGAAGGTGATCCAAGATGGAGGTGGGCCGCTTCCAGCGCTGGTGTGTCGGATCCGGTGGGGAGAGCTGGGCATTGACGTTGTGTGATGTGTTCAGAGGTGAGCTCTGTGGCATGCAGTATTGCTGCTGCTGGCTGTCTTTAGAGCCTGTGGGATGTCCCCAGGTGCAGGAAGACTACTGTGCCTAGGGGACTATGGCAGTAGCTGCTGAGTTGCAAGATTGAGGTGACCAGGGGAGCCCTACATTTGTAGATGGGGGTCCACAGGGGAGTGGCAGCCAGAGTTCCTGTGGGTGGGTAGCAGTTGAGTATCTTGTGTGGGAGTGGAGAGGCGTCTGTGCCGGTGCTGATGCAGTGATCCTGCTAAGGCACTCCCGAGTACTGTGTGGGCTACTGGTCGGGAGTTGGGAGTCGGGAGTCCTGCTCTAATGCTGAGGCCCGGAGCCCTGTGCACGGGCACAGCGCTGGTGATTTCTGCTCAAGAGCAGCTGTGTAGGGGTCCTCTGTCACCCTCAGAGAAGCAGTATTCCCACTATTTGAGACCAGGGTCACAGAGTGACACAGAATGCGGCCTCCCCCTGGCCTGCCATCTTGTATCCTCGCTAACCTCTTTTCATTAGCTTATTTGCATTCTTGGTATCTTTGGTAATGATTCTTGTGTTTTATCCACTTTTTAACTGGATTCTTTGTTTTTAGTGTTGAGTTTCTAGAATTCATTATGTATTCTGAGTTCTAATTTTTTATTAGATATGTATTTGCAAATATTTTCTCCTTGTCTGTGACTTAATGCTATTATTTTTAAAATGAAATTTCAATTGTTCATTCATCATATATGGATATATTACATGTCTTTATATACTGATCTTGCATCCTGTGACTTTGCCTAATCCACATATTACTTTTAGTAGTTTTTATTTTTATTTTATTTTTGTTTTTGCATATTCCTTAATATTTTCTACATGTCTTCCAGAAATAAAGACTTTTCTTTTCTGGAAGATATTTCTTTTCTGATTATGTTTCTTTGTTTATTTTTGTTTTCTTGGTTTATTGTATTAGATAGGCTATCTCATACAAGATTGAATTGAGTCACTGAGAGTAGGTTTGTTTGCCTTGTTCACAATCTTAGGAAGGCGCCAGTCTGTTATGCTAGGTGTGGGTTTTTCAGTTACCCTTTATTGGTTTGAGGACATTCC
This sequence comes from Tamias sibiricus, assembly GCA_025594165.1. Lineage (NCBI taxonomy): Eukaryota > Metazoa > Chordata > Mammalia > Rodentia > Sciuridae > Tamias > Tamias sibiricus. The sequence goes on from CM046663.1 coordinate 25,196,594, forward strand.
CGTCTACTCCTAATGTGTTTAAATATTTTATTTTGAATTGGTATTGTATTTTTGTCAAATATTTTTCTATGTTTATTTGTACTATCTTATGTTTATTACTCTACTTTGTTTGATGAGAAATTATACTAATTTCTTTTCCATTGTTGTGTCAACATTGTTCCTGTATTATAAATACCAGTTGGTTGTGATGTATTACTTTTTTATATATTGTTAAATTTGGGTTGCTGATATTTGCTTGTTTTTAATCTCTCTCAAAGATATGCTAACAAGTTATATGCCAATTTAACTTTTTCTTGGCAACTTTCTTGGACTGTTTCTTATTCAATGAGATATATCCTTTTCCCCAAATTCTTTATGGAAGAAGGGCAAAATTTGGGGACCAAGTATATTTTTACTTGAGTTATCATTTTATTTACTTTATATATATATTTTCTGGACATACTCTAATTGTTAGAATTTGCATTTGTAAAATACAACACTTTTTTATATTTATGATGTACATATTGATATCAAAAGTGTAGTGCTATCTGATGAGTGAAATGCCGCGAAATTTTTTTTTTAGTTGTAGATGGATGCAATACCTTTAATTTTGTTTATTTATTTTTTTATGTGGTGCTAAGGATCGAACTCAGTGCCTCACATGTGCTAGGCAAGTCTCTACCACTGAGCCACAACCCCAACTCCTATGTCAACTTTTAACAGAAGTCAAAATGCAATGCAGCAATTTTAGTAGCTCATTGAGATGCTATAGCATGTTTGGTGTCCCTTAAAAAGGCATTAAATTGATGTCATATAAAAGGACATCAGTTAAACTTTGTTGACTTTATTCAGTCATGGGGATGAAAGGGTATTTCTGTTAAGTTCTTTGACCTTTTTCAGCCTTGTCAGTTTTGTTATCGTTTTATTACGTGAAAAGTAGTGAAGGTAGTGGAAATAGTACTAGAAGCTGAGTGAATAATAAGTCTTTGTTCAATGTCACTGATGTGACTTTTGCATGTCAGTTTGGATTGTCTATTCTTTACATTTTTATTTAAAATGGGAATTAATGATGATGGAAAAGAATGTGATATTGGTATGTTCTATCTTGTATTTTAGTCTGAAAAATTAGAGGATACGGTAATCATACCAGATATCAAACTACATAGCAATATTGAAATGTTCTATCTTGCATTTCAGTCTGAAAACTTGGAGAACACAGTAATCATACCAGATATCAAACTACATAGCAATCCTTCTGCTTTCAATATTTACTGTAATGTACGCCATTGTGTTCTGGAATGGCAAAAAAAGGAAACATCATTGGCAGCTGCATCTAAGAACTCTGTGCAGAGTGGAGAATCAGATAGTGATGAAGAGGAGGAATCCAAAGAGCCCCCTATCAAGCTTCCAAAGGTAAGCCATTGAATTCTATTTAGATGTGTTACTTGAGGTGTTCTGGCTATAATACGTATATATGTATGGCTAAAAGATTCTGCTTTTTATAAAATGTTGATTCTTTTTTTATTTGTTCTAATTAGTTATACATTATAGCAGAATGCATTTCAATTCATTGTACACAAGTGGAGCACAACTTTTCATTTCTCTGGTTGTACACGATGTAAAGTTACGCCACATGTGTAGTCATACATGTACCTAGGGTAATGATGTTTATCTCATTCCGCCATCTTTCCTACCCCCATGTTCCTTCCCCTTCCTTTTGTCCAGTCAAAGTTCCTTCATCTACTCCCCCTCCCCCCACATACCTGTCAGTATCCACTTATCAGAGAGAACAATTCTGTCTTTGGTTTTCTTGGGATTGGCTTATTTCACTTAGCATGATATTCTCCAACTCCATCCATTTACCTGAAAATGCCATGATTTTATTCTCTTTTAATGCTGAGTAATATTCCATTGTGTATATGTACCACAGTTTCTTTATCTGTTTATCTGTTGAAGGGCATCTAAGTTGGTTCCACAGTTTAACTATTGTGAATTGAGCTGCTATGAATATTTATGTGGCTGCATCACTATAGTATGCTGATTTTAAGACTTTGGGTATAGATTGAGGAGTGGGTTAGCTGGGTCAAATGGTGGTTCCATTCCAGGTTTTCTAAGGTATCTCCATACTGTTTTCCATAATGGTTGTACCAATTTGCAGTGCCACCAGCAGTGTATGAGTGTACCTTTTTCTCCACATCTTCCCCAACACTTATTATTGCTTGTATTCTTGATAATTGCCTAAGATGGTGACTTAAAAATAACCTGACTTATGGATAAAAATAGGTTTGGAGCAGACCAGGAAAACTGCAGCTTTCTTACTAGAGCTCCAAGAAAGTTAATAGTTGGTAACACAGTGAGAGTGCTTGGAAAGCCCAGGCAGGGAAATCAGCAGACTGGTGGATGTTATGGGGACTATTATAGAGGTACAGAAGCAGTAAAGAGTGGAGGTGCTGGCATGGAGGCAGTGAGCCACAGCAGATGGAAGTGGAGCTCTGAGCTGGTGGGCTGCCAGTAAGGTGAACACAAGAATAAGCACAAACTGCCATAAGCCAAGAGCCATAGAATGCTGAGAGAGTGCCCAAGCAGGGAGTGATCTCTAGTGCAGGTATATATTTTATTTTATTTTTTTCCTTGCTGAGCAGCAGCTGAGCTGAAAGCTTTTTCCTTTTCTATCTAAGCTTATAATTGTACTCTTGCTATTCTGGCTCCCCTTGCCTAGGGAAATAATATGTATACCATTTTGATACTGTTCCCTATTACTAGATGCACATAAGGTACTTGGTGTTACAAAAACATGTATTTAGTAGAACAAATTATTCTTTTTAAAAACTATTTATTTATTTGCTTTAGTTGTACACAATGCGCTTTTATTTGTACGTGGTGCTGAGGATCGAACCCGGGCTGCGCACGTGCTAGGCGAGCACTCTACCGCTGAGCCACAATCCCAGCCCGAACAAATGATTCTTAGTGAATTCAGTTTAAGTATTGGTATATTTTAATGCTAATGTTATCTTATACATAAAATAGTTTAACATACTAAGTGCAATTAATATTTATAACAAAAGAATAGATGAAAATATAAACATAAAATGGTAGATTATGTGATTCGTGCATATTGCTATTTTCTAAATATAGACATTTTAAAATGATTCCTGTTATAAGTGTTCATATATTGCCTTTTTTACTAAAATGATACTTTAAAAGTATGTCTTGAAAACTTACTTCCTGATATGCCTATATATCTGAGATATAATGCAAATGTTTTTTACTACTTGGAAATAGCAGCACAGATGGAATCTATGCTTCTGATCTAATTTCTCTTGCTCATTTTATGGTAGCTATTCCTAAATACACCACTTTCCTTAATGATGCTATCAGATTCTTCTCACCTGATTTTCAGCAGATGACTTGCTTTCTGTTTCATGTGGTAGTAAGGGTTTTGTGAACATCCTTGACGTCTTAATCAGCCATCTTCCAATGTCCATATCTTCTCGTGTTTCAGGATCCTTCTCCTTCACTTTTTACCTGTCTCTAATGTTTTGACTGCACCAACTCTCCTAACTTCTTTCTTTAATCTCTTTAAGCCTTTTCAGGTAGAGATCATTGCCTCTAATTATAATTTCTTATATTTATTTAGGAGAGGTTTAATAAAAAAAATAAGTTAGGGTGTAAGACTCCAAGACTTGTGTGGTATTCTTTTGTAAGAATATGATTCTCTGTGTGTGGGCAAGTCTCACTGTATGATGGTAATCAGTGTTTAAGTTCAGTACAGTATTGGATGGGGAAAAGTGCAGAGAAATCTGTTGTAACAGAAATGCAGATGTTGAAAAATAAACCGTGGTACATATTAAAAAATACTGTAGCTGGGCATGGTGGCACACGCCTGTAATCCCAGCACTTTGAGAGGCTGAGGCAGGAGGATTGTGAGTTCAAAGCCAGCCCCAGCAATGGTGAGGCACTTAGCAACTTAGTGAGACCCTGTCTCTAAATAAAATACAAAAAAAAGGGCTGGGGATGTGACCCAGTGGTCGAGTGCCCCTGAGTTCAATCCCCGGTACCACCACCAAAAAAAAAAAAAAAAAAAAAAAAAAGAAAGAAAAAAAAATACTGTATGTCTAAGTGCAACTTAGTTTTAAAGCATCAGGATAAATGAATATTAAAGAAATAAAGCATCAGGAATTCTCAAAAAATTTTCAGCATAACAGAACCAAAGGGTATCTTTAAAAGAAAATTATAAAAGCCCAAGTTTTTTATATGGACACAAAAGCTTTATTTATTTATTTATTTATTTATTTATTTATTTATATGTAGTGCTGAGAATTGAACCCAGTGCCTCCCATATGCTAGGCAAGTCTCTACCGCTGAGCCACAACCATAGCTCCAAAAGACCAAGTTTTTGGTACTGAAATTTTCCACATGTACTGGCCTCTTTGGAAATAGGTGTATTGCTTAGGAAAATGGGTTATGGAGCCAAACTGTTTGGGTTCAAAACTCCCCATTAAAGTACTAGTTAAGTGATACTAGGAAAGTGGTTTGACTTATCTGTGCTTCAGCTTTGTCATGTGTAAATTAAGACTTATTTATTCATGGGGTTGTAGTGAAGATTACATGAGTTAATAGATGTTGAGTGCTTGAAAGAATAAGTGCTTGGCATATAATAAGTGCTTAATAAATAACAACTATAGTTAAAAATGTCAGGTTCAAGCAAATGATTTTCAATTACTTCTCAATGAACCCTGCAATTTATTAAGAAATAGTTACTATCCCAAGAAATTAAGCTTCTAGAGAATCAAGGTGTTCATGTAATAAATGAGATACAAAGAAAGAAGTGAGCTCTTCTCTACAGTGGCACCTGGCATGCTGCCAGGGTGAAGCTTGAGTAAGGGGTGAAACTTTCAGGTAATGTTTTTTGGCAGCCCTTTATATCGCTTGAGGGATTATGGTTTAAATTAATAGGAAATTGAGGGCAGGCAAGAAATACTGGCATTTTTCTTTTCCTTTTGATTATTTCTTTTACCCCGAACGATGCTTATTTCAGGTTTTTCCTCTTCCATTCTTTTCTTGCTTTTCTTTTCCTTCTCTCCTGAGATTTTTCTTTCTCTTCTTTTTTTCTTTCTCACATGGCTAAATGCAGGTTTTATTTGTTGTTGAAATGTCATTGTAATGCAGTTTTATTTTCCCCCTTATTTTTTATTTGTTTTAATTAGTTATACATGACAGAATGTATTTTGACACATCATACATAAATGGAGTATAACTTCTCAAGGCCTTGAGAACAAATGGATGAGACAAAATCCCTGCTCTCAAGAAAGTGTTCTCTAGTAGGTATAATAAGCAAACCAATAACTGTCCTCTGAACCTTTAATGGTTGATAGGTATAGTGGAACACATGGGAATGAGGATGCAACACTGGCTAAGATAGGGCTAGAGGCTGAGAGCAGAAGCTAGATCATACAGGGCCTCATGTATCACATGACCAATTTAGTTGTCTTGTGAATAGAAAGCATTGAAGATCTTAAGCCAAGGAGTCTGATTAGACTTGCATTTTAGCAGTGTTATTCAGGTGCTAGCAAGGTGTATACACTTGGCTGGGATAATGATGCAGTTTAGTTCTGAGCATTATGATTTTAAGGTGGATGTGAGGTGTCCAGTGTGTACTATGTGGGGCTGAAACTCAAAGGAAAGGTGCCAGCTAGAGGTATTGATTTGGGAGTTATCTCTGTGTGAGCACAAGTAGAAACAAAATTCTGTGAGGTGGGAGGTGTGGGATCAAGAACATTTTAGAAAAAACATATTAGATTTGAAAAGTTGAGAGAATGATTTTTCCTTCAGGTATGAAGAGAAGAAGATGGTAGTACTTGTAGATAAATTTGTGTTAGAGGATAGGAACTTGAAACATTTTACACCTCCAGAGAAGCGAAATTATTCTCCTCTTCTTTCACCTTCTTCCTCTTCCTCTCTTTGGTTTTTCCTTCTCCTCTTTTCCTCTTCTCCTGTAGATTCTATTATTTATTATTTGTAAATATTGTCTCTACTAAATATTGCTTTATGTGAACAATTTTAAGAGGCAGTATGCTTACTCTCTTTAAAATATATATATATATATATATATATATATATTTGAGTTGTAGTTGGACACAATAAATACCTTTATTTTATTTGTTTATGGTTATATGGTGCTGAGGATTGAACCCAGTGCCTCGCATGTGCACGAGCACTCTATTGCTGAGCCACAACCCCAGCCCAGCTTACTCTGTTGTGATACATAAACCTACTTTTGACTCTGTTTTAAGCTTTATCAAAAATTCTATAAATGTTAGAACTGATTCCAGGACTTTTCAATAATAGAATAATGTGTAGTTTATAGTGGCAAAGAATTATTATTAAATCTAAAAGTGATGTAACCGGACTTTTATGTTTTCACTTATCAGAGAATGAAAGGTCACCTTTGGAAATACATTATTTGTGGAGAGCACAGTAGAACATTGAAAGGCTTATTATGGCATTTTTCTTTGGCCGAGAATATTTTTTATCCTACTTTTTCTAGCATTGATGTTAAATTTGGCTATATTAATTAGTTATTTAGGCTTTGTGTTCCTTCATCTTTCAAGTATAATAGAGAGCCTTCAAAATTTATTTGAAAACAAATAGTAAAGGCAAAATTCAGCAAATTTCCCAAAAACTATTTTCAAAGAGAAGTGAAAAGCCATGTTTTAGGTGGTAAGTGATGGTTTATCACTGAAAGTATTAAAGCTTAGTGTATCTTATCATTATACTTAATTATTATTTTTAAAAGTTGCACATGTTTTGCTAATTATAAAGTCATTGTGTGATCATTCTAGACAATTTGGAAAATGCAGAACATTTTTTTTATAAAGAAGACATGGAAATTACAAATAATTTCTGAAATGCTGTTAACCCCAAAATACTCAATGGAAACATTTTATTTCTTTTGCCTCTTTTTTTTTTTCCTGTGCACAATTAAAATGCATTTATTTTGGGGCTGGGGTTATAGCTCAATGGTAGAGCACTCATCTAGCACTTGTGAGAAACTTGAGTTCCATCCTCAGTACCACATAAAAATAAATAAATAAAATAACTAAAAAAATTTTAGAATGCACTTATTTATACACAGATGAAATCATACTGTATCTACAGTATTATATTTTTGTTCCTTATATTCTTCCTAGAATTGAGGGAGGAGGAAGTATAGTTTGATTTCAACAATTAAGATGGACTTCAATGTGTAAAGTACAATTTCAGAATTTGTGCTTTTAAAATAAAATACTCAGCCAGACTGCTGCAGATAAATATTTTAAAGAACATGTTTGGCAATTCTATTCAATAATTCAGAGCTAAATATTAATTTTTAATGATTAGAAAACTTGAGGTTGGTTTTTTTATATTGCTGTGTATCAGATACCTATCAGTATTTGTTTTCCTGTTTATAATGAGCTGCAATACAAGGTGTGGATGATTAGTGACAGTGTTTAATCTAGACAGATGGAGAATTCTTTGCCATGGTCCTTGTGCCTAAAGTTTTGTTGGTATTGCTCACCATCTCTCTTCCTGCCTGAGTTGCCTTTGTTATCATTATGCTGTCATTATGCCTTTGTTATCATACCTTAAATTTACCAGAGGACAAATCAGGGACCTGTTGGATGAGCAGTCATAACTGTTTTGGCAAGTTTCAATAATTTTTGTTACCACGGGAAACTTATTTATACAGATGAGCAATAGTAAAAAATGTTATCAATCATTATTCTAAATGCATGATTGAAGACTTGAATGCTGTGAATATACTTTATATAAAAAAATACAATACTAAAAAATGTTATCAATTAAGAATCTTCTTAGATTTATGAGAAGTCATAGTAGTAAAATAAACAATCTTAAAGAATGATAGAATGTAGAAGTCTCACACTGGCTTTATAATAGAGCCCCCCATGTTTTATACTATAGAGACTGTTTTGTATATTACAAAAGCAGATGGAAATCTTAGTGTGTTTTCATTTTCTAGTCCATTCTAGGAAAATAAACTGTATTAAATGGAATTTTTATCATTTAGTGCATTTAATCAATTGAATTTCTATGCACACACTTGTGGATTTTTAGTTGGTAATCAAGCCCGCTAGGATTTTAGATAACTTCTCTAAAACAATCCTACTAGTTGTGTTTATATTCTTAAGAAACCTTGCAAATGATAATTACAATGGTTGACATGCCTACAATTGATTGGATTGTGTCTGGAAAATATATTTCTGACTTGCAGTGCTTTTTAGCACACAAAATGAGTGGGTAATTAAATCACTATTTATGTTGTGTCCACCATGTGCCAGTTTTAATTGAGAAATGGAAACAAAAATAGTAAGTAACACTTTATATAAAAATGGTCTAATAGAAGCCTGGAATAGGTAAGAATTATGTTACGTGCTTTATTTACCCTATTAAATTATAAACTCTTAGAAGATAGAACCTAATTATAGCTTCATATCTTCTATAGTGAACTGCAGAAAAGAAGTGCTTAGGAGATATTTATGAAATATATGAACTAGTGTAAAAATCTCAACAGAGAAGATATTCTTCCATCATTTTGTCAATATATTTTATCTTTAAGGCATTTATACAAATTACTCTCATTTTAACTATTTTTGTTACTTGCTTCTATAAATAATTTAAATATTATTCTCAAAATGTTGACATTGATTGAGAAAAGGAATTTCATTGTCTATTGTTTTATCAGTCTTCTGAAGGTATATCCTTATACTATTTCATTATAATTTTCTCTTAATTACAGATTTATCTCTTTTGCTAAATAGAGTCAGATTTTTCTTGGTCCCAATGAGGACTAATATAATTAAAATGAAAGTATCAGGGATGTTTTTGGCTAAGCAGTTTTCAGTTTTTTGTTGATAATTTTCAAAAATAAGGGGTGCTATCTATAAATAATAATACATATGTTTATATTAGTATGGAAAGGGCTTAGATGAAAGATTAAAAAAAATTTTGGCTATATGTTGTTTATATTTATGGTTATAAGTAGCAATTAACCTGTCTTAACAGAAAAGAATCCTGAGTTTTATTTGAGTACAACCAAATGAACTGTGTAAATTAATAAAGTTTATTTTTTGAGTGATATAATCTATTCTCCAGTTCACTATTACAAGCTATTTTCATACTGTCATATTATGGCTTCATGATACTAAAACTACTTTTTAAACAGTGCCACTCATTTTTAGCCTTCTCATAACCAGATGGTTTTTCAAAATCTTCACATTGAATACACTAGTTTTTTTTTTTCCCTCTAAATGTGTTGTTTTTGCTTTGCCTTTTAAATATTATAACAGTTTTTCATTTGGTGTAGAAGTAACTAGCATCAATTAGACTGCATAGAAAGTGTCATTAGCTTACATGTTATAAAGTATAATTTCTTTTCATCTTAAATAGATTATTGAAGTTGGACTTTGTGAAGTTTTTGAATTGATCAAGGAGACACGATTTTCTCACCCATCCCTGTGTCTGAGGAGTCTCCAAGCCCTGCTGAATGTGCTTCAGGGACAGCAGCCAGAGGGCCTGCAGTCAGAGCCACCCGAGGTCCTGGGTAAGAGCCAATTCAGCTGTCCCCCCCTCCACATTTTTATATAGAATATTTAATTTTTAAAACAGAGACTATTCATGTTACATAAATATCTTCAATTTTAGGTTAGCTATTTATGGTCAGCAGAATTATCAAGTGTGACTATTAAGAATAACTTATAGGCCAGGTGTGGTGGCGCACGCCTGTAATCCCAGCACTTGGGAGGCTGAGGCAGGAGGATTGCGAGTTCAAAGCCAGCCTCAGCAATGGCGAGGCACTTAGCAACTCAGTGAGACCCTGTCTCTAATAAAATACAAAAAAGGGCTGGGGATGTGGCCCAGTGAATGAGTGCCCCTGAGTTCAATCCCCGGTACCAAAAAAAAAAAAAAAAAAAAAAGAATAACTTATATACTCTCACTTATAGGAAAGTATAAAGCTCTAAGACTCACCATATTAAAATTTCAGAACTTGAATACTGTAGCTATTTTGCTAAATTTCAAAAATTTTCTTCACTTTCTGTAATGTGGTTTTAATATAAGTTGTTAGTTCTGCAATATTCAAATAAAAGCAAAATAATTTTTCTTTCATTCATTTTTTTCTCCCTAACAAAAATTCCACCAAAAATTAAAATGGTCAACTGACATCAACTCACTTTATAATAGCAAAATGGTAAATTATCCTCTCTAAAATATGCTTACTGTTACCAAACTATGTTTTCCACATCCTGTTTTGAAATGTAGGTTCACAAATCAGAGAACACAAGGAGCAATTTTCATTCTGTAACAGTTGTTCCAATTTAAGACTCCAATCAAAAGATTAAGAGGGCTTCGGCTGTAGCTCAGTGGTGGAGTGCTTGCCTTGAAAGTGTGAGGCACAGGGTTTGATCCTTAGCACCACATACAAATAAATAAGGATATTGTGTCCATCTATAACTAAAAAATATTTTTAGAAAAGATTAAACAATTAAAACAAAATGGTTAATTGGCACAACTTTGATTTGAAACATTTATGGTGAATTAGTTCTCTTAGGAAGTACATGCGGTGTGCTCTTATAACATGGCCTCTATCTGATTGTGTACTGAAATAGCAGGGATACAAATTTTTTGGTTTTTTGCTATGTTTCACTGAAGTTATGGTTTAAGAGTTATATAGTTCATGCACAGACATTTCCTGATTATAGTAATAATGGGGAAAAAACAAAACAAAAATTCTTGGAATCGAGAAGTAGTTCACAAATCTTAAAATCACAATTAACTTAATTAAACTTTTGGACAAAATGGCTAACATTTCACCTTCTATAACTTTACTTGTTACTAAAGAGTAAAGAAAAAGAGAATAAAACAGTTTCTTTAAAAATGGGTATTTCAGCCGGGCGTGGTGGCGCATGCCTGTAATCCCAGCACTTTGGGAGGCTGAGACAGGAGGATCGTGAGTTCAAAGCCAGCCTCAGCAATGGCGAGGCACTTAGCAACTCAGTGAGACCCTGTCTCTAAATAAAATACAAAAAAGGGCTGGGGATGTGGCCCAGTGGTTCAGTGCCCCTGAGTTCAATCCCCGGTACCAAAAAAAAACAAACAAACAAAAAAAAATGGGTATTTCTTTTGTATTCATCATAAAAAAATATATTTGTGTCATGGAGAAAGCTTGTGACTTTCTAGAAGCTTTCATTGAGTAAAAAAATTGGTTTTCCTTAGTGTTTAAATTTTATGGATCCTTGCCTTGTATGCCAAAGACTTAGGCTCAACATATAATCCTATAAACAAGATAGGAACTTTGGCTATCTTAACATGAGAGTGTTAAGGAATAGAAATATGAATGGAAACATATTTTTTAGTGGGCTTATTTCTTTAATATTAACTATGGGCCCCAGTCTAGAATTTTCTATATCCTTCAGGTAGTATAGGAAAGTTATCGGAAGTACTAAAGCTGCAATTCTCAAGTATTAGCATGTGTCTGAGTCATCAGGGCCCTACCTGTGGTGTTTTTCCACTCAGTAGAATTGGAATGGGCCCCAAGAATTTGCATTTGGAATAAGTTTCTGGGTGATGTTTATGATGTTGTTCTGGGAACTACATTATTAGTCTGGAGTAGAATTTAGTTTTTGTTTTTTTTTTTCCCTCTACATGGCTATTTGGATTTTATTAGACACACATGTTGAGAACCTAATTACATGAACCTAATTACCTATTAGATTTTTCCTCTCTCTTTTTTTTTCTTTTTGTTCACTTGGGATATTTTAGTTTTTGTGTTGATTTTGTTGTTTTATATTGGTGGGGGAGGAGAATGCTGACCATGAAAACAAACTGAGGGTTTTTAAAAACACCACCATACCATCTCCCCCCCCACAGACAGTTATTAAATGTTCTTGCCATATAAAAGCTGTCAAAAAGAAGCAGATACCTTGTTAGTGCTTGTTACAGTAGCATCAGTGATCATAATAATTTTGTGATGTGCTGTGTGACTTAACAGTATTTTACTGAAGATTTGATTTATTTTAAGAATAATGTGCTATTCTAGTCTTGTCTGTTCTTTTTCTGTTGAACCCAGAGGCACTGAGCTAGATCCCTCTCTAGCACTTATTTTAATTTTGAGACAGGATCTTGCTGGTTGCCAAAGCTGGCTCTTCAAACTTGTGATCCTCCTCCCTTAGCTTCCTGTATCACTGAGACTACAGGCATGCCCACTGAGCCCAGCCTTGTACTGATTTTTCTTAACTCTGTCAGTCACTAAATAATTGAAGTATTTAAAATAACCACTAAAACCACAAAATCATTTTTCTGACTTTGAACACCATGCTAATCATTTCTTTCCTCTTGGGTCTTCTACCATTCTGTTGACTCCCATACACTTTCCTTTGTATTTATTCTTTACATAAATACTTTCTTGTCTTTATTCTTGTTTTTAATTTATTTATTCTTGTTCTTAATACTAGTTTTTGAAATTATGACATATACTAGTCATCTTCTATTAAGACTTTCACCCTATTTATTTTTTCATGTTTATTTCTTTGTTAAGAGTTTCAAATAGTGCTATACTGTCTTTGGTCTTCTATCTTTTCAGTGCTTGTTTCTGATCTCATCATTTCATGTTAATTTTATTTAACCAGCTCCAAGATATAATAGTAATTTGTTTCTTTACTACTAAACTTCTGTTAAAACTTGCCTCTGCTTTTTTCCTTTGATTTCATACCACAATCACATTGATTACTTAGGCCCCCATCTCTTATTTGGTTATTTCCATTGTTCATGAAAATATGTGTGTATATTTCATGAAAATGTGTATATATTTATAATACTCTTAATGTTAGAGTATCTTGAGTATCTTGAGAATTCAGTGTATATCAACCTTCTTTGCAAATGAATTTTTATTTTTAAAACATAATAAAACATTTCCTTATATCTATCTTTTTGTTCAATTTAAGGTTAGGACATATGTTATGAAGTATTCACTTAAATGTAATAGTACCTTCAATATTCTGTACTAAGAGTGTTTGATACCACTTCTGTTACTGTGGAATTTAGCAACAGAGATTTGGACACATGTGTAATTAAAAAATGTGGCTAAATAGAATGGAGGAAAGTAGAGGGAGTTCTGAGATTAGTTTTTCCTGAAGGTATGACATTTGAGATTTGGAGAATGACTAGGAAGGTGCAAACCAGGTTATAAGTATACCAGACAGAAAGGACAGCGTGTAGTCAGGCTGAGGCAGAAAGAATGACTGAAGAAAGAACAATATGACTAGAATGTGGAGAGTAAAAAAGAGGGGGAGGGTCTTTTTTACCTTTTTATTTTGAGATAGGGTCTCCCTAAGTTACTTAGGGCCTCACCAGGTTGCTGAGGCTGGCCCTTAACTTGGAATCTTTCTTCCTTAGAACCCTGAGTCACTGGGATTACAGTCATGCACCACCATACCAGCTAAAATAGGAGGAAAGGTCTTGTGGTAGAGGAGGCAAGGACATGTGGAGCTTTATAGGCCATGTTAAGAAAATTGATTATGGTGCTAGGAGGAATGGAGAGTCATTCTCCATCTCATAACACTTTTAAAAATCTATTTATTTTTAATTTTTAATTATTTATTCTAATTTGTTATACATGCTTGCAGAATGCAATTCGTTTTATATTACATATATAGAGCACAACTTTTCAAGTCACTGGTTCTACACAAAGAAAAATCTATTTTATAGCACTTACTTGCTTAAATTATTGATGATTTTCTTCTATTTGAATCTTAACTTTTTTGAGGGTGGAGATGCTCTTTGTCTTATTTGCCAGTGTACTATCCTGACCTAGAGTAGTTTTTAGAGGTCAGAAAGAGTTCATTAAATATTTGCTGATGGAATAGCTGAAAGATAATGGTAGGAGAGAGGATGGGCAAATAGAGGAGAGACATATTAAAGGCTGGAGAGAAGGAAGTATACTTGAGGGGAAGATGGGTAGGTTGGAAATAGATAAGTGAAGGGAGGGAGAAGAAATAGGGAGAAAAGGGAAGGAAAGGGGAAATAATTAACAAAAGAGTGAGTGGATTTTAGGCCAAGAGATTTTTGGTTTCAAAAATCTCTCTAGCTATAAGTGGGAAAAGTGAATGGTAGAAGAGAATTCGTGAACGTTTTTTGGTAGTCTCGTTAAGAGATGATGATAGCATTGTTTGAGATGATGGATTAAGATAAAGGTAGAGGAATTAATTAGAAAATAAATAAATAGGGCTTTGATATGAAAAATGATTAGTAGACAACACTTAAATTTCTGTGAGTTAACCAAGTAAACCACAGGTGGCCTTTCAGACCTTTCTACTGAGGAAGTACCCAGATGTTTTGATTTAATCTTGGATGGAGATGTTCAGGGAATTTTGTGTGGAGACATCTGTTGGTCATAAGAATATTCTTGGGTTAGTTTTCCATCTTTGTTACTAAGTGGCTTTATAATTTAGGGAAAGTCTTCCAATCTCTTTGAGTCTCAATTTCATTATTCATTAAAGGAGTAGGATATCTGTCCTATTGCCTTGGAGGTTTTTCTAGGATATAAGTCAATTATATACCTCTTTTATTAGTGTAACCAGCAGTTATATTAATGATAAAGCAATTTTATATTAAAAGTTATAGTATATGTTTTGTGGATTCTTTTGTTGTGTTGCAAGTATGCAAATACTTTTCTAGACACTTAACAATTTAAGAAGCCCCTACTCCTGCCAATCTAAAAGGTAAAAATAAATGCAATGAGTAGTCTATTACTTGATAGGATGAGTTTCTTAAATATGTGAATGCCTGCAGGCAAGTTTGTTTTTTATGACCTTAGACAGATTTCATTTCTTCATTTGTAAAAATGAGGCAGTGCACCAAAAATATTCTCTAAGACTCTTGTTACATAAATATCTTAATTTATGGGGAAAAGGGAGTAAATATAAAGAAACTAATGCAAAGTAAGTATTCTAGCAGCATTAAATTTTGTGTTTAGTGAGACAAGGTATATATAAATAAAAATACCCACATAATGTTTTATTTTTCAAATGAATGTAATTGAATCCAATTATTTTATCCGCAGAGTCTCTCTTCCAGCTCCTTTTGGAAATCACTGTTCGGAGTACTGGGATGAATGACAGTACAGGACAGTCCCTGACAGCACTTTCCTGTGCTTGCCTCTTTAGTCTAGTGGCTTCTTGGGGAGAAACAGGAAGGACACTTCAGGCCATCTCTGCTATCCTCACCAACAATGGTAGTCATGCTTGCCAAACCATTCAGGTATTTCATATTTATAGCTGCTTAGACATTTTATAAGATGCTATATTGCAGTTAATCTCTGTTTCTGTCAATAGGAATTTCCTGATTTTTCTCATTCATTATATAAGAGTTTGATCTTTCCAATGTTGATTTATAAACAATATACAGTATTTGAGATAAACTACGTGTGTGTTTGACTCTGTAGCATTAAAAATAATAAAATGAGTTTTGTCAAAAATTCTTAAATCTAGAACTTAGTTTTTGTGTAACCACTATGACCTTCTCTTTTTTTGCATTGTCTCTGCCTTCCCCTTATGTTCCATCTGGTCCTGAATTTTCAAGCATAGAATTCTTTCATAGTTTTAAATATCTTTTTTATATCGAAAGAAAAAGATGTGGGGGCTGGGGTTGTGGCTCAGTGGTAGAGCGCTCGCCTAGCACGTGTGCGGCCCAGGTTCGATCCTCAGCACCACGTAAAAAAAAAAAGGCATTGTGTACAACTAAAATAAATAAATAAATATTAAAAAAAGAAAAAGATGTGCCATTAATCTGCTATATTTTTATTGATTATGATTTGTCATGAGTTGATTTGTTTCTGATTTACTTCAGCTGTGCATCTAACATTTTGAATTTTTAATATCTGTGGATAAATAAATTTTTCATCATTGTTAGTAGTGGGAAATATAATCCTCTCTATAGGAAAACTTGATTTAATTCTTTCAGATGGTTCTTAAAATTGAGAAATAAGTTGTAGTTTTAAGGCCCAGTTATCTGCTTTTCTCTGCCCCCTTGGAGAACTGCCAGGACAGGCAGAAGAGCTCCCTTAATCCTCTTAGCATTGTTCTTTATTGTTTTACCCCTTTCCTCTGCCAACTTCATTTCACAAAATTTTCTTGGCCTGTATGTTGAGCAAGAAAAGTCTTTTTCATTGGAATGTGTGATTCATAACATTTCATATTGTTTGGGCAACCAAATGCATATTACCTATCTATTCCAAAAAACTTAACAGTGTTTAAAGTAAGGTAAGGTGGTAATGTACTGCAAATTGCCTTATCAAAGGCATCTAATAAATCCTTTATTTGAGGTATGAACTCCAGATGTTAGAGATTTCCTACAGAGAAAACACTATTGCATTTGAACTTACAAATTGAAAAAAAAAAAAAAAAAAAAAAAAGGAAAAAGAGCATCATCATTTAGAGTTAGAGGAAACAAATACAGTAGAATCAATCCTGCCAAGTTTTTAGATGTTGAAATTATTTTATATTTAAGAGAAAATATTTAAATTATGACTAAGGAATGAGAATATAAAGAGTAGTCAGGTTGAACTTTTGGAAATGAAAAATCAAATAATTACAAGTAGATAATTAAGGGATGGGTTAAGTAGTAGATAATACAGTTGAAGATAGAAATAGCAAATTGAAAGATAAAGAGAAAGAAATTGTTCAGAATGCAGAACACAGAGAGAAAATATGAAAGATGAAATAAGAAATGTGAAGAGAATGAGACAGTTTACTGTACTAATACAATCTGAACTCCATAAGGCAATGATAAATTTGTGGAGATGAAGAACTTGAAGTAATGGCCAGCATTTACAGAATTGGTAGAAGACATAGGATCCTCAGATTAAGGAAGTCTGTCTACTTTGCTTGAAATTTGCTTCTTGTAGATGACCTTTTTGTTTGTACTTTCTATTAGCATGCCATACATGATCATTCTGACCAATTCATTTCTTAGAAATGATATGGATAAAAAATTTTGTCATTTTTGCATTTGGAACATTTAAAAAAATTTTTTTCCCATTTTTTTCTGTTTTGAATAGGTGCCAACTATACTAAATTCGCTACAGAGAAGTGTACAGGCTGTTTTGGTGGGAAAAATTCAAATTCAGGACTGGTTCAGTAATGGTATTAAGAAAGCAGCTTTAATGCACAAATGGCCATTAAAAGAAATATCTGTTGATGAGGATGACCAGTGTCTTCTTCAGAATGATGGATTTTTTCTTTACCTGTTATGCAAGGATGGATTATACAAAGTAGGCTCTGGATACAGTGGAACAGTTAGGGTAATGTGATTCTCTACAGTTTTTGATCATAGAGTTGTAACTATACTGTATTGGGTTCTGTTTGTTTCTGGCTTCATTTTTAGAGTACTGTCTGATTCTGGTGTTACAATTTTTCTTTGATAATTATAACTAAAATATATACCTTAAATGGCATTCATTCATTTATATTTTATTAATTCATTCCATTGATTATAAAACTGTAAATAACTAACTTTTGTTATTTTTCAGGGCCATATATATAATTCTACATCCCGCATCAGAAACAGGAGAGAAAAAAAAGTCTTGGTTAGGGTATGCTCAGGTAGGAGGATATCTTCTATGAACCAGACTGTCCTTATCTTTTAAAACATGGAGTTCATACTTGTTAAATCAATTAAAAAATTTTCTTCTATTTAAACAGAAATGGTGTAGTTTTAATAACATGGCTACAACAGTGGTATAGTGTAGGGTAAACAATATAGGCTTAGAGTTCATAAGAGGTTTAGTTTTAGGTTAAGTCCTGCTTCTTACTAGTTATGCAACAGGGGGCAGTCAGTTAACTCATTGGTACTGTGTTGATTAGCTATTAAAAAGTAATGAAATATCTTCATTAGAGTTCTTAAGTGAGAATATGAGTAAAAATCAAGGCCTCTTTTATCATTAGCAAATCTGAATTGAGAATGTGATCTGAGGTCAAATTAAGGCTTCTTGTCAAAAACTTTTTTATTCTAAGTCTAGATCTACTGTTTTTGGAAACAGTGTTTGGTCTGCCCAATGGACAACCAACTGCATAAGGACCATGCAAAGAATCATCCTTTCCTAATGCTATGACCCCATCCCCTGACAGAGACAGATGGGTATCTCTTATTAGATCAGCAATCAGATATATTACTTTTCCTACATAGAGAAAAGCAAATTGAAAGATGGACAAAAGGGGTCAGAAATATTTATTTCCTGACTGTACCCTCCTGAGAGACATGTTTCCTTATAGAAGGATGAAGAATAAAGATTTCTCTGTACCTTCTGCTGTGCTGAGCTCACAAGATCTATTATCAGCATGAAAAGATAAAAGATACTTGAAAGTATTTTGAAAACTAAAGAAATTATTACCATTGTTATATGATGAACCATCCTGCCATAGCAACTATTGGGAATATTTTGAAATTAAATTTTAAATATCAAATTAACTATTCAGTCATCGTCTTTTAAAAACAACCTGGTTTATAATATCTCATCAGATTTTTTATTTGCCAGCTTTCTATGTTTTATCTAAGAACTAAAGCCATGGAAAGTATATTATTATGGCAGTGTGCTCAAAGGTACATCACTGCATCTCAGTATTTTTGAAATAGCAGCCTAAATATTTTAGTTATTTTTTCCTTAAATATTTATTAAAGAAATAGTGATCAATTTCTATTATTTCCATGACCAGTGATATAATCATTTTGAACAAAATGTGCTGTATGATTCCTGTTTAGTATGCCTTTTCTATTTATCTGAAAATATAGCATGTTTTAAAATTGATTCCTTGTAGTGTACAATTCCTTCTGTAGTTAAAGTACGCCAATGTTTTTAAATTTTTAATATTTAATATCTTTTATATAGTAATACTGGTTGATTCTACCTTAAATATGGTAATATTGAGATGACTGCTTTTTGTGCTAAAGTTGGTAATGAAAAATATTTTAATACAGGAACATTTTCTGTTAACAGGGTTATTTATTATATAGAGATGTGAATAACCACAGCATGACAGCTATAAGAATAAGCCCTGAAACACTGGAACAAGATGGTACTGTAATGTTACCAGGTATGCTTTAACTAGTCATTTTTTTTTCCACAAGTGACTTTAAGAAATTGTGCATGTTAGACTATTTAGATAGGTAAAGGTTGATTAGCAAGGAATTGTGCTTGCTTACAAATGGATTTAAACATTTTTGACATATAAAATGTTTTATAGTCTATATAAAGTTAATGCATATGAGGGTAGTAGATATCAGAAATATAATATAATGAGGCTCAATATTTATTTTCAAATTTTTGCCTATCTGTGTGGCTTAAACCCGTAACCTTACCCCACCAAGATTTTTTTAGCTGCTGAATTAGTGGGATGATACTATTTTATCACTCTTAATAAAACTGCAACTTTATCACATAGCCCAGTATTAAGAACATTTTACTTATTTTTGCTTTAATAATAGTGCATTTGGGTTTTCGTTTCTTTTTTTCTTTGAGGACTTTCAGTGACAGTTTAGGGTAGTTAAGAATTTCTTTTAAATCCATCATTCAATATTATTCTTTTTAAAAAAATTTTTTTTAGTTGTCAATGGATCTTATTTATTTGTGGTGCTGAGGATCGAACCTAGGGCCTCACACATGCCAGGCAAGTGCTCTACCACTGAGCCCCTAATATTATTCTTTTATTTATTTTTTTCTTTTGGTACTAGGGAGTGAACTCAGGGTTGCTTTACTACTGAACCCCATTCCCAGCCCTTTTTTATTTTGAGACAGGGTCTCACTAAGGTGCTTAGGGCCTCACTAAGTTGTTGAGGCTGGTCTGGAACTTACCATCCTCCTGTCTCAGCCTCCTGAGTTGCTGAGATTACAGGTGTGCACCACTACACCCGGCTAATATTATTATTTTTAATAGTGCTCTAATAAGGCAATTTGAACATAATTTATTTTATTGTTGTGCATATATGTGTGTGTATATATATATATATATGTGTGTGTATATATATATATATATACGTATGTGTACATATATATGTGTGTGTATATATATGTTTATATTCATCACTCAAATCATTGCTGTCTAAATTCTGGGGCAGTAAGTGTCAGGTTTTGAGAAATACTGGGCAAATGCTCAAAATATTTTCCACTGGAAGGTCTTTGAATTTGCTTATACCTTTTATACTTTCTAAAGTTGTTTACATTAAAAATCTTAAATTTTAAGATTTAATGTGTTTTTAACAGTAATTTTATGGCAAGCAGCAGTATTACTTCTGGGCACTTGACCATCTGAAAATGAGACCTACTTCTAAAGAACACAATGAGAAGGATAATTGCACCCAGACTTTTTGTTAATTTTTAAAATATTCTTACACTTTCATCAGATATTTATTTGAACTTTGCTAACTATGCATTTCCAAATTAGCGTACAAATACAGTGTTCAATAAAGGAAACATTTCATGTCCATTTCATAGTTAGGATAGCTTTGGAAAACAGAAGACTTAATAAAGTCATTTTGTAAATGCATAGAGGCAACCCTATCCCTTTTCATTACAAGTCCTGGGCCATGTCTTTTGACTTACTAATAGTAATAACAGTAATTTCAAAAAATATTTTTAATAATGACATGCACACTACATATATTAAAATAATCATTTATTGTATAAAAATCGTTAGCATGATACATACTTATAAAATGTGATCATATGCTACATATTGCTTTTTAATTATCACTTTCACTTAATATTCTGAATATATTTCCAGCCATTAAGTAGTCATTACAATATCATTTTAATATTGTAAAATATATTCTGTTGATAAATATGTTGGAATGGGAGCTTTCCAATTTTTTTTTTTTTTGGCTATATAAATTACACCGTAACGAGCATCTCTGTCACTCAGGCAAGGCATTTTTAGGATAATGTCATAGAAGAAAAATTCTAAACTGACAAATGCTGCTCCCCCAAACAGATGGATACATGTATAAAGGACTTACTTTTACTGTGCTCACTTATGGAAATTGTAACTAAGAGGACAATTTGAAATTATTTACCTAGCGCTGTTTTATTTATTCAACCATAGTACAAAATGACTTGTTAATGTCTTTATTTCGTTTAAATTTCTCTGCATCATTTTAACATATGAAATGCAACTTTTAACAATACAAGCGTGGCTTTCTGTGTTTCATAAATATGTGCTGTATTCGTGATGAAGAATGAATCAAACATTGGGAGAATAGTCCCAATATTGTGTGTCTTCCGAGCTTGCAGATGTTCCTTGATATATTCCTGAAGATACTGTCTTATTATATTACACGACGCATAAAGAAAGGATAAAAAGAAAATCTTGGAATCACATGAAGGAAGACTCGGCACTCAAGCCTGAAGAAGCCTTTGTCATTTTTCTCATTTCTTTGAGCTGGACTGCATGTTCTTCAATAGTACCTTTTGCTTTTTTTATGTAGGGACAACTCTGTTCTGTAGTAGAAGTGAACTGTTTATTTTAGGTAGTAGTGAATACCCTGTTTAAAATTGACATAAACCAAGTAATTTGTTGATCTTTATGTTGCAACTTGACTTATAGTCTAATTAATAGAAAAAAATATTTCCAACAAGTATGGATGAACTTCAAACCTACTTCCCCCCCGGATGATTGTCATTTTGTTCTTTATATCTTGCCTTACCTTTCAGATTGTGTCCTTGTGTCATGTTTTCCATGTCTGATGATGGTCGCCTCAGCTTATGAGGCTTTTTGCTATACTTCTTGTGCCACTTCACTCCTCAAGCCTGCATTTATCTGAAATTATAATGAGTTTTTCTTCTTTGCTTTTTAGTTTAAAAATCTTACTGCTTAGAGCTTGGGAAGCATCTTTCTTGCGCCTCTTTGTATTCTGTACAGTGGACTAGGAACTCTTTCTTTCGATTTCTCCTCTCTTTGATTACCAAGTCTCTTGGGCTACCAGTGGGCCTTGTCTCCCAGTTTCTATTTCCAGTTTGTGATCACTGAATTCTCTATTTGGTAAGGGTCTGCCTGTGTTTTGCCTATTTATAATAAGGAAGTATGCTAGTATGAAGCTCCTGGGCAAAGATATAAAGTAATCCAGTTTATTTGGGTGGGCTTCGTTGCTGCATTCCAAAAATCAGAATTTTACGTTTTGTTGATTCAGGTGGAACTAGAAATAAAATATTACTTTTTTGGCATTGTGATTTATGGAGAGATTCATCCTAGTTCTCTGCAATTATTTTGGAAAATGTGTGTGCTTTTATACTTGCTTGCTGAACATTTGTTTTTCCAAAAGGATACAATTTATACTTAATATACTGAGTTTGCTTGTAGATTTGTGTTATTTAG
This sequence comes from Tamias sibiricus, assembly GCA_025594165.1. Lineage (NCBI taxonomy): Eukaryota > Metazoa > Chordata > Mammalia > Rodentia > Sciuridae > Tamias > Tamias sibiricus. The sequence goes on from CM046663.1 coordinate 25,218,988, forward strand.
AGGCAGTCACTAACACTTGTTCCAGTGGTCCTTCTGTAATACTGGTATCCCTTGTTACCTTTGAGTTTGTGCATTGTTTGAATCAAAGTATGTGGTGCACTGCTCTACAGAGAACTATATAGTATTGAACAAAGATGGTATGCTAGTCAAAAGATTTGACCATTGATGACAAAAGGATATAAATGAGCATGAATTTGTCTCTGTGAAAAAATGAATTTTGCTGTTTGCCGTGGTGCACTCCTCTAATCTCAGTGGCTCGGGAGGCTGAGACAAGAGGATTGCAAGTTCAAAGCCAGCCTTAGCAAAAGCGAGGCTCTAAGCAGCTCAGTGAGACCCTGTCTCTAAATAAAATACAGAATAGGGCTGGGGATGTGACTCAGTGGTCCAGTGCCCCTGAGTTCAATCCCTGGTACCTTCCCCACAAAAAAATTAAAAAATAAAGAAGAATGTTAAAAAGTTTAGAGCATTCTAAAATCTAAATATGCTGGGAATAAACATTGAGTTACTAAGTGGGAAATGTTCAACTAGTTATGAATGTTATCTGTTTTATAAAGCAAGGGATATCTGTAGTTGGGCACCATAGACCTCAAATACAGAAGCTTTAGGTCTATCTGTATTTCTCCATGACACTAATGACTCTTATGTATGTCTGAGGGTAGAGTGTTGCCTACATAGCATGTGATTGTATTGAAATGATTATAACCGATATTGTAGTTTGTTCATTGTGGTGCATGTTTGCTATCAGACTATATCTAATACTAATTCATTTTGAAATTTGGTGGGCTCTCAGGTCCTTGATTATGGAAGATTTATAGATGTAGGCACAAGATGTGATAAGTATTATTAATCAAATTATTTAGTTTTTGCTAATTTGTAATCCTTTATTAAAAAGCAGTCTCCTTTTGAGTTTAAGCCTGTCCTTATTGCGTGGAAAACTCTCATTCTGACTTCAACAGAGGAGTAAAGTCATTCTGTGAGTTGTTTACTTATATTGTAATATAATTACTTTTTATTCCTTTTGCACAGATTGCCACACTGAAGGTCAAAATATTTTATTCACTGATGGAGAATATATTAATCAAATAGCTGCCTCAAGAGATGTAAGTATTTTCAGTCATGAGTAGCTGGTATAAATGGAATACCTTTTTCTTATTAAATTATTTTTTTTTAATTAGATAAACACAGGGCCTTAAAAGATTAATGCAATGTAATATTGTGGGTGTTTTATTTCTTTTAGGATGGATTTGTTGTCAGAATATTTGCCACAAGTACTGAACCTGTGCTCCAACAGGAATTGCAACTTAAACTGGCTAGAAAATGCTTGCATGCCTGTGGTATTTCATTATTTGATCTGGAAAAGGACTTGCATATTATAAGTAAGATGGCAAAATAAGTTTTCCCCCATTTTTAACAGCTATATTGTGTCTATTACTATAAAACATATTTTTTAGTTACTATGTAGAAGTAACTAGGAAATATAACCTTTAAATAGAGTGTAATATTGGAAAACTGTGTTAAGGAAGTGACTAATACTAATACTTTTCCATTATCATTTTGAATGGAGCAAAAGAAAATAAACTTAACGTGATAAGAATTATGGATGGACACTGGTGGATATCAGTAGTTTGTATACTCTTTGAGGACTTTTTTTGTAAGTGATATTATAGTAACATGCATAGTTCTTTCATTTGAACTTGTGATTTTTATTTGAGCAGATTTTCAAGATATCCATAGAATGACCCTATAGATCATAAAAATAATTAATTTGCCAAATTAATCAGTAATTTTCATCTGGATACAGAGATGCAACCAGAGTTTATTTCTTGGACTTAATATACTTGCTCTTGGAATCTGGAAGTAATTGGGATCACTAGTTCCTACCAGGGTCTTGATTTTTGTTTTCAATGTTATTTGAATTTTAATAGTGGTGTTCTTTAACTTGTGGGATTCTCTGCAAGACTCACCTTTTTAAATTGTTGTCTCACAAAATTTAATAAACTTGACATTAGTGCTTTGCCTTTCATATGCTAATTATGTGGTGTTTTTGTAATTCTTTCATGGGAAAATATATTGAATTGGAGTTATAAAGTTTGAAAAGCTCATAGCAGAGTTTTTATTACTGGACAAAATCATAAAGTGCTGTATTAATTACTTATTCATAGTTTTAAAATTTGAAATGTGCATAAGAATATGCACACATTCAAATTTATGGAGAAGCTACATAAATGTTCTGTAGAAAAAAGCATGTGTTGCTCAAGCTCAAATGACACTCTTGATGAATCTACCCCCATTTTATAATTGCTTATTTGTAAACTGGGCAGTATAATTTTAAGAATTAAACTAGATAAGTTTCATAAGCTCCCAAATACCTAGTACCTAAAAGATGCTTAATTAAAATTCATTCATTTATACCTTAATTCAAGGAATTTTGTTGACATTGAAATTTTTATTTTTTTGATATGTATTACAAAATTTGACAACAGTTTGAAATATGTTAAGATTATGATAAATTTTTCTTTTCTTGGAGTAGTGTTATCTAGTACCATTATTAATTTTTTAAAAAAAATTTAAGGCATGTCATGTTTTCTCATCTTTCCTTTGAATGATGTTAATTGAATTAACTTAAATTACTTTAAAGAGTGCATGGTGTACTTGGAATTATTCATATTAAAATGCAGTAGTATTTATTAGTCTTGTGGTATTGTAGGTACAGGATTTGATGAGGAGTCAGCAATACTTGGTGCAGGACGAGAGTTTGCACTAATGAAAACAGCAAATGGAAAGGTAAAGTACTCTTCTGTAGTAAAAATTAACTTTCTCTGCTTTAAGAGAATGGATGCAATTTGTTGATTAGTGTATATAGCTTTTTTAAAAATCATAATCTTTTTTATGTGCTAAAATTTAATTCATGTTGAAAATAGTATTGTAAAGCAATTGTGATATTTAAGACCCTAAACATATTAACTTCATAAAATGTTATATTTTTACAACTATTTAATTTTAATTATGAAACTGTAATTTTTGAGTTGTTGTGAATTCATATCTTGTGTTTATTTTGATGATTGGGACACCCATGTAAGTTTCTATAAATGTGAAGAAATGTACTGAGTATAATTTGGGGGAAGTAGGAGGAGCTTGCATAGTTAATTTATACAATGTGAAGATCAATCTGTAGGGTTCTTTCCTATCTAGTGAATGTGAAGAGAAAGTAAGGTAATTAAAAGAGTGCTGAAAATTAAAATTATTATGCAAATGTGGTATATTTATGTATTACTTCTTACAGCTTGGAAAAATGAATTGAGAATTTTTAAAATTTCTTTCTGCTGTGAGTTTGAAGTATATTTGTAGAAATAAGTATAAATATGAAAGCTTTGAAGTATCCTGAATACATATGAAAAAGCTATCTTGAACTTTGTCTTTTTGGCAAAACATGTCTACTTCTGCCTTGTTCAGTTCACAGAATTTGAGTAATATAAAAAAATAGTTTGGGTTATTAGTATTTTTGTTTTTCAATAAAATACTGAAGTTTATTATTTTCTCATGTGAAACCTTGTACACTATTCCAAAAGGCATTGTAATTCCTTTTTTTTCTCTTCTTCTTCTAAATATATAAGATATATTACACTGGCAATACAAATACCAGAGTCTTGGAATCAAACAAGGTGGTCCTTCAGCAGGAAAATGGGTTGAATTACCAATTACGAAATCTCCAAAGATTGTGCACTTTTCAGTTGGACATGATGGCTCGCATGCCCTTTTAGTTGCAGAAGACGGAAGCATATTCTTTACAGGATCTGCTAGTAAAGGAGAAGATGGAGAGTCAAGTAAGTTGACAGATCAACTGGGCATTTAGTAAACATAATGTGGAATTTATTAACATAAAATTTATCAATTTGAGTAACACCTCACCAAATTATAGAGAATTTTACATTGAAGCATATTCAGTAAGTGGTGGTGTGGTGTACACTGCATTAAACAACATGATTGCTGATTTCAGTCTAGAGCTCATTTTGATGAGTTTTTATGCTTTGTAGCTATTCCTCTATGCTCATTCTGTTGCATTAGTTTGTGTTATTTTAAAACTTACTCAAATAGAACATTTTAAAAAGCTGAAAACTTTGGAAGGAATGTATATTTCAGAATGAAGGTAAATCTTATGCAAGCTCATATAATAGTGTTGATTATGGATTACTGATGTTTTTATTGTATTATAACTATATATGTTTATTTTGACATATTCATAAATGTGTGCAACATAATTTGCTCCATTTCAGTCCCTAGTACTTCCTTTTTCCTTTCCCTCCTCTTTATCCCTCATCCCTTTTCTCTACTGGTCTTCTATTGCTTTTTAAATATTTTTTTTAGTTGTAAGTGGACACAATACCTTTATTTTATTTATTTTTATGTGGTGCTGAGAATCGAACCCAGTACCCCACATGTGCCAGGCAAGCACTCTACCTCAACCCCAGCCCCTGGTCTTCTATTTATTTATTATTTTTAAAAATTGGGACATTATAGTTATATATCAATACATGCACATAGCATAATTTGGTCATTTTCGTTCTGCATTTCTATGCTTTCATCTTCCCTTCCCCACCGCAGTTGCTTTCCTCAGTTCCACTTTTCTCTTTTCTATTTTCATGAGATTTCCCCCTTTTAAAAAAAAAAAAAAAAAAATTTTTTTTTTTTTTTTTCTCTAGCTTCCACATGAGAGAGAACATTCAACCCTTGACAGTCTGAGTCTGGCTTATTTCACTTAGCACAGTGTTTCCCAGTTCTATCCATTTACCAGCAAATGACATAATTTCATTTCTCTTTGTTGCTGAATAAAATTCCATTGTGTATATATACACCACATTTTCTCTATCCAATCATCTGTTCACAAGGGGTTACTCTTTTTAGTGTTCTTTTTCTATGATAGTTATCACTCAGCAATGAAAAAAAATGCATAATCTCTTATATTTTCGATTTTTCTATTTAGAGTCTTCCTCAAGGTGTTATTTTTCTTGGAGTTCTTTTTTATACATTGTTGTACATTGGAGTCACAAGTTACAAGGATTAGGTTTTGAAGTCAACACATAATGTAAAAATCATGTGAAAATAAAAGTTACACTGGAAAAATTGCTTAATATAGCTATAAAATATATTACCATCTCTCAGAAACTTCAGCATAGCAGTTTTTCCTTTTAATATTTGGAGAACATTTTCTTTATTTTCTTGAGGTTAAGTAGTTACGTACATATATAGATGGATCATGTCATATAAAACGTAATGATATTTATAGATGATTATAGAATGGAGTTGATAATGTAAAAGCTAAGGTAGAAATTGGGCACCCTTGAAGTTTGGTGGAAAAATGGTATTTCTCATTGGGAATTTCTATTTGTTACAAAGAAGGAGGATCTGACAGTGATAGCCTAAATATCAATTGACCAGATGAAGCTGACAAGTTGACTTATTTTACTTAACATGCTGGAGAACCCAGACCTTTTTGAAAATAACTAAAGTATATCATAATTGCATATAATATGCTCTGTTTTGGGGGATTTGGGTATAGACTGCTATTGTTATTATTTCTACATAGATGCCTTAAATAATTTTGTTATTATTTTTAAGCTAAGAGCAGACGGCAATCAAAACCTTATAAACCTAAAAAGATTATTAAAATGGAAGGCAAGATTGTGGTGTATACAGCTTGCAATAATGGAAGTAGTTCTGTTATTTCTAAAGATGGAGAACTATACATGTTTGGAAAAGATGCCATTTATTCCGATAGTTCAAGTAAGTTATAAAGAAACTTTAATGTCATTTCACTTTTATACCAAAAAGATCTAATCCTAGTCATTAGGTGTTATAAAGATATGTTTAGAAAATTTACATTTATAGTATGCTTTCTCTACATTTTCACATTTTATTCTAAATATTAAACATTTGGGAAGAAATTTTCCTTTGTCACTAGAAACCATCCCTAGTTTCATGCAGAGCTAGTCATAGAGCTTGTAAGTGACACTTTACTTTAATTGTTAATGTGAACAGAGCTTTCCCAGACTCAGTTGCTCGTGCCTGGGCAATGGTAGTACCCTGAAGGAGATGATCTTCATAACAAAGCAAATTTGTGATTGAATTATTTATCTCTCAATCAGCTCATTAAGGTGGGACTTTTTTCTCTGCTTCTCTAGTATTATATCCCTAATCCAACACAGTGTCAGGCACCTGGTAGGGTCTCAAGAATTACTTGTCAAATTACTGGGTAACTGATAAACAAAAAAGATTAAAAAGTGGGTGGGAAGGATAGAATTAGCTAAATGTTGCTTCTTGACTTGGAGCAACAATGCCGCGGGAGAAAAACTCGGAGGCAGAATGAAGATGAAAGAAGGTTTTTTATTCTTCGGCTTTAGCAACCTCTCAAACTCTAACCTGACTCTTTCAGCAACCTCTCGAACTCTAATACTGACTTCTTTACTTCTTCTGACTACTGACTCTTTACTTCACTTCTACTTCTTTACTTCTTTACTTTCACTTTTACTTTCTTAGAGAGAGCTTAGAGAGAGAGAAAGAGAGAGAGAGAGAGAGAGAGCACTTCTTCTTTCTTCTTTCTTCTTCAGCAGCCTTGGCCTGACTCCAACCAGCAACTACTACTTCTTCCTTGCTGTGACTCTTCACCCGGTTATATACCTTTGGCATTAACAAGGACAGGTGCGTCACACAGTTCACGGGCATACAAAGATTCTTTATTAATATCAGGTGGAAACTAGAATATCTTTTATGGCCCTCAGCTAACCGCAATTAGCTATCTCCTATTAGGGCTCCTTCATTTCCCTCCTTTAGTTTTAATAAAATATGACATTTCTTTTTTGCTTATACTTTTCATCTATCTTATATTTTTCATCTATCTTACTTGAAGAGAAACTTTAAAAGAGGGGATGTTCTAGGACGTCCAATTTTGAGGAGATGCTGCGGCTTTAAGGCGGCAAGCCTACTGCTGACGAGCCAGGACAAGTTCTTAAAACAAATCAGCTGCCCTTAATTTCAACAAGTAATGCACTGATCATGTAATTTTCATTATTTCTTTTGTTGGAGACTATGCTCCCAGAATCACTTTTTGATTCTTTATGGCTTTTGCAGCTTCTTTTGTTGGAGACTGTGCTCCCAGAATCACTTTTTGATTCTTTATGGCTTTTGCAGCTTCTTTATGGCTTTTGCAGCTCTTCATGGCTTTTGCAGCTAATTTAGTGGAGGAGACCTTCATGGTTCCTCTCTTGTCCTTTCTCTTTTTTAATTTCTTCATAATTCTTAACCGGCTTAGTGGAGGAGACCTTACTTTCTGATCTTTCTTCTTGCTGGTCTCAACTGAGTCAGAGGCTATGCTTTCTTGTTCTTCTTCTTCACTATTTTTAAAATTTTCTGATTTCTTATCTTTTCTTATCTGCCAGCCGAGTTCCCCATACGGGCCACCATTTGTTGCTTCTTGACTTGGAGCAACAACGCCGCGGGAGAAAAACTCGGAGGCAGAATGAAGATGAAAGAAGGTTTTTTATTCTTCGGCTTTAGCAACCTCTCAAACTCTAACCTGACTCTTTCAGCAACCTCTCGAACTCTAATACTGACTCTTTACTTCTTCTGACTACTGACTCTTTACTTCTACTTCTACTTCTTTACTTCTTTACTTTACTTTCACTTTTACTTTCTTAGAGAGAGCTGAGAGAGAGAGAGAGAGAGAGAGAGAGAGAGAGAGAGAGAGAGCACTTCTTCTTTCTTCTTTCTTCTTCAGCAGCCTTGGCCTGACTCCAACCAGCAACTACTACTTCTTCCTTGCTGTGACTCTTCACCCAGTTATATACCTTTGGCATTAACAAGGACAGGTGCGTCACACAGTTCACGGGCATACAAAGATTCTTTATTAATATCAGGTGGAAACTAGAACATCTTTTATGGCCCTCAGCTAACCGCAATTAGCTATCTCCTATTAGGGCTCCTTCAGCTAAATAGTTTTATAATAATAAACTCTAATTTCAAAAACTCTTTGTATTTGATTGTTGTATTTTCTTCCTAGCAATTAAAAATGAGTATAAAGGACGAGTCATCCACTTAGGAGGATTTTATGGGAGATATATGTGTAAAGCCTATGAATTTTGTTGTAGTAAGGAAACTGGAATAATGTTTATGATTAGAAGTTTAAGTGATCATTTCATACTGGAAAAATGATACACATAGAACATTTATAGCAGTTGTTAGGTTGAGTTGTACCCAGGTGGTATGTGAGCTGGCTTAATATAGTAATATGTAAATTTTCAGTTGGCTACAACTGTTAGTGAATCAGACTTTTGGTCTAGTATGTGTACAGTTTAAAAATAATATTCAACCAATAGTTGTTACATGCTAAAATCCTCTTAGGTAGGACTGATGGAAAATATTAATTTATTCAGCATATATTTTTTCGAACACTGACAATATGTCAGGGATTGTGGACCACACTGATGTGGTCCCTTCCTGCCCTTCTGAGGATCTGAGAAATAGTTGGGTAAGATAAAACTTAAGCATTCAAGGGATATGGTTTAATGGTTAGGGTATGGGCTCTGATGCTGGCACTAACATGTTTTAATTGTTTAACAGTTTACTTAACCTTTCAGGGTCCCCCCTGCTTCTGGTCTTTAAAAGGGGGCTAGTGATAGTACCTGCTTCATATAGTTGTTATGAAAATTGTAGGAGTTTATACTTGAAAATTGTAGGAGCTGAAGTGGTTCTCATAGAGCCTAAAACATGTAAGATCTCAAAATATGTCAGGTAGTACTTCTGTTAAATCTACATGGTACATATCTTTTTCAAGTATGATAAATACTGAAAGGAGGAGTTTTTGAGGTGAACTTCATTAAATGGCATAAACTAGTATAAAATAAAAGGAAGGCCAACTTATGGAAGCTGATATCGGAGTTACTAGTGTAGAATAATTTTCCTAGCACGTGGTAAAAGATTGGTAATATTTGCAATTTAAATAAATAATTTTTTTAAAAAATTGTTTTTATTTTTAAGTATATTAGAAAAATATTAAATAGTCTTTGAATTTCATTGGTATTACTACTTCATAAAGTTAAACATGCTTCTGTCAAAGTTGATATAAAAATAATAAGTAGGGGCTGGGGTGGAGGCTCAGTGGTAGAGCACTTGCCTAGCATGTACGAGGCACTGGGCTCGATTCTCAGCACCTCATATAAATAAATAAAATAAAGGTCTATTGACAACTAAAATTTTTTAAAAAAGTACTAAATAGATAATGTGGGTGGCACTTGGATGTGACAAATATAACAAAACTAATGTGTGAATAAGGGAAATTTAAGAAATAGCTGTGTAGTAGATTGTAGAAGAAAGTATTATAGATGGAAAAGAACTGAAAACTACTGTTTTAGAAAATCTTACAGGTTTCTATAAAATCAATGTCATTTCAGTATATGGTGGCAACTGTTTTACTTTGTTTTGCTGAGGCAGAACAAAACAGGTAAGGTCAATGATTTACAGGTTCCTTAGTGCCTGTACCAGGAAAATATGAGAACTTTTGACTCTTCTAAGTACTGTGGAGGTATTGTTATTTAGGGCAGGCATTCAGGAGGAAAGTTGAGTTAATGTTAGTGTAAAGATAGTGTAAAGATTTGTCCCAAGTCTGAATTTTAAGATTCATTGAAACTACATTACAAAATAAATAAATTTAATGATATCCTCCTACTCTCTTGGTCACTCATTCCCATTTTGGTGAATTATTTTTGCCCCAGAGATAAAAGTTCTACATTGAAGTAGTTCTTTTACTAGGAGCAGAAGGGCTTTAAAAAAAAAAAAAAAATAGTTGTTTTTACCAAATTTGTATCTTTTCTGTAGGCTTGGTAACAGATTTGAAGGGCCATTTTGTAATTCAGGTAGCTATGGGCAAAGCTCACACATGTGTTTTAATGAAGAATGGAGAAGTTTGGACATTTGGTGTAAATAATAAAGGACAGTGTGGACGAGACACTGGTGCCATGAACCAAGGAGGCAAAGGTAAGTATTTAATTTTTGAATATTAAAATTTGTGTTGTCTTTTTGTCAGTTTTTCAGTATATACTGAAGAAACTCACTCTTATTCAGAATGATTTTGATATCTTACTATGAATTAGGAAAACCTCTGAATTTCTTATTTATTTGATAAGTTATTGCAAAAAAGTGTGACACTGAAAAATTTAATCAGTGTGTAATTTCTGGGCAAATGAACTGACTTACTAAATGGTTTTTAAAATTCTACATAAATTAACTGTGCCTCTTTGATTTGGCATTTTGGTGACTAAATCGTTCTGGAAAAGTGAATTTCCTAAACTCTTTGTTATTAGTTCCTTTTATACCACGTCTTCAGTTTTAACTATTTTTGGCAGCAATCTCTCTGGCAAATTTCTCCTATTTAACAACATGTGTAATCTGTAATTTAATCTTTTCTTGATAACTAAGAATGATTTTTACAAATATTTGACCTTTTGTCAAGATAAGGCTAACTTGTAGATGGCAACTTGATCACAGTGTTCTTTGTACCAACCCTCAGACTTCTTAAGGAAAAGAGGAATTTTTCCTTTGGTTGCCCTGCTGTTATGGTCTTTGTGTGTGTGTGTGTGTTGCTGTGGATCAAACTCAGGGACTTGAAGATGCTTAGCAAGCACTTTACTATATCTATATCTTGAGCTATATCTCAAGCTTTTTGTGTGTGTGTGTGTGTGTGTGTGTGTGTGTGGTGCTGGGGATTGAACCCAGGCCTTGTGCATACAAGGCAAACACTCTAACAATTGCGCTATATCCCCAGCCCCCCCCCCCCTTTAATGGTATATCTACTTTATTCTTACTCTCAATTTTTATTTCTAGCTAGCATGGTGTTATGTATTGGACTAGCATGGTGTTATGTATTTTTTAAATTGGGAAATATTATGTTTGATTTTTTTAGAGATGGTCAAAATCCATACAAAAATTATAAATTGATCTGTCAAATAGGGTTTGGAGTTGAAAATATGGCAACAGCAATGGATGAAGACCTGGAAGAAGAGCTAGATGAAAAAGATGAGAAATCTATGATGTGCCCTCCAGGCATGCATAAATGGAAGCTGGAGCAGTGCATGGTATGCACTGTGTGTGGAGACTGCACGGGTTATGGAGCCAGCTGTGTTAGCAGTGGGCGTCCAGACAGAGTTCCTGGAGGGTAAGATGAGGATTCCTACTGCAGAAAACATTTTTTTCAAAGACTACAGAGTGTATTTACTGTGTTGTTTCTTAAAGGCATGTTAATATTATAATTATGGTTCTCATTCTTGTTTTTTATTATGACAATTTATAATTTGTTGTTATCTTTAATTTTACCTTTCATTTGATTCATTTAAACTATTTTTTAATTAAAACATTATAGTCACACATAATATTGGGGGTTCATTTTGACATAATTATATAAGCATGGAATATAATTTGCTCTAGTTCTATCCCCAGTACTTTTTAGATTTAGTGGAATGCTAGATTATATAATCAGTTTATTTTTAATCTTTTGAGGGACCACCATTCTGTTTTCCACAGCTTGTACCAATTTACATTCCTAATAGTACACAAGTGTTCTAGTTTCCTCACATCCTTACCAACACTTGTTATTTTCTAATTTTTCTCTTTTTGATTAGTAGCCATCCTGATGGGTATGCATTGGTTCCTCATTATAGTTTTATTTTGAAATTTTCTAATAATTGCTGATATGAAACATCTTTTGCTTCTTGGCCATTTATAGATCTTTAGAGAAATATCTATTCAAGTCTTTTTCCTGTTTTTGAATTAGGTTGCTTATTTTGTGTTGAGTTTTAAAAGTTCTCCATATATTCTGCATATTAATTCCTTGTCAGAGATAGAGTTTGCAAATAAATTGTGTCTATAGCCTTTTTACTCTGTTGATATTGCTTTTTGTTTCACAAAAGTCTTAATTTTCATGGAGTTCAGTTTGTCTATTTTGTTGTTGTTGCTGCCTATACCTTTGCCAAATCCATGCTGTGAAGTGTTTGCCTGATAATTTCTTCTAAGAGTTTTTATATTTTTAGGTCTTCCATTTAAGTCTGATATTTTTGAGTTCATTTTTCTGTATGGTGTTAGGTAAAGATCGAGTTTCATTCTTATGTATGTGGATATACAGTTTTCCCACACCATTTGTTGAAAAGACTGTCCTTTCTCCATTTATAAGTCTTAGCAATCTTATTAAAAATTCATTTGAAGATATATGTAAGGGTTTATTTTTGGGCTTTCTGTTCTTCCTTTAGTCTATGAGTTTCTATTATGCCAGAATCACACTTTTGATTGATTACTGTTGCCTTGTAGTAAGTTTTGAAATTAGGATGTGTGAGTAATTTGTTGTTGTTTGTCAAGATTTTTTGACCATATGGGGTCCCTAATAATTCTGTATGAATTTTAGGATATATTTTTCTATTATCTTTTGATGATGATAAGAATTACATTGAATCTGTGATGGCTTGGCGTAGTATGTATATCTTAGCAATAGTAAAGATTATTCAGTACTTGAACATGGGATGTGTTTCCATTTATTTCTGTCTTTAATGTCTTTCAGCTGTGTTTTTTTTTTTTTTTTTTTTTTTTTTTTTTTGGTACTGGGTATTGAACTCAGGGGCTCTCCACCACTGGGCCACATCCCCAGCCCTTTTTTGTATTTTATTAGAGACAGGGTCTCACTGAGTTGCTACGTGCCTCACCATTGCTGAGGCTGGCTTTGAGGATTTTGGCAATCCTCCTGCCTCAGCCTCCCAAGCGCTGGGATTACAGGCATGCGCCACCACACCAGCTGTTTTGTAGTTCTTATTGTACAAATCTTTCACTTCCTTAAGTTCATTACAAAATATTTTATTCTTTTTGGTGTTATTGTAACTGGAATTTTTGTTGTAATTTTCTTTACAAATTGTTCATTGTCAGTGTCAAGAAGTGCAAGTGAGTTTTGTGTGTTGACTGCTGATTTTGTTCTTTAGAGCTTTCTATATAAGAGATCATACTATCTTTGAACAGAGACAATTTTACTTCTTTCAAATTTGGATGCCTTTTAATTTTTATTCTTACCTAATTGTTCTGGCTAGACTTTGCAATACTGTATTGAATGGAAGTGGTGAAACTGAGCATCCATGTCTGTTCGAGAACTTAGGGGAACAGCAATTTTAACCATTGAGTATGATGCTCATTTTGTGTTTTTCATGTATGGTTTTTATTTTGTTGATGTAGTTCCATCTATTCCTAGTATTTTGAATGTTTTTTTTTAAATCATAAAATATTGAATTTTATCTAATACTTTTTCTGTATTGAGATAATCATGTGAGGCTTTTTTTCCCCTTTAGTCTGTTAATGTGGAATATTACATTGATTTCATATGCTGTATTTTGGGAATGAATTGACTTTGTCATGAAATGTTTTCCTTTTAATATAATGCTGAATTTTGTTTATTAGTATATTGTTGAGTATTTTTACATCAATGTTTATGAAGGATATTGGTTTGTGTTTTTTATTTTTAATTTCCTTGTTGTGTCTTTGAGTTTGGTATCAGGGCACTCCTGGCCTCATATAATGGGTAAGTGTTCTTTTCTCATCAGTATTATGGAAAAATTTGAAAGGATTAGTTTTATAAACACTATTTTAAAAATAATATCCTTGGACAATTCAATAGGGCATATTATTTTATCATGGTTCTTATAGTGTGTGTTAGTGATCCTCCGAATTGTCAGTAATACCTGCTTTTAAAAGTTAAGAGTTTAACAAACAAACAAAAAATGTTAAGAGTTTTGCAGGGTACCTTGCTGTGTCTTTCAAACTGCTGTCAGGTAGATCCTTGCTCTTGTACCTCTACAAATCTGTGTGATTATGGTCTCAGTAAAGCTGTCAAAAGTTTTTAAGGACTGATCAACAAATAATATTAAAGATATGACTTATATATCGATAAATATGTGACTAAAAAGTTAGTTCTTCACTTGCCCTTCTAGTCAACTTCTGGGAGTATTCTTGCCTTGTTTTGTTATAAACACGTGTCATATACTTCACAAGATCTCCAAGAAGGTCTTAGAGATTACAGTATTAATATGAAATGGAGAAAGAAGTAGAAAAAGAACAGATAATTGGACACAGTGAGCAGAGAGAATGGCAGATGATGGCATATAAAGAAGAGGGGGAAAACTTATGTATGAAGTTGACAAGCTGGGCTCACTCACTGATAGCCGCCATCGCCTCCTTAACTTACCTGGTAGATAGCAATGCTATTTGCTTACTAGCCAATAACCCAACCAGGCCATTTAATACAAAAGCTGCTACCGTTTCACTAACTGAGAAAACTTTAAAAGACTGTTTTTGTTAATAGTGACTTTAACAATGGAAGAATCTTTTTTCTTCTATTGAAAAAAAAATGTTAGGAGTTTAATAAACTCTTCTTTATAGTTTTTTCCCTTTATTCTAAGTTGTTATAGATGACAGCAAGCGTTGCAACTCATATTACACATATAGAGCACATTTTTACATATCTCTGACAAAGGTGCCAAAAACGTACATTGGAGAAAAGATAGTCTCTTCAACAAATGATGCTGGGAAAACTGGAAATCCATATGCAGCAAAATGAAATTAAATCCCTGTTTCTCACCATGCACAAAACTCAACTCAAAGTGAATCAAGGACCTAGGAATTAGACCCAGAGACACTGTGCCTATTAGAAGGAAAATGTAGGCCCTAATCTTCATCATGTCAGATTAGGCCGCAACTTCCTTAATAAGACTCCTGTAGCACAAGAATTAAAATCAAGAATCAATAAATGGGATGGATTCAAAGTAAAATTTTCTTCTCAGCAAAAGAAACAATCAGTGAGGTGAATAGAAGCCTACATCTTGGGAGCAAATTTTACCACATGCATATCAGATAGAGCACTAATCTCTAGGATATATAAAGAACTAAAAAATTTTAACACCAAAAAAATAAATAACCCGATCAATAGATGGGCCAAGGGACTGAACAGACACTTCTCAGAAGAGGATATACAATTGATCAACAAATACATGAAAAATGTTCAACAACTTTAGCAATTAGAGAAATGCAAATCAATACTACTCTTTAAGATTTCATTTCACTCCAGTCAGAATGGCAGCTATGAAAAACACAAACAACAATAAATGTTGGGGAGGAGGTGGGGGAAAAGACACACTCATATATTGCTGGTAGGACTGCAAATTGGTGCAGCCAATCTGGAAAGCAGTATGTAGATTCTTTGGAAAACTGGGAATGGAAGCATCTTATGACCCAGCTATCCCACTCCTCAGTTTATACCCAAAGAACTTAAAAATGGTATACTACAGGGACACAGCCACATCAATGTTTATTTTTTATAGTTTATAAAATTGTTTTAGATGGACAGTATGCCTTTATTTTATTTATTTTTTTATGTGGTGCTGAGGATTGAACCCAGTGCCTCACACATGCTAGGCAAGTGCTCTGCCAATGAGCTACAGCCCCAGGCCCTTGTTTATAGTTTTTATTTTTAAAACTTTACTATTAATTTTTGGGGGGATATCAAGGATTGAACTCAGGTATCATACTTACCACCAAGCTACATTATCCCCAGCCCTTTTATTTTTATTTACTTATTTTTTTGAGATAGGACCTTGCTAAGTTGCGAGACTGGCCTTATTGCAATCCTCCTGCGTCTTTGGGATTATAGGCATGTACCACTGCACCTTGTTAAAGTCTTGTTTTAAATTATTCACCTGTTCATTCCTCTTCTTTAAAATTAACTTCATCTCAGAAACATGGAAAAGAAGTTATAGAAAAGAATTTTAAGGAGCCACCACCCGTAATCCCAGTGGCTCTGGAGGCTGAGACAGGAAGATGGAGAGTTCAAAGGCAGCCTCAGCAAGAGGGAGGTGCTAAGCAACTCATTGAGACCCTGTCTATAAATAAAATGCAAAACAGAACTGGAAATGTGTCTCAGTGGTTGAATGCCCCTGAGTTCAATCCCTTGTACCAAACAAACAAACAAAAGGAAGAAAGAAAGGAATTTTAAGGAAAGAAGAAAGGATTTCAGTTAACCCTGTTTTATTGTTTTTTGTCTATTTTTAAATAGGATCTGTGGTTGTGGTTCTGGAGAATCTGGCTGTGCTGTATGTGGATGTTGCAAGGCTTGTGCAAGAGAGTTGGATGGTCAAGAGGCAAGACAAAGAGGGATTCTTGATGCAGTGAAAGAAATGATACCTTTAGATCTTCTTTTAGGTAATTTGATTTATTATATTGAACATCTTTTTCTCTACTTGATAATTTTTGATATTTTAAATTATTTCTATTAGATACATGCTTAAAATTAGAGTAATAGTTAATATATGCAATATTGCTCTTTTGATAACTGACATGAAATTAAGTGATGATTTTTTTCCCCTTTTTTGCTAAGAATTTTTATAGTAAAACTAACTTGTTTTAGATAATGTTTTCATTAGGTTTTACTTTCTTGAGTTTTGTGTAGTGTGTTTTAGCTATTATATAACATGTGTTGTTGTTGTTGTTGTTGTTGTTGTTATTATTATTATTATTATTATTTTGGTCAATCATCTAGCTGTCCCAGTACCTGGGGTTAATATTGAAGAACACCTACAGTTACGACAAGAAGAAAAACGGCAACGTGTAATCAGAAGACATAGATTAGAAGAAGGAAGAGGTAAGACGTTGCCACAGAGAAAAGAATGTAGGAAAACTTTCTTACACTATATTAAGACCACTGAGAAATTTAGAAAACTGTATGATTTGGTAAGAAATCACTAAAATTAGTAACATTCTGGTAACTCATGAAAATATTCAGTGTATTTATAATTGTATTAATAACATAGATGAACTCAGTAAGGCATTTTATGGAATAAGTCAGCAATATTAAGAAATTATACCATCTGCCATGTATCAGTAACTACTACTGATGATAGTTTTTTTAAAAAGAACAAATTCTGATAATATGTTTTTGACCCAGACTTTGGACTTACATATTTGACCATGGTAAAAATTCATATTTTCCTTTCTGTTGCTTAGTCATTCATGATCTTTGTCATTTGGGCATAATTGCACCATGCTTCCCATTAGTCCCGTGCAAAATTGTGCTTTTGTGTCATTTTTAGAAAAAACTTACTTTATATACATACAAAAAGAATAAGTTGAAAAATCTTCAGGTTTTATTTGCAAAGATAGGTTTATTCTTTTTTTTCTTCATTGTTTATGACCATTTCTTGACCACAACATACATTTAATACTGGTTATATATAATTGGTATTTAAATATACATCTCCCAAAAGGCAGAGATAAATATATTATTAAAGGTATTGTTGCATACTGATTTTTTTTTTTTTTGTTTTAGGATTAAGACAAATTGTTTCAGAGAACTGTTATTTTATTCCTCTGTTAGGCAAAAATCTTGATTAGAAATATTTATTGATAATACATATTAAATTCTTATTAGAAATGGCATGATACTTAATACAGAAATAAAGCTGTTATCATTTAGCATCATTAAACATTTTTTCTAGCTGTTTCTTAATGAAAAATGGGATAAGTAATAAAATATATAGTATACCTTATAAATTCTATTTTTAATAAATTTAAATTGTACAACACATGCTTGGAACATACAGATTGTTCTTTATAGCATTTGATAAACAACATTGCTTGATCAGTTACAGTGAATATTTGCTATTAAGTTTGGTTTGTTTACATAGTCATTTCCTTTAAAATATTTTTAAGATTAATATATATACTGTTATTACTTATAATATGCAAGTATGTGGGAAAATTGCACTGTAAATATTACTTAGAAAACAGCACATAATTTATGTTTTGAGTCTTTACCACATACCATAATTATGAGGTCATTCCTTCTATGATACTGTTTGCATAAGTTTATCAATAAATCTATTTACTACTGTTTTTCTCCTTTCTTTGGGAATATTAGGTTGAATCCATTAACTGACCTACAAAACCCAACAATTTCTTACATTTCAATCAAAATATAGTAAATCCTTATGATGACATTAAATTATTTGATAGATGCTATATATCTTTTTTTTTTTTTTTTTTTTTTTTTGGTACTGGGGATTGAACTCATGGGCACTTGACCACTGGGCCACATCCCCAGCCCTTTTTTGTATTTTATTAGAAGCAGGGTCTCATTGAGTTACTAAGTGCCTGGCCATTGCTGAGGCTGGCTTTGAACTCGCGATCCTCCTGCCTCAGCCTCCCAAAGTGCTGGGATTACAGGCGTGCGCCACCGCGCCGGCTGCTATATATCTTGTTATTCTTTTTTCCTCCCTTTTAAAAAGGTAATCTTCCCTAGATATAGTAAGTTTCAACATATTAGAAGTAAAGAAACATTGAATTATATATTGGTATATCAACAAAACTTAGTGATTACAGAATATTCTTTTGCCATTTATTTTAAAAGGTATCATAGACCTTTGAAATGTTAATTATGAACTCTGGCCACTTTCAAAAACTGTTCCACTAGTTAAATAGTTAAACAGATTAATTTTTCATATATGAATCTATAAATACAGGCTTAGGTTTTCGGCATTTGGTGTGTATTTGGTGACAAATAGGTTTTTCTCTGCAGTCCTATTATATGGAAACACTTAAATATAAACACTTTATTCAGATTATTCATACACAAGAATTTTGTCATATCTTTATATTTTGGTTCATCTCTTTCTTACACATATCACCCTCTTATGCTTGTTAAAACAGAATATATTGTAAGTGTCTTTCCTTGATGAGTTGGCAGTTTTGCCTTAAAGGGTATTGAATTAATCAAAATTCAAGTATTTGGGACCATGCCCTCCTGTTGCATAGTCACCACAGAATCATGCAGAGGCTTTCCAATGTATGTGTTTCACTTAACACAGCACTCTGCAGGGTGACACCTGCTTAACATATTTTGTTTATTTTATAAAAATACTTTTATGTAAGAATTCCAACTGTACATCCATTTTTTAATATTTATTTTTTTAGTTGTACTTTTATTTTATTTATTTATTTTTATGTGGTGCTAAGGATTGAACTTAGGACCTCGCACATGCTAGGCGAGCATTCTGTTGCTGATCTACAATTTCAGCCCTTGTACATTCATTTTTAAAACATCAAACTTCAAGAACTATACTCAATTACTTTGGATATGCTATGCTATATGTGAAGTAAATAAAAAAGTGTTCTGATACAGCATTTTAAAAAATCTTTATATTCCTTTTCAGCATTCCATTAATTTTATAAGAAAATAATTTTAAAAGAAAACTTTAAATATTCACAGATTTTATATATATGAATATATATAAATATAGATGTGTATATATTACATATATAAATATATGTATGTATATGTGTGTGTATGTATGTATGTGTGTATATATATGTGTATATATATATATACGTATATATATATATATATATATATATATATATATATGTAGTGTTTCTTCCTGAGAAGTGAGTTTATAAGTGATTTTTATTTTCTTCTAAGATTTGAGGGCTGGATATATAGCTGTGTTGGTAGAGTGCTTGCCTCATATGCACAAGGTCCTGGGTTCAATCCCTAGTACCACACACACACACACAAAATGATATCTAAAATTTCTTTTTCCAAATACTCTCCCACAAGCATATTACTTTATAAACAGATTAAGAGTTGTGTTTTAAAATGTAAGACATTCCTTCTTGTAAAATATAGATCCGTTTTAAGGCATTTACACTTTCCTTTTTTTTTTAATGTCTTTATTTTAATTGGATGCAGGAATCCCTTTCAAGTACTGTTTTCACTAATTTAGGGCAGTAGTTCTTAAAGTGGTCTAACAGGGAACAGCATCACTTGGGCACTTGCTAGAAATACCTTAGACCTAGTGAATCTAAAACTTGCAAAGTAGGGCCCAGCAAATTGTGCTTTAGCCAGCCTTCCAGATGACTCTGATGGTGCCAAAGTCTGAGAACTAGAGTTCAAGGTCAGCGTTGTCCTCAGTTTATCCCATTAACCTTCTGTATCAAAATCCTTGGGCCTAATAGATCAAATTCTAAGTCTGTTGTGCTGGAAACCGATTTAAGACACATGCACAGTGTTCTAGGCTCTTCTCTGGCATGCATTGTAGAAGGTTATTAGTCTTAGTTTGTTGTTATGAAGAACAGTAATGTCAAATTTTTAAGGTTCCAGCTGCCACACATAATTGTTTTTTATTTTCCTGGTTTCTGAGACTAACAGTTTAGTAACATATTAGTAGTTATGTTTATGAGTAAATTGGCTCTTACCTATGTTAACATTTCTGAGCTTCAAATAATTTGATTACATTATATCATTTTTATTTGTCTGTTTCATTGTGTTTATCAAGTCTGTGTGCTGTTTTAAAGTTGATCAGCATCTTCAATGAAAGCCTTGCTTGGTCTGCCTCAGGGCTATTGATGTAATATAGCTACTGTTTATGACACAGATCTCTTATAATGGAATGTGCTATTGAAACCCAAACAACAATGTTATTACTGCTCTTTGATACATTTAGAACTTTGTCTTTAATTTAAATTTTTGGCACTATTAATCTTCCAGATGACGCTTTTTCTTAAATCTTTTTAGGGGGCTGGCGTTGTAGCTCAGTGGTAGAGTGATTGCCTAGCACATGTGAGGCACTGGGTTTGAATCTTAGCACCACATACATACATATATACATAAAATAAAGGTATTGTGTCCAGCTGCAACAACAAAAAAGTCTTTTTAGGTATCACTAGTATTCATTTACAGATTTTAGTTCTTTGGTTTTTGTGATAATTTTCAGTTTTTTAGATTACTAAAGAAGTGCATCTTCCTAGGAATTTTTAAGTAGAATCCTCTAAGCTATCAGAACTAATGGATGATTATATAAATGATCTTATCTTTATATTCCTTTTTAGCACTCTATTGTGAGGAAAACTAATCTTTTTCCCATTAAATTAAATTAAATATGAGATGTAGGTGGGGTGAGCCTATGTTCTGGCTTGTTGAGGACAGTCCCATTTTATGCCTGTTGTCCAGGCAGATTTCTTAATAGTTCCCTTTTAATTCTCAGTGGCGTCTCAATTGGATAAGTAACATGGCTAGCTTAGCTATAGAACTTGGTGGCTAAGAGCATTGGTGTTGAAACTAGTCTTTGGTTCAAATCAAGGCTACTTAAGTTTTACCAGACTCCTTTCCTCAGCTTTAAAATGGAGATGACAACTGCCCTACCTAACTGGTATGTTAATGAGTATTAGTGATATGTATGAAAATGCCTGGCTGTACTAACCCTAAGTAAATGTTTGATGATGATGATGACGACGACGACGAAGAAGAATGATGGTGGTGTGGTGGGCTTCTTTTCTCTTTGAGCTTGACTCTTTCCCAGCTCTGGCCTTGACATAATTGCTTTTCTTGACAACACTGTATTACAAATCACAAAACTGATTGTTATTAAGAAAAATTCACAACAACTTCTCTAGAACAAAACAGATTCCATTTTGATACAAAATTAGTTTTCTAGGGGCTGGGGTTGTGGCTCAGCGGCAGAGCGCTCGCCTTGCACGTGCGCGGCCCAAGTTCGATCCTCAGCACCACGTAAACATAAATGCATTGCATTGTGTACAACTAAAGTAAATAAATAAATATTTAAAAAAATTAGTTTTCTATTATAAATTATTAATGAATTTATATATAGTTTAATTCCAGAGTCATTGTCAAATTGATGTTGCTAAATCATTTTTAAGCTTATAATAACCATTAAGTTTTCTTGATTTGACATATCAAATACAGTATGAACTGCTATTCCAATGTGACACAAAACTCTGGAAATTATTATGTGAAACATTTAGAAAATATGAGTAAAAGTCACTAATTATTCATGGAAAGATACAATTGTATAATTTCTTATAATTTTTATACGTGCTTTTTTGTTTAGTTATATAATTTCACACTGTGATACGTTAGTGTCTTTTCCCCTTAATATTATATCATACATTTTTTATGTGCTTTATTACATGTATGGTAAGGAAAGTAATAACAGGAATTTAGATTAAGACTTTCCACAAACCTATCCTTTAATTAAATTGCTGCTTTTATTTATTTCATTGTTATATTCTAAGCAAGTTTTATATATTTCTGGTTATATCACTGGCTTAATTTTGGTTTATATATTTGCTTATTGCTATGACATATGCATTTTTGTATTTTGTTAGGGTTTTTGTTTGGGGAAGAATGGCCTTTCCATTTTCTCCACCATGCTAATGAGGTTAATAGTATAATAGATATACTTTCATATCTTATTCTATTAAGATATAATCATATGCAGATATCTACATGTATGTTACATTTTAGGCATGTTTATTTACAAGAGTGGCATAGTATGATATATATATTTTTAGCATGCTTTTCTCATTTTACAGTATAATATGAATAAAAGCTAGGTCAGTAAATAGCACCTACTACATTCCACTTAGTAGCTGGATAACATTTCATAGTATGATTATACCACAGTTTATGCAGCCTTTTTTATTGATAGGCATTCAGGTTATTTTTAATTTAATAGACACTTTACATTGTTTTTAAATATTGTAAGAATTTATATATCAAGATCAAAGAATAATAGTGTTGTTTTATTCTCCAATACTTGTATTATTATTTTTAATTTTTGCAAAATGGTGGTGAACAGTGTTTTCTCATTAACTTAAATAGCACAAAAGAATTTTCTATGTAAAAATGCTGCGTAAAGTAATGTCTGACTACTGTTCTGTTGAGTGGATATACCATAGTTTTTCATTATTTTTTCTCCTATTTGGGTTTTTAATTTTTTAATACAATTAGTAGTAATTAACACATTTGAGCAGAAATACTTTAAAAATATTTTAGTTTTCCTTAGGATAGATAGGATATTAAATTTTAAGGTCTTGAAATGCATCACCAATAGCTTTCTGAAAGTCTTATTTTGTGCTGCCTTTATTGCACACTTTTTTCTCACTTGCCTTTGGAGTGGTCTCCGAATAACCCTTTGTCTACGCATGAATAGTAGAGGCTTTTAAATATCTAAATCTGATCATTTCGTGTCCATTTTGTTCACTCTAGTCCTAGTGAGACAGACAAACCAGCAAGTTCTATTAACTCAGTCTTCTTAAATCTTTCATAGTTTCAGAATATATTTACTTTTCAAAAATTCCACTTCTCTTTTCTTAGCTCAGGCCATCTTCTTTTTTTTTTTTTTTTTTTTTTTTTGCCTCCATTTTATACAAAAGACCATTTCAAACTGGTCTTACTGTCCAATCTTATCTCTTTCTGAGCTTTTAGACACCCTTTATCCAGAATGATCTTTTTGCAATGCAGGTCTGATTGGCAGCACTTTTCTGTTTAAAACCAAAAGGCTATTCATAGTCCTTAGAAAGAATTCTACATTCTTCTGTCTGTAGCCTTATCTTTCTAGCTTCTTATTTCTGTTTCCTACCCTCCTTTCCCTTTTTTTCATCATGGAACCTTTGTAGTACTGTTATCTCCTTTGATTAGGTCTCAGTTTCTGTGGTGTTCTCTTCCTAGTACCTCTAATCTCCCTACTTTGCCACCCTCAGTTGTGCTAGCTAGGTGCCCTCCCAGTGTGCTTCCTTTTGTCATCTTCCCCCTATTAGACTGTATGCTTCTTGAAGCAGGTATTATATCTTGTTCACCAAGTGTTCCTAGGACATAGCATGCTGCCTGAATTTGAGAATGTCTTTGTTGACTAATTGAAAGCAGTTTAGGGACTGACTTCTCATCACTTCTGCAGTCAGTTTTTATGGTAACAAAGATTTTAATTATCTGTTTTTTTTTTTTTTTTTTGTACCTCTCCATGCTAATTTTCCACCACTTTCTATTCCATAACCTATTTTCCATTCATTTCAGCTGTTTTAAAGGACTATACAATATTGTTTAACATTTTCATGCTTTTCTAAATCCCATTTCTTTAAAGTGGAATGCCCTCTCTTCCGCCTTTCTTATTAAAACTTTTCACATTCCTTGAAACCTCTCTGTTGATTTTGATCTCTTCCTAGTACCTCTAACCTCCCTACTTTGCCACCCTCAGTTGTGCTAGGTGCCCTCTGAGTGTGCTTTCTTTTGTCAAATCTGGCTCATAATTTCTTGTTTAATTGTGTGCATACCCTCCCTCCCGAAGTTAGAGTGTATGCTAACCCAAGTTGATTTGATCACTTCTTCCTTTAATGTACAATCACAGATTTCTTTTTTTTTTTTTTTTTTTTTTGGTATCGGGGATTGAACTCAGGGGCACTTATCCACTGGGTCACATCCCCAGCCCTTTTTTGTATTTTATTTAGAGACAGGGTCTCACTGAGTTGCTAAGTGCCTCGCCATTGCTGAGGCTGGCTTTGAACTCGTGATCCTCCTGCCTCAGCCTCCCAAAGTGCTGGGATTACAGGCGTGCGCCACCGCGCCCGGCTATTCACAGATTTCTTTAATAGCATTTATTCACAATATGTTGTAGTTCTTTTTTAAAATTTCTGTTTCTCTTAGTGGACTGAGTTCCAGTGAGATCTGTGTCTTGGTTGTTATAAGCATAACATCTAATGTATACTGTGTAAACAATAAAAAATGGTCAAAAAATGAATTATTGAACTATGTTTGTAAGAAAAATTATTTTAGTCCATTGGGTACACAGAATATTCAAAAGACTGATTGTGTTATTTCTGGGCCTGATTGCCTATGGGCCTTTTAGATATATACATCAAAAAATTCTAAAAATGTTGAATTTAGTGAGACACTAATTATTGAATATAATAGGTATAACATATTTTTATGGGGAGAAATAACATCTCAATCAGACCATAGAAATCAGAAAAGGGAAATACAACTTATTGTTTTTATTTTAATATTTACATCTCTAATTTTTAGTATTTTCTGTAGTTGAAAAGTACTTTTCAGAATAATTCGTATTTTCTGCAGTCAATTGAAATATAATTCATGTTGAGCAAATAAGACATTTTGTTTAACAACATTTGAAGTATATCAACTTTGTTTTCTTTTAGATATGGAACTCAATTTATATATAAGCTTAGTTTAAAAATAGTTGGTGCTGTGTTACTGGAAAATAATATTTAATTCTTCTGCTAACATTAAATTTCCATCTGTAGAATAGCAGTTAATCATAGAACATATGATTGGTTTTTCATAGGGTTTGTACTACTTTTTTGGGGGCCGAGGCCGGTGCTGGGGATTGAACTCAGGTGCACTCAACTACTGAGCCACATCCCCAGCCCTACTTTTTATTTTATTTAGAGACAGGGTCTCACAGAGTTGCTTAGCATCTCGCTTTTGCTAAGGCTGGCTTTGAACTCACCATCCCTGTGCCTCTGCCTCCTGAGCTGCTGGGATTACAGGCGTGTGCCATTGCGCCTGGCTACTAATTTGTTTTTGTCAGTATCTAGAAATATAATTGAAATATGTTTCCTGTACCCATCTTTTCTTTCTTTTTTTTGGGTAACGGGGATTGAACTCAGGGGTGCTTGACCACTGGGACACATCCCCAGCCCTTTTTTGTATTTTATTAGAGACAGGGTCTCACTGAGTTGCTAAGTGCCTCTCCATTGCTGAGGCTGGCTTTGAACTCGTGATCCACCTGCCTCAGCCTCCCAAGTGCTGGGATTACAGGCGTGTGCCACAGCGCCCGGCTTGTACCCATCTTTTCTATACCTGTCTAATGAAGGATAATTTGTATTTAGACTGCTTTTCAAATTTATTATAGGTCGGCAGTTTCAGTTTGTTCCACCAATAGAAAATTTAATGGAAGTATGAAGGTCAATGGTCATGAAAAAACTTGTTTGATTAAAAATGTTCAGTGTTTATATACTGTCATAATTCCTTTTTCAAATACTGTTAACTGTCAAATTTAGAATGTTTTGAAATTTGAAGGCATTTTTGAAGTTGCTAAAACTTGGTTGCCTTGTTCTATAAGAAAACGTAAGGTGTAGCTTGAATTTTTCTTTTCAAGCAAAATGTTAATAGGGAAAAATTAGTTTTAAATTTTATTGAAATTAATGTGACTATTGATTTTTTTCCCTTAAATATCATGAAAGTAGCAACAACTATAACCTGTGAGGTTTGTTTCATATAGTATCACTTCAGAAAGTAATGATTTAAGAAACATGGTTAATATTCCTAAAATGTCTATTGGGTAAGACATTCCTTTTCACCATCAGTATAATGCTCAGGTTATTCTTTCTTACGTGTGTGTGTGCATGTACACATGCATGCACATGCGTGCGCACACACACAAAAAGAATTGTAGAAATTTTTTCTTTCTTTTTGATCATCTGGTTTCTTTAACCTCTATCACAACATGTAGAAAAGTCAGTAACATTTCATCTTGGTTTTGTAGCAAGACTGTTGCAGACATTAAATCTCAAAAGACCTAGTTAAAACTAACGAATTAAATTAAAAGTTGGTTTCTGGTATTTTAGTAGGAAAGATATTTGTTTCTAATAAATAAATGGTTTATTAAGTTTTAATATATGATGTTGAAAAATATTTGTAAATTGTATATTTTAATAGAACTTACTGATTATCTGATACTTAGTAACTACCAGTTATTTCATAAGATAATAGATGGGATTTGTACTTTATAAACTATATTTAAGATATTAATGTGTGTGAAATGGTGACTAGTTTATGGTTGGAGGTCGGGGGTTGGAGTAGGGAAATTGGGAGAAACGTACAATGTCCAAAACAGTTAAGAATAAATTTTCATGCATTTTAGTTTGACTTATTTTTGTTCGTTATAGTGTTTTCATTTTGTGAGCTTTTCTATGCACATACAAAATGTTTCTCCTCAGGCCCCCTTGTATTTGCTGGTCCTATTTTTATGAACCACCGAGAACAGGCTCTAGCCAGACTCAGATCCCATCCAGCACAGCTAAAGCATAAACGGGACAAGCACAAAGGTATTTGGTCTTCATTATCAACTAGGCGGGATATTCTCCCAGTTTCTTCCACTCATTTGAATATTGTCTCTGGGAAAATGCACAAACCTGATTCTTCTACTTTCTTCTGTCATGTTATGTAGCCTGAGGAGAAAGAACATGCTGAAAGTGGTACACGAAAGTGACCGTTATGCTTCTCAGTTTTCTGTTGTTGTTGTTAACTTTAATAAAGATGTCTTATAGTGTACTTTCCTTTCTTTTCAAATTTCATTTTTAAAAAGGTGGAAAATTTTGTTTCTGTCTAATTTTAATCCTTTATTATCTGTTTGCAGATGACCGTGATGTAGCATTTTATAGTCCCCCCCCCTTTTTTAGTGCTGTTTACATGACTTAGAATTAACAAAATTATTAAATGTAATGAAGTGGTAAGTTAAGACTGCCATTATATTTTCTACTGTTTTAATATTAAAGTTTACAATACACATGAATATACAAATACTGGATATATGAGGTTTAAGTAGAGATAGATGTAAGTAGTGAGTAAGCCTTAATTAAGGTCTAAGCAAGTCTGAAAGGGAGTAGGAATTTATTTTTTAATTACTCTTTGAGTTCTGGGTTAATTAAAAATATTCTGAAGGCATGCTTGTTTTTGTTTTAAACAATAAACAATGGGTCAGTTAATATCAGGAATGAATTTAATGCAGAGAATTTAAAAATTTTTGTATAAATTATGCCTTGAATCCTGGCATGTAAACCAGGGGCTCTTCACTGGTTAGTCCAACTTATTACAGTTGATATCTTAAACACCTAAGTTGAGTCCTGAAAAATAAAATAGGAAGTTTTAAAAACACATATTCTCTATAGACAGATTAATAGTTTAATTAATGTTTGTATCTTTTTTTATCCCTTGCTGCAAACCTTACAGTTGATTTTTAAAAAATACATATGATTTAGTATTATCATCTTTATTTTCATTTACCTTTCTCAGTCTGTTTGCCACTCAGCAAAAGTAGAAAACAAAACTTCTGCTTTTAGTAAAGCACAAATAGAGAACTCAAAGCTTAAGATATATCTAGTCTGCACAAATAAACATCAAGTGTTTATGTAATTAACCATAGTTAAAATTTGTGATCACTCTTTTTACTGAGTGCTCAACAATGACATTAATACTTAAATCTAAGGAACAATATTTGGAGTGTGAATTATTTTAATTATTGCCAGAACTTTGATCTCTCATGCCACTATTAGAACAAGATTGTTCATTTGTGTTGTCCCCTCAATTATATGAAAGTGGAATTTTTCCAAGACTTTATCTGAAGTTAAATACTCACATTCATGAAATAATTTAAAATGTTAATATCTTAGAGATAAGAATCCTTAACTTTTCTAGATATTTTAAGTAAATGCTAAATAAAGACCAATGTTATAAATTTAAAGAAGACTTTTCCCAAGGTCATATAATTATTAGCTATAGAAACTATTAAATGATAGCTAGCCTTGTATTAATTTTGTCTGCCACAGGGCTAATTTTTGTATAGTTTCAGAAACTTCTTTGACAGGACATACTTTGTAGTCCTACAGTGTAGGACTAGGTTTTTTGGTTTTGTCTTATTTTTCTTTTCGATTTTCTGGTTTTATAGAACAAGACTGCTTCATCTCTTTACTCCTTAAAATGAATATAGAATGTAAATAACATCACCATATGATCCCTATTTACATAGAGTATTAATTACCACTTACTGGTTCCCATCCACACACTAACCTTTTACATTCACTGTCATATTATTTATTCATCCACTGCTTTTCTTACATATATTTTCATTGTCTTACTGTTTTTTTCCTGTGTCTCTCTTTATTTTAACCATGTTTTCCAGTTTATGCACTGAGAAGTTTACTTATTGTTATACTCTGTCTTACTTATGTTGTTGGTACAAATTATAGGGTGATGAGGATTAAAATTTTCTACACTGTAACTTTTTTTGTGGGGTAAGAGCTTTGGATTTATTGTTAACAGGAGTGATCTCTAATACGGAAATTGGAGAGCTTCTGGCCAATTGGAGAGCTCAGAAGGTCATGGAATGGCAAATTTTGACTAGAGGCAAAATAAACTATAGAAAGCTGAATCAATGAGTAGAATTGTGTGTAACATAATAAGTTATTCTAAAATGTGATCATAAACAATATTTCAAACAGAAACCTGGGTGAACATTTGTTTCAGCTATTTAATGCCTTACATAGAAAGATTTCAATATAGTATATCTAATTATGAGCATCTGATTCCAGAGTTAATCTTGAAATCTATCTCTAAGTGACTGGTGTTTAATTCTAAAGGCATGCTGCTAAACACCTAGGTTATGTTATACTTATTTTCTGTTTGGAAGCAGTATGATGTAATTGAAATATCATAGCATTTTGAATTAGGATTCCACTTTAATCCTAAATTTGTCATTTATAAGAACTACATGGCTGTTCATAAATTTTTTAGTCTCTTTTGACTTAAGTTTTTTTATGAAAATAAAAATAATAATCCATAACTTACTATGCAAATTAAATCAATCTACATTTACATACACATATGTACATGCTTAAACTTAGTCTTTGCACGTGGAAATCCTCTATGAATGCTAGCTTTAATTCATTAAAATGAGTTCTTCGCTTTCTTTTTTAAAATTCTCCTGAGGATACAAAATAATTAATGCAATTGCATTAAATTTGTAGGTAGTTTATATTTATGAAAGATTTAAGATGTCAACTATTTGCTGTATGAACTTTATATATATTCATACTCGAAATTTGCTGTACCATTTATGAACTTTGGGCTGGTTACTTCACCCCTTGAACAACTTAATTTATTTGTCACGACCCCTAAAGGCTTAGTTTTCTTATTTGTAAAATAGTACAACAATACCTGTATTATTGAATTGCTGTATTGATTAAAGAAAGCAACCATAGTGAATATTGATTACTTTTCATATTTCATTACATTTAATCCTCATAAGAACCTTGTAGGTGTGTACCATTGTTGCTGTTTTATAGGTGGGAAAACTAAGACTTAAACAGTCCAGTGTCCAGTGTCATGCCACTAGCAAATGGTGAAGCCAGGATCCTAATCCAAGTCCTAAGGCTCTAGAACCCACAAGGACTATCCACTGTGGTATTTAAATTTTTACACAGAGCAAGTGCTTAGTGAATTGCAGCTGCTTCTGCTCTTATCATATTAAATACTCACTGGGTTCTCTGGTAGTTTTTGTGACTGAGAGTACCCCACCACCACCAAAATGTAGCTTTATGTAAAAATTGAAATTTAAAGTATTTTAGATACTGACTTTTTTCTTCTTCTGTGTACAAAACTATGTCTAAACAATATATACACAATATTTTAGATCTATATCTGCCAAAATGTTATTGCTGTTTTAGTATTAATATCACATGATATATACCTGTGAACATATAGTAAGGAAAATACAGATAATGTTCATACTTAAATGGCCAATTATGTGAGTATTATATAGATTGTTTTTCCTACAAACCTGAGGTTAAGTCTTCTTGCTGCTCATTAACACTTTTCTGAATAATGAGCTTGGACAAAACTAATCTTGCTGCATTTTACTTGTTGATTCTTGAATTTGCAGTCAATTTTTGGTTACTTATTAAGCACCTTTTTTCTTTGGCTAACTTTTATACATTTCTCAATTATTAGAATTGTATGTGATTTTTTTTTTTTTTTTTTTTTTTTTTTTTTTTTTTTTGTGGTACCAGGGATTGAACTCAGGGGCACTCGACCACTGGGCCACATCCCCAGCCCTTTTTTGTATTTTATTTAGAGACAGGGTCTCACTGAGTTGCTAAGTGCCTCGCCATTGCTGAGGATGGCATTGAACTCGTGATCCTCCTGTCTCAGCCTTCCAAAGTGCTGGGATTACAGGCGTGCGCCACTGCGCCCGGCTTGTATGTGATTTTTTTACATCAAATGCTATAAATACATATACATATATATATATATATATATATATATGTATATATATATATACACACACATATATATATAAATATTTTAAATATATATTTAAATATTGCCACTACTGCTGCTGCTAATCAAGAATCTCATCACTCTTTTTACTTAAAATATTTTCATCATCTATAATAATTGAGAAATTATTTTATATATAGATACAGGTTGTTAAGATGAGCTTTAACAAAATGGTTCTTGTTGAGTTTTAACCTCTAAATAGTAGCAATTACTCTTTTAGTCATTATGTTTTATTTAGTAAATTGCTAGGTTTCCCTTTTCTTCCTTCCCTGATGCTATGCCTCTATTGTGGGATTTGTGTCTATATTTAGGCTCCAAATCAAGAGTGGAGACAAATGCTAAATGCAAAGGTAAAAGCTTCTAACCAGACATCAGTTCATGTATATAAAGTGGAATGCTACTTGAAATGTTTACTGTAGTTAAGTCTGCAAAATCATGTGAACACAACTTGTTTTTCATGTTAAATCACATTTGGTTTAAATAATTAGATATTTTTACAAATTCAGAGAAAGTTGTGAGCTTTTTTTACATCTGATATCTGATTTAAATAGTCTTTGGAAGGTATGTATTTCTTTTTGTGTAAGATGTTATCTGTAGTAACCATTCCACTGTCTTTCCAAGATGAGGAAGCTTTGAACTAAGATTATATTTCATTTGGAATGAAACTAAATGTGATTTTTTTGTTGTTGATTCTTTGATTTAATTTGGCAAACCCACATTAGATAATTTAGCAGAAGAGGAAGCATATTCTTTATCCTATTATAGTAAAACCTCTCACTAATTCAGAATTTATGATACTCCAGATGCAGTATTTGTGATCTTTTTTTGAGTAAAAAATTCAAAGTAATTTCTTCCTCTGAATTTTCAGGGTCATACTTTTAAGGGGAAACCTGTCTAAAATCACTAGCTTTTCAAACCAAGGGCTCAAGAAATGAAGGATTCCTTCAACGTGCCTTCAACCTCTGGGTCCAGCAGTTAATTCTTGTATGTTAAAGGACTTTTATGTTTATGGTACATTTTAATGTAATGTTGGCCTATTTTGAAGTATGGTATAGGTGAACACATTTATTGTAGCTTTTAGTGTACTCTGTGATCTGTACTGCTTGAAATGTAACAAAGCTGAATTTTTACTTAAATATTCTACAATTAATCTTTTTTGGTAAGTCATATGGGCCTACCAATTGTCATTCCGAATTAGTGAGGTTTTACTGTCCTAGTGTTATAAAGAGTTTAAAGCCTTTTGAAATGATAATCATTTAGTTATAGAAAGTTAAGTCATAATTTAGGTCAAGTTTGCCTCACCTGAATATTACTGAAAATAAGGTCAGAAGTACGGATAAAATGAAAATACATTGATTTTGTGTTGTTCTGTTTAGCATTCTGAAATGGGTAGTGAATTAAAAGTGTGTGTCTGTAGTTTCAATGTATCTGCATATTATATACAATTGTTTAGAATTGCTATGCCACAAGAGGTGGTTTAGACTAGTTGACCTTTTTTGGAAGGAATTTTGAAATTCCTTCCAGATTTTTATTTATTCTGTGTGCAAGGAATTTGACTCGATGACATAAAGGTCATATTTTAATAGTATTAACATATAGTTATTTTTTAATTAGGAAAAGCAATTTGTAGCTTGTATCTATACATTCCAAACTAAGGTTTTTGTATTCTGGAATGTGGTTTTTGATGCTGTGGTTAGAATGCTAGCAAATTTAAAATCAAAGTAGATTCCACTAGTGGAGAAAAGGCCTAAAGCAAGCAAGCTTAGTAGAGGAAATTGTGAAAAAGATAATGGAGGAAAAAAAGCAATGAAAGTAGAAAGGTTTCGTTGAGGGTACTGATTGGGGGCAGGAAAAAGACCATAAAGCAGAATGGCTGGGGGGCTAAGGTGGGACAGGAGGTGTGAATGAGAGTAGGTCATGAAATACAGTGCATTGAATAAAGCTCTTTGATCTTCATACATTTTTCAAAGTATAGTTGAGTTTAGCAATACTGGACAATGTAGCCTTTTTGAGATCTGTTTGGGAAAGCTAAGTCACTTGGGACTCAATTTAAAGATGACAAGTACTAACAATATCACTAAGTAAAATAATTGTTAAGTGACTTTGCATGCAGTTATTTTTTTATGCAAACTAAATTTTCCAGTATACAATTTAAGTTTTACATTTAAAATTTTATTTCTATAACTTAAATACCTGTTTTCATGACATAACTGGCTAGCTTAATAGGTTTTATCCATAACCAGATCTTATCTCTGTTTTTATTGATTTACTGATATTTGCAAACAGAAGTATACAATGAATCTTTTCAAACTTGCTTCTTTGCAGGTAGATTCTTGATCTATCACTTCTAACAGCTGCAGATTCTTCTTGCTTGTCCCTTTTAACATTTTTATCATTCTTCCATAGTGAACTGATATTAAATTTTATTTTGAAGATAAGTAGTGGATTAATTACAAATTATAACACTTACAGATGGAAGTGGAGAAAGAGGAGAAAAGGATGCAAGCAAAATCACAACGTATCCTCCAGGCTCTGTGCGCTTTGACTGTGAGCTCCGAGCAGTACAAGTTAGCTGTGGATTTCACCACTCAGGTAGCAGCTGGAACGTTAGGGTATAACTGCATTTTTACAATTGTGCTCAATAATTTGTTTAATTTTGATGAAAGTATGCTGTTAACTGTGTGAAAGTATGACAGTATCTTTTAATTCTACAAGACCTTTGTATTGATTACAGAATCTCTTTTAAAAAACTATAGCATGATGAACAGGTACTGTACATGTTCAGAGATCTGTCTTCTAGTCTGTCTTTTGAAGGACTTATTTTATAATTCATGAAATTACCAAAGATGATTTAATCTCCCTAATCAATTCAAGCTCTTATAAAGCACTGTAGTTTTTATAATATAGTCCTATATTTTCTTAATGTTCAATAAGAAAAGTGCATTATCAAATGTATTATCTTTAAAATGTATAAAATAATCAGATTCTTAGTAAATTATTGACATTTGGGCTAGATAGCTTAGGTTGTACTATTCGACCTTTATAAAAATTAACAATGTTAATTTTCTTCTTTGAAATGAAATGTATTCTCTTATTTGACCAGGTATTGATAATCATTAAAGCTCTACCATTTCATTAATGTTGTACATAATTGTGTAGCATGCCAACCATCTGCTTCCTATAATTACCCTAGATATTAGAGAGCAGTATTTTACATGGAATTACCCATTATTCAGATTTTACAGTTGATCTGAACTGATATGTTATTAGACATTAATGTTATCACATATTAATGTTATTACCTGGCATTTCTAAGAATTTTAAAATATGTATTATGAAAAGTATGCATTTTAATGACCTACAAAAGTATTTTGTGAAACAAAAATGGATTCTCCTTAAATACAAATTTGTGTCAGCTTCTATTATCTGTTTTTAATGACTATAAATTTTAGACAATGAAAATTACACTGTTTTCCATATAGCTTTGATAGAAATATAAAATGCATATAATGAAAAATTAAAGTTGTATATTTTGGTTTCAGTGGTTTTAATGGAAAATGGAGATGTGTATACATTTGGATATGGGCAGCATGGGCAGCTAGGACATGGAGATGTCAATTCCAGGTACTCACTGACTTTTTGTTTGAAGATGCTGGATTCTTTCCCCTGGCCCCCTTTTCTTTTTAATCCTTACTGTTTCTTTTTATTTCTTTTGTTATTTATACATTCCCAGAATTTAAATATTCATATGCTATTGCAAAATATGGACCTTGAATTATTGTGGTTTCTGATTTTGTGGTTGAGTACTTTTGTGTGGTAGGTAATTATATAGTATAAGGGGAAAAATTGATTTACATTTATACATTTTAGATATAAAATGATTATGTTTATCACAAAATTCAACCATGTTCTTAGTGATTATTCTCTTTTTAAACTTTTGAATATGTGATAGAAAAGATAGTGAAAATCCTCATTGCATTTTTTTAAATGGGGTTAGTGCTGTAGCTCAGTGGTAATATAGCATGTGTAAGGTCCCGAGTTCTATCCCTGCCATTGCAAAAAAAAACAAACAAACAAAAAAACGTAAATAAATAAAACATAAAAATCAGCAGTGGATTCAATCATATTCCTTAATGTTGTCTGTTTTGAAATGTTATCATAAAGTCATTAAGCTTATGAATAATTTTCAGCAAAACCTTTTGGTCTTAATATTAAACTATTTTGTCTTAGCCCCCAAAGAGCAAAGGAAACTAGAGAAAACTTCTAGTAGTTCTTTCCTAATATCCATTCTTTCCTAATTCACTTGGTAGTAAGTATGTCTGTTGGTGACATGACCATAGCTGAAGACCACCATTCTCAGTCTCCATTGCAGCACAGTGTGGCCACATGAACAACTTTGGAATCATGCTGTTAAAGGGAAGTGGGTGTCTCTCTCCATTTCCCCTTCTCTTCTTGCAGTTTGCTGGCTAGATTGCATGCCTGGTGGAGTTCAGCTGGAGACCATGTGTTAAGAATGAGAGATCTATAAGTTAGAAATAACTTGGTACCCTGACAAGGTAAACTACCACAAAAGCTCCTTACAATTAGGTGCTACTTGAGTGAGAAGTAAACTTCTATCTTAAGTCTCTTTACTTTGGCCTTCATTACAACAGCCAAGTCCATATTCTACTTAGTACAGAGTGCTTTAGGTAAAAAAAAATAGAAAATTCAACTTTCTTAATTCAGGTCTTCCCAAAAGGAGATACCAAGGCAGGATTAAATGTGCAAAGGATTTATTAGGGGGAAACTATAAAAGATAAAATAGGAAAAGAGCAGACATAGAAAAGGAGGTCATTCAAATACAGTGCTCACAGGTCTGAGACCCTTGTAAAAGGAGAGGAAAGAAAAGTTTGAGTAGGAAGAATAGATTACAGTACAGCTTTGAGAGCATTTCAGTCAGGCCAGTGGAGAGCCATGAGGCTGAGGTTGCCTTGGAAAGACTCCTGCATTGGGTAGGAATAGACCTGTATTCAGACCTTTACCATGCTTAGTCATCAGCTGGCAGCATCCCAGGAGAGATAAATGGCCTCATGGGTCCAAAGAGACAACACCTGGGGCTGACAGTCAGCTTTGCTTCCTCTAGCAGTTTGTCTTAAAGGAGATGTAAATGATTTGTGTCTGTAGAAACCAGACTTACTTCAGACTTGATCCAGCAGTTCACCTCTTGTGCTAGGCAAGCACTCTACCACTGAGCCACACCCACAACCTTTGACTCAGCAGTTTATTTTGCACAAGAAGCCACTTTTTGACTCTCCATTTTATAATTCTTCCTTGTATGCAGATTATGTTATTCCATCCCTGCCAGAATCATAGGGACATCTGTGTTTTCTCATTTACATACATTAAAAGAAAGAAAGTTTCTCTTCCAGATATTAAGTTAACCCCATATTTATTTTCATTTAAACTCAAACTCAATTCACTGTTGTGACAGGGGTGCAATTAGGCCATTTGTATAGTAGAGACCAATAATTCCATAATTCATGTGTGTGAAGAAGCCAGTGATTTTTTGTTCTATTTCACATTGAAGACTTATGACACAGAAGAAGGCTTATTGTCATCTTCAGCGTTATTATTGTTTTTGTTTAACTGGTAGTTGTTTTGTGAGCCATATAAACTGGAAAAGGTATGCTACAGTTAGACATGATGGAGTCCCCGTTATGTGTGCAGCACAGAAGGGCACTTTTTCACAAAACAGACTTTGATATTATTTCACAAAAAATAATCATCAGTTGTAATTTGTGGTCTTGAAAAGGTGGGAAGGGAAATAGTAAAAATCATGACTATGCCCAACTCATAGCCCTCAGGTAATGTTATTTTACTGTGCATTGTAAAGAATGAGCAGCATAAGTCAAGATCCTGCCACACCACATTGAACTGTGATGGCTGTGAAGAGGTTACCGAAAAACATTGCTTTTTTGATCCTGATAATACCAGCAAGCACCATTCCTTAATTTACAGTGACTCCCTGAGGTGACAGTATCACAGCAGTATGCTCAGTGTTTTGAAGAGCTTAAATTTATCATCTTTATGAAATAAGATAGCTTCTAATGTTGAAACAAGTTATCAGGGTTTTTATTGTAGACTAAACTTTGGTAGGATTTGCTTTAACTGCCCAGAGTTGTTCTTTTTCAACATGGAAAGTTTTACTCCTGCTCCCCTGAAGTGACTTATAACTGGAAAGCTGGTGACATGAAGCCTGGGCAGAGCTAAGTGGGATAATGAAGTATAGTACTGCCTACCCAGTGTTCCCAATTGACTAGCAGTTCATCAAGACTGCTTCTGTCTCACCCACTCTAGTTACCCTATTGGTGTCCCTCAGTGTGGAACTTGAAAGGCAGGGACTAAGAACTGTATTATTAATTTGGAAAGGAGTTCAGAACTTCAGTGAAGGAGTAATCATAGAAGAAACAAAGCACCTATAGCACACATTAGTTCTGAGAAAACAAAACATTGATGGATATTTGATTAAAATAAAGCATATAGTTGGAAGGTATTCTTGAAAAGTTCCTAGCAATCAAGTGCTCTTAGTTGAAAATTATTATATAGCACACATCAGTGTGTTGATTAATGTAAGATAAATATTGTATACATGATGATGAATGTAGAAAAATGCTATTGACAGTCTCTTTAATTGTTGCCCTGTCAAAATGGCTAAGTTCAGTCTCTAGATTAGGTCTTGATTCCATCATTTGGTGTAGCTATATGACCTTGGCCAAGTTACTTAGCCTTCTTGTGCCTCAAGTTTTTTTCCTCTGTTACATCGTAGTAAGTATATCTCTCTCTGAAGATTATCTGAGAATTAGAAGAGATGATACTGTGCGCTAAGTAAACACTAACTGCTCAGTAAATGTTAATCATTAGCATTGCTACTTACTAAAAGTAAATGTCGAAAGACTTCTTGTGAGTACTTTCATAAATTTGCTCATGACAACCATTTTTTACTTTGTTTTGATCAGTTTAAATTTCTGAATTCCAAATTCTTTTACCATTTTCAGTAAATTTACACCTGGATATTTTCTCAATAGAATAATGTTTTTGAGCATCATTTTTTTTTCCTGCTTTCCTGTTGTTTTTTACTGTTATGCTACATAATCATAGGGTCTGGAACCATTTTGGCAAGGTTTGCATCTTTATTTCACTACTTCTTACCAACTACATAATTATGATTTCTCTAAGTTTTCATTTTCATATCCCATAGCGTTGTGGTAAAATTAATGTAATATATGTAAAGTGCTTGTCATAGACACACATCCTGTTCTTCCTTTGCTAAATAATGTAGTAATTTAATGATCCATTAATATTATGGAAAGAGTTCAAAGGTCATGGATTAGAGGATCTGCAGCCAACTTTGGGACATATCTTTTAAGCTATTCAGATCTACCCATAGAGTTACTCTGATAATCAGTAATACCATTTTAAATGAAAATGCTCTATAAATTGCAGAAAATAGACAATTATAGGAACTCTCCTTTCTCTTCTTTGTTTAAATTGAACTAGATACTTCTGTGAGGACATACAACCCTTTGAAGTGGTAATTATTTGCCAAAACTCAGTATACCTCATAATTGAGAACTGCTTCTTCTTCACTGCTGTTTTGAGGCATGGCCATTCTTTTCTTACATCCTTACCTGTCAGCTACTGTCTTCTATTCACTGAAAATTTAGCACTTGATTCACAGTATATTCTTATTCTGGTCTTATGACAGTTGTGACTTCAGCATCACATGAATAGTCCCATGCAATATTCTTATCTTAACACTTTTATACGGGTATATAGTCAACTTCATTTTTGCCTTCATGGAAGTATTTCCCATGGCCCCAGGCTGGATCCAGCACAGTTACAACTTAATTCTTACTAAGTTTAAACACTTATAATCTGAGGCCATTTTCTTCTGTTATGTAGCTCTACTGTACTTTCCTTTATCAGTACTTTATTCCCGTCAGCTCTACTTTTTTTACTCTTACATCGTTTTCACTCTACTTCCTAGCCAAGCTAGAGATTTTTTTCATTTCTTCTTTTATTAACAGTATCCTCAATTTTTCACCTTCTTGGTCCTGTTATTAGAACGTGGCAAAACTTAGCATGAATCAATGTCTGTATTTTCCATGCCTACCCTCAGGCTTCTGGAAAGAAAGGAATCACCATACCTCTGAAGATTTTTACATGATTTTCAGACTTAACCAATTCCTTTGCCGTAGACAATAATCTTGCTGTTTTGAGCTATTTGTTTTAAGATCTTTTGGGAATTTGATGAAATGTATGGACTCTCTCTTAAGTAAATTAGAAGAATATACACATAATAGTTTGCTTACCAATTTAGGGGCTTCCTAGATCTCTTGAGGCTCACTCATGGTCTTCCTAGAAATCCTGCCAATCTTTCGGCATAGAATGTCCACTCACACCACAACAAAAATTAAAATTGTTTAGGAAAATCTTCAGCCCACCAACTCTGCACACTTAGCTACTTCTATATCATTGCCCTACTCCTTTCCTCAATTTACAGTGAAAGAAGAACTTGCCCTGTTCATGCTGTGAAACCAGTGTGGCTTTTCCTTAGTGGTTCTGTTTCCCGTCTTCTTTCTGATCTCTATCTGACCTCTATCTTCACTCACACTTTTTTTTGTGTGGGGTGGGGTGGGATACTAGGGATTGACCATTGAGCCACATTCCTGGCCCTATTTTGTATTTTATTTAGAGACAGGGTCTCACTGAATTGCTTAACACCTCACTTTTGCTGAGGCTGACTTTGAACTCTAGATCTCCCTGTCTCAGCCTTCTGAGCTGCTGGGATTACAGGCATGCACCACCATTCTCCTGGCCTTCACTCACACTTTGAAACTTCTTTTAATCTCTGTTTTCTCAAAAAGAACAAACTTCTGCCAGGCCCTGTGACACATGCCTATAATCCCAGCATCTTGGGAGGCTGAGACAGAAGGATCACAAGTTCAAAGCCAGCCTCAGCAACTTAATGAGACCCTAAGCAACTTAGCAAGAACCTGTCTCAAAATAAAAGGGGTTGGAATGTGGTGCAATGTCTAAGTGCTCTTGGTAGCTGCCCTGCGCCCCCCCCCCCTTCTCCCTGCCCCCAAAGAACAAACTTCTCCTTCAGCCCCATTTTCATTTTTATTTGCTGGTTCTCCTTTCTTTTTCTCTTTAGTGCTGGGATACTTCCAGCGCCTTTGCCCATGCTCTGTTTACTCTTGTCTGCTATGGTGTGGCTCCTGCTTCCACCAAAGAGTCTTCTGCTAAATCAAGTAGCCACTTTTATGTCTCTCCAGAGTATTGAGCATGTATTTTATTTCCCTCTTTTGAAACTTTCTCTTTCAGTGGCTTTCCTTGCCTGGTATGTCCCGAACATCTGTGAGCATTTCTTTCTCTATCTATACCTGAAGTGTTAGCAGAGACTCTTTAATAAACCTAGAATCTCTTTCCTCTTTCAGTAGCCTTCCTAGATCTCATTCCTTCTCATGGCACAAGTGAATGTTACCACCATATACCTTGTTGCTTAAGTAGAAAGCCTTCCTTGTCTCATATCAATCATTTATCAAGTCTGTCCAGTCCTCATCCTTACATAGCTGTCAAATTCATCCATTCCTTTTCACTCCGCACTGTT
This sequence comes from Tamias sibiricus, assembly GCA_025594165.1. Lineage (NCBI taxonomy): Eukaryota > Metazoa > Chordata > Mammalia > Rodentia > Sciuridae > Tamias > Tamias sibiricus. Next base: position 25,259,631 of record CM046663.1, read on the forward strand.
CCTAGTTCAGGCCTTCATCATAACTCACTCAGACTCTAGTAAAATTTTTTAAATTAGGTTTTCAGCTGCTAATCTTGCCCCTTTCCAATTTATTTTTCATTGTAGTCTGAATAAACATCATTTTTAGGTAATTTTAAAAAAATTTTAAAGTGTCATAATTACATTGTCTCAAAGCAAAGCTCTCCTGTTATGTATGAACTATATTTCTAATGACAGATAATGGTTATTCTAATAAAACATAATGGCTAATAAAATAGTTATTAGAAGTAGGAAAGAATATTAGGATGTCATTTATTGGAGTTACCATTTATTAAATGTTTATTGTATGCCAAACACTGATTTAAGCACTTGACAAGCATGAACTTCTTTATTGTTTACAGAAATGATATGGACTAGATACTGTTTATTATTGTTCTCTGTGTTATAGAGGAGAAAACTGAAACACAAGAAGTATGAGTGACTTGTTTAAAGTCCTGGTATTGTTGCTGTTGAGTGGCAGAGCAGTATTTTCACTGAGCAATTGGGCTTGTAGAGCCTGAGCTCCTAGTCACTGCTGTGATTGATACCTCTCATGATGCTGTAATAACTGACTTAGTAACGACTGCATTAAAATCTAGGATTATAGCTTAGTGATAAAAGTTAGAAAAGAGGATTATAAAATTATTTAATCTAGTTCCTAGGTTGAATTCCAGTTAAAGCATCATATAATTTTTATTTTGTTCAACAAAGATTTTTGACATGCCATTCAGAGCATAAGGTATCAGATTTTTTCCTTTTAAAATAAAAGCACTAATATTTCAGAAAAATTAAAGATTATGTGTTTAATTAGGGTAGTAACTTCTGAATATCTAATTATGAATACATAAACATTATATAGTAGTAGTTTTTAAATAATCTCTTTAAAGAGAGCATTTTCATCTTTATTTACCTAGCATATTAGCATGGAGACAGGTATAGCACCTAAATAAGTATTAACTGAGTATCTTTATTAGTACCTTTTTCTACTCCTTATTGAACTGTTTATTTATTGTTTTTTGTTTTGTTTTGTTTTTTGTTTTTAATCTCAGTTGGGTCACGTAAGAAATTGACTTAATTTTTTTTTTTTTTTTTTTTTTGACCTAGGGGATGTCCCACACTTGTTCAAGCCTTGCCAGGCCCTAGCACACAAGTCACTGCAGGCAGCAACCACACGGCAGTCCTTTTAATGGATGGACAGGTCTTCACATTTGGAAGTTTTTCTGTAAGGAATTTTTTAAAATATTAATAATATTGCATCAAACCATTGCCTTATAATTTATCTACCTTAACTTTTTTTTTATGGTTCTGGTGAAATTCTTATTTTATAATAATTGCATATGCATATTTCCTGCCTCTGCCTCCAACACACACAAAACCTGAATAGCATTCTTTGAAAGGATTTTCATTTCTAGCTCAGCACTAGAATTTATTAAATTTAACAGATTTGTTAGGATTGGATATGGGTATTCCATAGCAGAACCCTTTAATCATTCAGTAGAGCTAATTCTGTCATTTTGAAAGTTATCTCTCAATTTTTAAAGATTTCATTTTTCTTAATGTATATTTTAGAATGTTTCTATTTTAGAACTTTTTAAAAGCCTAGTTTTTTAAAATTAGATTTGCTTAAAATTATGCTTCCCTTTTTCATCTCTTTTTACGTGTTTGCCTGCCTCTCTGTTTCTCTCTTTCTCTCTACCAAAGCTTGAAGAGTGAAAATGCTCTGAGAATTTTATAAAGTTTAGGAATAATAGAAATTAAAGAAAATCTTCCTAAGACTCTGCTAATAAATCTGTACCATCTCCGACATGAGTAACTGTTCAGACAGAACTGTAAAACTTAACTCTTCAGGATGTAATTTACAACTCTTGATTAAAAAAAAAAAGTTAACTTTAAAAGTATGTTTTGTTTGCAAATTATTTCAGAAACTTACAGAAAGGCTGCAAAAAATAAGAATAATATATAAAATGCCATACACCCTTTGATCAGATACCCTTATTGGTTAAAGAGTGTATAACATTTTACATGCTATTCTTATTTAATAGGGGAATAGATTCACCTATTGTTATTATTTGAATCAGTTTAGTTCACACATGGGCACACTGTTAACTCTGCATGTGCTCAGGTATGTTTGTATGTGCATATGTATTATATAAAATTTTCTTCTGAATCTTTTAACAGTAATTTATGTGTACTCTAGCCCTTTACCCACAAATATTTTAGTTCATATTTGGTCAGTGGATTCAATTAATACATATGTATTTTTTGGTATTTTTTTCCTCTCCATTCCAGGATCTGGCATTGTGTTTGCTTTTCTCTTTAGTCTGTAACATTCCCATAGTTTTTCTTTGTCTGCTGTGAAATTTTTGAAGAGTATTGTACTTTTTCTTGTTTAATAAAATGTTTCTCATTTTTGTATCTCTGATATGTACAAAAGTGGTAAGCTCAAACAGGTGTCACTCCATTCCATTTCTCTGCATCCTTGCTTCCCCTACCCCCTTACTCTACCTCTGTAGGTAATGAATGCCATTGTTTTCTAGTTAATTCTTCTTTTATTTTTTGTCCTCATAAAGGTAAATAAATAAGTGCACACATATACACCACACAGATATATATGTATATATGTATACATATATATAATTATTTCCATGTCTGTTTTTCCAAAGGTGGTATTTTTCTATATATGCTCTTTTGTACTTTGCTCCTTTCACTTAATATACCGCCTAGAAATAACTCCATATCAGTTCATAGAGATCTTTCTTTTTCTTTTTTTAAACTTCTACATAGTTTTCTATTATATGTATATACTATAGTTCATTTAGTCAATTTCTTTTTTTGTTTGTGTTCTTTTATGGTGCTGGGGTTCTAACCCAGGGCCCCACACATTGCTAGGCAAGTACTCTGCCACTAAGCTACATCTCCAGCACCCCCCCCCCCTTTTTTTTTAAAGTTTTTAAAATTTTGAGATAAGTTCTCACGGAGTTGCCCAGGCTGGCTTTGAATTTGTAATCCTCCTGCCTAAGCCTCTCAAGGAGTTGGGATTATAGGCATGTGCCACCATACCTGGCCAACTCTGTCAATATCTTATGCTTGGAATTGTCTTATGATTATTACAAGGTTTAAGACTTGTAATATTTTACAGTGATAATAATGAATACTGTTAGAAGTGTATCTTTAAGGTAAATTCTAAGAAGTGAGATTGCTAGGTTGAAGGTTAATGCCTGTATAGGTTTGTGAGATATTATCAGTTCTATTTTGCTTTCAAATCAGCAATGGATAAAAGTCCCTATTTCTCTTCAGCCTTGCCACACAATGTGTTGTCATGCTTTTTAATTTGTGCCAGGTTCATAGGTGAGAACTATCAAGTCCTGCCCTACTTAATGTTTTGAAATTAAGTGTTGGACTCTCTTTTGAAGGATTATTTTGTCTGTGCTTTTTTGAAGTCCTTTGCATTCCTCTTTCATTTCTCTGAGTAGTTTGGCTTGCAGGGTGAGGTAGGCAGAGAGAACTTTGTTGGAATTTGGTTTCTTTCTCTAGTTACTGCTAACTTAAAAACTCTAAGATCTGCTGTCTCATAATACTGCTACAGGTTTAAGTCATTTGTGATTCATGTTGGCTTTGTGTTTTTTGGGAGGAGGAATGTGAGTGGCAAGATCTGAAATCAGTTAATCACTATTATTCTCCAGCCCCAGAAGTCCTAGTTGCAGACTTATAACTACAATCTGAGTCCCTGTGGGATTGTTGCGGCATTTTATATTTTTTGGTTGCTTTCACGTTAGTTCATTGGTAGAAAGGGAATGCATGTTTAGTTCAGTAATCAATGTAATTTCTTCTTCCTTTCAAAGCAGAATATATCTTATATATATAAGATATATACAGGCTCAGTGGAAGAGTGCTTGCCTCACACATGTGAGGCACTGGGTTTGATCCTCAGCACCACATAAAAATAAATAAACAAAATGAAGATATTGTATTCATGTACAACTAAAAACTATATTTTAAAAAAGATATAATTCCCTTACTGTTCACATTTTTATGCTCCTTTACTTTCTTTTGTCAAAAAATAAGGATAGACATTGAACAAGATGAGAATAAACATTGAATGATTTGGCTGCTTCTCTAGTCATGTGCTTGACACTTTTCTTTTCCCTGATATTTCTGCATGGAAGCTCAGTTGCTTCTGCAGTTGTGTGTGTTTGCTTTCTGTGATGTTAAAGGACTAATGGAACTCAGTAGAAATCGGTAGTTGAGTACGAATTTGACTAGAGTGTTGGTACTACTTTAGGCTCCCTTGTTCTTCAGGTTTTTGCCATGGTTGGTTGATCATTCCTGTTGTGGAAATGCTGGTAAATATTCTGAAGGCCATATGCATCATTTTCTGCCTTCCAGCAGTTTTAGGAAGGGAATGCTATGGGGAAAGAGAGGTCCTCAGCCTGTATGAATGAATGATATAGTCTGATCCAACATCAGCATTCTTCTATTCTTTTTCAGGTACTGGCATAGTAGTGAAAAACTTTGTTACTTTTTAAACTCTCACCTAACCAGGTACCTATAGACATCCATATTTAAATCATATTAAATATTTAACATTTATTTGAGACATTATACTTTATCATTGATGATCCTGTTTATTTTGAAACAGAAATAAACACCAGGTGCAGTGGCATATGCCAGGAATACCAGTAGCTCCGGAGGCTAAGGCAGGAGGATTGTGAGTTCAAAGCCAGCCTCAGCAACTTAATGAGGCCCTAAGCAACTTAATGAGACCCTGTCTCTAAATAAAATGTATTTTAACAAGGGGCCAGTGATGTGGCTTAGGTGGTTGAGGGCCCCTGGTTGCAATCTCCGGTATTACCTGACCCTTCCCCTCAAAAATAAAACCAGAAATGAAATAACTTACTAACACATCATGTAAAAATTACATTATAGATTTTTCTAATTGTATTAACAGTTCCAGTATTTATTATTTTGATGTTTTACCCAAACCTTCTTATGTGTGTTCAATAGTCATGTTCTTTTGTACTTTGAACTTATAATGTCAAAGATGTTTTTTAAGTGAACCATTAATAATACTGAGTTTTAAACAAACTTATGTTAAAAATAATTAAACATTTATGGTTCTTTTAACTGTAGATAAAGACAGCCGTATTTTGGGAACATTTTCTCTTTTCCTTTTCCTTTCTTTCTTTTCTTTTGAGAAAAAGGAAAAATGTTTATTGCTTGGCCAGTAAATGAGAAACACAAGGGACTCCTGTCACAGAGACTGTGATTCTGCTTATCAGCAGGAACAGAGGGCTTTTAAAGAGGTGATTGAAAGACTATGTTCCATGTGTTCTCTGTTGGAGTTATAATTCACTTGTTAATTTGGGAGACAGTCATTTCTGCTGTCTTCTGGTACCATTGGGGAACATTTCTTGCATGGGAAAGTATCTCAATTTTTTTGTTCAAATGCACTTTGTGGTTTATTAGGGAAAAACTTCCCTGGGAAAATAGAAATTATTTTATTATTTTGTATTTGGTCCAAATTTCATTATTTCATCTGTTAAGACAAACAATTGATGAAGAATAAGGTCTCATAGTGCTATTTTTAAGTCTAATATCTCTTTAACCTTACAAAAAGTATAGTTTATTTATTCAACAATGTTATTAATAGTATGGTTTATTTAATTTTTTAGAAAGGACAACTGGGAAGACCCATTTTGGATGTGCCATACTGGAATGCAAAGCCAGCTCCCATGCCTAACATTGGATCAAAATATGGAAGAAAAGCCACTTGGATAGGTGCCAGCGGGGACCAAACTTTTTTACGAATTGATGAAGCACTTATTAATTCTCATGTACTTGCTACATCAGAAATTTTTGCCAGTAAACACATAATAGGTAATATCAACAACATACAAATGCCCTCCCCAAAACCCTTGTCTGTATTAATATAATAAATGGTTTGTTGTTCCCTATAATAATGAAATATGGTCTTAGAACTTTTTAAATTTTCTTTCTTTCTCTTTAAAGAAATTTACATAAAACCTCTAAGTGGCTGTGTTTATATGTGTCTCTATGCTGGAATAATTTGGAGAGCTACAAATCAGAATATTCATAAATTAGTGGTATAAATATGTGGTAAATTGTAATAGGTTGAAATTTACATTAAAGTGAGGAACTTTCTGCATTGTTTTTTGTTAGTAAATAATAGATATTAATTTTATGGGTGGTTATAATGATCAAATTTTGAAGTTTCATTAAAACCAAGGTATCACTTCATACTTGTTTGTGTTATCATGAATAATTACATAATAGAATGGTATAGCATAGAAATTAAGAGCATGTGTTGTGGATTTAGATAGCTGAAAGTTGTAATCCTAATTCATCCGCATAAAGATTTACTACTTAAGGTTATGTATGTTTCAGCTTTTTCATCTTTGAATTGGTGATAATCTACTTACTTGGTGGGTTAGGGAGAATACAAAAAGGGTAATGCATATTAAAATTACATACACATTTTTTCCCCTAAGGCCTTGTACCTGCTTCTATATCAGAGCCTCCTCCATTTAAATGTCTTTTGATAAATAAAGTAGATGGGAGCTGTAAAACTTTTAATGACTCTGAGCAAGAGGATCTTCAATAGGATGCACAACAGATAGCATGGAGAGGGGCCCCCCCAGGGGCAACACCATGAGTCTGCCAGAAAGTTAAACAGGATAGAGCTAAGGGGTTTATGGATATTAGGATAAGAGAGTAAAGTTAATAAGACAAATAAGTATAAGAGAACAAGCTATTGCAAAAAATAAGCAAGCACAAAAAAAATGAGTTTGAAATATGAAAGCAGCGTCCCAGATAAATATAGTAAAAAGCGAAAAGATAGAAGAAAAAGTAGGTAAGCATATAATAAGCGGATTTGGTGTGTGTCTTGATCCTGTGTATGATGTAATTTGGAGGGTAAGCATATAATAAACAAGTTTGATCAGAAAAGTGGAAAGCGCAAACATATTGAAGAGTAGATTAACCAAGAGCCAAAAGTGCGGAGTGAAGCACAGAATAGCATACAGCAAGATTAAGGAGCAGAAGAAATATAGAGCAGCAGAGAAGAGCGAGATACAAGCTGATGAGAAGACCAAATATGGAGTAGTAGAGAAAGAAAGCTAGAAGTTGGAGACTAAAGCAGCAAATATGCAGTAGGAATAGAAAAGAAAAGGTAGAGCGAATGAAGGAAGCAAAGAAGCCAGGAAGGAAAAAGAAAAGCAATATTGAGTAGAAACATAATGCATAGCAGAAAATGTAAATAGAAGCAAAGAGAAGCACTAGAATGAATAAGATAAGAGTATGCAAAGCATAGGAGAATCAGAAATAAAAGCAGAAAAAGCTAAGAATTAGAGCACATGTCACAGCAATGCGGTTACGAAGCAAGCTCTAAAACATAGGGATTCATATCGGAGTGGAAGAAGAGCAGCATACAAAAAGATAGACAAACGATTTGACATACAGCAACAAGCAATAGAGACCATTGGGAGTTATAGAGAAGCATTGAGAGTTAAAGGTAAGCAAAGAGCAAAAGCCTTAAAAGAAAATACAACAGATGAGCCAGAGCAGCAGCTTAGAAGAAAACGAGCTAAGAATAACTACCAGGCAGAGCAAGAGATAGAGCATCATCTAGCAAGCAAAAAGGAGGACATGTTAGATGTAAAAGAGAAAAAAGAGTATAAGCATTAATTTGACACAAGACAAGAAGATAAAAAAGAGACCAGGAAAATTGTATAAAACAGCAGCACAGCAAGGCCACAAAGAAAGAAGCAATGCATCAAGGGGGCAGGAGAGCCTGCCAGAAAAAGAGGATTTAGGAAATAGCAGGAAGCGAAGCCTACATATCTAAAAAGAGAAACCAAAAGATTAATAAGCAGCGACGTATAGAAAAGCGAGGAGCAGCAAGAGAAATGCAGGAGAAGCCAGAGCAAAAAAGCATAAGCAGTAACAAGTAAAAAAATTTAGACTAAAAAAAGTAAAGAAGGATCACAAAAGCAAAGATAAAGCAATGTAAAGCAAAAAGAAGCAGAAAATAGGAAAGACGTTAACCAAAGTAGGAAAATGAACAAAGGTAGAAGCATGTAAGAAAGGAAAATAAAGCAAGTAGAAAGCATTAAGAATAGAAGATTGGAGAAGAAGAGAGCCAACATAGCAATTAAGCAAGCTCACAATGTTAAGAATTAACAAGAAAGATGTAAGTATAAGAATAAAAGTAAAAGAAAGAAAAGTAGAGTAAGATAAAGCAGTAAAGGAAGGATTACAGAAAAAGATCGATAGAAAAGATAAAAAAGCAACAGAAACAAAGCAAATAGGATAGAATACTAAGCATAGGAAGCAGAGAGAAAAGCAAAAGAACAAAGAGAAAAAAGGAGAAGCAGCGTGAAACAATAGATGCAAGCAAAGTAGGAAGAAAAAGCTTTGCGATAGAAATGAACAAAGAGGAAGTAAATAGCAAAAGATAAATATGAGCAGCAACAAGAAAGCAGAGAATCAATAGATAAACAAAGAAGCCAGCAGCAACAATAGATAGAAATTGAAAAAGCAGAATAAAAAAAGATGACAATAATTAGAGGAGAGTAAGAAGAGCAGCAAAGCTAGCAAAAAGTAGAAATTTAAAAATAATTGATGAAGAAAAGATAATATAGAGTAGGGCAAAGAGAAAAATAGGCAAGCTTGAGCAGAAAGCAGAGAAAAGTAATAAAGAAGAAGCGAAAATGACAGAACATAATAAAATAGCAGAAATCAAGTACAAAGCAAAGCAAAAAAAGCAGAGATAAAAAGAAATAAGTAAAGAGATTTAGAATAAAGAAGCCAGACAAGAAGAACAAATGAAATACCACAGTAAAGAAAGAAGAAGAAAAATTAAGAGAGAGAAAGGAAAAAGAAGAAACAGCAAAAGCAAATAGCAGTAAAAAGAAGCGAAGAGAAGCAAGCAAGACGCAAATAAGAAAGAAAAGTAATAGAAAGCCAATAAAGGAGAGCTAAAAGGGAGCAAAGAATTAAGCTAAGAAAGAACTGAAAAGCAAGAACAGGAATTAAGAAAATAGAAAAGCAGAAGAATGAAAGAAGAGTAAGGTGCTGCATAATAAGGGCCAGCAGAAAGTAAAGAGCAAAGAGCAGTTTAAACTAGCGAGCAGTAAAGAGAGCAGAAAAAAGAAAGCAGCCGAATGACTGCAAAAGCGTAGGTAGAGCATATGAAGGATAGATCCTTGAAAGCTATAAAAGAGAAAGGAAAGCAGCTAAGAATAGAAATTAGGAAAGCTAAGCTAGAATATAAAAATAGACCATAAAGAGCAAAAAGATGAGAGCAGCTATGAATGTTGAAGAAGCAGCAGCCAGCAGACAGAGCGAGAAAGAGTAAGCAAAAGGAAGAGTGGAAAAGTAAAATGATAAAGAATGAAGCAGAGTTGCAAATGTAAATAGATGTAGCCTTGCCACGAGTAGTAGAAGTGAAGAAACATAAAGATAAGCTTAATGAATGAAAAATGAGAGCAAATGCGAAGAGAATAGAAGAAAAAAGAAGCAAGAAAAACTAGCATAGAAGCAGCAGAGATAAATAAGCGAGAGAAATGCAAAGCGAAAGTATAGCAGAATGCCAGAGAGTAGAAAACATAAAGAAGTAAAAGAGAGCTAAAAGAGCTAGCATTGAAGCAAAGGAAGAAGAGCTAGGCGCAAAAGAGAAATAAGAAGATTAAGCAGATAAAGAGAAAACAGAGAATTAAGAGCTAATAGAAAAGCAAAGCGAAATAAGCAAAAAATACAAGAGCGGAAACAAGGATATTGTCAAGAAGAGCAGAAAAGCAAAATCACAATATTAGTAGAAACAAAGCAGAAAATATAAAAAAGAGAAAAAAGCGAAAGACACAAGCTGTGAAAGAAAGCAAAAAAGGAGCAATAAGCAAGCAGATAGGCTAGAAGCCAAGAGATAAAAAAGAGAGCGACAAGCAAAAAGAGACAATGTGCAAAATAAAGAACATGAATCAAGCATTAGCGAGATAAAAAAAAAAAAAATTAGATGAGAGAGGAGCCAAAATAGATAAAGAGCAAAGAGAGTAATAAGAGAGCCCAAAAAAAAGCAAGGCCAGAGAAAAAGAGCGAAGAAAAAACAGCAAAACAAAGCAAGATAAAAGATTGAATTATGAGCAGAAGAGCAGAGAGAGACAGAGGAAAGCAATCTACAGTTACACAGAAGAAGAAAAAAGAAATGCATCGAAAAATGGACAATAGAAGCCAGCATAGTGGAAAAAGCAGCAGCAGTATAGATAGCAAGAGAAAGAGATAAACAAGCAGTAAGAATGAATAAAAGAGAAAAAGCCTAAAGCTAAGACGAGAAGAAATTATGCAAAATAAGGTAAATATAATAAAATGAGCTAATGCCGATAAAGACAAATTATGGACATTAAAAAACAGCAAAAATGATACAGATAGGAAGAAAGAGATGAGAGCAAAGAGAATAATGCAAATAGCCAAGCTAAAGAGCAGAAAGAGCTAAGGAGCAAACACCCAGAGCGAGTGAAGCGAACTAAGCAAAAAGCAGAAAAGAGCAATGCTGATAAAAGCAAAAAAGCAGAGCGAAGAATTAGAGCAAAGATGAAAGCGAAAAAGAAGAAAATGCTAGGAATAAAAAGAAGTAGAAGCCAAGAGAGCAATGATAAATAGCTGATGGAGATAGAGAGCAAAAGTAAAAGAGAAGAATTAAAGAGGTAAGGAGAGGCAAATAAAGAGAAGAGCAATAGAAAAAGGCAAAAAAAACATGATAGCAGATAGAGTTAATAGATTAGAAGCAGTAACAATGAAAAGAGAAAGCAGAAAGAAAGCTGAATGCAAAACAAGCAAAAATAAAGGAGAGCATAAAAAGAAAAAAGCAACAGAATAGAAATGAGCAAGCAAAAAGCAAGTAAAGCGAAAAGATAAGAAAGAGAGAAAAGAAAAAGCCTAATAGAAAGTTATAATGATCAAATTTTGAAGTTTCATTAAAACCAAGGTATCACTTCATACTTGTTTGTGTTATCATGAATAATTACATAATAGAATGGTATAGCATAGAAATTAAGAGCATGTGTTGTGGATTTAGATAGCTGAAAGTTGTAATCCTAATTCATCCGCATAAAGATTTACTACTTAAGGTTATGTATGTTTCAGCTTTTTCATCTTTGAATTGGTGATAATCTACTTACTTGGTGGGTTAGGGAGAATACAAAAAGGGTAATGCATATTAAAATAACATACACATTTTTTCCCCTAAGGCCTTGTACCTGCTTCTATATCAGAACCTCCTCCATTTAAATGTCTTTTGATAAATAAAGTAGATGGGAGCTGTAAAACTTTTAATGACTCTGAGCAAGAGGATCTTCAAGGATTTGGTGTGTGTCTTGATCCTGTGTATGATGTAATTTGGAGGTAAGCATATAATAAACAAGTTTTGATCAAATTATACTTTTTTGATAACACAAAATTCATGCATATGCAGACTTGTCACACATGGGAATGCTCCTGTTCATTAATTAGAGTTTTATCATATTGATACACAGACACCTTCATAGTACAATGTAATGGTTAAGAGCACACGTTCTGAGCCTTGCTACCTAGTTTTATTCCAGCTCTATAATCTGCTCTCTGTGAAACCTTAGAGAAAATACTTTGTATGCCTTATTTTTCTCATTCATAAACATAGATATAATAGTATAGTAAGGTAGTGTAGAGGTGCATTGCTGCATCATGTACAACCAGAGAAATGAAAAATTGTGCTGCAATTGTGTACAATTAATCAAAATGCATTCTGCTGTCACGTATACCTAATTTAAATAAATTAATTAATAAAAAAAGAAAATGGAAACTGATTTTAAAAGCAAAGCCTTCTTATGTGAGTGATATAAATACAAAGCTTGTTAACTGTGATGGTATTTATTATAAAAGTATATTTAAGAACAAAACCCACTATAGTTTTTTTTAAATATTTATTTATTTGTTTTAGTTGTACACAATGCGTTTATTTGTATGTGGTGCTGAGGATCGAACCTGGGCCGCGCACGCGCTAGGCGAGCGCTTTACCACTGAGCCACAACCCAGCCCCCACCATAGTTATTAAACAGAGTTCAGGTACAGGGCTTTGGAGAAAGCACAAAATTCAGGAGTTTATCTTTTGATTTCTAAGTCCAAAATTCTGACTATGTAAAATGTTGATTAAAGTTATAGAAAACTGATTTCAAGCTATAGTTTCAATTTATAACGAATATATAGTTAACAATATTACTGAAAAAGGTAGTATAGAAATATTAGAAATATTTGCTACTATATTATTATAATTATTAGTTTTACTTTAAGAATTCCATTGTTAATAATTTTTAACCTGTCAGCAATCCTGTCTTACTGCATAGAATTCATTCTATTTCTTATTCCCATAAACATATAACTGTTACCATCTATGTAGAAGAAATTATGCCAACAACAATACAAAATAAAAAAAATTGAGCCTCTTTAGCAATGTACATAATAAAATGCCTATATTGACTGAGGAACCTATAGTATAGGTTATATAAACCTGATAAAATATAAAAATGTAGCAATAAATTTACATAAGAGTATTAAGAAATAAATTATAATTGTACTTGTTTGAAATGTATATTGGTGATTTATGTACATAATGAATAAAGAAAAGAGTTCTCATTCTCAGTGTTTCTAGCTTTGCATACTATGGGAGGGAGATGTACCCTACCATTACCAGAGTGGCTTATGACTCTAAGCACATTTTTCTTTTCTCTTGCTGTATTTATTTGGCTGGTCGTAGTAGTCAGTAATTCCAATTGTTGAAAGTTTGAAGTAGCATATGTGAGAAGAGAGAGACTTTTCTTTCTTATTCCAGCAGCCTGGTCCTGATTGCATTTCCATCACCTGCCATGTCTGAAGAGGTCATAGTTTCTTTTGGAAGGAATTGAAGTGCTTCCTAGGTTGTTGATTTGCTTACTATCTTATCTGGGCATTTTTTGTGAGAAGGCATGAAAACAAGAATGGAGTTGAGTAGTACTTTTAGGTATCTGTGGCAGCATTGTGCAAGGTAGATTAAATAAGGAGAGACTTCAAAGTGAGTGTTCTTTTGTGGTCATTCTTAGGAAGACAATGAAGTACTGAGAACCAAAGTTAATTAAAGTGGTACAGTGAGATAGAATGGAGGGGATAAAGAAAGAGATAAGTGTTAAGATAGAATTGTTTATAGTTACTTACTGAATAGAAATCAATGTAGAGAGATTTAGTTGCCAAGGAACAGACTCTGATTTGGACTTAAATGTAAGTTGATTTGCTTGCTTCCTTCCTTCCTTCTTAAATGTTTTATTTTTAAATAAAGTAAATTCACATTAGCAAGACAAAAACAGAAATTGAAAACATGAAATTTATTTCTGGATACGTTCCTTAAGTTAGAGATAAAAGTATAAATTTTGGGAGTAAATTGGGAGTAAACTCTTGAACTAGATCCCTTTCCCTGGGATCTCAACAGAACTCTGAAGTATAATATCCATCTAGTTAAACCATATCTTTTTCACATATGGTAGTAGCAATGAATGGGACAGATGATCTTAAGTGGTTGCCACCTTCTACAGCATTTTCTCCATTGTTGCAAAATAGATTAAAAGATGGAGGGCAATCTCCTATGTTTCTCAGTAAAACAGCTGGGAGATATTTCCCTCCAGTCAAGATTATAGTTTCTTTCCATTATCCTGACTTCTATCCACTTTTTGTCCTTTGTGTCTTTCAGTAGGACCCTTTTATTTTACAGCTATCACAGATAGGTATTGCGGATCCAGTATTAGCTTACTTTAACCTTTCTTCTGGTCTCCACCTGCTTCCTTTTGTATGGTTTTTATTATTTGATACTATTTCAAATCCATGTACTTTGCTTCCTCCATAAGAATATAAAAATTCAAAAAGTTGTATTGTTTTCTCTGCAGTAATTTTGCCCTATGTCCTAGTCAGTAAATATCATTATTAAAACTGTTAAAATTCTGTACTCAGGACATACCAAATATACCTGTTTTCCCATAAGTGAACATTTTGATTGTGTTCTAAAGTTTGGGTATTACTTAATGCTACAGCAACATATATGTACACATATCCACTCAGTTTTTTGTTTTTTTTTTAACATATGTGAGAGTATTTCTGTGAGATAGTTTTCAGGAATCAGAATTGCTGAGTTAAGAGATAGGCTCATAGGTTATGAATGTACACTGCTAAACTGACCGTCAGCACTGTCACTTTGTAATAGAATTCATATTTCCCTATATTGTCAACATCAGTAATTAGTTATCATTTTCATCTTTTGCTGTTTTAGATTCATTATTTAATAAATGTATATTAAGTTTCTACTATATGATAAGTGAAGAATGATATGAAATATAAAAGATAGTAATTGCCCTGCTCCTATAGAATTTATTTTGTGAAGACAGAAACTATATGAAGGCTAATAAATAATATACTTTGTAGATCTTGCCCAGGAAAAAGAGGATGCTGTGATTGAGAATACAATACTGTCCTCTGTCTTCCATACAATGGAGAAAATATAAGTTAAGACCTTGAAGTATAAGAAATAGGCTATTGGAAGAGTCAGAAGTTTTCTAGGCAGGGAGAGATTAGTAGGCCTAAATGCTTTTATGTAAAAAAGATTGGCAGTATTTTAAGAATTTGAAGAGAATCACTATAGCTAAAGCATATTGAGTGGCATGAAATCAAATTAGGTATGGTAGCATAGGTCTATAATCCCAGCTGCTTGGGAGACTAAGGCATTAGGATCCAAAGTTCTAGGCCAACCTCAGCAATTTAGCTAGACCCTGTCTCAAAATAAAAAAGGGCTGTGGATATATTTCAGTGATAGAGCACTCCTGGGTTTAGTCCCCAGTATAGCAAAATAAATACATAAAATAGCAAAGGGATAGGCAGGTTTAGGACTTGTAGAACTTTGGGAGCTAGATTAAGGAATTTGCATTTGTTTCAAAATAGAAAAAAAAAAAAGCCTTTCTAAGAATATCCATTGAGAAGTGACATTTAAATTATATTTAGTGTGGAAAAAGTATTGGAATAAAGTAAGGTACAGGCTAGTGCAGTAGTGCAAGGGAAAGATGATGGTTTGGACTAGGTTAGTTAGCTTGAACTAGGTTAATTAGCTTGAACAAGGGTAGGTAGTAGGAAAATGAAAAGTAATTGTAATTTTGTCTTATATATGCTTTCACATATTCTTTTACCTTCTTGTCTTTAAACTTTTTGATTTTTTTTGTACAAAGATCTTATGTTCACATATATGCATAAATTTTTAAGTGTATAGTTGTATTTTTTGTGAAGCATTGTGATCCACTTTTCTGATTATCTTCTGTAGTGATATAAATTTCTTTAAATATTTAGCTTAGTTAAGGAAAATAATGAGTTTATTTTTTACTATTTAAGCTGACTATTATTTATTTCTATCATCAATTATATTTTAGAAAAATTTCAAAGAAAACTACATGTAGAGGTGCTGTTTTTTTTTTTTTTTTTTTTTTTTTTTTTGAAAGGTTTCGTCCAAATACCAGAGAACTGTGGTGTTACAATGCAGTGGTTGCTGATGCCAGACTGCCCTCTGGAACGGATATGCAGTCCAGATGTAGTATCCTAAGTCCTGAACTTGCCCTACCAACAGGATCGAGGGCTCTTACTACTCGATCTCATGCAGCTTTGCACATTCTAGGTAGGGTTACTATTTGATGTGTATCTAATTTGCATTAATGTGTGCTGTGATGAGGATTAGGGTTTCTTTCAGAGTATTTAAATTTGTATATCATTCTTTCATAGTTTGGTAAATGTAACAACATGTTAGGTACAAAGTAATTTAAACCTTCTAAGAAGCTTATACTATGCAAAGCAATATATAAAACTTGTACCAAATTTCTTTTTTTTAAATATATTTTTTAGTTGTTGATGGACACAATACCTTGATTTTATTTGTTTATTTATTTTTATGTGGTGCTGAGGATCAAACTCAGTGCCTCACATGTGCTAGGCAAGCGCTCTACCACTGAGCTACAACCCCATCCCTGTACCAACCTTATTATGAAAGTTTCATGTATGCTCAGAAGTAGTCCTGAATATAATTTTTCATAGTAGGTAAATCCTAAAAAGCAGTATTTTAGTTTAACTTGAATACAAAACTTTTAGTGGCATAAAATACTCAAATGTGAATTGTAATATTTAACTTAACAGTCTACAGAAATGTTATAGTGTATAGTTTTCTGTCTCTTACATAACACAGTTTTCCACAGAACATCAACTTGACACCTGTTTAATTACTTTGATATATAGTACTTTTGCAGTATATGTATTCTGTTGCTAGAAATGTGGTCAATCCACATAGCTACATGTTTTGTTGCTTTTTAAAAATGATCCTTAAAAAGTACTCATTTAGGTTTACCTAGCATTTGCAATTGTGAAATCATAATTCTTTGTTTCTTTTTTCTCAGATTTCATTGGGAACCATTGTAAACATTTAAAACTAGCATCAGTTAACATTATTTCAGGCTAATGTGTTTTCCTCAAATAGTACTTTAGGAATCAAAGTAATTCAGAGAGTTTCATAAAAGAAAGAACATTGGTGAAGACTTAAAGGTTTAGTGATTCCAACTTTTCAGAGCTTCAGTTTTGTGCAAAATTTTGTCATCAAGCATATGTTTAAATATGATAATTACCCACACAAAGGAGACTTTTTATTTGTTATAAATATTCTATGAAATAGGGTTTAAAGCTTGGAATAAATTTATTGATTACATTTAGAGTTACTTGTATATTTTAAGGTAGCCCTTGTAGTATTTAATATCATCAATGCTATAGGAAATTTTAATTTCAAGGAGTTGAATTTTATGTGTTTGTTTTTAGGTTGTCTTGATACCTTGGCTACTATGCAGGACTTAAAAATGGGCATTGCAAATACAGAGGAGGAAACACAGGCAGTCATGAAGGTTTATTCCAAAGAAGATTATAGTGTAGTAAACAGGTTTGAAAGTATGTATACTTAGATTAAGGAAATATTACCTTGTAAGTGAAATACATATGGATGTTTTAAAATACAAGATTTCTATCTTTTAGGTCATGGAGGTGGCTGGGGTTATTCTGCCCATTCAGTAGAAGCTATACGTTTTAGTGCCGACACTGATATTTTACTTGGTGGTCTTGGTCTGTTTGGAGGTAGAGGAGAATATACTGCTAAAATTAAGGTAAAGTTCATAGATATCAAGCCCTATTTTGTTTGAAGATGTCAGTTTGACTTAGTTAATTATTCAGTGCTTCCTCTTTTTTTTCTTTCTTACTTGGTTTGCTTTTGTTAATGTCCCTTTTTATAAAAAGGTAGAAGAAACATTGCTAAAATCTTAAGCAATAATCCTAACTTGGTTTATTTGTTGTTGTTGTTAATGCCTCCTTTTAGAAGAAGATAAACTTTGCTAAAGTCAGTAACTCATTAAAAAATAAAAACAGTAAGAAGGAAGGAAAGGAAAAGAAAATGATTTTTTTCATAGTTTTAGACTCAAAAAGAGACTGGCAGTCAGTCTCAGTCCTTGTGCCAGTGGTCTAAGAATAGTAGACCTTTTTTTTTTTTTTAAATTTTTTTTAGTTGTAGGTGGACACAATACCTTTATTTTATTTATGTGGTGCTGAGGATCGAACCCAGGGCCTCACACATGCGAGACAAGCGCTCTACCCTTGAGCCGTAGCCCCAGCCCCAGTAGTACACCTTTTTATGTGGCTGCCTAGAACTTCTTAGTGGTCTAGGAATAATGGCACCTATTTTATGTGACTGCCTTTTATAGCTGTTTTAATAACAGGAGCCACAATTATTTTGATGCAGGGACATTTTGATGTAGCTAAAAAGTCTTCAGCATTTTTAGTGCTAAATACTGTGTAAACAGACATGGTCATCCCAGGGGTAGGGACCAGGGATAAAATAAGAGATAGAACAGAAGGAATGGATTCTGTCAAGTGAACTAAAAATAATTTAGAGTCATTAGTTTATCACTCCTTTTTATCTCTAAGAGGGCTTACAATTATCCGAAGTAAAATATATCTGTTCTTTGAAAATTCACCACTAGCTTGAACATTCTGCTTCTCAAATTATCTGATTTTGCTTTTAAAATAAAATAAAAAACTTAATAGTTTGCACCTTAATTTCACTGTTAGCCTTCACAAAAGATATCAGTTACATCTCTTCTGTTCAGGAGGTTTTTTCTTAGTTTGCTCAATATTATTTAAAAATTATATATTAATATCTTTTTTGAGGATGTTTTCCATAGAGGTCAACCAGAACTGATAAACTTTTAAAAATATTTTCTTATCTCTGGTTACAATTATAATACATATGCTAAAAATGCAGATAATATAAGAATGGACTAAGTAAATATTAAAAATACCCTATAATTTCAAGCCGGGCGTGGTGGCACATGCTTGTAATCCCAGCACTTGGGAGGCTGAGGCAGGAGGATTGAGAGTTCAAAACCAGCCTCAGCAATGGCAAGGCACTTTAGCAACTCAGTGAGACCCTGTCTCTAATAAAATACAAAAAAGGGCTGGGGATGTGGCCCAGTGGTCGAGTGCCCCTGAGTTCATTCCCGGTACCCCCCCCCCCAAAAAAACCTATAATTTCATGAATTATAGAAATAGAATACTGATTAATAGTACCTGTAGCACATACATTGACACTAATAAAACTAGTAGTTTTAGTGTTTGCATCATTTCAGTGCAACTCTGTCACAATGGTTATTTTAGGATGGTTTAATTCATTGTCAAGATAGAGAACCAAACTGAGTGAGTTATATAGTTCTGTTTGGCAATATGTAATAAGGTCATCAAAAGGATATATATTTTCCTTTTTCTGGCCATGGGAGATTTTGTTTGTTTGTATTTCTAGTATTAAACATCATAGTGGACTTTATCTTCAGTAGTGACCTTCCATACATATTGTTTTAGATTGGCCCTACTTTCTTTTTTCAACCTCAAATCCTGTCTCACTCCTCTCTTCTTTGGAAGTAATCTTGCATTTATATTATTCAGCAAGTGGATTGTGGCCTTCTAATAGAATTTAACTTTTTTTTTTTTTTTTAATTTACCTCCCTTTACCTCTCCAAGGTATCTAGTTTCTTTCTAAGACTTCTTTGTTTTGTTTTGTTCTCATCCCCGTACTGTTTCTTCTGTCTTTCCATAGGTTCATTCTCTTCTATGTGATGGTGGTTCAGACCAAGGCCTTTTTGCTTCATCTATATTTTCTCCTAGGCATTCTGTTTTAAACCCAAGGTTTCAATAGCCATCAGCATTCCATGATGCCCATATTTATATCTCCAGCTCAGACTTCTTTGTTGACCTGTTTTCATGTCAGATATCAGTCCTGATATCTTAACTTAATTCATGCTTTTCCCTCTAGCTCTTTGAGGGATCCCTCTCTCATGAATAATACCATCCACCATATGCTTGCTACATAAGCTGGAGATCTAGATATCTTTCTTAATAGGTTCTCTGTCATCTCTTTCTTCCTCCCCAAAAAGTGTCTTCTATCACCATTCCAGGCCAAAACCATTTGTCTTAGATTAGCCATTTAGCTGGTCCCTCTGTGTTTATATTCCTTATTTTCTATATTCTGTCTTCATTTTCTTTTCCTAGTCTTTCTTAAACTCATTTCAGTCAGGTTTGTGCCCCAACTACTTCAGTGAAATTACTGTGGTCAAGGACAATGATAACATGGATAATGGTGATGTAGTATTGGGGATCGAACTACATCCCCATTCTTTTTTAAAAATATTTATTTTTTATATAGGTGAACACAATATCTTTATTGAACCCAGTGCCTCACGCATGCTTGGCGAGCACTCCACCTCTGAGCCATAACCCCAGCCCATCCCCATTATTTTTTATGTTTTATTTTCAAATAGTCTCATTAAGTTCCCGAGGGTTTCACTAACTTGCTGAATCTAGCCTTGAACTGTGATTCTTCTGGGATTATAGGCGTGCATCACCACTCCTGGCTCACTGATGCATTTATGTTGCTAAAGCCAGTGATCAAGGCTCATTCCTCACCTTCCTCAATAAGTCAGCCAAATTTTATCTGATTGAGCTCTTTGAAATATTTTATTCTCTTATCTCCTAATGCACTATACTTCATTTTTTGTTCTGTCCTACTGCTTACTTTCCTTAGTCTCCTAATGGTCACTCTTCTTTTGGACATTTTAAAAATCATCCTGGACAGGCATGGTGGTACATTCTTATAGTCCCTGCTACTTAGGAGGCTCAGACAAGAAAATGGATTGAGCCCATGAGTTCCAGACTAGCCTGAACAATACAGCAAGACCCTGTGTCAAAAAAATGAATGGATAAAACAGGGGGAGGGAGAGGGGAAGAACTAGGGACTGAATTAGAACAAATTATATCACGTGCTTTTGTAATTATGTCAAAATGAATCCTAATGCTATGTATAACTAAAAAGAACCAATGAAATACAATAAAAATATGAATGAATGAATGAATGAATGAACAAATAAAAGCAGGAAAAATAGTCTTTCCATACTGATCCAGCCTTATGTCTCTAAATATTTTTTCTTTGGTGACTTCCACACTTAAAGACTTTTCTCCTGATCTCCAAAGTGATTAATACACACATAGGCACACACACACACACACACACACACACACACACACACACACACAGACGGACACACACACAGTCTACTATATGTCTCCACTTAATGTCTAATAGACATTTTGTAGGTAATATGTTTAAAACTATGTTTCTGATGATATTTCTTAACCTGCTGTTCCCACATTCTTCCCCATCCCAGTTAACTGACTCAGAATGGCATTAACATGATTTTTCTAGCTGCTCAGACCAAAAATCCTACAGTCATCCTCGCTTGGTTTTTCTCTTCCTTTCATTCCCTACATTCACTTGAACATTATATATTGTTGGCCTCACTTTCAAAATAAATCCAGAATCTAACTGCTTATGAAAACTGCCATCAAGTTGTTCCATTCCATAACCATTCTCACCAGGATTATTAAAGTACCCTTCACATTTTATCCTACTTCTGTACTTTCCCCATTCCATGTATTCTCAGCCTAGCTGAGTGAGTCTCTTAAAGTGCACACCAAAGTGTGTCACTGCTCTAGTTAGAATAATGTAATGTCTTCCTGTATTAGAGTAAAAGTCGAAGGCCATATAAGGATCAAAAAGATCTCATCGGAATTAACTGCCAGCTCCTGTCTAACCTTATGTTTTATTGGCTGCTTCACTGTAATCTGGTATACTGGTCTGCTTATTCCTCAGGCAGGCCAAGCACAGTCAAGCCTTAGGACCTTTGCTGTTCCTATTTCTTCTAACTATTAGCTCTTTTCAACATCAGCCTAGTTCACTTCCTTATCACCTTTATGTCTCAACTCCCTGTTCAGCCTATTAAAATATAATCCTTTTCCCTTCCACAAACTTACTCTTGGTAGTCTTCACTGTTGTTTTATTGTTTACCATTGTTCTTAGAATAGTGCCTGGTGCACAGTTTATGTTCAGAAATACTTGTTGAGGATAAGCAGAAGAACCAGGTTAGAGGCAAGACATTTTGAATATACTGCAAAGATGAGAAACCACTGAAATCTTATATTTAAGAAAGTATTTGGATTAAATATTCATTTTTTTAGAGTACTAAAAATTCTAGTATAGAGCTATTTATGTCATTAAATAAAAATGAAAACTTTCACCTTTGTGGAACATGAGTTAGAGCCAGGAGAGAATAGAAATGAGAAGACTATTAGTCATTATGGAAGTAGTTCAGCCAATCAGAGGAAATATGGTTAAATTGATAAGATTTGATGTCAGCGATAGAATAGATATGGTGATGGCAGAGAAATATGGAAAAAAGATTATTGTAGGATTTTTTAGTCTGAGTAACTAGTTTGATGAAAATACTTTTTTTTTTTTTTTTTTGGTACCAGGGATTGAACTCAGGGGCACTTGACCACTGGGCCACATCCCCAGCCCTTTTTTGTATTTTATTAGAAGCAGGGTCTCACTGAGTTGCTAAGTAATTCGCCATTGCTGAGGCTGGCTTTGAACTCGCGATCCTCCTGCCTCAGTCTCCCAAAGTGCTGGGATTACAGGCGTGTGCCACCGCGCCCAGCTATGAAAATACTTTTTTAAAAAAAATATTTATTTATTTGCTTTTAGTTGTACACAATGCGTCTATTTGTACATGGTGCTGAGGATTGAACCCGGGTTGCGCACGTGCTAGGCAAGCGCTCTACCGCTGAGCCACAATCCCAGCCCCAATGAAAATACTTTTAATCAGAGCAACTAAGGTTGTTATTAGTACTAGTAGGAGCAAGCTGCCTGGGGGATTCAGTGACTTTTGAGAATCGGATTCAGGCTAGAGACAGATTTCCAGGTCATTAGCATAAACTTGAAAAGTTTAGACATTTAGGACTATATCTGCCCACTAAATTTTAATGTATTTTAATGTTTTGCTGCCTTTCTTGCTGTGATTCTCCAGAGTAAAAAGAGTTTTGTTTTTTTATACTTAATAGTGCATTTGTTAAAAAAAAACACAAAAAAATCTTCCCTCCGAATTCTCCTTTATTTTCACTTAATCTCATAACCACTTACTGATTGATATCTTTTATGTTATTCTTACCCATATTCTATGGTCTTCTCTGTAACTTTTTTTTTCATGTGCCATTTTTCTCCTAGTCCCATGCCATATTACTTCTCTGTTTTGTTATTGTTGTTGTTGTTGTTTTATTTATTATTCTGTGTTGTTATAAATGACAGCAGAATGCATTACATTTCATATATTTTTCCATATCTCTGGTTATATACAAAGTATATTCACACCATTCATGTCTTCATACATGCACTTAGGGTATTGATATCCATCTCATTCTACCATCTTCTTCTTCTTTTTTTTTTTTTTTCTTCTTCTTCACCCTTTGCATGCTGAGGTGGCACCCTAGTGCCTCAGACATGCTAGGCAAGTGTTCTACCACTGAGCTATATCATATGCCCAGTCTGCCATATTACTTTTTAAACTAATTTTTATGACTTGATTTTTCTTTTCTTTTTTCTAAAGGATTCTATCACCTGTTATTCCTCTCTCTCTCTCTCTAGTTAATATTCTTATAACCTTTTTGCTAGGTATTGTTTGAGTTTTTTTTAAGTACTATTTTATCTAATTTTCTCATATTTAGTATGAGGTGGGTAATATTGTTTACTATTCAACCTCTTTATGGATGAGGAAACTAGGTCCCAGGGTCTTATAGCTAGCAAATGTTCATAAGAGTCTACCTCATTTAGAAACTTTCTGAGATAAAATTCTTTGGTCCAGTTCTCTTACCTCCTTCAGATGTTTATATTCTTACTTTATTTATTATATCAGATACAAAATTTGTAGTATAGAGCTATTTAGAGTATTTGATATAATAAATAGATATAT
The DNA here is from genome assembly GCA_025594165.1 of Tamias sibiricus. Taxonomy (NCBI): domain Eukaryota; kingdom Metazoa; phylum Chordata; class Mammalia; order Rodentia; family Sciuridae; genus Tamias; species Tamias sibiricus. The sequence continues at coordinate 25,283,132 of CM046663.1, forward strand.
TAGAAAAACAGATTAATATAAGCCATAAAATGTTGTATATGTTTTAATTTAAATGTGTTTTATGTATTTCAGTAAATAATTAAAAACTTAAAAAGTAGGTGTGAGTTTTTTTTATATTCTGTGTACTTAGTTCAGTGTATATTGGACATACACAAAAATATAAACACATTAGTCAGTAGATTTATACAATAAAATGATTGGGAAAAAATATATTTTTCTTTTTTCCTCAGCTGTTTGAGTTGGGTCCTGATGGAGGAGATCATGAAACTGATGGAGACCTTCTTGCAGAAACTGATGTGTTGGCTTATGACTGTGCTGCTAGGTAAATGATTTATTCATTGTTCAGTGTAATCCTTACCTGCTTAAAATTAAAAATTTATTACAAATAAGTAAATATAACTTTAAAAAGTTTTAACTAATCTGCTATGAATATACTTTTACAAATTAAATTATACATAGTCACATCCCACTTAGTGATGAGGATACTCCTGAGAAATGCATTGTCGGGCAATTTTGTCCTTGTGTGAACATTAAGGAGTTCACCCACATAAACCTAGATGGATAGCCTGCTTCACACATTAGCCGTATGGTACAGCCGTGATCCTGTATGTAATTTGTGTTTTGAATGAAACATCATTAGGCAGCAGATGACTGCATTAGGAAATGTAAGTATCTCTTTTAATGATTCTTGAATAAAAAGAATAATATTCTTTGCAACTTTATTCCACAAGATAAATTGGTTCAAAAAGTAGAGATATAAATGTATTTTTTCATGCATCCCTTAGAGAACACCTAGTATGCTAGTGTTTTTAGTAATTGATAATCATTTATTAAATTATATATAGTGTCAAGTAGTCATACTAGACCATAATTTAGATGGTCTGTGTACTCTGATGTCATGCCAGTAGAATATGCTTGAAAATAACTCACTTTGTAAGGTGACCAGAGTTTTACTGAAGGCTCTTGAGAGCTTGCCACAGCAGTGCAGCAGTAGGTTTATTTATGAAGGTTCATAAATAGGAAACTTAGTCTTGATCTGTTCTCCATATAATCCTAAGAATTATCTCAATACTATGCTATGATAAGTTAGTGGTTTGAGTCAGGGAATATTATCATGGGAAAAAATATAACTAGAGCTTTGTAATAATAATACTATACTATACTTCACAATAGTAACTGTGTTAATAAAACCTTGTGGGGGGTGTTTATAGGCTTTTTGCTATTGAAAACGTATATTTTCTGAAATAAAGATGATAGTAAGACATTGATTTTGCTTAAGACATTGATTTTGCTTTTATCAGATGTATACTTTTGACAACCCAAAGAGTGACTCTGAAGAAAACTATTTCTTCATTTTAGGTATTAGCCAATATCAACAGATAATTTTCAGTAATTCTAATGTTTTATACAAATGATCATGAGGGGAAATTTCAGGAAAGCTAATCAGTTAACTAAATTTCACAAGCTGTAATTATGCCATTGCCATTTACCATTTGCTTTTCAGTATATGATTATGAGCCAGAGATAATAGCATGTACTTCATGTGTAAGAAGTCATCTAGATTTTCTTCATTAGCCTCTTAATGAAGCCCAGACTCTCAAGGGTAGAACTGACATGCTTTTTTTTTTTTTTATATTTATTTATTTGCTTTAGTTGTACACAATGCAATGCATTTATGTTTACGTGGTGCTGAGGATTGAACCCGGGCCACGCACGTGCTAGGAGAGCGCTCTACCACTGAGCCACAACCCCAGCCCCTGACATGCTTTTTTTTGACCTTCGGCCTATTACTCTTCTCCCATCTGTCATAATGCAATAATTAAACAGATACCCTGCCTTCCCAGTCCTCTCTTATATTTTCTCACCTCTACAGATTTGTTCATGGCATTCTTTCACTTCCTTTAAGGCTTTTCATTCTTCTTAATTCTAACTACAAATAGTTCTCTCTACTCTGTTTCTTAGAACTTTTATTTTGCTATGTCCTTTAGCAGATTTCTTTATTTATATACAATCCTTTTCTCTCCTCTAAAATCAATATACTTTAGTTTGTAGTTACTGTGTAACATGTTCATTTCCATATACTTGATGAATTAAGTCCTCAAAACAGCTCAATGAACTAGACATTATTTTCACCTCAATTTTCAGATGAAGAAACTGAGGTACAGAGAGGATATAGTAACTTGCCCAGAGTCTCCTAGCTGGCAAGTCACAAAGGCAGGCTTTGAATGCTGGACTTGAGTCATTTTCCTAGCTTGCTGACTCTCAGAACACTTTAGCTGAATGAATCAACTTTAAAATTGAAGTCCAGATTTTCATTTTATGCAAAATGTTTGTTTTATTTTAGTAGGAAAGTTTTATAGGCATGTTGTAGAAACTAAGAAGAGGAGATCTATCACCATAACACACGTAACTGTTAACATCTTTGTGGTCATGTCTAGACTTTTCATAAGAAAGTTTTTAGTGGTGACAAAATCCTAAAATATGATTATCTTTATGGTTTGATTATAAAGGGTTTAAAAAGTAAATATATGTGACAGGGACATGCAAAGGCATTGAATCACTTATGACTCAATTTGACTCACTAATCTTTCTCAGAGAAAAATATGCAATGATGTTTGATGAACCAGTTCTCCTGCAAGCAGGTTGGTGGTATGTAGCATGGGCTCGAGTGTCAGGACCCAGCAGTGACTGTGGTTCTCATGGACAAGCATCTATTACAACAGATGATGGGTAAGCAGAATATTGAAGTCTTGCTTAAATAATTTTTCATTGTCATCTGTGAAATATTCTTTCAAAGACTCAGAGGACTTTCAGCAGGATAAAAAGCTTCATATGATTAGAACACAATTGCTAAAAATTAAGTTTATGTAACATCATATGCCAATAAGCAAATATTCCAAGTTAAACTCTATAGAAAGGACAGGAAGCTAATTAAACTACTGTTGTTTGTTCTTATAATACAGCATTTGTATGTATTTATGAGTATTAAGTTGCTTGAAAGCTTTATTATTAAATTAGAAATTATATAGAAGAGGATGACAAGGATATTGAGGAGTTTGGAACCATAAAAATGAAACAGATACTTGGAATTAAATTTGACAGTGAATATGTCAATACTTTATAAATTGCAAAGCTTCTGTGGTATGAGATGAAAGTTTTAATGAAATATAGGCAAAATTTCCTTCCTAAAAATGACTTTGATCTATAGACTAGTTTTTAGTTTATAAAACATTTTCATATATGTTATCTAATTTAGTGCCCTCAGTAATTTTGTGAGCAGCGATTAGTCCATTTTGTGCTCAGGACTAGAGAAACAGAAGGGGAAACGATTTATGTAGATTTCTGTGGTTATCATGTGGCAGAGCCAGATCTGGACCTGGAATCTGTTAACTCTAAACCCAGCATTCTTCATACTCTTACTTCAATTCATGAGTTAGGAATAACTATCATTTGTAAGAGAAATTTAGTATATTCCTTATTCCACTTAGCAGAAACTATTTGAAATGGGTACAAGTTATATATTGGTATATTTCAGTTTAGTTTGACTCAAAATCAGAGCTGACCCTCCAAAAAAATCCAGACAGATTTATTAAGTGAATTCTATGTTGCTGAATATTCAAGGAGCCTGCTATAGGAAAATTAATTCTGTTGTATGTATCCCTTTCAACCTGTGTGCAAGAACTGAGGAGATTGCTCTGACCCTGGACTGTATGATTCCCATCTACAGTTCAGCCAAACTTGGAATATCTTGGAACATTAAGGCTAAAGCCTGTAATACCTATAGTCAAACAGATTTTATATTGTTTGTAAGTGGAAATCTTTAGTTAGTTTACTGCTTCTGTCCAGAAAGATAAGCTGGAGGACTAGGACTGAGCAGAACACTATTTACATAGAGTTCCTGATTAAGTTCATTTCCTTCATTTTGCTGATTCAGTTATTTATAGTTAGAATCAGGATAGTACTTGCGGCTTTCTTTTTTTTCTTTTTGAAAGGAATGAATAATTTACACTAATGTAAGATTTGAAAGCATGATTATTAATTCCTTAGTTGTTGTAATGAATCTGAGATCATGTTGTTTTAGACATCATTATTTTTCTCTTCTTAGGGTTGTTTTCCAGTTTAAGAGTTCAAAGAAATCAAATAATGGTACAGATGTTAATGCTGGTCAGATACCCCAATTATTATACAGGTATTTTGCATATTTATAGTTAATTAATGTGGTTTATTCATTTGCTGTACTGAAGTAGAGTCAGTATAAAATATGTGGCATAATAAAGGAGAATTTTTGAGGCATTCTAAAAATTACAATGCACTGGTAAAAATGTAGCTGATTTAACAAAAACATTTAGTTAATAATTTGCATATTTAAAAAATTTTTCTCTATCAGGCTTAATTTTAAACTTTGCCTAAAGAGTCACATTGATAGTATTATGCCTATAATCGTATTTTAACAAATTATTTTTTAAAATTGTCTTTGTTTTTACCAATTTCATCCAAATTGGTCTTAAATAAATGTAATTGTGTGGGGGGAGTACTTTAGATGTAGGCTTGATCAGTTTATCTAGTGTTATGTTTCTTATTTATCGTGTGGTGGAAGGAGTTGGAAAATCCCTTATGGCTGATAAATTTCCACGTTTAATTGAAATATTAAATCACAATATTTTTGTATGACATTTTTAACATTAAGAATTTTAATTAGTTATTTTAATTAGTTATTCACACATTTGGAGGTATAATGTATTTCTACATTACTGCTGTACTAGAATAAAAAATTGAAATGGATATAACCCTCACTAAAAATGTTATCATCCATTATGTAGTAAAAAAATTGAAAGCAGTGCCTCTAGAACAGGAATTCTCTTCCTCCCATATTTTCCTTTCAAATAATTGCTCAAAGAACATGAATGTTACAAACCTCATTTTTCTTAGGAAAACTTAGGGAGTTTTCTGGTGTGTTTGTTCATTCATTTGTTTTTTTGCAATTCTAGGTACTACAGAATTGTTGTTAATGCAGTCTGTTATAGTCATTGTTTGTAATGCATAGTTTTATGAACATAACAAGTTGCATTGGACTACTCCTAACTAGTACTGGTTGAATAACTTTTTGATAATAGCATTAAATAGTAGTGTTGCTGCAGAACTTAAGTTACATATGTTCTCTACTAAGAGGAGAAAGTCACAGTCTTACCCAGGTAGAATTTAAAGAAAGTGTTTGACATCCTAAAAACATTTTTAAGTGTAGGAAAGTGTCTCCAAAAAGCTCCCTATTGGCATTTTACCTGCCCCTTCCCCCAAAATTCAGTGTATAATTTAATTATTTCACTATTGCAAAAATGTATTTTTTAAATCTTTTTTTTTTATATCTTTATTTTATTTACTTTTACGTGGTGTTGAGGATTGAACCCAGGGCTGTGCATGTGCTAGGCAAGCACTCTACCACTGAGCCGCAACCCCAGCCCAAAAACATGTTTTAAAAAAAGAAAAATGTTGTCAGATATTTCAGCATTACTTTATGTGTATCTGTTATCTTCAGACTTCCAACCAGTGATGGCAGTGCTTCAAAAGGCAAACAACAAACCAGTGAACCTGTACACATTTTAAAGAGATCTTTTGCAAGAACTGTCTCAGTGGTAAGCCATTTTTTTTTTTAAATTTAACTTTTCCATTCAGCATTGTTTCATTTTAACATTTAGTATTTATCTGCTGTCTTCTAAGAATTTATCTCAGTATAGCTTTTTGAACTCAGAAATGCTTCTGTATTAGCATTTATATTCTAGGCCAAAGATAATACATACTTTAAATGGAATAATGAAGGTATTGTCTATGATGCCCAGTTGACGTGGCCTTCCCATTTTTTAAATAAATGGTGGCCCAGAAAGCATTACTTTAATACTTGAGGAGCTAAGTAAAGATTTGCTTGTCCAAGTAGGAACTTTGTTAAACTGCTTGACCATCCCCATTCCATTTAAAGTTACACTATGCTCTTGGGGTTACCATGGCAGAATGGAAAGTCACTTGATGCAATGCAGAGATCATAATGTGTCCACTGAGGAAGTCTGAGTTAATTTCTTACTCTTCCATCTGTTAATTGAGGATTCGTGTGCGAGTTATTTATAAATAAGTTACATCAGGGGCTGGGGTTGTGGCTCAGCGGTAGAGCGCTCACCTAGTACATGCGTGGCCCGGATTCAATCCTCAGCACCATGTACAAGTAAACGCATTGTGTACAACTAAACCAAATAAATAAATATTTAAAAAAACAAGTTATATCATAGCATTATTGTGAATTCCTAATAAATAAGGTATATAAAATGCTTTTTTGATCTGTAAGGAATTATATGAATGATTCATTTCTGTAGCTCATAGTTTTTTCTGTTGGTAAAACACTTAGGAAGAATGGTTTTTGCCCTTTTTAAATTTAAACCTCAAAATTAATACATGGGCTTTGTATGAATGAGGTATAGAAGGGATAAAACTATATAAAAAAGTAAAAAGTTCTTTCCCAATTCCTTGTTATCACCATATGTACCTACTACTTCTACTTACATTTTCATATATATTCATCTAGACCTTGTTTTTGTTTGTTTTTGTTTTTGCAGTGCCAAGAATTGAGCCTTGTGTATAGATTGGCAAGTGCTCAACCACTGAACAATACACTCTGCCCCAACCCACTTTTACATACACAAAAACTTAGATTGGTTGTGTATAGTATGCTATAGACCCCCCCCCTTTTTTTTTCATTTGTCATGATACAGTTTTCATCTTCCTTTTAAAATTTCATAGTATAAACCATGGACAGTTTTCTTTTTTAATATGTTTCATTTTTCTCTATTTTCTGTTTGCATAGTATTGAATGGAATAGTTGTATTATAATTTATTCCAGCCTATTCATATCAGAAAATGTTTCTCATTTTTTGACTCTTGTTAGAGTTTCTTCATAGCACCCACACATGTATCATTGATTACTGATGTACTTATGTGCATATTTCTATGGAAATGTGCCCATTTAAATTTTTATGTCTTTGGTCTAAAAGGCCTTCACAATTTAAGAGAGAATGCTTTGAAAAAGAGACTATAAGCCGGTGACTCCATGGTTTCTCTGCATACTTTTATTAATATAAGTTGAGTTTGGTATGTTTTGATTCATATAAGAATTTTTGTTGTATTTTTTTTAGTAATCTTTTTTCTATGCTCGATAATCTTTTTGCATTTATAGCTAACTGAGTTTGTGGTCAGAGCTAATTGTAATATTTATTATCTTTGTTATTTTTATTGAATAAGAAATTTGTTCAGGAATTTCTTTTATCCTATAAACTGTCAACTCTCCTTTTTTGGGAGGGATGGGGAAGCAAAGTGTTCCCTTTTCATCACGTAAGCATCAGAAACCTGCAGACCTGCCAGAACTGCAGGGAAAGTCCACCCTAACCCATATTCTAGAATTTTTAAAAATCCAAATAAGAATTTTTTAGTATTTCCTGGTCAATTTTTCTTCTGTTAATTTGTCAAGAATTTCCTGTAGTATGTGTCATAAATTTTAATATATATCATAAGCTATTTGATACTATCATTGGTGCCTGATACTAAAAACACTTGTATTTTTAGTTTAACTGTTTTTACAGTAGCTATATAGACTTAAATTTTCCTTTCAGTTAAACATGTACTTATATGTCATTTCCCCCCCTTGTTTATATAATAAACTATATAGGTTGGGAGCAGGGAATCTTAAGAATGTATTTTTTAAATGCATAAATACAGAAGAATGTTTATAAAAGCCTGCTTTACCTTCTTTGTCAAACTTCAAAGATACTCTTAATGGTAATTTAGTAAGTGAACTGTAAGTGTGTCTATTATTTCAGCTGACAAACTTAGTAAAACAATTCAAGATAGGTTTTGAAGTTACATGTCATTATTGTCTCATTTGATTCAACCTCTGGTCTCATAATTTTTGTCTGTTTTTTCATATTCTGGATTAGGAGTGTTTTGAGTCATTGCTGAGTATTCTTCACTGGAGTTGGACCACCTTAGTCCTAGGAGTTGAAGAACTTAGAGGATTAAAAGGATTCCAGTTCACAGCTACACTTCTAGATTTAGAGAGACTACGCTTTGTGGGTACCTGTTGTCTGAGGTTATTGCGTGTCTATACCTGCGAAATTTACCCAGTGTCAGGTATGATATAGTTTTTAAATGACTTTAGGGAGAAAACACTTGAGACCTTGAGAGATGATTTTTGTTTAGTTTACCAGGAGTTAAAGATCTCCATCTGCTTTTAAGCTGTTTCAAAAATGAGGGGAGACAGCTTACTGTGACACTTGTGTATTTACTTATATAAATAAAATCAATTTTATATCATTCTGATAACAAAAAGTCATCATGGACTAAGATTAAATACTCTAATAAAAGTGTTATTTTATACATATTTGTCCAATAGAGATATTTTATCAACAAATGGTTCAAACTTAAATTTCAAAACCAGTTTTTTTTTTCCATTTAGATTTTTTTAAAGGAATAATTTTAGATCACACTCAGTCTCTAAATTGTTTAATTTCTAGGTTATTTGTGATTTTTAGCTACATAGTTAATTATGGAACTATATTGATTATTTTAGTGCTTATTTAGTATTTGTATTAATTAGTATTTAATTAGTCATATTAATTAGCAATATACTTTTTTCACCTCACAGCTACAGGAAAAGCAGTTGTAGAAGAAACGAGCAAATTAGCAGAGTGTATTGGAAAAACCAGAACTTTATTAAGAAAAATTTTATCAGAAGGAGTTGACCACTGCATGGTGAAGTTGGATAATGATCCTCAAGGATATCTCAGTCAACCCTTGAGTCTTCTAGAGGCTGTCCTCCAGGAGTGTCATAATACTTTTACTGCCTGTTTTCATTCTTTCTACCCAACTCCTGCATTACAGTGGGCTTGCCTTTGTGATCTCTTGAATTGTTTGGATCAGGTAATTTAAGTGTACAAAATTATAGCTGAAAATATGGTACATTATTTAGTATGCTTCCAGAAAGTGAATTGCAATTGTCTCCATATTTTTAAGTTTTTCAAAGGTAAATTAGAAAGCCATTTGGTATCTATGACTTACATAATACAGGTTAAAAATTTGTTTTCTGTTTATCATCTTTTAATCAATACATTTGTGTACCTGCTGATTTACTCTTGGAATCTATTGGTAACAGTGTGTAATAGAGGGTAATAGAGCAGTAGAGAGTGTGTGAGAAGGAGGACAGCGTCAAACAGTGGCTCTTGACACCTCCACGTTTGCAAGAACAGGAAGGAGAGAGGCCTTGAGTAAACAGACATGCTTATATCATTCGCTCATGCTTGAGGAAACCATAACCTTCATAGATGTTTATGCACCAATCAGAGTTTCCAAGGGGCAAAAACCTGATAGACCTACAATGAGAAATAGACAAATTCACTTGATAGTTGGGAACCTCAGTGCTCCTTTTTTTTTTATTAATTAACAGGAAAACTAAACAACAACAACAACAACAAAAAAATCAGAGATACAGAAGACTGGAACAATGCTATCAACTACCTTGATCTAGTTGACATTTATAAACTAGAGTATGCAATTTCTTTTCAAGTACACATGGGATATTCACAGAGATAGATCATGTGTTAGGATGTAAAATAAGTAGAGTAAGTTTGAAAAGATTAAAAGCGTAAAGAATGTGCTTTCAGTTCACAATAAAATTAAATGAGAAATCCGTAGCAAAAGCTATTGAGTAAGGTACCCAAATATTTAGAAAATTTTGACAATATTTTTAAGTAACCAGTAGATGAAAGAAGAAATAATAAAAGAAACTTTAAAATACTGAACAGTGAAAGATGAAAATCTAATATCAGAATTGGTGAGATGTAGCTAATGCATTGCTCAGAGAAATATACTTTTTAAATGCTTATACTAGGCAAAGAAGAAATATTTAGAACTAATATCTAAAATTCCATCTTAAGAAGGTCAGAAGGAACTGAGCATGGTGGTGCACACCTGTAATCCCAGTGGCTTGGGAGGCTGAGGCAGGAGGATCAGTAGTTCAAAGTCAGCCTCAGCAACTCAGTGAGGCCCTAAGCAACTTAGCAAAAAAAAAAAAGGTGGAGGGGAGTTGAGATGTGGCCCTGTGGTTGAGTGCCCCTGTGTTCAATCCTGGGTACCAAAAATAAGGAAGCCAGAGGTAAGCAAATCAAACCCCAAGTAAGAAAGAAGAAAAAATAACAATAAGGCGAGAATTCAGAGAAAATTAAGAAGCTGAAGTTTGTTTGGTTCTTTCAGAAGAAAAATTGATAAACATCTAGCAAGCCTATTTGAGAGAGACAAGGTAAAGAAAAAACATTAAATACTATTATCAGAAATAAAAGAAGGAATATCACTATAGATCCAACTGATGTTAAAGTGATAATAAGAATGTAATAGATAAACTTATGAATTTTACAACTTCAGAGGAAGCTGACAATTTCCTTTAAAAATGTAACTACCAAAACTGATAGAATAAAAAAATTTAAAAATCTGAATTTCCTAATATCTATTCAAAAAATTGAATTTATTTTTAAAAACTTTCCCATAAAATAATTTCCAGGCCCAGATGTTGTCATTCATGGATTCTGTTAGACAAATAGAAAGAAGTAACATCAATCTTCTAAGAGATTCTTTCAGAAAATATATGGGACAGTACTTTCTAACTGATTTTATGAAATTAGTCTTATTCTCCCTGACACCAGAATCTAACAAAGATATAACAACAAAAAAATTACAGACAAGTATCACTGAGAAACAGAACTTATTTAAATATATATCATGGGTTTTATCTTAGGCAAATTTAACAATTCAAAAATCAATGTAATTCATCATTTTAACTAAATAGCACAAATTATATGGTCCTCTCTATTGCTAGAGAGGAAAATGTTGGTAAAATTAAGTAATTCAATGATGAAACTTCTTCGTAAACTAGAATATAATGAAATTTCCTCATTTTGTAGATAAAGATTATCGATAAAAAAATCAATAGGTGACATCCAACTTAGTGATTAAATATTGAATGCATCCCTAAGGTTGGAAAGAAGGCACAAGTGCTCTCACTCCTCCTATTCAACATTGTACTAGAAGTTCTACCCCCACCTCTTTGATCTACCTCCCTCCCAATTCAGTGTCATCACTGGGGTATCCTGGGCAACTTTGGATCCATATGGCAGGAGATTTTACCACTTAAGTAGTAACATAGTGGATAGCATATTTCCTGGAGCAAAATTATTGCCTGCACTAGTTTGTAACTTAATTACTGTCTCACTCTGAAACGTACCACTCTAATATGATTATTTTCTTCCTTTGCTGCTCAACAGGTAATGTTTAGCAAGCATTGGTTCAACTTATGGAATATGACCTTATATTATGCTTGACTTTGTAACAAATGTTTGATGAACTAAGTAATATGTATACAGTTTTTGTGAATTAAGATATCCTTTGTGAATAAGTTTTTAATATTTTGATATAAAATTTTATAGGTATGCTACTAATTTTTTTGATAAACTGTGAAATGTGATAACATAATTTTGTGGCCTTAGTGAAATGTTACTAAAGTAGTATAGAATTATAATTTGTGATTTATTATTTGAGAAAAATTGTTTCAGTGCTTACTGGAAAATGCCGTAGATACTAATTGGGGCCTTTATAACATCTCCCTTTGAAAATAGTGCTAAAGAGAATGTTGACTATGGGGATATATAAACATAAACTTTGACTTACTAGAGAACTGGATGCTTATTTTTATTGACCATAACTTTTCCATCTTCATTGATAGTCACAATTGTGTTTTAAGATTGATGTGATATTATCCCATAACAATTTAAATGATTGATAGAAATTTTTTATATAATTAAAAATATTTACCTTTTATATATTCAGAAATGTGGCTTATATTGATGCAGTATTTCTTAGCAGAGTTTTTTGTTTGTTTTGTTTTTAAAGGATATCCAAGAAGCAAACTTTAAGACCTCAAGTAGCAGACTCCTTGCAGCTGTTATGTCAGCTTTGTGTCACACTTCCGTTAAGCTGACTTCTATTTTTCCTATTGCATATGATGGAGAAGTATTACTGCGATCAATTGTTAAGCAAGTTAGCACAGAGAATGACTCAACACTAGTTCATCGCTTTCCCCTTTTGGTAGCACATATGGAGAAACTCAGCCAAGTAGGTCTTTTCTGAAATTTCTTTTAATAATGAATTTCATTAATTTCAGCTCTGATTTTAATTATTTCCTGTCTTCTACTACTTTTAGTGTTCATCTGTTCTTCTTTTTTCAGGGCTTTGAGGTGTGATGTTAAGTCATTTATTTGTTGGTTTTTTTCTTCTTTTAAGGAATGAACTCCATGCAATGAATTTTCCTCTTAATACTGCCTTCATAGTGTCCCAGAGATTTCGATACAATGTATCCGTGTTCTCATTTACCTCTAGGAATTTTTTAATCCTCCTTGATGTCTTTTGCAACCCCTTGTTCATTCAGTAGCATGTTGTTTAATCTCCAGGTGTTGGAGTAACTTTTTTTATTTTTTACTTTATCATTGATTTCTAATTTCATTCCATTATGATCTGGTAGGATGCAGGGCAGCACCTCTTTTTTTATATTTGCTGAGAGTTGCTTTGTGGCATAATATATGGTCTATTTTAGAGAAGGAGCCATGTGCTGCTGAGAAGAAAATATATTCATTCACTGAGGGATGAAATAGTCTATATGTCCGCTAAGTCTAAGTTGTTAATTGTATTAATAAGGTCTAAAGTTTCTTTATTTAGCTTTTGTTTGGATGATTTATCCATGGGTGAAAGAGGTGTGTTGAAGTCCCCTAGAAAAATTGTGTTGTGGTCTATTTGACTCTTGAACTTGAGAAGGGTTTGTTTGATGAATGCAGGTGCTCCATTATTTGGGGCATATAAATTTATAATTGTTATGTCTTGTTGATGAATAAAACTTCTTATTCTTCTGTGTTAGCAAATATGTTTACCAACTGATTATTTAACAAATGATTATTTGTTTCATAACAACAGCCAGATTTAAAATTTTTAAAGATTTATTTTACTTATAAAGTGAGTTGTGCAATGAATATTTTGCTGTATCATTTAAAGTAAGTTCCAAATACCATAAGTCTTTTCTATTCTAATGTAATATTTTAAATTTCCAAGATAGAATGATATGGAAATAAATAACTTTTAAGACTTCTGTAAAACATTTTAATATGCTAAAATAAGCAAAGTCAAATAATAGGCAAAAATAGTAAAAAATTAACAACTACTTTTATTAGAAGGTGCTATAGAGAAAAATTAACTTAAAGACATGCTTATATATTTATTCTCTAGATGGGAATTAGTTGATAAAAGTGAAAAAAAGAAGTAGAAGTCAGGTGCAGTGGTACACACTTGTAACCCAGTGACTCGGGAGGCAAGAAATAGAAAAGTTTTCTGAATTATTGTACAGTAACAATTTTCTGTTGACCAAAGCAACAGAAAAACTGTGAAGAAAGTTTCAACAATGGGAGGAAAAGTTGCAGGGAGTTAATGTAGTACCTTTGCAGGATACCAGAAGAAATAACAAAAGTAAATAAAAGAGCCAGTATGGGAAAAATTTGTTAGAAAATTTATTGGCACAGATTTAGAGTTGCTTTACCTCTATATATTCCAGAAATAATTATCTCTGACTGAAATCTTGTCTTATAGAAAAAGTTTTAAATGGGTAGAATAGCTTTCTCTCTGTTTTATAGGATTGTGGCTGAAAAGTTAAATAAGGGAATATGTAAAAATCACTCCAGGCTAATAAAAACACAAGCATAGCCTAGCATGGTGATGTACTCCTGTAATCCCTGCTATTCAGGTGGCTGAGGCAGGAGGATTGCAATTTCCAGGCCAGTCTTACCAACTCAATAAGACTCTGTGTAGCTCAGTGATAGAGTACCTCTGTGTTCATTCCCCAGTACCTGCCTCTACACACCAAACGTAAACACTATGTAAATGTGTGTTTTTGTGATACACAGATTTTAGTCATTCAAAAAAGGCCTTACAAATGAGAAATAGATAGAGAAATTTCATATACAACTGGATAAATTTGTAGAAATAGATTCTGATTCAGGTCTGGATTTTACAGTTGTCTTGTGGAATGACAAAATTTTGTAACAAAATGCACATGGAAAGTAAAATTTAAAAAAATGCCTGGGCACTTTCTCTTCTCATGTATCATAGAGTGAAGAGACTATCTCAGGGATGACAAGCTTCCGTGAAGTTCTGGAGAAAATGCTCGTTATTGTTGTGCTACCAGTCCGAAACAGCCTGAGAAGAGAAAATGAACTCTTCTCTTCCCACCTGGTCTCTAATACTTGTGGATTATTGGCCAGTATTGTCAGCGAACTGACAGCATCAGCCCTGGGATCTGAGGTAATAAGTTATATTTTTTAAGACTGAATAAAAAGCACAAATAAATTTTCCGGTTTCTTTTTTCATGTATATTGATTTTATGAAAACTAGTTTATACTTGTGTTGGTAAAAAAATTTTTCCTTCCAACTCAGCTTTTTATTTTTCTGCCTTTCCTCATACCTTTTTATCTGCTGCTTCTTCCTCATAATTTACCCAGAAAGTTACAGTAATATAAAGTATACATTTTCCTCTTAGACTAGATTCTCATCTGCCCTGTTTCACAACTCCAGCTCCATTCCCCAGTAAAAGTGAAAATAGTTCCCATTGCTGGTTGATGAGTATTGTTATGAAGTCAGGCTACTGATAAAGAACACATGGTATTGAAAAGGTAAAAAGGTTCAGACCTTTGCTTTTCCCACTCATTTGACCCAAGCCACACATATATATAGAAAATCAATTATTTTTGTCTCACTTATATCACAGTTTTTTAAATTGTAAGACATTTAGAATATAAAATTTGTCATTATAATAATTTTTTGAGTACAGTTTAGTGACATTAAGTACATTTACCTTGTGCAGCCATTGTTACAAAGTTTTAAAAGTATGAAATATTATGTTTGAGAACATCACCTGAAACAGTTTTAAACACTATTTCATTTTTTTTTTTAAGGTAACATTTTCCCCCATCTATTTCACTGCCTTACTTACTCTGTTTGGTAACATGTCTGAATGGTTTGACTAAATTTGATATTTCTACTTTCCCCCAAAAAAGTAGACTGTAGATTGGTTTTGGAAATCATGTTTTAATGTGAAATACCTTATATCACTCAAAGCAATGTTTAATAACCTAAAGATGTTCAGTTACCCCAGCTCTCAAATTTCTTGCCAAGGAACTTGTTTTTCTCTATTTTACTTTTATGATTTCTAGACTTGGCTTTTTTACTTTCATATTTACTTTAGAACCTATTCTGGAAATCATCCAGTCTACATTGGCCACTGATTCACAGTGACTAGTGACTAATTTCTGGTTGATTACATGGATCTGAGCAAAGTTTAGAATCTCACCCTGGGAAGCATTTCCTAGGTTTCTTGGTTTGCTTTGACTTTACCCTTAGAGGGCATTGACACTCTTGTCAGAAAGTTTATAACAAATTTTTTTAAAATATTCATTTAGTGTATAATATGCTTTCCTTTTGTACTAGACTCTGGAGGATATAGGACAGTCCGTAATTCATATGCCCCCCTCTAAACATTAACTTATATGTAAACTTACCTTCACAATGGAAACAAAATTTCTAACAAAATGACCAAGTCACAGGGCACTTAATACACAACCTTAGGAGTTCCCAGAGGTCCTAGTTTAGATAGCCACATTTCTCTCTGTCTCAGAAGAGTTTTATAAATCTTGATAAAATCATAAACTTCAACTGTTCTCTCTTTCAAATCTCTCAAGGGTTAGGGTTAGGGTTAGCAGATCACTCATATATAGAAAACATTAAATCAAAAGAGAGTGATTTTATCTGATTATTTGAGTGACATCTTGGATCATTCCTGCCTTGTATTTTTTGCACTTTTGGAAAAGGAAAGATTTTAAGTGGAATTGAAGACTAGTAAGTGTATTTCTAAGCCTCTGATTGCAAATCTTGACTAATTTTTTGTTGTTATGTACAGGGAAAAGCTTTTGGCTAATTTTATATGCAAGGAAATAAAATGCATTACAACAGTAATTAATTACAATGTGACCAACCTAGATTAGAAATAGTTTCTGTAAATAAAAAGATTAATTTCAAATCAAATTAAGTTCTCTGATCCTCTGTGTACTGCAAGTCTGAAATTAGTATGGTTGTGTAACATTAGTGGTCTTCAAATTTAGGAAACAGTACCGTTTTCTTTAAATGAAGTATCACTTGGAAGTTCACAGATAGGAGAAATGGTCTGGTTAAAGAACCTTTAATCCACATCTTCCTTGTGTACCTATATCTGCAGAATTCTTAGAGCTCTGTATGTATAGTTTGAAAACAAATGATATATAGAATGTTGATTAAATTTTTGGTAGCTTTTTTCAAAATGAGTAATCATTCATATGTTGTGACTGTGATGACATACAGATTTGTAGTTCTGACATACTAAGTTAAATGCGTGACTAAATGAAAATACTGTGAAGTGACATTAGAATGATAAAATCTGGCTTTATTATGGTTTAATTTCTTAATACACCCTTATCAGGATCTAAACCCGTTTATTATATATAGATTACTTTACAAACCTTTAGATTGTTTTGTTACCGGTATATTATTAACACTCAGGTTCTAACTGCTGATGTAATTGCTGGTGCTGTTCACAGGTTGATGGACTTAATTCTCTTCACTCAGTAAAAGCCAGTGCTAACCGGTTCACAAAAACAAGTCAGGGAAGAAGTTGGAACACTGGGAATGGGTCCCCAGATGCAATCTGTTTTTCAGTAGACAAACCTGGAATTGTTGTGGTTGGTTTCTCTGTCTATGGAGGAGGTGGAATTCATGAATATGAATTGGAGGTGTTGGTTGATGATGTAAGTATCAGTCATATAGCACTGGGAGGTCTGTGAGAACTTATCATTGTCATAGTATGATGGGTCCAAATCTTTGAGGGTTTAGCAGATAACTCATATATAGAAAACCTTAAATCAAAAGAGAGTGATTATATTTGAGTGACATCTTGGATCATTCCTACCTCATATTTTTTGCATTTTTGGAAAAGGAAAGATTTTAAGAATTGAAAACTAGTAAGTGTATTTCTAAGCCTATGATTGCAAAACTTGAGTAATTTTTTGTTGTTGTTAAGTACAGGGGAAAGCTTTTGGCTAATTTTATGTGCAAGGAAATAAACTGCATTAAATAAAGCAGTAATTAATTACAAATAAAAAATGTTCCTACAATAAGAGTCTAATGGATTTTGTTTTGGCATCTTCATTAGAGCGAGCATGCAGGAGATTCAACTCATTCTCACAGATGGACATCTCTAGAATTAGTCAAAGGAACTTATACAACCGATGATTCACCCAGTGACATAGCTGAAATCAGACTTGACAAAGTTGTTCCTTTAAAGGTAATTTCAACCATATGTTTATGTTGTTAAAAAGAGATAATATTATGTAGTTTTATATAGTGAAAATTATTCTGTGAATTTTCTGTTAGATATTGCTTTTCCTGTAATGCTTCAAATATTTATGAAGTTCCCTAATGTGTTCCTGATATTGTACCATATTGTATTCTGTTTTTGTATAGTATCTCTTAAATTCAGTAGGAATTATAGTTATATTTTAGTCAAACATAACTTTAGATACCTGATCTTCCACGTTAGCTTTAACAACACTTAACAAGTCATTGCTTTGCCATTTTGAGCCTAATCTGTAAAGAGGGAATAGTAACATCTGCGTTCTAGTGTTAGATTAAATTAAATAATGGAAATGAAGCACCTGCCTTCCTGTCTTGCACAGTATGAAAACTGAATAAATATTAGTTCCTGTCTTTTTTCTCTTACTGTGCTAAAACTCCTTTAAAACACAAGTGGTCTTAACAGTATTATTTAAGTTACCACTTTTTGTAACATAATTTTCTAATAATGAATATTTGGCAAAATAGCTTATGCCTCATTAATTTTCAACTGAAATAAATTCATTTTAGAACAGAATTTTGGATTAAATAGGTTCATCAGAAACTTCATAAAAAAGAGTTTAGAGCTGGGCACAGCAGTACGTGCCTGTAATCCCAAGATATTTAAGAGGCTGAGGTAGGAGGATTGCAAGTTTGAGGCCCCGGGCAATTTCGTGAGACCCTGTCTCAAAATATAAAATAGAGCCAGGGATGCAGCTCAGTGGTAGAATGCCACTGGGTTCAATCCCTGGTATCTGGGGGGAAATGTTCAGATACTGAAAAACTAAAAATCCTTTATTATGAAATTTATGTCACGAGTTACAAGCATTACTATCTGTAGCTCACATTTTCAATGTACAGTATATGATATTCTAAACAATTATTGTCTTACAAATATTTTTCCTCATCTGTCTGCCTATTTATTTTGTCTCTGAAAATGTCTCCCAAAATAATACAATGAACTCACTTATTTTTTAAAATATTTTTTTAGTTGTCAGTGGAACTTTTATTTGCATGTGGTGCTGAGAATCGAACCCAGTGCCACACACATGCTAGGCAAGCACTCTACCACTGAGCCACAACCCCAGCCCTCACTTATTTTTTTTCACACATTTAAAATTATTTCAAAATTTAGGGGTTGGGGGTATAAATCAGTTGGTAGAGTGCTTGCCTTGCATGCACAAGGCCCAGGGTTCAATCTCTAGCACCATATACACACAAAAATCATTTCAAGATTTAAACTTCTCAAGGAAAAATATTGGCTTATATTCTTAAAATTCTTTATTAATAGCTAACATTCTAGCAGTATGATTTTAAGAGCAGGAACTAACTCTGATACTGGTGTTCAAATCTTAATTCTGTCTCTAGTTGTGTGATTTGGGCAAGTCATTTAACCTCTGTACCTCAGATTCTTCATCTATAAAATAATGCTGATGAAGACATTTTAAGGACTGATTTAATTAAATCACAAAGTAATTAGGACAGTTTTTGCTATGCTGAAAGCATTCAATAATATTTGATTCGTTAAAACCTCATTCAGTAACATCATCTATAAATATTATAAAGAAGTTCAACATATTTGCCTAGTTTTACTGCTAGAGTTCTTTTTGTATAGCCTCTGTACTTTATGAATAAACATAAACATGTTTTACATCTTTATTATGAAGGAAAACGTTAAATATGCAGTGCGTTTGCGGAACTACGGGAGCCGTACAGCCAATGGAGATGGAGGAATGACCACTGTTCAGTGCCCGGATGGCGTGACCTTTACGTTCAGCACATGCAGTTTGAGTAGTAATGGCACAAACCAAACCAGAGGACAGATTCCACAGATACTCTACTATAGGTAGGTGTATCTGTAGATGGAATGGAAATATTCTAAAGTGGCATAACTTACAGTATACTGCCAAGGTAAAAAATTATAAATGGACAGTTGTAATTAAATACAAAATATCTTCCTAACACATATTCATGCTAATTCATATAAAGAAATCTCATTTAAATATATAAATTCAAAATTTAACATAATGGTAAATGTTTTAAAACATAGATTTTTTTTTTTTTTGGTCATTTAATATCATTGACATTTTTATGTATTGGACAGATGTGCTGGGCACTTTATCATGAATCTTAAAGTTTCAAATTTAAATAGAATTTATTTTATTTATTTTTCTAGTTTGTTATACATGTTTACAGAGTACATTTCATTTCATATTGCATATAAAGAGCACAATTTTTCAAGTTGCTGGTTTTATATATTTTTACAACAATTGTGTCTTCATACATGTATTTAGGGTAATCATGGATAACTCAGACTGCCATTATTCCTATCCCCTTACCCCCTATACTCCCTCCCCCCTCTTTGTTCTATTTAAAGCTCTTTCATTCCTCTCATCCCCTCTCCCTTACCTTTATAAGTTAGTATCTTCATATCAAAGAGACCATTCGACCTTTGGTTTTTGGGGATTGGCTAACTTCACTTCACATTATTTTCTCCAACTCCATCCATTTACCTGCAAATTCCATGATTTTATTCTCTTTTAGTTTATTTATTTTTCTAAGTACCTAAAATAAATGATCAGATTGACACTCAACCCAGGTAGTAGTATTGCCTTGATCCTATTATCAGTCTACAGAATATTTCAATGTTTATAAATCTCATACCTGCCCTAGGTATCCTCTTGGGCCCTAGAATATACAATGGTGTTTTCTTTTATTTCAACAGAAACCATTCTACAAAAAGAGTAGAAAATAAAGAATAATAATAACCTTTGGGTTAAAAATACTTCTCTGAATTTTTCTTTTAGTAACTTAGCTGGAGTCTTAGGTAGTAGTGACTACTATTGACCACATTTGTTCTTAACTAATCACTAAAGTTCTATAGGCTTGATGCTTCCTCTCTTTCCTTCATAAACCACCTGGGGACACCTCCTAGGTTGTTAGTATAAAATAGTTTCCCTAAAGATTTTCTCCTTCCTTTATTCATATGTCATAGAGTAAAGACAGTATGCAGTAAATAGCTGTACAGTACAATGTTGTTGCTGAAATATGCAAGCTTTCTAGTCTTTTTATCCCAATTATGAAAAACTTTTTTGTTACATAATCACTATAATAAATAGTTCATTATTCTCTTTCTCAACCATAGATTGAAAGCATTGAAAGCTGTAACATGCACACAAGGACAGTTTTATATTTCAGAAAGCTAGAGAGCCATTAACAGCATCAACTATTCAAACTTCTGAGTATTTTCATATTTATAAGCAAGCTTTAAGTATTTTTACCTTTAATAATTTAAGTTAAAAATGATTAAAGTCTCTTGAGGTTAAACATCATTCTATTCTGATGCCTTCCAAACTTATATCTAGCTTTGGTATCCTCTCTGAGCCCTAGACTGAATATCCAAGTCTCTGATATCTTCTTTCAGATGATCACCAGTGGAGATGATGTGATTCATGTGTACTGAGCACTTAAACTGTGTGCTTTACCTGTCTTGTCTTAGGTAGTCATGAGGTAGGCACTTATACAGAAGAGGGAACTGAGGCACTGAGTGTTAAACATCTTGCCCAAATAACACTTGTAATCATTTATGGTACAAGGATCGATGGGCAGGAAATCATACTCCAGATGTCGTACTCCTGGACCACTACACATCCTCTTTCAGGATTCTCCATACAGTTGACTAATAGATATCTTAGGTTTAATGGATCCATAGTATTCTTCTCCCTTCCACATACCTTGTCATTCTTTGATGTCTCCATTACCCTCATTCTTGATATCTAATTCATCAACAAATACTAAACTTTTAAAATGTGTTCAATCCAAACCTTTTCTGCCACTACATGATTAGCAACCTAGTGCAAATCACTACTATCTCTGTCTGTAAAATTGTAATATCCTCTCCCTCCTTTCCCTGTTGCCCACCTTATGGTCACTACTCCTTGGCGCAGCCAGTGATATACTGAAACCATAAATCATACCATATTCTGCCCTTTCTCAAAGTCCAGTGGCCTCCTGTTCCCATACCAGTATGAAATGTGAAGTTAGTTGTTATTGTGACCTACAAATCTGACTCCTGTTTTCCTCTGCCCCTCCCCCACCCCCAGTTACTCTTCTCTCTTTCCCCTTTCATTCCAGCAATACTTGTCTTCACTCTCTTCTTCAAACTCAGAGCTGTTGTCTTTGTCCTGACACTTTTCCCTCACATCTTTGCATGGATTTTTTGTTGTTGTTTTTCTTCAAAGTCCTTATTACTTCCTGAAAGTATATGATTACATATTTACTGTTTTAACTTTAATTTTTTTAATGTAAATTAAATGAGAGTCTCTGATCTGTATATGATTTCTAAAGTTAGATCATGTTTTACTTACCATTGTAGAATACTCTCTTGTTTACTCATGTCACAGGAGTGAATTTGATGGGGATTTGCAATCTCAACTTCTGAGTAAAGCCAATGAAGAAGATAAAAACTGTAGTAGAGCTCTCTCTGTGGTAAGCACCGTTGTTCGAGCTGCCAAGGACCTCTTGCACAGAGCTCTTGCTGTAGATGGTATGACTATCCTTTTTCTTTCTTTATAGTCATATTGTAGATTCTTTGTTCCCTAACTTTGAATAGAGTTATTGAGGAGGAGCCATCTTGTAGAATCCCTGAATGATTTATTCATTATAGATCTATACATATATGAATTTTGGACCAGCAAAGTATGTTCAAAAGGAATTGCCTGGCATTTCAATTTCCTTAGTTAACCTAGTAAGAGAAGAATTCTGTCTTGATTAAAATTGGGAATTGCCTTTTTTCTTTTTTTAAAAGTCAAAAAGCTTTTTCTTCTTATATGTGTTGTCTTCAGTAATGTGCCACCATTCACCCAAATGTCTGGATACCCTACCCATCTCCTTGGATTTACTTGTCTAAAGTAAATTCTATGAGTTCTTTCACTGGAAACCTTTCCAGTTTGTATTCGTCCCTCTTTCTGTTCTCTCACTGCTTAATTCAGGCTGCCATGGTGCAAGTGCATTGTCTGCCTCCTTTTCATGGATGGATAATACCATAAAAATCTTACTGCCACCTTTCCCACTTTCCCTATCTAGTTATCTAGTCATCCCCTATATTGGCAACAGTTATTTTTTATTTATTTAAAATCCTTAAAAATAAACTGTTGCCCTAGTCCTCTGTTATTATAACATTCATTCCTAAGCCTAGTTGCACATCAGAGTCACCTGAGAAGTTTGCTAAAAATGAGAAATATTAGTCCATTCCCAGTCTATTTTGTGAAACAGCACATTTGAAACCAATATTTGGGAGAATAATTGGCTTATAAGTATCTTTAGAATCTAGACTCAAATTTAACCTTCCACCAACATGTTCATGGGTAAATGACTAAAATGTCACCAGCACAGATTTTTCTTTAGAAAAATTAAAGACAGTATAGCTTAATAACAGCAAACATTTTTGGAGTGCTTTATATGTGCAGGCATTGTTCTAAGTGTCTTATGTATATTAACTTATTTAATCTTTACAGCATCCAGTGAGGAAATGAGTTATTATTCTAATTTACAGATTATTTTCCTAACATTACTAATAGTCATGTTTGGTACCAGAGTGGTAGTTTTTAAATCATGGCTCTGTTACCCTAAGTTCTAGTCTTACGTATCATTGTACAGATACACATAAAGATGCACATTGTACAATATACATAAAGTATTTTGTGTAAGATACTTAAATTCTGTGTGCCTTGGTTTCCCCTTCTAAGAAAATAGTAGGGATAATAAAAACATTTTATTGTGAGAATTAATTGAGCATGGCACATGGAGGTAAAACCCTTAGACTTGTACCAGGTCCTTTATAAACAGTTAACGTTAGCCATCACTTTGTTCAAGAGAACAGAATATAGGTAGTATAGCATGTATATAGTATAATGAAACTACCTTCTAACTGCAGTTTTAATGCCTTTTTTAGCTGATGACATTCCAGAACTGCTTAGCTCTTCCAGTCTGTTTTCCATGCTGCTTCCCCTTATTATAGCCTACATAGGACCAGTAGCTGCTGCTATTCCCAAGGTGTGTAATTTAATTCTATAATTTTGATTTTTTTAAAAAAGTAGCATTTTTTAGCTTTTGTATCTTTTCCTTAAAGATACTTTTTTAATCCTTGAGGCACCTGGGTTATAGTTAATAATAGGCAGAGATTGATGTGTTAAGTAGGAAAAGTTATTAAACCTCTCAGTTCTTAATATGTTTACTGGATTATTGTGTTTACATACTTGATTTACATTTGAATAATTTGGGATTAGAAAATTTTATGTTTTAGAAATATGTCATAGAAGAAAAGACTTACGATTACAGATTTTTAAAATATGTGAGCTTGATACCATGTCTTCATTATCTTGAATAATAATGAGAAAAAAGGAGAGAAGTGTTTTAAAGTAGAGAAATATTGAAGACATGGAAAAAATTGTAAATTATTGATTCTTTGGCATAATTAAATATTTAGTATAACCTAATTTTCTGTAGATCACAAAAAACAAAAGTGTTTAAAAATATGGACTAGGTTTTTTAGCTTAACATCTAAGAGAAATCTTTTTCTATCCATAAAAAAAATTTCTCATATTTGAACAAAAACTTAGTGCCAACTCTTGATGCAAATTGTTGCTAATGAGGGTAACCAGCAATTATAGTAATTCATAATTTAAAAATGATTTTCACATTTATCATCTTAATCTTTTGTTTTATATATATTTACTAGGTGGCTGTAGAAGTCTTTGGCCTTGTCCAACAATTGCTTCCCTCAGTTGCTATTTTGAATCAGAAGTATGCACCCCCTGCTTTCAATCCCAATCAGTCAACAGATAGCACCACAGGAAACCAGCCTGAACAAGGTCTCTCAGCTTGTACAACCTCTAATCACTATGCTGTCATAGAGAGTGAGCACCCATATAAGCCTGCCTCTGTGATGCACTACAAGGTAGGCACCGATTTCTGGTTAGATTCAATTGTAAAACTTGATTTAAGGTTCTATAATGATATCTTTTTTTTAAAAATTTTTTATTCTAAGTTGTTATATATGCCAGCAGAGTGCATTACAATTCATATTACATATATAGAGGACAATTTTACATATCTCTGGTTGTATACAAAGTATATTCACATCATGTATGTCATACATGTACTCTATAATGATATCTTAAAGAATGCTTTGCTTATTTTCAGAAATGCAATCTTTTATAGTATATGAGTGTAGAAAATCACAGATAGATATTATCAAATATATAGAAGGCTTTAAGACAGAATTTTTTCCCTAAAGAATACAGGTTGATGAGAACGGTTCTCAAGAAATCTTCTTAAAACTGTATTGCAGTATGTAATTCTAAATCCCCATGCTCTAGATTGTAATAATAATGAATGTAAGCATTAAAAACTTGTAAATCATATTTTTTGGATTGACATTATTTGTATCACAGCCTGAACTCTGAAAATTTACATACATTAATGTAGGATTTAAGAAGTCCTCTATGTTTAGTGTTAAAAAAAACAACAACCAAGCAATGGAAAAAGATGGCGGACAGCACAGAGGTGCTCTCAAGAGACTGCCACTAAAAGAGGCTTAGCGGGAAGTTTGAACCCGTTCCTAGCAATACTCCTGCAACTGGGAGGGAGCTGAGACATCCACACACATCTAGATGGTGAAATACAACGAACTCCAGACTGCAGACGCACGGAGTCCAGAGCTAGTGGCCTACAAACCAAACCAGCATTAGCGGCACAGCTGCCCTGGTAACATTTCAGTAAGGGAAATACAGACCACGGCCTCGAACAGCGCAGAATAAAGGGAAAGCTAGTCGCGAGCAGTGGCCTCATAGACTTCTTCCACGTAAATTGCCGAACGGGACCTACATGCCTCTGAGTGACACACAGGTCTGGGGTACTGCTGTTGAGACCAGGGGAAGCACCGCCATTTTGGAGGAAAGCCACAGCGGACTGGGACAAAGAAACAAAGAAAAAAAAAAAACAGCTGCAGGCATCCAAGGATCGGTCCAGGGCCCGGAGAACAGTACACACCTGGGTGAGACGTGCGCAGGCAGCCAGCAGGGAAGGGCCTGTCTGAGGCCAGCACAGCAACCACGAGAGCTATAACTGGGGGCGGGCCTGGGGAACGCATGCCTTTTGGATGAACCCTTTCCTGGTGCCATTCACGTACTGACATCCCCCCCCACCCAGCCATTCTTCCTCTGTGCCAATCTGCCACTGGCCAAAGGTGCAGACTAATTGGTACTCTGTGACTGTCTGGGCGTGATCCAGGACAACTGGTTTAAACTGGAAGGGAAAAAAAGAAGGGCTTCCCAGGGTCCTGTTTGAGACTTGTTCCTGGGTTCGACTCCGGTTTTTTTTTTGTTGTTGTTGTTGTTGTTTTGTTTTGTTTTTTGTGTTGTTTTTGTTCTGTTTGATAGTGTGCTTATTTGTTTGTTTGTGTTCCTCTTTCTTTTCTTCCCCTCTCAGTTTAGTCTCTTCTGCCCTCAACTTCTCTGTTTACATCCTGTCATTGCGTACTCATCAGAGGCGAAAACAAGTTATACGCAGAAATTGGGACTTCTAGATCTGGGGCAATTGAAATATACAGGAAAGCGGTGTTATATATAGTTTACTCTCTATTTTCCTGACTCACTTTCTCTCTCCTCTCTCTTACACTAATTCTTACTTCTTTGTTATCTTTTATTGTTCCTTTTTATTTTTCTTTTCCATCATTCTTTATTTTTCTTCTCTCAAAGGCTAAATAAGTTTGGTTTATGTATAATTCGGTCTTCTCTCTAAATCGCTCACTCCATTCTCTTTCCTTTCCCATCTGCTGATATTAAACCACTTCCATAGAATTCTATTTTCATACTTCCTAACAAAGAACATCTCAATAACCTCACTTCCTTCTTCCTAAACATACATCTCTGTGTCCATTTCTGAAACTTTAAACCCCAATGCAAGCATACAGAGTAAATTGGAAACAATACCTGAGTTAACTAAATCTGTGCATTGTGATCAAACTGGGATTTGCTGTAAAGTAAGTGTTAGATCTTAAAGTGTAAGGTATTTATAAGGGGATCTGACAGCATTGTACCACAGGAGAAACATAAGGCTATAAGGTGAAATCGAAACAGGCAAGGTCCCACAGTGCTAGAAGAATAGACACACAAGCATTATGAAGAAGCAAGGGAAGAAATGGCTGAAACCAATCAACATACCCCCTCAGTAGAGTCCATGGCAAGCACAGTTGGTCAAATGCCAGAAACAGAATTTAGAAATTACATATTCCAGAAGTTTATGGATCTTAAGAATGAACACAAAAATGAGATGAGAGAGCAAATACAGGCAGTAAAAGAGCATTTTGACAAAGAACTCCAAAAACAAATACAGGAAGTAAAAGATTACTTCAATAGGGAGATAGAGATTCTAAAGAGAAACCAAACAGAAATTCTGGAAATAGAAGAAGAAATAAACCAAACTAAATGCTCAATTGAAAGCATCACCAACAGATTAGATCACCTGGAAGAAAGGACATAAGATAATAAAGACAAAATATATATCCTGGAGAAGAACCTAGATGACATGGCAAAAGTAGTAAGAAAACAAGAACAGAGCATTCAGGAATTATGGGACAGCATAAAAAGACCAAACTTAAGACCAAACTTGTGTTGAAGAAGGGGCAGAGTTTCAAACCAAAGGAATGAGTAATTTATTCAATGAAATAATAGCAGAAGGGGCTGGGGATGTGGCTCAGCAGCAGAGCGCTCGCCTCGCACGTGCGCGGCCCGGGTTCCATCCTCAACACCATGTAAACATAAATGCATTGCATTGTGTACAACTAAAGTAAATGAATAAATATTAAAAAAAAAAAAAAAAAGAAAGAATAGCAGAAAATTTTCCAAACATATGGAATGAATGGCAAAACCAAGTTCAAGAGGCTTACCAAACACCAAACGTACAAAACCACAACAGATCCACACCAAGGCACATTATAATGAAATTGCCTAATACTAGTCAAGGAGAGAATATTAAAAACCACAGGAGAAAAGAACCAGATTACATATAGGGGGAAACCGATCAGACTATGCTCAGATTTTTCAACCCAGACCTTAAAAGCTAGAAGATCCTGGAATAGCATATTTCAAGCTCTGAAAGAAAAGGGATGTCAACCAAGAATCTTATGTCCAGCAAAACTGAGCTTTAGATTCGAAGATGAAATAAAAGCCTTCCACAACAAACAAAAGTTAAAAGATTTCACAACTTGAAAGCCAGGACTTCTGAACATCTTGGGCAAAATTTTCCATGAAGAAGAAGAGAAAAATAACAATGAAAATCAACAAAGGGAGATAGTAAACTAAAGGAATTACCAACCAGAGGAGAATCCAAATCAAGCTAAATACCATAATACAATTAAAAATGGATGTAAATAAAAATCACATCTCAATAATAACCCTGAATGTTAATGGCCTAAACTCACCATTCAAAAGACACAGATTGTCAGACTGGATTAAAAGAAACGACCCAACAATTTGCTGTCTCCAAGAAACACACCTCATAGAAAAAGACATCACGCGATTGAAGGTGAAAGGTTGGGAAAAGTCTTATCACTCATATGGGCTGCGGAAGCAAGCAGGGGTTTCCATTCTCATATCAAATAAGGTAGACTTCAAGCCAAAGCTAATCAAAAGGGACAAAGGTGGATATTTCTTACTACTTAAGGGAAACATTCATCAACAAGATATAACAATTATAAATCTATATGCCCCAAATAATGGAGCACCTACATTCATCAGACAAACCCTTCTCAAGTTCAAGAGGAAATTAGACCACAACACAGTTATTCTAGGGGACTTCAACACACCTCTCTCACCAATGAGATCATCCAAACAAAAGCTAAATAAAGAAACTTTAGGCCTCATTAAAACAATTAACAACTTAGACCTACCGGACATATATAGAATATTTCATCCCTCAGTAAGCGAATACACTTTCTTCTCAGCAGCACATGGCTCCTTCTCCAAAATTGACCATATATTATGTCACAAGGCAACTCTCAGCAAATATAAAAAAATAGAAATACTACCTTGCATTCTATCAGACCATAATGGGATGAAATTGGAAATCAATGATAAAACAAGAAATAAAAAAACTATTCCAACAGTTGGAAGCTAAACAACATGCTACTGAATGAACAAGGGGTTGAAGAAGACATCAATGAGGAGATTAAAAAATTCCTAGAGGTAAATGAGAACAGAGATACATTGTACAGAAATCTCTGGGACACTATGAAGGCAGTAGTAAGAGGAAAATTCATTGCACTGAATTCCTTCATTAAAAGCAAAAAAAAAAAAAAAAACAACAACAAATAATTGACTTAACATCACACCTCAAAGCACTAGAAAAAGAGGAACAGATCAACACTAAGAACAGTAGAAGACAGGAAATAATTAAAATCAGAGCTGAAATTAATGAAATTGAGACTAAAGAAGCAATTCAAAGAATTGACAAAACCAAAAGTTTGTGTTTTGAAAAAATAAATAAAATGGACAGACCCCCTAGCGAAGCTAATGAAAAGAAGAAGATAAAAAACTCAAACTACTAATATCCATGATGAAAAAGGAAATATCACAACAAACACATCGGATATACAGGAGATAATTAGAAATTACTTCGAAAACTTGTACTCTAATAATATAGAAAATATTGAAAGCATTGACAGATTTCTAGAGTCTTATGAATTGCCCAAACTGGAACTGGAGGCTATACACAATTTAAATAAATCAATTTCAAGTGAAGAAATAGAAGATCCTATCAAAAAACTACCAACAAGAAAAAGTCCAGGTCCTGATGGGTTTACACCTGAATTCTACAAGACCTTTAAAGAACTAATACCTATGCTCTTCAAATTATTTCAAGAAATAGAAAAAGAGGGAGTTCTTCCAGACTCTTTCTTTCTATGTCAAATTATTTCAAGAAATAGAAAAAGAGGGAGTTCTTCCAGACTCTTTCTATGAGGCCAGTATCACATTAATTCCAAAGCGAGGCAATGACACAGCCAAAAAAGAAAACTTCAGGCCAATATCTTTAATGAACATTGATACAAAAATCCTCAACAAAATTCTGGCAAATCGGATTCAAAAACATATGAAAAAGATAGTACACCATGATCAAGTGGGGTTTATCCCAGGGATGCAAGGTTGGTTCAACATTTGGAAATCAATAAACATAATACATCACATCAATAGACTTAAAGATAAAAACCATATGATCATCTCAATAGACGCAGAAAAAGCATTTGACAAAATACAACACCCCTTTATGTTCAAAGCTCTAGAAAAATTAGGAATAACAGGAACATATCTCAACATTATAAAAGCTATCTATGCAAAACCTTAAGCTAACATTATCTTAAATGGAGAAAAATTGAAAGCATTCCCTCCGAAAACTGGAACAAGACCAGGGATGCCCCCTCTCATCACTGCTATTTATCATAGTACTTGAGAGCAATTAGACAGACGAAAGAAATTAAAGGGATCCAGATAGGAAAAGAAGAGCTCAAATTAGCACTATTTGCTGATGACATGATAAAATATACCTAGAAGACCCAAAAAACTCTACCAGAAAACTTTTACAATTAGTAAATGAATTCAGCAATGTAGCAGGATACAAAATCAATACCCATAAGTCAAAGGCATTTTTGTATATCAGTGACAAAGCCTCTGAAAGGGAAATGATGAAAACTACTCCATTTACAATAGCATCAAAAAAATAAAATACCTGGGAATCAACGAAAGAGGTGAAAGACCTCTACAACGAAAACAATAGAACACTAAAGAAAGAAATCAAAGAAGACCTCAGAAGATGGAAAGACCTACCTTGTTCTTGGATAGGTAGACTTAATATTGTCAAAATGTTTATGCTACCAAAAGCACTATACAGATTTAATGTAATTCCAATTAAAATCCCAATGACATTCCTCAAAGAAATAGAAAAAGCAGTCATGAAATTCATCTGGAAAAATAAGAGACCCAGAATAGCCAAAGCAATCCTGAGCATGAAAAGTGAAGCAGGTGGCATCACCATACTAGACTTTAAATTATACTATAGAGCAATAGTAACAAAAACAGCATGGTATTGGTACCAAAACAGACTCGTAGACCAATGGTACAGAATTGAGGACACAGAGACTAATACATATAGTTTCAGCTATCTTATATTAGACAAAGGTGCCAAAAATGTACAGTGGAGAAAGGATAGCCTCTTCAACAAATGGTGCTGGGAAAACTGGAAATCCATATGCAACAAAATGAAATTAAACTCGTATCTCTCACCATACACAAAATTCAATTCAAAGTGGATCAAGGACTTAGGAGTTAGACCAGAGACAATACACCTAATAGAAGAAAAAATAAGCTATAATTTCCAACATGTCGGATTAGGCTCCAAGTTCCTTAATAAGAATTCGGTAGCGCAAGAATTACTACCAAGAATTAATGAATGGGATAGATTTAAGCTAAAAAGCTTCTTCTCAGCAAAAGAAACAATCAGTGAGGTGAATAGAGAGCCAACTAAGTGGGAACAAATATTTAATACATGCACATCGGATAGAGCACTAATTTCTAGAATATATAAAGAACTTAAAAAACTTGACACCAAAAAAACAAATAACCCAATCAATAAATGGCCTAAGGAATTGAAAAGACACTTTTCAGAAGAATATACACGATTAATCAACAAATACATGAAAAAATGCTCAACATCGCTGGCAATTAGAGAAATGCAAATCAAAACTACTCTTAAGATTTCATTTCACTCCAGTCAGAATGGCAGCTATCAAGAACACAAACAACATAAATGTTGGAGAGGATGTGGGGAAAAAGGCACACTCATACATTGCTGGTGGGACTGCAAAATGGTACAACCGTTATGGAAAGCAGTATGGAGATTTCTTGGGAAAATGGGAATGGAACCACCCTATGACCCAGCCATCCCACTCCTGGGTCTATTCCCAAAGGACTTAAAAACAGCATATTACAGTGACACATCCTCTTCAATGTTTATAGCAACACAGTTCACAATAGCTAGATTGTAGAACCAACCTAGATGTCCCTTGGTTGGTGAGTGGAGAAAGAAAATGTGGTATATATACACAATGGAATTTTACACAGCAGTAAAAGAGAATAAAATAATGGCATTCACTGGTAAATGGATGAAGTTGGAGAATATAATGCTAAGTGAAATCAATCAATCTAAAAAATCCAAATACCGAATGTTTCCTCTGATATAAGGAGGCCAGTTCACAGTATTGTTGGGTCGGGGTACATAGGAGGATTAGTGGATCACTATAATGGTCAAAGGGAAGGGAGGGGATGGGAGGGAGCAAGGGGAGCTGAGGGGGGGAGAAGAAAAAGTGGTTGAATAAGATGGATATCATTATTCTAAATACATGATTGAAGACTTGAATGCTACGAATATACTTTGTATACAAACTGTTTTGTGTAAAAAGAGGCTCTATATGTATAGTATGAACTGTAATACATACTACTACTATAAATAAAAAAAGACCTGCAAAACATTTATAAATTTAATGTCATTATATTCAAAATCCTTTTTCTTTGTTGAATTACATTATGTAAATCAATAAGTCATTTATTTCATTAGTTTTAATTAGAAGTTAACATTTTGTGTTCTTATAAAATTTCCAGTTTTTTATTGTAGAGAATATTAAATGTATAAAAGTAAAGCAAAAGACTATGTTATACCTGGGCTATCCGTCTCTCCAAGTTCAACAGTTTCATTATTTTAAAGCACATTCATGATATTTTCTTAAGCATATCTCTGAAATATAGGACATTTAAAAATAACTATAATAATTGAACAGAGGGTGATTGAAGGGAGAGGTGGGGGTATGGGGATAAGAATGATAGTAGAATCATATATGTGCATATATGATTACACAATCAGTGTAACTCTACATCATGCACAACCAGAAGAATGAGAAGTTATACTCCATTTGTGTATGATGTGTCAAAATGCATTCTATTGTCAAGTATAACAAATTAGAACCAAAAAAACTTGTGATATTATACTTCAAAAATGAATAATTTCTTAATATAATAAGATCATGCAAATTTTACTAGTTTTTTAAAAGCAGAATATAGATAAGATGCCTACATTTCAGTTGGTTATGTCTCTCAAATCTCTTTAAATTTTAAAACCCTTTACATCTATAGATATTTTTTCCTCCTTCTCCATCTCTCTCTCTCTTGGATTTTGTTAGTTGAAACTGGACCATGTGTCTTTGTTGGGTGAAGTGTTCTTCTGTTTACCTACTGAGTCCCATGGACACACCTTTTGTAGCTATTCCTCATTTCCTTGCTCTCTGGTATAAGATGTTCCTGCCTCAGATCTGGAACCAGCCATTTTTTCAAAAGACCTCAGTTCCTTTTACATGTACATATGTATTATTTTTATATGTATACACACACACACACACACACACACACTCAAACACACGTGTGTAGATGTATTTATGTATATATGTAGTTTAATTTTTAAAGATGAGTTGTATTGATGGTACTAATTGAAAATAAGGATCACTTTATTTTCAGTTACTTACAGTGATGCACACCTGTAATCCCAGTGGCTCAGGAGACTGAGGCAGGATCAAAAGTTCGGAGCCAGCCTCAGCAACTTAGTGAGGCCTTGAGCAACTCAGCGAAACCCTGTCTCTAAATAAAATATTTAAAAGGGTTGGGATTGTGACTCATTAATTAAGCACCCCTGGGTTCAGTCTGCATTAGCAGAGGGTGGTTGGGGCGAGGACCAGAGGGACACCTGAATCTCCTCACACATCTAGAATTTATATTCTCAGTGACACTGGGAATATTAAAATTAGAAAATAATTATTCATTTTTGTGTGTGTATGTGTGTGGGTAGGTAGGGTGGATATGTTGTCCATTGATTATATCATAACTAAAATGTAGTCATATTAGTGTGTTTTAAAAGTAAATCAGAATGATCAATTACTTGCTTCTAAAATAAATTAGAATAATCTGTATGATTATATACTAGTTGGCTATACATTCTGGATAATTAATTTCATTTTAAACTTTTCATAATTTCGTAAAAACAAAATTTACATTTTGTTTTATAAATGTTGAAATAATTACATAATCCAAAAGCAAATATATAAAATAAATCTAGCTTTTATCTCTGTCCACTTCATTCAGTTCCTTCCTTTTCTATCATAGGTAATATTTTCTTTTGTAGTTTATCCCTCTGTTGTTTCATTTAGTAAAAGTGAAAACACACACACAGATATACAGAGGCAGAGTTGTGTGTGTGTGTGTGTGTGTGTGTGTGTGTGTGTGTGTGTATTCATGTCCTCTTGCCTATTGCCAGGTGGCATTCCCAGAATGTGTCAGGTGGATGACAATTGAATTTGACCCTCAATGTGGTACTGCACAGTCAGAAGATGTCCTCCGTTTGCTGATTCCTGTTAGAACCATTCAGAATTCAGGATATGGACCAAAATTGACATCTGTTCATGAAAATCTTAATTCATGGATAGAATTAAAAAAATTTTCTGGATCCTCTGGATGGCCTACTATGGTTTTAGTGTTGCCAGGTAAATGTCTTCTTTTCTGTTTTATAGGGTAAAATATATGTGTGTATGTACATTTAGTAAGGATACACTATTGAAATATGAAAAGTTTATTTAATGTTTAGAGGAAATTATTTCAGACTTAAGTGAATTGCAGTTGAGGAATAAATAAGATGCCCTGGGTAAGGGGCATACCAGGATCTGAGTTTTGGAGCAGAGAATTAAGATTGAAGAGTGGGTATCCGAATAGTTGGGACCAAAGTATAGAAAAAGATTAAATCTTATTTCTCAGTAAGTGCTAAATTTCCAGAACTTAATTAAGGACTCCAGTCCTCCCTTTGAAGAGAAGTTGTAAACTGCTTCCGAGTTGTGTTGAAATTATTGTTTAGGTTGGCTTTAAGGGTATGTGGGAGAAAGAACATAGGCATGCACACCTGTTATCACTGATACTTATGTTCTTTTAAAAGAAAGTTAAGTTTTTAAAAATTATATGTAGTCTGCTGTTGTTTTAATCCAATTAATTGTAACCATTTTTGTGATGCTTTAAAATAATAGCCTGTTCAGAAACTTGTTTCTTGAACTGTAAACTGCCTTTGTTTGCCAGCCTAGAGGATTGCCTACTTTGAAACAGCAAAGATTAGCCTTGATCACCTCTGTGTTTGACAGATAATCAAAAATTGCTAATGTAACTTGATAGTAGATATAGGGAAAATTTAATTATGATGAAAAATAACAAAAATAGCAACCATTCTCTTGAGGTGTTCTGTTTTTAGTTTTACTTTTAGCACAGTTTGTTCAGGAGTACACCTTCCGACAAGTTTTAGTGTCTAATTTGTATAGCTGAATGGGATGAATAAAAAAGGGGGAATTTTGATAGAATTGTTTCAGATTTTGACCTCAATTCTGCCTTTGTTTTTTTTTTTTTAAAGGAAATGAGGCCCTTTTTTCATTAGAAACTGCTTCAGATTATGTGAAAGATGACAAAGCGTCCTTCTATGGTTTCAAATGTTTTGCAATTGGATATGAATTTAGTCCTGGACCTGATGAAGTAAGAACAAATTATCTTTCCATTCTATTAAGATTATGTTTTTAAAGACGTATATCAACTTAAATTGCATCATGCCTATATTCAAAAAGTTTGAAGTTTATTGTAAGCTAAAGATGTGTAATTTAAAATATTTTTGAGTTTATCAGTGTGCATTGATTTTTTTTTCTACTTTTAATACATGAAGAAAATGAGGTTTGTGTATCATTACCCAGTATAATTGAAGTGTAATTATGTCTTCCACAAGCCTGCTCTAATGGATGAGCCTTTCTGAGTAAATCATAGAGCTTGATTTTATAAAAGGACTGTCAACTTTTCTAAATATTTTAAGTCATACGCTAAAATAAAACCCAGGTCAAAGTTGATCATGTTCCTTCAAAATGATGAATCAAAAATTATTTGGACAGTGAACCTATAAAACTGAACCTCATAACCAGCATTAGACAAAATAATGAATCTCTTCCATTCCCAATTTAACCATTAGCCAATACATGCTTCTTTCTAATTTAAAACAGTGTATAAGAAGCTTGAACTTGAATTAATTTTTATTGATATTCTTAATGTCTTTCAAACATTTTTTAAAGCAGCAAATTTTATGCAATTCTACAGGGAGTCATTCAGTTGGAAAAAGAACTAGCCAATCTTGGTGGGGTTTGTGCAGCTGCTTTGATGAAAAAGGATCTAGCACTTCCTATTGGTAAGTCTTTTGGATACTGGGTATTTATTGATAAATGTTTTAAAAATTTTTTTCTACTTTTAATACATGAAGAAAATGAGGTTTGTGTATCATTACCCAGTATAATTGAAGTGTAATTATGTCTTCCACAAGCCTGCTCTAATGGATGAGCCTTTCTGAGTAAATCATAGAGCTTGATTTTATAAAAGGACTGTCAACTTTTCTAAATATTTTAAGTCATACGCTAAAATAAAACCCAGGTCAAAGTTGATCATGTTCCTTCAAAATGATGAATCAAAAATTATTTGGACAGTGAACCTATAAAACTGAACCTCATAACCAGCATTAGACAAAATAATGAATCTCTTCCATTCCCAATTTAACCATTAGCCAATACATGCTTCTTTCTAATTTAAAACAGTGTATAAGAAGCTTGAACTTGAATTAATTTTTATTGATATTCTTAATGTCTTTCAAACATTTTTTAAAGCAGCAAATTTTATGCAATTCTACAGGGAGTCATTCAGTTGGAAAAAGAACTAGCCAATCTTGGTGGGGTTTGTGCAGCTGCTTTGATGAAAAAGGATCTAGCACTTCCTATTGGTAAGTCTTTTGGATACTGGGTATTTATTGATAAATGTTTTAAAAAGTTAAGAGTAAAATATGTTTATTATATAACACCTGTCAAGATTTGCAAAATGCATTCCATGTCACATATACTCATGATCAACAACTGCTTAATATTCTAAAGGTTCGGATTTGTTCTAAAGGGTATACTATAATCCTTTTGAATTACACAAACCCATGCACATGTACATTCTCCTTATGCATATGTATACTATGCCAATCATTGGGTTAAGCATTGAACATGCAGTATTTTTTTTCTACTTTTAATACATGAAGAAAATGAGGTTTGTGTATCATTACCCAGTATAATTGAAGTGTAATTATGTCTTCCACAAGCCTGCTCTAATGGATGAGCCTTTCTGAGTAAATCATAGAGCGTGATATTTCTAAATCTTTGTGGAAATATTTCTAAATGGGTGATATTTCTAAATCTTTGTGGAAATATCAAGTAGACAGTTGAATATTCATTGTCTGGGGCTCAGGGGATAAGCCAATAAAAATGGCGTTTGAACATAGTTGTTATGTAAAAATATCCCAGGGTTAAAGCTGGGACCACTAAAATTTTAAAGATGGACAAAACAGGAAGAAGAGATCACATGTAAAACTATAAAGGTGAACAGCAAATAAAGGCGCAGAAAAACCAGGAGTTGGGTATTCATGAGAACTTTGTATACTATTGAGAAATTAATTTAGATCTATAACTGCATTTCAAAATTGTTTATTTGTATCCTCAATGAGAAATAAATTAGTAAAACAAGACATGTAAGGACCTTCAGAGTGGATTAAGAGAGAATAGAAAGCGCAGGAGAGCCTTTACTGAAATAGCTTTTCATAAGCATTTTCATGCGGAGGAGAACAGATGAGGGAGTGACAGAAACGATACCTCTATATGAAGTAAAATTGTATGATACGTAAATTAATTTATGATGAAGAGGGTAAAGATGAAAATTTTTAAAATGCTAATCTACAGTGTTTATATATGGTTTAACATTGTATTTTCACTATAGTTATATAAAGAAATTTTTTTTTTCTTTCCCAAATTCTCTTCCCCAAACTCTATCTATATCTGCTCCTTATAATATTAGCTTTCCAACTCTATCCTTTGTTTCCTCCCGTATTCTTTCCCTCCCCTTTTCTTCTGTCTTCCACTTTTATCCTATTGTTCCCCTTCAATCTTTTCAGTTCCCTTGATCATCCTTAATATTGGTATATATGTGAAATGTGAGACCTTTTATATTCTATTCATATGAAGAAAATGTTTAGCAACCTCTTTGGAGGAAATTTGTCAATAAGTGTTTAAAATTTAAATATATATACTTTTTGACATGGCAATTTTTGTGCAGATGATCAAAAAGATAGGTTAAAGAAAGGACAAATCACAGTGCGTGTGATTGTAAAACCTAAAGCAATCAAAAGTCATCAGTGGAATCTGGTTATATTGTAATCACATATTATGCAGGGGGAGTCTATGAAGATGTTAAAGTAGATTTATATGGTTAAGAAAGCTGTCCAAATTATATTAAGTGGGAAAAGCAAGTTGCACAAGGTTCCATTTTACATGTGTTATCTTATTTACAAATGTGTGTGTTCATGTATGTGTATGTTGACACACATACTTCTGATTTGTACATTGTTTATACAAATAATTTATAAGAAACTTTTGACACTGGACATCATTGGGGGAGATTTGAAGCTCATTAGAAAGATAGAATTATTTATTCCAGCTGGGCTTGGTGATGCACGCCTGTAATTCCAGCATGCTTGGGAGGATCCTCCTAACTTGAGGAACCTGAGTTCAAAGCCAGCTTCATCAGCTTAGCAAGGCCCTAAGCAACTCAATGAGACCCTGTCTCTAAATAAGCACTGGGATTGTGGCTAAGTGTTTAAATACCCCTGGCTTCAATCCCCAGTACAAAAAAAAATTCATTCCATACTTCTGTACAATCTGAATATTTCCCCTTGAACTTTATTTGTAGAATTTCACAATTGAAACCATAAAAAAATCGATAAATAAAATATGTTCTATATTAAGCAGTAAAGAAGAAATGGCTAGAGAATATATGGTTAGTACCTTATGTTTCTATGTGAACCATTGTTGTTTATGAGAACTGAAGTTCTTCTGTAAGTCAAGCAAAATATAAAGGTGTAGATTCAGAATAATCACTTTGCTCTTTTTAATTAAATTAATTAAATGCACTAAATGAAAAGCCTTTATTTATATGCATAAATACAGTCTATTTCTTTGGCAGATTATTCAACAAATCTTTCTTGATTATTGATTTGAGAATTGTAGCTTTTATTTTCACTGAAAATATTTTACAATTTAAAAATGTAAATCACTGAGATTTATCCAAAACAATAAATCTTTTCCATATGGAGTAGCAGAATTGTGAAAAAGTTGTGATGAATGAAAGACTAGAAGGTTTAAGTATTAATATGTCTTAGTAAAACTTTTCATTTGTGTAATAGGTAATGAATTAGAAGAAGATCTTGAAATTCTTGAAGAGGCTGCATTACAGGTATTGTTCTGAACACTGGAAGGATAAATTTTATTAGTTTAAAAGCAGTATTTTCACAAGATCAGCCTTACTTTTCTTGAACAGTGTTCTTCTTTAAGTACTTCCTTCTGTTCCTTAGCAGTTATAGAGATGTATGACTCTTAACTGCGCCCCTTTATGAGAGGAACTGGTGTGAGCTCTCACTCTATTGTGTGGTGGGTTAGTCCAAAATCTTACCAGAGAAAGAAGAGGAAACCGACCTGGAAGGGAAGGGAAGCCTTTTCAGAGCTGTGGATACTTAAATTCCATTTTGAAAGTTCTGTTACCAGCTAGAAAAAGGGGAAGGGCATCTCATAAAGGAAACTAGGTAAAGGTGTATGTATTGTATTAGAAATATTTATATAGGGAGTGGCAAAATTTGAGGAAGATATATTTGGTGAGTTTAGACTGTGTGAGATATATATGTCAAATGGTAGAACCAGCCAGGTGAGGTGGCGCACAACTGTAATCTCAGCAGCTCAAAAGGTTGAGGCAGAATGATCTCAAGTCCAAAGCCAGCCTCAGCAAAAGCGAGGCACTAAGCAACTCAGTGAGACCCTAAGGCTGGGGATATGGTCGAGTGCCCCTGAGTTTAATCCCTGGTTTAAAAAAAAAAAAAAAAAAAAAAGGTAGACCAGTTGGCTTTAGACACTTGGGAGCCATTAATTTGTTACCATTATTGTTTTGTTTATTTGTTTATTTAGTCAGTCATTAGTTATGTAGACCATTTGAAATTGTAATGGAAATACATCAGTACTATATTTCAATTTAAATGCTCTTTTGTGTCTTTTTACTATAATATTTTATTCCTCATAATTTCTAAGAAATTTAAATTGCTCTATTAACTTCAGCAGTATGAATTTATCTGGGTAGCAGTCACTAATATTTGGATAAAAACATCAGAATGTGCAAGCAGCAATTTTTCAGATTATAATATCTACTGAACCCGGGCCAAAAATGCTGATGGTACTAATTGAGCATTAGTATGCTGCATACCAAGACTATTAATGATGAGTGATTTTGCAAATTGAAATGGCAAAGGTAGAAGATAAATGGTAAGTCAGACATTCAACTGGATCGATGGCATCCAACCCATATTTCATGGGTTTGTAAGGTCTACCGAATACAATTTTTTTTTCAGAGCTAGGGTTTATTTTTGTGTATTAGGTAAGAATATTCTTTAAAAATATACTGTTTAGATGGGTGTAGTGGCACATGCTTGTAATCCCAGTGGCTCAGGAGGCTAAAGCAAGAGAATTGGAAATTCAAAGTCTGCCGAGCAACTTAGTAAGGCCCTAAGCAACCTGACTCAAAATAAAGGGCTCAGTGGTTAAGTGCCCCTGGATTCAATCTCTAGTACCAAAAAAACAAAAACAAAAAACCAGTATTTTTATTAGCAGAAATATCAATTAAGGGGAATTTTAATAGCCCAAAATAAAATGGTTATATTCTTCAAATAAAGGACTCACTGTATCATGTCCTTATTCTTAATAATTTTGCCAGCTCCAAAGAATAATGAGCACACATTTGTGTTTACATTCTGTACTAGGTGTATGTAGTTAGTGGTAGTAACAGCACTTTCTAGTTTACAGTATCTTTAACATTATTCCTCTATTTTTACCGTTAGAGTTTCAAGTCAGTATTATTTCTTACATGTTACAATAAAGTGAAGAGAAATTATGTGACTTATCTAAAAGTGTGTTAGTTGCAAAATAAAGGTTAGTACACAGGTCTTCTAATTCCTAGAGCTGGTATTTTCCATTTTACTTATTTCCTGAGATAAACTGAACAAAGCAGTAATACTAAAAACAAACATTTATTTCTTATTAACTTTATTGAGCACTATTCTAAAAATTTTGCATATTTTTATCTTATTTAGTCTGCAGGACAACCCTGTAAATTAGAGATTCTTATCTCTGTTAACATATTTTAAAAAGAAAAACTGAAGGACAGAGAACTTGGATAACTTGCCTAGGATCACACAACTTGTAAAGCACCTGCATTGGAATTCACCTCATAGCAGTTTGGTGAAAAAGTCCCTAACTTTGATTATTAAGCTCTGATGCTAGGGAGCCAACATATTCTCAGTAATGTTAAGAAACCTCTGGATTTTAATAAACCACCAGTTTGTCCTTGTTTGAAAAAACAAAAAAGTTCAATCTTTGTAAGATACAAAAATAATAAACATTATATTAATAAACACATATTAGGCAACATTAAGTTTAGGTGGGTCATCAAGGAGCTCATACATTATGATTTTAGAAAGTATCATCATATGTAAAATATCCTTAAAATTGGATACAAAGAAATCTTTATTGTGTTACTATTTAAGGACAAAAAGAATGCCCAGTGTTCCCACCTTTTTGATGTGTAGTTGTGGTGATCTAACGTGCATTAAATACCTTTTATTTGTCAAACAATATAGTATGTGTTTTATATGTGTCCTGTAATTTAAATTTTATAACAATCTTATAAGGGCGTGACTATTTGATCATCAATTTAGTCATTTTGCATATTCAGGGATGATAATTCATTAGATAATTTATCGACAGCACACAATTACTTGTACAAAGTCAGGATTTGACTCTGAAGATAACATTTTTTGAAATTACATAAATTATGGAATGTAGGTTGTGGTATAAATTCAACAAATTTAGAAGTGTAACCTTTTCTATGAAAAATATTTTTGAAATTTATTATTTAAAAGTTTTTGAGAGCAGGAGTCATAGTTCAGTGATAGAGCACGTGGCTAGCTGCCCCACCCCCAAAAAAGTAGGCTTAAACATTTCTATACTTTTGGTAGTTAAAGCAGGTCTTTCCCCAAATTTGATTTGTCAGATAAGTAAAAACTAAAATTTTACTTTTATCAGCTTCTTTTTCTTAACTTAGACTAATGAGGCTTAGATGTAGGCACAGTTAGGCTTCCACTCACTTTTTGCTCAAGTCATGACCATGGTACCCACCTATCCAAGAGATTAGACATAATTTACTGATGATTTCTGCCAATAAGGAGGACTTTGAGAAAGGGAGACTTCAGAAAGAACTCTGGCTCTGACAAACGAGGATGTGAGGAGTAGAGGGCTGGCATGGGAAGAGA
Source organism: Tamias sibiricus (assembly GCA_025594165.1). NCBI lineage: Eukaryota > Metazoa > Chordata > Mammalia > Rodentia > Sciuridae > Tamias > Tamias sibiricus. Next base: position 25,325,264 of record CM046663.1, read on the forward strand.
TGCACACTTCTGATAAGATGCTGATTTGTGAGGAGGGAAAGAGACAGGAAGTATTATCCCTTATTTTTCCCTCCTAGAAGTTTCTACAGTATGGGGCAAAAGGAAGGGACATTGGAGCATGGGGAGAAAATGATTTCCCTGAAAAGGCCTAACTAAAATGTGTGCAATTTGGAAAACTTTATGTAAAGTTTTATATTTTAAAATCTACAAATAGTCTTTTTTACCCAACAGGTGTGCAAAACTCATTCTGGTATACTTGGCAAGGGATTAGCTCTTTCTCATTCACCTACTATATTAGAGGCACTTGAAGGAAACTTACCACTTCAAATCCAAAGCAATGAGCAATCCTTCCTAGATGATTTTATTGCTTGTGTCCCAGGATCAAGTGGTGGAAGGCTTGCAAGGTATTGTGCTTTAAATAATATACAGTTACTTTCTTTTAGGGCATCATTGCTGAAGAAATGAATTTAATATCCTAATGACATTAGGATATTAAAATGCTGGCTCAAATATTCTGGTTTATGTGTTTTGAAGTTGCTGAAGTATAAAATGGTGACTAATATTTAAAACTACATGATATTTATTAATGATTATTGTTTTGCCATTTGCTTTCTTTTTTAGGATAAAAATATGCTGGCCTGTGTTATTTTACTAATAAAAAAATAAAAATATAGCTGGATGATATAGCTCAGTTGTGAAGTGATTGCCTAGCAAGAACAAGTCCCTGAATTCAATTCCTAGCAATCAATGCAAAAAATAACAGGCTAACTTGTTTCTGGTTTTAATTTTTAAATTGCAGAGATTTCTCTTTACTTTTTAAAATCCAAAATAGTGGCTGAAGAGAAATAACAGATTTTTAAGTCAGCCTCACTGCAATCTTTGTAGACATTTTTAGGTAATGCTTAATGGAATTCCTCATTACTCATCTCACAGGACAACTTGAACATGTAAATCATAAAATGAGTTCAGGGAGGGGTGTCACAAACTATAGAAAATGGCAAATTTTACATGGAAAGAAAAGTAGTGAAGAAGATAGTAAGAAATTGTGTGAAGAAAGGATGGATAGTCTACCTTTGAACCTTGCTGCCCTCAAACCAGCAGAATGCCTTTTTTGTCCCTGCTTTCATAGAAAAATTGTTCTTTGCCAGGCGTTTAGGCAGTTGAAGTCAGACAGGTTTCCTTCAGTAAGAATAAGTGTCCTTAGGACTTCAAACTATATATGAATTAAATTCATTTTCTTGGATGTTTAAATTAGCCATAGTTAAAATTTCAGATTTTCTCCTGGGCATGGTGGCACATACCTGTAATCTCAACAGCTTGGGATCAACCTCAGCAACTTAGTGAGGCCCCAAGTAACTCAGTGAGACCCTGTCTAAATAAAATACAAAAAAAAAAAAAAAAAAAAAAAAAGGTGTGTGTCGTGGGGGCTGTGGCTAAGTTCCCCAATACCTCCATTCCCCAATACCCCCTCCAAAAAAAATTCAGATTTTTTGATTTTTAAAACTGTCATCATATAATACATAAACATCAGAAATTCCATGTGCTTTGGAATTTTTAAATGAATATAAATGATATTTATTTTTTATTGGTGCATTACAATTATACATAATAGTTGGATTCATTATGCCATATGCATTTACCAATTTGATCTCATTTCTCAGTTGGCATTTTTTAATGAATTTATTGTTAACAGTTTCCAAAGAAGCCAGTCGTGATTATCACTGAATCAGAAATAAAGATATTATTTAGTATTTTGTTCAGTGAAAGTTTAATTTATTTGGCTTAATTTAATTTTCACCATTGAAGGTACTGATGAATGTTTGCTTTTTTGTTTGTTATCTTTATTTTAAGGTGGCTTCAACCAGATTCCTATGCCGATCCTCAAAAGACATCATTGATACTGAATAAAGATGATATTCGCTGTGGTTGGCCTACTACCATAACTGTTCAAACAAAAGACCAGTATGGAGATGTGGTACATGTTCCCAATATGAAGGTAATTCTGTCTGAATTAAATTACAAGACTTTTGTACATTGACTGTTGCAACTGATAAAATATTAGGGATGGCAAGTACATAGAATCTAGTTTTTCTGTGCTTTGTATATAATGTAGGATACTGGCAGAACATTTAAATGATTTGTTTATATTAATTCCAAATTATATGCTAGAGGATGTGGTTTAAAGGAAGGATAAGAAAGTATCTATAATAAAGAGTGCTAGGCACATAGAGTGAAGGCCTATGGTAATAGTGATTGAATAATGAATGAAAGAATACATTTTTAAGTTTTCTTTGTTTGTTTATGTATTTTTGGTTCTAGGGATTGGACCCAGGGGGCTTAACCAGGGAGACACATCCCCAGCCCATTCTATTTTTTATTTTAAGATAGTGTCTCGCTAAATTGCTGAGGCTGGCTTTGAATCCACAATCCTCCTGTTTCAGCCTCCCGAGACGCTAGGATTACAGGCATGTGCCACTGTACCTGGCAGTTTTGTTTGTAATTCTAAAACACTAAAGTACATTTTGCATTTGGTATTATTGTTGCCTCATTTTAGAATATTGATATTAAATAAATTTGAAATCTATGAATTTAGGTCATAAAAGAATAAGGAATAGAAATCATCATTTACTGTATTGATGAATATAGTGTTCTTTGGATATCACTTTTCTGAGACATTAATAAGGATATATATATATGTATATATATTATATTGTAATGTATATAATTATTTTCTGATATAATCTTTTATTGTGATACACATCTAAACCTTTTATCATCTTTCTGAATAATTGTTACTGCAAGAAATTTTAGGCAGTTCCCAAACTTCTTTTGCTCCAATGTTGAATTACAAAGGGATTTGGTTTTGTGAAGCTTAGAGTTAATTAAGCCACAAAATCCTTTTTTGCTCATAGGATACCTAATTTTACTTCAGTATTTACTTTTAGTAGAATTATTTCAACTACTTCGTACAGTCTTTGATATACAGCATGAAGAAGCACAATATCAATATAACCTCTTACCTGACTCAGTGAAAAATGATAAAAGCACATTGTTCACATGACCAAAGATCAATAAGTAAAACTAAGTGGAATAGCACTGGACTCGGATACTAAATCAAAATCAGTCATTAGCAGCACTTCCCAATTTTTTACCTTGTCCCCACAGTAAGAATTTGCATCATGACCTAAGCATGCAAACAAATGATAGAATTGTATCTACTTTTAAGTACATATGATATGTTACACATGTACACATACATACAGATACACAGGCACACATAATACTATGCTGTAATCATTTCTCTTCTGTCTTATTTATTTATTTATTTATTTGCTTTAGTTGTACACAATGCATTTATTTTTACGTGGTGCTGAGGATCGAACCCGGGCCACTCATGTGCTAGGCAAGCACTCTACCACTGAGCCACAACCCCAGCCCTTCTGTCTTAATTTTAAGGCAGGTCATATTCCTATCAAAGTGATTTCATGTTGATTTTCTATTATTCCATGAGGTGCGAAAAACACCACAAATTATAAGGAAAATAGTTGAATAGAAAATAAAGTAATCCTAATAGTGCTTTTAAAAAATTGACCGTGAGGACAGAATTTAATGACAACACAATATAATACACATTAATATTTCTAGTGGCTTCAGCACTGTACATTTATAGATTAATTTCTCAAGTGTATGTTGTGAGTTGTTAAATCCAGGCTTTAATAAGCCCACAAGTTTAAGTTTCTCTCTCATATTATACTAGCATTTTCCAGGTTAGTAAAACATTTAATGTCTTTATAATATTCATACTATTGTGCTTATAGTATTTCTTTAGTTGTATTTTCTTATGTTTCTTTATGCATTTTATTGTCTCTGGTATCTGGGTTGTATCTGGGCATTTCAGAGTTTGTGCTTTATATTCTTTTTTTTTTTTCCTCCCCATCTTTGGATTCTTTTTTTTTAACTATATCATTAATCTTTATTTCCTGTGCTCTGTTTTTCTCTCTTCTTCTTTCTTTTTTTGTGTCTCCTCCCTTTCTACCCTCCTTCCTTTCTCCCATATATCTTCTTTTTCTACAATATGTCCTACTTCGTCTTTAGACCTCTTATTCAGTGTGCTAAAAATCCTTATCACATTTATCTCCACGCTAGAAACTGTACCTAAAATACTCCTTTAAATGCTAATTGGGAAAAACAAAATTAATCTATTTTATTTTCAGCCTAATAGCACATGAAGTCTTGGGAGCATTTTAGACCTCCCAAAGATTGTTAAAATATTTATGTTATGTAGTGTTGTGTTACCAATTATTTGAAACATAAGAGTTGATTTGTAGGTAATATTCATCAAATTCCATAATGCTTTTTTTTTTTTGGTGTGGTGCTGGGGGTTAAACCAAGTGCTAGGTAAGCCCTCTACTACTGAGCTATACCCTGAGGCTCCGAAATGCTTTTTAAAGCAATGAATGTTATATTTTTTTTCACTTACAATATGATTATTCCAAGAAAGTCTTGTTTAGTAATGGGACCAGTCTAATAATACTTTTTCTTCTTTAGAGTAAAACATCTTTAGGCTTTAAGTATATGATTTGTTTTACTGTGTGTCTGTTTTTTTTTTGAATTAAATTATTTATTCTAATTTGTTATACATGCTTGCAGAATGAAATTCATTTCATATTACACATATAGAGCACAATTTTTCAAGTCACTGGTTCTACACAAAGTATTTTCACATCATTCGTGTCTCCATACAAGTACTTAGGGTAATGATGTCTCATTTCATGCTCATTCCTATCCTCTTGCCTCCTCCCCTCCCCTACCCCCCTTTGATCTATTTAAAGTTCCTTCATTCCTCTCACCCCACTCCCTTGCCATGATGAGTCAGTATCCTCATAACAAAGAAATCATTCGATCTTTGGTTTTTTGGGATTGCCTAGCTTCACTTAGCATTATTTTCTCCAACTCCGTCCATTTACCTACAAATGCCATGATTTTATTCTCTTTTAGTGCTGAGTAGTGTTCCATTATATATATATGCCAAAGTTTCCCTATCCATTCATCTACTGAAGGGCATCTAGGTTGATTCCACAATTTAGCTATTGTGAATTGTGCTGCTATAAACATTGATATGGCTGTGTCCCTGTAGTATGCTGTTTTTAAGTCCTTTGGGTATAGACTGAGGAGTGGGATAGCTGGATCAAATAGTGGTTCCATTCCAGGTTTTCCAAAGAATCTCCATACTGCTTTCCAGATTAGCTGCACCAATTTGCAGTCCCACCAGCAATGTATGAGTGTGCCTTTTTCCCCACATCCTCACCAACATTTTTTGTTGTTTGTGTTTTTAATAGCTGCCATTCTGACTGGATGGAGTAAGATAAATCTTAGAGTAGTTTTGATTTGCATTTCTCTAATTGCTAGAGATGTTGAACATTTTTTCTTATATTTGTTGATTGATTGTACATCCTCTTCTGAGAAGTGTCTGTTCAGTTTTTTGGCCCATTTATTGATTGGGTTATTTGTTTTTTTTGGTGTTAAAGTTTTTGAGTGCTTTATATGTCCTTGAGATTAGTGCTGTAATAAATGAATTCAGCAAAGTAGCTGGATATAAAATCAACACCCATAAATCAAAGGCATTTCTGTACATCAGTGACAAATCCTCAGAAAGAGAAACCAAGAAATCCACCTCATTTACAATAGCCTCAAAAAAAAAAAAAACAAAGAACAAAAAAAAAAACAAAAACAAAAACCTTGGGAATCAACAAAAGAAGTAAAAGATCTCTACAATGAAAACTACAGCATGCTAAAGGATGAAATTAAAGAAGATCTTAGAAGATGGAAAGATCTATCTTGTTCTTGGATAGGTAGAATTATTATTGTCAAAATTGCCATACTACCAAAAGCACTGTACAAATTCAATGCAATCCCAATCAAAATCTCAATAATATTCCTCATAGAAATAGAAAAAGCAATCATGAAATTCATTGGAAAAATAAGAGACCCAGAATAGCCAAAGCAATTCTTGGCAAGAAGAGTAAAGCTGGTGGCATTACTATTCCTTAAATTGTATTACAAAGCAGTAGTAACGAAAACAGCGTGGTATTGGCACCAAAATAGACCAAGTAGACCATAGTACAGAATAGAGGACACAGAGACTAATCCACATATCTACAGTTATCTCATATTAGACAAAGGCGCCAAAAATGTACATTGGAGAAAAGATAACCTCTTCAACAAATGGTGCTGGGAAAACTGGAAATCCACATGTAACAAAATGAAATTAAACCTCTATCTCTCACCATGCACAACACTCAACTCAAAATGGATCAAGGAGGTAGGAATTAAACCAGAGACCTTGCACCTAATAAAAGAAAAAGTAGGCCCAAATCTCCATTATGTTGGATTAGGCCCCAACTTCCTTAATAAGACCCCTACAATGCAAGAATTAAAATCAATAATCAATAAATGGGATGGATTCAAACTAAAAATTTTCTTCTCAGCAAAAGAAATAATCAGTGAGGTGAACAGAGAACCTACAGAATAGGAGCAAATCTTTACCGCTGTGTCCGTTTTTAAGATTTATCAAATGAAGTGCATTTTCTGCTGTGCTAAAATTCAGTTACTGCTTTAAAATATGCTGAGATTATGGAAAAAATATGTATATGTGAATTATCTGATAAAATAATGTTAGTTCCCCCCCAAAAATTCAATATAGATTTATTCTACCATCTTTCTTGTACTTTATTAGTGTGAAATTTATTTTTATTTGATATTTTTTATTTGTGATTTCTTATTCTAAAATAGTGAAGGCTCTGTTTTACTCTGTGTTCCGAGTCTTATTATAGAAACAAGTGGAGATTATCCTGGCTCTGTTAAATAAGCTTTTGAAGAGAATGCCAAGATAGACCAATGATAAAGTAGAATTTATATAATTATGAGTCCATGATTGTAAATTGCTTCTTTTGATGTGTCAAGGACAATTGCATAATAGTAGTATTTGTTTTTTATAATATCATGGTTAGGTGGAAGTGAAAGCTGTCCCCGTTTCTCAGAAAAAAACATCTTTACAGCAAGAGCAAGTAAAGAAATCTCAAAGGATTCCTGGAAGTCCTGCAGTAACAGCAGCATCTGCGAATGCCGACATGACTTTTGGTGGGCTGGCATCACCAAAATTGGATGTCTCATATGAACCAATGATAGTTAAGGAGGCTCGATATATTGCAATAACAATGATGAAGGTAACTTATTTAAAAGAGAACTTTTCTTTTTTACCATTTAACAAACATTTCAGTCATTGAAATACACAAAATTATATGTCTAGAGATCTGTTATTAGATGTTAGATTCACAGAAGATTTTTTAAGATGATGCTATCTTCCTATAGGGGGTATTTTCCATTGCTTTCAGGCAGATAGGTAGAGGAGAATCACCAGTTATAGAACAAGTTATTCCTATCAGAGATTGATTTCATTCCCTGCAAAAATACTTGTGTATTTTTATTCTACCATGTTCTTAAGGGTTTTATGTTTTTTTTATGCTCTTTCATTTTTTAGTTCCTCTCAAATGCCCAGTAGTGCATCTCTTTGTGTTTCCTATTTCCTTTGTGTTTGGCTTTTTAGTTCTCTGATTCCTTTATGTAGATTTAAAAAAAAAAAAAAAAAAAACATTTTGTCTAGCTATTTTTATCTTGAGAGGTAATGTTAGTCTAAATTATCAAGATGGTCATCATTTGAAATTGATGTTATTAATGAGCCATTGAAGGCTTTCAGAAAAAGAATGGCTTGATTAGATTGGTGTTTTATGCAGATAGTGGTGGAATCTAGACAATATAATTGGGCAGATAGATTATTATGAAGCATGGTTTGATTTAAACCTCTAGGAAAATATTGAAATGTGTGGAACTCTTGGACTAATGAGTTGTCACTCAGAATAGGAGAAAAATAAAGATATTTCAAGAGATAAAAATGGTATCTGAACACTCACGTTGTAGGGTTGGCCTTAAAGAAGAGGCATAGTAGTGCCTTTCTTTCTTTCTACCAAGAGAGGGAAAAGACAACAATTAATACAGATGTTAGTAATTTGTAGATTGTACAGCTAATAAACTACTTAAGAGCCGGGCGCCGTGGCGCACGCCTGTAATCCCAGCACTTGGGAGGCTGAGGCAGGAGGATCGCGAGTTCAAATCCAGCCTCAGCAATGGCGAGGCACTTAGCAACTCAGTGAGACCCTGTCTCTAATAAAAATACAAAAAAAAGGGCTGGGGATGTGGCCCAGTGGTCAAGGGCCCCTGAGTTCAATCCGCAGTACCAAAAAAAAAAAACAAACTACTTAAGATAATAATTTTGCTTTAGATTAAAGACGGGAGTTTAGAATCTTAGTAAGGTCAAGATTTTGAATCATAAGGAAAAAAATAACAAAATAGTTATTGTAGAGAACAAAATATGACCAGAAAAGACGTAGCATACATCCTTGAATTAGTTGAAATTGAATATCATATAGTGATATTCAGTAGTGTGAGTGATATGAATGTGGATAATGTGAGCATTTAGATTGATCCAGCATTGACATTTTTTGCCAGATAGTTTAACAAAAGAACAATAATAAACAGGAGTTGAGTATGTGGTTGTTAAAGAGAGTATAGTATAACCTAAGTAGTTTGTGAAAGGAAATGGAAGAAGATTCAGAAAAAGAGAAAGTTGAGTGAGTGAGAGGGACTAGAAGTCTAAAAGTAGATATAGTGCTAGAAATTGAAGTAGAAAACTGAGCAGGCTGTTTTCTTTTGATTTCAGAGATAGAACATTTTGTGAAAAATTACGGGTTTGTGACTTTTGTTGTAGGTGTTTGAAATAAATTTGCTCAAATTAGGTCCCCAGTACTTATTCTATCCTCTCTACCTCCCTCCCCATTCCTTTCCCTCTACTCATTTATTCATTGACATTTTCTTTTAAAGAAAGTTGAAGAAATTCAGGATCAAAAAGCTGGAATTTTAGACGAACTGCCCACTGGCTATTGAAAAATTCAAATCTAAACATTCATTTCAGCTTATATTTAAAGAACTGACTTTCTGGGTTTTTCTTCTCTCTCCCTAATCATTCTTTTTAGTTTCCTATTAACATACCTCCACTTGTATAATTTTTTAGTTTATGTATAGTTATCAGAACTGAGTGCAGGATTTCAGAATGTTCTGAATGGCATCTGGTTAGAGCAGTTAGAGAATGTCATTCTTAGACTATCTCTTTGGGACAGTTAAGTCATGTTGCAGGAAAGTAGACACTGTGTGCCCATTTAATAGCGAAATATTGTGGAAGGTGGAAAGTGAGATATGGTTTCTTCTCTCATGAATAGATATAATAATATATATTTAAAGGAAAGTGATGGAGTGGAAAACACTGTACTGGGAGTCTGGAAACCTGGGCATTCCAACTGTTGACTCCTTTGGAAATTTGCTAAAGACTCAAAGTGCATTTTTCTGGTCTAGGGATTATAACTTCAGTGGTACAATGTTTTCCTGACATATGTGAAGCCCTGGATTCAATCCCCAGGACCACAGAAAATAAACCAGAGGGTTTTTATGTACAGTATTTGCACAGGCAAAGGAAGTGAGATGATTTCTAAATTACTTTCATGAGGGCAGAAAAGATAAGGAGAAGGAAGGGGGTTTTGAAATGGGCGTGCTCCTCTTTATAATAGTTAGAAGCAGATGAGGAATTAGAGATTGACCTGAACTTTAAAAGATAATGATTAATTTGGTAATGTTGCAGATATACAAAAGTATAAGGAATTATGAGCCAAGTTTCATATATCTATAGTCTATTTTGTCTTCATATTTCACCATAATTGTTTTAATATTTTTGCGATTTTTATTAAGTAACAGATTTTTACAGGCACAGTTGAAGCCATTTGTAAAACCTGAATCAATTCCCACCCCATCCTTAGAGGTAATCATTATCCTGAATGTCATGGTGTTTATTCCCTTACATTTGTATGTTTTTGTACAGTATGAATACATATTTATCCATGAGCAATATATTTAGTTGTTCTATATACATCTCAAAAGCTTATAAAATGATATCAGATTTTACATATCCTTTTGCCAGATTTTTACTCATCATTAGTTTTGAGCTTTAGTCAGATAGCTGAAGTTTATTCATTTCAACTAAACTATTTCGTTGATTTCTCTTCCAAGATTTGTCCATTTTCCCATTGATGTACTTTTAATTTAAGCTGTTCAGAAATAAACATCCTTGCACTTGTCTCCTTTGGCACTGGGTTTCTGTTTGTTTGCTTGTTCATTTGTTTTTTTTAATAGACTAGATCTTACTGTGTTGCCTAGACTCCCACCTAAGCCTCCAGAGTAGCTGGGTCTATAGGCATTTACTATCATTTGGTTATTACCAACACAATTTGATGACTGTGATATGATTATTTTGTTGTTTATTTAAATAACTTTCAATATTTATTGTCCTTTCAGATTTCTTCTTTGGTAAATGGGCTTTACTCACTTTCATCTTGTGTAGTTTCTCTCTTTTATTGATTTGACCTTTATTATGGATGCATATCTCATTTGGATTATATATATTACAAATCCACTCTCCCTTTGATGAAGCCTTTTCTCTAGAGCATATTTTTATACAAACCTATATTTTCAATGTACTGAAAAAATATTCATTTTTTCTTTTAAAATTTTCCAAGTGTTTTACATTTGGGTCTTTAACAGGAATTTATTTTTGTAAATGATGTAATGTAGGGTAATTGAATCTTTTTCTTTTATGGATAACCAATTTTCTCAGCACCATTTATTAAATGTTTTAGCATTTCACTGATTGAGAATGTTTTTAATGATTTTATGACTATTACTGGTTTGTTTCCTAAAGGTATATGAAAATTACTCATTTGAGGAGCTGCGTTTTGCATCGCCAACTCCTAAGAGGTAAGAATCATTTTCTCAAAGCATAGTTAAAATGTGAGTTGTCATCTGCTTGCATGTAAAATAATCCTACATTTCAACATTTAACTTTCATAAATAAATAATTGCCACCATATAATAATGTGTAGATTTGCTAGTAGAATGTATATTCAACTGAAATACTATTAATATGTTACACAATACTAAACTGCTAGAGAAAGAATAAATACTTATTAAAATAAGTATTGATTGGCTTGTCTGGGGTTGATTAGGTTGTTTGTTGTTTTTTTTTTTTTTTTTTTTTGCTGTCTTTTTAATTATTCCTTTTCTTCATCCCCCAGTGAGTTATGAAGAGATTTCATATTTGGTTATGATATCTTAAGTTTTCAACCCCTGATTAATTCCATTAACTTCAGATTTAAGCAGATGCATGGTACTTCATAGAGATCATTTCCATAAAATTTAGGCAAAGCTCTGAAGTGAATCCATCCGAGAAAGCATACTTACTTATAGGCTTTTTTGTATTGCCTATCATATGACTTTACTAGAAACTAACAGATTACTTTAACTTTATTGTGGTATGTATACACAGTACAGTTGTAATATACAATATGGAAAGTTTTTTTCTATCTTTTTTCCTAAAATGCAGAGTACTACACATCTATCTTTGGGAACATGAAAGTAATACTTTGTTCCTGACTTAATTATAGTTAATAAGATGTCTGCTGGAGTAGAAGCATATAAATTTTGTAAAATAAATGTGGACAGTATTAATTTATAGCATCAAGCTCTGACCATTTCCCTAATAAACAGGTTTTTACAGACATTGGGCATCTTTTTTTAAATTCTAATTTGTTATACATGTTTGTAGAGTACATTTTATTTCATATTACATATAAAGAGCACAATTCTTCAAGTTGCTGGTTTTATATAAAGTATTTTTACAACAATTGTGTCTTCATACATGTATTTAGGGTAATCATGGATAACTCAGTCTGCCATTATTCCTATCCCCTTGCCCCGTCCCGCTCCCCCCTCTTTGTTCTATTTAAAATTTTTTCATTCCTCTCATCCCCACTCCCTTGCCTTTATAACTTACTATTTTCATATCAAAGAGATCATTCGACCTTTGATTTTGGGGGATTGGCTAACTTCACTTAGCATTATTTTCTCCAGCTCCATCCATTTACCTGCAAATGCCATGATTTTATTATCTTTTAGTGCTGAGTAGTGTTCCATTGTGTATATATACCAAAGTTTCCCTATCCATTCATCTGCTGATGGGCATCGGGGTTGGTTCCACAATCTAGCTATTGTGAATTGTGCTGCTATAAACATTGATGTGGCTGTGTCCCTGTAGTAAGCTATTTTTAAGTCCTTTGGGAATAGACCAAGGAGTGGGATAGCTGGGTCAAATGGTGGTTTCATTCCAAGTTTTCCTAGGAATCTCCATACTGCTTTCCAGATTGGCTTCACCAGTTTGCAGTTTCACCAGCATTGTAAGAGTGTGCCTTTTTCCCCACATCCTCGCCAGTATTTATTGTTGTTTGTTTACATTGGGCATCTTAAACCTAACTGTAATAGTCTCTTGTCTAAGAAAATTAATATATTCTTTTTAAAAACTGTTGAGCATCTGCTATGTGGAAAGGCCTTGAGTACCTTTATGCACATGACATTTGTGATTGTGATTCTCATGGCATTTATATTCCTAAGGAGAAACAAACTATAAATAAATCATAAAGATAAATAAGGTTATTTGATGATGTTGGAGATGGAGCTGATTGTCAAAGTATTATCACATGATGGGAGAGTGCTACTTGAGGAGTTGTATTTGACTAGAGAGTTTATATTAGTTTTGGTTGCAAGATCAAATTTCATGGGGTTAGAGGTTTATTCTGTGGTTGGCTGGCTCCATTGCTTTGGGCCTGAGGTGAGGCAGAACATCATGGTTGAAGGATGTGGCAGAGGAAGGTTGCTCAGCTCATGGCAACCGGTGCAAACGGCTGTAAACGGCTGTGGGCAAGTTATTGTTCAAAGCGGCGAAGCTGTGGAAAGAACTCAAAAGACAAAATAGAAAAGAAAAGATTAATTCAATTTTCCTGGGCAAGATCTCACTATCACGTGGTCCGGCAGGAGAGAGAATGGCGCCTGTTGGTTATTTCCTCTGGTAAAAAGTTTTTTCTATCTTGCATCAAGTCCCGTGAGATTTTAAGGCGAGCGAGATCCGGAAGGCATTTCCGATGTAAACAAATGGTCTCCGCCCACTCTTTAATCAGGGCTTCTACAAACCAGAAGCAGAGAGAGAGAGTGGGAGGATCCAGGGTCAAAATATAATCCCCAAAGGCATGTACCCAGTGACCTACTTCCTCCAGCCATACCCCATCTGCCTACAGTTACCATCCAATAACCCATTCCAATTATTAATCAACCAAGCAGCTTTAATCCACTGATTAAGTTATGGCTCTTATAAACTAACAGAGCTCAATGGTGGTGGTTGACCAAGTAAAGATTTGGGGAAGTTCTTTCTTAACAAAAGAAAACCTGAGTGGATGGATCTTGATTCCTTTGAGGAATAGATAGAAAAGAGGCTTGGAGAAAAGTGAGCAAGAGGGAGAAATGGTTTAAGATGAGTTCAGATAGCTGTTTATATAAGGACTAGTAATGTATGTTAAATAATTTAAATTTTCTTCTCATGTAATTTATTTAGAGAGTTTTAAACAGGAGAGTCACACCATCTGATTTGTAGTCTTGAAAAGATCATTCTGGCTGTTCTCTGAAGAAAAATTATAGGGGCACAAGAATGGGATCAGAGAGATAAGTTAGAGACTATTAGGTATTGTGGAAAAGGTGTAAAAGGACTGGAGATGGAATTTGGGATATGCCTAGAAAGTACAGCTAATAGACCTTGCCAATAGAATGGAACAGGAGACAGAAGAGAGAGAAGAATCAAGAATGATTGTAGATTTTCTTTGGCTTCATCAGAAGTTTTAATGATTAGCCAAATTTGGTCCACAAACCAAATCTGGCCTGTTGCCTGCTTTCCCAAATAAAATGTTATTAGAACACAGTCTTGCTCATTAGTTTGTATATTGTCTATGGCAACTTTTGTACTACAATGGTGTAGTGAAACAGTTGTAACAGATTTTTTTGGCACAGTAGGCTACAATATTGCTACAACCCCAGTATAGTATTATGATTTTTATGAAGATCAAGAAATCTGAGGAAGGAGTAGGCATTCTTTTCTCTATTTTGTTTTATAAGGTATATATGGATGAGAAATGAGTTTTTCTTTGGATATGTTAAAATTGAGACACCAAAATATCCCTAGTTATCTAAGTGGAGATGGCAGCTATATAACAAGAAATAGTTTGAAAACCATGGGAAAAATAAATTTGCGAGCCATCTTTATACATATAGTACTTAACACTGAGGAATGGATGAATTATCTACTGAAAAGTTAGTGTAGAAAAGAATGAAAATCTAGACCCCAATCCTGGAGCTTTCTGTAAATTAAATGGTGATTAGAGAGCCAACAAAACACTAAGAATGGCCATTGAGGTAAAAGAAAAAACTAGGAGAGAGTTAAGCAAGAAGAAGGAAGTTTTTCTAAAAAGTAAGAGTTGACAACTATCAAATGCTACTGAGAGATTGCCTGGAAGAAAGAAACGACCATGGCATTCAGAGACATAATGGTCATTAGTGACTTTAACATTAGCAATTGTGTTGCAGTGTTGGGATCAAAAGCCTAGTAATGGTAAGTTGTGAAAGATAAGTGGAATTTTTTTTTTAAATGAAGAAGGTGATTGTGGACAGTTCTTTAGATAAATTTTGATATAAAGGGAAGAAGACCTAAGAGACCTTACTGAAGACTATAATATTAAGAGGAGGTATTTGATTTGTCAAGATGGGAGAATCAAGGAACAGTGATTCCAGATTTTCCAACAACTCAGAAAGGAGACAGAGAAGGATCAGCAAATCTGAGACATGGGTGACAGAACAAATGCTCTTAAGATCCAGTGTTACAAAGACTAAGACCTGGGGAGACTAGAAGATAGGTTACCAGTATAGAGAATAAGATCAAAGTTCCCTAACCCTGAACCCAGACCAGGAAGGGGAAGGAGGGAGAGACACCAAAGAGAGAAAGAATGAATGGAAAAACTCTTAAGCTCACCCCTTAAACAACATTTGGAAAGAAAAACAAACCATTTTAAAACGTGTTAAGAGCAAAGTGTTCTCGTACCAGATCAAACAGTTTAAATCCAGGTTTAGAGTAGAATGCGGCTTGGAAATCTGCAGCCATGTTGTGGAACACACAACTGATCAGTCACCCTTTAAATAATCTTGTAAGAGCCCAGGCAGGGAAGGGGCCTTCTGTATAGTGTCCAATACCCCACATAGCATAGCATCCTGCATGAAAGCTGGCAGGGAGGGAGCACTCCTCACAGCCTCTGCAAAAGCACTGGTAATGACTTGGAACTGGGAAGGGAAGGAGTACCCTGTGCAGCTTCTGTAAAAGCCCTGGCAAGGAAGGAGCACCCTACACAGCTTCATTAGGAATGAGGAAGGAGCACTCCATGCAGCCCCAGAAAAAGCCCAGGCAGGGAAGGAGTGCCTCACGCAACATCCCTGGAACACAGGCAGGAAAGGAGCATTCAATGCAGCACTCTGCAGAGCATCTGGAGGAGCCCTGGCAGAGAAGAAGCACTCTGAAGCATCCCAGGAACCCTGGGCAGAGAAGTAGAGATCTGTGTAGCACCTTCCTGCCCCCTCCACCAACCCCTGGCAGAAAAGGAGAGATCCAGGCACTTGGTTAGTGCCTTTGCGAGCCAGAATAGAGACAGGTCCGTGGCCTAAAAATTTCAGAGGTGGGAAATGAGAGCTCTCATCCAAGCCAAAGGGCAGTTTTGGCCCCAAGCAAAAAGAAAAAAAAAGAAAAAGAAAAAGATAAGAAAAGAAAAAGGAAACCCTCAGGATTGCTGCTGGGGAAATTGCCCGAGTCCTAAGAAATCTAGAGGGTCTGTCCCCTGGATTCATACCACAGTTTGTGTGAGGCCTGTCTGGGAGGGAAGCAGCCTGGATATCCAGCAGCACAGCCAGACTGTCCACAGATTTTTGCAGCAGCAAGCAGAAGGCCAGGCCTAGAAAGTATATGAGTCCTATGGAGATTAAAGGGAAGGTGTTTGAGCCTCAATGATAACCGGAGGGAGGTTGGTTACAGCAGAAAGTCTCCTGGTACAAGGCAGCAAATAGCAACAGCACACAGCCTGACCTGTGAACACTTCAGGTGTGTCTCTAGACACTTGTGGAACAACGGTTGGGCACTGCATCAGCCACAGACGGCAGAGGAAAGCAGTGCCCACTATACCCAACCTGAGGCAGTGGAACATAGAACCTAGGTGAACCAGCTGAGTCACCCTACTCAGTATTAAGGACAGTACCCCAATGAGCTGCATCCATAAAGGGGAGTGACTCTGTATCACAGATCACCCATGAAGAACCCACAACCACATGATTGGTGCTTATAGACAGCCACCAGGCTTTACACCACCTTGAAAAGGATCCTGTAGAAAGGAGCTGGTACAAGGAGATCCACAGCAAGAATCCAGAGCCCTACATCCAGCACACAATAGGGAAAACAAAACAAACAACAACAACAACAACAACAACAAACAGACACAACACTGTACCCTCTGAGTAGTCAGCTCCAGGCCCCTGAGTTAACAAACCAGTAGTAGCTAGTGAGAGATTCATAGCAACTAGGGAAGTAGCTCCTGCATCCAAGAACTGGTAGAGGAATTCAAAACCAAAGACTGCTGGACATCCTCCAAACGTCCCAAACCCTAATGAAATCCAAACCAAGATATAATGAGAACTGTCTTTGCCTTAGCATGGTTTACTGTTAATAAATGTAATGTCAGCTTTGATCATATAAATTATTCTTTTTTCTTAATTTTTTTTTTTTTTTTAGTTGTTGATGGGCCTTTATTTAATTTGTTTACATGTGGTGCTGAGAATTGAACCCAGTGCCTCGCACGTGCTAGGCAAGCACTCTACCGCTGAGCTACAATCCCAGCCCTAAACTATTCTTTATTTTGATTGATAGTTGTTACGCTAATGGCCAACATTGCACTTTCAACCCATTTGAATGTATTTCTTCTAATGGTTTAAAAGCATTAATTGGAAATCATTCTTTCTAGCTGTATTTTCTTAGCTCTGGTTTATACTTACTCTTCTTTCTCTGTTCTTATTCTTAAACTATTTACTACTGCCTCAAATCCCTCCCATTAATTTCTATTCCTTTTTACATTGGTCTGTATCATTCTTGTCTATTCTTTTTATCTTTTTTGCCTAATCATTTTCTCTTTCCCCACTCAAACCCTATAGAATGTCAAAGTAACCTATTCCAGAACTTTACTATAAGTTTATATCTGGATTAGAGGAAGTATTGAAAATAATATACACAAGTGTTTGAATTTTCATTTTCTGCTTTTTTCATATTCAATTTGAATAGTACGTGGCTTGGCTCTTAAGTGATTTCAGTAAATAGGGCCAGTAACTACTCTTAGAGTGGTACTGATACTGCAGTTAGCAGAGGCCACACATTGAGTTCAAACTACCAATACTTGGTTGTTTACCCAATTCACCAATCCTGAGACGAAAAAGCCTACAAAATAGTTGCTTGCTTAAAATAAGAAGTGGTAACCATCCTAATAACAGGTAGACATACAAGCAATGTGAAAAAGCAAGGGAACAAACTACCCCAAATAGCCCATAACACTGACTCCATAGACACCACAGTCAAGGAAATGTCTTAAGAATTTAGAAGATTCATGGTTAAAAGAAGATGTATAGAGTAAAATTAGAAAATACAGCAAGTGAAAGATCATTTCAATAAAGAGAAGTAGATCCTGAGAAAGAACCAAACAGAAATCTTAGAAATCAGGACTCAATAAACCAAATTAAAAATTTATTGTAAGCTTCACCAGTAGATTAGACCACTTTGAAGTTAGATTTTCAGGCCTTAAAGTATATAGTCAAGTATATATAATCTTTCAAATCAAGTTGACCATAAAGAAAATATGTTAAGAGACCATGGCCAAAATATTTTGAGAAATTTGGGACAACATCAAAAGACCAAATTTAAGAATCATTGGAGTAGGTGAATAGTCCCAAATACAAACTAAAAGGATGCACAACCTTTCAATGAAATAATATTGGAAATTTTTCCGAATCTTAGGAATGAGGTGGAAATTCAAATACAGGCATACAAAACTCCAAATAGACAGAATATATCTTCTCCAACACACATAATAATGAAAATAGCTAATATACAGTATAAGGATAGACTTTTAAAAACCACAAGGGAAAAACAGCAAATCACATTTTGAGGAACCCAGTTCAGATCTCAACTGACTTCTCAACTCAGACCGTAAAAGCCAGGAGGGCTTGGAATAATATATACCAACCTCTAAAAGAAAATGGATGCCAACCAATATTACTGTAGCCAGCAAAATTATTCTTCAGAATTAAGGTTGAAATTAAAATCTTCCACAATAAACAGAAACTGAAAGAATTCATAGCCACAAAACCTGCACTACAAAACATACTCAACGATATACTTTATGAAGAAGAAATGCAGAATAAAAATGAAAACTAGCATTGGAATGTATTACATTAGAAAAATAGTCAATTGAAGGAGAATCAAGTCTGAATTTAACATTTGAAGTAAATAAAAAATGGCAGGAAATAAGAATCACCTCTGTATAATAATACTGAATGTAAATATTGAATGTAAATCAAAAGACATAGATAGGCTAGTTGGATTAAAACATATCCAACCATATGATGTAAGAGACTCAACTTGCAGACATACATTCACAGACTGAAGGCGAAAGGATCGGAAAAGATATACCATGCAAATGGTTGCCAAAAGCAAGCAGGGATAGTTACTTTATCAGACAAGGTATACTTCAAGACAAACTCAATCAGAAGAGACAAGGTCACTTCATAATGTTAAGGGAATCATCCAAAAACAAGAAATAATGATTGTAAATGTTTGTGCCCCAAACCATGGAGCATCTATGTACATAAATTCTTCTGAATATCAAGAATCAAATAGACAACATTATAGTGATACTGATACCTCTTTATTGCTAGATAGATAATCTAGACAAAAAATAAGATTTGTCCAAACTAAAAAATACTACTTATCATATGGACCTAACAGATATCTATAGAATATTTCATTATTTGATGACTGAATTCACTTTCTTCTCAGCAATACATGAAACATTTTCTAAGATAGACTTTATTTTAGGTAACAAAGCAAACCTTAACAAATACAAAGAAATAGAGATAATTTCTTCCATATTGAATGAAATTAGAAATCAGTAGCAAGATAAAAAGAGAAACCATTTTAATATGTGGAGATTAAATAATACACTTTTGGAAGACAAATGGATAATAGAAGAAATCAGGGGAAATTTTTTTAAAAAGTCTTAAAAAAATGAAAACAGTGATATTACATACCAAAATATCTGGAATAGTACAAAGGCAATTCTAAAAGGAAATTTTATAGCACTGAGTTCATACATTTAAAAAATAGAAAGTTGCAAAATAGATAATCTATTAGTACACCTCAAGACCTTAGAAAAATAAGAATAAACTAACACCAAAATCAACAGAAGACAGGAAATTATAAAATCAGAGCCAAAATCAATAAAATTGAGAACAAAAAAATAATACAAAAAGTCAGGAAATGGTTGTTGTTGTTGTTTTTTTTTTGAAAGAATAAACAAGATTGATAACCCTTAGCCAAACTAACTAAAAGAAAGAGAATAGTCTCAAATTAATAAAATTCAAGATGAGAAAAGAAACATCACCACAGGTACTACAGAAATACAGAGAATCATTAGAATCTATTTTGAAAATCTATATGCCAATAAACTGGAAAATCTGGAAGATATTCACAAATTCCTAGAGACATATACCTATCCAAATTAAACCATGAGAATATAGAAAACTTAGACCAATTTCAAGTAAGGAAGCCTTACAACAAAGAAAAGCCCAGGACTAGATGGAAGAAGATCGTTGCCACCTCCTCCTCATGTAGGGCATTAATATCTAGAATATATAAAGAGCTCAAAAAACTTCACACCAATAAAGCAAATAACCCAATGAATAAATGGGTGAAAGAACTAAGCAGACCTTTCTCAAAAGAAGAAATAGAAATGGCCAGCAAATATATGGAAAAAAAAAGTTCAACATCTCTAGCAATTAGGAAAATGCAAATCAAAACAACATTGAGGTTTCATTACACTTCAGTCAGAGTGGTAATCAAATAATAATAAGTGTTGGCGAGGATGCATGGAAAAAGATGCACTCATACATTGTTGGTAGGACTGCACATGAGTGCAACCACTCTGGAAAGCAGTTTGGAGATTCTTCAAAATACTAGGAACAGAACCACCATATGATCCGTCTACCTTACTCCTTGGGATATATCAGCACTCTATAGGAATGCAGCCACATCAGTGTTTTTTTTTTTTTTTTTTTTTTTTTTGTGATAAAGAAAATTATACATCATTTATTATCAAATGATATTAGATAATACTGAAGAATCACTATTTTGTTAGCAACGATAACAGTAGTATTGTTTCATACCTTACAGTTATTAAGTCCTTATAATTTTTGAGGGAACCAAATATAACACTTGTTACATGGAAACATCTATACCTTCTTATTGTTCTTTTGTGGAAAAGCAAGCTTTATTTCAAAGTAACCCAAGAAGAGAAGAGCAGTCAGGGGGAACACATTTAGAAACTGGATGGGAGCACACAGACTCTATCCATTTGGCAAAGGCTCAGTCAGACGTTTTAGCAATTCCTCCAGATCCTCCAACACCTACTCAGTTTCCTCTTCAGGCTGAAACTTAAAAGAGTAGTCTTGAAGATGCCCATGATGGCTTTGTTATCCAAACACACTCCCATTTCAGGAAAGAGGACACCTGGGGTCTACTATTTGGGGGATCTGATTAATTATTAAAATAAATATTTACATTGAGAATATAGTTAAGGTAGTAGGCTTTCTTCACATTTTCACATTTTAAAAAGAACCACAGAGGATTCATGTTTTAAGCAGTTGAGTTGGTAAAGATCCTGTCTCCATTTTATAGGAGCTGGATTACATTCAATTACTCCTTACAATTGAAAGATCATTCCATTGCTTTTGAAGTATTGGATGGGCTGGCATCTGCGATGGTAGCTAAATAAATGAGATTTCTATGTAACACATGCTGGTACTGGACACACTCGTTCTCTCGACCCTTGTTCTGATACTCCACGATACAGCGGATCAGCTAGCACAATTCACAGTAGCCAGACTATGTAACCAACCTATGTACCCTTCCGCAGATGAATGTATAATGAAAATGTGGTATGTATATACACAATGGAATATTACTCAGCTATGAAAATGAAGTCATTTGCTAGTAAATAGATGGAACTGGAGACTACAATGCTAAATGAGATAAGTCAGACTCATAAAGTGGAGAGTCAGGTGTTTTCTCTAATATGCAGAAGGCAGTCTAAAATTAGGGTGGGACAAGAGAGAGAGAGAAAAGAAATGGGAGGAGAATGCCATCAAAATAAAAGAAAGGTTAGGGGTGTAGGAGAAGGGGGTTGGGGGGCTGAGAAGAGGGACGGGGTAAGGAAAAAACAGTGGAATGAATTTTACTTAACTTTCCACTGTACTTACATGAATGTACTACAGTGAATTTCACCATTGTGTATATCCACAAGACATTAATTTTTAAAAGAGAATGTCAATGAATAAATGAATAGAGGAAAAGGAATGGGGAGGGAGGTAGAGTAAGAATAAGTATTGGGGACCTAATTTGAGCATACTATACTCCCTGCATTTATAATTATGTGAAAATAAATCCTACTCTTATATATAACTATTGTAAACCAATAAAAAAATTTTTAAAATTGGAAATTCTAAAGTTTTTTGTATGCTAATGGAAATGATCCTGTACAGTGGGAAAAATTGATGATGCATGAGAGAAAGAGCAAGGTAATTGGAGGAAGGAAATATTGAGAGAAAAATATTGACAGTTCAAGTAAAGGGCTGGCTTTTGGATAAGATCCAGGATGCTTATTTCTTGAAGAAACAGGAGAGAAGGTGAGGGGAAAGTAGATTTAATAATCTGATTGCAACTTGAAGGTTTGTATCTGTATCATTTCCTTACTGAAGGAAAAGGTGAGGTCATAATCAACTGCAAGTAAGGAAGAAGGGTAATGGAGTTTTGAAGTGAGAAAGAGAAATTCAGTTGTTTGGGGTGGAGAAACACTATAGCAGGCTTGCCTGTCTGCTATGAAAATGCCAACCAAAGTTAAATGTTTACTGAAATATCATAGTGATCTCAGTTATTGAATCAAAAGTAAATTTTCTAATATCTCTCTTAATTTCTTTTCAGGCCCAGTGAAAATATGCTCATTCGGGTCAATAATGATGGCACTTATTGTGCAAATTGGACTCCAGGAGCTATTGGACTCTACACTATTCATGTTACCATTGATGGCATTGAAATAGGTATATGTGTATATATTTAAGTTATAAGTTATCTATTGAAGATAACTAGAATCAAAAAATCATCCTTCGTTGTAGTTTTGACACTTTTGTTATACACATGTATAAGTTTCATAACTTTTTTGTGTCTTCATTTTGTCCTTTATAATGAGTATGTAGTTAGTGCATTCCTAAGGTCTTAACATTTTGTAATAATTCCTGGTGTCTGTTCAAGTATTATAGTCCTCATGACTTCTTCCCTACTTCCCCCAATGTGCCAGTCAGATGTGATACCCTCCAAGCTGCTGTATTACCCTATGCATAACCTGTCTACCCCTCATGGTCTCCCTTCTTTCCTGGATGTGAGCAGAAACCCTATTGTTCACCCATGGATTTCCCAGTCTAGCTCAGTACTAGCCATATGACGACTGCTTAGTAAATATTGCTGAATGAATGAATTTTACTTATCTACTGTTAGCTTAGAAAAACATTAATTTTGGTGGGGATATGAATCTTAATTTTTAAACTCCCTGTATAATAGGATAATAGTGGATGATAGTAGAATTTTTAAAAAAGTGTATATCAGTGTCAGTTTCTTTAAAGTTCTAAAGTTAAGAATCTTGTTTTTATTTCAACCAGTGCCATCTCTTACCTATGGAAAAGAGGGAGAGAGGTCAGAGATAGAGTCCAGTCAGTCCACTGTATCTTTGGGTTCTACAGCTATAGATTCAACCACTTGTGCATTGATAGTTCTTGGGGAGGGAGAAATGCATTTATAATGAATATATACATACTTTTTTTCTTGTCATTATTCCCTAAACAAAACAATATAACATATATTTACATAGCATTTATTTTGTATTAAATTTGTCGTCTAGAGATGATTTAAAGTATACAGGAGAATGTGAGTAGGCAAATACTATACTATTTATACAAGGATCTTGAGCATTCATAGATTTTGGTATCTGAGAGGGATCCTGGAACCAATCCCCATCAGACACCAGGGATGACTGTAATTGATTAGCATTCTAAAATTATATCCTTTGGGAAGCCCTGTTTTTATTTGTTTGTTTATTTATTTATTTATTCAAAGTGTTGTATTTATAATAGTAGTATGCATTATAATTCATAATAAACATATAGAGCATCTTTTTACATAACACTGTTTGTATACAATGTATATTCGTACCATTCAAATCTTCAGTCATGCATTTGGGATAATGATATTCATCTTATTCATCCACCTTTTCTTTTTCCTCCTCCAACCCCCCTTGCTTTCTTCCTTCCCCTCCCTCCCCTTTGACCATTCTAGTGTTCCTCTGATCCTCCTATGTACCCTGACCCAACACCACTGTGAATCAGCCTCCTTATATCAGAGAAAACATTGTATTTGGATTTTTGAGATTGACTAACTTCACTTAGCATTATATTCTCCAACTTCATCCATTTGCCTGCAAATGCCATTATTTTATCCTCTTTTATTGCTGAGTAAAATGCCATTGTGTATATATACCACATTTTCTTTATCCACTCATCTACTGAGGGACATCTAGGTTGATTCCACAACCTAGCTATTGTGAATTGTGCTGCTATAAACATTGAAGTGGCTGTGTCACTGTAATACCCAGGAGTGGGATGGCCAGGTCATAGGGTGGTTCCATTCCCAGTTTTCCAAGAAATATCCATACTGCTTTCCATAACGGTTGCACCATTTTGCATTCCCACCAGCAATGTATGAGTGTGCCTTTTACCCCACATCCTCTCCAACATTTATTGTTGTTTGTGTTCTTAATAGCTGCCATTCTGACTGGTGTGAAATGAAATCTTAGAGTGGTTTTGATTTGCATTTCTCTAATTGCCAGCGATGTTGAGCATTTTTTCATGTATTTGTTGATTAATTGTGTATCTTCTTCTGAGAAGTGTCTTTTCAATTCCTTCGCCCATTTATTGGGTTATTTGGTTTTTTTTGGTGTTAAGTTTTTTGAGTTCTTTATATAGTCTAGAAATAAGTGCTCTATCTGATGTGCATGTATTAAATATTTGGGGAAGCCCTGTTTTAAGTGGTATGTTTTTGCAGTAGAGTTAAATAGGTATATTACATTGATGTATATAGAATATACATTAGTATAACTGTATAGAATCAGATATATAAAATAATGCCTACCATCCCAGAGATTTTTTTATCCACAGACTTTGCAGCAGTCTCCTTATTTCAGCCTATCCATAATGCCTTTTGTTCTGCAAACATGCTGATTCTGAGAAAAATATTGTTGTAAAACAATTCTGTCAAGTATTACCAATTTGGTGAAGATTGCTGAGATAAAACAAGCAAACAAAAATCATTTGAAATATAAGTAGTGAAAGATGAGAGGTACAAATTACAACAGGAATTTAAAAACCAAGGTAGTCAAGAATGATTTCATAAAGAATTTTTTCTCTGCAAATACTATTAAAATTTCAGTAGGTAGTTTTTAAATCTTATCTAATATTGGAGTAAAGGAAACTGATTTAATTTTTAGAATGAACCTGAAGAAAGGGATTTGTGTTTACTTAGAATCATCATCCTGTTTCTTTTTTCTTTCTTTTTTTTTTTTTTTCCCCTCCTTTACTGGGAATTGAACCCAGGGGTGCTTTACCACTGATCTATAGTTCCAACCCTTTTTATTTTTTATTTTGAGACAGAGCCTCACTGAGTTGCTTAGGACCTTGCTAAATTGCTGAGGCTGGCCTTAAACTTGTGATTCTCTTCCCTCAGCCTTCCAAGGCACTGGGATTACAAATATGTGCTACCTGGCGAGAATCATCCATTTTCTTCTCCATTCAACTTTCCTACTCTTTCTAACTTGCTCAGTGATAGATAAGGACAGATGATAATTCATGAGGATGATGATAATAATAGCTAACATTTTTTGGACAGTTAATATTTATACACTGTTCTGCATATACCTTATGTATTTTAAATTATTTAATTCTCATAATAGCTCAGTGAATAGATGTTATTACTATTTCCATTTCAGAGATGGTAACATTGGACACTGAGAGTCCAGGTGTTAGAGCACCCAAGTAATCTAGAACTAGAACTGGGCTTTTAAGTACCAAGCTGTATTATGTAGTCCACCTGTCTGTCATGCTGTCAGGCATGCTGTACTGCCTTGTCGGCAACAGAAGTGACTGGTATAGGTAATGGGTGCTCCTGTCAGATAATATTTAATCACACAAAGGTTTATTTTTATTGATGTTCTGAATTTTCAGTATCATTTCATATGTTCAAGTTAAACAACGGAAACCCCATTTTTGCTTGAAGCCCTGAGGAAAACTTTATATCTTGCCATTTGGGAATCTCTGGGCCATTTTTCAAATATTTCTCTTCTTCAGCTTGTTTAATCACCAATCATCTTAAAAGATCGAGACATTTGTTTTAGTTTTTAAAAATAGCTTGTGTTTATAAGGTTGAGTTTAAAGATCCTCCTTCTCGTGTTTTTTGTCAAATGTTTTAGCTGCCTTCCTTTTCTTACAGATGCTGGCCTTGAAGTAAAAGTAAAAGACCCACCAAAAGGGATGATTCCACCAGGAACTCAGTTGGTCAAGCCAAAGGCTGAACCTCAACCGAATAAGGTTAGGATAGATGAAGTCCAAGCTGAATAGGGCACAGGTTTTTAAAGTATTTCCTTGATACTTCAAAATGGCCATGAAATATCTAATATTTTACTAATTGACTTCAGCATTTGAATTCTAAATATCTCAAATAAATTTGGAGAGTGTTACATGGTGATTTTAATCATTCCAAATTATAAAACTTGTGCTTTTCCATTTCTTTATGTAATTCTGTAGTAAATATTGTGTACTTTGTTATTGAAAGTTTACAATTAACAAAAAAATCTACTGAAATTGAATGTAAAGTTTGCAAGGTTAAAATATCTTGTGCCCTTAAAAGAACAATTAATTTCTCAACATCCAAAGAATACCTATAGGAATTTTAGTAAACCACTTGTTAGGAAACATTTTATATAGTACTTTTCTAAAAAGGTATCTTTTAACCTTTGTATCATATGTACTCAAAATTTAGAAAAGAAATTCTAAATATATATTAATAATTCTCTTAAGTTTTTTTTTTTTCCATTCACATTTCAATATGTATAAAAATTTCATTTTTATAATCTTATAAGTAATCTGCTGTTATTTGAAGAGGTAAAACAGCTGTAAACAATTTTGGAAAATTTCTCAAAATTATAGTACTTTTAAATCTGTTTAATTTTATCTCTTACTACTTATGAAATCTCTCTTCCATGTTTTTCCTCTCTTACTAAATATGTTTGCCTTTCTCAGGTTCGAAAATTTGTGGCCAAGGACAGTGCTGGGCTCCGCATCCGGAGCCACCCTTCCCTTCAGAGTGAGCAGATAGGCATAGTGAAAGTCAATGGAACTATCACTTTCATTGATGAGGTAATTCATAAAGAAACTCTTAGTAATAAATATTGGACAGAAATTTTTTGCATTGTTTGCACAATAGTAACTGTCTACAAAGTTTTCTGTTAAAATTTGTTTTAAGCAGCATGAGAATCTTTTGAAAATTGTTTTGCAGGATGTGTCATTGGAGTTTCAGATATTTGATTTTATTTCTTTTTTTTAATATTTTATTTTTTGATGTAGTTGGGTACAATACCTTTATTTTATTTATTTATTTTTATGTGGTGCTGAGGATCGAACCCAGGGCCTCACACGTGCTAGGCGAGTGCTCTACTGCTGAGCCACAACCCCAGCCCATGATTTTTTTCTTTTATCAATAAAATCATAGCTAAAATTATATTTTAAACATAAAAGGAACTCAATTAGACATAGTAGTCAGAACCTGTATAAGTATTCACTGAAAATGGGTATAGTTGTTTTTCATTATTTTTTAAAATATTTTAAAAATATATTCCGTGTATTATTTTAACCTTGGTTGGTACATATTACATTTTCTAGTAATACAAGTAACTTCTGATTAGTTTTTCTAAATCAGGAGAAGGAAGACTTGTGTTCTTTGGGAAAAAATCTGATTTTACTATTTAAGCTATTTATCTTAAGTATGATTTCATTTAGTTTTTTACTCCTAAGCAAAATTGGTTTTTCAGTCTCGCACTATGGATTATACTACAGTGGCATTCCTTGCTGTTTTTTTCCTTAGAGAATCTCTAAAACTTAGCTTTTATAAAATCTAGATGCCTAATCTGTTTCCACCACTTTACGCCTGCTTGCAGTCTTTCTATTTGCTACCCCCATAGGAGTGACAGGAGGGCATGGCTTGTTTCTGTTGCTTCTTTCCCATAGATCCATAATGATGATGGTGTGTGGCTGAGATTGAATGATGAGACAATAAAGAAGTATGTTCCTAACATGAATGGTTACACTGAAGCCTGGTGCCTCTCATTTAATCAACATCTTGGCAAGAGCCTTCTGGTCCCCGTTGACGTAAGTAAAAGGTGCTTTTAAAAAACATCATAGGTACAGCTGTCCTCATTACAGGCTTTCTTTAATTAAGGCTTTTCAGTTCTGAGGTAACCCACAATTAAGTAACTTTGACTTTAGAAGTGCTTCAATTCTTCAGGGCTTTTGTCTAATGAAAGTAAAATTTGGCAAGGTTAAGGTCCTTTTAATGATTATTGTGATTCATCACCAACAGGAGGTAGTAAATTTAGAATAAGCTTACTGAATTTCTTTCAGAGAGGTGAACAATGAGAGTGGTTGCATTTTTCCCCCTTCTTATTTACACTACTGTTTTGAATGAATTCCAAACTAAAATTTAAGAATTTAGAATTACTGTTCATTCAGAAACAGGTATAAATGTTTGTAAAGTGTATGTTATGTTGACATTTTGCAATCATTTCTTTGTGCTGTGTCTAACTTTGAATCTTTTCTTCTTTGGCTTATAATACTATTATGTTAACATAAGATAGATTTATACACTTGTAATGGTATATAGTATTCTATTGAAAGCTAAATCCTCGGCTCTGAGAAAATTCATTATACCTCTATGATAAACATAGTAGGGTGGTTAGAACCAGTGGTTATAAGATCACTCTGTCATGAGAGATATAGTAGTAACTCACACTCTTTAAAATTAGTCAGAAAGTGTGATTTTTCTTTCTTTTCATTACCATCATTAGCATGTGCTTCTTATGCTACTGCTAATTTAGCCTTGGCAAAATGTATTTTTTTTAAACAAATACCTTAGTATTTGAACAGTTTAATTTCTTCAAAATCAGTGTTAGCTTATTATATCACACTATTCAATATGTTATATTTGTTTCCCTCCTTGATAGCCCATAATAATGTTTTCCAAAGCAGTGGTTTTATAGGATGCTTCTCTGTGTAAGAAAATATTGGGACATTATGTTATTTTGTACATATTTAATAATAGCATAGTGGAGAAAATAATATTAAACATTTGATGGAGAAAGTTTGGAGTGTTGGCCTACTGCTTTACTGAGGTTAAGCTGATGTTAAATTTTAAACAAATACATCAGATCTTAAATTTGCTTTAGGTTTTGCATCTACAGTAAAAATGAAAACAATTTTGACCATATGGAAAAGATTAATGACTCTGGGGCTGGGGATATAGCTCAGTTGGTAGAGTACTTGCCTTGCATGCGCAATGCCCTGGGTTCAATCCCCATCACCACAAACAAACCAAAAAGAAAACGATGAATGACTCTGGAAAATAAATAATAATTCTGTATCATCTGTGACTAAAAAGTTGGCCTTAAATAGTTATAAACCGTTTTCTATTATTATAACCAGATAGCCCTCAGGATTATGCATAGTGTATATTAAATGAGATAACTATAACAGATTTTATTTTAATTTGGCCAATTTAGACTTGAGTTTTTTTTTAAAGAAAATTTTTTTTAGTTCCTACTAAAGTATTTTTACTATATTATATATAATCTTTCCTACCTACTCCACTTCAAAATTCTCTTCCTAATTCCTTTGTTTGCTAATTTGAAGAGATACCATTGAAAGAGGGAAATATCCACAGATAAAGCAAGAGAATAACAAAGGTAGAAGGGGAGAGCAAGACGTGCTGTGTTGAAGTTCTAGGGCCCATGAATTCATTTTGGACTGTTTTATCATTTGATACTTTTAAGCCTCATCCAAGACACAATTTGTAGTATACAGTCTCCCTTAAAGTCAGGGAGAAAAGAACAATAACAGGTAAAAGAGGAAGCTAAATGGAGTGAGCCATACTCCATAAACCTGTTGATGATTTTCACTGGAATGTGAATGAGGAGTTTGTCACTGACATATTTGAAAGTTCTAGATGTAGAATATTAAAGAAAATAAAATGACCAAAGTGCCTTTTTGTATTTTCTAGCTTTCTTTGTGTTGAAGAATTGCATAAGTTGGGTTTTAATGTAAATAGCCCAGAATGCTGAGATTTTTCAGGTTCCTATTTTGATATCCTTAAAAGTTAAAACAAAGACCACCAGTATTACAAGGAGAATTTAAGGTTATAGATTAGAGCACTAAAAAAAAAAAAAAAAAAAAAAAAAAAGAAGAGGTAGAATTAAGGGCACATTTGAATGGAATATTTATGGTAATAGGCAAATTGGGAGATAGGAAGGGGATAGATTGAAGAAGAACACAATTTTTTTAAATAATAAAAGGAAAATCATCCATTAAGAATGAGTTAAGTTAGAGAATTTTAAACTGCAGTGAAGATTTGAAATGATGTTTGAGATAAATAGGGGAGGTATTTGACCAAAAACAAGTAAAGAATTATTGGGCCACTAGGAGTTCAATGAGACCACTGTATGGACCCAATCCAGACACCCTTTCCTCTCCCCCATAATCCTAAATGTCCAGAATTAATGGAGCCCCAAAAAAGCAGATTATAGTATTGCTTGGAATATTTTGGGATGCTATGTCTAAAAAATAGGGACTAAAAGGGATTGCTAATACTGATGAAAGAGCAATTAAGATAACCGAATGTGGAATTGGAATTCAGCCTAATTTAGTATGCGAAAGGACAAATGGAGGGTCCAAGGGACTGGGAAGACTTAATAAAATTCTTTAAAAATGTCATAGGTACACTGTAGTTGAAAAGCTGAAAAGATACAGGCAGTTTGCATGATGAAGTAGATTTGTCTTTGATTTTATAGACTGAGAAATTATTTATTTATTGATTGATTTATTTACTTTAGTTGCACACAATGCAATGCATCTATGTTTACGTGGTGCTGAGGATCGAACCCGGGCCACACACGTGCGAGGCGAGCGCTCTGCCACTGAGCCACAACCCCAGCCCTATAGACTGAGAAATTTAATGGATGAAAGTTCAGTTAGGTTGCTAAAAATGGTAGACAAAGTGTAGTGCAAGTGAAAGTCAATGGAATTGCCTAAGACTCCAGATAAAAGGATAGACAGTTGGAAGATCATTTGCGTAGACATGAAGACACACCAATGTGTACTACAAGATTAAAGATGAAAGCAAATTATTTACTGTTGGAAGAAGGGTCCCCTTGAACACAGTTTAAAGTCACGGGAGGGATAGGAATCATTGATTTTGAATCAAGGAGACACAAGAGAAGTTTTGCTATAAAATGAGTGAACAGGTAGATAACTTAAGGACTTACATTTTAGGTAGTGATCAAAGATGACAGAGGGGATACAGTGTGGGAAGATTAACTGGCATAACAAATCCCCAAACAGATCAGTGAAGGCATTAGATGAAGGCCCACCAGTCAGAGGCCTGGCAAAAGCAGCAACAGGTTTAGTTTTCCAAGATTTTGTCTGCAGGGCTAGATGTGAGCACAAAAGGAATCATGATTCCATCTCATCCAGTTAAGGAAATAATACAGATAAGTAATTGCATTTTGTTAACTATTTCTTTGTATCTCTTAATACATTGACAGCTGAAAAACATTTACCTTATATGCTCTCTTCTTACTTCAGTTTGTGAGTAAATCAGCTATGATCATCAGTGATAATTATAATTCTCTATCAGTAGAAAAATATCAGAATAATCACGGATCAATGCCACTAACTTAAAAAGATGCAAAAATGTTAAAAACTTGCCTTCAGCAATTTTACACTTTTCGACATTTTCTAGTTAAAACAATTTCATATTCACATCAATGTGTATACCTTATTTGGATCCTAATTCTAATAAACTGTATAGGGATATAGGGGTAGGGACTAGAAATTTGAACAGTAACTGAATATTTAATGAACTATTTAAAAATAAACTTACCATAAATAACCAATTTAGGTTAAGTTTTATAGTGATTTAGTTACATTATTTTATTGTATTGTAGAACTTCTGTGTCCATTGTAGATATACTTCAGCTAAATTTTGGCTTGCCTAACGTAGTCCTATTTAAACGCCGTTACTTCACTTAGAATTATTAGAATACTACTTTAGTTCAAATGTGACTTTTCACTGTTTTAGCACTTTAGTAATGTTTCAGTTTAGAGATTGAATAACATTAAACATTTATATTATGACTATGTATTTTCAAAACTTTTTTTTAGTCAGTGGGAAGAATAAAGTTAATTAGATAAAAATGTAACTCCTTTGTGGGGCATTAATTATATGTTAGAATGTTTTTGTTCTTTTCAGAACACACTTTTTAATTTTGCGTCTTACAGTCTTTGTTTTGTTATTTTATTTATTTAGAATGCTTTTGCTTAATTTTTAAAATATTGTTCTAGTTTATTTTTCTCCTTTGGAATTCCCATAATACTGTAGTCTTTAATTGGTCAATTGCTCATTCAACAAGCATTTACTAAGTTCTTTTTATATGGCAAATACTAACTGGGATGTTGGTATTGAATGGGGAGACAGGGAGGGATTTAAAATAAATAAGATGAGGTACAGTTCTTGTTTTGGGGGTACTTACTGTATAATATGGTAGACATCCTGTTTTCAAACAATTAAGTCGAATTGTGGTAAGCTGTGGAATAGCTTAACTTTGAGGGTAACATTTGAGGTGGACCTGAAGAAAAGCTGCCAGGAAAAAAAATGAAGAAATGTCTAGACAGAGAATCAAATGTTCAAAGTTAAGAAGACATGATATGTTTGGAAACCAATGAATAATTGATATGGATGAAGCAAAGGATTGGTGGTGGGAAGCGGATAAATAATGGGGAAATTAGGTTTCCCTCTCCCTTCCCAGCTAGCACTTAGTCTGTAGAAGTAGAAGAGGCTTAATTCTTTCTCCAGCTACTCATTATATTTAGTTTGTTTTTCTCACCTTCCGCCCATTTGTATCCTTATACATTTTAATTCTATTTTTAACCTCCTTCAGAGTAATAGCTAATAAAAGATTCCTTCTTCCTCAGCTGTTTGTTTTTTATTCCAAATTGTTAAATATTAACTTTACTAATAGAATCTTTTCAACATTTGTTTATATCTAGTTTGAGTTCTGTTCATTTGGTATGATCTTGCTGCTTAAAGTAGTTCCTAATACATACTACTCCTCACCTTGATTATCTCATTTAATTCTCAGTGTGACCCTGTGATGTTAAGGATATTATTCTCACTTTTCCAATGAGGAAAGATAATTACTCACCTAAGATCCCAAATTGAAAGGAATAGAACTGGCATTAGAACCTGGTTGATTTTATTGTAATGCTCATGGTTTTATGTTTGATATGCTTTGTAAAGAGATAAGGATAAATATAGCTTTAAAAGGATAAGGTAAATAGCCCTATAGCTATAAAAATCATTATTTTGGCTAGAACTGCCAAATTAAATAATATGAATACTTGTAGTTTTAGTGATTGAATGAAGATGAATACCAGGAGATGTATTGAAGGTAAATTAGTCCATCTGAGAAAGCATAGCTGGGGAATGTTTAGTTTTTTTTATTAAAATTTGAAAGCTATAAAATATGAGCCAGTAGTTTCATACATCTTGGAAAATATAAGTTAAAAAAGAGAACCAGTTATCCACATGACATGAGAAACATTTGACTACCTAAAATCAAGAGCTTAATTTTTTGGAAAACATATTTACTTCTGTGATTGGAGATATCA
Source organism: Tamias sibiricus (assembly GCA_025594165.1). Lineage (NCBI taxonomy): Eukaryota > Metazoa > Chordata > Mammalia > Rodentia > Sciuridae > Tamias > Tamias sibiricus. Next base: position 25,358,744 of record CM046663.1, read on the forward strand.
GTGATTTAAAACTTTAGGTACTTTGTCGAAACTGAAATCTTTAAACATTGTGAGGGCAATTAAATAGAAAAGAAAGTTCATATCAAGGAAAGCTGGGGATTCACCATTAGAAGTGTTGTAAAATTTGTTTATAATTTCCATATTATCTGAATTCTATTTTTTTAATCTTGCCTAATTATGTATGTAACAGTTGGTATATCATAGAGGGTATTTCATATTAGTAGGAATCATGTGCTCATTTAATTAGGATTTTATTTTACTTTAAATGTTGTTATCTTATTTTTATTTGTTTATTCTTATTGGTTCTTTTTAGTTATACATAACATTAGGATTCATTTTGACGTAATGATAAAAGCATGGAATATAATTTGTTCTAATTTAGTCCCTGGTACTTCCCCTTGCTATCCCCCCCTCCTCCTTCCCCCTGTGCCCTTCCCTGTACTTTACTGATCTTTCTGCTATTTATTTATAGTTATTTTAAATTAGTGTCTTGTGGATGTACATGATGGTGAGATTCACTGTGGGATTTTCATGTGTGTACATAGAAAAGTTAGGTTCTTGCAGAAGCAACTTGGGTCTCTGAACATCTCCATGTATTTATATAAATCACTTCCTATTTAGACTCGTGAGTATTCACATACAGAAATATGTTTAGCTAGGCATGGTGGCAAATGCCTGTAATCCCATAGGCTCTGGAAGCTGAGACAGGAGGATCACAAGTTCAAAGTTAGCCTCAGCCTCAGCAAATTCATGAGGTTCTAAGAAACTTGCTAAGATCCTGTCTCAAAATTTTTAAAAGGACTGGGTATGTGGCTCAGTGGTTAAGCGCCTCTTGATTCAATTCCTAACATGAAAGAAAGAGAGAAGAAGGGAGTGAGAGAAAGAAAGAAAAGAAAGCTGATATCTGAAATTTGGGTTACTGAGGATTTGGAATAGAAATGAAGGGAAAATATCATTTTGTGGTCTGTATTATAGAATTACCAAGAATTAGTAAAAGTGGCAAAAATTTATCTTATAGCCAATTTCATTCTTTTGAAATACCTAATAATACCAGACAGTATGGCTTTAACATACTGCATATTTCCTGGTTTTGAGTTGTTAATAGGTTTGTCCATATGTGTATACATCAACTTTTTAAATATTAATAATATTGTCTTTACTTCATATAGCATTATAAATGTGCTTTTAGATGGTTATAAACTGCTTCATTTCGTTCTTTAATGATTAAGTTTCTTAAACTGCATGAGGCTAGGTGTGGTGACACATGCCTATAATCCCAGCGGCTTGGGAGGCTGAGGCAGGAGGATCATGAGTTCAAAGCCAGCCTCAGCAGTTTACCAAGGCTCTAAGTAACATAGTGAGACTCTGTGTCTAAATAAAATATAATAAAGGGTTGGGGATGTGGCTCAGTGGTTAAGTGTCCCTGGGTTCAGTCCATCCCTAGGTTTAATCCTCAGTACCCACCCATGGCCCCCCCAAACAAACAAAACAAACAAAAAAGCGAGGTTGAGGTAGTTAATATAATACTATAATAGTTTATGTATACATGCTATGTTTAATTTTCCTGAGTTATTTTATCTCTTTTGCTTTAAAATTGACAGCTCTTAACTCTCTGTTTAGCACAATGAAAGAATTTTATTTGGCATGATTGATCGTGCATTTTCACTGTGATAATTATTCACTTGTTTGGTGTCTTCTATGCCTTAAAAAACTACCAGCTTGGAGTTGCAATCTGGTATTGTTAATTTACTTAGGTTTCTAGTATGCTTTTTTTTTATTTTTTTAGTTGTAGATGGACACAATATCTGCATGTTACTTATTTATTTTCATGTGGTGCTGAGGACTGAACCCAGTACCTCATGCATGTGAAACAAGCGCTCTACCACTGAGCTACAGCCCCAGCCCTCCTTTTCTAATTTTCTTGGCAGAGCTTTTCTATGTTTGAAATAGAATTTGAAAATAAAATGACTTTAATTATTGTGTATATGTATACATGGTCTATATTGATCTATGAAATTATGCAACTCAAAATCTAAGTCATACAGTTAATACTGAAAAATCAAGAGTTTGGAGAGATTAATATTTGCATGAATGTTCATATAATTAGACTAATAAAACATTCCTAAATTTTCAAAAAAAAGCTATTCATGTATTTTATTTTTAAACTCCAGCTTTCTATTTGGCAAATTTCTGATACTTAATAAATGCAGTTCAATTTGATTATAATCTGGTATAGACTAAGAATTTTGTACAACTTCGGACACTAAATCAAAAAAGTATAAATTTGAATGCACATATAACTAACATGAAATTGATTTTATTAGCAATTTAGTACCAGCATTAGTTATATCACTTTCAAGTATTATTGTACATTCATTGACTCAGAATGACAGTTAAGTTTGCGCATTGAAATTAAAGATAGATTGGGCATGGTGGCATGTGACTGTAATCTCAGAGCCTCCGAGTCTGAGGTAGGAGGATTGCAAGTTCAAAGCCAGCCTTGGGAACTTATTGAGACTCTGTCTCTAAATAAAATATAAAAAAACAGCTGAGGATGTGGCTCAGTGGTTAAGCATTCCTGGGTTCAATCTCTGGTACCAAAAAAAAAAAAAAAAAAAAAAAAAAAAAAAAAGAAGAAGAAGAAAAAAGAAAAAGAAATTAAAGACAAGTAAAGTGTTTTAAGAAAACAAAAGTGACCGCCATGTTACTTCTTTGCTAAATTCATGTCCATTGTTTTTAACAATTGCTTTTCATATTGCTTTTAAATAATAGAAAAACTTATGCCAATAAGTTGAAAAATGCTAAAAAAAATTTTGATATTGTTTCATGGTTTACTCAGGTGGCTTTAGTTTCCCTTTAGAAAAATTATATTTCAGTATGGATGCTAGTGTAAAGAAAAATGTTAACAGTGACATATCTTCTGTAGATGATATTCTGTTCCCTTTCTTTGTTGACATTTTCTGTCAAAAGGTCTACACCACTGGTCTCTGTGAGGATTAAAAACCATTGAGCAAAAGCTCCACAAATTCTTAGGTACATGGATGAACCAACAAGGGCATTATTATTCCTCCTCAAGTAATAGTATTTTGTGTGCTTTGTAGTGTTTCCACTTTACCTAAAGTTAGAAGACTATTTGCTATCCAATTTTAAATTGGGAGATGGAGTATGATGTTGGTGTCAGGTTGTTTTACATTTATTTGTAGTCATATCTAGAAACCCTTCTTTTTCTGTTTTAGATATTGTATATTTCTTATTTAGTATGTATGTATATGCATGGTTATAAATCTCTGTCCATACACATATATACATGAGGAAAACGAAGAACTAGAGAATAATAAATATATTCTCATAAAAATGACTTAAAATTGATTGAGATTTGTGGTGTTTATTTTGCATTGAGGTCTTAGATGATGATAGTATTTGGGTTCAGAATAACCATTTATCACAGTAATTACATAAGCATAAAATTGTTCAGTTGCTACTTGCTAAACAGATTTTAGTTTCAGATCAGGTAAATATAGATTGATAGTATGATATATCTATGTAAAATGTATATCATTGGAATAATCATTGTGAAGCTTTCTTTATGCTTTTCTCAACAAATTTGCTAATAGCTTTCAAAAACATTTCCTTTTTTTTTTCCCCATTCATACATAGAAGGGGAAAAATTGAAAAATGACTAAGGTTTTTTTGTTTGGTTTTCCTTTTTTCCTTTTTCTTTTCATTTCTTTTTTTTTTTTTTCTTTTGTGTGTGTGTGTGTGTGTGTCATGTGTGTGTGTGTGTATGGGTATGCTTTGAAAAGTAATAAGCCGGGCATGGTGGCACACACCTGTAATCCAGTAACTCAAGAAACTGAGGCAGGAGGATCACAAGTTCAAGGCCAGCCTCAGCAACTTAGTGAAATCCTGTCTCAAAAAATAAAAAGGATGTGCTCAGTGGTAAAGTGCCTCTGAATTCAATCCAGTATCCCCCCACCAAAAAAAAGTGATAATTAGTTCACATAACACTATATGCCCTCGTTATTACTCATAATAATATCCTCACTTAAGGAGTGTTAGGGTTTTCTTCTTGCAGTGACTGTCTCAAACTTTATAAACAATATCTGACTCTTAATTTTAGTAAATGGCATGACACACTATATCCATGGAGAGCTTTTTGACAAAAAATTATTTTTCAGAATTTCCTTGGTGTGTGGTTTACTCAGGTGGCTTCAGTTTCCCTTTAGAAAAATTACATTTCAGTATTGATGCTAGAGTACAGAAAAATGTTGTTACTGTGACACATCTTCTATAGATGATATTCTGTTCCCTTTCTTTGTTGATATTTTTCTTTCTTAAACTTTGTTGCTCAGAATATCTTTAATGCTAGCCAAGGAGTCAGGGATTTGGACGTATTTTCATGGACTTCCAAAGCTTTTTTCCCCCAGGTGAGTTAACTGTAAGGAACAATCATACATTATTCAGGTATTTCAGCATGTACAACAAATTTTTCATTGTATCTTTGAAAGTTTTGCTTAGGATTAATAAAAATTGCTAACAAAAAATTTAAAAGATCTATATGAAGGGCTACAATTGAGTTTCCCCTCTATTTTCGTCAAGAGACGTATTATTAGTGGAAGTAACATTTCCATATGACTTCAGAGTTGCTATGTTTACAGTTTCATGACTAACTTCACCAACAGTTACCTCCAAGTTACCTTTTACAGAACTAATTTAGCTGGTAGTGCCATGACCTTATGGTGCTTCCATTTTTCTGATGCCTACCCTTTCATGTTGCCCTTTTGAATAGTCGTCTTAGAACCAGAAGGAAATGGAAGGGGAAAATTAATATTGACATTCATCAGTTTTATATTCTAGTGCCTGAATCTCACATTTCTGTGTTGACTAAATTGTGATTTTAGGATTCCTGGAGAAGGACAGGCACAATTACATGATTTTATGTCTATCAGTTCTTTTTTATGCTGTTTGATAGAAAAAAAATTGGATTAGCTTTGTTTTATATTTATATAAGTAGCTTCATTAAGTATTTGATAAAGTATTGACTATTATAATAAATATTCTCATGTTGCCTTTCATTGACTAGTTCACAATTATTATTAGGTTTGCTAACATTTATCTCCCTGTGTTACCCTGAATGACCAGAAGTTGGAATTACTTTAGAAACAATTAAATGCTCTGAGAATATCAGTGAATACCAGTGAAACTTTTTTTGCTGAATCTATTCATATTTGCTTTTATTTTTATGTTATCGTATGATTGTTAAAAATCATTTGCAAATAGGATGAAAACTTGCCTCTTCTTCCTATGAAATTGCATTATTTTTACTGAAATTGATAATTCATAAATACAAATTTTTAAACATTTACCAAAAACCTTGTGGATATGGTAGTACTATTTCAAGGTTTAGATCTTACACTTCAATTTCATTTTGAGTGTTCTCCTTGTATTAATATAGTAGTGTACATATATATATATATATATGCAAATTTTTACAAATATGCAAGGAGGGCTATATAAAATGCACATTTTAAGCTTATTTTTAGTTGTAAATCTGTTCTGCTTTATAAAGAGTTACAATTCCCATTTTCATTAAATTGGCAGTATGTAACTAAAGTGTATTGGTACGTACAGTATGATAATTATAGTAATATGTAAATTATCCATAGTACATATTCATATAAGTAAAAATTTATTATTTTTTGTCATCAGAATGAGATTTACAAAGTATTTAGTTAAAGTTAATAGTAGGTGTAAGTTTTTCCCTGACTGACCATATATTAAACTAATAAAGTATACAAGAATTCTTGACTCTAAGTAGTTAGCCTCAGAATTGTATTTTTAATGTTCTACTATGTATATCAACATATATACATATCTGCTGTTATGAAACTTACTTATAAGGATAGAACTATTAAGTAAAATCTTTTATAGTGTTCATTTAAAATATTGTTTGTAACATTATTAAATATTAATTTTAAACTAATTTTTATGAGCATCCCATTATGTTTATCTTTACTCTATTTGACTATAATTCTGAGAGTCCATTTTAGTATATTTAAAAGTGCAGTTTCAAAGGAGTAATGGCAATGGAAGAAATACCAGTGGGGCATTTTTATTTACATTTAGGTGAGAAGAAGAGGAAATATCAAGGTTAATATTTCTGTTTATTATGTTACAGGGAAACAATTCATCACAACATTCCAATTCAACAGAAAATGTAGAACAAGTTTATTTCTTTGATCTTAGAATTGACTCTTTTCATAAATATAATTCAAATTCATTTTATTTACTTAAAATGCATCTTTAATGCTAATCTTTCCACAAAATATAATTGTTTTCTATTACTAGCATTAGTATATCACTTCATAGTAATGATCTAACAAATCTAGAAAGACATTTTCATATATAGTACATTAAGAAAGTGTAAGTTGGTAAAATCCTCTAAACTTATTTCATTTTTAACTAGCAAATATTAAAATGTGGCTATTATATTTTGTATATTTTTATTATTTTCTCTGTTTATTAGCTGTCTCCAGAGTCTTCATATCATTTTCTCAATTTATAAATAATTATTACAAAGTGGGAAGAAATGAATATTTAGACTTTTTGCCCATACCAAACAAAATATCGTGTTGTAATAAGAATTCAAAACTATTCAGTGTGTTTTGCATAGTAAATTATTTTGACTTCTTCTTTTAAATATTGCATTAAAAGATAAGAGGAAAATCAAGAATTACAGTACTGTATTCTCAAATGTGGTGGGAAAAGCCAAAGATTCAGTTGTTCTCCCATATTTTCTTCTTTTAAAATTTATTGAAAGATTCTTTAATAGTGGCATTGACTAATACTTTAATTATCTCTAGATATTCTCTTTTGTAATTGGTGGGATTGTAGGCTTGCTGTGAAAGCTATTAAGAGGATTTCAAAATGATAATAGATTCTATTTTGTTCACTTTTTTTTTTCTTATTCAACTTTTCAGGAACCTAAAACTAATACTGATGACTTTTTCAAAGACATGAACACCTGCTGCCCACAGGAAGCAACAATGCAAGAACAAGATATGCCTTTCTTGCGAGGAGGGCCAGGCATGTACAAGGTAGTGAAGACGGGACCTTCAGGTCACAACATCAGAAGCTGCCCTAACCTTAGAGGTATCCCAATTGGAATGTTAGTTCTGGGAAACAAAGTCAAAGCAGTGGGAGAGGTATGGATTCTTGTAGCTTCATGACTTCTAAGATATTCATTTTCAATGTAATACAAACCAAACATCTCTTTTTCCCAAAGGTTTCCGTTTCCATTCTGGGTTTTTGAATGTTAATGTTCTTGACTTGACTTGTATTGGAAATACTAACATAATTTTTCTTTGCTTCTTTTTTAATAATTCTCATAATTATCTTTTGAAAATAACATTTATAATACATGATTTATATTGTTTATAGAAATGTGATATTTGCATATATCTTTTCATTATTGCAAATGTACTGTACTGTTATAGATTATAAGCACTTACAATATGAATCAGCATGGAGAGGTGATCATATACAAAAGGATTCGTTTCTTTGTTCCCATTCATAGGTCTCACTGAAGTCCTGAGTAAATAAAATTATTCTTTAGTCCACTGTGGCATTTGCCTGAGCCAATAAGCTTGAAGATGTAGTGTGTCATGCTATTTCTCAGTATCAGGGTCATTTTCAACTTGCACTATTAACCTAAATAATAGCAAGTATGCTGTGTTGGGACATTTTAGATGCAAAAAAGTCACATGTATTGGGTAACAATTATTTAGGGATTTATCTTTGTGCTTTAGAAAATATTATTTTAACCAAAGGCTTCAATAGTCATGTAAAAAACTTTTTATTGATTTCTTTCTTACCTCAGGCTGTGGTCTTAATTTCAGAAACTAATTTCATGGTAGAAATGTATTGGAACACTTAAGCTTTTTACTGGTTTTCAGCCTGAGTTACCTGAAAGAATCAAGCCAATCAATCATGCTTTTTGTTATGTACCAGGTAACCAATTCTGAAGGTACGTGGGTGCAGCTGGATAAGAACAGCATGGTAGAGTTCTGTGAGAGTGATGAAGGAGAGGCATGGTCCTTAGCTAGAGACCGAGGCGGAAACCAGTACCTCCGGCATGAAGATGGCAAGTTGGCTTAAATTTGTGATTATTTTGATTACCCTTTGAAATACATGTTTAATATTTATTGCGTTTCTTTGTCTTAAAGATACTTTTGTGTGTTTATTTTTTAAGTAAAAGCAAAACTTATAGGCTTAAAAATATTGTAGTTATTAAAATTATTAAATACATTACTAAATGAATGTCCATGAAAGAAGAAAATTTGAAATATATGAATCCATCTTTATAAATATGTGCTTTTATTTCATTTAATATGAATTTGTATGCCTCATTTTTCTGTGTAAGTTCATGTCTGGACATTTTACCCTTTCTACCATAAACTAGAAGTGCAGTTTTCAAACCACCAGTCTTGAGTACTTCTCCCAGGTAACTTCATTTGATTGAATTTATTTCAGGAATGGAGCATTGAATAAATGCATAGGAGTTTCTTAGTTCACTGTTAGACTTTCAACTTTCAGCTTTATTTTTCCAACAGTGATCTCAGTAAGATTTTCTTTTTTCGTCCCTTTCTTTATTCTCGTGGTGGCAAAAATTAATTCTTTACAGTTCACATAGTGTCTTTACCCATAAGAAGCTTTAACTGATCCTTACAGTGTTAAGAATTCCTTCTGAGTTCCTAAACAACAGTATTTACCACTAGAACACAATTGATGATATCATAATGAAGTTAATTTTTATTTTCTTATGCCCAGATTGTGAGTCTCTTGTGGACTGGGACAAGGTTTTTATCTTTGTAATACTAGTTCTTAAACAGTCTTGACACTTAACTAGTTGCTTACAAAGTTCATAGGTGTAGGTTGAATTATAAAAATAATAGTTACAATATTAAAATAAGCAAGCAAAACATCCCAAATTCATAGGATAAAGTTAGGTAAATAAGAACACATGCTTCTTAGCCTGGTGCCATGGTGCATGCCTGTAATCCCAGCACTTGGGAGGCTGAGGCAGGAGGATGGAGAATTCAAAGCCAGCCTCAGCAATGGCGAGGCACTTAGCAACTCAGTGAGACCCTGTCTCTAATAAAATACAAAAAAGGGCTGGGGATGTGGCCCAGTGGTCGAGTGCCCCTGAGTTCAATCCCCTGTACCAAAATAAAATAAAATAAAAAGAACACATGCTTCTTTATCTACAACTTAAGAAACTTAGAATACTCATTATCCAAGAGGTAATATGGCCATAAATATAAATAGATTCAAAAAAGTTTTGACATTTGCATGAATGACAGAGTATGTATACATATACAATCTCCCTTTTTTCCATACAATAAACCTTTAAAGTAGGTCATATAATCTTTAATTTATAGGTAAGGAAAGTAAAGCTCACAGAATTTAAAATGACTTTACTGTGATTATATAGCTGATTACATGGCAGATATAAACCTTGACCCAGAATCACCATTTATATTTTAAGTTCTACACTCATTATACCACACCACACATTGAACATCATTTGAAAACCTAATTCCTTCTCTTGTTTTTACCAAATAAACATTTTTTACTCAAATATGATGTGGTCGTAAAATGTTTTAACTGGCAGTATAGCATAATATGTAAGAGTAAACTCTGAAACTGGTCTACCAGGGTACTGATTCTAGCGCAACAACTTTGTAGTTGTCTAACCCATATCTTTGTACCTAAGTTTTCTCATTTATAGAATAACCTCCTAAGTCATGACCTCATAAACTTGATATGAAGACTAAATAATAAAACAACACATAAAGCTAGAAATTGTATGCTTAGAGTTTATTGTTAAAATGTAAAATGCCTTTTATGCTAAGGAACAAGTTTAACATGGGAAATTGGTTCTCATAAACTTAGATGGTAGAAGATTCTTCTAAGATAAAATGCTTAAATTCAGTATCATTTCTGGTGTGGTACACATTGCACTCTAACAGAAATTTTTTGTCTTATCAGTTAATCACCCTTTACTCTTTTGGTATATATCTAAATAGATAAATACACACACTTGTATTTGGTCTTAATGTAAGTCTCAATATTTTAGTACAAAACATGTAGTGATAAGGAAAGAAGTAATATGATGTTAGCAACTTAAAAAAAAATCACAGCCGGGCGCGGTGGCACACGCCTGTAATCCCAGCACTTTGGGAGGCTGAGGCAGGAGGATCGTGAGTTCAAAGCCAGCCTCAGCAATGGCGAGGCACTTAGCAACTCAGTGAGACCCTGTCTCTAAATAAAATACAAAAAAGGGCTGGGGATGTGACCTAGTGGTCGAGTGCCCCTGAGTTCAATCCTCAGTACCAAAAAAAAAAAAAAAAAAAAAAATATCGCTAGAATTAGTTGATGTGGCAACCAGATAGTCTTCTTGTTGGTATTAATATGTAACTGGTTTTAACAGAGAAAGGAGAGGATTGGGCACCATGCTTACTTTTATGAAGAAATAAGAGTAAAACAAAAGCATTTCCCTTTGTAAAAATTATTTATTAACCTTTAATATCAATAGATAAAGCTTGAAAGCAAACGTATTGCTGTGATAAAAACAGACTTCACTGTGGGTGCTAGACCATTACACTAAGTTACACTAAACTAAGGTTTAGAGGTGGAGAAAAATACTGTCTTTTCCAATTAGATTACTGTTTCTAGGTGTTTTTTCAGGAAATACACACACACACAGAAGAAGAAAAGAAAGGAAAAATTCCACAGCTGAAATGTGTTATACTGAAGAATATTGCCAATGAAATAAATCCCTTTTTCTCCCTTTGCCTTTTGTTTCACAGATTTTATTTTGCCCCTTTCTTTAGCTGTCATTGATATGGCTTTTTAACATTTTGGTTATTTTTTATATTGTTTCAGCATCTTAGAGCCACTTGATTATTTGTAGGAAATTGAACTAGGTTGAAATAGGTTGTATTTTGCCATTTGTAAACTGAATAAAATATTGGCCATTTCTTTCTTAAATTAAGAATTCTGACACATTTGTTGACTTCAGGATGTTGTAGTAGACTAATTACATAGCCTTCTTGCTCCTCCTTTCACTTAGGGGAAATATCTTTCTATAATAAGTAAAAATAAGTTAAAAAATTATAATTTTCACATTCATGATTTAAAATATTTTACAATTGAAAATTATTCTTAGTACTGGATTCTTAGACATTTGAAGACTTTTTTGAGTACTCATATACAAAATTATTTTGATTTATAGTTTATAAGGTGTCCACTTTTGTTTTGTGAAATGCCTTTGTATAAATTGTTTAAAATCATAAAACTTCACTATGCAGAAATATTAGTATACATTTAGTGATGTTTCCCACCACAGTGAAAGTAAATTGTCTCCTTAAGAGCATATATCTCATTTCTAAATTTCACTGCGTATTTGATAAATGAAAGCAAATACTTAACTATGTGTTTTGCCAGTGTTATGCTGACCTGATAGAAATTTAGACTTATCAAATCTAAATGTGAAATTAATTTTAAATTTAATCTGCATAAAATCTTTCTTATGAATAGGAAATTGCACATAAGAAACTAATGTTATAGCTATGGGTTTCATTGTAGAACAAGTTCTTCTGGATCAAAATTCTCAAACTCCTCCTCCAAGCCCTTTCTCAATGCAAGCTTTTAATAAAGGGGCAAGTTGCAGTGCCCAGGGATTTGATTATGGGCTCGGAAATAATAAAGGTAGGTGTCAGAAAGTGAGTCTTTTATTTAATCTAATTTCAAAGTTTTTTTGTTGTTGTTGTTACTTTTTACCCATTTATTTTATCCTGTGCACCCACATATGTTTATTAAATTAGAATTTACTCTTAGGAGTCTAACACTCAAAAATTTTTAACAAAGGTGCTCTTTTTCATAGTATTATTTTTACGAATTTTAGGTTAAGTTCAAGGGTGTTCTTGCTTATTTATTTGTTATAAAGACATATATGTTGAGTTTATAAACTAAAACTTATGTGTCACCACATCTAGTAAAATAACTATTTTCCCATGCACCTATATCAGGAGAGTAATGATAATGAGCAACAAAAACCTTTCTTGACTGATAAATTTAAAATCAGAATATTACTCTTAAGTAATAAACATGAGTCTTATTAGATATGTGTGGTTGTGAATGTCTGATGTGTTTGTCTTATTAATTTAAAAATATATGAAATGTAATGATTGAGTTTGGCATGCTTTATAAGAACGTCATAAAATGAAAAACAAAAACCCTAGATCATTTGCATATAAAATATATACAACTATTTTTGAGTGCATTAATTGAAGAGACCAGCATCATAGTTTAAACAGTAATTTTGGAACAATTTATACCTGAAATTGTTCCAAAATTACTTTTGAATTTGATAAATTCAGACACACTCTAGTTTTTTCCTATGTACCTGCTCCTGACACCTTCAAAATCTACCATATTGTCAGCAGGTAACATACAGTTGGGAGATGGGTAAGAGAGAAGGTAGCCCATATAGAAATAATTTTACTGTAAGAGTTTATTTAAAGTAATTTGCAGGACTTGATTTCAAGAAATACACACAGTGTGATCATACCTGATTCTCAAAGCAATTGAAAAAATGAAATAAGAAATACAAAATTATATCAAGGTATAAGAGATAATTAATTTAAAATAAAACAGCTTTCTATTGGGTATCTTAATTATTTTCTACAAAGTATTTTTAGGAAGAAAACTTAGCCACAAGATTTCTGGGGTTTTTTTTGCGGGGTGGAGGGTAGGTACCAGTGATTATACTCAGGGGCACTTGACCACTGAACCACATCCCCAGCCCTATTTTGTATTTTATTTAGAGACAGGGTCTCTCTGAGTTACTTATTAGTGACTCACTTTTGCTGAGACTGGCTTTGAACTCTCGATCCTCCTGCCTCAGCCACCCAGTCACAAGATTTCTTTTTGACCTCTTGTTTCAATGTGTCCAGTAGGCTTGGGTACTGTCTGCTTGCTCACTTTCAGTAGTTCTGCTTTCTGTTAACTTAAGCCAGCTCTTCATACTTAAGTAGGGTAAATGGTTGGTGGTGTTTTCTTCATGTGCTTTCTACTGTTATCAACTCTTAAATTAAAATCTTAGTGTTTACTTATTGTTACTATGCTTTTATAATTGTTTAAAGCCAAGTTAATTCATATTTATGTTTTCAGCCTTTAAAATGTCTTAGTCAATCCATATATGTATAATATGCCATAATATATTCTACTGTCATATAAGTATAATAAGTAAGAACAGATTTTTTTAAAGTTTACACTTTGAAAAAATAAAAAATAAATAAAATGTCTCAGTGATTATACTGTGGCTATAACAATAAATCAGTCTTCAAATTATAGTTTATTTGCCAGTCTTCAAAATATAATTTATTAAAACATCATAACAATTTTTAAGAGACAAATGTTGCTGAGAACATTTGTTATTAAATAGAAATTAAAATACTTCTTTTTTAAATGTAATTTTGTGAATATTGTTCAAAAATGGCATGCATTTAATAGGCTTTTTGAATATTCAAATGGAATAAAGAAACATTTAAAAACTTAAATTCAATTAAATATTTATTTTCTTGAACAGAACCTCTTATTTTCTTTAGCTGTTTATACTGTCTGAGATCAAGGAATTGTTTGCAAAAGTGTTTATCTTAGTATTTTACAAAATTCTTTATAATCTACAAAATGCTTCCTGTAATCAGTAGCATTTATTTATTTATTAAAATATAAAGATGTATAGCTTATGTACACAGTTCTTTCCATAAATCTGTTACTTATTGCTGCTTCAGATGAAATTTTCATTTGTGAAACATTTATATTTGGAAAGTGACTGGAAAGATGGTTTTGCAGTTCACCTCAACTAGTCTGAATATGGGGCTTTTCCCCTCCTCTTCATCATCTAAACTATTTAATATACTTCTTCTCACAAATAAGATTATTTAATTATATTGTTTTCTTTTTTCATATCTTTGAAAGTATTTTCTATTAACATCCTTTGTACTTACTTGTAAGGAAAAATGTCAGAATTTATATTTGATGCACTATTCAAATTAGGTAGTTCATATTCATGTTTGTCTTATAGAACTTACAGTTTTTTTATATTTTCTTCAAGCAAGAGTTCTTGCTTTAAAAAATAAACTTTTAAGTAATAACTTAAAATATTGATTTATAGATGTAAAATTATGTTATATTGCTGAGTTAATAATATATTTTGTCCCTTCAGTCCTACATCTTAAAAAAAGACTCATCATACTATGCTTATTTTCGGCATGAAATATACTACAGATAGGCAGGGTGGTGTTAGTCATTGTTAGGCACTATGGAAAAGACATCATTTATAGTACTTAGATCTTTTATGTACATATAATGAATGTCAAGGCAACTTATCATAGATTCATAGATTCTTTATTCTCTTATAAATCATGGAAAACATTACATGTGAATTTAAATGGATTTTTTTTTTTGTAGGTGGGTTGCTATATAGAATTTGGTGGAATGCTTCTGTTTAAAAAAATAAATAAAGAGCATGCAAAATTTGATCCCTAATTTGAGGATAATTATCACCAACTTCCACACCTTTTTCAATTGGCACAGTTTTATTTAGTGTGTAATTTATCTACATGTCATAAAGTACCATTTACTTTGCCATTTTGGATGTTAATGAATAACAAGTTGTAGTTTTGACTGTTTTGCCCACTGCAGGTGAACAACTGAGTGCCATATTGAATTCCATTCAGTCAAGGCCCAATCTCCCAGCTCCTTCCATCTTTGATCAAGCTGCAAAACCTCCCTCTTCCCTAGTCCACAGTCCATTTGTGTTCGGACAGCCCCTTTCCTTCCAGCAGCCTCAGCTTCAGAGTAAGTCTGTCAGTCTTACTTGCCTCCTCAAGCATTTCTGAAGCTTTGTTCTGAGATGTTTATCAGCTAATTATCAACTCACCTGGCTTCTTTTATATAATTAGGTTGTTATCCCCTCCATATTTTTGCAGTATTTAAGCTGTTCTAAGATGTTCTAAAATAATATAATTATTATTATATTATTAAAATATTAAAATATTTGTTTTTAATCACACTTTTAATGAAGTGTGGTTATTAACAAATGACTATTACACCTTATATTCTAATATAAGTAAATATGTACTATAAAACAGGTTAAGAAAAACATTTTTTATTTCAAGCTTTCTTTTTTAACATGCGTGACTATGGTAAGCATCAGTTATAGGGATAACTTTCATTGCTTTACATTAAATTTTCCTTACTTTTAGATATGCCCCAAAAGAATAAGCTGACTTCATTGTACTGCTGAGTGGAAGAATGTACTTATTTGGGCCTGTTTGTTTCTTTTAAGTGAATTTGGTTGGTATCTATGAAATATGTAGTAATTTAGGTTCCCAGATTTTCTCAAATTGTAATTTCATTTCTTCCTTTGTGTTTTGTTGTTGTTGTTATTCCTATCATATCATACACTGATTATTTGATTCCACTTCTACTATCTAGGATTGCTCTACCCCTTTATCCATGATAGTAACTCACATTGGTTTGGAAAATAGACCCAAACAAATTACACTTAACTGAGTATTCTTTCTCTTACGTACCTCCTGAGCCTTCCACATACCCACCTCAAAACCCTTTGCAGTATCACAATAATATACTCTTTTAGGCATTCAGTTCTCATATCGGCTATATAATCACACTAACTGAAAGTCTCAGTTTATGCACCCATTGTTTGGATCCAAATGCATAACGTCTTTGTTTTCATTCACACTTAAGTCTAAGTTATTTTTCTATAAAAGACTGTAGTAACTGTTATTAGGGTTAGTTAAGAAAATGCTGGCTAATTTGGTTTTTAAACCTGGATATTACCTAGTTAGCAATAATGTTTTGGTTATTATATTATTTACTCAAAGTAAGGAATTTATAAGATTTTAAACTTTGTTGAGTTTGCCTTGTACATTAGACATGATTAATTCATGTAGTTAGTTTGAATATATAAGTGCGACCAATTTCTAGTTTATTACCATGTCTATTCATGTTTACTTGAATGTCTCTTAAAAGAAAATATAAAGGAAACAGACTGGTGTCACCTTGTGCAATAGTTTTTTTGTTTGTTTGTTTGTTTGTTTGTTTGTTTTGCCCTGTGATAAGCATTATTTCAGAATGAAAGAAAAGTTTGAAGACTTAGCTTGTTAATTTTATGGAGCAACAGACTCTTTACATTTAGATGTACCCAGGTTGCAGGAAGTTTTAAAGTTAGGGACAGTGGGGGATAAAAAGGAAAAACATCACTGTCAGTCAGGCTTAAAATTCATATTAGGAAATTCATATTCATTCATATTCACATTCAGTTTTAAAAGAGAAATTGCCCTGATAATGATGTCATATCAGCAGCAGACAAAAGAACTAAGACATTAGGACCCCTTTGTTCCACCTAAAGGATCATTGCAAGTCTTGACAAAAACATTATAATTACTATTTTTATTTTACTAAATTTAATTGATAAAATATTTTAGAAAAAAATGTAAAGACTATAATAAAATTAAATTTCTCTAGACAACAATTTTCTGAGTGATAATATAATTTTATGCATATAGTGTTATGCATGTCATTAGTACCACCAGGTCATTTACCACCCATCTTGGATCAAATTTAAAATCATGTCCTGGATAAATCTTAATTACCAGTGTTTTGAATCATCACTTTCTGTACTCAGACAGTAGGAGGTATTTAGATCTTTTTCACAACCTCTTACTCTCAACAAAATATCACTGAAATTTAACTTCCAAATTATAAATAGTAGAAGTCTTAATCTATTTAGCATAACTAAAAAATAAGAGAATATGAATGACAGTTTTAATATTTCAAAAATATTATAGAATTGTTCTTCACATCATATTAGGAAATGTTACTGGGGCTGGGTGCTTACTGGCATCCTGCCAGCATTTCACCCTGGCTATAAGAAAGTCCTATGCATACTGAACTTCCCTGTACTAATTAGTAAAATGAAGGTCATCTTGTCTTATAATTTGTGATACTAAGACATTATATGTAGGTGAGTGTATTTACTAAATTTTGCTTATAGTACTAGTCACCACTATGTACTTTAAACACTGTATTTAAGCTTTTTTTTTTTTTTGTGGTACCGGGGATTGAACTCAGGGGCACTTGACCACTGGGCCACATCCCCAGCCCTTTTTTGTATTTTATTTAGAGACAGGGTTTCACTGAGTTGCTAAGTGCCTCGCCATTGCTAAGGCTGGCTTTGAACTCGCGATCCTCCTGCCTCAGCCTCCCAAAGTGCTGGGATTACAGGCGTGCGCCACCGCGCCCGGCTTGTATTTAAGCATTTTAACATATCCTTATTTGAGATCATATTTCTTCTCTCCATTTTATAGTAAAGACAAAGAACTAGAGAGGATAAATGATTTTCCCTAGAAACATACATAGTAAAATGGTAATGCCAGAAATTGAGGCCAATTCTATTAACCACAAAGGCCATGTTTTAAATATTCAGCCATGCCTAGGTAAATAATGTAAAATCTGTTCTTTAATATATATATCTTAAATTTGTCTAGTTCTAACATCTTAGAGTATTGGCTTTGTTCCAATTAATTATTTTTCTTCTTTTTATAATTTAAAAGGAATAAAGATTTCCTTACTGTTGTAGCTCAAATTCCCAGCAATGAGAAATTCTACAGAGTATCACATATTAACTTAAGTATTTCTATGAGCATTATTATCAGTTACTTTCTGGGTTTTTATTCCTAAATTGTTTTTTTTTTTAAACTAGTCTTTGGAATTTAAAATAATCTGGAACACTAATTTGATAATTTTTAAATTAGAAAAATCATTATATATTATAAAATGCATATATATATTATTTCAGCTGTAACACGATGATTAAAAGAATAAAAATTATAAATTTTCCTGTCTTAACTATGTTACACATGCCTTTATATAAGGGCATGGGGGGTACATACAGAATTTCTCTTTATTATTCTATTACTTTTAATTTCAAAATTGGTTATGTAGTTTTTGGAATTGCTAAGCACTTTGGCAGTAAGATTCTGGTAGATTGGAGAATCTGTGACTGCTTTTTAAAAGAATATTACATTCCTAAAATAATACTTAAAGAGAATACTACATTCCATATTTTCATTGCCTTTCCTCTTTGGTTTTTAACTTTTTATGTCACATCACTCCTGTGAGTATCCTACATTTTATGGGTGTTCAAGGAGCCTTTATTGACAATAGATAACTTCTTCAATACAAGATCATGTGTTTCTTAATACCTTATAATAGATACTTAAGCACTTACTTCAAAGAATAGAAAGAGTATTTCTTTCTCTTAGTAATTAAATTAACAGATTAACTAAATGAGTAAGAAATTAAAAACAATGTACTATAATGATATGATACGTCATAATTCTGGATTTATACTAATTTAATTCTAAGCAAAATCTTCCAGCTGAAAAAATATACTTCAGCTGACTATGCTTAATCTATTATTTTATCATTTACTATAATGCCTTCCAAGAGGCTAAATAGTTTGCTTTCATTTTTCTGGTAGAAAAAATATTTGGAAAATACAGCTTAAGACAATCACAATTCTTCCTGAGATAATAAACAAGTAAATACAATGCTAAAATGTGTAGTTCTTTCAAACCCAGATATTATAAGTTACCTTTCAACAAGATTTTTTCTATTATACTTACAGGTTATATTCTTAAATGAGACTTAAAAAAAAAAAGTTAAATGGCGGGAGGGGGTGGAGAGTCTGTTTGGTTACCTGCATGGATATTTATTTACATTTGAGAATTACTAACATTCTAAAGCACTACTGGTTCACTAATCTCGTAGAAATGTATCATGGAAAGATTTTCAGCTCAAGTTTTTCCTTCAGCTACTCATTAAAAATTACCTGACCCATTTGAGCCCTTTTTAGCTCACCCATAAAATAAGGTATCCAATAAACGTTACCTGCTGATACTACACTTAGGACCTCTCATGCTCCAAGGAAGAAATAGAAAATGTCACAAAGAGATGGTGGGCTATTCTCAGTTGTGGAATGAGGCGCAAGTAGGAATTCAGAAAGGGATAAGTGAGGTTTTCTAGATACTTTTTGGTCTAATTTTACAGCATAACTTGATTATTTAGAGGTTAATTCCTAATATATAATTAGGTTATATTCAAATGTTCATTAGAATGTCAGCATGAAAGTCAGGTTTTTTGGTAACAGATCATTTTTGTCCTGGATTATAATCATTACCTGGTATCTGGATTTCCTTGTTTGTTTGCCTGCAGTGAAAGTGTGTGGATAGAGCTCTTGACTTAGAAAGGAGGCCTGTGTTTAATTTCTATAGTTCTGTCTAGTCTAGTTCTGCTTCCAACCAGCTTTATGAGAATAACTAGCCAAGATTTTTTTCTGCTACTGAAGAGAAAATTATGATTTTCAGCAAAGATTTTAGGAAATCAGGTCAACTTTATTCAAATGTTCAAATTCAAAAATTTTTTTAACACTTGAACTTACAGCATCTATTATAATGAACAATGTATTTGTTTTAGTTCTGGCTCTAACATCTGTAGCACCCCTATACATTCTTATCATTTTAGTCCTGGGCTTGAATTTATATACACTCAGCAGAACTGTCTTCCCTATGATATGAAAGCCTTGACCCAGGTTATTTTGCTTCTTAGTCAGTAATTTCTCAACAATTATTTATTATGTATCACCCATATACCAGGCACTGTTCTGAGCACTGGCTGTTCAAAGAGGCCAGTTTGAGAGAGTTTGGCAGAGAACTCATGGTGGCTTTTCCATAGTAGTATCCAAGGAGATGGTAGTAAATCATGGAATATTGGATTTATTTTGAAGAGGAATCACCAAGTTTGCTCACAAGAAGAAAATAGTAAAGGGTGAATTTAAGATTTTTGCCTAGGCAAGAGCTGCAAGAGAACCAGGTTTTTGGGGGGAGTAACAGGACTTAATTTTGGACATCATACTGGTAAGCTATGCTTGCATAACAAACGCAGAACTTACAGTTTAACTGAGCACTATTTATTTGGCTCATAGTTCTATGGGTTGGCAGATTAGGCTGGGTTCAACTGGATAGTTCTTTTGGTCTTGGTGCTGAATTTCTTCATGCATCTGTAGTCAACAATAGGACAGCTAGACATCATTGTTTTGGGAAGATGACTGGCCATTGCCTGAGATAAAGAGGTGATTGTGTCAGATGCCTCAGGATTCAGTAGGCTACTCTGGGTTTGTTGTAGAATTCTGAGAAAACAGAAATATGCACAGTCTTTTCAGTCTTAGTGTTGAAGTTGATACAGCACATCTGCCATTTCTGTTGGTTTAAAGCAAGACACATGGCCAGCCTATGTTTGTGGATACAGAAATAAACTCTTTAAGACTTCATGTTTTGGTTGGAATTTCTGCAAAGGGGCATGGATACAGGGATAAGCATAACTGTGGTCATGTTAGCATACAAATTTATTTCAGATGCATTGAATTTGAGGTTACTAATAAATCCTTTGGAGATACCAAGTTGAGATTTATATATTACTCCAAAGTTCAGAGAAAATGTCTGGGTAGGGTATATAAGTTAGTAGCCCACTGACATGTAACAGAATAATTTGAAAGTTGCTATGTATAGGTAACAATTAAAGCTATGTGGGTGAATGAAAGCAGGAGATAGAGGTAGGAAAGAAAAGAGGCCTAAAGACCAAGCCCTGGCACATTCCAGTTTTTAGAGGGTGAAGAGAGGGAAATTGGCTAACGAGACTAATAAGAGGACTTATTCAATTGTGTGGAGGCAATATCTTACACAAGAGAGCATGGGCCAGATTATGTGTTGTGCACCATACTTAGTGGTTTAGACTTTGTTCTGTAAGTATACTGAATGAGTAGAGGGAGCAGATAAAGGAAATAGATAATTTTGTAGGGTATTAAAGAGAGTGATACAATCAATTTTATATTTGTAAAAGTTAATTAAAGATAGATATGGTGCCACATGCCTACAGTACTTTTCTTGGGAAGCTGAGGCAAGAGAATCAGAAGTTCAAGCCTCTCTTGGCAACTTAATTAAGGGCCTATCACAAAATTTTTCAGATAATTTATGAAGGGTAGAGATACAGCTAAGTCATAGACAGCTTGCCTAATATGGGTGAGGCTCTAGGTTCAGTCCCCAGTTCATCTGCCCACCCCCCCCCCCATACATACACACAGGATAACTGAAAATATTATGAAAAAGACTGGGGCAAGGGAGAATATTGGTGGTAGGGAGTCCAGGGAGAAGTTGAGTAGGGTTGATTGCAGAAGGAGGACAAGTGTAGAAATGTTTAGGCAATAAAGTACACAAGACATACTAATCACAGGTGTGGAGTTAATCTAGAATGACATCCACTTTTCTGCTTTGTTTTGAAAGATAATGTGCTTACTTAATACCAGAAATACAGAATCAAAAGCAGGTGTTGAGGAAAAATGAGTTAAGTTGGGTAACTTAGCTCCAGTTGGTAGTTACATAATTTGAAATTTAAAAATTTATATAGCACTCTTATAACTAAAAATGGCACTGTTGAGAAACAATTTGAAAATACACCATTATATGAAATTTTATCAGAAATGCATTATTAAAGCATTACACTATAGTATATCTTATTTCTTGAACTTTGAAAAACTAAGTGTATATCTTTGAATTCAGATTTCTTGGGTGTTTTTTGGGGGGGTTGGTACCAGGGATTGAACTCAGGGGCATTCGACCACTGGGCCACATCCCCAGCTCTTTTTTATAATTTATTAGAGAACGGGTCTCACTGAGTTGCTAAGTGCCTCGCCATTGCTGAGGCTGGCTTTGAACTCACAATCCTCCTGCCTCAGCCTCCCAAGTGCTGAAATTACAGGCGTGCACCACCGTGCCCGGCAAGATTTCTCATTCTTATTAGATTGTTCTTCCTGCTTTTCTATTAAGAAATGAGTCAGCCAGCCATCATGTCATATGATAAAATAAATTTCTAGTGTGTAAGAGGCCTAAGAATTCCTCCAGCTCTCATTTTGGAGATGACAGAAATTCTGTTCACTTGTTTAAAGTACAAATCTAAAATTTGAAATGAGAATCTGCTAACTGACTCCAGTGTTGTTGTTTCTTTATTTTTTTCTATGACATTTCATTTAACCTTACATAGATTGTAAAAATTGGGAAAGAGGTCAGTTATTTCAAACTCCTTATTTTATACTTGTAACCTGCAAAGTAACGCAATATCCTGAGACTGTTTTGATTGTATTTCTTAGTGTTTGTTAGAGACTAAAAACAACAACAACAACAACAACAAAAAAAAAAACAAATAAGAAAGAATGGAAGAGAGGCCCTCTACTTTATCTGTAGTTTACACTTATTCCAATTTTGAATCAGTAAACATGTATCGACCTTTTCTACTTTCTCCAAATATTGCTTTAAAGGATTGTTATACTAAAAGCACTTTTATTTATGGTTTAGGTTTTAGCTGTCTTTTTATTAAGCATGTTGTCCTCCTCAGGCAGGACAGGATTATTATTAATGTTAATTACATGTGACCCAAGTATTTAATTTCTCTGATATATAGTTACTATTTTTCCCCTTGTAACTAATAAGCAATTTGTGGAAAGCAGGATTTTTATTTCTGAGAATGTCTTTAGCTCTTCAGCGTCTGAAGTTGTTGCTTAAAGAGCAATACCTGTATTGTCTTGTCTTTGCTTATTTATTTATTTGGGTACTGGGGATTGAACTCAGAAGTGCTTAACCACTGAGTCACATACCCTGCCCTTTTTATTTCATATCTTGAGACATAGTCTCACTAAGTTGCTTAGGACCTCGCCAGATTGCGGAGGCTGATCTCAATCTGTCTCAGCCTCCTGAGCTGGTGGGATTACAGGTGTGCACCACTGCACCCTGGCAATACCTGTCTTTTCTTGAAGTGTTTTGCAGTTATTCTTTCTAAGGTATAGAATATATACCTGTCAAATTATACTCAGAAATTTTCTGACAGATTTCACAAAAGTAAATGAATGCTTTTCAGTCTTTTGTAATTCTTTCAGTATACTAATGTGTATGTAAATAATCTTTAGTTCCATTAGGGGCTGTAGCTTAGTGATAGAGCCCACACCTAGCATGTGCAAGACCCTGGGTTTGGTTCCCAGCAGTCAGTCAATGAGATGAATAAACTTTAATTCCTATTCCATGTCTTATTCTCCTCTCCCATTCAAATAATTCCACATTTTTTTCCTGATAAATTTACCACAAAGAATACTGAATGCATTGATTAATGTACATCTAAAGCTGTCAGACAGCTGTGATAGCTAAGAGTATATAATCATCACTGTCACCTTATTTTAAATCATCTGAAACACTGATAGAAATGGGTATAATAATTATACTTAATTACACCTTTTTATTTTCTTTTTTTGCAGTACTAGGGATCAATCCCAGGGTCTTACACATGCTAAACAAGTACTCAACCATTGAGCTATACCCTGCCCCAATTATACCTATTTTTTAATATGCATGTCCTTTGGTTACTTGTGCCTTTTGGCCATATTGAAGGTATTATTTATATATTGTCTCTATTAGGGCCAAGAAACTAGTTTATTTTTAATGTTTTTTTAAGTAGATAATTTTCCAGCAAATAATTTTCAAGAAATTGAACTATAGTTTATACCTAACCATTTACTGCCTATTGTAGAAACTTATGCTGTCATTAAATTTTTAATGTTCTTGAGCATCTTTTTTAAATGAATTCTATGACAACAAAATGCAAAAGGTTTCAGGTGCAAAGGAATTCTTATGCTGTTTAAATCTTACATAATACATAGTTTGTAGTTATCACTGAATGCATTAGTTAGGACAGTGAAATATTTCTCTTCTTCGAGAAACTAACTGGAAAGATGGCAGATTCTGAACGGAATTCAAACTACCAGTGTCAGGACACAGTCTCCTGTGTTGGTTGCTAATATCTATAAGGTCCATATTTAGCAGGAAGATACAGGAGCAGTGAATCTTAAGAATACCATCCTCATTAGAACCACCCATAAAAAGAAATGTGCGAAATTACAAGGGTACTTGTAAGATAACAGAGACTTAAGGACAAACTAATGGAAAATGGTATTGAAGTCTTTTCAATATGTTACAAAGCCTAGAGAAAACTGGATTCATAGGTATGATTTAGTGAGTAAAAAGAAACATTTTATAAGTGAAAATCTAAAAAAAAAGATTGTTGTTAAAAGACTAAAGAAATTAACTAGAAATAGCACTTGTTCTACACATTTAATTTTTATAAAATCTGTTTTTGTTTAATTGAATAGTTATACTAATTAAGATTTTTAAAAATTGTATTTTTTAATTTAAAAAGGGAAGCAATTCATAAGAGATACATCAATATTGATGCACAAAAGAAGTTCATCAGTTTTTTAAAAAATCATTTGATGGGGACTAAATAATCATTTAATAAAAACCTCCTATTTGTAGATGAAATAACCAATTATTTAATCCATCTTTATAAAATTAATTCTTTTTGGAGCATCACGTTAGTTAACTGAAGAGAATAATACTAAAATTTTTTTTAAATCAAGATTTTTCTCTAGTGCTCATTTGAAGTCAGTGTTAATTAACATAAAATTTCCTCTTATAAATAACATGAGTTCTTCATGCATCATTAATTCTCTGCTTTCTTTTTTTGGATCCCAAGTATTAAGTTTCCTGGATCACTTCATTTTCTAGTTACAAAAAGGTTGAGTTTACTCTAAATTGCACTTTAAAAGTTATTATACAGGTGCTAAGGGTAATAAAACAGTATATATTTTTCTTTAAATAAGAAAGTATTCTCATTTAAACTTATTAAGTTTCAAGTCAACACATTTGGACATGTTAACATGTTATTGATCAAAATTCATTAATTTACCTTTGTTTTTAGTTTCAATTTTATATAATTGTTGAAAAATTTAGCAGAATATAAACTATTAGTAATAACAGCTTATAGTTGCAGACCATTTAAAAATGCTTTGTTTTTGCTTGTGTTCTCTGCTAAATTTTTTTTCCATTGAATCTGTGCTGCTTCTTTGCCAATGTTTTCCACTGTAGAATCTCCATCCCGCAACCTTGCTTCTCGTGAGCGCATTTACAAAAATTTTGGTGTAGCTGGGCCTGCCTCTGCTCTCTCATCTCTGTCTCACAAACTGAAGGGTGGGTATACGTGCATCCATGGATGGGCCATTGTTATTGAATGAAGGAAGTATCAATAAAGAAGTTTTAGTTCACCTCATTTTCATCCCATTCCATTTTTTAAAATTAAGATTTATCATTTTATTTAAAATTTTATGTGTTTGAGATAATTTATGATGTTTCTGTTCAATATTATAGTATAGATTATCCTAATTGCTATGCATGTTTGTTATCTGTGGGTTAAATAGTATTCTCGTTTACTTTTAAACCTTTATGAAATCTTAAAAGATGCAATAGGTATATAGAAAGAAATGTCTAATTTGAGGAATTTTAACAGTCATTATCAAAACAATGATATATGTATAAGCATAAAACACATGATTGCCTATACAAATATAGGGACTTTATGTGACACTTGAAACATACTTTACTGTCATATAATGTAAAACTCATTTTTACCATTTAATTTTTTTAGGAGAAACATTTTGATAAGTTAAAAGTTTTTTTACTTTAATTAAATATCAGGATGGTTGCACACATTCCCCCTCCACACACACATATGCATAAATTTACCAGTCTTGTCGTACATGAATGAATCTTCCTTAAAATAGTTTCTTAGTGACTTAGTTTTAATATTTTCAGTTTGGAAATGTTTAAACTATTGACAATTAACAAAATTACAGAAAATTTTTAAATATGCCTTTGGTACTTTAAAATATTTACAGAAGCCGGGTGTGGTGGCACACACATGTAACCCAGCAACTTGGGAGGCTGAAGCAGGAGGAACACAAATTCAAAGCCAACTTAGGCAACTTAGACTCTGTCTCAATAAGCAGTCCTGAGGTGTAGTTCAACGGTAGAGAGCACCCTAGGACCACAAAATGAATGAATTAATTAATTAGTTAATTAAAATACTATAGATGATTACTCAACTGTTTTTCTTAATAAATAAAGTTTAAAAATCCCATATTTTAAGATCTTTTTTTAAAAAACAGTTTTGCATCAATGGCTAATACATTGTATAAGTTGTTCAAATAATTGCTAATTTCCTTTTTTCTTTAAAATGGCTAAAACAGTTTTATATTTCTCCTTTGCATAGTAAATAGATTATATAACCTGATCTGTATAGTATTATCTCTAGTAGCTTATAGGATCATGGAATCTGATATGTACTACATAATATGTTGCAGTATATTATATTATGGGATATAATAGCATGGTATCAATTAACCTGATTATTATTTGGGCATGAAAAAAATCACATAGGTTACTTGGTGAATGAATAGTTAACATTTGAAATGTTTAGTTACCTTTAATTTGAATGCACTAAATTTCTATTCTATTATGTATTACTATTCACAATTCTTTTGAGGTTAGGAAAAAAATTCCTATTGTCACATAAACTTGCCTATTATAAATGTATTCATTAAGCAATAAATGTGAAGTGTTTTATATGGTCTGAAGATTTAAGTATCTATTTATATTTATTGATATTTTGGGGCAGCCACAACATGACAACTTTTAGTAACATTTCTAATGCTGCAAAACTTTTGAAAGACACATGAAGAATATAAACAAAAATTACTAAGCACTTGGGCTTACCTCACTTAATAAACTTAGCATTTTCTTAAAAATATATGAAGTATATTTTGAAAAAGTGTTTTTAGAAGGATTTAGCTATGATTTGAAAAATACATCTCAGGAAGAAATACTTCTACCATTATTTATGCACTGGAGCTTCAACAGATATTTAGCTGTCATCAATTACAGATCTTGAAAATATTTATCCCATTACTGGAGGAATATAAATAAAGTGTACTTATTGCTTACATACAACAAGTGGTATTCCTAAATATTTGGCAGGTTATTGTTTAGCCAATTAGAGAACCTATTTCCATTATGATGAAATAACTACCACTGTGAATGTACCCAACCCTAGAATTAAATTTAACATAGGTATTATTCACCATTCCATGTTACAACTGTAGTCAGCTATGAGCACACATCTGAGATAGGTAGTAGATAATCTTAATCAGGAACTCTTCTCAATAAGTCTGAAATCCTAAAATTGTTCTTTTTATTTATGTGGTGCTGAGGTTCGAACCCAGGGCCTCACACATGCCAGACAAGCGCTCTACCGCTGAGCCATAGCCCCAGCCCCTCCTTTTTAATAAATAAGAAAACTTTCAGTTTCCAGATTGAACTCTTGGAGAAAGGTGTACGAAATATAAAATATTTACTGCCTATTTGTATAAATTCATCATTATATGTGGTGCAGCTTCTGCAGTAAATGTGATGATTTTAAAAGTTTCTAGCTCTTAGATTAATAAAAAAAATAATATTCCAAATATTACATACTCAAAACTGGCCAAAACTATGGTGACTTTTAACTCTATCAAATATAATTTATTTGCTTATAAAATTTGCTCTGGACTGTTACTTGATCAATAAAATAAAATGGGCAACAATTCTTAAACTACTTTTGAATAGTTTGAGAGTACTTATGTATCAAAGTCACATCTGTTTGTATTCTCCCAAGATAGGATCAATACTTGGAATATATTTTTTTTGTGTGAGCATGTGATTTTTTTTCCACCAATTCCCTCTCAAATTTAACCTAATTTCTTATAAAAATGTTTATAAAAATACCACATAGGTCTGGGTATGTGACACAGTGGTAGAGCATTTGCCTAACATGCATGAGGCCCTGGGTTCAATCCTGCGCACCACAGAAAAAGAAGAAAGTACATATATGATAAAGGAAATTCATGATAGAGCAATAAAGCATTGCAAGAAACTGAAGAACATTACGTTCAGAATAGTTACTTTTATTTACTCAAAAAACCAGGCTAATTAGGCTAGACGTTGACATGTAGCAATGGGAATAAGTATTTAGTTCATTAGTGTGCTCTGCACTCTATTATTCACACTCTATTATTTTTCTGTAGAATTATTCACTTGCAAGCCATCTAATGCTTAACATAGCAATGACTGCTGTCACCTCAGCCCTATAGTCTTGAGAGCTGTAATTATAAAAAATAGATTCTTAGGGAATCTGAACAATAGTAGAAGAATCTGGGAATAGTAGAAGAAAAAAAATAGGAAAATAGTAATTTATTGCTAATTCAACAAATATTTATTGAACATCTACTGTATTCCAGGATCCATTCTTGACATGACATCATTGAAGAGTAACACAAAAATACTTGCTCTGGAGGAGCTTATATGAAGAGGGCAGATTCTACAGCACTACTGTCCTGACATATAGATAACTAGAGTGTGATTATAACCCCTACACACATATACACAAGCAAACAAAACATTTTCCTATAACAATTTGTTATACAAATTGGTTCGCATCCTTTTCAATAAAAGCGAAAGAAATCTGTGGTTATAACCAGTTAACAAATTAATCTCAATTTCCTAGAAACCCTCTTCCAAAAAATGTTAAGTACTTCTAGCAAGGTTTGCAATTTTTCAAGTTTTCATATTACTTGAATCACTGCAGTCTGGTTGTTTTCCTCCTAGCAACTAATTAATATCAGATGAACTAAGACTAGGAGTTTTTATTTTAAGGGGGAAGGGAATGCTGAAGGCTGTAGCACTTACTGGGGACAAAGATAGCCTGGCTCTAATGCCTCAAAAGAAAGCATAAATTTAGCAGAAAGGACAGACACTGAGTGAGGACAGTATCCCACAAACAGATGGTTTCCGTGTAGAATTACCTAAAAGGGAGGTAATTTTTCTTTTTATTTTCTTGCTCTGTCATTTTCCAGACCCCTTGTGTCAAGGGCCCACAGTTCAGACTTATACTTCTCATTCTGAGAATACTGCCATTACTCCTGTTTCCAAAGGCCATAGACAAGAGTTTTAATCAGCTAAGCTTATTGAATTTTTGGAATAGAGTCTGTTTAAAAATAAAAGACTGCCTTAATTGCATGTAACTAAATAATAGCTTTAGGACATTCCCATGTTAATTATAAATTATTCTAATGCAATCATTAAAATAGGGTGTCTCCTAAGCTGTTCTTTATCAGTCTAATTGTGTTCATTGTGCAGTGGAAAGCAATAAATGCATAAATTTAGCTTCCTAACTTAGCAAGACCTGTACCTTTACCTTAAGGATGTGACGTTTTACTCTACTGGAAATGGAGTTTGATTAATTCATGTTGAAAACACATGTATTTTCATAATTTCTTATTTGAAAAAAATAGATTTTTGGTCTTTCTTGTCCCTCACTGAACTTAAAATATATTTAGTTGTACTAGGGCTGAGGTTCTGATGTCATTAGTAATTCATTCTGGTACTTAGATAATATGTATTTAGTCTATTTTGCATCTGTGAAGGTGTTTTAGTGTTAATAGTTGCATAATGATAGAAATTTTATGAGAAATAGTTACCTTTTTCCTTTATTCTTAAACATATATGGCATAAAATATAAATTGTATAGCTTTGTTTATTCTTGTAGTGTTTAGTGGCTAAATTATCAGTGATTTCCAATTTATTAACAAGTTTCACTATGGAATGGACCATACAGGTGACCGAGGAAATATCTCAACATCTTCTAGACCAGTCTCAACATCAGGAAAATCAGAACTGTCCTCTAAACACAGCAGATCACTGAAACCTGATGGACGCATGAGCCGGACTACTACTGACCAAAAGAAGCCAAGGGGTACAGAAGGTTTATCTGCTAGTGAATCCCTTATGTTAAAGTCCGATGCTGCAAAGTTGAGGTCCGACTCCCATAGTAGGTCTTTGTCTCCCAACCATAACACTTTGCAGACACTAAAGTCTGATGGGAGGATGTCTTCCAGCTTCAGAGCTGAATCTCCAGGACCAGGTTCTCGGTCATCATCTCCTAAGCCAAAGACTCTCCCAGCCAACAGATCTAGCCCATCTGGTGCTAGTTCTCCACGCTCCTCCTCACCACAAGATAAAAATCTACCTCAAAAAAGCACTGCTCCTGTTAAGACAAAACTTGATCCTCCTCGGGAACGATCCAAATCAGACTCTTACACACTTGATCCAGACACCCTCCGCAAGAAGAAAATGCCCCTTACAGAGCCATTAAGGGGGCGATCTACATCACCAAAACCAAAATCAGTACCAAAGGATTCTAAAGACTCCCCTGGATCTGAAAATAGAGCTCCCTCTCCCCATGTAGTGCAGGAAAACCTCCATAGTGAGGTAGTTGAAGTCTGTACTTCAAGTACTTTGAAAACAAATAGTCTGACAGATAGCACCTGTGATGAAAGCGAATTTAAGAGTGTGGACGAGGGTTCAAATAAAGTTCATTTCAGCATAGGAAAGGCACCACTGAAAGATGAACAGGAAATGAGAGCATCCCCCAAAATAAGTCGAAAATGTGCTAATAGACACACTAGGCCCAAAAAAGAAAAATCTAGTTTTCTTTTCAAAGGAGAAGGATCCAAACCTTTAGAGCCAGCCAAGCAAGCCATGTCTCCATCTGTGGCTGAGTGTGCCAGAGCAGTCTTCGCCTCTTTCCTATGGCACGAAGGCATAGTACATGATGCAATGGCTTGTTCTTCTTTCCTAAAATTTAACCCTGAACTTTCCAAAGAGCATGCTCCTATTAGGAGTAGTTTAAATAGTCAACAGCCCACAGAGGAAAAAGAAACCAAGTTAAAAAATAGACACTCGCTAGAAATATCATCTGCACTGAATATGTTTAATATTGCACCTCATGGACCAGATATATCTAAGATGGGAAGCATCAACAAAAATAAGGTGTTGTCTATGCTTAAGGAACCACCTCTGCATGAAAAATGTGAAGATGGGAAAACAGAAGCCACTTTTGAAATGTCCATGCATCATACAGTGAAGTCTAAGTCTCCTCTTCCCTTAACTTTACAACACTTAGTGGCTTTTTGGGAAGATATCTCTTTGGCTACTATCAAAGCTGCTTCCCAGAATATGATTTTTCCAAGTCCTGGTTCCTGTGCAGTTCTTAAAAAGAAAGAGTGTGAGAAAGAGAATAAGAAGACCAAAAAAGAGAAAAAGAAAAAAGAAAAGACAGAAGTTAGGCCCAGGGGCAATTTGTTTGGTGAGATGGCCCAACTAGCAGTAGGAGGACCAGAGAAAGATACCATCTGTGAGCTCTGTGGAGAATCACATCCATACCCAGTGACCTATCACATGAGACAAGCTCACCCAGGTAAATGACCTTATTAAATATGTATATAAATATTTTTCAATGAACTAGGTCATTTCTAACTTGAGCTGTTCTATGAATTATGTCAAAAGTATGTGACAACACTTGCCCAGAATTTATAGTATCTGATAGTGTCATTTTTATATAATAGTAGGCTTTGTGAAAAGTGGGTAGAAAAATCCAAATAGTGTGCTGATCAGGCAATATAATATTACTTCATTTCAAGTAGTAAATTTTAAAATATCGTTTATTTTCTAAATATTTACTGTGTTATCCAAAGGATGTCATTAAGAAATCACACAACAGAAATAATGACATGTCCAAACACAGAGGTATGATCTCAGAATTAGGTGTCCTTTGATTTTGGTATTTCCTGTTCAAAAATGCAAACTAAATGGATTCTACTGATTTCTTAGGGCTTTTCCTGTTAAAATGATATAAGTTCTTTTATCAGAAAACTGTACTTTAGGTAAATGTAAGGATTTCTATAGCATTAATTAATATTTCAAAATTCACCTAGAAGAAGTAAGATTAGCTTGCTTTCTCTTTCTTCATATTATACCCCAAATGTTGTATAAATATGTGATTCCTGAAAATATATCATTCTTACATAATATTTATGCTTGTTTTGTCTATTTTTATTGACATTCTTAAGTAAATCTAAAGGTTCCCAGATTCTGTATTTCTTTTAATCTGCTCATCTAGAAATATTTAGCCATTGTTTAATTGACTGTTTTTGGTCATGCATGCTATTTTTTTCTGATATAGTTAATAGCCTGAAAAAAATCAGCTCCTTACTTCAATGTTTTGTTTGAGAAGGTAACTTTGTCATTAATACATAAGTAATAAGGGTCAAACTATTAAAGAACCTTGTAATATTAATTATTTTTGTTATTGTTTCAAGGTTGTGGCCGGTATGCTGGTGGACAAGGTTACAATAGCATTGGGCATTTTTGTGGAGGATGGGCTGGTAACTGTGGTGATGGTGGCATAGGAGGAAGCACTTGGTATTTGGTTTGTGACCGCTGTAGAGAAAAATACCTCCGTGAAAAACAGGCTGCAGCAAGGGAGAAGGTATTTTTTTAGTCCATTGTGGGTTATACTGTTAATGATATTTATGCACCTTATAAGAATCTCTTTATAGGCGCTGGGGTTGTGGCTCAGTGGTAGAGCACTTGCCTAGCACATGTGAGGCACTGGGTTCGATCCTCAGCACCCCATAAAAATAAATAAATAAAGGTATTGTGTCCATATCAACTAAAAAAAAAAAAAAAAGAATCTCTTTATAATCATAAACCAATTCCACATGGCTTGAGTTTTTTAAAGATAAACTTATCAGCTCTTTATAACAAATAATATGGAAATTTAATATTTGTACTGTGTCACCTATTTTTAATTTAAAGGATAAATTATGTCTTGTGATAATAACCTATGGTACATATACCTCATTGACTCATAGGGAATCCTGGAAATTCAAGATCATTCCCACTAGTGGCATATTAAACCACAGTATTTTGGGCTGGGATTGTGGCTCAGCGGTAGAGCGCGCCCGGGTTCAATCCTCAGCACCACATAAAAATAAACGCATTGTGTACAACAAAAGCAAATAAATAAATATTTAAAAAAAAAACACAGTATTTTGTTGAATGTCCCCCTTGCCCCCTTACACACACTGCTGGTTTCTTTAAACTATGTTTAGATTTAATGAGTTAGATTTTAAATTTCTCCAAAGATAGAAAGGAAATATAGCTTGTATATAATATAAAATAGTTTCAGTCAGTTCAGGAGAAGCATAAAGTGTTTGGTAATCATTATTATTTCTAGATATCTTTAGAAGTGTTTAATAATTTTTATAAGAAATTCAAGGGCTAGGGTCGTGGCTCAGTGGTAGAGCGCTTGCCTAGCATATGTGAAGCATAGGGTTCAATTCTCAGCACCACATATACATAAATAAAAACTATTGATGGGGCTGGGGCTATGACTCAGCAGTAGAACGCTCATCTCACATGTGTGAGGCCCTGAGTTTGATCCTCAGCACCACATAAATAAAATAAAGGTAGTGTGTCCACCTACAACTAATAAAATATTTAAAAAAAAATCTATTGACAACTAAAAAATATTTTAAAAAATAAATTCAAAATACATAGTCTTAACAAATTAAAAATTTAAGTATAAGTAGGAAAAAAACACTTTCAGTTTCTTCTTTGCCAGGTCAAACAATCTAGGAGAAAGCCAATGCAAGTCAAGACCCCTCGTGCCTTGCCCACTATGGAAGCTCACCAGGTCATCAAAGCCAATGCCCTCTTCCTCCTGTCCCTGAGCAGTGCTGCGGAACCAAGCATTCTGTGTTATCATCCTGCAAAGCCATTCCAGTCACAGCTGCCCAGTGTGAAAGAGGGCATTTCTGAGGATCTTCCTGTGAAAATGCCTTGTCTTTACCTTCAGACCTTAGCTAGGTAATAAGATTTGTGTATGAGTGTGTGTTTTCACTACTTTTGAATTAACAGCTATTGTTAATTAACTGATATCGTAAGGTAGTTCAGTATTTCCTCTGAATGCATGACATAAGCAATTGTGAAAGTAAAGAATCCTCCAGGAATTTATTTTCTGAGTTGCCTTTACTGGGTTCTGAGTTTCCTTGGCTGGCCTATGATTGGTAGGGTACATATTTTATGCTAATAGATATTTAATGGAAATACTTTGTCAAATTGTAATTACTGTTAATATAAAATATCTCTTAGTAAGATAGTAGCTATGTTTTACTCCCTGATAGGCTGGCTTCAGTCTGCTAATAGTGGGAAATGCTAAAGTAGAAAGAAACTAATGTTTCCTTGTAGTAGTCTTTCAGTTTTAAAATTATTCATTCTGTTAACATTAAATAAGCACCAAGTAGGTACCAGCTTTGTGCTGGGCTCCAGAGACATTAAAATGAATATAATAAAATCCTGACTTCTGAAATGTTCACACTCTTGTGGGAAGATAAACATGTCGTCAGAACATTTACAGTGTCTTGTGAGGGGTACTCTGTTAGAGCACAAAAGAACAAAAACCCTTGAATCTTCCCAAAGAAATCAGGACAGGCTTGCCACAGGGTCTAATCCTTTAGTAGAGTCTTAAAGAATAAACAGAAATCCATCAGGTGATTGGAGGAGTATCCCAAGTGAATAAAGACAAAAATGAAATTGCTACACATTTGAGGAGTCACAGGATTGTTAAAGGATTGGTTGCTCAGGAAAATAGTGAAATGCTGCTTGAAGGGGTGACCCAGTTAATGTGGAACTCTGTAGCACATGATAAAGTTGGATTTGATTCCATAGTCAGAAGAACCAGTGGAAGAATTTTAAACAGGGAAATATATGAAGGGTTTGAAATTAAAAGGTCACTTTGTGAAATGTGAAAATTAATATGGAAATTGGAAAAAAGGGCATAACCACAGATGGAAAAACTTGTCAATAGTGTATTATTTTCCTATATGGGATTTTCTTTATCAGCTGACAGATGAAAATTTTTAGATATTGTCTATAGGCTTGGTTTGGAAGTCAACAGTTTCAATTTAGAAAGTGTTGTCCTCTTTTTGTAGCAGAGTTGTATGGTTTTAAAAAATGTTTGTAGTTACTATTACAATAGGGCAAATAAAAAAGGAAAAGGAAAATGTGAGACTGAGTACATTTGAGTCCAAGGTAGAAATCATGAGGCATGCCAAATGCCACCTATATATAGCCTCAGGTAAACCACTTACTGGACTTAGGTTAGTAATAATTTGTTCAAATCTGAAAAAGAATGAATCAATTTTTAAAATGTAAAATATTCTAATATAGCATAATTATATATTTTATGTTTTTTGCTCTCTGGGGATTGGACATCTTCTAACCCATGGAACATTTCACATACTTAATATTTTCCAAATTTGATTCATATGTTTCTGCTCCAAAATCTATTACATGTATTTTGAATAATCCATGCAACAAATGATGTGAGCCTGCACTATGCATTGATGATAGGGAATGAGAAGAGAGAACTGTTGTGAGGGGAAACCTAGCATCATAGGCTTTAGTGACTACTGATGGTTGAGGGCTAAGCCTGTTACAACACTGAGGTAATCTAACCTAAGCACCTGGATGGTTGATGGGATCATTCACCAAATGCTGGAAGATGGAGACTCTTGAAAGAAAAAAAAAAAAAATGAGTTCAATTTTGGATTTGAAGTATATGTTTTACCTGGAATACCTATATGTAAAATAATCAGGCTTTTATTACCACCTGCTTACATCTGTGATTCTTTTAATACTTTACCTTTAATTTTAGATTTACATACACTGCTTTGCCTTTTATAAAGGAGATTAAAAATGAAGAGGTTCTGTGCTGCCATCCTACTCTTAAGTTCTTGGGTTTGATTTAATACAGGCATCATCATGAAAATTTTGTGGGCTATCAAGATGACAACCTATTCCAGGATGAAATGAGATATCTGCGTTCAACGTCTGTACCTGCCCCGTACATATCAGTAACTCCTGATGCAAGTCCTAATGTATTTGAAGAGCCAGAGAGCAATATGAAGTCTATGCCCCCAAGGTATTTTAGTTCTCTCCTCTCTATTGAATCATCAGTGTTTGGTGGAAGGAAGACTTCAAACTAGAAAAGAATGTCCTAGGTCTTTAATACAACCTTCTGTCTCAGGAGGGACAGTGAGTCAGTGTGGAGCAGTGTGAAAAAGCATGCTTGTATGAATAAAGCAAGGTCCTTGACAGGAGAGGCAGACTAGCTTGAGAGAAAAGATCAACTAATGATGTAGTAAAAGATTATATTACAAGGTATCATACCATTTAATGCTGTAGTTAGGCAAAGTAGGGAAAAGTTACTCTGAGGCAGTATTCAATCATTTCATAGGACAAGTGGCACCGAAAATAAATCTTAAAATGTCTTGGATTATTGCTTACAATGCCTCCTTGTTTAGGTATGGTAGTGTCAAAGCAAAGTGCTTCTTGAAAACTGAATAGAAGCATGTAGATATAGTACACAAGGAAATCAAGTACCTCTGAAACTATTTTAGAAAAGGAACCACATTTTAAAAATGCTAAAATAGTCTCACAGCATCAATTGAAAAGCAGATAAATTTAATCAAAGATTTCAGCTAGGTATGTGGAATTGGATTATGTTGACAGTAGTTATGGAGGAATAATGGAGATATTTTGTAGGAAAACAGTGAATGTGACTTGATTAACTGGATAATGAGAAAGATTAAATTTAAGATGGCATCAGGATTTCGGTTATGTATATCTGGACATATCATTGGAAAGGAAAAAATTTGCTTCAGGAAGAGAGAACATGCTAAATAAGATATGCCACTGTGTTAATACTGTATAGTCATAATTATCATAAGCTGAAATAATAGAGAACGTATATATCCAAATGAGTATTTTTCATTAAAAATACTTGCAACTTTTGCCCTCGTGTGTGTGGATTACTTCTCGGTTTTTTATGAGCTGCTCTTCACATTTTCTCCAAAGAGTATAGTACAGACTTTTGAGATCTTTAAAGGAGAAAGAGTATAGTGCAGACTTTTGAGATCTTTAAAGGAGATAACACCTTTTAGAAAGAGTAAGAAACCATTTTGAGACTGGTCTGATGAGTATGATTCATTGAGTTATTATTAGTCTTTCAGTTCAAGGAGCATGAACTTCTAGCTAAAGATACTGAAATGAAGCTTTATCAGAATTTTTCATCCCATGCACGCCAAAATGTTTTATACTAAAAATTAAGGAATAAAGCACAAAAAAATTTACTAGCTCCAATTACACAAGTTGCCATAAATATCCAAAAGTGGTGGTCATTGAAAAATAACAGAAGATACTAAGATGCCAAATGCCTTCCAGTTTAGAGAAAGTGGATTAAAGAGAGATAATGGAAATTCTAGGAAACAGTCAAGTTAAGATCTTCCAGTGTAGTATCCCTAGAGTGTAGATTGCCTGGTATCATCTCTAGAATCACAACATAAATTAGATGTCTTCTAGGGAGTTCTGTTTTTCACAGCTATACCCCAAAGCAAACAATCTAAGATCATAGGGGATACTATCACAGAATAATCCCTAATATAGAATATTAAAGTCTCAAATTATCATTGGGTGAAAAAAAAAAAACAAAAAACAGGTGTCAAGCGTGGTGGGAAAGGAGGTGGAAGAAAATCCACACATACTTTCTCCAAAGAAGATGAATAACTAAGCAAGAACTGCCCATTTTAAGCATTAGCAAAATGAAAATAAGTAATATGTCATTCAGAAGTCTGGTGAAAACCCTAATCTTGAAGTAAACTCCTCCTCAGCAAAAGAAGAAAACTTAAGTATTCCATAGCAGTGAAAAAATTGATAATGACATAAATAATAAAACATAAGCTCAGATGTGAAAATGAAAAAGCAGGATGAGGTAAAAAAATGTTACTGAGCTAAGAGAGCAGACCAAAGATCAAATTAAAGTTGTAAAACTCAGAAATTAAGTAGAAGTGTTTATAACATCAAAGTGAGTTATCAGTGGAATGATTTGAGATAATCACAATGAGTAAAGATAAAAGAACAGATTATAACAATTAGAGTGGAAATAACAGGTACAAACAGGATAATCCGATATAAGAATAACATATCTTTGAAGTAGAAAACCCAACTAATACAATAGGATGTTTATCTAAAGCTTTAATATAAAAAAGAAACTTCTTAAAAAAAAAGTACTGAATTAGATTAGGAAAATTTTACTGCATGTTACTATAAGAAATATCTTAAGTCACTGAAACTCCAGTGGTAGGGGAGAAAAAGAATTTTCCAAGTATCCAAGCAAGGCAAAACAAGTCATTTTGCAAAAGGAAAGTTAGGACGAAAACAGACTTTTGTATCATAACTTTGAAAGAAAGAATGTCTCTAAAGCTTCATATTGTATTTTTTTTTTAGTTGTAGATGGACACAATATCTTTATTTTTATGTGGTGCTGAAGATTGAACCCAGTGCTTCACATGTGCAAGGCAAGCACTCTACCACTGAGCTACAGCCCTAGCCCTCGTATTGTATTTTTTTCAAAGCACTGTTCTACCACAGAATCTATAGTTATGAATCAATCAGATGAGTCAATCAATCAGATGAATCAATCAGATGGTTAATGAAAAGCATGTTTTAAAGACTATACAGTATATAGTAAAAATAAGATGGCACCAGAACACTTAAGTGTAATATTTACAAAATCCTAAAGCCAAGAAACTATGACCCAAGTATTTTATTTACAGCTGGGTTGAGACACTTTCTGACACACAGTGATTTAGAGAATGTAGCACCTTTGAGCTGTTCTTGAAAAAAAATATCTTGACAACTCTCAAGCTGTTATTAAAGATGATGAACAATGAATCCATTATGTCAGTGTTTCTCAACTGGGGGTGATTTTTGCCTCCCAGCTAGCATCTGACAATCTTTGGAAACATTTTTGTTTGGTGCAACTGAGCTAGTTCAACTAGTGAGTAGAAACCAGTGTTGCAAAATAAGATAGTCCTTACAACAAAGGATTACCTGACCCACTGTACTCAGTTGTGTTATCAGTGGCCATCTTTGCTTCCTCCTTAAGGTTTTGTTTTTTGCTGGGATTACAGGCATGCGCCACTGTGCCCAACAAGTATTGATCTTAAAATTTTAAGTTGATAAACTGCCTCTGAAAACAGGATAGTAAATCTGGATGTAAAATGAGGTACATTAATGTATCCCACACATAGTCATTTTCAAACAAAACAGCCAAACTGCTTTTCAGGCACAGTTATCCCAGATGATTATATGCAGCATTTATACTCTATTTTAAAATAAGAATTTGTGTCAGCTCAAAGAGGTGGTAAATAAATAAACCACCCAGGAAGTTAGCCACTGCTTAGAATATATATAAACTTGATGGGAGTGGTGAGGATTCTAAATTCAAGGTCAGTATCAGCAACTGAGCAACTCAGCCATATCTCAAAAAATAAAAAGGACTAGGAATGTGACTCATTGATTAAGCCTACGAAAAGAAAGAAAATATATAAGCTTACTAAGGGACATAGGATTTCACACCTGGCTTAAATGATGGAAATAAAACAACTCCAGAACTAAAGGTGAGCAAAAGTGTCCCAATTTGGAGTGAGATGACAGAAAAAAGGAGTACATGGAAGAATAGCTTGTGGATTCATGCTTGAAAAATCAGAAAAGGAAAGTAGTTTTAAAAAAAAAAAAAAACTCCAGTAAAGAAAGTTATACAGTCCTTTTAACAAAGTTGTAAGTATTTCAGTTATTTAAGCCTGAATAAAAATCATTGAGTTGTTATGGAGAACGTAGATATAATAGAATGCTAATACCAAAAATCAGTGTTACTTCTCATTACACTATGATATAGCCATGGTCTAAAATGAGCTTTGGGCAGCACTTCCCAAGAGTGAGAAACCTAATAGAATAATCAAGTACCAAAAGAAAAATGAAATAAGTTTTGATTTTATTAGGATTGTGCATGAACATAACCATTTTCTTTCCATTCAGTGCACTTATGATTATGTTTTCTCAGAGTATCTTGTTTTATGAGTTCCACTCCAGTGCTTTTGATTATAAAAGGAGATTAAGATATTTGGTAGGCTGGGCACGGTGGCGCAGGCCTGCAATCCCAGTACTTGGGAGGCTGAGACAGGAGGATCACGAGTTTAAAGCCAGCCTCAGCACTTAGCAACTCAGTGAGACCCTGTCTCTAATAAAATACAAAAAAAGGCTGGGGATTTGGCCCAGTGGTCGAGTGCCCCTGAGTTCAATCCCTGGTACCAAAAAATATATATATATATATATATTTTTTTTTCCCTCTCAATATATGTGTGTGGGGGGGTACCTTTTTCATTTAAAATGAAAAATTATTTAGAAAATCAAAAACTATTAAGATACAGTTCTGAGTTCAAAATGTTACTGTATTTGTAAAGATCAAATTATGATATAGAGAGATCATCACGTTGACTTTGTTTCTTCACATGAAATTCAGATTCAAATATTTGACTACACTATTGTAAAAAAAAGTATAGTTACACTTTACTTTTTGTCCTAAGTTTTTACCTGTGCTCTTGATATATCTGCAGTTTGGAAACCAGTCCCATTACTGATACTGATCTGGCAAAGAGAACTGTCTTCCAAAGATCATACTCAGTTGTTGCTTCTGAATATGATAAACAACACTCCATTTTGCCTGCACGAGTTAAAGCCATCCCTAGAAGAAGAGTTAACAGTGGAGACACTGGTAAGTATAAAGATAAAAAGAAAATTGAGTGATTCAACTACCGAACATAAAAAAGAAAATTATTTTCTTTGCAGGTAATTTTTAAAGTGTAATATATGAAGGGAGCAAATGGATTAATTTCTAATTTGGAATAGATAGTCCTTCTATGTGACTTGGCCATAAATGTGCCTCTCTTAAGTTTTGCTTCTCAATTGGAACAAACATCCAAAGATCATTTAGTGATTATTCAAGAATAAATTGACCTTTACAGACTTACTTGTAAAATATCAAAGCCAACTATTGCTACCATTTGCTCCTCCACCAAGCTTCAGTGAATCAGCAGTTCCTATAGCTTACAATTCATGGCTATCTCCTCACCCCCATAGAAACTTATAGCTCTTAAAGTTACCATTACTCTGAGTAGATTTAAAAAAAAAAATCTTGGAGATATTAATAACCCTTAATCAGTAAAAATAACAATAATAATAATAATAAAGTTATATAATCTAGACCAATTGCTATCAGCAGCCTCAAATTAGGGCTGGGGTTGTGGCTCAGGGGCTGGGGTTGTGGCTCAGCGGTAGAGTACTCGCCTAGCACATGCGTGGCACGGGTTTCATCCTCAGCACCACATTAAACAAACAAACAAACAAAAAAAACACCGCATTTTATACAACTAAGGCAAATAAAATAAATATTATAAAAAAAAATTAGGGCTGGGGATTCTGCCTAAAAAATACTGAAAGAAACCTAAGAAAAGAGGATATTATGGGGATAATTTATCAGGTAAGCCACTTACAAAAATGAAAATTTGAAATTAAAATAATAGGCAGATAATTATGTATCTTACTGTTGAAGATCTTCAAGAAAGTATTTTTGGGTTATAAGTTTGTTAACAAATATTTTGGAACTTTTATTGAGATATCTTTGTTATAAAGCAGTCTTTTAGAAAACTGTAGAGATGATGTGTAGATTCCATTTAGGGAAAATATAAATCACATAGCTTTTTACAAAGCACACTCTTTGGATTCAGCCCTGGTTTCAAAAACCCACCTCTTTAATTAAATAGCTGTATACTTTAGGAAAGTATGATATTTAATCTTTCTGAGCCTCAGTTTCTTTTTCAGTAGTAGTTATAGTTATGATTTGTGTCATGTGCTTAAAAATGCTGTAATTGAATAAGCTAGATATTATTTTCAGTATTAAATATATTAATCAGATGCACCACCTATGAAAATGAATTTTTTTTTTTTTAACAGAAGTTGGTTCTTCCCTCTTGAGACATCCATCACCTGAACTTTCCCGCCTAATCTCAGCCCATAGCTCTCTTTCCAAAGGAGAACGAAATTTCCAATGGCCAGTTTTAGCCTTTGTTATACAGCATCATGATCTAGAAGGTCTTGAAATAGCAATGAAACAGGCATTAAGGAAATCTGCTTGTCGAGTTTTTGCTATGGAGGTATGAATACATTAATGAAGGTAGTGATTCATGGATCAGACAAACCACATGATGATTCTGTATTTAATGGTGCCATTTTTTAAATCAAGTTAATTGCATCAAATTAAAAGCCGTTTGAAATGCCTATTGGAAATATCAAGTGTTCACATCAAAACTAAACTCTAAAGTTTATGGATATAAATTGATTTAGAATTCTGTATTTAAATACTCTAAAGAACTTATTTCTGTATTACTTTATTAATTAAATCCTGAAGAAACTTTTTATATTTGGAATATCATTTCATTAGAATCAAGTGAATAATCATACAAAAAGGATGAGAAGTAGGGCTTTTGAGTTATAATTTTAGCAATAACTGCTTACCCAGATCTCCATTTTCTGAAATGATTAGAAAACTGTATGTCACAGGCCTGAATATAGTAAATCTTTCTTCTTTATCATAAGTGTAATGAATACATTGATGGGAATGATACGAATATACTTAAGTGAAATGAAGGCTTGTGTAGATCTTGAGATGTATTCTATTTTAATCCTAAGCACAAATTGGAAAAAATGTGCTTGAGTAAATTAATGTTAAGAGTATTCATATATATTTCCTCTGTTATATTTTTTAAACAAAGACCAAAATTATTGACTATTTCAAGTTAAGTATGCTTTTAGTGAAACCAAGGTCAGATTTTCTATCATCTAACCATGAAGCATGTAGTCCATGAAGGTATTTCATTTCTGAGTAAGGAAGGTCCTACATTTTGTAACTTATATACTTTCTTTTTATTTTGGACTCATTTGATCATTTATTCAGGCATTCAACTGGCTTCTGTGTAATGTCATACAAACAACTTCTCTCCATGATATTCTGTGGCATTTTGTGGCTTCACTGACTCCTGCTCCAATAGAACCAGAGGAAGAAGAAGATGAAGAAAATAAAACAAATAAAGAAAATGTAGAACAAGTGAGATTTTGTTGTTATTGTCCATATTTCTATAGAAACTGAATAAAACACTCTAAGATAGTTTCATAATTTGTATGAAAGCATTCTCAGATTATCTAACCTGAAAAAATATATAGTATTTCAATGCTATGGGCAAAATATTCACAATACTTAGTGATAGATTTGGGGGTTTTTTGGTACCGGGGATTGAACTTAGGGGCACTCGACCACTGGGCCACATCCCCAGCCCTTTTTTGTATTTTATTAGAGACAGGGTCTCACTGAGTTGCTAAGTGCCTCGCCGTTGCTGAGGCTGGCTTTGAATTCTCCATCCTCCTGCCTCAGCCTCCCAAGTGCTGGGATTACAGGCGTGCACCACCGCGCCTGGCTACTTAGTGATAGTTTTCTGTCTAGCAAAGATGCTGATTTCTCATTGAAAAACCACTATCATAAAGCAATCAACTGGAAGATGCATACTATTATGGTACAACACATGATAGGTAAACAGAGCAGCAGCACTATTACATAGAGGAGCAATAGCTGGGAATACATTCACGTTCTAGCTCAATCACAGGAGTGAGTTTAATGAATTTTGCTAACATGCAGTTGAAATTCCAGAAAAGTCATGCCAGAAGGATATGGACCACATCTTAGCATTAAGAGCAATGCCTAAAGTCAAGGACACAACTGAAATAATCCCAGTCCAACCAAGTTGAATGCTAGTCCTTGGCAGAATCTAGATGGCCTACTCTCTCCCTCAAAGATCAAGATAACAACAGTTTTCAGAAAGAAAATACAAACCAGAACTTTCATGATGTGT
This sequence comes from Tamias sibiricus, assembly GCA_025594165.1. Taxonomy (NCBI): domain Eukaryota; kingdom Metazoa; phylum Chordata; class Mammalia; order Rodentia; family Sciuridae; genus Tamias; species Tamias sibiricus. Next base: position 25,402,629 of record CM046663.1, read on the forward strand.
AATCAGTAGACATGCATTAAAGGAGGCAAAAAAGTGATCATCTTTTACTTAGCTCATTGACATAGTTCAAAAGTTTGATGAGCTCACATTGGCAACAAGATGGAGAAACAAGCACACTTTGCTGTGAAGTAACAACCTCTTGGAGAATGATTTTGGCAAAAAATCTAGGAAAAATTGGCATTAAAAATGATGCTGTGGGCTGGGGTTGTGGCTCAGCAGTAGAGAGCTCACCTAGCATGTGCACAGCCCAGGTTCAACCCTCAGCACCACATAAAAATAAACGCATTGTGTACAACTAAAGCAAATAAATATTTTTTAAATGATGCAGTAATTCTACTTTTTTGAGTTCTTCCTGTTATGTATGCATGTGTGAAATAACAAATATACAAGTTGATTCTTTACAGATTGTTTTAAAAGCAAAAGATAGGGCTGGGGTGGTGGCTCAGCGGTAGAGCGCTCGCCTAGCACGTGCGTGGCCCGTGTTTGATCCTCAGCACCACGTACAAATAAACGAATTGTGTACAACTAAAACAAATAAATATTTTTAAAAAATACCCACCTTAGTGGGCAAAAAAAAAGTAAAAGATAAATGACTATTGTGAAATAGACTGACGAAATAAATTGATATTTTTATTCATTGGAAGTCTGTAAAGCAAGATAATATATATTACTACATTTGTAATATATAATGACCTCTAAGGTAAATTGTAAACTGTTTAAAAAGAAGAAGAAAGTACAGATAAATATGCTTAGAGTACTGTCACTTATGTAAATAATATTTATAGACCAGCTAGTAATATGGTATGCTGTAATAGGAATTACAAATATGGAGACCAGCTAGGTGACTGGCTGACCAGGAGACATACTTTTTGTGGTAATTTTTTCATACCTTTTAAGTGTTTTATTATGTATATTATCTGTTTAAAAGACTTGGATCATGGTAGGTAGTCTGTAATAGTGGCCATTTTCATTATTAAGCAGTTTTCTTTCAGTTCAGCAAGTGTAAGGTACTTTGTGCAAAGTTATTGGAATAACTAAAAGAACAATCACTGCTTTCTAAGGACTTTAATGACCTAATGTGATATAAATGTGACATTATATTCCTTATAAAAGTGAGTACTTTAGTAGAAACATTTGTTTGAATTAAAAGAAGCTATTTCTGTTTAGATGGAATGAGGTACATTATTCTTAAATACATACCACAGAATAGATTTTTTACTGTGGTATGTACAGGATTTTGCATATGGAAAAAACACCATGAGCAATAACTAAAGTATGAGTTCTAGAAATATGAATCCAATCGAGAATTTGTTCAATGAAAAGAAAGGCATGTTTTTTTCAGTTGATTGAATAAACTCGTGGTTCACAGGCCAGTTCGAGCACTCAAATGTTTTTGGCTTGCATGTGTTTTTTAAAAAAAAAAAAAAGCCAGCCTTTTAAAATAGTATGTCTCACTTCTTTTACAATAATTAGCTGGTAAACTTGCTTTTAATTTCTACCTTAGAAGGATACATGAGTATGAGAATACCCTCTCTTAGTTAAAGTGAACTGCCTCATTCTGGGCACACATTCCCACATAGCATCCATTGGCATGAGCTGGTGAGTTCTGCACTCCAAGCCTGAGTCCTGTAATGGCCACAGCCCCTCCCCCATATGCATATGCTCTCTACTTCTCCCCATCAACTCCGGGTTGGGGCCTGGTTAGCTCCTATAGCTGTGTGCTTCATTCACCCCTGCTTTAAAACATATTTATTGCTTTGTTAGGATCCAGTTTTAACTAATTTCCTTTCTTTGGAGATTTGAGGTACTTAATTAGTTTTCCATTATAAATGTTATTTCGTAGGTAATAATATTGAAAGACCTGACTGACATTTTAAATGTGGAATGAAATCCAATCTGTCTCTTTTTCCAAGCTGTGGTCCTTCTGTCTAAAGGAAAGACCATTTTTGTCTAATTCACATTAAAATCTCATAAAAATGTCATATGAACTAATGGTGACCTCAACTTCTAGCATGTTATTTTCTCATATAAAAATACATACACAAAACATTTATGCATATATACACATGCATATACATATAGATTCATTCTAATAATAGATTTATGAATACCCTAGAATTGATGGGTATATATACTATTTATTTGTTTGCTGACTTTGTGAGCAACTTTACCATCTTTTCCCTAGAAGTATTACAGATGTAATTAGTTATATGTTATTTATTGTATGTATTAGGTATAGTTTAAGTATACATAATGTTCCTTTGTGAAAAAAAGTTTCTTCAATCATTCAAACTGATAAACTTACTTTCAATTTGTATTTTAGGAGAAAGATACAAGAGTATGTGAACATCCACTCTCGGATATCGTGATTGCAGGCGAAGCCGCTCATCCATTACCACATACATTTCACCGTTTACTTCAGACAATCTCTGATCTTATGATGTCTCTCCCTAGTGGCAGTTCATTGCAGCAAATGGCCCTGAGGTAATTTTGGATAGATCTGTTATAGGTACTGTGGGAAAAGACATTTTATGGAGTATTCAAAGTACTAAATGCTTGAAAAACATTTTTAAATGGTAAGATTTCTAGGAGTCTCCTTGTATTATGTTAAATGATGCTTCCCTCCATCTTGTCCTTAGCTCATTGTTTGCCCTTCTGTAAAATGTGAATAATATACTTCTTAGTGCTCTAAATGATCATTGTAACAATCTCCCTCACTTTTCCCTATTTCCTATGTCTTAGATCATTTTAATGTCACCAAAAGGAAGAAAAAAAATGAAATCTCATGAACCAAAACAAAATAGTTTTGACTTGAAAAGAATCTGAAGAATGAATCCCAATTACATGTAGTCAATTTTAAAACTACCCTAAGAAATGGACATAATGTTAAATTGGAATTGGAAGTTTGCATTACTTTTACATTGTGAACCTTATTACTAGGTCCATACACTGGTCTTACACATGTAATTAAATCCACCATTGGTTTATATAACAAATAAGTTAATGGAATGATTGGACTTTCCACATTCATAATGATAAGACCAATGGAAGAGTGATAATTTTGAAGTGCAAGATGCATTTTGTCCTAATGAATGAGTATGGAGTTATAACAAATAAATTTGAGAAGCTGTTATAGTTGGTGTAACACTTATCATTATACAACAGACCCATTATCTTTCTTGCATTTGTCACTTTGATCATCATATCTTAAATTTTCCTATATTTAAAATGGGTTAACTTTCCTTAGAAATTATCTTATTCCAGAGCTGGGCGCAGTGGCACACGCCTGTAATCCCAGCACTTGGGAGCCTGAGGCAGGAGGATCACGAGTTCAAAGCCAGCCTCAGCAATGGAGAGGCACTTAGCAACTCAGTGAGACCCTGTCTCTAATAAAATACAAAAAAAGGCTGGGGATGTGGCCCAGTGGTCGAGTGCCTCTGAGTTCAATCCCTGGTACCAAAAAAAAAAAAAAAAAAGAAATTATCTCATTCCAAAGAAATTACCTTTATTTCTTAAAAAAAAGCCAGTAGTAATGATTTTATTCCCTGATATTTTGAAATTTTTATTTTTTACTAGAGCATTAAAATTTCTTGAGATTTAAGCTACAGAATAAAGTAACTACTCTAGAAGTTCCTTAGATATTCCTAGAAAATAATTATTTCATATATCACTTATGTATTTATATTGCTTATTTATTTATTTATATTGTTTATATGTTGCCTTTTTAGATGCTGGAGTCTCAAATTCAAACAATCTGATCATCAGTTCCTCCATCAGAGCAATGTCTTTCATCACATTAACAATATTTTGTCAAAATCAGATGATGGAGATAGTGAAGAGAGTTTTAGCATCAGTATACAGTCTGGATTTGAAGCTATGAGTCAGGTCAGTCATTCAACAGTTTCCTATTTGCTGTTCCATAGTTAATAGTCAACAGTGGATTAAAGGAAAACCCGTACTCAAATAATTTGATTCTGTCTTACATTATTTATTATCACATATCTGTTTTCTCATCAGGGGAGATCTCTTTTTGACTATTATGAATAGTTTTATTTGTCTCTCATAGGAATTATGCATAGTTATGTGCTTAAAGGACTTAACCAGCATTGTTGACATAAAAACTTCGAGTAGACCTGCCATGATTGGAAGTTTGACAGATGGTTCCACAGAAACCTTTTGGGAATCAGGAGATGAAGATAAAAACAAAACTAAGAACATCACTATCAACTGTGTGAAGGGAATCAATGCCCGCTATGTATCTGTACATGTAGACAATTCCCGGGATCTTGGGGTAAGAAAGGGAACTTAATTTATGGCTTGTTAGTTCTTTTCAGACTGCTAATAATCTTGCACTCATTTCTGAATATAACAGAAAAGATTTATCACTTGGGACTTCAAATAAATCTTAAATATAAAACCAGATTAATAAGACTGGGCACACCATGGACTATCAATCTAAAAAGAGGTCTGAAGAGCTGGGGTTGTTGCTCAGCAGTAGAGTGCTCGCCTAGCACCTGTGAGGCCCTGGGTTTGGTCCTCAGCACCACATAAAAAATAAATAAAATAAAGGTATTGTGTCTAACTACAACTAAAAAATAAATATTAAAAAGAGGTCTGATTACAAATATACCATGGCTACACCTAAGCAAAATAAAAATCTATAATTTTATCCTTACATGACCTTGTTTTTTATTTCATTTTGGTTTGATTTGGATTTTTTGGCAATACTGGGGATTTAAGCCAGTGGTACTCAGCCATGAAACTACATCATCAGCCCTTTTTATTTTTTATTTTGAGACAGTATCTCCCTAAGTTGCCCAGGCTAGCCTCTCAAGCTTGCTTCAGCCTCCCCACTTACTGGGATTATAGTCATATACCACTGTGCCCAGCTTTAAGACAGCAGAGAGATCCTCTCTCGGTAACTTGACTATAAAAATAGAGTTCCTAAACTAAAATAGTCATGATTTATAGTCTCCTTGGTCAAAGTATATCTATCTAACATGTTTCAACAGAATTGAACATTCTTTCATAAAAGACACTGAACAAAGGAAAAAAGCCCAATTTACTTGAGCCAAGAAGATGGCACCATCTTCTGGACTACTATTCTTCTATCCTTATTCTTGGAGAAAGATACTTCTTAGAAATTTTTTCCTTCATAATAGATGTGACTTGCTGGCAAATACAGTTTTAATAAATCTCTCTGGATCATTGCCAAGCAGTTTTCATTCATTCACATATTTCCTTTCCCAGGAAGAATCAGAAATGCCTGGAACTCACTGCTCAGTACAAAGTTATCTTTGATTCATGGTACATTTTACACCAGGACATACTCTCTCTCAGAACAGTGATTACAACTAGTTTGACATTTTGTCTTTTCTAAGAGGAAACAGTCATAACAATATTCGTTTTAACACTGTCTAGTGTGTAAGCTGACATCTACTTTCCTTTTAAGAAACTAATTTTATGTATTATCCTTGAGCCTTGTACCTGGAGCCTGGATTCCCCCAAACTGTCCACCACAGAGCCTTATTAAGAGCATTTGTTGATTTGAGTTGCATCAGCCTATAGCATTCATGGTGCACGGCTCTCCAAGGAATAAATATATTAATCTATTTGTGGATGTGCATTGTATAATACTTATTCAATCTTAAGATCTGTCATTCTAGTGCATTCATGACTCATTTTCAGTATTTAAAGCCATTGAATTTATAATGTTTGATATTTATTTTTTGTGTAAAATGTTGCCTTCCCTAATATGGCAAATTATCTTGGGAGCATAGAACCCACAGTTGTAAAACAGGCATTGTGGCACTCATAAGTATCTGTTATCTACCATCCTTCCTTTCTTTTACTTCCAAAATTATTGAGAATATAGCAACAAGAGTGGGACATGAATGACAAGCAAAATCATTAAAAAGCTACATGAAGTTATGGAATTGGAATGTTTAGGATTTGGATAAAGAGAGGTAATATCAAACTGTGAGAGCATATGAAGGAGGGTTGAAATGTGACATTTAAGGTACGAGTTTGTGAGAAGACTAGAACTGTAGAAGTAATGGTTAGTTGGATAGATAGTATGAGGTCAATTAGGAAGGACCATAAAAACAGGCATAAGACTTTATGGCATTGGTTGGTTATAAGAAATTGTAAGTTCTGAAGCAGGAATAAAGCCTGACATTTTGAATTTTCTCTTTTAGAATAAAGTTACTTCAATGACCTTCTTAACTGGCAAAGCAGTAGAAGATTTGTGCAGAATAAAGCAGGTAATTGAAATTTTTTCAATAAAAATTTTGTTTCCTAGGGAGAAATTTCTTCTCAGCCTGTATTGTCGAGTTCCAGTTTGGGCACATTACAAAGTATTGTAGAAAATCATCTTAACACTAACTTGACAGCTAGTCTACATGTGGGAATAGTAACAACTGTCCCTGAGCTAGCTATCTCACAATTATTGCCCTAAGTATTCCCCAGTCGTGAGGGATTATATTGAGCCTGCAGTCCTCTATTCCTCACTTTCCTACAGACTCAGGTACCTTAAAATTCATCACAGATCCGATTCACAATTAGCACCCTAATTCACCTACTCTTTAGGTTAAAACGGGTTATAATCTTGTATTCTAAAAAATCTTTCCACTTATAACACCACTATAAATTTCCCTCTGCTAAACTACGTATCCAGGTTGCAAGTCAGTTTACAAACCAGTTCTACAAACAAGTTAAGCTTTGTCTGGGCATGCCTAGGATTGTGTACAAACTCCCTTAAGTTGTGAACGCTGTTCTTCTGGGGTTACTTTCTCTCTCAGAAGTTGACCAGTTTTTTGTTTTGTTGGTTGTTTTTTTTGTTTGTTTTGTTTTTTCAAATTATATTGAAAGAATTAATTGAGGTTTAAGATGAAACAAATATTACGTTTTGTTCAAATTATAAAAAATTTAGGAAAATAAGTTTGCTCATGAGATAGTTTTTGTTTACATATAGTACCCCTTTTAGAAGATGGACAATTAGATGACAATTAAGATGACAACTTAAATGTCTGTATAAATCATGTAGAAATCCCTAGATCAAAATCACATATTTGGGTATCAAATATCATAAGAACAATTTTAATTTCATTAAAGAAATAGTGTCAAAAAACATTTCACAGTGTGTTGATATTTAATCCTTGAAAAAGGTTACATTCTCAGTGAAATAAGAAATCACAAGGGCTGGGGTTTGGGCTCAGTGGTAGAGTGCTTGCCTAGCAGTGTGAGGTGCTGGATTCAATCCTCAGCACCACATAGAAATAAAAATAAATAAAATAAAGGGATTGTGTCCTACTACAACTAAAAAAAAGAAATCAGAAGTGTGAAGTTACATATTAAACAATTTGTGTTCAAAATAAAGTAAGAGCACACTAAAAATATGTATCTTTTAATGGTGCTTTATTGTAAGAAAACACAAATCAGAGAGAGCTTCATTATTGATCTTGTGTTTCTACAGACAGTGCCTACAGGTAAAGTACTGTCATGTAAATTGTTGCTAATGGGTTTCACTCAAATAACTTGTACTGGTAGGCCTCATGGTAGTCAGGCCTGAATTTTAATTCTCAATTCCATCACTTACTGAGGATCTCTCAACTGTGTTAACCACATTTTCCTCTTCTGTAAGATAGGTCCTATAAATAATACTGCATAACATCACAAAATTTAAATGAGAAATAACCATCACTCTCTGTAAAGTTGTTTGTTATTTGAGCTTGCTGTTACTAATGTTAAGTCTAGGAGAGTGATAAAAGTGATTCAGCTGTATCAGGTTCCTGTTTCTTTTCTACTTGACCAGGTTGATCTGGACTCCAGGCACATTGGTTGGGTAACAAGTGAACTTCCAGGAGGAGATAATCACATCATCAAAATTGAATTAAAGGGCCCAGAAAATACACTAAGAGTTCGACAAGTAAAAGTCCTAGGCTGGAAAGATGGTGAAAGCACAAAAATCGCTGGCCAGATCTCAGCCAGTGTGGCCCAGCAAAGGAACTGTGAAGCTGAGACTCTGCGAGTATTCAGACTTATTACATCACAAGTGAGTGTCCTTACTGCATACTCTAGCACAGGATAAATCAACCTCATAAACTCTGAGAGTGTAAAACACGTGTCTGGCTACTAATATGGTCCATTTTTACCTCTCTCAACCCTTCACCTATGTTAAATGTTGTATTGTAATTTTGAAAACTCATGGTAGCAAGAATAGCATATTATACAACCTGCAGAGTCAGCTGATGAGTCCTCTAGCTTTCAGAATGGTAATTCTTGTGTTAATTCTTTCTCATAGGTATTTGGAAAGCTCATCTCTGGAGATGCTGAGCCTACACCAGAACAAGAGGAAAAAGCACTCTTGTCATCACCTGAAGGAGAAGAAAAAGTATACAATGTATTTATTTGTATTCTAAAAATTTGTTTCCCTTTTTCATTTTCTTTTATTCAGAGAAATAATCCATGTGCTGTTTTATATTTTAATAGATATGGTTTATATGCCATTTAAATTATTTTTATTTTTATTAGAAGATGAAGGAACTGTCTAAAAAAATTTACCATTTGTGAATGTATAATTTAGTATTTTAAGTCACAGCAAAAGTTGCTGTATACCTAGGACTGTTTTATTCAATTGTTAGAATTTGTAAGATTAACTTATTTACTATGTTATGTCTCATCGGTTATCTTCCTCCTCCATTTTATCTGTTTTTTACAGCCCAGCTCAAGAATACTATCTTCTCCAGGAACCCTTTTTATGATTTCACCAGACAAAAAGCAGTTTTCCATCTGCTAAACTTCATAATAATCTGTGTATACTTCTCTTTGGTTTCTCTCTTGTTATATTTATCTACATGTATGTTTTATTTCTTCCCCTGAACACACATAGCTTCTAAGAGACCAAATATATATCTGATTGGTCTTTCTACCCAAAAGGGCATAATCACACACACATTCAGTAAATTTTTGTTGGAATAAATTCTGTTTATAATGTTCTTGAAATTTCTTCTGAAATGCAATTACTTTACTTATTTTGTACAAACTTCAAACATCATACCTAAGATGAAAACCTCAGCTTCTTGTGTTATTGTACTGGTTCATCTTACATTGCTATATTGAATAGAAGGAGATAAAATTATCTTTCTTTTGTTCTGGATCTTAAAAAGAGAAGGTGTTTTAGTCTTTTTACCACAGAGTATGCTGTTAACTCTACTGTTTTGTAAGTGTTTTTCATCAGTTAAGGATGTTTCCTTCTTTTCCTGGTTTGCTGAGAATTTCCATCAGAATAGATATTTTTATATATTTCTATCTTCCCATTTTTTACTTTTATTCAGTAGAATAACCAATATGTTTCCATGGTTTTATTCAATATGTGGTACTAGCTTCTAGGTAATTTGTTTTCTTTAATAAAAGAAAAGAAAATTAATTACAGGATGATACCTATACATACAGTGCTTCTTTGGGGCAAGATGAAAATGCTGTCAGATTGTGGAAATAATTGCACATGTTTCTGAATATTCTAAAAACCACTGAAATTGTGTCCTTCAGATAGGTCAATAATATGGCTGTGAACTGTATCTGAATATAGGGACATTTAAAAAGCAAAACCAAATAAGATATAAAAGAAAAAAATAAAAATAAAATGGAAGAGAAACTATCTAAAAGGATTTCTGTGCTAGTATTTAAGTAGGAAAAAAAGGCCCCTATTCACTTTTTTTAATAGATACAGGGGTATTTTATTTATCTATTTCTTCTCAAGCAAGCTTTTGTAGTTCTGTCATTCGGGTAATTTATTTCATCTAAGTTGCTGAATTTGTTGGCATAAGATATATATTGTATATTCTTATTATCCTTTTAATACCTAGAAAATCTGTAGACTGTGTATTCTTTCATTCCTTATGTTGGCAATTTGTGTTTCATTTTATTTTCCTTGAGTAGTGTAACAAGGTTTATCAATTTGTTTTTCTCAAGAAATCAGCTTGTAGTTTTATTGTTTCCTCTATTTTTTCTATTTTAATGATTTCAGCTCTATATTTTTGATTCATTCTGTTTGTTTTGTTCCTCTTTTTCTGGATTATTAAGGTCCAAGATTAGCTTATTGATTTGAGGCCTTTTAAAGCTTTTTCTTTTTATAGTCACTTTGATAATTATTATTTCTTCAAACTTTCTCCTTTGTCTTAATGTTATATGCCTCAATTTAAAATAAATTCCCCTTAAATATGGCTGCTTAATAATTTCTCAAGCTACTTTGAAATGCCAAATATACAATTTTTTTCTTTTTCTGTATAAAGGCAACATCAGATGCTGACCTAAAAGAACATATGGTTGGAATCATATTCAGCAGGAGCAAACTGACCAACTTACAAAAACAGGTTGGGTTTAGCCATGGCATTATCTTTGTCAGATTTTGTTTGTTTTTAGATAATAATATGCTTCCAAAATTTATGGAGGATTTTTTTTATACTGACTCTTTTATAAGTCCTATAGAATATGTCTGCCTTTTTCCAGAAAGGAGTGATCACACTGCCGTATCTGCATTTTTTAGATATTTTTATTATGAATGTTAACTTTATTACCCTACTGCTGTTTGTTACTTCTCATTTTCAGGAATTGTTTTATTTTGGAGGCAGATATCCAGCTAAATCAGATTACATTTATATTTTCTATGTTTCTTCCCCCCTGTTCCATTTGTTTGTTTAATTTTGGGGGGTATTGGAGATTGAACTCAGAGACACTCAACCAGTGAGCCACATCCCCAGCCCTACTTTGTATTTTATTTAGATACAGGGTCTCATTGAGTTGCTTAGTGCCTCGCTTTTGCTGAGGCCAGTGTTGAACTTACAATCTTCCCAAGCTTCCCAAGCTTCTGGAATTACAGGCATGTGCCTCCACACCCAGCTTATTTTATTTTTTGATGAGCAAGTAATAGTGCTTACAAAATCAGCATTAATATATTTAAGTAAGAGTGAATGGGGAGATAGTACTAGATTGTTCATATAAAGGGGTATTAGATAATAAAAATAGTACTTCAAAAGTAAAATAAATTAATTTTAAACTAACATTTTAACTTTCATTACCATTAAATCTTTTTAAAATAAATAATAACATGAATTTATTTGTGCTTTATCTTTATAACAGTGTTTCATTGACTTTTGGATGCTTAGAAATCACAAAAGAAATATTTCTGCCAGTTATAAATGCCATCATTAAAGAGCTTTATGAATAGGCATGCTAAAATATGAAAAGAAAATACCTTAAAAGTGATAAAATATGCTGATTAGTTTTTGTTTGATGTGCTAAACCACAGGCAGAAGTATTGGAAATTTGTATATAACCATTTTCTGCATAGTAGTTAATTTAAATATTCATATTTTTATCATGTTTCCCCTAGTTTTACTTAATTATTTTTTGTTTTGTTTTAGACACGGGGGGTTGAACCCAGAGGTGCTTTACCATTAAGCTACATCCCCAGTCCTTTTTATTTTTATTTTGAGACAGAATCTAGCTGAGTTGCTGAGGGCATAGCTAAATTGCTGAGGCTGTCTTTAGATTTGCAATTCTTCTGCCTCAGCCTCCTCCTCAGTCACTGGGATTATAGACATGCGCCACTGCCTGGCTACTTAATTGATTTTTGAATTTAGAGAATAGTATAATGGAAGATTAACTGAGAGAAAACTAAATTGAGCATTAACTTATTCTTTGTTTTATTAGTAGAAAATAAGACATATGAATGTGTTTTTACATATTCTGCATTGCCTTCATAGGTATGTGCTCATATAGTACAAGCTATTCGCATGGAAGCCACCAGAGTTCGTGAAGAATGGGAACATGCCATATCAAGCAAAGAAAATGCCAATTCTCAGCCAAATGATGAAGATGCCTCCTCTGATGCATACTGCTTTGAGCTGCTCTCCATGGTTTTAGCATTGAGTGGCTCTAATGTTGGCCGACAGTATCTGGCCCAACAACTAACTCTCCTTCAGGATCTCTTTTCCCTGCTTCACACAGCCTCTCCTAGAGTCCAGAGACAGGTGACTAATCATATCATGTGCCTTTGTGCTTCTTTGTTACTTGAAACTGTGTTAAAAACCATAAGGTGGAAGTTAAGGGTGTAGCTGAGTGTTAAAGCACTTGCCCAACAAGTGAAAGACCCTAGGTTCAATCCACAGCAATACATACACACACACATACAAAAGTAAAAGTCATAAGGCAAGGCAAAGAGAATTACCCAAAGACCTGAAGTACAGATTGTTATTTTTTTTAATGTTTTATTTAAGGCCTATAGTTTTAACTTCATATCTTTTTATTTATTTATTTATTCTTTATTTTTGAGTCCTCATGATGAGAGTATAGAAGAGCAAAAACTATGTTCTGTTTTACTAATGTATTTTGATAAAGAATATTTTGGCTATTGATTACCTTTTTACCATGAAATATACACACACACACACACACACACACACATATATATATATATAGCCTTTTAGCCCAGACCAAAAATACAAAGCATGTATTTTTTTTATTTTTTTTTTTTCTTGCTGCCTTGGGTTGGTAATTGCTACTCCAAAAATTTAAGTATTTAAATCATATTTCCTAAGGGCAGGGATAAAGCTCAGTTGGTAGAGTGCTTGCCTCCCATGCACAGGGCCCCAGGTTCAATCCTCAGCACCACAAAAAATAAAAATAAATCATACTTCTTCACTTCTCAAAATTAAAAGTAGTATTTAAATGATGTTTTTGTTCTTGTAGATTTTGAAATTATAGAATGATAGCTTGGTGTATTAAAAAATAAAAACTTTGCCGGGCGCGGTGGTGCACACCTGTAATCCCAGCACTTTGGGAGGCTGAGGCAGGAGGATCGCGGGTTCAAAGCCAGCCTCAGCAATGGTGAGGCACTTAGTAACTCAGTGAGACCCTGTCTCTAAATAAAATACAAAAAAAAAAAAAAAAAAAGGGCTGGGGATGTGACCCAGTGGTCGAGTGCCCCTGAGTTCAATCCCCGGTACCACACAAAAAAGTAAAAATAAAAATAAATAAAAACTTTAAAACATCAGCCTTTAGCCAGGCACAGTGGCTCATGCCTATAATCCCAGCAGCTCAGGAGGATCATGAGTTCAAAGCCAGCCTCAGCAATATCGAGGCACTAAGCAACTCAGTGAGACACTGTCTCTTAATAAAATACAAAATAGGGCTGGGGATGTGGCTCAGTGGTTGAGTGCCTCTGAATTCAATCCCCGGTACACACTCCCCCCAAAAATCAGCACTTAAATAAATTATTTTATTGTTCTTACCAGGTGACCTCTTTGCTAAGACGAGTCTTGCCTGAAGTGACCCCCAATCGTCTGGCCAGCATCATAGGAGTGAAATCTCTGCCCCCAGCAGATATCAGTGATATCATTCACTCCACTGAGAAAGGAGATTGGAATAAGCTGGGTATCTTGGACATGTTTCTCGGGTGCATAGCCAAAGCACTCACTGTACAGCTAAAAGCCAAAGGCACCACGATCACAGGAACAGCTGGCACCACTGTGGGCAAAGGAGTTACAACGGTCACCCTTCCTATGATTTTCAACTCCAGGTATGTCATTGCCTCATCCTCCCTCATCATATATAAAAGTAAACTTCAGTATTATGTTAATGTATGTTTTACCACAATAATGATAAATAAATAATACTTGTAAGGAATAAACCTCAGATCAATTAAAGTTTCTAGTATATGAAAAATATTTTTCTTTTTGTTTTGGTACTGGGGATTAAACCCAGGGGCACTTAACCACTGAGCTACATCGCCAGCCTTTTTTTAATTTTTAATTTTGAGACATGGTCTTGCTAAGTTGCTTATGCCTCACTAAATCACCGAAGCTGGGCTCGAACTTGTACTCCTCCTACCTTAGCCTCCTGAGTCACTGGGATTTATAGACATGCACTACCACACAGAAGAGATTCTTTCTAATCTTCAATTTGGGAAGACTTTCCTCAACAAAACACAGAATGCAAAAGATTGGAAAAGATTCACAGATGTAACTATAAAAATTAATTGATAGATGAGACTATTAAAATGTTCTAAAATTGTAAGCAACTAACCTGTAAAAATATTTAAACTATATGATAGACAATTATTAGCCATAATATTAGAATAATTTTTTACAAAAAGGCAAACTAATAAAAAATTAAATAACAAGAATAGTTAAGAGTTCACAGAAAAAAATTTACAAATGTCTATTAACACATTAAAAGATACCTTCCTCAGCCGGGCGCGGTGGCGCACGCCTGTAATCCCAGCACTTTGGGAGGCTGAGGCAGGAGGATCGCGAGTTTAAAGCCAGCCTCAGCAGTGTCGAGGCACTTAGCAACTCAGTGAGACCCTGTCTCTAATAAAATACATAAAAGGGCTGGGGATGTGACCCAGTGGTCGAGTGCCCGAGTTCAATCCCCGGTACCACACACACACACACACACACAAAAGATACCTTCCTCAGAACAATGTGACTTAAAACAATTATGAAATATTTTTGATACTTTGCCAATGTTATAAAGGAACTGGCATTTTCATTAAATATAAATTACTTTGGCATTTTTGGATGTTAGTTTAATAATATCTCACTGAACTTTATGCATATTCTTTGATCCACCAATTCTACTTCCAAAATTTTCCTACGTGTACACAAAAATATATATAAGAGTGTTCTGTAATTGTTAACAGCAGAAAATTCAAGACATCCAGAATACTGTCAATCCATGACAATAAGCAGATAACACCAGAATGTTAATCAATATATCATTTCCTTCATAGTCTTCCTAGGAAACAAAAATGTCAGATGAACTGCAGCTTAGTGGTGCAGTTCGTTTGTACTCTGATATAAGCTTCTTCTTATATGCATGTATGCTAGAAACAAGTAGTTTGTGGTCTATAGACTACATACTTTGAGTATCAGTGTTCTAGAAAATATACAAAAGCAATATGTAAATGGAGAAGTATGTATTTGAAAAGGAACATAAGTGAGAATAGCTGTTCTCCTGAGATTGAAGTTAGAGATTTGGAGTAATGATTTAACTTTCTTTTTTTTTTTTTTTAACTTTCTTTTAAAATGTTTTAATTCATTCAGTTAAACAACTGAGATGCTGCAGATTGAAATAACATTTTTCATTTGTAATAATTTTAAATCTTTTACAAGTTTCTAAGTGCTAATTTTCTTTCTTTTCTTTTTTCTTTTTCTTTCTTTTGTGTGTGTGTGTGTGTAGTTACCTTCGACGAGGCGAAAGTCATTGGTGGATGAAGGGCTCAACTCCTACTCAGATCTCAGAGATTATCATTAAACTTATTAAGGATATGGCCGCAGTAAGTTCCCATTCTCCTGATGTTACTGCATTGAGGTGCAACAGGAGTCTTGTTGAAACAACACATAGCTTCTTCTGCTGAACTGGTAGGAGAAATAATGTTAGTCTTTAAAAAATATTTTTAGGATGTTAACCACTGTGCCATTTGTCTTTTTAGCAATTGATAAATTTCTTCAATTCAAAATCCTCAATTAATTTACTTTAGAATTTTTACACAAGTCTTCCAAGACTTTTAACTTAACAAAATAAAATATACTCCTTCTGACCCTAGGAAAGAGCCTGCATCCAAAACCCAAAAGGGAAAAGGGAAAATAAAATAAAAAAGAGCTCTCAGAAGTAAAGTTTCTCATTCTCTCACACCTCCTAGTTTATAAAGCTTTTTTTTTTTTTTTTTTTTTTTTTTTTTTAATTAATGTCCTATACCACTGTCATAAGAGCTTGGCTTTGGGGGAAAGTCTGGGAGTGTGGAGGAAAGGGAATTAACTTCGAAGTGCTTGGTTCTTGATAGTTGCTCCATAAATGTCAGTATCCTCACTTTATATTGTATTTCAAGAGGGCAGCCTTAGGAGGACAAGTACTGTGGAATGTAGGTCTCTGAGAGACAAAGTGAACAGAAGGCATTTTGGAGGAGGAAGAATTGAACTGCTCCTTAACAAATTGATAACATATGGATATGAGAAGTAGGAGGAAATTCTGGGCAAAGATGAAGTTCTATCACTTTTCCCAACAAAATGGGCATTTTCTCAATTTTTGCAGAAAGTGGGCTTTCTTAGGATGTTCATTGGATGAAAATGTTTAGGAAGAATAGTTAGGAACGCCTAAATTCTATAATAGTTTTGTGTTGATGTTCATTAAAGTCAACATAACAAATGAAGATAATTGTAGTTTGAGCCCATTTATGTTCTTGGATTCTAGTAATACTTATCTAGTACACTTAGCTTAGCTATACAAATTTCATGTTAAATAACAGAGTTTGATAACCAAAATTTGTTGAACATAGACACCTTAATACCTTTGTTTTTATCCAAATGTGAGAAGAAATGCCCTTGAACTTTATAGGGAAAAGAATACTGAGATCTTAAATTTTTATTTATTCTTCTTTTAAATCATTAAAATAATGATCAGAAGTTGAATTCTTCATGGGGTCATAAAAGACGTTTAATTAGTTCAAAAGTTTATGCCCCTTTATCTTAAATTGCAAGGTCTTGCTACAAACAGATCTTTCCTTTTGGTGAGTGATGTTACTTAAGACACAAGAATTTACTATGATAATATGTTTCTAATTACTTACTAAAATTTTCTTTCTTGCTCAATAGGGTCATCTGTCAGAAGCTTGGTCCCGAGTGACAAAAAATGCTATTGCAGAAACCATTATAGCCTTGACCAAAATGGAAGAAGAATTTAGGTCTCCAGTGAGATGTATTGCAACAACTAGGGTAGGTTTTGTTTTGTTTTGTTTTGAGTTTGGTGTGTCTCATTGCATGTTGCTACCTGAAGTGGAAGCCGCCTGGAGCAACGAACGCTGCAGGAAAATTCAGAGGCAGGATGAAAATGAAAAAAGGTCTTTTATTCTTCTTCTCTCTCCGACTCCAGCAATCACTCCAAACGCTCTAACTCCAACCACCACCACCTTCTTCTTCCCACACACTCTAACCAACCTCACCCAGTTATATACATATAGCTTTAACAAGGACAAGTGCTTATAGCTCGAGCTTACAGGTGCGTCACACAGTGTTCACGGGCATACAAAGATTCTTTGAATAATGTATTAATATCAGGTGGAAACTAGAATATCTTTTATGGCTCTCAGCTAATTGCAATCTTTAGCTATCTCCTTGATTATAGGCTCCTTCAATTGCATGTTCTTTTTTGATTATAGATTTGAACAAATGTTGATCAGTAAGTCAACTTGGTTGGTAATGTATTTTTTTAAAAAAAAGTAAATGCCTTTAATGAATTGTGAACTAAATATGGTAGTCATTACTGTTCACTGTTAAGTATTCTGGATCACCTGTTTTTGTTGTTACTTGGAAAGCTAAGGATATGCTGGTTAGAAAGGGTAAATTACATTTTGTGTTTGTGTATTAGCTTTCTAATGACCTATTTACTAAATTTACCACAGCATAATGCTGTGATAAGACAGAATCCTTAGAAGACAAGGCCCCTTTTTCCTCCTTTTTGTATGGCCCAGTTATTTCTAATGAAGAAATCTATAGCTTACCTACTAAGTTTGTAGGTGTTACTTTCAAAAAACAAAAAAGTTCTTGCCATTGGTAGGGTGGGTTGGAATATCTGAGTAAGTGGGATTTCTTTCTTCAGATGAGACATCTATTCCAAAAGAGATTTGAGATGTTGTTAAACCATGGCAGTAAAACAACATTAAGAAGAAATCAACACTAGTAGAAATTGCTTAGTTAATCCTGAGAAATCTGAAAAAGAAGATTAATTGTATTTCTGTAGGGTAGAGAAAGCCAGTTTATGCTGTCTTCCTGGTGAGATACCTGAAATAAGTATTTTTAACAGTAACTCTTTTCTACCACTTATTCTCTTCTTTCATTCTACATTCCTGTTTGTCCTTGCAAGCATTATTTTTCTGTCCCCCTTTTTTTTTTTTTTTTTTTTTTTTTTTACCATGTCTTGCTGTCCATCTCCCATGATATTTACATGTACTTCTTAAGAGTTGAGCTAGTTAAGTAATCTTCCAGTTTTTCATTAATGAAGGAATAATCATTCTGTATAAAATTGAAACTACCTTTTAAGCCTCAGAAAATTTTAAATGATTTTTAGGGCAATTTTCTAAAGTTTATTAGGCATTTATTTCTGACAAAATGTACCAAGTATAGTGCTAAGGCCTGTCAGGAAACAGAAACTTTGTTTAGAAAAATTTGGTATTATGCACCTACTCATGGGAGTATACAAAATTAAGCAGCCTTTTTACCAACTTTTTTGGAATTTAAAGCCTTAATCAGATGATATTAGAAGGAAAAATAACAAAGAATGCATTAAAAAAATGAATATCAATGTGCAAAGACACATAGTATACCAATAAAGGTTAATTTTGTACACTGGCTAGAAAACAGAATGGTTCATTGGAGAAACAGACATTAGTTCAGTAAATATTTTAATTCCTGCTATGTGCATATGACATATGGCAATTGCCATGTATGCCTATACCCAATTGGGAAAACTTGAGTGCCACTAAGCATCTGTATATTTTCAAATTCAACCAGCATTTATTGATGGGTTGTCCTGTGTCACCATTTTATACATGTTTCCTCAAAATTTTGGTAATATAACAGCCTTTCCTCTCATCAGCTCTGGCTTGCTCTAGCATCACTGTGTGTTCTTGATCAGGACCATGTAGATCGGCTCTCCTCAGGGCGATGGATGGGAAAAGATGGACAACAAAAACAAATGGTAAGATCTGAATTATTTTATAAGAATTTTGTCTTGTTTTTCTTTACATTCAACTTTATCTTAGCATGGGGGAAAGGGGAGGCCCAGTAAGTCAAAATACACAATTAGTGACACTCTTGAAAAATTGTGTGCAGATTGGCCAGTTCCATCTGAAGAGTGTGTTTCACTTCAAGTCCCCTCTTCATAGTATATTAAAAATTTTTAGGGGATTTTATTTAATTATATAAAAAAGCCTTCTCCTTCTCTTGAATCACATTTGCATCATGTCAATATTTGTAGACAGCTTCTGATTTTATGTCTAGATTTTGTGCTAAAATATAATTGTTCTTATGGTAGGAAGGAAATAAAGTGGTAGAGCACTTGCCTGATGTGTGAGGCACTGGGTTCAAGTCTCAGCACCACATATTAATAAATGAAGGTCCATCAACAACTAAAAAAATTAAGAAGTAAGAGAGGCAAATGTGATAATCTACTCATTTACAGATGTACTTAAAGTAGGTTTGGGTGAATATTTTTAGGTTTACTGGAAGGAAAGATGTTTAGGCCCTTTTGGCATTTTGTTATTAGTGTTCAGGTCTTAGAAATAAATTGTTTACCCAAAATTGTTTACCCATTTAGCATACAGAATGGATTTATAAAAGAAAAATACTCATTACATCACAAAGCTTGTTCATTGAATTTGGGGTTTGGGTAAATTTTCCTGTGCAGCACAGTAATCATGGAATGATTTTTAAGGATTTTAGGGTAAGTACACTTGCCATAATTCTGTTTAACATTCAAACTCTGAAAATCTTGGTAGAGTTTAGAATAACAGTCTGTTATTTTTATAAAGTAACTACAGTTGCTTTTAATTTGTATAAATGTCTGTCTTGTTAATCTAATGTAACATATGAAAATGTCTTATTTTAGCCTATGTGTGATAACCATGATGATGGTGAAACTGCAGCTATCATTCTATGCAATGTCTGTGGAAATCTATGTACTGACTGTGACAGATTTCTTCATCTTCATCGACGAACCAAAACTCATCAAAGACAGGTGAAAATTTCTATCTTTAAACCCAGATCAAGATCGGGATCATGAAGTACATTTAATGAATTTTGAAATAAACGTGGGGAAAAGTGGACTTTGAAATCAATGACCTTGGTTGAGTTTCCAGTTATCCACTGTAAATTAAGCAAGTTCTTCAAACTTTCTAGTACTCAGCTTCTCCATGTATAAAAATGAGATTGTTGTGAAGGTTAAAGAAGATTGGATATATCTGGAACTTCTTACAGTGCCTCATAAATGAAAGCTGTTTTTATTGAGTAATTAAATTTTATACTCTTCTTTCAGAGTGATAAATATATTTTCCCTTTTCTTTAATGAAACAACAGGTCTTCAAAGAAGAAGAAGAAGCTATAAAGGTTGACCTTCATGAAGGTTGTGGTAGAACCAAATTGTTCTGGTTGATGGCACTAGCAGATTCTAAAACAATGAAGGCAATGGTGGAATTCCGAGAACACACAGGTAAAAGAAGGTTAAATTGTGCCTTCAAAAAAAAAAAAAAAATTGAACCATGCATACTAATTATGATTCAGCTAGAAATTAGTTTGTTTATCTTATGTGAATAATCTTGAGTGATATTCTTAAGTTTAATTATGGCTTTGGCTACTGTCTGTATTGATAGGTTTATCAGACAGAGAGAGTATTCTGTGTCAGAAAGAACATTCAGACTAAAAGTCAGGAAACCTGGTTTGCCACTAACTAGGTGGGTTAATGGGAAAGTCATTTAACCTGTGGCACCCATTGTCCTTTGTAAAGTGAGATAGTTATGCTATTTACATTCCTGTTAAGTGAGCATTGCACACTAGTTGGGGCTCCAAAGATAGAACACATTGCTATTGACATTCCCTTCTAATTCTGTTGGTTGTAGCCCCATACTAAAATCTCTGTACTGTATGGTCACTAAGAGCTCTTTTAACTGTAAGGATGACTTTATGGTATTTTTAGAGGCTTCTAATAGATCAAGTGCTTCTCAAAGTCTTCTGAATGGTACTATTCCATTGATAATATTAAAATAATAACAAAGATGAATAGATAGTACTTTAAACAAAAAATAATAACTTATGTAGGCTTAGTGTATCTTTATCTCCAAAACATTAGTTTTTATTTACTTTCTTTAAAGTAAATCTTGTATATTCCTAGCTTAATGTTGCCTTTAATCATACAGAGCCTCCATTTTCTTCACAGCTATAGTCTGCCATTTTTTCCTACTGACACAAACCTCCAATGTTGGAGTTTGGTATAAACCTAAACAAATCAACCCTAAATATAAGTGACCTTTCATGTGACAAAAACATATCCTTTTTTTCCTCATAGCTGATGTTTTTTCTCCTATAATCTGTCAGTACTATATATTATATTACTAAGAATTCTAATGTCAAGCCATCCTTGTGTTCATAATACAAACTTCAAAAAAATTTTTTCCTGTAATTATTGCTAAATTCAATGTATTGATATTGTATTAGAATTTGTGTACTTGTGTTTTAAAATGGGCCTGGTTTGTAATTTTCAGGGCTTCCTCCCCTTTTTCCTTTTGTTCTATCTTTGCTTTGAGGATTTTGTTCTCTCTTTAAATATTTCAAGCATATTTTAATTCATTTTTAAATTTCAGAGTTCCTTATAGGATTCTTCTGTTTTATTTTTTCTCTTTATTCTGTGTATTTTAGTTTATTTATTATTGCATTCGCTGGGCTTGCCACATCTCATACTGCTAGCTTGACTGGATGACTAGTCTGTTTCTTTACTTAAAAAACAAAAAATACAAACCAGTCAAGAATTTATTTGGCTTCAATATATTTTGGTTTTTTTATCCTTTTCTTAATCCTTTGTGTGTGTGTGTGTGTGTGTGTGTGTGTGTGTGTGAGAGAGAGAGAGAGAGAGAGAGAGAGAGAGAGAGATTATCTGCTTTATAATTAAGGGTTACTTATAACCCTTGGCTAATTTCTTAGTGACATGACAGCAACTAGTATAGATCTGTTTGCTTTTTTCAAATTAGTTATATTACGATATGTAGAAAACATGTCCTTAGGAAGATTTTTCTTTTTCTGCTTCAACCTAGGCAAACCCACCACAAGTAGCTCAGAAGCATGCCGCTTCTGTGGGTCCAGGAGTGGAACAGAGTTATCCGCTGTTGGCAGTGTTTGTTCTGACGCAGACTGCCAGGTGCGTGTATAGTTAAGAGAGTCAGACCTTCCCAGGGAGGAGGACCACTTATTCCCATATGACACCTTTACTTTGTATAAATAAGAGTTGTAACTCAAAAGTTCAGGGTTTTTTTGACAAGCGTCAAATACTTTATCAAAGCTGGAGAATGGATCAAATAGGGCTCTCAAGCCCAAACCAGATTTTTATGTGTTTCTCAACTACCACAACTTAATGTTAATGTTTAATTTTGAGCTAGAAGCCATTAAAATATCTGTGGACTTCAGTTCCATAGCCTTTATTCATTTCTTTCCCTAAATTAAATTCCTAGTATTGAGAGTTCTTGAGTCTTGAACATGTATATACGTATTCCATGCTGTCCAAATATTTTTGGTTCCTTAATTCATATGAGAGGAATTTGGATAATGTTCAATAGAGAAGAGATAACCTGTTTTGGTTTTTGTTTGTTTTTAACCTCTATTTTGATGAGCTGCATGGTGACTGGGAAATTATACATCAGGAATGTATTACTTCATGCCTATGCATGATGGACAGAAATTGTAGTTCACTTTTTATCAGCATTTCCATTATGTAGAATGAAATTTTTAAAAATCACATGGAAAGTAAAGCAGACTCTGTTAAAAATCCTAATTTCAATAATTTTAATATTCAAATAAAATAAAACTATTGTTAATTTGCTCTAATTGGTATTTCCTGTAGCAAAGTAATTTTGGAAAATTAATATCATAGGTAGAATTACCAGGATATGTGCCCTATTTGATCATTGTTTACCATTACAATTCATCTTTAATAGGAATATGCTAAGATAGCCTGTAGTAAGACACATCCTTGTGGCCATCCATGTGGAGGTGTTAAAAATGAAGACCATTGTTTGCCCTGTCTGCACGGCTGTGACAAGAACGCCACAACCCTGAAGCAGGATGCTGATGACATGTGCATGATATGTTTCACTGAAGCACTCTCCGCAGCACCAGCCATTCAGGTTGCCTCAGCTTTTAAATGTATCTAGACAATGACATGGGGAAATGTAAATATAATTGTCAAATAAAAAGTTGATTGAAATCGTTTATCACTGGACAAAAAAGTCCTTTTAATGTAGTGAGCAAATTCTGCCTCTTCGTGTTCAGCTTTAATTTATGATTGTGCAAACTTATATACTTGATAGCACATACAAAATGTTCAGAAGAAATGATTAGATTATCAAGCAGCTAGTCTTAACTTCTGAAATAAAAAATATCATAGTGTTATTTGATTGATCTGTACATATTTATATATGCTTCTGTATATGATAGAAGTTAATACTGTATATGCTAAATATTTTTTTAACTTTTGCTAGTTGTTCATAAGTATTTTCAATCTTTGTCATTGATTCCAAGACAATGAATATTCTCCAAAAATAACCTGAAAGATTAAGTATTTTTTTTTTCTTTTATGGCACTGGGAATTTAACCCAGGGTCACTTTCCCATTGAGTTATAGCCTTAGCCCTTCTTTTTTTTATTTTTATTTGTTTTTATTTTAAAACAGTCTTGCTAAATTGCTAAGGCTGGCCTCAAACTTGTCATCTTCCTGCCTCAGTCCCCCAAGTGGTTGGGATTATAGGGATGATATCTGCAGTCTTTACATCAGTAATTTCTTCTTCTTTCTGTAAGATACAATATTTCTCCCAAATCTGGCTTATTTTATATAGGTGGCATTAATATATAAATGGTAGGGGCTGGGGCTATAGCTCAGTGGCAGAATGTTTGCCTAGCATATGTAGGGTGTGAGGCACTGGGTTCAATCCTTAACACCCATAAAAATAAAAGCATGCTCTCCATCTACAATTACAAAAAAAAATTAAATATAAAAATGGTAAACATTAGTAGAAGCTGAAGGTCTTGTTAATAATGTCCCATGAATAATAAAGAAGTGCTAAAATTTCATTATACTCGATTTTTTCTTCTATCTGCTTTAAGTAACATGTTACATATAATAGTCTTTGAGTTTCTCAAATGTATCATTATCGCATTTGCTTACATCCTTTTGTTTCTTTATTTAAGCTGGACTGTAGTCACGTATTCCATTTACAGTGCTGTCGACGAGTTTTGGAAAACAGATGGCTTGGTCCAAGGATAACATTTGGATTTATATCTTGTCCCATTTGCAAGGTGTGGAAAGAATCTGAACTTACCTACTTTGTGTTTCTTTTCATCTTCCAAAATAAATAGGCATCAGTATTTCTTGGTGCCCTTCCCTGTTTGCTGTTTACCGTCAGCCTCCATCAGTTTATATTTCTCATCCAAATGGTTCCTAAGAATGAGATATGGTCTCTGTCTGCTATAAAGCATTTCAAAACAGTTATTGTCAATTAAAAGCTTTTTGAGTTAAACATTGCATGAAAAATTCATTTAAACAACATTATGTATTAATGATGCATCACTACTTTCAGACCCCCTGAGAATGATATCACATGACATCACCAAAAACAAAAAGAATCCTCTGGTGCTTGGAGGTACTGACACCTGCTATTAAAGAGTGAAATATTGTATGCACAAGGCCATGGGTTCGATCCCCAGCACCAAAAAGAAAAATAGTAAAATATTGGTTGTTAGTGCCATTAGAGCAGATTTGTTTAGAGCCAGTTAAAATGAGGAGAAAATTCTTGGCATTTTGACACATTTCTACAAAAGCAGTAAGAAAAGTAGGAAGTTGTTTTGGCAAGCTAATAATGATTAATAACATGATTTTGTTTAAAAATCTGACAATGCCTTCCTTATTAATTCTTCACTTGTTTTTGTTCTGTTTAGTTCTCCCTGTCTTCTTATCTTCATATGTGCAAACTTTGTGCAAAGGGCTTAACATGAAAAAACAGTCATTGCTTAGTTGGGCTTAGGAATAATCAAAGATTAGTGTTTTGTTTTCCCTTCTCATATGTTGCCAACAGCAGGGGGAGGAGGGGAATCACATTTAAGAACCTAGAAATAAATACAGGAGAGTAGTGTAAAAAATACTACCTACTTATTTCTATCACATGGCATTCTACCCTTATCTTCCAGGAATTAAAATGCACACACACACACACACACACACGTACATCCCTCAAACAGAAGGAGTGTATCATATTTGTTTCAGCCAGGTAACTTTTATTCCCACAACACCTAAGGCAGCAGGAAATATGTTTCAGATTCAGGAAATATAAGAAATTTTCGTGCTGTCATTCCTAATTGCCCCTATTTCCCCTTCTCTTGGGAAAATATAGGCTCAAGAAGACTTTACAGTATTATTTTTAAATAACATTTTGTTTAAAACATGTTTATCAACTATTTCCTGATACAGTGCTTAGCACTTGGGCCCACACTAAGTATTTGTTCAATTAGTAAATTATGCTTTTAAACAATGTTCATATATTTTATTTCAGAATAAAATTAATCATATAGTATTAAAAGACCTGCTTGATCCAATAAAAGAGCTATATGAAGATGTCAGAAGAAAAGCCTTAATGAGATTGGAATATGAAGGTCTGCATAAGAGTGAAGCTATCACAACTCCTGGTGTGAGATTTTACAATGATCCAGCTGGCTATGCCATGAACAGATATGCATATTATGTCTGCTACAAATGCAGAAAGGTAAACTACAAATTATATTAAGAAGTTGGGGTTTTCTTGGTACCAGGGATTGAACTCAGGGGCACTTGACCACTGGGCCTCATCCCCAGCCCTATTTTGTATTTTATTTAGAGACAGGGTCTCACTGAGTTGCTTAACACCTTGCTTTTGCTGAGGCTGGCTTTGAACTCAAAATCCTCCTGTCTCAGCCTCCCAAGTGCTGGGATTATAGGCGTGCACCACCGAACCCGGCTCAAGAAGTTTTAAAGCTAGAAATTACCATTAAGAAGTTGAATCATACAGTGATTTCTTATGTTTTACGCTTGAACTTAAAAATAAGAAAGCCTGATGGAGTGTTTCAAGTTGAACTTACTAACTTAATTTGCTTTACAGTTTTTTTATTTTCTTAACCTAAACATACTTTTTACAAAACATGTAGTTATATTCCTGTACAAAAACTACTTCCCATCAGTAATAACTTCCTGCAATTGATTCATGAATGAACTTCTCTTACTTTTCTATTCACCTCATTAAAATTCTTACTTCCTGGGCTTGGGATGTAGCTCAGTGGTAGAGCACTTGCCTAGTATGCATGAGGCCCTGGATTCAATCCCAGTACCACAAAAAAAAAAAAAAAAAAAAAAAAATTCTTACTTCCTTGTCTTCCACAATAACACTCCTTGATGGCCTCCTTCGTTTGTGGCTAACTCCTTTATCAAGTTCCTTTTCATTTATACTTGTTTTCCTAGAACTCTTGTCTAGTGATAGCTCCTTATCTTTGGTGACCTCCAGTATATCCATGCATTTACAACCACCTATACCATTATGACCTTCCAAAATGAGATTTAGGTACAAATATCGACTACCTATCTGTCATTTGGATTTCTCTCAGGTACTTGAAAGTTCACTGTCTGGTATTATGTTTATCAACCTTGACTTTCCCAGTCTACTTTTTTTTTTTGGGGGGGGGGGGGGGGGGGGGCGGGGTGGACCAGGGATTGAACTCAAGGGCCCTAGGCCACTGAGCCACACTCCAAGCCCTATTTTATATCTTATTTAGAGACAGGGTCTCACTGAGTTGCTTAGCGCCTTGCTTTTGCTGAGGCTGGCTTTGAACTCACGATCCTCCTACCTCAGCCTCCCGAGCTGCTGGGATTACATGTGTATGTGCCTTTGCTCCCGGCTTCCAGTCTACTTTAATTACAAAGTCCTTTAATTCTGTCTCCAAATCTCTGTTGGGTCTTCTTTTTTTTTCTTTATTACATCTTCAACAACTCTAATCTTTTTTTTTTTTTTTTTTTTTTTTGGTGCTTATAGTAGCCTTTTTTTTTTTTTTTTTTGGTACCGGGGATTGAACTCAGGGGCACTCGACCACTGGGTCACATCCCCAGACCTTTTTTGTATTTTATTTAGAGACAGGGTCTCACTGAGTTGCTAAGTGCCTCGCCATTGCTGAGGCTGGCTTTGAACTCTCGATCCTCCTGCCTCAGCCTCCCAAAGTGCTGGGATTACAGGCGTGCGCCACCGCGCCCGGCTTTATAGTAGCCTTTTTACTGAGCTCTTACATGGAGTCCCTAAGCTTTCCATCTGATCCCTTCTACTTATATGGATACTAGTAAGTCAGTATTTCTAGATCTCAGATCTTATTTGGGCATTCTTCTGCCTATAATCTGATAACCCTGTGTGTGTGTCTTCAGACATGAATGGGACTCTCATCTCCCATTGTATTACCATTTACACTTCATGCTACATTATACTGAAATTGTAGCCATGTTCTCTCATTCATTGACACCTCCATGCCATTGCCCAGATTGTTTCTCTTCATGGAATATTCTTTTCTACCTTCTGCATATTTACTCTCACCTGCCATGCCCATCTCCAAACACACCTGTTCAAAGGTATGACGAAATCTGTCTTATTCTAGTTCAGGATTCAGCTCAGGTTTTACTTCCTCTGTAATGAGCCCATATCTCCCCACATCACCCCTACCATATAGTTTTGTTATCTTGCATACATCCATCATAGCACTGCACTTGCAATACCATTACTAATTCATTTGTCTTTCTGACCAAACTTTTTCCATGAAAACAAGGACTATATTCTTCCATTTTCCTGTCTCCAGTACTAGCGTTTGTTAAGTGTTAAGTGAATTAGAAAATGAGTGAACAAGAGATGCATAGTCTTGGAGTATAACAAAATGCATAGTCTTAGAGTGTAACAGAAAGAATGTACAGATAATGAATGAAAGGCTAAATGGAGATGATAGCCAGAATGGCATACAAGTGTACACAACCCAAGGAAAGACCAACAGTGTACATTCATGAAATTAAAATATTATTTGTATGTTTTCAATGTGCTAAACATAAATGAATATTGTGCTACCACAGGGGTAGTAATCAAATGTTTAAGAAGCCAAACAGAAGATATAGAAAAGTGAAATAGCTGAAATAAGCAATAGGCCCCAAGGTAATATGAAATACTTCTAAGGCTAGATTTAGCTCGTAGATGGCCATTTATAATCTCTGCATCAATGGAGCCTGTCTTTTGACCTGTTTTTCCAGTACAGAAAATAGATTTATATTGAATCAGCTTGTTTATTCCCAATTTTGACTTAGCTTTTTGACTATGGGACAAGATGTTCATGCATGATGTGCATGTCCCAATTTCTTGGCCTCATTTTGTGCCCAGAAAAAATACAAATAAATCATCCATGATGGTAATTTCATTTATTCATGTGTCTATACTAAATAATGTTAAAACTGTGCTTTATAAGTGTGAAGAGTATCGTGAATAGAATTACTAAATTTTCCTTTCCTTTTAAAAAATGCATAATCAGAAGATGCTTAAATTTGATTGTTATTTCTTTCCCACTAGACTTGAAATTATAATTTTGTACCAATATTTATGTTAGGCATATTTCCATTCTACAGTATTTTAACTTAGGAATGGCTAAGCATTTTTTAAGAAATAGAAGGTAATATGTCATCTAATGTTTAAAAATGAGGAAAATAACCCAAACTTTGCCCTAAAAAAGTAGTTTCTACTTAGTTCTTATTATGTTGTTCTCAATATTCATTTGGAATATTATATATTCTCTTATCATTGTGCTTTGACAGTACAATAGTTGAACTCTCCATTCAAGAAATCATGAATCCAGAATTGAAATAGCTTTATTTCTTACCCTGATCCCACCCTCTATGGACACCAGTGCATTTGGCATTGCAAAGGACTGGTCAACAGACAATATTATTTCTAAGACTTTTTAAAAAATTGTTCTAATTAGTTATACACGACAGCAGAATGAATTTCAACTCATTATACACAAATGGGACACAACTTCTCATTTCTCTGGATGTACACGATACAGTCACACACCATTCATGTAATCATACATGTACATAGGGTAATAATGTCCATCTCGTTCCACTATCCTTCCTACTCCCAAATCCCCCTCCCCTCCCGTTACTCCCCTCTGCCTAATCCAAAGTTCCCTCCGCTCTTCCATAGCCCCACCCCCACCCCCATTATGGATCATCATCCGTATATCAGTGAAAACATTTGACCTTTGGTTTTTTGGGATTGGCTTATTTCACTTAGCATGATATTCTCCAGCTCCATCCTTTTACCTGCAAATGTCATCATTTCATTCTTCTAAGGCTGAGTAATATTCCATTGTGGATATATACCACATTTTCTTTATCCATTCATCTGTAGAAGGGCATCTAGGTTGGTTCCTAGTTTAGCTATTGTGAATTGAGCTGCTATAAACATTGGTGTGTCTGCGTTACTGTTGTATGCTGATTTTTAAGTCCTTTGGGTATTCTTGGTCAAATGGTGGTTCTATTCCAAGTTTTCTGAGGAATCTCCATACTGCTTTCCAGAGTGGTTGCACCAATTTGCAGTCCCACCAGCAATGTATGAGTGTGCCTTTCCCCCCACATCCTCACCAACATTTATTGTTGCTTGTATTCTTGACAATTGCCATTCTGACTGAAGTGAGATGAAAATCTTAGAGCTTAGTTTTGATTTGCATTTCTCTAATTGCTAGAGATGTTGAACATTTTTCCATATATTTGTTGATCAGTTATATTTCTTCTTCTGTGAAATGTTCAGTTCCTTAACCCATTTATTGATTGGGCTATTTGTTTCTTTGATGTTGCTTTTTGAGTTTTTTATATGTCCTGGAGATTAGTGCTCTATCTAGGGTGTGCATGGTAACAATTTGCCCCCAATTTCTAAGACTTCTTGATTGGATTTTCGCTATATGTCTATGACAATGCAATATCATATCTCCCAAGCCAGCATTTTCTTTTCTCTTTCCCTGATCTAAATATGGTCTCTCCGTAGGCATATTTTGGTGGTGAAGCTCGCTGTGATGCTGAAGCAGGACAAGGGGATGATTATGATCCTAGAGAACTCATCTGTGGTGCCTGTTCTGATGTGTCCAGGGCTCAGGTAGGCAGAACATTTAATTAGAAAGGATGGAAAAGTTTAAAAAATTCCATTTTTTAAATAATGTAATCAATAAACCAGAATTTTCCACCAGTGTTTTCTGATGTTCATATAGTATTGTGTATATTTACAAAATGTGTTATTTGTAGCATTTCTCTTGGGTGGTATTTTTATTTTATAATTTGTTTTCCATGAAATGATCTCCATATTTAAACAAGGAAGGATTTTATATATTTCATTTTTTTAAAAACTGCAAACTTTTAGGTTTTCCCTTCTTAGTGAAATCTGCACATTACACCCATATACTGTGAAGTATTATTAATTTACCAGTAAACATTCAAGGGAATTAAGTAGTTTATATATGAAATCTTGTATGTTGTGCTGAGGATGGAATTAGAACCTGGGACAAAGCCACGTATTTATTCATGAATTTTAATATGTATATCATCAATTTTAATCAGTTTTCAGAGCTATATATACTCTCAAAATATGAGTTAATGACTTTACTATGACTGTCTTAAGTGTAGTTGAAGTAGTCTCACTGTACTATTCTGCTGTCTATTCTTTTACTATAGATGTGTCCCAAACATGGCACAGACTTTTTGGAATATAAATGTCGCTACTGCTGTTCAGTGGCTGTCTTCTTCTGTTTTGGAACAACACATTTCTGTAATGCTTGTCATGATGATTTTCAAAGAATGACTAGCATTCCTAAGGAAGAACTACCACACTGTCCTGCAGGTATGCTTTCAGGATTTTTTTTTTCTTTCAGTGTTTTGAAATCAGAATTATAATCTATATAATCTAGTTTTGTTTTATTTCATTATTTTGGTACCCGGGGTTGAACCCAGGGGTGCTTAACCACTGAGACACATCTCCAGCGCTTTTTTATATTTTATTTAGAGAAAGGGTCTCTCTGAGTTGCGTAGAGCCTCACTAAGTTTCTGAGGATGGCTTTGAACTCAGGATCCTCCTGCCTCAGCCTCCCAAGCTGCTGGGATTAAGGTTTATGCCACCATGTCCAACTCATAATCTAGTTTTATATAAAATTATATGGGCACTCTATTTCAAGTGTTGGAAACTCAATTCAGACAAGCCTAAAATATCAAATGGAATAAATACCTTAACTCTGTAAGAATAGGACTTCCTGAGTAAAGTAGAAAAGATAAGGTCTTCATCAAAGTGAGGAATAAAGAGCTTAGTGGAGCAGATCTCTGGGTATGAGAATGAAGTCTACTAAGTATTAGTAAAAAGATTGCCACCAGGCACAGTGGCACACAGCTGTAATCCCAGTGGCTCCAGAGGCTGAAGCACGAAGATTGGGAGTTCAAAAAACCAGCCTCAACAATGGTAAGACACTAATAAGCAACTCAGTGAGACCCTGTCTCTAAATAAAATACAAAATAGGGCTGGGGATGTGGCTCAGTGGTGAATGCCCGTGAGTTCAGTCCCCAATACCCTTCAACCCAATAAATAAAGCCTTTAAGAGGTATGTGAAATTTGATATTCTAAATTCATTATGGAACCATGTAAAAGGGCTTTGTGATATTTGTTTTTAAAGCTGGAACCAGCATCATAAATTTGAAAAGTAATTTGATTTAGAATGGGTGGGAATTGGGATGCTTACCATGGTGAGCATCAGAAAGCCAAGGGAATAAAATAGGCCACTAAGAATATAGAATAATGGTGATCTGTACAGTTCAGGCAGAGGAAAGGAAGTCATTGAAACCAATGAAAATTGATTTTCAGACAATCTGAAAAGAATCTAAAGAGGAAGGGAGGTGGTGATCACACTGAGGTAGAATAGCAGGCTTCCTGAAAATGAGAGAAGTGGAAAGAGAGGTAAATGGAACCAAGAAAAGAATTTTTAATTAGATACATCTGCAATTAGTGAAAATATAAGTACACACAACACAGTATATGGTGGTGTTAGAGCTGGGAAGCATACTATCCCATCATTGGCTTGTCAGAATTCAAATCGTAGGCCCCCATGGAAAGTAGTTTGATAGTGCCACTCAGATTTAGCAGTGCTTTTACTTTACAGCAATCCCAATTCTGTGATACACCTGTGCATGTGAAGAAAATAACAAAAGAGACAAATGTA
Source organism: Tamias sibiricus (assembly GCA_025594165.1). Classification (NCBI taxonomy): domain Eukaryota; kingdom Metazoa; phylum Chordata; class Mammalia; order Rodentia; family Sciuridae; genus Tamias; species Tamias sibiricus. The sequence continues at coordinate 25,434,736 of CM046663.1, forward strand.
TAAGGTTATTCACTACAGCATTGTTTTTTGTTTTTGTTTTTGTTTTTTTTAATTGGTATTGAGGATTAAAACTCAGGGGCACTTGGCCACTGAGCGACATCCCCAGCCCTATTTTGTATTTTATTTAGAGAAATGTCTCACTGAGTTGCTTAGCACCTCACTTTTGCTGAGGCTGTCTTTGGACTTGCTATCCTCCTGCCTCAGCCTCCCAAGCCACTGTCTCTGAGATTAGCTATCTTCACTTTGCTATCCACCCCATGTCTTAGAACTTACTTTTTATTTGCCTGGAACAGGCCTCAGTTTGTTGTTGTTCAGTAATAGTAATAATAGCTAATATTAATTGCATGCTTCTATTGTGCCAAGTTAAAAGCCTCATAAACTCTAGCCTTTTACTTCTTATTCTTTCCTTCTTTTCACAGTAGAGAATCTTTTAAACCCAGAGAGGTAAATTGAATTAAATCCCTATTGATCTGAATAAACTTGATTCATCAAAACACATGATATATTTCTCTTAAGCAAATTCAGAATTTAAGTTTATTGTTTTGAAAATATATCTGTAGAAAACTAATGTGTAGTTCCTGTCCCCTCTGTCTGTTTCAGTGGGTAATCTGCACTGGAGTATAAGAACAGTCTGTGTTCCTGGCAGCATGATGATGCTCCTCCTTGTTTGTGAAGTAGCTAAAGTCCTTTTTAAATGATGTGAAATACATGACATGAAACGCATTAGCATAACAAATTTCTTTTAAGAGATAGAAGAGTATAAGTTTTGGGTTTTTGTTTTTTTACATTTTATAAGCCTATTTTATTTGGTTATTGTCTACAAATTTTTATCTTCCCCAAAGTGTTTTTTTCTAGATTGTTGTATTTTGTTATTTTAACATTCATATTTTAAGTTAATATTCACTTTCCTACTAATCTCCGTTCAGGTACTTTTTGAATATTACTCTTAATAGTCTTCACACTGATAAGTGTTCCCTTTCTCTTCTGTGAAGGTAGGGGGATAGCAGCATGGCTTGTATATATTTAGGTTTGTTTTTACTTATAGACAAACATCCTGTACAAAAGTCCCCCATTTTTTTTCTCATCCAGAATAATTTTCTGCAAGTTTAAATTGAGGGATGTTTGTGACCATTTTTGCACATTGCAGATTTAAAATGACATATCTGATTCATCTATTAATAGAAAAAGACCTGTAAGATTATAATAGTTCTCTCAAGGCAGTATGTTGTGGGTAAGGAACCATGTCACTTTCTTTGTTATTTGTATCTGTTATGTTGAAGTTTTTATAGTGAACATTTTTATTTTGTGATCAGAAGAAAATAATTTTGATATTTTATTACCATGGTCATGTTATTTTGTTGAATAACTTATCAGTGATTCCTATATATATGAAGTTTGTGTGTGTATTTTAATAACATTAAATTCCTTTGTCTCCTTCAAAATTGATACAGGTCCCAAAGGGAAACAGTTAGAAGGAACTGAATGTCCACTCCATGTTGTTCATCCACCCACCGGGGAAGAATTTGCTCTGGGGTGTGGAGTGTGCAGAAATGCTCACACTTTTTAGAACACTCAGATCCTTTATCTACAGAGAGAAAAGTTGCCTTCATCCACCAAGAGGATGCAGTGAAGTTTAAACTTTGCTCAGGATAAGGACGGGACCATTTTTACATCCATGAAAATAAACTATTCACAGTGCAAGAAGGATGCCAAATACCATGTACATAATTCTTGCAATAGAAAGGTTCCCCGTTATTTTGGTTTATCTTCTTTTGAACCAAGACATCAAATTTGTGAGGTGTTTGCATGTGGCCATTACCGTCTTTGGCCTGTGAAGCATTGGACATTTATAGATAATTGATATAAAAGAATTGCCATACCCATGGACTAAGAATGATGCCGGCTTTCAAGCAAAAAAGAAAAATGATCATTGTTTATTGTATACTGCCTTTTTGTAATCCTGTACAATTGCATCACGGGTGAGGATAAAAAGAGGAATATTCTGGTTTATTTCCTAGACTGTTATTTAAAAAAAAATTGTGTTAGGACGGCATATAAATGTAATAAGTATCACACTGTATATAAAGATATCAATGTTTGTCCTGTATAAGAATTACTAAATTACAAATGCAATTTCATTTAAACTTCTAGGTTAAGTTTGAGCCTGAAATTTTAATGAAGTGCAATACTGAGTGTGCCTCATTATCTTGCAGCTGTAAACATATTGGAATGTACATGTCAATAAAACCACTGTACATTTTTATACAGTGATGAAGTCTAATATTTGTGTATGGTGTTGTTTGAGAAACAAAATTTAAATAGCTTCAAAGTCTTTAAAATCCATTTAAGCTTTTTGGAAAAAAATTATTAACATGGCCCAATCATGATTCTCACAACTGTTTGTTAGGAAAAATAAGAGTAATAATGAAGCACTATGCTGGAATCTTAAATACTGCATAGATCATGGGGGTGTGTGTGTGTGTGTGTGTATTTATATATATATATGTACATACATATATATATAAAATCTTTTCATAAACAGACATATTAGACAGGAAAACACTTAGGAAATCAGTCAGCTGCTATCTTCTTAATTAGAAGCTTTCAAAAATTTTTTAAAGCCGGGCGCGGTGGCGCACGCCTGTAATCCCAGCACTTTGGGAGGCTGAGGCAGGAGGATCGCGAGTTCAAAGCCAGCCTCAGCAATGGTGAGACACTTAGCAACTCAGTGAGACCCTGTCTCTAAATAAAATACAAAAAGGTCTGGGGCTGTGACCCAGTGGTCGAGTGCCCCTGAGTTCAATCCCTGGTACCACAAAAAAAAAAAAAAAAAAAAAAAAAAAAATTTAAATAATGAATCACTTATCATTAGTCTTTTATCTTTTTTTTCTTTTCTTTTTTTCCTTTTTTATGGCACTAGGGATTGAACCCGGGAGTGGTTTACCACTGAACTCATCCCCACCCTTTGTGGTGTTTTTTTTGTTTGTTTGTTTGTTTGTGGAGGTAGGTTCTCACTAAGGCTGGCTGAGATATAGTTATGTGCCACTGCACCAGTCTTTTATCTTCTTTATACTATTAATGTGTTTAGGTGGATCTTTTCTTTCTCTTTTTCTTGCCTTCCATTTGAGTCATGAAATTGCCAAATTGTTGATTTTCATTCTATCCTAAATCAGATGATATTTATTTCATGGGACTCGCAAATTTATTTTATTCTAAATTCCCATTATTGGAAATACAGAAGTTATTGTCAACATAGAAATAATTGACAAATTTTTTAAAATATTTATTTATTTGCTTTTAGTTGTACACAATGCATTTATTTGTACGTGGTGCTGAGGATCGAACCCGGGCCGCACACGTGCTAGGCGCGCGCTCTACTGCTGAGCCACAATCCCAGCCCCAAAATAATTGACAAATTTAATGACTTTTGTATTAAGCACTTGTGAGAAGTTTATAATAATCTTCCTCTTAAAAGAATTTAAAATGTAAAAAAAAAAAGGTCAGATCTGAACTCACATTTTATAGAATTTCTAATACATTTCATAAAAATATCCAAGACAAAATTATTATTATTTTGTTGGTTTTGTAGTTGGGAGAGTGGCACCCAAGAGACCATTGGAGCTCCATTTTAAAGAGCAAATAGCATTTAAAAGAACAGAGCTGTGAAAAGTGGCATGAGAAAAAAGTGCATAGGTGGAGAAATATAAAATGTGATTAGAGAACAGTAAGCAGTATCACACACTCCGAGTTGACTCAACATGTTTCTAAGAAACACAAAATAGGTAAGAGCCCAAAGGAAAATGAGGAGAAAATGGGGTAAGGCTGTGGTAAGTATATTTGACTTCAACTCACAGGCCACAGGAATGAAACTAACCTTGAGAATGCCACACAAACAAAAGACTTCATGGACACTTGGTAAGGAATACCACTTCATCTACACGGACTTTGCTGACAATTTGATAAGCTCCAGGTAATGGGGGCAGGGGAAACCAGGGAACTATTGAGATGCTTGGCTACAATGAGCAATCTCAGGGTAAAGTTCTAGTAATGAACGGGGGAAAAGCAACAAAGTTCTGCAATGTGTACTCGGAAGGACTTGAACTTTTACCTTTATTTATGAGGAATCCATCTTTAATCATATGATCCCTAGCATTTCAAAAACAGCAAACAAACATTTTAGGAATAAACCACAGCAAAGCACAGAAAGGGATGACTGGCAGGCATTTGGTTGAAGCATCTCATGCACAAAGATCATCCTTTGAATGCTCTGTGTTATATACTAGGCAGGAAGCAGCAGAACCATAATAGTAAGGGTTAGTGAATGTTTCTGGACAGAAACTTCACCTGTTATATTTTCAAGCATAGCAAACACAATTTTTTTTTAAATATTTATTTATTCACTTTAGTTGTACACAATGCAATGCATTTATGTTTACGTGGTGCTGAGGATCGAACCCGGGCCGCGCACGTGCAAGGCGAGCGCTCTGCCGCTGAGCCACAACCCCAGCCCAAAACAAAACACAATTTTTTATAAAACATTTTTTGGCCTAAGATCATATTCTAATAAATAAGCTTATTTGATAAAGTATATGTGGTACTCTAGTCACACTTTACTCAGTGATTACTAATTTGCTACCTTTTTCAGATTTTTTAACCTCAGCATCTCTCCCTGACTACTCTGTCACCATATTCCATCTAGACCCAGACCCTTGTGTTTCTGATGGTCACTGTTTGATGGAACATTACAGCTCATTTTCCTGAAAACTGCCAATAGCACATGAAAAGTGCTGGGATTGAAACCAGAAGACTTAAGAGCAAGCCCTGACTCTGTGCCTTTTTTGCCCGGGTGATCTTGAGTGAGCCACTTATTTTGGTATTAGAAATAATACCAAATCCAAATCAAATGGGAATGTATTTACCAAGTACTTTATCCAACAATAAAATAGTATTTAAATGAGAATAGCAAAGGAGAGAACATTTACTCAACATCTCCCAGATTGCAGACACTGAATTAAGCATTTTATTTAGTCCTCCCAATAACTAGGAGTAAAGCATTATTAATCTCATTTAGCTTTTTACAGAAGTTAAATGACTTGCACTGGGTTCTCATTGTATTTAGCTGGGGGGAAAAAAGAATCCTAAAATGTGCATCCAGAACTTTCAGTCTCTAAAGCCCAAACTTTTTCTGTCACATGATGCTGTTACTTACCGATGGTTCTGAAAAGAATTTATGAAATAGTAACTGGACATTTGAAATATGGACACAGTTGCAAAGAGGAAAAGATAGTATTTGCCCACAGGAGAGGTCAGTTTAGTTGGTAGAGGTACAGCTCAGAGCCCCTGTTTAGGTGAGGCCCCACCTTGAGGAGACTGGTTCCATACAGCCTTCAGCTGCAGCACCTGTGGTATCCAACCCAACATATGATCCAAAACCATAGTCTTCTAGGGCAGCTCCAGCCAACACGGTATGGCCAACATTCTAGGGCCTGGCCATTTATGTCTAAGCATTCAGATTGACCTTTATGGTCAATCTTTGCACCAGTACTTGGACTGGCAGAGACCTACTCAGAGCTTCATTGTCGCCAGGGACTTTTCCAAACTGAGCTTCTTCCTGCATCCCTCTCCTTTCATGAATCTGCATCACCTGAAGTCTCTCCTTCCAGCTCTCTCAGCCCATACTCTTTTCACAGGCTTTCCTCCAAACAGATTCTAACTTCTAACTTCATGTAGCTATCTCCCTCCTAGAGTGCCTGACACATGAGGATAATATAATTTAAATAGCTTGCCTGAGGACAATTCAGTTCACAAATGACCTCAGGTAGCACAGGGAAAATACCCACACTATGAAAACAAATACTGGAGAGAGTCACAGTGAGGAGAAATTATGAAAGAAAGTAAAAGTCAGGGTTAGAGATGAGTGTCCAGTAAGTAACCCTGCAGTCTCAATATAGAATATAAAACCAACTTCTCAGTAAGTTTCTTAGCAAAATGAGCACAGGAAACATACATGTTCAGTTACAGCAAGTCCATCTCCTCAAAAAAGAGGGTGAGTTTTTTTTTATATTTATTTATTTACTTTAGTTGTACACAATGCAATGCATTCATGTTTACATGGTGCTGAGGATCGAACCCGGGCTGTGCACGTGCGAGGTGAGCGCTCTGCCGCTGAGCCACAACCCCAGTCCAAGAGGGTGAGTTTTGACAAGAAAAGTATGAAGGAAAATTCCAGGAAGAGAGCGTGGTGAGAACTAAGGTGCTAATGTGTTCCTCGGGAGTGTGAGCAGCTTTTGCCTCCCTAGTTTATAATAAATATTTGAGCACTCTTCTAGGCTTGCACTTGAGAATGCACTCTAAAGAGGGTAGGAACTGTGTTCCCCATTGCTTAGTAACCATGATTTTCCCATTTGAAGGGGCTTGAATGGACTGTATGAATTAGTTAATATGTGCAGCACTATGTACCGATGATGCAGAAATATGTAAATGATACCATGTATGAAGGAGCCCTAATTAGGAAGGGCTGTTGCAGCTAGCTGGAAGCCATAAGTTCCACCTGATATGTATGTGACGCACCTGTAGGCACCCGCAAAGCTGAAGGTATATAACCGGGTGAAAGCGGTCCGAGTTAGGAGAACGGAGAAATTCATTCAGTCAGTCATGCAGTAGCTCGGTCGGTCAGAAGAAGAGTTTGGGTCGGAGAATCAGAGCGGCCAGAACGTAGGCAGTGCGGTTACAGAAGAGAAACCAGATAGAAGAAGTAATGACTGGTCAGAGTTAGGCCGAGGCTCCCAAGGAAGACAGAAGACAGAAGAAAGAAGAAGGAAGAAAGAAGAGAGAAGAAAGAAGCTCTAATCTTTCTCTAAGCTAAGCTCTATCTTTCTTTCTCTCTAACTCTAAGCTAAGAAGACAAGAAGAAAAGCTCTCTTTAATCTTTCTCTCTAAAAATCTTTCTTTCCCTCGCTAAGCTCTAAGAAAGTAGAAGTAAAAGTAGTAAAAGCTTTACTCTGCCTCCGAGAGTTTTTCCGCCCGGTTTTCGGTACCAGGTAGCTTACACATGTACTAAGAATTACAGCCAAGGTTTTATAATAAAACGAAACATTTGCTGAGGGGCTCACTGTAGCCAAGCACTGAATTAATGCATAGGTATGGCAGTGTAATGGCCTCCCAAAATCTTCCTGTGTTTTAATCCCCAGGGTGTATGAAGATGTTACCTTGTGTGGCAAAAGGGACTTTGCAGATGCCATAAAGGACACAGACAATAAAATGAGATTAGATTGGATTAACACAGCAGGCCTAATGTAATCAGAAGGATTCTGATATGGGGAAGGAGAAGGATAGGGGGTCAGAGTCAGTGAAGGAGAGGATCAGAAGCCAGGTGCTACACTGTTGGTTTTGAAGATGAAGGAAGGGGCCAGGTCCCTACAAAGATAGATGACCTCCAAAAGCTGGAAGGGGCAAGAAAACAGATTCTCCCCTGATCCAGAAGGAATACAGTTCTGCTGATACCTTGATTTTATTCCATTTTGGATTTCTGATCTCCAAAGCTGCACAAAAATTAATTTGTGTTATTTTTAAGCCAGCAAACCTATGGTAATTTTTTACTGCAGCAATAGGAATCATACAAGGGGCTTCCTGTGCGTAAACGTATTTCATCTCCCACAAACCTATGAATTGTTGCTATTCTTTTTTTTTTTTTGGTGAGGCAACTGAGTCTCACAGAAAAAGAATAGAAAATATTTCAACAAGTTTTAGACTGATTATAGCCGGGCGCGGTGGCGCACGCCTGTAATCCCAGCACTTTGGGAGGCTGAGGCAGGAGGATCGCGAGTTCAAAGCCAGCCTCAGCAATGGTGAGGCACTTAGCAACTCAGTGAGACCCTGTCTCTAAATAAAAATGCAAAAAAGGGCTGGGGATGTGACCCAGTGGACGAGTGCCCCTGAGTTCAATCCCTGGTACCCACAAAAAAAAAAAAAAAAAAAAAAAAGTTTTAGACTGATTACACATACAAATAATATTTTGGATACACTGGTTTAAGTAAAATAAATTAATAAAATAGATTTTACCTGTTCCTTTTAACTTTTAATGTGGCTTTTAGAAAATTTTAAATATGTGCCTTGTATATATTTCTAATGAACAGTACTGGCCTAGAATCTTATCCTCCACAGTTTGATTTTATCATTTATCATTTTATTTTTAAATTAAATTTTACCTGATATATAAAAATTATAAATGGGTTAACTTGTGATGTTTTGATGCATGTATGTGTTTTGTAATGTTAAGTCAGGTTAACAATATCTAACTCCCCAAATTTTATCATTTTTTATAGCAAAACAGTCAATATCTTCTAACTTTAAAACTATGTAGTACATCATTATTAGCTACAGTCACACTACTGTACTACTGTGCAATTTTGCATAATTGCATGCCAGAACTTCTTACCCCCACAGGTAAAAACAAATCTGTGGTGATAAATTTCAGAACAGTGTTTGTTTTGAGAAGGCATTGCAGTAAGTCACTGCAATATTTTATATCCTGAACAGGACAGTGGTTACACAAGTGCACACACACAGAAATCCATCACACTGTACACCTAAGATTTATGCACTTCACTGCTTACAAATGATACCTTAGTAAAAGAAAATAAAAGTTATAAAAGATGACTCAGGGAAAGAGCATGTTTATACATAAGCTTAAATGACAGGTCTAACAATTTGCGTTTGATGTTACAAAGAGAGAAGTACTGAATGCTTTTGAGTGAGAAGACATACTCCAGTCAGTACTTCATGAAGATGAACAAGGAGCACCAACCAGCCTTCCAATACCCATCAGCTATATCAGTCACGAGCCTCATTTAATGAAATGGGAACAAATGACTAGGTGTCTGGTGATAAATAAGGGTGTGTTAACAGGAAAACTTTGATTTAATGGAACACTGCACATAATACCAGTGGAGGGCAAAAATCACACCGGGACAACGGAGCAGCCAAGAGATTTATTCACCAGCCTTTGTGGCTGGTGGGAGGTTGAAGAGGTGCTGGGAGAGAGGAGTCAGGGAGAGGGGAGTGGGCAAGCTCTGGTGGGAGAGAGGCGTAGGGGAGAGGGGAGTATGCGAACTCTGAACGGAAGGTGGGTGCCCAGCTGTGGTCTCTGGAGCTGTTGGCTAACGCAGCTACCATCAGGCTGAAGGCTGGAGCTGTTGGCTGGGGCAGCCGCCATCCTGCTGGAGACAGTGGGTCTAAGGCCGGTGCAGTGGCTTCCTCCTCTCAGCAGGGACAAGCTGTTGTGTCTGTGAGTCTCTCAAACTCTGAACAGGACCCTATATAGGGATTTCTGGTATGTGTGGGGGGTGCACCAGAGCCACCCAACGCCATTGGCTCTTTGTCAGTGGGGTGAGGTCAACCTTTAAGCCCGTTGGCTCCTGCCCAGGGAAAAGGAAACAAGGTTACTTTGCTCAGGACACGGAAACCTGGGGTTGTGGGGAGGGAGCCCATCTATCAACCAGAATGCTTAGTTCTCCCCAAAAATAAAGATTAAATGTTCCCTGTGCCTAAAAAAATAATGTTTAGCAAGAAACTTAATGGCCCAATACATTGAGTAAAAGACCTCACTACAGTGACCCAGCAGTTAGAAGGGGTCTAGAAATTCTTCAGGGCACTAATGGAAAGATGGGTCCAATGTTAGACACTACTACATGTAGCACACATAAAAACGTGACTTGGATATTGTAATATGGAGAAGTACAATCTCACAGTTACAGTCAAGACAGGGCAGGAAAGAACCAAGGACTTTGGCAAGTAGAATATTTTATCTCAATCAGATTTATCAGGCAAAAAAAGGGGCAACTGGGAACTCAACGTAGCATTGTATATGATGTTTAATTTCAAAATGCTCTCATATGAATAGGAAATAAGAAATTCTGACAGAATTATAGAAGAAGGTATTATCATTGGGATAAATTAATGAGCTGTGAGAATGCCCCCTTGTAAAGAATAGCTCAGGTTAAAACTGAAGAGTTCTACCCCTTGTAAATAAAGCCTGTGCATATGGATATTCAAAACCTGGGCACAACTTGGGGCCTGACTGAAGATAACTATATATCTGCCATTGTGGAATGACCTGGGTACATCTGAGTTTACCTCTTCTGGATTCAATTCTCACCAATATGAATACAATTGATTGGCATCTGTGGCCATGACGGGGCTAAGGTCCCTTAAACTTGCATATTGCTTTGGAAAACACACTTAAAAATGTGAGTTTAGTATCACTTACTCTTAAAGCAAAGTAAAGGTCATCGGTGAAAATAAAGAACCACATTTTGTTTGATATAACATATACTGATATTTACTTAACCATTCCCTACATAAAATGGTTTCTCATTCATTCTGCCATTATAACACAATATTTACTTTACACTGCCATATGTCTGCAACTAGTTGACCTATTGTTTTATATTTTAAGTCATATACAAATAGTATGCAATTTTATATAAAGGACTTAATTATCCAAAGATTAATGTGTTATACCACATTAATGGTTTCATGTGTTTGGGTGATCCTTTATACTGTTAACCTAGCTTCAAGAAAAGGGGCCTGTTTTTGACTTGTTTTTCTTCCTCTAATAATTATCATTACCTTTTTCAGAACTTCCTATTGTCCCTCATAATCCAGTCACTGAGGGATCTAATAAAATGTTGCAGTTCAGGTACATCTCATTACTATGCTGCTAGAGAGTTTGCAAAATTTGACTTAATGATCTGACAGCCAGTCCTTAAAAACAATCACTGGCATTTCCCCACATTCAATCTTAATTAATTTACATATGGCTTCCTAGTTCAATTTCTTGGGAGAAGGGGAAAATGGAGGGCTCCTCAGAATCGCTGCCTTCCAATCTTTCCCACAAGGGTTAAGGAGTTCAAAGGCATCTTTGGATGGAAAACTTATTTATTTTTTTTTTTTTGAGAGGGATGGAGGAATGGTGTGTAATTCAAGCTATGATTTTGCACCTAAGGACATTTCTAATTTTGAGAAAATCAACACCCCCCCCATCCAAACTTCTAAAACAAGTCAATTAGGTAGCAGTTACAAAGATGTCTTGATTTACAAAAGGCTTCTAATTCTTACAATTAGTCATCTACTTGTTTACACTCTCCCCATTGTTTTCAAAAATTTTTAGGAAATCTCTTTACTTCATAAAGCAAGCGTGGTTCTTAAGAAGTAATAACTGATGATAAAGATCTATTGCAGCTAGGCATGGTGGTGCCTGCCTGTAATCCCAAAGGTTCCGGAGGCTAACGAAGGAGAATCGCGAATTCAAAGCAGCCTCAGAAATTTTGCGAGGCTCTAAGTAACTTGGCCAGACCTGGTCTCAAAAAACAAACAAACAAACAAAAACGAACAACAACAACAACAACAAAAAAAAAACAGGGTGGGGTGGGGGTGGGGTGGGGTGAGGCAGAGACGTGGCTTAGTGGTTAAGTGTCTCTGGGTTCAATCCCTGGTATCAAAAAAAAAAAAAAAAAAAAGAGAGAGAGAGAGAGAGAGAGAGAAAGAGAAAAAGAAAAAAGAAAATGGCAAAACGAGATAGAAATATTCGAAAAACAAAAACCATCTAAAATCCAAGTCTTCACACTGTCACCATGCTGGGGTATTTCCTTGCAGTCATTCAAGCACCATTTATGTGTACGTGTGTGCACAGTAAGTTTAGAGCCTGCACTTAACCCCACAGGTCACCAGGGGCAAGGCGTGGTCACCGAAGTCCGCGCCAGCCTCACCGAGGTGCGCCGCAGCCAGCAGCTACCCTCATTGGCCAGTCGTAACTCGCCGCTGGATTTCAGCGGGCTCCAGAGACACTCCCTCCTTTCTGGTTTCCACTCCACCTCTCTAAACTTTCCAGTTTCAGCCGCAGAGAACCTCTTCCGCATCTAGTTAGCTCTAGCCCGCCCACATTCCGCTCCAAAATAAGTTTCCCTTCCAGCGGGAATCACGTCTCCGGCGGGAAGACAGAGGTACCTCAGGTCACCGGAGCCAGGACCCGCCGCAGCGCGCGCTCCACTGGGCGCGCTCCCTCGCCACCAAGCCCCGCCCCCCTGTGAACGAGCCAGCCTCGGACGCGCGCCCGCCCCCTCGGGCGGAGACGCGCCGAGGAAAGCGCGCGGCCGCGAGCCCCGGGCGCCATTTTGGACTCGGTTTGGGGCCGAGGCGCCGGGGACCTACGCGTTGGCCGCAGTTCGCTGAGGGCGTCTCTGGCGGCGACGGAGAGTTCTGGGGCAAAGACGCCGAAGACAGCGTGGGACTGAGAAAGAGGTCTTCTCTCTCGACAGCCAGAACCGCAAAGGTGGAGCCGCGTTGGCGCCCGCCGCGGGACCAGCGCCTCGGATGCGGGCGGAGCGCGGGGGGCCGCGGCGGCGGGAGCGCGAAGCGGGGGCCCCGGGGGGCTTCATGTGAGGGCCGCGGGACCAGCCGCCGCCGTCCCCGGAGCCCGAGGTGGTGTGTGGGGGAAGCCGCCCCCGGCAGCAGGTAACGGCGGAGGGGTAGGGCCGGGTCCCCGCGGGATGATGGTCCGGGGAGGGTCCGCCGTTCGACTGTGGGCCGGCCCGGGGACGCGGGTGGGACGAGAAGCGCGACACGCAGATCTTGGAGCCTGCTTGGGGGCGTCTCCTCTCGGCTCTTGCTTCAAAACATGTCAACAAGGCGTGGTGCCTGCGCGTCGGCAGTGTGCAGCCTAGCCGGGCGGTGCTGTTAGTTTTGGCGGAGGCTGGTGACTGACACAGCTGAGCTCTCCCTCGGCGGAGCTCAGCCCGGCGTGGGCCGCGCCCGTGCAGGTAGCTTGAGAAGTAAGTGGCACTAAGATTTCAAAACAAACTGCCCAGGGTAGGGCACCTGAGATGTCACCGAAAGCCAATCCGTGGAGGTGGCGCAGGAAGGAGGGGACTGCCCCGCGGCGTATCCTAGTGGAAAACTTGGTCAACTTGTGTGGAGCAGCTTCGCGCTTGCTCTCAACGTGAGCAGAGGTTAGGTGGAGTTGCAGACAGGGATCAGGAAGCAGCCCAGTCAATGATTGGCCTGCATCTGCAGACTTAAGAGGTGAGAGAGATTTTTTTGTTGTTGTTAATGGTGTCCAAGTGACCCAGGTATTTTAATTATTTTTTCCTCCTTAGGAAAATTGTAATTTCTGTTATCCCTGAGTTATTTATAAGAATGCCATACGCTCCTGGTTGTGTGTGCCTACTAGACATTTTTGCCACCATGCTCTCACTGCCATTCTGAGAGCTTCCTTTTCATTGTTTTATTTTTGCATTTCAAAGAACGCGTATTAATTTTCACATTAGTCAAAGCAGAATATAAAAAGGACATAAAGGAAGTGTAATGCCAAAACAGACTTGTTGAGCTAAATACAAATGGGCTTTTATTTACTGCACACCGAGTGTACATAAAATTATATTCAGAGCTTGGCACTGAGGCACACACCTTTTAATCCCAGCTACGGGGTGGGGGGAGGTTGAGGCAGGAGTATTGCAAGTTCCAGGCCAGACTGAACAATTTAGTGAGACCTGTCTCAAATTTTAAAGAAGGAAAAAGAAAAGAAAAAGGTCTGGGGACATAGTTCAGTGATGGAGTGCTTACCTAGCAAGGGCACAGCCCTGGGTTTGATTCCCAGTAGGGAGTGGCAGGGGATCTTGTTCAAACAGGGGACACTAGCTAAATATTCTGTTCTTTAACTGATGAGCAAATTGACTCCTTTAAGTTTATGGAAATGCTGGTAGCTCACTAACTCCCTGTGCTGCTCAGCTAGTCTTAACTTGATTGCTTTGGGGCACTTGGTTGTAGTAATATCACCAAAAGCTCTCCTGGCCAAAGATCCATCCTGTGGGGTCTTGAAACAATACAGAGAAGTAAACTTGCCCAAAAAGGTGTGGTTTTGGTGCACTAGAAAATTTCATTGACATTTTTCCTATTCAAATATAAAAGGTGTTTTCACTTTGACTGAAAAGTTGGATATATAAAATCCACTGATGTAAATTATTTGTAGATTATAGAGTATGCTCTGAATTGTTTAGCTTTCTGCACAGCGGTTTCTTATGTATAAAGTTTGATTAAATACTTCTGAAAGCATTGGAAATTATTACATGAGTAAATGAAACCAAATTGGAAACATTAAAAGTTTTTATTAGGGGAGCTGGGGTTATAGCTCAGCAGTAGAGCAACTTACCTTGCACATGTGAGGCACTGGGTTTGATCCTCAGCACCACATAAAAATAAATAAAGATATTGCGTCCATCTTTTAAAAAATCTTAAAAAAAGTTTTTATTAGGGGTTGGGGTTGTGGCTCAGCAGTGGAGTGCTTGCCTCACACATGTGAGGCGCTGGGTTCAGTCCTCAGCACCACATAAAAATAAAAACAAAATAAAGGTATTGTGTCCATCTACAACTAAAAAGAAAATTTTTAAAAAATTGTATTAGCTGTGCACTTATTGTTATTTTCATGCATAGACCAGGATAGTACAGATGACATTTTTATTGCTATTTGACCTTACATTCTTCAATTGCTTGATATATTATCATTATGGCATCACTGTCATAATACATATGACAGTTTACAGACTTTTTTTCAGCTATTTATAAACTACTAGTAGGTGCCTAAAATATACTTTGGTGGTCACATAATCTTTATATTTAGATCAAGAGATACTGTACCTTAGTGTTTTATACATTTTAAAGAATTTGTCAATTTTCTCCCAGCTCAACTTGGAAGGTATGGAAATAGACTTTATTTAAAATAGGACCTTATTAGACAAAAGAAAGGTTCTATTGTTAGGATCAAAAGGTATTATTCAGAATTGTTTGAATAAGACTGCCCTTTTATTTTTGTTTGTGTATCCATATACTTTAAAGTAAAATGAGCCATTCTGTTTTTAAGTTGAGTAATTCTGGTTTTAGAAGACTTACCAGGAATAGGTGATAGCCTTCAGTAATGAGATGTAGAAATTAGGAAGACTGCTTTATTGTTTTTTGAACCTCTGTGTCTCAATATTTTGAGTAGTTTTAGACAGTCAGAAGAGAAATTACAAGCCCTAGGAAGCAAATTCTTTGTTCTTCAACCCAAATTGTATATGCTAAAATTAAAGCCTTCTGGATAAGTTAAAGCAGAAAAAATGGGTCATAATAACAATGTTTTCTCAACCTCTAGTGGGTCATTTTTATTAGGAGAGTTTTTTTTTTTTTTTTTTTTTAACTAAAGATTACACTATATTCTACCTTTCTTCTGTACATACTTTAAAAAAAAAATCTGTTCTTAGATTGAATCATAAGTTTCAGTCCTCCATAAAACTACTCTCTTGCTTGTCATCTCTGTCATTCAGTTTTCTCCCTTCCTTTCCCCATGCTCAATGGGATATGCATCATTTATTTCACTTTATTCACATAGTTAGAAGTAAGAGCAATAAGGAATAGGCATATATATATATATATGTAAGACCTCCTGGATTGATCTTCATTGCATGAAGGCCAGTGGCCTCTGCCATTCCATTTCTACTTTCTAGCCCTCAATTTTCTTTCACAAGTTTTGTTAGCTTGTTATAGGGAAAGTGTGAAGGAATATGTTTAATTCCGGCATGCCTATTCATATCCTTCATCAGACACAGGATCAGAAATTCTTCAATGCTGATTTGCCAGAAATAAGTTGGAGTCCAACCATTAAACCAGTACCCTGTCCGCACTGCTCTCAAACAAAAGGAAAGTATTCCAGGGCTTAAACTAGGGGTACCAGTGAGTGGTCTTCATTTACCCCATTTAGTTTAAAGCCTGCTATACTTTCAAACTAATAAGACTTTTTAAAAAAAAAAATCTTGATTATAAGGTAACATACTGATGTTAAAAGCAATATGTAAAATGTAGAAAGAAACAGCATATTGTCAAAACAAAAACAGTTGCCTATAATTTCATTACCCATGTCACCACATAATTTGGTGGGCCAGGCCTGGTGGCATATGACTGTAATCCCAGCAGCTGGGAAGGATACACCTGTCTCAAAAATAAAAAAGGCTGGGGATGTAGCTTAGTGGTAAATCATCCCGGGTTCAATCCCAACCACCCCGCCCGCCCCCCCCCCCCCCCACACACACACACACTCATACCATTTTAAAACAAAAATAGGGTCATTCTTTACCTTCTGATTGGTAACCTGTTTCTATTGTGTTGTGTGCTTTTTAAAAAATATTTATTTATTTGTTTTAGTTGTACATAATGCCTTTATTCTTACGTGGTACTGAGGATTGAACCTGGATGAGCACGTGCTAGGCGAGCACTCTACCGCTGAGCCACAATCCCAGCCCATGTATTGTGTGCTTTAATGTTTTTAATTCTGGACAGCTTTTCCAAACCAAAGTTCAACAGTCTCCTCTCTTCCTTCCAAAGCCTGATACTTCATTCCTCACAAGGACTTTTTAAGCCAGTTTTACAAACTGAAGCACAGTACAGTCTGCAGTTTGCTCAAAGCCGCATCGCCAATGAGAGATAGAGTCAGGATTCAAACCCAGGGAGCTTGATTCCAGAGCCCATTCTCTTTAACAACATTATTATTTAGCTATGGAAAGACTATCAAAGGAACAAATGGAATGAAGGTATTAAGAATACATAGACAAGCTGGGCATGGTTTAAGTTGCCTCTAATCCTAGTGACTCAGGAGGCTGAGGCAGGAGAATTGCAAGAACAAGGCCAGCCTCAGCAACTTAGACCCTCAAATGAAAAAAGAACTGGGGATGTAGCTCAATGGTAATGCACCCCTGGGTTCCATCTCCAGTACCCGCCCCCTGCATAAAATAAATAAATAAACACATAGGTGTCATTCAGAACTACAACATGGGAAACAACAGTAGTAAGTGATATGTTGGAAGAAGAAACCACATTCCAGATCCAACAATGCATGGTAGGGGTGAGTTTGTATACTTTTTTTTTTTTTTTTTTTTGCAGTGCTGAGGATGAAACTCAAGGCCTAAGCAAGTGAACCGTCTATGGACCACATTCCCAGCCTGAGTTTCCTTTTGTTTAGCAGAAGTCTAAAGTTTAGCAATAGCATATATCACGGGCTATTCATTGTGGAAGATCTCTTGGCTACTTAATTCACATCCTCTCTGGAGATTTGAAGACTCTGGGTTGCCTCGAATTTAAAAAGTTAATATTGTCAATATCTTAGATTGCTTTTTAAAAAACCTTTAGAAAGTTTCATTGTAGATTCCCTTTTATATTCATTTTAGTTGACTACAACTTTTGAGCTATAAATTCTTGGTTTAGTTTCAAAATCATTTGTAGTATGGTATAAATGCTTAAAAAATCTGCCAGAAATGTACAGAATTTATAAAACTGTAGTTGGTCTCCTCTGATATTTTTCATTATAGTTTGATATTCTTCCTGAATTGCTGATCCAGTTCTTTAAAAATGAATTTTGGGTTTATTTCTATTCAAGAGTTTAAGTAGAATGAGAAAAAAAAAAAGTGATGCATTTTTCTAAATAGGATGAAGCGAGGAGGAAGAGATAGTGATCATAATTCATCTGAAGAAGGTTCCACAGAGAAATCAAAGAAGCTGAGGACTACGAGTGAGCATTCTCAGACTTGTGATTGGGGTAATCTCCTTCAAGACATTATTCTCCAAGTATTTAAGTATTTGCCTCTTCTTGACCGGGCTCATGCTTCACAAGTTTGCCGCAACTGGAATCAGGTGTTTCACATGCCTGACTTGTGGAGATGTTTTGAATTTGAATTGAATCAGCCAGCTACATCTTATTTGAAAGCTACACATCCAGAGCTGATCAAACAGATTATCAGAAGACATTCAAACCATTTACAATATGTCAGCTTCAAGGTAATACTTTGTCTTTCTTTTTAAAAATAAAGCATTTAAAATAAATAAGTAAATCATTTTTAGTGGCTTTAGTGTACTAGTTTAGTACATCTTCTTATGTCTTTAAAATATTTGCCTTTTAAGGGAACATACTTAAAGATACACAGTTACTGTATACTTTAGAAGCTATCATAAATACTTGTGACAATTGATGAAGCTTAATTACTCCATTAGATTTATTAATAATTTCTTACAGAGAGCGAAAGCAGCTACTAAATAAGCATAAGTCATTGACCAAAGCTGTAACTGAATTATTGCAAACAAATTTGAGAAAAAGGGAATATAGAATAAATAATAAAAATCAGGAAGATTATGATTGAGTAGAACTTAATTGCTATTTCTGTCTAGCAGGAACTGAGTATTGCTTATTTTGATGAATTTTTGATATGAGATCTTCAAACATAAAAGTGATGTAGACACCTTTATTTTTAAGGTTTAGATGAATATATTTTAAAAATTAGGAATGATACATGGAAAAATGCCATAGGAAAGTGTTTGCTTATTTTCTTTGCTGGAAAGGATTTATCAGAAACCCTGCAATGATGTGATAGTGCAGTGGGGTAACTTTTGAGGTGTCTAGAATAGTTTTAAGAAATCACAGTGCTCGGGGGATGGGGTTGTGGCTCAGCGGTAGAGCGCTCACCTAGCGCTCACCTAAGGTTCAATCCTTAGCACCATGTAAAAATGCATTGTGTACAACTAAAAGCAAATAAATAAATATATGTATATAAAAAAAGAAATCACAGTGCTTTGTGTGTGAATATAGAGGCTTGTTGTGTTGTGTTTTGGAGAGTAATAATGAAATGTGGACATGTTTACTGAATCCTTAACTAAATAATGGATTTTGGTTTTTGTAGCAAACAAATATTGATAAGTGACAACACATGAATGCCTGATTAATCTATATCTGCCAGTTGCTAAGGAGGCCCAGTTAATCCTAGATAAAGCAATGGTTCTTACCCTAGAGCTTCTTGCCTTAACTAGGCTGATCTTCCCTCCAAGAAAGTCATTTCCTCTTGGATTACTTACCTGCCTAATCATGGTTGGTTAGATTGTGGCCTTTCTGGAAAAATGCTCAAAAGCACTTAGGTCACTAGAGGTAGGTAGGATTGACAAGTATAGCAAAAAAAAAAAAAAGACGCCTGTTTAAATTTGCATATCAAATAGTCCATAAACAATTTTTCAAGTTTTTGGAAAATTTATTATTTTAATTTGTTATATATGACAGCAGAATGGATTACAATTCATATTACACTTATAGAGCACAATTTTTCATATCTCTGGTTGTACAAAAAGTAGAATGGCGCACACCATTCATGAGGCAGGAGGTCTTCATACATGTATTTACAAAAAAAAGGGGGGTAATGGTGCCCATCCCATTCCAGGGGGTCATTTCTTCTACCCCCATACTCCCTCCCTCTCCTCCCTCCCCTTTGCCCTATCTAGAGTTCATCTAATCCTCATGTGTCCCCCACCCCCTACCCTGTTATGAATCAGCATCCTTAAATCAGAGAAAACATTCAGCATTTGGTGTTTTGGATTGGCTAACTTCACTTAGCATTATATTCTCCAACTCCATTTATTAACTTTCAAATGCCATGATTTTATTTTCTTTTAATGCTGAATAATATTCCATTGTGTATATATACCACATTTTCTTTATCCATTCATCTGTGGAAGGACATCTCGGTTGATTCCACAGTTTAGGTATTGTGAATTGTGCTGCTGTAAACATTGATGTGCTGGTGTCCCTGTAGTATGCTGTTTTTAAGTCCTTTAGGTATAGACTGAGGTATGGGATAGCTGGATCAAATGGTGGTTCCATTCTCAGTTTTCCTAGTATTCTCCATACTGCTTTCCATTCGATGAACAATTTTTACTATAGATATGTCCCATGCAAAGTTTGAATCATCCTGAATATTTTTAAAAACTTGTTGTTTAGCCGGGCGCGGTGGCGCACGCCTGTAATCCCAGCACTTTGGGAGGCTGAGGCAGGAGGATTGCCAGTTCAAAGCCAGCCTCAGCAATGGTGAGGCACTTAGCAACTCAGTGAGACCCTGTCTCTAATAAAAATACAAAAAAGGACTGGGGATGTGGCCCAGTGGTTGAGTGCCCCTGAGTTCAATCCCCGGTACCCCCCCCCCCCCCAAAAAAAAAAAACTTGTTGTTTACCTGAGATTCAAATATAATTGGATATTACCTGACAGTCTTAGTAACAAGGATATGGGATTGGTGGGGGAATCAAACAAAAATCCAGGAACAGTTCATCCCCCTTTGCTTAGGGAAGAGACCTGAAAAGCCTTTCCTTTGATTTTAGTCATCTTTGAGTTGCCCAAGAGTGTTCTAATGGCAAGTAAAAAGAAGAGTATAAACACTCATCTGATCTTTTTTAAAAATATATTTATTTATTTGCTTTAGTTGTACACAATGCTTTTTCATTTTTTTTTTTTTTTTTAATGTGGTGCTGAGGATCGAACCCAGGCCACGCACATGCTAGGCGAGCACTCTACCACTGAGCCACAACCCCAGCCCCTCATCTGATCTTAATTGGCTGGGTCAGCTTTATTCTTTTATAGCTCCATTACACAATCAGGTATATCCACTTGTATAACCCTCATAAAACCATTTATTCTCTAAGTTTAACATTTTTATTAGGGGCTGTTTATTTTCTTGAGAAAATACTTTTTCGTTTACACCTTATAGAAAAGGCACATCACAGGATTCTTCTGGGCTCTTAGTATTTTAAGCCATCCTTGACTATAGACAAAGAGGTTTAGAGTTAATAGTCTAGAACAATGGTTCTTAAACTTCATATGTAACAGAATCACGCAGAGAGGGCTTATGATGAGAAAAATTACTGGTTCCCACCCCTAGAGTTTTTTTTTTTTTTTTTTTTTTTTTTTTTTTTTTTATTCATATGGTCTGGGTTTGGTATGAGAATTTGCATGTCTTAACAGATTCTTATGTTGATGTTGATACTACTGATCCAGGGATCACATTTTGTGAACTGATGTAAAGAAACTTAACCAAAAGATAATATTATAAATAGCTCTGAAATTATAATGCATATATTAGTACATGGGTTTTACACCATCTTCTAAGAACATATTTGTGGTAATGTGCCTGAATCTGGAAATTAAATTAATAGTGTTACTTTAACTATTCTGTTTTTTAAGATGCTTTTTAGCCCAGGGAACAACTACAGCTAACTTTTAACACCCTTTCTTGGGTTTTTTGTTTGTTTGTTTTATTGTACTATTCTTACAGGAAATATCTAGGCAAAAGAATATATGACAGTAGCTACTTCTTATTTTGGTTCAGATTTTCATGCTTATTTAGTTGGACACCCTTATTCTAATTTATATTCATCTTTTCATTAAGAATATTGCTGATGATTCCTAATTTATGGTTCATTTGAACATTCCTAATAGATATTCATTAGTTTCTGGTGTCTTGAAATATTTATTATGGACACTATTTATATCCATTGTGTGATATACTACCAAATACATAATTATTTTTCAAAGACTATAAATTGATTTGTTTCATTAGTTTATAAAGTTTGGAATAAATCAAGTTAGGTATCAACTAAATAGGTATCTTATAATGTAAAAAAATCTCTCTTGACAATTGCACCTATAAATTTCTTAGGGGGACTCAGAAAAGGCCAAAGTTGTAGGGGAAGATAGATGACTGAAAGAATAAATGGTCTTTAAATTATAGTGCAATAACCTAATAACTTTCTTGCTTTTGTAAAATTAAGATAAGCACAGAGAAATGTAAATATATGCATGGGTTAAAGTTTTTTTTCCCCTCCTAAGGTGGACAGCAGCAAAGAATCAGCTGAAGCAGCTTGTGATATATTATCGCAACTTGTTAATTGCTCTTTAAAGACACTTGGACTTATTTCAACTGCTCGGCCAAGCTTTATGGATTTACCAAAGGTATCTACTGGTTTTATTTTATTAGCTGTTATTGAGAAATCCAGTGAAAGCTTTACCATTTCTTGAACGGACAATGAAAGAATAAGAAAAAAAAAAAAAAAAATATATATATATATATATATATATAAAATGGAAAGACACTATTTAGAATTTTAAGAAATACTATTTTAAAAATCCTTTGTGATTAAAGAGTAAATGCATTTACAGAAAATTCTCTAGGAAGTGCTTAAAAGAAAGTAAAACTGAGAAACAAGCATGTCAAAATAAAGAGAAATATATAAATATTCCTTTTTGGGTGGTCAGAGCAGATCGATGAAATTAAAATCAAAAGTTGAGAGTGCCGGTCTTGAGAGCTAGGATAGCCTACTTTTATAAAACTCTTCTGGCAAGTGTTCTGTTAAGATTTGTTCTTGGGCAGCACGCATGAGGCACTGGGTTCACATGAGATACTGGGTTTGATCTTCAGCACCACATAAAAATAAAATAAAATAAAGATATTGTGTCCACCTAAAACTAAAAAATAAATATTAAAAAAAATTGTTCTTGAGCAAAGTTAGTATTAGTACAGCTTGGATTAATCTACAGACTTTATTGAAAGAAAACGATTTTTTTGAAGAGCTAAATGTTTACATTTATTTGTGTGCTCTAACATGGCCCTGTATATAATTAGAGATAGTCTCTCTCACACAGCTATTGTCTTAAAATAGAAAAATAAGAAGTATGTATTTTTGGAAGGGTAACTGCTAAAGTCCCGTAACTTATGTCAGGTAATGTTCAGTAAGTTGGTATCCAACAATAGTAAGAAAGTTTGCTTTTTAGAATACACCACAAACCAAAATCTAGACACTCTTTAAAATACCTAGTTAAATTTACAAGAATGATTCAGGAAAGAATATTACTAAATTGAGTGCATATTATAACCCAGATGGTTGTTCCAAGAGAATAGCATTACCAGATGTATCACCAGTTTATATTAAGATTTTAATTTTTTTTTTTTTTTTTTGGGTGGTACTGGGAATTGAACTCAGGGCCTCATACATGCTAGGCGAGTATTCTACCACTGAGCTATATCCCCAGCCCTTTAATTGGTTTTTTTAAATTTTTCATTTAATCTGTATATTTGGAGATAAAATGTTTTCCCTATTGGTTAAATAAGGGAAAGGAGGGTGGATTTCTCTATTTTAACATTATGAGATCGTAAGTACATGAGCTAAATCACTGCTTCTCAGACTTAATTATGTATAAATTTGGGTTTCTGTCCCTATTCTAAATTTACAATGATGTAATTCTCCTTTCTGTAAATAGTCCTGATGACTCTTTATTAAGATGGTTCAAGGAAGCCAAATGCAGTGTGCATACCTGTGATTCCCTTCCTTGGAAGCTGAGGCATGAGGATTATAAATTCAAGGCTAACCTGGGCAACTTACTGGGGACCTCGCCTCAGAAAATAAGGCCTAGTGATGTAGCTCAATGATAAAGTGTCTCTGGTTCAATCTTTAGTACTAGGGATAAAAAAAGATAGTTCAAGGACCTCTGCTCTAACACTGAGTTAGACGACATAGTACCATCCTCTTCATCTAATATGGAAAATGAAATGTTCTGAATTGATTTTTGTATATGCCTGCCATGGTTGAAAACAAATTTACATACTATCTGTTATACACACACACACACTATACCATTTAGGTATATTGAAGTTTTTTATTATTATTTGGGGTTTTCACTGGGCAAATATTTAGTACTAAATTAGGAACTGGTTTTTGTGTATGTGGGTGGTACTGGGGATTGAGCCCAGAGCCACATGCATGCCAGGCATGTGCTCTACCACTGAGTGAGCTACATCCCCAGCTTCTAATCTGAGAACTATTGATATAGCTAGAACCACTTCTTTCCTTATTAAATGGGCCTAAGGATGTTTTATATTGTTGTCCTTTTCCTGATGTGGCTTTTGTAGAAAATATTGAAATAGGTATTGTACTAGGTATTGCTATATATTGGAAATCCTGAGATAACTGAAAAGAACATTGAAGAAATATATTTGTCTATGGATCAGAGCAATGGTGAAAGAGGTCAGTGTTGCAGTCATGAGCATACTGAAGAACAAATATTATTGCATCATAAGATACTGTTGAGTTTGATATAAAAATATTAGGAGAAAGATGTTAACACTTATGTTACTTAAATCAGAATTCCAGTAGTATAGTAGGCAAAAAGTAAATTATAGATTGTGACCAGCAAGGTAATATTTGGTTGTAATTTCTGTTAGCCTGCCTTTATTCTTTATCACTGCTGTACAGAATTTATAAAGCTCTAGGTGAAGAGTAAAATTGGTTATATAGTGAATTTTGTCAGAGTGTGTATTAGCCTTTCTTTCTTTATTCTCCCAAATTCTTTGTCCATTGATTATAGCTATCTCAGCTCTGATTTAAACTCACATACTTTACATGTTCTAATTTCTGTTTTCTACTGTTGTTTCTTTTGGTCAGATTCTGTATCCAACAGTTACTTACATGCATAGGATAAATGAAAAGATACTCATTGGCATATTTGTGGATAAAATACATTGAAATTAAATAGACTTGAAAATGTTTTTGATAATTTAATATGTTTGAGGGTGTTTTAAATTTGAAATCCAATTTCAGTATGATTTTGGTTGTTTTAGAATTAAATTTTAAACTTCCATATTCCAAATGAGTCGTAGATTTGAACTTGTTATTAATTTTTAATGATTGTCCCAATAATTATTGCTATTTTAATGGACATTACTATTCAATTTAGTGGAACAAAACACTAGAGTAGGGAAAGTAGGGTTTCCAGATAAAGTAAAGTATCTGAGAAGTATTCTTTTTCTTGCTGCTGGTATTGGGTATAGAATCCAGGAACTTTTCCACTGAATTATATCCCCAGTTTTTGTTGTTGTTATTTGTTACTGTTGTCATTTATTTTGAGACAAGTTCTTGCTAAGCTGCTAAGGGTCTTGAGCTTGAAATTCTCCTGTCTCAGCCTCCTGAGTTGCTTGGATTGCAGGCATGCACCACCATGCCTAGCAAGAAGTATCCTTATTCTTGGTTCCAGAATTTCTCTTTTTACTTACCAGTGATTTATTAAAGACATCCTGAGGCTTGGAATTCATTTTCTTTCCACAGGTAAAATGGCTCTATATAAATAAATGGCAGTCACATCTTTATATCATACTTCCAATAACAGTATAAAAATGTTAACCCTTTAACAGATTTGAAATATATCATTAGGATTGAGATGAATCATACCTGACGTTAGGGAAATCCCTAAATTGTCTTTTCTAAAAATTAAAACAGTGTTTTAATCTTTTTGCTTTTCAGTCTCACTTTATCTCTGCACTGACAGTTGTGTTTGTAAACTCCAAATCCCTGTCCTCGCTTAAGATAGATGATACCCCAGTAGACGATCCATCCCTCAAAGTACTAGTGGCCAACAATAGTGATACACTCAAGCTACTAAAGATGAGCAGCTGTCCTCATGTCTCTCCAGCCGGTATGTTGTATTTTTTGTCAGGTATATCTTAGTTAAATGCATTGATTTGTTCATCAAATTAAAGAAAACTATGTTTAATAGTTTGATAGTTCTATTAACCTACTCGTATTTGGGTAGAACTGTTTCTTCTGCATAAAAATAAATATTTTTAGTGTCATAATACAGTAGCATAAATTCTTTAGTGTTAGTAGCCTAGACGTGGACCTTCAGTTTATTTGGCAATTTGTGTATAGCATATGCTAGAATATAAATAAATTTTACAAAAGAAAAGAGGACAGGACAACATGATATCTGACTGAGGTGTTTCTTGAGATAAAATAGAATTTTCTCTAGTTGTAGTTGAGCTAACGGTAGAATTTGAGTCAGAAGAGCCACATAATTGCTTTTCTTCTTACTATGTAGAGGAAGAAAAGTTGTACGTAAGTGGTTGCCTTATATTTTGTAAGATAATGCTTTTCGCAAGTTCCATTTTAGAGCCAAGAACCCATCAAATGTGTGAATGTTATAAGAGCTCTTTCTAATTTCCCTTACATAAAATTTCCTGAGCATTACTACACTATTCAGTTTGAGATTATTTAAATTCCAGATGGCTTTTATTGAAAAAAAAGTACACATGTGATTTCCATATGACTCTGCTGCTTCATCCTGAACCTTCCCCACTATTGACATCCCTCTGGATGTTTAGCTGTGTTATATTGCAAACTTATTTTGTTGCCATATTCTCTAAAGCTCCATATTTTCCCAAGGAGATGACTCCCTCTTGGCTGGAGATTAATTTCCCAAATCTCCCACAAGTGGGTTTTTGGTGATGGGAATGGCTAGATGTTCTATTGTATTTTCCTAGTTGTCTCTGCCACTTCTGGTTTATCATTGAGAATATCAAAAAAATAAAAGTTAAGAATAGGCTTAACAGTTACTTCCTGTGTGATCTTGATTATATTTTACTATTATGTGGGCCTACTGTGAGAGTAAGCTCCCTATTTTATAGCTTCATAGTATACAAGGTCTTTTGTATTTTCCCTTCCACCTGTTTAATCTTGTTTGCTACTCACTCACATGTGGGTTTTACTTGAGCCCTATGGAACTACAGTTCTTTGTATTTTTGTTTGTGGTCAGTCAGTACACTGAAGCCTGTGGAATACTTTTTAATTATTATTATGATTATTTTTCTAGCATCTTAACCTAGTTAACTCTAGTCCAGTCTTCAAAATTCAGCTCAAGCGTTACCTGTTTTAATCCTCCTCCTTCTCTCTGGTTTAGATCCCCTACTCGTGTGTTCTTCCATAGCTTTCTAAACAGTAGCATTTGCCACACTTCAGTGAGAGGTTTTGGGTCTCTAGTTTCTCTGAGAAATCGTAAGCTCGTTATTCTCTTTATCCTGCTATATTCCATGTTCATTTATTTTCATTAGTTACACATATTAGTTCAGTTAGTATTTTGGACTAATTTTTCAGTAATGAAGGGAAGAGAAAGATCATTTGTAATGCTTTTTAATTGACAAATATAACCACAAAGGGTAACTTAAAATTTAACATATTTGTCAGCCGGGTGCGGTGGCGCACGCCTGTAATCCCAGCACTTTGGGAGGCTGAGGCAGGAGGATCGCAAGTTCAAAGCCAGCCTCAGCAATGGTGAGGCACTTAGCAACTCAGTGAGACCCTGTCTCTAAATAAAATACAAAAAAAGGGCTGGGGATGTGACCCAGTGGTCGAGTGCCCCTGAGTTCAATCCCCGGTACCACAAAAAAAAAAAAAAATTTAACATATTTGTATAGATTCTGTCTCTACTTGGCTTATTTGGACAGTTTCTCTAAGTGGAAATTATGGGCTGTTTTCTTCTTTTCACTGAACATTATATGAAACTTTTTCCCATTTTCATACAGTTATAATTGTTTGTAACCTCTAGGCACTATTTGACACTAGTGACTTGCTTTTGATGTCATACTGTAGATTTTCTTGGTTTTTAATTGTGTCTACAGTTTTCTTTGGTTTTTCTTAAATTTTAGTGTTTCACTGTACTGGATTTAGTGTTTCACTGTTTTGTTGTACTCTGTAAATTTTGAGCAGTATCATTATTTTTTGTAGTTTGTTATGTTTTATGTTAATAATTTATACTTTCAGTGTCTTGGAACTCCAGAGCTATGTTTTTTTTTTTTTTTTTTTTTTTTTTTTTTTTTTTAAATATTTATTTATTTGCTCTTAGTTGTACACAATGTGTTTTTACGTGGTGCTGAGGATTGAACCCGGGCCGCGCACGTGCTAGGCGAGCGCTCTACCGCTGAGCCACAACCCCAGCCCTCCAGAGCTATGTTTTAAAACTGCTGATGGCCCAGTGCTTTAGAATGTCTCACTGGTACTTCAAACTAATGTATTCCCTTTCTCCCCCTTTTCAGATCTCTTGCTCTGCCGTTTTTGCTATCTCTGTAAATTATAGTATCCATCTAGTTGTCAGGAGCACACATCTTCAATCCCTCCTACCTATACTTTCTGTCCCTTTAGTTACCAAAATCTGATAACTAAAGACTCCATCACTAAAATATGCCTTTGAATCCTACCTTTCTCCTTCTCCATTCTAGCAGCTCTAGTCCAGACCACCAGAATCTTTGCAGTAGTATCCTCTTAATTGATTTTCTGATTTGTAGCATTGCTATTATATAGTCTGATTTCTATGCTACAGTTATCTGTTCAAAATGTAAATTTGATTTTTTTTTCTTCCACTTTTCTTCAAAACTTGTTTTAGATAAAAGTCTGAATTCTTTACCTTGGCTTTCAAGTTTGGTATGATTTGGCCCTTACTTTTTTTTTTTTTTTTAATATTTATTTACTTGCTTTAGTTGTACACAATGCAATGCACTTATGTTTACATGGTGCTGAGGATCGAACCCCGGCCGCGCACGTGCTAGGCGAGCGCTCTACCACTGAGCCACAACCCCAGCCCTGGCCCTTAATTTATTGGTATTCATCCTTTGATATTCTCTTATTTGCATACTATGTTTTGCGCTCCTTTAGTTCTTGGAAAGCTTGTGCTCTCTTCCATGTCTGGGTGTTCACGGAGGAAATAATGATTTTCTTTCTTTCTCTAGTCTCCATTTTCACTGCCTTCATTCTAATATTTTTAGTCTCACTGTTTTGTGGGAATTCTTCTCTCATTCCCTTGTTAAGAGCTTCGCAGTACATCCTTGTTTAATTATTCATTATTCCTATTAGGTGAGTATGACTTGTTCCTTTGGTAGCTCTACAATCCTAGCACCAGTGCTTGACAGATAAAACACTCAGTTATCAGCTGAGCTAATGAACATTTTAATCACTTAATATTCTACCTGGTTGATAAGCCAACATTTGTATTCTAGTTCTTTGAAGGTTGGATACTTGTTTCTACTTTTCTGCTGTGATTTAAAAAAATAATTAACTGTGTTGGCACATAGCAGTTTGCCTCTATGAATTTCTTCCTGAAGAAAAATTCTTAAGAAATGGAAGTCCCAGGTCAAAAGGTCTAGTTTTTTTTTTTTTTTTTTTTTTTTTTTTTTTAATGCTTCTTGCTATGTTTTTTTCTCCCAAATGAGTTGTATGAATTAATACTACTTACTAATACCCTGGCCTGACAGCTTTATTGAACTCTTATTCACATACTGTACAGTTTCAACTGAAGTATATAGTTTATTGATTCAGAGTATATTGATGAGTAGTGTACCCATTATCAACATTGTAAATTTTAGAATATTTTCATTATTCCAAAAAGAAACCACATATCCCTTAGCTGTCACCCCCTAAAACCTTGATCCCACTCAGTCCTGGGCAACCACTAATTTATTTTATCTCTGTAGATATTACATTTTCTGAATATTTCATATAAATGGCATCATGCTATATGTGGTCTTTTTTATCACTTAGCATTTCAAAGTTTCATTTATGATGTATCTTGAATTAGAACTTTCTTATTATTTCTGTGTAATATTCTTATATTCCTTTGTATGGATATACCACATTATACCACATTTATCTATCTGTTGGTGGATACTTGGGTTGTTTTCCACCTTTTTTTTGAGGGGGGGGGACATGCTGGGAATTGAACCCGGGGGTACTTAACCACTAAGCCACATTCCAGCCCTTCTTATTTTTTATTTTGAGGCAGGGTCTTAAGTAACTTAGGGCCTCACTAAATTGCTGAGTATGACCTTGACTTGTGATCTTCCTGCCTCAGCCTTCCAAGCTGCTAGGATTATAGGAGTGTATCATCACGCCCAGCTGTTTCCACCTTTTGACTGTACTGAATAATGCTGCTGTGAACTTCCATGTCTCATTTTTTGTGTGGGCATCTTGTTTAATTTCACTTGTATTGGCATTGCTAGATCATATAGTTACTCTTTTTACCCATATTTTACATTTTACATTCCTTTCCCATATCCTCACCAACACTTTTTTTGTTTTTAAATTATAGCCATCCTAGCTAGTGGGCATGAAGTCATCTTTCATTGTGGTTTTGATATGCATTGTTTTGCTGACACTTGGATAAGTATTTTTTTCTTGTGCTTATCAGCAAATCTTTTTTGGAGAAATACCTATTCATATCCTTTGCTTATTAATGAGGTGATTTTTCTTTTTATATTGAGCTGTACAACTTTACCAGTTTTATTTTATCCTTGTCTCTGTTATGTTAAATATTTCAGCATTTTAAACTTCTTACTGGTTTTCCATTACTGCATAGCTAACTACAAAAAGAACAACTTATCCCAACACACATTTATTAGGTCCATCCCGCAAGGCAAAGTAGTATGCAGGGCTCTGGTGGCTTCTTTGCTTAGGGTCTTAAAAGGCTGAAATCAAAGTGTTGGGCAGGGCTGGCTCTTAATCTGGAGATGCTAGGGGAAAATTTACTTTCACACTCAAATTGTCTGAACTCATTTATTTACTGGCCACCCACAAGAGGCTGCTTGGGGTCTGTCTCTGCTTTTAGGGGCTACCTGCATATACTAAAGCCAGCAATAACATGTTTAATTAATTCCCTTTTTGCTTTGAATCTCTCTGATTTCCTTTTCTGCAACCAGCCAGAGCAAACTGCTTTTTAAAAGGGCTCATGTGGGGGCTGGGGTTGTGGCTCAGCGGCAGAGCGCTCGCCTCACAAGTGCGCGGCCCGGGTTCGATCCTCAGCACCACGTAAACATAAATGCATTGCATTGTGTACAACTAAAGCAAATAAATAAATATTTTTAAAAAAAAAAGGGCTCATGTGATTACACTAGATCTATCTAGATAATCTCTGTTTTATAAGGCCAGCTGTGTAGTATAACATACTTATGAATATGATATCACATTCACAGATGCTAAGGATTAGGATGTGAAATGTTGGGGACCATGTTTAGAATTATTCTGCTACAACTTCTTTAGTAGTTATTAGATGATATCTCAAAGTTTCTCTTTTTTGGATCTTTGCAGTTTTCCATATGATTGTTTTCCCTTTGATATCAAGCCCTTTTGATATTGCAAAGAACAGAGATGAGCTCAGGTTATCTAGGGTGATCAGGCTATATTTCAAAGTACGCCTTATAGAAAAGAGAAACCGGCAGTGGCTGAATAGTAAAAATAATGAAGCACCAAGCTCCACTACTCCCTCTTCTGGTGACTTTGATTCTAGTGATTGAGTTTCTTTCTTTGATTCTATTTACCTATCTTCTTCTACTGGTATTAAGTTTTGACTTATTGATGGCCTTTGTCTTTCACTTTCTAAGCAATAGTTAAATGCATTAACTTAAGAGTAACCTTAGCCTGTGTTTGTATTCCAGCTTTGCTATCTTTAGTTAGCTGCCACAACTTCAAAATAGAAATACTATCTAGGTTTCTAATTTCTTTTATAGTGCTTGTGGAATAACATATTTACTATATATTTGTGAAATAAATAATAGATGAAAGTATGAAATTTTGGTTGTTCTTATCCCTGTTCTCTAGGCATAAAAAATGGATTGAGTGGGTTATCATGTAGTATAGGGTGACAGTTTGGGGCAGAATTCTTATACTAAGCTACTTTGGGTATCAGATATTGACCTTTGGTAAAGTTACCTGTTGCGAGGGTAATAGTTTTTGGGCAAATCATTGTGCCCTGAGTCTAGGAAACTACTTAAAGAACTGCTTTCTGGGTATGTTAAAACTTCAAAAGTCATAACTAATGTGGATTTCCATGCATGTGAACTGGGAGGTTATCTGGTTATCTTTGACTAATTTATCTAAGGATAACAATATTTTTCCTTAGAAACTTCATAAGCTTATTACTATTCACAAATTATTGATCATTTGATGGAATTTTACTTTGCAAATATTTTATTCAGTCACATAAATGTTTTATATGGTTATATCTTATCCTGTTTCTTTGTTAGGATTGGGTGAGTTTAAAAAAAAATGTCCTTTGGCCTTTATAGCAGTGATCATGTAATTTTTTCAATCTGTAAGTTTAGTGATATTTAAAAAAATATATGGCAGTATACATGCATTAACAAGATAAATGCAACTGTATTTTTAAAATAAGTTATTTAAAATTTTTTCTGAGTTGATAAATGAGTCATTATGATTTAGAAGTTCTTATAGATAAAATTAATACTAGATTTTAAGTGTGACTGACCTGATAATCCAACTAATTTTTTAAACTGGTTTTTGTGGTAAGGGAAATGTGGCAAATTTTTGTGGGGTGTGTAGTGTATTTGATTAAATTTTTGAAGAGATAAACTTGTACAAACACTGAGAAATAATTACCTTTTTTTCCTTCCAAGGTATCCTTTGTGTGGCTGATCAGTGTCATGGCTTACGAGAATTGGCTCTGAATTATCACTTACTAAGTGATGAGTTGTTACTTGCTCTGTCTTCTGAAAAACATGTTCGATTAGAACATTTGCGCATTGATGTAGTCAGTGAAAATCCTGGACAAACACATTTCCATACTATTCAGAAGAGCAGCTGGGATGCTTTCATCAAACATTCACCCAAAGTGAACTTAGTGATGTATTTTTTTTTATATGAAGAAGAATTTGACCCATTTTTTCGTTATGAAATACCTGCCACTCATCTTTACTTCGGGAGATCAGTAAGCAAAGATGTGCTTGGTCGTGTGGGAATGACATGCCCTAGACTAGTTGAACTAGTAGTGTGTGCTAATGGATTACGGCCACTTGATGAAGAGTTAATTCGCATTGCAGAACGTTGTAAAAATTTGTCAGCTATTGGACTAGGGGAATGTGAAGTCTCATGTAGTGCCTTTGTTGAGTTTGTGAAGATGTGTGGTGGCCGCCTGTCTCAGTTATCCATTATGGAAGAAGTATTAATTCCTGACCAAAAGTATAGTTTGGAGCAGATTCATTGGGAAGTATCCAAGCATCTTGGTAGGGTGTGGTTTCCAGATATGATGCCCACTTGGTAAAGACTGCATAATGTAGGGCATAATGAATAGCACCTTAACGTCAAGCAACTGTATGATAATAAAGTTTATTTGCTGTAGTTCTGATATAATTCTATTTTGTGGCACAGAAATTTGCTATCTTTGATGAGAATTGTTTACTTAGAAGATCCATAAATCAGTTTTGGTCAGAAAAATCCATGTTTCTTTAGCCTGTTAGCAATCAAATCTCAAGTAAAGGAAAAAAAACTGATTTCAGATTAGAAAGTAATAACCATTTGTAAAGATTTAACAGTTCATAGTCTGAAGGAAACAAAACCTATGTATTATAATATCCAAGAAGCAAGTACTAATAGGTTTTCTGAAATGTTCTCTATGCATTTTTTTAAAAAATGTAAACTTGACATTTTAGGGTCTTCAGTTATACATACACCTGTTATAAGGTGTTTAATATAGCTCAGGAAAGTGAGCATTTTGTGAGAAAAATGTAGGATATATCCATATCTAACGAAAAAGATTGGTTGAATGTTTTCGTATGTTTCAAAGCTCTTTTAAAAAAGATGTAGAAGTATTTGGAACTCTTAGAAAATTGATAAATGTCACACAGTGGTTATTATAGAAGGATAATATGCAGAGCCAAGATCAAACTGAAAGGAAATAAATGGAATATAAAAGGTAGACAGTATTTAGCGTTGTATAAATCTAGGTTTCCTCTGTAATCTGCTAAACCATATAATGTTCTTTTTTGTGATATGTTACTATGTTTGTGGCACTTGAGGTATTGTATGTAAAGTAAGGAATGCTTTACCAGTTCTCCTTGGTTTTGCCTGTTTGCTTAAACTAGTTTTGAAGTATTTTACTATAATTGAAGTGAAAAGCTTATCTACTTTTAAAAAGCCAAGTTGAAATAATTAAAAGTAGACTTTAAAATGTTTTATAAATTGTTTTCAAGAAAGAATATTAGTCTCCAGTGACTTTTAGTGATGGCCTATCTTTCCATTTTGGAATTATATTGTTAATATAACTAGAATTTTTGTAAAGGAGCACTAGTGTACAGTTGAGCATAAACAGAAAATATGAAAGAGGATATATTTAAGCTCATAATCTTATTTTGAGTAAACATTGCTCAGTGAACTGGAAACTTAATAGAAAAATATCTACAGTTTTGTGATTGTTAATTCGGTTAAACTAATTTTATATTATTTAAGTTAGCATTTTATATTACTTTAATAAAGGTAATTCCATGCATTGTAGAGTCTGTATAAATACTAAATTTTGGGCTACATTTAGTATTTAGTTGTTTTAGATATAATACAAATTTTGATTCTGGATACTATAGTGAGTAGATACTACCCTCCTAAGAGAAATTAGAAGTGATTTACCCCTAGTGAAATAATACATTAATGCTTGAAATGGCTCTCTTCAGTAGTGTGACTTTTAGAAAGTATTCTGGCAATTAATGGAAGCTAACAATATTAAAATAGGTGACCTTCCTAAGAATGAAATTAAAATTATTTTCTATATAACTTATGCTTTTCAAAAGTGATATTTTGCCCTTTGGTCCCATATAAGTGAGAATTAAAAAGACTCACCTAGACTTGAAAGTTAAAGCAATTATTGTAGTGTTCTCCCTCCACCTTACCAAATAGTAAAAAGCTTTGATTGTACAAGAAATAGTTGTGCCTCATGGATTTTTTTTTAAACTTGGAAAATGGATTTGACACTACATGATTAGTTCTACTAACCAAAGGTTTATTTGAAAATTTTACTTTTTGTACAAATTGAATTATATAATGCTTGAAATACTTTGTCACTTTATAAGCAAAATGCATAGCATTTAATTTGTTTATACTGTAAAATATGTTAAATGCTTTTATCAATTTGAGAATAAAGATAGTTACTAATGATGTTGTATTATTAAAATTTTTTTCAGGGTCTGGGGTTGTGGCTTAGTGGTAGAGTACTTGCCTAGCATGTGTAAGGTACTGGGTTTGATCCTCAGCACCACATAAAAATAAAGGTTCATCCACAACCAAAAACATATATATTTAAAAAAGAAAAGAAATCTTTTTAAAAAATGTTTTTTCTAACTACTCAAACACATATACTTATTTTGACTTTAAAACTGGTTAAACTTGGCCTGTGGCTCAATGGTAGAGTGCTTACCCATCATGCATCAGACTTGGATTCAATCCCCAGCACCTCAAAAAAAATTACAAATTAACTTATGGTTTTAGTTTCAAGTCTGTTATTTGTTGAATAGAATATTTGATATTAAACACTTTGTGGAAGACTGGCTTTTTTGAATTTACAAGGTTAGTAGGCACATGGAATCTATTCTTGAAATAAGCTCTCATGCCTATGAAATTTGCCATGAAATGTAAATTTATTTTTTACATTTGTACAAGAAAAGGTTAATTAAAAATATAGGCCTTTCTGCATTCAGAACGAGAACTTACAAAACCACCTTATAAATAGAATTCTCAGTCTTAAAGGGTCCTTGAACTTTGCTAGCCTTTTAGAAATATCTTTATATAAATCAAGAATAGTTTTTAAACTACAGAAATTCTTTTCATCTCCTGTCTTGAATGGGTTTTAGAAAAAACTATTAATTTTCTTTGGTGATCTGGGCTATTTTAAACATTACCAGACCAATAGGCATGATTGAAGATGAAATAATTTCCATTCTAAGAAAGCTTTTTTGTACTTGTGGTGGATCTTGGGTAACATGTGGGTTTGAATTAGATGTTACTGAGCAGCTGGGAAAATCTAACCTGCTTGCTGACACCAAACTTTCCTTTAAAAAAGACACAAAGCCATTCACTCCAAGGGTGAACTAAGGGATATTCCTTAGGATATCAGCTCAATAAATAATATCCTCTTTTGGGGCTGGGGTTGTGGCTCAGCAGTAGAGACTCACCTAGCATGTGTGCAGCTCGGGTTTGATCCTCAGCACCACGTAAAAATAAAGGCGTGGTGTACAACTAAAACAAATAAATATTTAAAAAATAATAATATCCTCTTTTAAATAGAAAATCTAGAAAGGACAATTTGAAGAAGAGGAAGTAATTTGAACAATAAAGGGTGAGGAAAATGCTAGAAACAAACTTGGCTAGCCCAAGTACTTTTTTGAACAGGGAAAAAAGCATGTGAGGTTTTAGCACATTGCTTTTGGTATAATTTCCCAATACTTGATTTTAAAAATAAAGTCATCTTAAAGGAACTACTCCCAGATAATTCATTGTTTTACCAGCATATTAAAAGTGATAAAACTTCCTTAAGATGTGATTTGATTTTTTTCTGATTTTTAAGAAGCCAGTATTAACTGAGGGTTTCCAATATTACAGTAGTTATTTTTACCTCTTGACTGTTTTATTTCACCTGAAACAATATTTAGATGTAACTTTATGAGTGAACTTACCCAATAAGCCAGATTAATAAGTGAGGATACATTTATTCTAAAGCTTTTGCATTCACATCTCAACAGACATTTCTCTTGGAATAAATTTTGTACATTTGTTAACAAATTAACAGAATAGAAATTACAATTGTATAGCAGCTCAAAGGGCAGCAAAATTAATTGGCAAATCACACCAAGCTTGTTCCCAACTACCATTTGAAAGCATGTTCTTAAATAATCTCTATTTGAAAGTTCTACTTCTTATAACCACCTGAATCTATTATAGTACTTTCACAGAATTTCTTCATTGATTAATAATAATGAAATATCTTGAATGCTTTTTAAATATAACTATTAGAATCTTGCTTTAAAAGTCAAGGTCCATGTACAGAAGTCCTTGTTTGTTTTTGCTGTGGAGCCAAGCTCTGTGATTATATAACTTGGTGTAAGACTCTTTGCTTGTCACTTCAGTGCAGTTCTGGAAATCCAAAATCACTTCTTACAGCAATTTTAAGATTTGTAGAAATTGGTGTTACCTGAGGTAGCCAGTAGATGGTGATAATATAAAGATCCAGTTTTCTTGTACATATTCTGAAGACAATTAGCACGTTAAAAGGCAACATTATTAGGAATGCTTACGCACTAATTAATGTGAACAGATAGGCTGAAAATGAGGCAGTGGAAGAAAGTTCTCCCTGTGTATTTGAGGAAATCTTTATGTAAACTCTGCAGTAGGCTGAATGGTTTAGTGCAGTGCTTCTCAAGGTATCTGTGGTGACGGGGGTTTTTACTTCAGACTCTTGTGCCTATACTTTTCAAAAAATGCAATAAAAATGAATTCCCAGGTGAATGAAATAAGAACAAAAACATACAAAATACAAGCCCCAGGGATTTTTTTAAAATTAGATTAAATAGAAAAAATATCCACCAAACAGCTTTAAGAGTTGCTAAATGCTTCCTGTCAATATTCTATACTTATATCTCCTCACAGACTAGTAACATTTGGTGGACAGGCACTGGTTCAAGGGCTGCAGTTAAGAGTAAAACTGAAAAACAGCAGAACTTGAGTTCAAAATCTGACTCCCTTACTACCAGCAGGGTAGCCATGGAAAGGAACTTAACCTGTCTAAGCTTCAGTTTTCTCATTTGGGTCAGGTAAATAATATCAATGATTTGGCTTTTTATGATAGCTCAGTGATAATGTGCTAACCACCTCTCAGAAAGCACTCATATGTTTGCTGAAACTGAATAATATAATTGGTAGATTTACATATTCAACAGGTTGTTTTCTCAGATCAACACCTTGTTAACTTACTGGTATGTTTTTTCATGAACTAAAAAAAAAAAAAAATACAGTTAAACATAACATACTTAAAGGACCTTGAGAGTTTGTTTGATGGCCCTAACGCAAGCACAGCTACTTGAAGATCCTTCACAAAAACCTGTCCTCTTTCTAGGAAGTGCACCCTCTTTCACTACAGATAACACCAGTAGGAGAAGGGAGATACTTACACATGGCTGCAGCCAGATACTTCCGCATCCCAGGCGTCCCAGATGTCTGAAGAAATGCTGAAGCATTACAGTATCAGCCCAAAGTGTAGGTGATTGAAAAACCTGGGAAAGGCTGACATGAAATCTAATCTACATTAGGCAAGACCAAGGATGATACTTTATTCTTTGATTAATCATTACAGCTACCATTCATTGTGACCTTACTATGCCAGATATAATCTGACTTCAGTCTTTATAACAATCCTGACAGATGAGTCATTCATTTTAGAGAAAAGGAAACTAAGGTTTAGAGATGTTACTCTGCTTATATCCAGAAATTTTGTTCTTTAACACTGTATCACATCTGAAAGTACAACCACTCCAGCTTTGTTGGCTAAACGAGTCGTTAAAGCCAGGTGAATGGAATGCAGTCAGATTACTATACCTGGTTGCAAGTTATAAAAGCTGTAAAGTCAGTCTAAACTCCCAAAAAGCACTTAAATGAAAAAATACCATAAAAGGAGAAGTAGGTCCCACCATGAAAATGTCACTATTGAAAACAAAGAATCTACATTCCTGATATGAGCCATAATTCTCTGTAGTTACAAAGGCTTGAAAATTGAAATCAAGACATTTAATATGCTCACTTTGACCAACATAATAAAGGGTTTCAGCTATTTGTCAGAAAACTTCTGAAATGTTAATGCGCTGAAATTCTGCCAATATACATTTTACCTTTCTGCCTCAAGGAAGAAAGGCTAACAAACCCACAAATGTAAAATCACACCCTGAAAAACAGATGCTGGTGGTTGGAGAAAAAAAAGAGTAGTAGAATTAAGGTTCTATAAGCCAGGGAGTGTTTTATGTCTGTTAGGTAAAGGGATTTCTTCATAAGTGATTTTAATAAAAGGGAGTTTCATAGGTAAAAACCAATATTCAAAATTATAAAACAAATAGAATTGTCTGTGTATAATCACTGAATCAAAAATCTGCAACAGACTCAACAGAAATTCCTTAGTTGATAAATGTGGTTTGAAGGGGTAATAAAATCTTTTTATGGCTGAAACAAGAGTCTTGTTTCCTGTTGGCCCAAAAATAGATGTTTCATTTCCCAAGTAAGTAGGCTCTCCACTGTAAAGAAATATTCTTGTATAGTTGGTTTCTATCTTCTTGAACTCTGCTCCAAGTTCAGCCAACTTTTCATATGTCCTTAACACAAATTTTGAACAGTCGTAGGATTCAAACCACGTCTCTGCCCCTTTTCCAGGGCTGGCTTGGACAGTCCATGTTTCATAATAAATCCCTGTTTCATTGTCCTGTTTCACCCACTTTGCCATTTTATTAAATGTGCTTCCTAGTTAAAAAAGCAAAAGAAAACAAAACAGCTATGTGAACATCAAAGCTAATGATGTTTTAAGTAAACATGTTCTGACCTAAGATCATGGATACACACAAGTAAGTATTAGACATAATATGCATATAAATAGAAGTCTTACTACTAAAATGATAACTATTAAATAAATATTGACATGGAAAAGGAAGTCTTACTATTTCTATAATCATTTAAGCTATAGTCAAGATTAAACAAATGCAGCAACTCTATTTCTCGACCTTTAATAAACCTGAGAGAGGCAAAAGAGAAAAGGGAAGCAAGGAAGGAACTCTGGAAGAGGAAAAGGAGAATGGGTAAAATAGAGTAAGGAAAACTGAGAGGGGGAAAAGGCCGAACTTCAGTGTTACAAAGCATGGCACGCACAGAGCATGAATGGTTGCCCGAGAAGCAGCTATTGGAGAAGGCTGGCCTGCTAGTTAAGAGAAGCGCCCACCTTGAATATTTGTGTTTTCTTTTCTTTTTTTTAATATTTTATTTTGCTTTAGTTGTACACAATGAGTTTTTTTATTTTTACGTGGTGCTGAGGATCAAACCGGGGCTGCGCGCGTGCTAGGCAAGCGCTCTACCGCTGAGACACAACCCCAGTCCCACCTTGAATATTTGGTACTTCCCTTTTCTCCCTATATATGTAGGTGGGAGGAAACTACTAATGACCTCCCCACTACCACTCAAATTCTTCCCATGAATCAACCAAACTGGAAATGGTTTTGGCCAGCTTCATAAACTACACAGTTTCCAGGATGGTTAACCATCTCTCCTGCCAACACTTTGTACCAGACCAGAAGAATCTTTACAAATATTTAAAAAACACTGCAATCTGCATGACCATAACCATTATCTGGGCATTTATAATGCCCAATAGAGCTAGGCCCCAACATTTCATTTTGTCCGTGTATGCAAACCTTTCTTTGCTTACTCAAACTTGAGACCACAAAATAAATACTTCATGCTCTGTAAAACAGAGTGGCTGCCTTTATCAATTTCACAGAATTAAAATTACAGGGTAATATAAACCTGTTTTCTTAGAACTGGGGACACTGTTCTTAAGTGTTCAAGTTTGAAAAGCTATCTCTGTACCTAAGAGCTAAGCGACTGCCGTGCCGC
This sequence comes from Tamias sibiricus, assembly GCA_025594165.1. Taxonomy (NCBI): domain Eukaryota; kingdom Metazoa; phylum Chordata; class Mammalia; order Rodentia; family Sciuridae; genus Tamias; species Tamias sibiricus. Next base: position 25,474,853 of record CM046663.1, read on the forward strand.
AAAACACTGTTTTGTAACATGAAGAAAAGGTTACGGAACAGCATTAATCACAAAGCAGATGGACAACTTAAAAAAAAAGTCTTAAGTAATGGCATACTACAAATATACTACAGAGAAGAGTAACTATTTGTTCAAATGATCAATTTATGTCAGAAGGGAAATCTTCAGATAATGATGTAGGTGGAAATGGAGAAAGGAGAGATGTGAACTGGCTTGGAGTGAAACAGCAACTATTAACAAAGTTTTGCTAAGAGGTGCACTTTCATATTGTTAGAATGGTTTGGGACACATCAATTAGAAAGTAGGAGGAAGGATTAGAAAATAGCATAATGTTCCAGTTATTGACCTTGAGAGACAGGTCAGCCATTGCTTGGCTGAGCCTTGCACATTCCTTATTTTTAAAAGCAAAAGGGATGTTTTACCTTCCCCACCAAATTATGGGTCAGTGTACCTTAAAATGACTTGTAAAAATGCTATGTGAGTAGAAAGCCTGATCATTTCCCCAAGTCCTGGGATCCACTGAATAATTATTATCACAAACAGTGCTTTCATTTCAGATGTTTCCACTTTTAGGGGAGACAGCAGTTTTGGATATAGTGCTCTATAAGTGCTATGGGTGAACCCTTACTTCTTAAATGCAATGGTAGCATTTGATGTGGGAGGCAATGGGAAAATGTGGTAAACTGTGACCCAATGTCACATAATGAGCTACTGATAAGGTTCTGCTGAATTCCTTTTACCACTAACCCACAATGCAACACATGCAAAATTCCAACTGTTAACCATTTCCCAAAAGAATAGAAAGTCACAGAGATAAAATATTTAAATTGCTCAAGAGTGCCTCAAATGTATAAGATCATATACATTTTGGGAGGCAATGTACCAAAGTTAAGAGAATGGTTTATGGGGCTGGACTGCCAGGGCTGGAGCCCCACTTACTTAGCTATAAAACTTTAACCTCTCTGTGCCTCAGTTTCCCCATCTGTACAATGAGGGAAATAATAGTATCTCTATAATGGGGTTGTAGTGATGATAAATGATGTGATTCATGTACAGCACTCAGAATGGGGCCAGGCCCAGAGTAAGTCCGTGTGGATAACAGCTATTATTATTTCTCAACATAAGATGGTATTTTTAAAAATATTTTTTTAATTGTAGTTGGACACAATACCTTTATTTATTTATTTTTATGTGGTGCTGAGGATTGAATCCAGCGCCTTGTACATGCTAGGCCAGTGCTCTACAGCTGAGCCACAACCGCAGCCCCTAAAGATGGTATTTTAAAAATTTTTTATCACTAAAAATGTTTTTCAGGCACAGCCAATTGGTCCCTTAATTATGGGTTCCCTTTTCCTATTTTATTTAGAAAGTCCAATTTAATTGTATGAAGTGGTTTGTTTCATTCGTTGTTTAACATGGAATAAAGCAAGAGATAAGCTACTTATTATCTATTGGTGAAGTTCTGCACAAGTACTAGTTTGGGTCAAACTGTAGTGGTTCCATAAGTACATTTTACAAATGACCTCTAAGAAGTAGAATATTACTGAAATGTCTCAATGGAAGTAATTTCTTTCATTTGGATATTGATGTAATCTTCAAACACTGCCACAGTTTTGAAACGTACCTGATATGGTTGCTACTAGAACTAATGTCCCATTTTCTTTCCAATGGACATCATCAATTCCTTCAAAAAAGCAGGCAGCTCCTTGATTACACCAGAAAGGGGCATTCATTTCAGGTCGCAGATGGGGAAATGTACAGTTGCCAAGCTGGAAAAGTTCATACCATTCCATTGTGTAGTTCTTGCCAGTTAATGTACTCTTGAATCCGATGGCATCATGCATAATTTTCTGTGTAAAGATATGAACTTATGAAAGCACCTGTTAAGTGGCCATGAGTCCAGGTAACCTGATGGGCAACAACATGGTGAACCACTACACATATCAAGAAGGACAACTGTTTGTCCAGCAGATCCTCTTTGGTGTCGCTATTCTGGCCCCTAAAACTCCAGCCCTCATCCACTCTGGGTTTGGTCATGGCTTCTCATCTCATGATTGTAGGGGTGTGTGCTGTTATCACACTCATGATTTTCTTACAGCTTAGAGTAAGTACAAGTCACCCCCATGCCACAGCCTCAGAAAGGAACTCCACATACATCACATGCCCACAATAGGGCCTAGAAATCAAGAGGTGTCTACTGCCTGCCCTTTCCCTTTTTCTGGGCCTCCTACCTTCTCATTTTATTGGAGCTGAGTAGAGAAGTTGCATTCAGATTCATTACATTAAAAGGGATTCAAGCATGTGCATTTGTTATTGTCAGGGTTGTAAAATCTGATCATAACTATTTGACAACTCATTTTAAATACAGCTGGGAGGTACATCAATGAATGTGGTAAAAGAAGCAGCTACTAGAATAGTGACTATTCCAATTGACTTAATAACTAAAGCATTTAATCAACCAAAGTTACAAGATCAGGGTGCATCCTTACCAAATGTCCCAGGAGGTCTCCATATTTAAATTCCCACACTGGTGCTTGTAATCGAAAGACTTCAATAACATCATCACTTTTCATAACTGGGATCGGTGAGCCAGTGGGACAGAAAGTGTACTTAGCTTGACAATAAGGGTCTGGTTCTGGACGGAAGGAAAAGCGTCTAATAAAAGAGAAACCATCAACTTAGATTCTAACAGGAATTTAGTTGTTCTCATACATGTTAAAATCTAGTTTTTCATTTCAGTGTCAGTAACATTTTCAGGGAAACATTCAAAGATTTGACCATAGTGAATAAACAAAAACATATGTTTTACTTGTTACCTATGAACAAACTTACAATGTCATTTATTTATTTACATGCTGGTACTAGGAATAGAATCTAGGAGTGCTTAACCACTGAACCACATCCCCAGCCCTTTTTATTTTGTGACAGGATCTGGCTAAGTTGATTAGGGCATGCTAAGTTGCTGAGGCAGGCCTTGAACTAGTGATCCTCCTGCCTTAGGCTCCTGAGCCACTGGGATTTCAGGTGTGAGCCACCAGGCCCAGCTTTTCTCTTTTGCAGTGCTGGGAATCAATCCCAGGGCCTCACACATGCCAGGCAGACATTCTGCCACTGAGCCACATCCCCAACCCAACAATGATGTCTTTAATAGCAAGTAAAATAGAATATGTCCTATATTTACTTAATAATTAACCAACATTGATTCAAAAACATTTACTGAGGATATAAAACATACAGGGGTCTACTGGGAAGAAAGGAAACAAAGCAGAGTCTTAGGTAGGAGTTTGGGAAGACATTAAACTCCCAGCCATGAGGGTGCACTGGGGCAAGTGCTGAATTAAGGAAAGAAGGAGATAGGGACCTGGCCTTGGTTTCCAAGTACTTGCTAAGAAGGTGTGGACAGAAAAGGAGAGAAAACATTAGGTAATAATATCCAACCACATACATTAGAAGGATCTCCAGAAGGTTGAGGCTTCAAGGCAGTATTAGAAAGAGGAGAGGTAGGCAGGGGCGGTCATTCTGTCACTAGGAAAGTGTGAACAGCAGCAGCCCCAAGAGCCCTGCAACTGAGAGGATTAAGCCCCCAAGTGAGCATGAAGTAGCAGATCTAATAGGGCTGAAGATGCCCTAACATAAACCTTATTTTAATGAATTATAAGAGGGGGGGAAAGGCCAAATTAAGGCTGAGAGATCAGTCAGGAGGAGCCTGCAATAATGCAAGAAAACAAAGTGGACCTGAGAAAGCCCAGCAATCAGACCAGGCTCCACCTAGCTGAACTTAGCTGGACAGATGCTGGTCACCTCCTATACTCGGCACTCAAAGAATCAAGACTAAGAAACACCCTCTAACTCCTAAGAATCCTGAGTCCCAGAAGTTCTAGTCAGATGTATTTTGTTACAATCCTAACAGTTGAACACAAATTCTGTTTTAATTTAAGTACTTACCTGGTTTAAACAAATATATAATTATATGAAGTTTTCATTTATACACATTAAAATTTATTTTAGATCAAAGTTAACTTACAAAGTATAACTGAAGTCTGAATTTAATAAAGGCAATATTATATTCAACTGAGGGAACTGGATAGGAGATAAGCACTTAATTACTGAAACTTTAAAGAAACAGTGAAGAGGGGCTGGGGTTGTGGCTCAGTGGTAGAGTGCTCGCCTAGCATGTGCACGGCCCGGGTTCGATCCTCAGCACCACGTAAAAATAAATGCATTGTGTACAACTAAAAGCAAATAAATAAATATTTAAAAAAAAATAAACAGTGAATAAGTCATAGACAACACATTGCCCTAATACTAAATCATTGGATTTATGATCTCTTCCTTGTTTTGTTGAAGATTCAATTTTTGTTTCATATGAACATCGTATTGATATTTTCAAGAAAAACAGCTTCAACTCTGCTATGGTTTGGATATGAGGGGTTTCTCAAAAGTTCCTATTACTAAGGGAGGGAAGGGGAAACACTGGGGCACGATATTGTCCAAATTATTTTGTTATGTTGTGTGCTTGTACAAATACGTAACAACAAATCCCACCAATATGTACAAATACAATGCACCCAAAAAATGTAGGGAAAAATTTTTCTATTAATACAGGAATATTCAGAGGTGGAATGATTAGATTATGTGAACTGTAACCTAATTAGTCCATCCTACTTTTAATGTACTGGTGGTAACTGTAGGCAGGTGGGGCCTGCCTGCAGAAGATGGGTCACTGGGGTATGCCCTGGAAGAGCCTCTTCCCTGCAGTCCCTTTCCCCCTTCCCCTCTCTCTGCTTCCTGATCCTGCCATGAGGTGAGCAGCTTTCCTATGCTAGGCCCTTCTTCCATGATGAGCTCCCTCATCATGGGCCCATAGCAATGCAGCTGGCCTGTGGACTGAGACCTTCCAAACGGAGAGCCCCAAATAAACTTTTCCTCCTTTAAGTTGTTCTTGTAGGGTCTTTTGGTCACAGTGATCAGTAGCTAACTAAAACAAACCCCAAACCCCTTTTCACATATATCAAGCAAAAACATTCATTCCACTCGCAGAATCCATCCATGCATGTTTAGGTTTGAAACTACTGGTACTTACTAGAGTTAATTTTGCTAAAACACTAAGTGCTAACCACCATCCTATTTTCTGAATTCAGAGTATGTGCACACAGAGATACTGGATAACTTTCCCAAGATCACACATCCGATGATCTGATGAAACCAGAATTGATCCCCAGAAGTCAGAACCTAGAACTCTGCTTCTGATCATGAGGTTGTGAGGTTATCCCGCATCTGACTCATCGATTTGTCATGCAAAACTGTGTGTGTATTCAAAACTGCTGGTCTTTCCCCTGCCAGATGCTGACATCCATGTTTTCTTTTTGTTTGTAGCTGTTTACCAGTCTTAGGCTGTATCAACACTGCTCTAGGTCAAAGGTGTTAGATTCCAGGCAGAAGGCTGCGCCTCCAGGAAGAAGGCCACACCTCCCCAGGTGCTTTGTGACCAGCAGGTTCCCTGGCCACTACCTCCTGACCTCTGGTAGCCTATAAGGCAAGGACTCGCTCCAGGGGTCTCTCTGACCCCCCACTCTATTTAAGCCACCCCCGGACTGAAATCGCTCTCTGTTCGCGCTTGCCCCTGTTCCCGTCCGTTCCCCATTTTCTCTTTTTCTCCCCCTTCCACGCGTGGCCCCTAATAAACTTCCCTTTTATTAAAATGGCATTCCCTGCGTAAGAAACTTTGCCTAAATTCTAACATTTTGGCGCCTTCAACGTGGGGCAATTCTTTATTCAAAAGGCAAAATTTCTCGGGAATTGCTATTTTTTTTTCCCTTTCTCTGCGGACGCTCTGCTCTCGGACACCGCTGGCCGCTGTTCTCAGGATGGGTAAGAGTCGCGAAGTTTTTTTCTCTCTCTCTCCCTTCTCTGGGAACCTCAGCTTTCAGATACAAGTTCGTCTCTTTTCCCCTCTTCTCTCTTCTCTTCCCCCTGCGGCCGCAGCTGCAGTGGTGCGCTCCCAGCCCACGGCTGCTATAGCAACAACGTGCTCCTTACTCGCTTCCTCTGTTCACCCGGCAACCCGGTCCACCCTGCCTCCTCTGATCTATTTTAGCCGAACGTTTCTTCGCGAGCAGGCCAAATCCCCCCACGGCCGACAACATGGGTACACTTCTTCCCTTGTTTCAACATGCAACTTCTTAGCCTCGCAGTCACTTGTTCCACAATCAACAGGCTCTGCTACTTAGCTCCCTCCCCCTTTCGCAGATCCGCCATGTTCTTCCGCCCAAGTCTGTTTCCACTTCCGTTCCACTTCCGCCCTTCCTTGATCCGCCATCTTCTATCCCAACCCACGTGGTTTTCTCTTGCCTTACAAGCACCGCCTTCCAACACAGCCTTATCACGCGCCTTCGCTGCTGTACCTGGCGGGCCAGCGCCCTGCCTTATAGCAGCAGCGGCGGCAACCGCGAAACTTCCATCCCTTTTGCCTGTACTGGTGACAGACCCTCCCTCCAGCCTTCAGAGCCGCCTGCGGACGTGGGCAGCTTCTGCTCAGTTCTCCCTAAAATCTCTTCAGGCCTTGTGCCTAGTTCAGACTCTTTTTCCCGTTCACACGGGACACGACACTTAGAGCCCCTGCCCTCCCTTTAATTCTACCTGGCTCCGGTGAGCCAGACCCCGCCACAGCCCGAAAGACTAAAAGTCTTCTTTCCTAACAGCCAGTGGCTTACACGACCCTCCCTCCCTCAATTCTCCCTAAAATCTCTTCAGGCCTTGTGCCTAGTCCAGACTCTTTTTCCCGTTCACACGGGACACGACACATAGACCAGCCACTGGCTTACGCGACCCTCCCTCCAACCTCCTGCCCTAATACAGTGGGCCTTTTCATACAGCAAACTCCCTGCTAACCTCACCTTTGTCTCTTCAGGTAAAAAACCTCAAAAGCTACATGTTTTCTTTCCTTCCCAAAGTGCGCACAATTATGTTTTTTTTAATGTTTTTATGTCCGTGTGTCTGTCCAGATTTCATGTAAATGTGATATCACAAATAACAAACCGAGCGCTCATAAAAATTAAAATAATGGATCCAAATATCTTTTAATTCATTTCAGTCAAAAATGCTCAATTCAAATTAAGGTACCTTCAAACTTCAACTAATACTGTTCAACCTCATATTTGGTATTTGACATGAAATTATTCATTTGTAACTAACTTTATTTATTAAACAGCTGATTGATTTACAAGGTTAAATTACTCACTGTTAAATATGCCATCAGATATTAATTATTTTCATAAGTTGGTTTTTATCATCACTGAAACAGATTAAAGTTCCAATAGGTATAAACAGATGTATAAAATTCCTAAAAGACTGATGCAACAGCTTCCTAAAGACCAAATCTTCACTCCTACGGTCTCAGCAATCTACAGCACGGTAACACATGTAACAAGACAGCGGGAACCTCACAACCCCTTACCGATGCAGCCTCGACTGATGTAAAGACCTCCCAGTACCTCGCCCCCATTGACCTGGTAGACTCTAAAGTCTGAGATACTCAGACTCCCTCCCTTGCTCAGTGTGACCCCATAAAAATATTTTTCCTAAATTCAAGTTATTACTTTTCCACAAAAAGTTAAATGCTTTCAGCCTTTCTTTAGTCCGTTCTAATTGTAATATTTTGTCAGCTAAATGCTCTCAGCCTTTCTTTAATTTGTTCTAAAATGTGATATTTTGTCAGCTAATGTTCTTAAAAGCTCAAATATGTTAACAGAAATCAACTTCAAAACTTAAACACCTGACCTTCAAGAACCATCAAGACAGATAGATACCACAGACCCCGCTACTGTAAGTTTATAAACATTAATTTAAGATTAGCTTACTGGATGGCTAAGATCAAACTTTAATCAAAAGGGCCAAGAAGACCAGTATTTGGTTCTTGTCCCAGAGTCTGCCTGTGAGGGAAGAAGAAACATCTCTACAAAGCTTTGCATCTCTGGGTCACATGATCTCCCGATAAGAGAGATAAATGAGGACCGATAGAGGAAAAGCCAATCAGTGCTCTTGCTAAAAGGAGGGTCCATAAAAAGGGAGAAACATCCCTAATGCTTCTGAGGAAAGCCACAAGGTCAAGCAAGACCTGGACCCATCCTTATAGAAGGCACCAAGCAGAAAATCTGCTCTCAAGTTTCCCCAAGATTCCCATCAGAAACAGCTGACTCTTACCAATGGTCATAACAAAAGTCGGTTTGACAAATTTCATCCTAGACATCCAGTAACAGTTAAAACAGATGCACAACCATTTCTGAACATTTTAGAAGCAAAGGTAACTTCAGCCCTAAGTGAAATGTTGTGTTTACATCCCTGATAACTCTATACATGTTAAAAATTTAAATTAACTCCATGATATACATTAACATGTTCCAGATGCTGCAACATTTATTCAGTACTTATGTTTTTTGTGTTCTCTCATACCAACTCAAAATAATCTTCTCTGTTTTTCTTGTTTTAAACCTCTAACCAGTTTTTCTCAAGGACAATCAACTGTTAAAAAAAATCAACGGATGACTTTCCAACCAGAGAGCCCTGCTGAGTCCTGCCCTTATGCTGCCACCTGATGCTCATTGTGATGTGCTTCACACTCTCCATTGGCCTCTTCACCGTAAGTCCCACCTGGTGGAACACAGGCCTATGGAAAATAATCCATCTCACCTTCTTTCCCTTTGTTGCTTCCATAATAGTGTTACCTGCAAACTCGCAAGACCCACAATTTCTACATGCTCTCCGGCTGACTCCCTCAGTGACTTTCTTCAGAAGCCTGGTTTGACACCCTCACCGTCCTATGGCTTCAAAGGAACTTCATCCGTCCCATAACTGGACAGATTCATCTTTTCCACGCCTATCTCCTGGAAATTTTTTCCACCATCCAGCTGGACCTGCCTGCCCACATCTCCCCCCTCAAAACTACCCCACGTCGCCCCACTTCAGCTCTGAAGCAGCCAGATTGAAACACGACGCCCCGCTTCCTAAGAAATCAAAAAGGGGGGAAATGTTAGATTCCAGGCAGAAGGCTGCGCCTCCAGGAAGAAGGCCACACCTCCCCAGGTGCTTTGTGACCAGCAGGTTCCCTGGCCACTACCTCCTGACCTCTGGTAGCCTATAAGGCAAGGACTCGCTCCAGGGGGGCTCTCTGACCCCCCACTCTATTTAAGCCACCCCCGGACTGAAATCGCTCTCTGTTCGCGCTTGCCCCTGTTCCCGTCCGTTCCCCATTTTCTCTTTTTCTCCCCCTTCCACGCGTGGCCCCTAATAAACTTCCCTTTTATTAAAATGGCATTCCCTGCGTAAGAAACTTTGCCTAAATTCTAACATTTTGGCGCCTTCAACGTGGGGCAATTCTTTATTCAAAAGGCAAAATTTCTCGGGAATTGCTATTTTTTTTCCCTTTCTCTGCGGACGCTCTGCTCTCGGACACCGCTGGCCGCTGTTCTCAGGATGGGTAAGAGTCGCGAAGTTTTTTTTCTCTCTCTCTCCCTTCTCTGGGAACCTCAGCTTTCAGATACAAGTTCGTCTCTTTTCCCCTCTTCTCTCTTCTCTTCCCCCTGCGGCCGCAGCTGCAGTGGTGCGCTCCCAGCCCGCGGCTGCTATAGCAACAACGTGCTCCTTACTCGCTTCCTCTGTTCACCCGGCAACCCGGTCCACCCTGCCTCCTCTGATCTATTTTAGCCGAACGTTTCTTCGCGAGCAGGCCAAATCCCCCCACGGCCGACAACATGGGTGCACTTCTTCCCTTGTTTCAACATGCAACTTCTTAGCCTCGCAGTCACTTGTTCCACAATCAACAGGCTCTGCTACTTAGCTCCCTCCCCCTTTCGCAGATCCGCCATGTTCTTCCGCCCAAGTCTGTTTCCACTTCCGTTCCACTTCCGCCCTTCCTTGATCCGCCATCTTCTATCCCAACCCACGTGGTTTTCTCTTGCCTTACAAGCACCGCCTTCCAACACAGCCTTATCACGCGCCTTCGCTGCTGTACCTGGCGGGCCAGCGCCCTGCCTTATAGCAGCAGCGGCGGCAACCGCGAAACTTCCATCCCTTTTGCCTGTACTGGTGACAGACCCTCCCTCCAGCCTTCAGAGCCGCCTGCGGACGTGGGCAGCTTCTGCTCAGTTCTCCCTAAAATCTCTTCAGGCCTTGTGCCTAGTTCAGACTCTTTTTCCCGTTCACACGGGACACGACACTTAGAGCCCCTGCCCTCCCTTTAATTCTACCTGGCTCCGGTGAGCCAGACCCCGCCACAGCCCGAAAGACTAAAAGTCTTCTTTCCTAACAGCCAGTGGCTTACACGACCCTCCCTCCCTCAATTCTCCCTAAAATCTCTTCAGGCCTTGTGCCTAGTCCAGACTCTTTTTCCCGTTCACACGGGACACGACACATAGACCAGCCACTGGCTTACGCGACCCTCCCTCCAACCTCCTGCCCTAATACAGTGGGCCTTTTCATACAGCAAACTCCCTGCTAACCTCACCTTTGTCTCTTCAGGTAAAAAACCTCAAAAGCTACATGTTTTCTTTCCTTCCCAAAGTGCGCACAATTATGTTTTTTTTTAATGTTTTTATGTCCGTGTGTCTGTCCAGATTTCATGTAAATGTGATATCACAAATAACAAACCGAGCGCTCATAAAAATTAAAATAATGGATCCAAATATCTTTTAATTCATTTCAGTCAAAAATGCTCAATTCAAATTAAGGTACCTTCAAACTTCAACTAATACTGTTCAACCTCATATTTTGGTATTTGACATGAAATTATTCATTTGTAACTAACTTTATTTATTAAACAGCTGATTGATTTACAAGGTTAAATTACTCACTGTTAAATATGCCATCAGATATTAATTATTTTCATAAGTTGGTTTTTATCATCACTGAAACAGATTAAAGTTCCAATAGGTATAAACAGATGTATAAAATTCCTAAAAGACTGATGCAACAGCTTCCTAAAGACCAAATCTTCACTCCTACGGTCTCAGCAATCTACAGCACGGTAACACATGTAACAAGACAGCGGGAACCTCACAACCCCTTACCGATGCAGCCTCGACTGATGTAAAGACCTCCCAGTACCTCGCCCCCATTGACCTGGTAGACTCTAAAGTCTGAGATACTCAGACTCCCTCCCTTGCTCAGTGTGACCCCATAAAAATATTTTTCCTAAATTCAAGTTATTACTTTTCCACAAAAAGTTAAATGCTTTCAGCCTTTCTTTAGTCCGTTCTAATTGTAATATTTTGTCAGCTAAATGCTCTCAGCCTTTCTTTAATTTGTTCTAAAATGTGATATTTTGTCAGCTAATGTTCTTAAAAGCTCAAATATGTTAACAGAAATCAACTTCAAAACTTAAACACCTGACCTTCAAGAACCATCAAGACAGATAGATACCACAGACCCCGGCTACTGTAAGTTTATAAACATTAATTTAAGATTAGCTTACTGGATGGCTAAGATCAAACTTTAATCAAAAGGGCCAAGAAGACCAGTATTTGGTTCTTGTCCCAGAGTCTGCCTGTGAGGGAAGAAGAAACATCTCTACAAAGCTTTGCATCTCTGGGTCACATGATCTCCCGATAAGAGAGATAAATGAGGCCGATAGAGGAAAAGCCAATCAGTGCTCTTGCTAAAAGGAGGGTCCATAAAAGGGAGAAACATCCCTAATGCTTCTGAGGAAAGCCACAAGGTCAAGCAAGACCTGGACCCATCCTTATAGAAGGCACCAAGCAGAAAATCTGCTCTCAAGTTTCCCCAAGATTCCCATCAGAAACAGCTGACTCTTACCAATGGTCATAACAAAAGTCGGTTTGACAAATTTCATCCTAGACATCCAGTAACAGTTAAAACAGATGCACAACCATTTCTGAACATTTTAGAAGCAAAGGTAACTTCAGCCCTAAGTGAAATGTTGTGTTTACATCCCTGATAACTCTATACATGTTAAAAAATTTAAATTAACTCCATGATATACATTAACATGTTCCAGATGCTGCAACATTTATTCAGTACTTATGTTTTTTGTGTTCTCTCATACCAACTCAAAATAATCTTCTCTGTTTTTCTTGTTTTAAACCTCTAACCAGTTTTTCTCAAGGACAATCAACTGTTAAAAAAAATCAACGGATGACTTTCCAACCAGAGAGCCCTGCTGAGTCCTGCCCTTATGCTGCCACCTGATGCTCATTGTGATGTGCTTCACACTCTCCATTGGCCTCTTCACCGTAAGTCCCACCTGGTGGAACACAGGCCTATGGAAAATAATCCATCTCACCTTCTTTCCCTTTGTTGCTTCCATAATAGTGTTACCTGCAAACTCGCAAGACCCACAATTTCTACATGCTCTCCGGCTGACTCCCTCAGTGACTTTCTTCAGAAGCCTGGTTTGACACCCTCACCGTCCTATGGCTTCAAAGGAACTTCATCCGTCCCATAACTGGACAGATTCATCTTTTCCACGCCTATCTCCTGGAAATTTTTTCCACCATCCAGCTGGACCTGCCTGCCCACATCTCCCCCCTCAAAACTACCCCACGTCGCCCCACTTCAGCTCTGAAGCAGCCAGATTGAAACACGACGCCCCCGCTTCCTAAGAAATCAAAAAGGGGGGAAATGTTAGATTCCAGGCAGAAGGCTGCGCCTCCAGGAAGAAGGCCACACCTCCCCAGGTGCTTTGTGACCAGCAGGTTCCCTGGCCACTACCTCCTGACCTCTGGTAGCCTATAAGGCAAGGACTCGCTCCAGGGGGGCTCTCTGACCCCCCACTCTATTTAAGCCACCCCCGGACTGAAATCGCTCTCTGTTCGCGCTTGCCCCTGTTCCCGTCCGTTCCCCATTTTCTCTTTTTCTCCCCCTTCCACGCGTGGCCCCTAATAAACTTCCCTTTTATTAAAATGGCATTCCCTGTGTAAGAAACTTTGCCTAAATTCTAACAAAAGGCTCGAAATCAGGTTTGCGGGTCTCGAGTTATGACCAGCATCCTACCTCCCGCATTTAGAACAAGGACAAATTAAGCGACCAACCTTCCCAGTTTGGTACTACCTGGGACTCAGGGGCAGAGATTTCTCGGATTTGGGTACTTAAAATTGCAAAATCCAGGAAATACCTGGGCAATTTGGCCAACCTCTAAATTGTGTCAAATGTTATGCAGTACTAATGATAGAGCATGAAAAATAAGTAATAAATGCGATATTCAAAGTGTTTTAAACGTTTTAACGTTTTAAGCAGTTAATTAAGTTAGATAAAATTAGTATCTAATTTAGTAACTAGTATCTAAAAGTCACTCGATAAAGTAACATTGCTCCCCGTCTCTTCTACAAGTGAGACTGCTCCAGTCCTGGCTCCAAGAGGGAGAAGGGCCCCAGGGACCGCGCGCGCGCCAAGGGCGGCTGGGCCACTCCACTCCACTCCTTAACTTTGTTCTAAATGACGCCCCTGTATCACTGCACGACGCCTCCGCGCCGCCAGGTATTTCAGCCTCGAGGACCCGCTCCGGCCCGGGGTCCCAGCCCTACGGCACCCCACGCACTCCACCCGCCTCCCCAACCGGGCCGTGCGCGCGCCCCAGAGACCGCGCGTCCCCGCCCGCGCGCGCCGTCGCACTCACTTGTAGGGCACCGGCCAGTGGCGGCGGGAGGGGCTGGCCGAGGCCCGCGGCCAACTCAGCGCCGCCGTCAGCCCGAGCAGCGCCAGCACCCAGCGCCGAGGCGCGCGCCCCGGGGCCGCTCCCCACACTCCCCAGGCCCCCAGCCTGGCGCCCTCGGTCCGCGCCATACGGCGGCTCGGGTGCTTCCGGCGCCTCCCTAGCCAGCGGCCCCAGAGGCCCGTCAGGCGAGCATGCGCGGAGCCGCGAACCCCGACTCTGGCCGCCCTCCAGCTCTGCCCCGGCTGTGCAAGTCCTGGGCGCGTGATGCCTCGGGGCGCATGACGCTCTCCCAGGGAAGCGCGGGCGACTGGACTGCGCCCCGGTTCCTGTCCTCCCCGAGCCCTGTGTGGTGGCGGCTTCCAGACCTTGCTGGTCAGGAATGCGCTTTGGTCCCGCCCCTAGGAGAATTCCGTCCAGGCCTTGGGGCCTCCAGTGTTAATCACTGAGCAGTGATACGCAGTTGTTGGGCCTTTTCTCCCCTTTCAGCGAAGCTTCTCTGACCTTCCCGCCGCAACCATCACCAAAACCTAAGAAGCAAACATGAGCGCGCTATGGCATTAACATAGAACAGGCTCATTTGTGTCTTTCCACAATGTCAGGATTTATTGAATAAGATTAATTCACAAGCTGTATCAGTTTCATCTACTTCAATTCACAGAGCTACTCAGTGTTCCCTAGTTTTTTCTTTTTTTGCTTGTAATGCTGGGGATTGAACCCTGGGCTTTGTGTAATGCAGCTGAGCTATATCCCCACCCCATGAGTTTTATTCCATCCCGATCTTAATTACTAACATCTTTAACACTCAAGTCACGCTTCATACTTTGACTTAGTGATGTGAGATATATACATGTATGCGTATATGTATAAGATATATATGTATATGTATATATGTATGTAACATTCCAGAAAGGGTTAAGGCAGTCGCAGGATTTCAAGAAGCCTACCAAGAACAAAGGCAGAGAGCAGAAACAAGTGCAAAGGGTCACTGAAGGAGGCCAGAAATGGATATTTAAGGAACCAATTTGAAGAGTGGAGGCTAAGGTGCAGATAGCAGGCGTTTTCACAGAGTCAGCTTAAAGTGGGCTTTGTGTCATCTTGGGCAGGAGAAACTGCCCTGAGCAGAGACAAGAGAATGGGAAGCTTATTGCTATGGCAATTTTTCTGGCCAGGGGTAGTGACCATTCACCAGGTGATGAGATCCGTATGCTGCCAGTCCTGTCTTGCGGTGCTTCTGTGGTTGTGGGTGGTAAGTGAGGGGATTATGTAAAGTGAGATTGCTAAACTCATGTTGATAGATGGGCTCCCCCCACCACCACCACCACCAAGGGGAGTTTCCTATCCTGAGCAAAACAACCGTGTTTCATTTTCCCCCCAAAGCCAGTAGGCTTAAAGGTCCTGTTCCATGGGCAAAGAGCCAATAGCTTTAAGGGTTGCTCTGGTATACCCTATTTAAGCTCCAGTCCATTGGGAGCTAAACACACAACAGCTGTCTCTGCTGAGAGGAGGCAGCCACTGCACCAGCTCCAGACCTTCCGCCTCCAGCCCGAGGGCAGCTGCCCCACCTAACAGCTCCATCCTCCTTCCTCCAGCCCAAGGGCAGCTGCCCCAGCTAACAGCTCCATCCTCCTTTCTCCAGCCCAAGGGCAGCTGCCTTAGCCGGCAGCTCCAGAGACCACAGCCAGCGCAACCAGGCACCCACCTTCCGATCAGAGCTTGCACACTCCCCTCTCCCTGTCTCCTGTCTCCCATCAGAGCTTGCACACTCCCCTCTCCCTGTCTCCTGTCTCCCATCAGAGCTTGCACACTCCCCTCTCCCTGTCTCCTGTCTCCCATCAGAGCTTGCACACTTCCCTCTCCCTGACTCCTCTCTCCCAGCACCTCTTCAACCTCCAACCAGCCATAAAGGCTGGTGAATAAATCTCTTGGTTGCAAGGTGGTCCCTGGTGTGATTTTTGCCCTTCACATGTGTCTGGTGTTCATGATATGATTTGATATGTTCAAGTAGCCACGTGCTTCTGATTTAATTTGATGTCAACTTTTTATTGACATGAATAAATTATTCATCAATTTGTGCCTATGGTTGTGCTGGGCAGATGATGGTGGTTTTGTAGTGGCACCCCCTTCTCCACAGATAATCTTAATTAAGCTTCTCCAGAGACCCTGACCATAATTGTTTTGGGACTCTCAGCAAAATTTCTGCAAAAGAATTTTCAGGTGGAGGATATGTTTGCAGAGGCAGAGAGTAATAAGAAAGACCTTCACAGAGGCATTTGCATTTCAGAGTTAGGTCCTTGAAAGCCAGCTGATCGGAAAAAGGGAAAAACAAAACAAAACAAAAAAAACTTCTTTCTTTCCCAGGCGCTGATTTTTCACAGAGAGAGAATGAGAGAATCCTTGGGGTTATTTTTGTAAACCCTGGCCTAAGCTGGGAGCCGAGAAAAGTTAAAAAATTTAAAAAAAAAAAGAATAAAACAAACAAAAAAAAAAACCTACTGTTATGTGAACTTCTGCAGGTTGTGAACCTCTGAGTCCCTACCCTTACACACCGAGTGTAAAGTTCTAAAACTTCCTGAACTCAGGGGATTGATTGATTATGGTGAAAGCTTTTTCCCTCTGAACCTTATGCAGCCAATAAGCCTGCTTCCTGCTACTTCCTTAGTGTCTAGCCTCGTCTGTCCTCCAACATTTATTTGGAAAAACAAGGTGTAGAATCATTCTACCTGGGCACTTGCCCTCAAAATGTGGTAACTCATGGCATACTCAGGCTTTATAAAATGGAGTAACTCGGGGCCAGGCACAGGCTGGAAACTGCTGTTCTCCACATCACGGAATAGCTCAGAGCCTGTGCTCCATATCTGGACTTCTCCTTTGGAGTCTCCAACACCTGACACTTACCTGGGTTCCCAAGGCTCTGATTAGATGCCAACAGTATTTCAGTGTATGAGAATTTTTATTTGGAGGCATTGGGTGCAAGAAAGCTTGAGGGTAATAATGGGGAAATAATTTGCCCTCACTCGGTCAGAGCCAGTGAAAACAATGGTCAACAGAAACGATATGTAGTTCATGTTTGCTATTGAATATGTTCTACCGTGTGGGATCTACCACTTTTTTTTTTTTTTTTTGGGAACAAAATGTTACATTGCCTTCTCATCTTTAATCCTTCAACATGCTCCCTAAAGAAACAATGGCATCGACTGCCCTGCTTCTGATGAAACACGCTGTACATGAATGCTGACTTAACAGTATGCCAAAGGCCCTACCACACAGTCATCAGTTTAACCAAAGGCCAGTCTGCAGAACCCTCAGACCAGTACTTTCCAGCTCCTTCACTTCACCCGTGACACATGTGAGCCTTAGTATTTGTAAACACATTGGAAAAGCAAAGTGGCTTTTGTGGTCAGAGGTAACCACCACAACCCAACTGCGGTATGTTATGTATGTGTATGTGTGGCAGAGGAGAAGGGGAGGTGTTACTGGCTTCCCTGAGGGCAGATAGGAATCAGCTTTCACCTCCCAAAGCACACACACACACGTGAACACACATGTAACCTTGCCCACATGCTACCCCAGGTTGTAGAGTTCTAGGGAGCTTCAGCCAGGATCCCAAAATAACAGTGGTCCACTTCATGCTTTGAGTATAACCTTTGCTGCTCTGCCACTGCAGTTTATTTTTAAAATGGACGTGTTTCTTTCCCTTCCTTTCTTCCTGCTCCTCCCTAATCCGCCCCCTCCCTAATCTCAGGGGAAACAGGATTACCTTTCTTCCCCATCCTAGTTATCTGTCCCTGAGTACACACCCCCTATAGGTATGAAGTAATCCAGACTTTGGGGATGGTACCAGAAGATCTCAAAAATGACCATAGCCAAATTAACAAGTGAATTACAACTCCAGACACAACACATGTGGAATGTAGCCTTTGAGTCACTTCTTTAAAAGCCCTCTTTCCTGCTGATGGGCAGAATCACAGCCCTTGGGACAGGAGTCCCCCGTGTTTCTCTTCTCCTTTGCTAGCAAAGCAATAAAACTGTTTCCTTTTCATCAAAACTATATCTTCGTTTATGGATTGACATCAAGGTCAAGGAATGAGCTTGATTTCGGCAACATCATCTTAGCATACATTTGTGTAAGCATTTAGATGACTTTCCTAGTTCTCCATATATTACCGCCCAATTCAAAATGACCAGAGCTAAACTGCCTTCTCCAATTTACTCAGCAATAAAAGAGAATAAAATAAGGGCATTCGCTGGTAAATGGATGAAGTTGGAGAATATAATGCTAAGTGAAGTTAGTCAATCTCAAAAATCCAAATATCGAGTGTTTCCTCTGATACAAGGAGGCTGGTTCACAGTATTGTTGGGTTGGGGTACACAGGAGGATTAGAGGAAGACTATAATGGTCAAAGGGAAGGGAGGGTAAGAGAGGGAGCAAGGGGGAAGGGTGGAAGAAAAAAGTGGTTGAATAAGATGGATATCATTATTCTAAATGCATGATTAAAGACTTGAATGCTACGAATACACTTTGTATACAAACTGTTTTGTGTAAAAAGATGCTCTATGTGTGCAGTATGAATTGTAATACATACTACTACTATAAATAAAAATTTAAAAAAAAAAAGGTTGGTAACCTAAAATGGAGTGGCCTCTGCTTATCACAATCATAGTGGTAGAGCAAGCATTCATGGCTGAGCTACGTCTGCAGCCCTTACTTCCTTACAATTTTGAGTGTCGAGACTATAAAGCGGACCCAGGGTACTATTTCCTTGTAAACTCCAAAGTTAAAATATAAAGATGGAATTTCCTGTCCAGAAACTCCTATCAGAAGCTTTGCATCTACATGGGTTGGTTCTCTGAGATTCTCCAGACAATGGAGAATATTTTACTCCTACTGATATAAATTCAAACAGGAAAGTCTCTTAAGTCTGTAATTTTAGACAACCAAATTTCTCAGTGAATAAGAAGAAAACTGGAGGTTGTTATTGAAGGGCAAAAACCACACTGGGACCGCCTTGTAGAAAAGGGGGGTTTATTAAGGGAAAGGGTGAAGGAGAGAAAGGGGGAAAGGGAGAAAGGGAAAGGGGAATGGGGAAGGGGAGAGCTGGTGAGAAGATGACAGCGAAAAGAGAGCAAGTTCTGGACAAGCTGGGGCTTAAGTACAGAGGGCTGGAGTGTGACTTGTATGGTCCAGATTGGCTCAGAAAGGGAGAGCCTGCCATGGGGTGAATTCCCCCAAGAGGATTCCCAGGATCAGGAAGGGTGGGGACTCGGAGCCCGCCCAATGTGGATTCTCGCGAGAGATGGGCACTTCCGGGAAGGCGCCTGGAGGTATGGCCTGCCAGCCTGAATCTTATCCAACAGTTATGACACTTTACAATCTACCATGGTTTGAGAGAAATATTGTTTTTCTGATGATTTTGAGGCTTATTTTATCTTTTATTTCAGACTGATGAATAATAGGGCAGATTTTTTAAGTTCAAGCTAATTTGTACTTTTTCACTTAAAATTCCATGGGCATTATAAACCATCATTCTGGGAAGGGGCTTCACCCAAGTTGCCAAAGGAGTCCATGGAGCACAAAGGAAGATGAGCCCTGCCCTTGACATACTGATTTCCCACAGCAATTTTTGTGTGTGTGGGATTGAACCCAGAGGTGCTTTACCACTGAGCTACATCCCCAACCTTTTTTTAATTATGTATTTGTTTATTTATTATTAAATATTTATTTATTTACTTTAGTTGTACACAATGCAATGCATTTATGTTCATGTGGTGCTGAGGATCGAATCCGGGCAGCGCACGTGCGAGGCGAGCACTGTGCTGCTGAGCCACAACCCCAGCCCTATTTACTTATTTTTAAAAATACTTTTAGTTAAAGATGGCCCGATACCTTTCTTTCATTTATTTATATTTATGTGGTGCTGAGGATCGAACCCAGTGCCTCACACATGCTAGGCAAGTGCTCTACCACTGAGCTACAAACCCAGCCCTATTGTTTATTTTGAGACAGGGTCTAGCTAAGCTATTGAGGCTGCCCTCCAGTTGGGATCTTCCTACTTCAGCTTCCTGAGTCACTGGGATTACAGGTGTGTCCCACTGCACCCAGCTTCCACAACAATTTTAATGCAAGAGATTAAGAAAATCTTCATGTTAATATCAACCAACCAACCAACCAACCAACAAAAAATCTCCCCCAAAGTTTATGAGGCTTGGGTATACTCACTTATTTTTGTAGGTGCTTAATTGGCCTAGACACTACATCAACTGTATATAGGTGCTAGTGTAGTGGCACCCCTTCCTCCACAGAAAATCTTAACTAAGCTTCTCCAGAAATCTTTACCATAATTGATTTTAAGACTATATCAGCAAAAGAGTCTCTACAAAAGAGTTGGATGTAGGTAAACTTCCTATTTTCCTGTTGCTCTATTACTTGGCCACTGGCCTGGAAGAAATCAGCACTCCAGGTGCTGGACACCCCTTTACTTGTTTTTCACAAACATTTATCCAATATAGTAGTTTGTAGAAGTGTGTTTGCAAATGTAAAATGTGATTTAAAAAAAAAGACAAATCCTTCAACAAGGCGTCTGGTCTTGAGCTGGAGCTTCACAGAGATGTCTACATTTCCAAGAGAAGAGAAGTTACCAATTGGCTTCCATGGTAACAGCTGGCAGGGGGAGAAAAGAAAGGGGAGAAGAAGTTCTTCCCTTCTCAGGTGTTGTCCTTGAAGGGTTAACTTGCCCAAAACAGTGGAAAAAAAAAAAAAAAAAGCTGCTTTTTTTATGTGAACTTCTGCAGACTGTGAACTTCTGAGCCCCTCTCCTTACATGCTGGGTATAAAGTTCTGAAACTTCCTGAACTCGGGGTTCAGGCGATTAATTGATTACTGTGAAAGCTCTGAACCTGGCTGTAGCCAAATAAAACTGTTTCCTGCTATCATCAGTGCCCTGCCTCATCTGTCCCTACAGCACTAGTTTCAGATTTTTATCAATAGTTTCACTTACCTATAACATCATTTTAGGTCAAAAACAAGGATAAGTTTAATTTGTGTGTGTGTGTGTGTGTGTGTATGTTTTGTGGTGCTGGGACTGAACCCAGGGCCTTGGACTTGCTAGGCAATCACTCTACTATTAAGTCACATCCCCAGCCCCAATGATAAATTTAAAACCACAGTTTAAGTGTGAATTTATAAAGTTAGAAATTACAATAGTCACACAGTGGAGTCATCTCCTTAATTTATGATACTTAAAAAACAAACAATATATGGATCCATAATCCTAAATCCAATAATTTTGGATTTACAATCTTTTTTTAGTTACATTGAGTCCTTTAGACAATTCTTTAATCTTGTAATTATTTATTGAATTATTTTTTACTTCTGTTGGAAATCATTCATCAATTTTTTTTCAAGAAAACTAGCTTCGGAACAAAAATTTCTCTTTTCTTCACATGATTAAATAAAATTTATGGAAGGCCATTGCTTTTTACTGAGCTTCTGCATTAGGTTCCAACAGGCCAAACTAAAATGTAGTCCTTTGTGTTAAGTGCCATGTAAACAAAGTGAAACTTTAAAGAAACAGGAAAACCTCCAAAAAAGGAGATCAACAACAATTAGCAAAAAAGGGCCCCAGTCAATCTGTCCTCTCTACTTTAACCCTCATAAGGAAAGTAAGCTGATGTTAACCAATCCACTTTTTGTATTTTTGTTTCCTATACCTACCCAAGTTATTTAACCAAAATTAACTCTTCTGCCATGTCCAGCAGAGCTTCTCTATTTTGGGTGGAATATGCTGTCCGACTTGTGAATCCCTCATGAAAGCCAATTAGATTTTTAAGCTAAATTTGTTCAAGTTTTGAGGGTTGAACCCAGGGCATTGCACATGCTAGGTAAGCACTCTACCCCTGAACTTCATTCACCCTTAGCCCTGAAATTTTGTTTTTAATCATGTATATCCAGGAAAATGAAGTGGTGCAAACCTTTTGGGGAGCAGAAACACACTAATGTCAATGTTTTAACACAGCTGACATTTTCTACATTTATCCTCCCAAAACCCTGTGAAGAAGATCCTAAAGCACTCCACCCAGAAGACCCTTACCATAATTAAACAGAAACTCCTCACCATATTTGTAACATAAGTTCCTCCTCTTGTCAGAAAGCTTTATAACAGAGTATCAGCAAAAATTTCTACAAAAAACTCAATATGAATTAGGACTTCCTATTTCTTGTCAAGACTAGGTTACTCTGTCTTGCAAAACTAAGTTTGGCCACAGACTTGATGACGTCACTTCTGCTGTTGTTGTAAAACCTCTGACTTATCTAAAATATGGGACAAAAAGCACTTTCTGTGAACTTAAAAATATTATTTTTATGTAGACTCTTGCAAAAACATAAACATTCAAGCCTCCACCCCAACCCCAATAAAGTTCCAAGAACTCCCAGACTCATGGTCCAGAGACTCTTTTAGGCAATAGCCCCTCTGGACACTGCAGCCAATAAACCTGCTTGCTTCTCCTGGTGCCTAGTCTCTTTTGTCCTACAGCAGTGCTACCTGCTACTTTCAGACTGAGTAAGTGTAGGCACTGAGACATTGAATAGCTTTCCCAGTATCACAGAAGGCAATGAGGTTGGAGTCAGGTTTGATCCCCAGCACTCAAACCCAGAATTAGATGATCCTGCTTCTAGAACTCACTCTTCCTCTCCTTCTTTCCCTTAATGATGCCTGTGACACATAGGTACTTCCACAAGCAGCTGCCCTTTCCCCTGCTTGCTGTGTATGTCACGTGCCCTTCCTCTTTTCCATCTGGGGCACCACAGTCTTAGGCCACATAAATATCCTGCCAGGTCAGGGGCTAGAATCAGCCTCACAGGTTTGCAGTCCTTCACCCAGGACTGATGACCAGCATCCTACCTCCAATCTAAAGGTGGGTTTCTTCTTGAAAATAGATGCTCACCTTTTAAAAATTTTTACACAATAGTTTAAAGTTTAATACAGAATTTTCTAATTGATAAATTAAGAATGAATGGAAAAACTAGGATATATATGATTTAAATAGCACAATTAACAAGATTGGTCTAATGGACATATAACATTTTGTGTTCAATTATTATTTTAAAATTATTTTTTGGTACTGGGGATTCAACCCAAGGGTGCTTTACCACTAATCTACATCCCCAGTTCTTTTTATTTTTTATTTTGAGACAGGGTCTTACTAAGTCACCGAGGCAGCTTTGAACTTGTGATCATTCTCCCTTGGCCTCCCAAGTTGCCTGGATTACAGGCATGTGCCACTGTGCCTGGCATTTGTCCAGTGATTTTAAAACTCACTTTTTTTTTTTTTTTAAAGCCATATGGAATATTCATGAAAACTGACCATATAATAAACCTCAAATCTAGTCTTAATATCAAAAGCTTGGTCATTTTTATAGATTATATTATCTGACTGCAATGTAATATTAAACATAAATAATTTTTTTAAATGTAGTGAGAAAAACATCTATGTTTGTGGTTCTTTTGAAAATTTATTTATTTATTTTAATTAGATATATATGACAGCAGAATGCACTTTGATTTCTTTTTTTTTTTTTTTTTTTTAAAATATTTATTTATTTGCTTTAGTTGTACACAATGCATTTATTTGTACGTGGTGCTGAGGATCGAACCCGGGCCGCGCACGTGCTAGGCGAGCGCTCTGCCGCTGAGCCACAATCCCAGCCCCGCACTTTGATTTCTCTGGTTGTACACGATGTGGTGTCGCACCATATGTGCAGTTAGATGACTGGGGTAATAATGTCCATCACATTCCACCATCCTTCCTGTCCCCATTCCCCCTCCTATCCCCTCCCTCCCCCTTTCCCAAAGTTCCTCTATTTTTCCCATGCCCCCCCCCCATTATGGATCAGCATCCACTTATCAGATAGGGTGCTCGCCTTTTTTAGCACCTGGCACAGCTTAGAGAATTTTTGTTGAAGGAAGATGAGGCTAAATAAATTAAAGCTCCTGTAGGGAAAGTAGAGAAGTATTTTCTGGAGAATGCAGAATTCATCTTTAATAATAAAAGAATAAATTTCCTTCAATTATATGGGGAATATATGAAGCTTTACAGAAGAAATTTGGGGAGCATCTTGGCAGAACAAAGTAACCTGATTCTTTGAACTTTCTTTACTATGATCCTATAAAAAATTAAGCTACTTAAGAGAAATTCTGGACTAAGAATGTGTTACATTTGTGAGACAGAAAATATCACAAAGAGCAGTCACATCTTCACCAAGATGACTGATTTCATGGCCCTTAGTTAACAC
Source organism: Tamias sibiricus (assembly GCA_025594165.1). Classification (NCBI taxonomy): domain Eukaryota; kingdom Metazoa; phylum Chordata; class Mammalia; order Rodentia; family Sciuridae; genus Tamias; species Tamias sibiricus. The sequence goes on from CM046663.1 coordinate 25,498,810, forward strand.
TATCCAAACCCCAAACTCTGTTTTAATCGTCCTAGGAAATGATTTGTCTTCCACCTCTGATGCAGATGAATGGGGGTAATGGTGTTTCGTGCTCAGTCTTCTCAAAACATCACTTCACCTTTCAGCTTTAGAACCAAGCAGTTAAGGGGCTGGGATTGTGGCTCAGCGGTAGAGCGCTCACCTAGCACGTGCGCGGCCCGGGTTCGAACCTCAGCACCACGTAAACATAAAAAATGCATTGCATTGTGTACAAGTAAAGCAAATAAATAAATATTTAAAAAAAGAAGAACCAAGCAGTTAAAAACTTATTGCACGAAATTTTTAAAAATGCTGCCGCCAGGGGGCGCGCGGGCGCCGCCGCCTTCGGACGCCGTGGTTTGCTCGCGGCTGGAGGTCCTAGCCCTGGAGGCTGCAGTGGCCGCCGCTCGCGTGGCAGCCAGGCCCTGAAGCTGTGGCGGTGCTGGTGCATCTGATTCCGCCCGGCAGGATCAGGACAATAGCGGGCCTGCGAGCGGGAGCGGGCGCTGCTCTCGTCCCTCTGCAGCTTCACTCCAAGCCTTCTTTCTCTTCTTAGGATTTCTGTTTTTAAACTGTTCCCATCGCTCCTTTCTCTGCCCATTCTGCCTAAGAACAGAGTTTTAGAGGATGTCCTCTGTCTGCTGTTAGAGCCTGGAAGATGGGCAGAAGCCAGGCCCAGCTCAACCTTCATCTGCAGCCTAAGACACAGGCTCCAGGCCGCTCACGACTTCACCAATAGCTTTTTCTTTTTTCTTTTCTTTTTTTTTTTTTGGGGGGGGGGAGGCGGTGGGGGGTGGTGGGGGTGGCAAATATACACGACATAAGCAATTCGCTGGCATTAAGTATATTTACAATGTCACACAACTATCACAACATTCACCTCCAAAACTTTTTGTATCACCAGAAACTGAAACTCCCTGTTAAACAACAACTCCTATTCTCCCCTCTCCTTCTAGCCCGGAGGAAATGGTCTACTTTCTGTCTTTGTACATTTGACTACACTGAGTATTTCGTATCAGCGGAATCATACAACATCTGTCCTTTTGTGCCTGGATTCTTTCACTTAGAATACATTTTCAAGGACATGTTGCTGCGTGTGCCAAAATTTCCTTCCTTCTTAAGGCTGGATAATATTCCATTGTATGCAGAGACCACATTTTATTTACCATTGTATGTTGATGGACATTTTGGTTGCTTTCACATTTTGAATATATTGAATAATGCTGCTACAAATCCCTGCTTTTAACTCCTTTAGGTACTTGCCTAAAGAAGTAGAATTTCTGGATCATATGGCAATTCTGTATTTAATTTTTGAGTACCTGCTATAGCAACTACATCATTATTTTCAGTAATAACTATAAATATACTACTCTCTCTCTATATATATATTTTTTTTTTTTTTTTTTTTTTTTTTTTTCCTATAAGACTTGAAATCTGAAGTCAGAGCACATCTCTATTCCATTGTCCGGCTGAGTTCCCCAGGAGGAAAAATGACTTCTTTAAGGTCATTACTAATTAGAGACAAAACCAGTCCTAGATGGCAGGTCTCTTGTCTCTAAAACTTAGAAAAGGAAAATTTTGGCACCTGTTTCCCTTGAGGGAATTAAAATTAATGCGCCTGTTATTTTATTCATCCGTTCAACGAGTGGTTATTGACTTCATGGTGAGTGAAGGGTGATGTCCTACATGTCCTGGTTTGGGTTGTTTAATGAGCCCAAGTGGCTGAGGTGAAGTTTAGTGGAAGTTGATGAACTTATTTGCTCTTGATTGCAATGCAGCAAATGTCTTGGTGCCTGCTAAAGTTTCCAAGGGATATACACTCATTGAAAACATCTTTCACTCCTTGGGCAGGTGGACAAACAACTGAAGGGTAATCTGTTTGCAGAATTATTGGTTTAAAACCAAATCCACATTTCTTTGCATGAGTTGTTTATGCCCTTCAGATTAATAATAGGAGATGTGTGTGCGTGTGTGCATGTATACGTACATGCTTAGAATATATCTTTTATATGCACACAACAAAGATAGAAGCTGTTACTCAATTTTATAAAATGAAAATATGATGAGGAATGTTTAGAAAAATGTTTAGGAAAAAATGTATATATTTACAATATGTACGTATAAGTGTGTGTGTTCAGACTTGGGAAAGAGATTTTGGATCCCAATAGGTGGAAGAAGATCTGAAGCACAGTTGGAATAGTAGACATGCTTTATTCAGAGGTGGCAGCAGCTTCTAGCTAGCCCCCAGCTCCAGCTTCAGCCCCAAAACTGTTCCATTTATCTCCCAGCCAGTTCCATCATTTAGCACCCCCACCCCCGTCTTTTCCACAGGACTTTAAAAAGAAAAAAAAAAAGTACTTTTTAAAATTTTTTTATTTTTTGGTACTGGAGATTGAACTCAGGGGCACTCTGACCACTGGGCCACATCCCTAGCCCTTTTTTTGTATTTTATTAGAGACAAGGTCTCACTGAGTCGCTAAGTGCCTCGCCATTGCTGAGGCTGGCTTTGAACTCACAATCCTCCTGCCTCAGCCTCCCAAGAGCTGGGATTACAGGCATGCGCTACCACGCCCGGCTTGTACTTTTTTTTTTTTTTAATAATAAATTTATTTATTTATTTATTTAATGTGGTGCTGATGATCAAACCCAGTGCCTCACACATGCGAGGCAAGTGCTCTACCTCTGAGCCTCAATCCCAGTCCCCCACAGGCTTTTTTTATATGCAGGCCAGACAAAGAAGACACACTGCCAATAGGTTACATCAGTGGGCACATGCTCACAAGCAAATGTTTATGACCTTACGGTAGATATGCTGAATCAGAGTGTTTATGACCTTGACTACACACTAAAAACATAGCCCACTAGAAGTTTTGGTGAAGGAGCCTAACTATAGCCTACCCTACAGTTGTCAAATACAAAGTTTAGTAACAGGAGATTAAGACTCATGATTTTATAATTTTTTTTAGCTCTAATTACAGCCTCTCAGAGAATCAAGGGATGTTTGACTCAGACCAGCTTTGTGCACTTTGTGGCAAAGTGGACCTGTGAGTTTTGAATTTGAGAAGCCATTGAAGAAGGTATGACTCAGAGGCTGCATGCAATGATTTGAATGTTTGTTCTCCAAATTCATGGGTTGGAGACCTACTCTCCAATGCAACCCCGTTGAGAGGCAATGGGACCTTCATGAGACGATGAGGTCATGGTGCACCATCCTCATAAAGAAATTAATGAAATTCTTGTAAGAGTGGGTTAGTTATGTCAAGGATGGGTTGTTATAAAGAGAGTTCAGCTTCCTCAGCTGACTCTCTTGCCTTGTGATCTCTCCCTTCCTAAAGTGTCCACTTGCTTTCTGATTTTCCACCATACCTGGACCAGCACACAGATTCACTAAAAGCCAAACAGATACCAGGGCTATACACTTTGACTTCCACAGCTGTGAGCCGAAATAAACCTCTTTCCTTTATAAATTGCTCAACCTTAGGTATATTGTTGCAGCAATAGAAAATGGACTAAGACATCCACAAACATACAGGTGGCTCCTCTGAGCTTCCTTCCTTCCCTCTTGTTACCAAGGGTAGGGGACAGGGAAACTAGAGTGATCTCTTTCCTCACTGAGTGTTTCTGAAAGTGGACTGGGGGTGTTAATCCAGAGTTTGGTGGGGTTAAATGCATGTAAGCAGGTCAAGTAAAACCTACCAAATATTTTACTTAGGCTCTTGGTATGAAAGCCTCTGGGATTGTCACTCAAAGCCCTGAGTTCTAGTTCCCATTTGCTTTAGATCAGTGGTAGCCAATAACAGGGTCACCCAGGGAGACTTTAAGACATAGCAATGCCCAGGCTGGCTCTTTTTCCCAGAAAGTCCCATTTATCTAGTCTATTGGTCCCCAAACTTCCCAGGAGATTCTAATATGCAGCCTGGGCTGAGAATCACTGCTTTAAAAGGATTTCAAGGGCTGATTCAATCAATTCCTCCATGTTTTGAGCCCTGTGTGTTGGTAACTATGAAATTAGGTCCTCTCCTCCAACTCTTTAAAAAGAATATATCTATTTATTTGAAAACCTCTTTGTGATCTACTTTTATGTATGGAAACTAATTTATAGCTCTATTTTTCTTCCCCTGGAGGGCCCTGTACTTTCTTCCTTATGGTTGAATTGTGACATTTGCAGCTGGTACGGCCCTGAATGCACATGGAACTGCTTAGTGGTTTTCTGATTTTCTTTTCTGCTTTGGATTCAGATTTATTTGCTTGATTGTTTTCATATGGGCGATGACATCATTTGTTTTTATTCCTATTTCTGAGGGTGAAGGTATTTGCTCATAACGCCAACCAGATGCACATTATTAATCACTTGAAAGAGAGCCCAGCAGAAGAGAAGAGAGCTGTGGGTGAGGAAAGTGCCAGGAGAGCCCCTAGGACTTACAAGATTTGGCAGACGTGAACTTCAGTGAGCTCGATGCTGTCATTTTACTGGTAAGTTAGCTGAAAGCTGTGAGACCAACTGTTCATTTTAATTAATTCTTCCTAATATTCAAGTTGTCTTCCTCTAAAGTGTTGCCAGCTACTATTCTGAATCATCTGTGCAAGGCTTCGGGTCTGTGGTTCATTGCATATGAGAACCACGTGGGAGGCTTTTAAAAACGAATGCTGGGGTCACATCTGAGATCAGTTAAATCAGACTAGCGTGGGGCAGAAACCAGTGCTAGTGTTTTTTCATGTGCCCCAGGTGATGCCCCATTGCTCCAGCTAGAGTGACCACTGCTTCCTCAAACTTGGCAGCAATTGTGTTTTTGTTGGTTTGGCTTGTGGCTGGAATTGTTAAGATTTCCAGATGATTCTCATATACAGACAAGTTTGGGGACCACTCCTCTGTACGATTGCTTCTCAAGGGACACATGAGTCATAGGGAACTCTTGTTATAAGGCAGATGGTGACAAGTGGCAGTGGCATACAGTCCAGACTTTGAGGCCTCGAGGCTTTTGGGAAATCACAGAGGAGGGTTTGCCTATTTCTGGACCTTTTCAGTGCACTTTTAGAATAGTGATGTCACCTCTTCAAATTAAAGATTGATTTACAATTGTTTTGGATATTTCCTCGACTTTTTATTTAATTCTCTTCCTAAGGAATTGTATATGTTTATCTTTTTTCAAACCAAAAGTCAGTTTTATTTTAAAGAGTTGCAATATTCTTGCAATTTTGGGAAACAACTAGGAGGTGTCCCATGGTGATGACTGGGAACCATTGTTTTAGTCCAGGAATGAGTTGCTTATTGATATTTGTACATATCTACTGAAATAGGTTTCTTACTGCTATTTTACATATATAGTTATTACAGTTTGAATGTGAAGTGACTCCCAAAGACTCGTGTGTTAAACCCTTGGTCCACAATGCATCACTGTTGAGAGATAGGCTTTTATGAAATGATTAGATCGAGAGTTCTGACCTCATTATTGGATTAATCCACTTGATGGATTCATGATTTCAATGGACTATTGAGAAGTGATGGAGACTGTGGGAGGCAGAGTGTAGTTGGAGGAAGGTAGGGTGTGTCCTGAAAGGTCCCTTGCTGCTTCCTCTCTGGCTCTCTCCACTTCCTTGCTGCCAAATGAGCTGAGCACTTTCTTCCACCATGCCCTTAAAGCAGTGATGTTCTGCCTCACCGCAGGCCCCAAACAATGGATCTACTCCATCAGGTCCTGAAACTGTGAGCTCCAAATAAATATTTTCTGGGCTGGGGATGTAGCTCAGTTGGTAGAGTGCTTGCCTTGCATGCACAACGCCCCAGGTTCAATCCAGCACCCACACACACACACACACACACACACACACACACACACAAAGAATCAAATAAATATTTTCTCCTGTAAGTTGTTTTTATCAGGTAATTGTCACAACAAGGAAAAACTGACCAACACAATAGTATTTTGGATTCTTACGGCTTTGTAACAAACACCATCAAAATTGAGTGGCTTGGCTGGGTGTGGTGGTGCATGCCTGTAATCCCAGTGGCTTGGGAGGCTGAGATAGGAGAATTTTGAGTTCAAAGCCAGCCTCAGCAAAAGCGAGGCACTAAGCAACTCAGTGAGACCCTGCCTCTAAATAAGGGGATGTGGCTCAGTGGTTGAGTGCCCCTGAGTTCAATTTCTGGTCACCCCAAAAAATAAAAAAATTAACCCATAGTTCATTTCCTTGGTTCTGTGGATTGGCCAGCTGGGCTTAGCGGGACTTTCCATGGGCTTTGATGCAGCTGCAGTTATGGGAAGGCTTGACTAAGCTGGTTATCCACAGTGGTGTCTTCACTTGTGTGGCTGGGCTGGCTTTGCAGTCACGAGTCATTCCATGTGGCAGTCTTGGGTTTTGTATAACCAAGAGACCTGGGTGGGCTTCTTTCATGAGAGCCAGCATTCCCCAGAATAAGCAAAAGATTGGCACATTCAAATTTTGGTGGGTTTATTTGGGCAGACATTGATATATGAATTGGGCAGTACTAGCCCACAAGAAATTCAGAACTCCCCCTCAGGGTCAAAAGAAGAAAACTTTTACAAGGTAGTTCTTGGAAGCAAGACAAATAAAATATTTGATTGGTTAAAGTGGAACGGCTGGAGGTTAGTTGGCAGTCTCTGATTGGTGGAGCTTCAGTTTCATTTTTCTAGGCTCTTACCATCGCTCTGAGCTGGTTTTCTGCTTGCTGATATAGGAGCCCAAGGTGCTGGGACATCTCAGCTTAATGGCCTTTTAGTTGATTATCTTAACACAAGAGACCCAGGCTTGCTTGCTGCTTCTTCCTCTTCCTCCTCCTCCTCCTCCTCCTCCTCTTCCTCCTTGTCAAGTCACTGGACATAACCAGTCAGGCAGGGTCTTCCAAGCGAATTTAAGCTAAATAAAGATACAGACACAGAAAGTACCTTTTCTTTGGGTTCAGTGATCACTCCTCAGCCTCAGCTACCGAAAAGAGGGCAAGCAGGCAAAAAGAGGGTGAGGAGCACATGCTGAACCCTTTTATTGGGGAGAAGCCATTCAAGTGAGGCAAGGGGTCAGGTTTCAGGGGGTTGAGTCTAGCTTCCTGCTGTCTTGCTGTCAGCAGGTTGACTGACAGCTAGGAAGGCCACGCCCATCTCATGTGCTGAGTGGGGATCCAGAGCAGAGCAAGAGAAGGGGACATACAAAGGGGGTTTCCATGGAACATTCTATCCCAAACAGGGCAAAGGGGTAGGATTACAAAGGAATAGGTTAGTGTAACTCAACCCCAGTGGGTACACCTACTTCTGAAGCCACGCCTCCTTGATATCTGAGCTGGGACAATGCCCAAACCAACAAGTGGTTGGGCAGAGCCTCCTGCATCAGGAAGGGGCAGGTTCAACCAGGGCGGCTCCCCACACCTCGTTCTCCTCTTTCTTCTACAACTTTTTATTTCAAGGCGTTAGGATCAAATGAGACAGCATGAGTAAATCCACTCTTGTCTTCTCCCTTTGTACATTGCCTATAAATACCTAGTTTCTCAAATTCTCAAATGTTCTTTGGGCCAGATTTAACATCTAATTCATTAATTAATATGATTGATATATTCATTTTGCATTTCCCCAAGGGTCCTGATTTTATTGCTTTGGAAATTATACTTCCACAAAAGTTGAGAGTTTTATAGATTTATTTGAGAGACAGATTGGGGTTTTATTCAAGATTAAGAAATATATTGGAATAAATGGGTACTTAGAAACAGAAAGAATTTTGGCCTTGGGGTAAAAGAAGAAGTTTGAAAGAGTTAAAATGAGGAAAGCTGATGACTTGGACTTTCCTCTTACAAAGTAGATGCAAAGGGAGGTTCATTTTATTTGTGTTATTGATATTTTAAGGATTTACTCTTTTCTTCCACTGCACATAAGATTGCCTAGAGAGAGCTTGGTAAAGATTGTTGTCTCTAACGTCTGATGTTAAAATTAGCATTTTCACACCTAAGACAGTATTATTACTCGTAAATCAATCTAAAAAAAGTACTACTTTTTTTTTTTTTTTTTTTTTTGTGGTATCAGGGATTGAACTCAGGGGCACTCGACCACTGGGCCACATCCCCAGCCCTTTTTTGTATTTTATTTAGAGACAGGGTCTCACTGAGCTGCTAAGTGCCCCGCCATTGCTGAGGCTGGCTTTGAACTCCCGATCCTCCTGCCTCAGCCTCCCAAAGTGCTGGGATTACAGGCGTGCGCCACCGCGCCCGGCTAAGTACTGCTATTTTAAAATTCTTTTGTTCTGTTTTAAAATTCTCTTGTTCTATTTTGAAACTCTTTTGTGCTATTTTAAAATTCTTTTGTTTTTAGAAAGCAAAAAGTTATCTCACACGTTTAACAATAGTTTTACTTGGTACCAGACTTGAAATATTAAGAAAAACTTTATGTCATGCTGAATATCCCAGCTTGTGTCTTCAGAATTTAATATTGCTGATACATATGTACATTTTTGTTAGTATGAGGTTAAAATAAGCCCTTTGCATCTGTAAAGTCCACAGGCTGCCAGGGCTCCGTTGAAACTATACAAAATCCCTCATGTCTGGGCCTGTGTTATTTATTTATTTATTTACTCATTTATTTGTTTATATGATTTTATCAGGTTTTTTTTTTTTTTTTTTTTTTTTTTTTTTTTTTTTGGTACTGGGGATTGAACTCAGCGGCACTCGACCACTGGGCCACATCCCCAGCCCTTTTTTTGTATTTTATTAGAGACAGGGTCTCACTGAGTTGCTAAGTGCCTCCCCATTGCTGAGGCTGGCTTTGAACTCACGATCCTCCTGCCTCAGCCTCCCAAAGTGCTGGGATTACAGGCGTGCGCCACCGCGCCCGGCTATTTTATCAGCTTTTAAGAATTATTTATTTTAATTAGGTATATATAATAGCAGAATGCATTTTGATTCATTGTACACAATTGCAGCACAACTTTTCATTTCTCTGGTTGTACACAATGTAGTGTTGCACCATATGTGCAGTCATACATGTACCCAGGGTAATAATGTCCATCACATTCCACCATCTTTCTTGCCCCCATACCCCTGGGCCTTTGTTTTAATATTTGTCACCAACTTTTCACAAAAGGATATCTGATTAACTTTGATAATTATTGTTATCCTGGTTCACAGAGACAAAGTAAATGAATTAATTTAAAGTCATTTTCTTCAACTCTGGAATACTTTACAGAAATGCTGTTTTTATATTCTAATTGTGTGTTCCTGCTCATATGCACACTCATTCTTTTGTTATTTTAGTTGCACAATTATGCAGTGGTGTGATAATTTGATACAGGTAGACATGTAGAGATTGAATCTGAGGCCCTTGTTTTCAGTGTTACAATTGTTCATAGGTTCTGGTCAGCTGCCTTCATTAACCTGGGCTCTCTGTCTTTGCAGGTGGTTTTTAGTGGTCCACGGTGCCCTGGATGGGAAGGACTGCCTTGTCAACAGTTCTGTGAAGGTCTCTTCCTGCTCTGCACTCTGCTGGAAGGCCCAGCAGCTGCTGCTGTGTTTCCCCTGGGAAGGCAGCTAAAGCCGTCCTGCTTGTGAAGTCTAGTGCATCAGGGTGACAATCCAGAGGGACAAAGAAGAAACAAAGGATGGAAAGTTCCCAGCCAGGTAAACAGGTTCTGCAGTGTTTCCTCTTTTATTTCCTCCTGATGAGTATAAAAATGTGACTGCAGTTCTGATAGCTTGACAAACTATCTTTAGTTATGTGGCTGCAGTATTTGGTAATTGGCTTCAGGCTGCAGGTGGGGATGGCAAGGACTATGGTTTAAGGTGATAAGACCAGATGGCTTTGAATCACGTGGCAACACATATTCTTTCAAAATACATTGATTTGCTTTGTAAGAAAAAAGGTCTACATATTAGTTCTCTTTTACTATATCATTCAGCTGTGTGGATTAAATTGCATTTGCTTTGATTGTTTCCTATTGATCCTAGTAAATTTGACCTTCATTTCTTTTACTAATTGGATATTTAAGTGAATTCCCTTGGAACATATCTCTTATGTGGCAGTGCCTGTGAGCTTCGGTTCTGAATATTGCAGTGTTGAGAGTCCATCAGAAACTGATGGTGTTAATCCTTTTCACAATCATGATTTCAGGTGCCCAAGAACAGTTCCTCCCGCTCAGTTAGGTTTTTTCGTCCCATAGGTTTGCTGCTGATGACAGCGATGCTGCAGTACAGAATCCTAGATGTCATGGATGTGAATGAACCCCATGCGGATGTGACCAACAGAATGCCACCGACATTTGCTTTTGTGGCATAGCCCCTTGGCTTATTTCTGCTGGGACAGGAAAAATAATGGATGTTGTTTTATAGCACATGAGAAAAGTAGTGCTTCAGCTATGATATTTAGAGGAATTTGCCCAAGTAAAAACATTTTAGCTCTAACCAAATGAATTACTTCACCATTTGAGTGTGGGTACTTCAAATGTGGTTTCTTTTTCTTTTTCTTTCTTTCTTTTTTTTTTTTTTTTTTTTTGTATCAGAGATTGAATCCAGGGGTGTTAAACCACTGAGTCACATCCCCAGCTCCAGCTCAGGACCTTACTCAGTTGTTGAGGCTGGCTTTGAACTTGCAATCTTCCTACCTCAGCCTCCCAAGTTGCTGGGATTACAAATGTGTGCTATCATGCCTGGCTCAAATGTGATCTTGACTCACAAAAACCATCATTAAATCATTCAGCACAGGGGCTGGGGCTGTAGCTCAGTAGCAGAGTATTTGCCTAGCACCTGTAAGTCCCTGGGTTCATTCCTCAGCAGCATCACATAAAAATGATAAATAAATGAAATAAAAAAGTTAAAAAATTGTTTTAAATTATCATGATTTCTATGTAAGCATATTTTCATTTTGATTCTCAGGAAACCCCCACCCTCACCCCGTGGTGTGGGAATTGATCCTAGGTCCTTACATATGCTAAGCAAGCACTGTACCACTGAGCAACATCCCCGCCCTTTTATTTTGAGACAGCTCCTTTATTTTTTATTTTTATTTATTTATTTATTTATTTGTGGTACCGGGGATTGAACTCAGGGGCCCTCGACCACTGGGTCACATCCCAAGACCTTTTTTGTATTTTATTTAGAGACAGGGTCTCACTGAGTTGCTAAGTGCCTCACCATTGCTGAGGCTGGCTTTGAACTCGCGATCCTCCTACCTCAGCCTCCCAAAGTGCTGGGATTACAGGCATGCGCCACCGCGCCCGGCTCAGCTCCTTTATTTTATCTTGAGATCTTGCTAAATAGCTGAGGCTGGCCTTGAACTTGTGATCATCCTGGGAGATTTTTCAGTCTTTAAAGTCAGAAGCAACACTCTCATGCCATGTTTCAAACAGATGGGACTTGGGCTGTTCCAGAGTTTTTCCTGAATCTTCAGGTTGCTTCCTTTCATAGACACCAACTATAACTGGGTGGGTTGATTTGTTTTTAACAATAACTATGACAAAAAGCAGGGAGAATTTAAATGAGATGGTGATCTTTGAATATCAATTTCTGCATTTACAACTGAACTAATTTTAGTTATTTTCTATTCTTCGTGATTTGGATAAAGCCATGTCACTTTTTTTTTCTTTTGTAGAAAAGGTTTTAATTTTTTATTAGTATATTATAGTCATACATAATAGTGGGGTTCATTTTGACATGTTAATAAATGCATATAGCACAATTTGCTCTGTTTCAATTCCCAGTGCTGCCCCTTTTCTTCCCCTTCTCCCTTTCCCAATCCCCTTCTTCTACTGTAATGGCCTTTCTTCTATTTATTTATTGCTTTTTAAAATTGTTGCATTATAGTTACACATAAAAGTGGAGTTCATTGTGATGTATTTATACATTCTGTTCCTTTTTAAGGCTAGAAAAAAACCTCAAAGTAACACTACTTTCAGGCAGTGGCTTGATGCCCTGAGTAACTCCAAATTAATTTATTGTTTCATGTGCTAGTAAAGCAAGAGGATCACTAAAATCAAAAGCAATCATAAGCCATTTTATCTCTGAGATAGAGGGTACTGATACTTTTCTTTGCATTGGGGATTAAACTCAAGGGTACTTTACCACTGAGGTATATCCCCAACCCTTTTTAATTTTTATTTTGAGATAGGGTCTCACTAAGTTGCTGAGGCTGGATTGGAACTTTCAATCCTCCTGCCTCAGCCTCCTGAGTAGCTGAGGTTACAAGCGTGAGTCACTGCACCCAGCTGGTATTGCTAATTTTTAAAGCCCACTATTTTTGAGAAGAAATCATATCCCAAGAAGGACTGACCTAAAATTAAACAGCAAGTTGATGTCGTTCATTTTATGACAATATCAACTTATACTTGCACTTCCTTTCTTAGTCTTTTAAAAAAATTTTTATTATTCTAGTTTGTTAAACATGTTTGCAGAGTACATTTCATTTCATATTACATACAAAGAGCACAATTTTTCAAGTTGCTGGTTTTATATGAAGTGTTTTTACAACAATTGTGTCTTCATACAAGGCCATGTCACTTTTAAAAAGTTACTGTGCATATCATACTTTTTGGATATGCTATGCATCTGTAAACAGCTGTACACCCAGATATTAGCAGAAGTCAGAGTTGTTACCTGTAAAACACTCATCTGCTTTAGATATCTTTTGAATTATTGCTTTCTGTGCACTCTTCCTGTGCTATTTCCTTTCCTTTTCCTTTTTACATAGGGTTGGAGAAGAGAGCATAAGTGAAGAAATTTCTGAGTGATTAAACAACAACAACAAAAACCCCTCAAACTGCAGTATTTCAGGTGAATGTCATGGTGGTGAGAAGGGACTGCACACACACGTGCATACCTGAACATGATTGCAGAACTCTGCTGAAGAGAAAAGGGGTACATCTTGTGGAGACTTTTGCCGCTCTTGGGTTCCCTCTAGGTTTACTTTGTGCAGGCAAGTCCTGTTAGTATTGACAAGGATGCTACGATAGTGCCATATGCCTTTTTGTAGTCCCGGGAAGCTATTTAAATACATGAAGGGAAGGGTCACATGCCTTGGATTCTCCTGGTCCCTGAACCCAACTCAGCTCCTGGACGCTGCCCTTTCTACCACAGCAGGGATGCAGGAATCATGGCACAGAAGACTTTCCTCTTTACTTATTTGCTTATTGTCTGTCTACTCCACACTAAACTGTAAATTCACAGGAGCAGGAGGTTTTGCCTGTTTTGTTCATGGCTCCATCACCCCACCAAGCACATCCCCAGGTGCATCTGAAGCCCTCAGCAAAATGATTTGAATTGAATGAAAGCCCAGCGTCCCCTGTAGTTTCACTATACAGGCTTAAAATGGTCCCCAGTGCTTAGTATAGAGCACTTATCTGACTGTGATCTCTTTTTTTTTTAGTTGCAAGTGAAGTTGCTATAAAATATAATTTATAAAAATTCCTCTAAAACTCACATATTCTCATTGTAAGTGACTGGGTTAAAATCCTTGCAACTCTTTGGTCTGTGACAGCTTTAAGTGGATTGGGCCACCAGGTCCAGCTTCCTCCCCATCAAGTGATAAAACACACAGCTCATGGAGCAGGTGCAGCGGTGCAGTGGCAATTCCCTGTGTGAAGAAGTCCAAGTTTGGGTAACACTTTTCTACTCTACAAAGTCACAAAAACAGGAAATGAAGACTTTTCAGGGTGAGAAAAGCTGTGCAAAAGAGGTAACCATGGAGGCGAAGCTGCTGTAGCAGTAGGGCAGCTTACAAGCATCTAGGAATTTGCACTTGACCCACCCCTGACTAATAAGAATGGCTCCCTGTAAACTGATTTATGCTGGACACTTGCTTTCTTTCTTTGAGTTTAGAATTCAGATCGTTGCTAGACAGAGGGTGCCTGCGGGGGTCCGTGGTGGACTCCGCAAGAGGTGCAGTGTAGCACGATCTATGGGGGGGGGGCTGCCAAAGTGGGTTGTCAGCCTGGGGGTACTACACCAGTGCTCAACGTAGCACGAAGTAAAGGAGTCAGCCGGTGGTGGAAGAAATCAGCACACACAGACAACGAGTTAGGCTGCTGAATCTTCTCTCTTTGCTTTCACTTTGTTGTAGGTATTTAAGCATAATTTTTGGCAGTACAAATTGTTTATACTTTCTTTTGTGATTTCATTACAGACATGACTTAATTTATAGATTTCATTTTAGACATATTAAATTTCTTATTTTATATATTTTAAGGTTTTGAGGTCACTTACACCTTTTCAAGGCCCTGTACGTGATTGTCTGGGCATATTATAATTTTGTCATTTTTTATCTAATTAGTTTGGGTGAAATTTATTTCTCACGGATTTCCTGAAGCTGTTTTCTCTGCACACCATTTAGGCTGTCTGATAAAAGTCAACTTTCCTTGTCTGGGATTCCAAAGCACTATTGTTTTTCTTTTATAGCAGTTGTTTATAAAACCTAGAAGCAGGGAAAAGGGGGGGCAAGGCTGAATGTTAACTCTGAAGGACTTTTTACTCTAAGGAATTTATATCTACTTTAAATGTAAAAGAAATCTATTTTCAATCACAAAAAGACTCTTAAAGCTTATTAACTAGGAATTAAGTACTTATAGAAAAAGGTTTTTGTTACTCCTTCTATGTTTTTTATGTTTTTAGCTAGATTTCAAAAAAGATAAATTTTATTTCCGGATCTAAATAATTGAAATATCGACATTTGGTGTCCATATATATGAATAAAGAACAGAACAACAAGTAAATAGGAGAACCTACACAGTCAAAGTTAACTCTTTCAGCACCATGATATCTTTCATGAAAAAAGAGAGGGTTTTATCAGCAGAAAGGTTATAGGGAAGCATAGGGAACACGAGCAGATCACATTGGAGGAACAGCCATTAGTCTATCCTTGTGGTGGTTTGACTTTTCGTCATATGTCAGGGCAACACCCCTGGGCTAGGCCAAGTCCATATATCAGGAAGTCATGTTTTTGGCTGACGTGTTCTTAATGTCCCCAACATTTCTTTTCCCCTTTTCTGTTGATGGGAGTCCATCTTACTCGAGAGTGTGCCTGTCTTAGGTTGTCTTATCTCTGAAGATCTTACCCATCTCTGGCTGCCACTCTAGCACTTCAGGTGGACTTACCCAAGGCCAGCAAGCCACAGTGGCTGAGGGGAAGACATGGGACAGAACAGTCGCCGTTGGGAAGGCTTCCCATGGATGATTTAGACTTCCACATCCTGTCAAGGACCATAGCCTAGTTCATAGGGCTCCCAATCAGCATTGCTGAGGGCAGCATATTGTTGGTGGACCACCATAAGCTGTACCGATTTGGCCCTGTCCTTAAGGAAGATGCCACTAAGATGCCACAGGTGCCTACTTTAACCAGGCACTAATTAAAGCTTTGAGAGCTGAGTTTCTCCTATGGTAGAAACATGGCATGCACATTATGAATTTTTTCATCGCTGATAAAAGGAGCACAATCAGCGTGACTCCTCAGAAAGAGTGTGCACTGGAAGCGGGTGCATGAATTTCTCTCTACCCTACCTGTTTCTTTTTCTCTTGTAGATTCTGTCGTGCATTGGTTACATGTAATAAGCCTGAGCCATAAGGCTACTACATCCCAAATCCTTCCAGTGAATCACCAAAGGTGCATATGGTCCTGGGGTTCCCCCAACACACACAGTAGCCAGTACTAGGGCTCCTGAGAGTGTGTCTGGTGACAGGCAGTTTGACTCAGGGCCCAGGATATGTACTGAAGATGGAGAAATACAGGGAAGGATTCTGCAGTGAAACCCTTCTCATGACTGGAGGCTTTGTGCCCATCTCAAGTGAGTTTCTCACTGGTGGTCTGGCTTGATCCTTGTGGAGGGATTGCTGGCCTTACACACAAAGTCTGTGACACCGAAAGTGATCTGAGTAGCATCCTTGGTTGCTTTCCTCAAAGAAATGGAAGGGAAAACTCTAGCATTTTCCAAAATGCCTTGACTTGATATTTGTTGAGCCCACATCTCTGGCTTTCTTGGGGCAGAGGAGATCACAGCAGGGCTTGTTCTTCAAACTCGTACAAGGAAGGGGCAAAAGGACTCTGCTTCAAACTACCATTCCAAAGTGAGGTCTGGTCTACTAGCACTTTTTCTAAAAAAGGCCTTACTTTTTTTTTTTTTTTTTGTACCAGGGATTGAACTCAAGGGCAGTTGACCACTGGGCCACATCCCCAGCCCTTTGTTTGTATATTATTTAGAGACAGGGTCTCACTGAGTTGCTAAGTGCCTCACCATTGCTGAGGATGGCTTTGAACTCGCGATCCTCCTGCCTCAGCCTCCCAAAGTGCTGGGATTACAGGCGTGCGCCACCGCGCCCAGCTAAGACCTTACTTTTGACTCTCATAGAAGGGAACCATCTAGGAAGGAACTTGGAGAGTCAGTCTTTCTTCATTGCCTGTTTGACTCTGGTGTGGGGGTTAGATGTGAATGAACAGGCCTGCCAGTGAAGAGGGACCTTAAGCTCTCTCCATAGGCCACCCCTCCCCCATTTACTCTGCCTTCAAGTAACTCAGTGGGCACACAGGCCTACGCCAAGGTCACCCTTCTGCTCTTTACCCCCTCAGGAGAGAATGGCTTCCCACCATCTACTGTTGGTCTGATGCATCTGTCAGGGTTTATCTGGGGATATTATTAGATGTTGTCTCTAGAATTTCTGAAATGTACTGATAAAGGACAATAATTAAAATTTTGCCTCAAGGTCACAATTGAAGTGACCTTATCTATATCCTCTTTGATCAACTGTGTTCAAATTCATCAGTTACATAACATGTTCTGTGGAAGAGCACCATCCAAGTGACACGAAGCCAACAATGGAAATGCTATACTTTCCAAAGTACCACTTGAGTGATGACCTCCCTACAATTCTTAATATATAATAATTTTGCTATTGGTGAGTTCTAAATATTTTATGATTTTCATGATGATTTCTTCTGTGATCCAAGAATTAGAAAAAGATTTCTTGCTGGGTATGGTGGTGCATGCCAGTGGCTTGGGAGGCTGAAGCAGGAGGATTGCAGGTTCCAGGCCAGCCTCAGCAACTTAGTGAGGCTATAAGTAATCTAGTGAGAACCTGTCTCAAAAAAAAAAAAAAAAAAAAAAAGGGCTGGGCATGGGGCTCAGTGGTTAAGCACCTGTGAATTCAATCCCTGGCCAAAAAAAAAAAAAAAAAAAAAAAAAAAAAGAAAAAAGAAAAGAAAGAAAGAAAGGTTTCTTTACTTACAAACATTTTGAGCTTTCCTAATTATCTCTTTTTATATTAATCTTTAACATAATTTCATTATAATTAGAGAACATAATGTGTTTGATTCAGTTCTTTGCAAAGTTGTTGAGACTTGCTTTATGGCAAGTGTGTGGTGCATTTTTGTAAATAGTCTGTCAAAATTTTTAAAGATTGTGAATTCTCTAATTTTGGGGTGCAGAATTCCTATTGTATAAATCTAAATGTATGTTATTATATTTAAATATTACCATCTATTTTTGGTTTCCTTCAACTGTCAATTACTAACAGAAATGTTAGAAATTTCTTAGTATAACAGTAGATGTATCTACTTCTCCTTGTAGTTCAGAATTATTTTAGTAATTATTTCATTTTTCTATTGTTATTAATATAAAATAAAAATTTTAGAATTATTTTATTTTGTAGAGACCCTCTTTATTGCTAGTCATACTTTTTGTTTGAATTCTATTGCATGGAATATTAACATTTATTCCAGCTCTCTCTTGTTAATATACTATCCATATTTCTCCCATATTTCTGCTTTCAACCTTTCTATATTAGAAAAAGCCTTCTGATGACACTCAAAGAAGGAATGATACCTTTTTTTAATGGTTAAATAGGCTTGATCAAAATTTGAAATTTATCAAGGTATGCCATTAAAAAAAGGAGGAAAAAAAGGGCACAGAGTGGGAGTCGATGTTTATGAAACACATATCTTCTAAATGAGTTATACCCAGGATACATAATGAGTTTTTACAACTCAACCATGAGATAGCCAATTAAAAGAACTGGAAAAAATAGGCAAGAGTGAATCATTAATGAAATGCAAAGTAAAGCCATAGTGTCATTAGACACTGACTAGAATGGCTAAAATTAAAAAGGCATAATTTTTGGGCGAGGGTTATGGCTCAGCGGCAGAGCGCTCGCCTCGCACGGGCGCAGCCCGGGTTCGATCCTCAGCACCACGTAAACATAAATGCATTGCATTGTGTACAACTGAAGTAAATAAATAAATAAATACATTTTTAAAAAGGCATGATTTTAAAGGGTTGGTGAGAGTGAAGCGAAACCAGAACACTTTTGCTGGCATGCTATGACCTGCATAGTGGTTAATTCAGAATCTGGACAAGGGGCAATGGAGGATTAGAAAAGACAAACAGGCACACAGGAGAGAAAAAACTGAGACTAGGTGGGACATTACACCCTGATGACTATGTAATAAACCAGAGCTAGCTCAGCATGTTTATTATGTAGGTTTTAACATCAAAAGGGTTTTCTGTGAGAAAGTTCTTCAAAGCACACAGAACCAAGGTCAAAGACTAGAGACCCAACTATAATTATCAGCTTGCGCTCATAATTCTTTACCCTGGCGGCTAGTGTCTGAACCCGGTTTAAACTGATAGCTCTGTGGCAGGCATGGAACCTCCTTTGGAGCAGACCTTCACCATATTAGGTGGACAGTCTCAACTGGCACCTTTGTACCAAGAGTTTCCATCACAAGTGTGTTCCTGTCACAGGACAAAGGCCATAATTCAATCACTGCT
Source organism: Tamias sibiricus (assembly GCA_025594165.1). Lineage (NCBI taxonomy): Eukaryota > Metazoa > Chordata > Mammalia > Rodentia > Sciuridae > Tamias > Tamias sibiricus. Next base: position 25,517,563 of record CM046663.1, read on the forward strand.
ACCAACACTGGCAAATATACAACATAATAGAGATACTCTGCACACTGCTTTTTTTAAAAAAATATTTATTTATTTACTTTAGTTGTACACAATTCAGTGCATTTATGTTTACGTGGTGCTGAGGATCGAACCCGGGGCCGCGCACGTGCGAGGCGAGCGCTCTGCCACTGAGCCACAACCTCAGCCCCTGCACACTGCTTTTTATAAAATTAAACATATATTTACCAAATGACCTAGCATTCCCATTCCTAGCTATATACCAAGGAGAAATGGAAAAATGTTCACATGAAGATTTGTATGTGAATAGTCATAGAGACACACTACTCAACAGCTGGAGGAAACCAGCTATCAATTAGTGAATGAGTAAACAAAATGTGGTATATTCATGAAATAGAATGCTACCCAGAGATGGTGCTTTCTATATGTCCTGTTGAATATTTCTTTTCCTCTCCTTTCTTCCCTTCCCTTGGATTATTATTATTATTATTATTGATTTCTAATTTTTTCCTCCTTTTAACTTGGAAGTGATATGCTCTACTGTAGTTCTCAAATGGTTACCTTAGAGATTTCAACTTGTAGGCTGGGGCTCTGGCTCAGTGGCAGAGCACTTGCCTAGCATGTGAGAGACACTGGGTTCAATCCTTAGCACTGCATACAAAAATAAATAAAGACATGCTGTCCATCTACAACTACAAAAAAATTTTAAAAAGAAATTTCAACATGAGCATTAACCAACCAATATTTAGAGTTAAGAGCTTTGCCTTTTTTTTTTTTTTTAAATAACACCAGGAATTTAGCACACGTTACGTATGATTGCTAATGTTGCAGTTTTTAGTTCCACATGACAATTCTGATATTTCATACAGTTAATATATAATTACCTGCACATCTGACTGTCCCCCTTTTTATTCTTTCTTGCTTCTCTGACTTATCTATGACATTTTTCTCAAAAACTTTTTGTACTAAAAGGTGGTATATATTGTAAAGTATATTGTACAGGTTAAAACCATGATTCTCCAGACTTTTCCAGACTTCTTCTTCTTCTTATTTTTTTCAAATAGAGAAATGAGAAATGGAAGCCAAAGGCTACTTGGTAACACCCTCAGGGATAAATCAAGTAAGCGGCAGAGGCAGGGTCAAGCCAACTGATCCCACAAAACACCTTTTACACTGTGGAGGCAATACCCATCGTCAGAGAAGTATGTGGTGGCACAGTAGATCACAGCCCTGCCCCTGTGGCAGCAAACAGCATACATACATACATACAAGTGTCATCTTTCTCTAAAGCCTGAGGGTTCATTAAGCTCATAAATAATTACTCTGAAAAAGATTACAAGCAAATCACAGGTGACTTAATTGTCACTCTTTTTGTGAATGCTTATAAAATCATTTTTTCTTGAATATTTATTGTCTTAATAAAGGCAATTTGGATGGTCCTACAAAATTTATAGAACAAGACTCATTGCAAATATACATCACTCTGTTCCTGGACTCTTTCCACCTTGCTGCCGAGACGTGCACGGCCGTTAATTCAGAAAACGGGGCAAGGGGTGATGGGGGGATTCATTCTAAAAGACAAACAGATACACAGAGGGAAAGCTGAGACCAGGTGGGACATTACACCCTGATGGAGATGTAATGACACAGAGCTAGCTTGGCACGTTTATTCTATAGGTTTTAACATCAAAAGGGTTTTCTGTGAGAAAGTTTCTTCAAAGCACACAGGACCAAGGTCGAAGTTCTGGGAAGCCAATGATTACGATCTTTTTTGTGCTAATAATTCTCTACCCCCGGCAGCTGGTGTCTGAATTCAGGGTCAAGACTGAGTCCCTGGCAAGCATGGAACCTCCTTTGAACAGGAGGTCACCATTGCAACTAGGCAGTCTCACCTTTGCACCAATAATTCCCAGCAGAGGCTCTCCTGTACCCAGAGAACAAGAGACCCTAATTCAAAGCAGGGCTCCTAGCAACTTGCTTTGTTCTTGGGCAGCCGGGCCAGCAGACCCTGGTTTATAAAACAAATCACTGACATCCCCCACCCCGGCTCTGTGCAAAGTCATTTAGATGCTGATAAGCCTTGGGGGAGATTGTGAGGCACACGGATTACATGCCTCTGGATAGTTTGGAAGCCTCTGGAGGAGAGGATCCTTTCAGAAGCGTGGTGAACACATAACAGTCTTGTAGGTCTTCCAGCTTTTCCACTGTCTTTATGAGACTTTCCACAGTGTGGCAAGGCAGCGTCTTGGAGGCATTGGCTCTGAACTTTTCCTGTAGGTCCTCCTGGCTCAGTGGTTTCCTCCAGTGCCCATAGAAGGTATCAGAGCGCTCAGTGACGGTGGCTCCGCCCTTGAGGGTGACGCTCACCTCACAGTACAGCGTGTTGAAGCTTGGCAGGTTGTCCGAAGGGTGCTCCAGCTCCACTTTTCTGAGCAACTCTCTTACCTGCGGCCTGTTGATCTGCTGTGTGTGGAACGAAGGGACGGTAATGTCACCATCCAGCAGCATGGCACAGGCCACATACTGGAAGGAATGACGGGCTTCGTGCTCCGTGTCTGGGAAGGGCCTATTTACATAGGGGACGTCTGGAATCCTGAGCACAATTCTCTGGATGTGGTCAGCAGGAAGCGGGGCTCTGTCGGAACCCACAAGGTGCTTTCTCACAGATGCGGCTGCATCTGCCACCCAGTGGGTAGCCAAGTGCGCAGGGAAACGCTTGAAGGCCACGTCCTGCTGGTCCAGCAGCCACATATAAGAATCCAGACTTGGAAGGACTTTTGGGGAATAGTTGGCATAGAAGGCACCAAACCCTGTCTCCAAATCCAAGATCTGCTTGTTTCCTTGGAGACCCATCATTGCCAGAAAAGAGGCTTCTATCCCATGTCTGGCAGCATTGCCCATATGAAGGGGCTTGGTCTGAGTGGCAGCATTTGCCATGGGTGCCCCCGCATAAGAAACAGCAATAGCCAGGGCCTCTTGGCACTCTGTCAGGCTGAGCTCTAAAAACTTGGATGCAGCAGCAGCACTACCCAAAGTGCCCACCACGGAGGGGGGATGGAATCTGAAAAGCAAAACAGAATTGGAGATTTGAAAACTTCATCCACCAGGGGGAAGTATTTCATAGTGGTCAAGATCATCAATAATTGTGTCATACTGCCTCAGTTCTGCCTCTGCTGTGTGATCTTAGTAAAGCTATTCAGTTTCTCTGAGGCATAACAATAGTGTCTATGCATAGTGCTTGGGAGCTTTTAATGGATTCACGTGTTAAAAACACTGCCTAAGTCCCAGAAAGTTCTTTGTAAGTGGTACTGTTATTTCCAGAAAGGCAGAAGTTGCTGATTGATGAAATAACTTTAAGAACCGAGGACCTTGTAGAAACTGAAAATTCACTACCAATTCCAATGTATTCCTCTCAAAGCAGGATGGAGCACGTGGCAAAATAAATATTATTGAACTATGTGATTAGCTAACATTTGGCCATTTTTGATCTATGAGATAAACAGTCAAGGTTAGGATATTCTGAATGCTGTGATTAGTCTGAAGGATCCTTGTGAATATCAGAGTAGATTCTGCTCTGAGGATGAGATCAAGAATACTGAAAGCATTATGAATGCTACAGTGAGTCACCTTGGGATTAGAGGCCCCAATTTATTTCGTGGTCCTGATTGTTTCATAGGCTCTTTAAATCCAAAGAAAGTTTTCACTAGCACTTCTGAAACCACACTCTTGTATATTGACATGGGGTTTGGTAAGTGACTGGAATTGCCTTATCCACCAGCATCGATGTTAACATCTTCAGCTGAGCTAGCTTCTAAGCCAGAAAGCTCTGCAGAGATAACCTGGCAGGTGAAGGGAAATGTGGCTCCTTGCCAATGGGGCAAATAGTCTCCATACCTCTTTGGTATGTCACTGGCTTCCTTCGAGAAATGCATTAATCGGCCTTGTATTTCAATACCAATGTTGAAAGCCAGCAGCAGGTCAAGGCCAGAAAACTTTGGTCTCTGAGGCAGGGCTTCTGATAAAGCTGTGAGGACAGGAAGAACAGCCCCGGAAGGGTGGGTGGCAGGGTGCCATGTGTCATCAAAATCCATAGAGTGAATCTGCATAAATAGACAAACGAAACCCTTGAATTTCCCCTCAATGTGTCATCTTCAGGACCAGCAAAGGGTTAATTTAGCAATTATCTTGTTTGCTGTAAGATTTTTTAAAAAAATCTGATTCTCTGAAATTAAAACCTGAGATCTAGCTGTGATTCTTTTTTTAAAAATATATTTATTTGTTTTAGTTGTACACAATGCATTTATTTTTATGTGGTGATGAGGATTGAACCCGGGCTGCACACGTGCTAGGCGAGAGCTCTACCACTGAGCCATCACCCCAGTCCCCAGCTGTGATTCTTAATCTCATTCCTAGGCACTGGTTCTTGTTCCTCTGCCCAGAGGAGAGCAGGATTTTGGAGAGCAGCCTGTGAGCCCCAAGGATAGTGCCTCTTGCCTAGAGGTTAGAGCTCCCAGAAAGATTTATATTCCTTTAAAAACAGATCTTCTCTTTTCTGTGTCTCGCATCCTTTAAACAATTGACTCTAAAAGTTTTCTATCATCTATTTCAAAACAGGCCATATATTTTTGTATCTCTTTTATTGTGAAATAACTTCAAATTTTCAGAGAAGTTTTAAGAATAGCACAAGAACTCTCAAACCTAACTATATTTTACAGTCATTATTTTTGCTATAGGGTTTTCTTTTTATTTTATTTTATCCCAGCCATTGTTTTTTCTCCCATGTACGATATAGTCATAACCATTAGTTGATTTTAAAATAGATTTTACATCTATTTGATGTGACTGGTGTGTCACCTGGGCATTTACTCCTGAACATGTCATTGAGCTTGACTGTTGATATTCTGGGTTACTGTCACCATAAACCATAAATACATCTTGGAAATCCCAACATATTTATGTCCAAATTGCATCTTGTAGACGTGCCCTGACACACAGAAAATTAAAAAAACCACAAAAATCATGTGTCAGATGAGAAGTGCTGATTTTTCATTTAGAAAATATAAACACCATTTGTACATTGTTTCTTTCTTAATACACACCTAATGAATGAATGAAAATAACATTGCTAGATGAAAACTTTTATCCACAATGGAAAGAATTGAGAAGGAATTATGTTGGGCTTTATAGTTTTTTGCTATACATATTTAAGGTTTAGAGTTGGGATACCTTGAAGGTCTTTTAAATCTAAATTCTTTCATTTTCTCTACTTCACCATTTTTTTTTTTTTTTTTTAAAGCATCAGTCTATTGTAAAAGTGTGAGAACTGAAATTACTGCCTAGGAGAGAGGGCAAGCCACTCCATCTCTCTGAACTTCAATGAGCTCATATGTAAAATAAGAAAGTTAGATAATTTCTAAGATAGTATCTGGCTCTAAAATTATGATGATGGTCTAGTATTCGAAACGACATGTAAACATCCTTACAGCCACGCTGTTAACAAAGGCAGCATATGTGGGCGGGAGCCTGAAGTCTGGCTGACCCCAAACAGTGCTGGAGATATTGGAACTGTAGACCTGGAATAGAAGAACACCAGTCAGTGACACCGAGAGAGCACGACACACCAAGCCAGCATTTCAAGAGTGCCTCTTTGTGGAGACATTATGTTCATAGTCCTTATCTGAACCCTGTGATACTCATTGAAATTCTCTACCTTGTAGAAGAATGTGGAACCTTACCCAAAGAAGGGAGAGGTGGTCTTGCTCAATCCAAGATTGTGATCTGGAACTGCTTCAGGAAAGCGAGGCTGAACTTACTGTTATTTATTCTTGGGGTAAATACTAGGGATTAACCGTCCAGTGGAGAGTGGATGCTACACCTCCACATACGTGTCCAGTCTGCTCAGAGTCCTTGACCAGTCTTCCTACAGAGAATCTTAAAGTCTTTGCAAGAACGAATGGTCTGTGGTAGGTACCTTTGCTTCGGAGACTTTTGGGCTAAAACATATTTTTGGTTGTAATAATAATCTGTGAGATATTACTAGTGAATGGGTTTACAACAGTTATATAGCAAAAGATATGGATGAATTTTTAAAATCATATAATGAAATAGAATCATAAAACTATATAGAACAATGTTACATCCATTGAACATTATCTATAAAACTAAGTATAGGGAGCTGGGACTGTAGCTCAGTGGTAGAGTGCTTGCCTAGCATGCAAGAGGCCCTGGGTTCAATCCCCAGTACTGCAAAACAAAACAAAACAAAACAAACAAACAACAACAAAACCAAGTATAGAATAAACAGAACACATGCACACAGCTCTCAGTCTATCCCAGAGCAGGCATGCACACACACTTGATTGTATTTTAAACTTTGAATCTCTTACTTTACTGTATTGGCTGGCTTTGTGAAACACTTCTGTGCTAGTTCCCAGGAACCCAGCACCCAGAGTATCCAGAATCATCCTCTTGCTCTTCCGAATAACATCTTCAGTCAGGTGTCCCACTTTTAAGCCGTGGATCACGGTGGCAAAGCTTTCTGTGACAGACTTCGAAGGGAAGGGGCTTAGAACAGCGCTACACTCCACTTGGTATTTGCATATTTCTTTTCTACAAGAGACCTTGAGGGAAAGAGTTTTGCTCCTCTAGAGGAAATCCCGTTGAACAAATTTAGTTCTATTTCTAAAAACTGATGTGTACCAAGTACCTCTGCATGAGGCCCAGGGATGTGGGGGTGCACAGTCAGGTTCTGTCCTAAGTGGAGTTCAGGACACAGGCTAGCGAGCAGATGATGACAACAGAGCATGATGGGCCACGGTAGAAGGAAGCGCAGAAAGTCCAATGGGGAGGGTGGAAAGACTTTTCACCCATGAAATGGGAATGGCTAGAGGTGAGGTGCATGCAGACAGGTAAGAGCCTGCCATTATTAGAGGCATGCCAGGTACCATGTAGAGTGTTTCAGACACAATATCCATTTAGTAACCACAAGGGCCTAGGTTGATGCTTGATCCAGAAGTGTTCCAGGGAAGTGCTCCATTTTGCAGGTGAGGAGACTGAGACTCAAAGAGTGGAAGTCACTGTTTTTCATAGCTCCTAAATTATGGCATCTGGATACAAACCCCTGTGGGTCTAACTCCAAAATCAGGGCATTTAGCTATTAAGACCACATTTCTGAAGATGTTGTCTGAGAAACATGTACATCAGGACCACCTGGGATTCCTTTTGAAAACCAACATTTCTGGTCCCCTCTGGAACACCAGAATTAGATTCTCTCCAGAACCAGAACCTTTGGAAGCCTAGCATGGGGAGTCACTTTTCTGACTTGGGAACACTGTCTGCTCTTTCTTGTTGGTAGGGTCTATCTGGAGGCTGCTGGGGATGTGGGTGGAGGCTAAAGGAGGAGGTAGCAGAATAGACTAGGGCTTGGAGGGGGTGGTGGTGGCATGAATTTGGTACACTTTCGTGCAGAGCTGCATGCAGAGTTGATGCAATGGGAAACCAAAAAGGAAGGTGGAGATGTGATCAGCACTGTGTTTGGAAAGATCTCTTTGGTAATCGTATAGAGAGTGGATTGGAGTGGGCTAGACAGGAGCAGTTTAAGAGGCTGCTGAATTCGCCCCATTCTGGGTGAGGAAATGGCAGTGTCACTTGCCAAGAGAGCAGACATAAGAGGAGGAGCAGGCTTTTGGGCAATGATGATGGGATTCCTGTAAACTTGTTGAACGTGAAGTGCCTCGTGATGATCCCAGTGGGGAAGAACATTCTGCTGCTACCCACAAACCAGACTAAGAAAACTTGCAGTATAGGATGATTTGCATTTCATAAGCAGTAGCAAAGTAGCTTACAATTCCTGTAAATATCAATTTCTTCAATGCATAGACGATTCTTTTGTTGTCAACATGTCTTCACAAGAGAACATCTATTATGTATAGTTAAAACCTCCAATCTTAGGGGGTTTTCATTATATGCCTGCTACTTAGTGCCACTTGGTAAATGATAAGTGGTTTCCTTTCCTTGTCTAAAGACTACATCATTGAAGCCGGGCGCGGTGGCGCACGCCTGTAATCCCAGCACTTTGGGAGGCTGAGTCAGGAGGATCGCGAGTTCAAAGCCAGCCATCAGCAATGGCGAGGCACTTAGCAACTCAGTGAGACCCCGTCTCTAAATAAAATACGAAAAAGGGCTGGGGGTGTGGCCCAGTGCTCTAGTGCCCCTGAGTTCAATCCCCGGTACCAAAAAAAAAAAAAAAAAAAAAAAAAGACTACATCATTGCACAACTTCCTTTGTCTCTCTGAGCATCAGAGACCTCATTTACCAATGCTAGTTGTAGACTGAGGGTTATTAGACCAGGGGTTCTCAGTGCCACGGCACTGAACTCAGTGTGAGAGCCCCAGACACCTGATAGCTAAATGAGGTATCTGATGTAATGATGTGATCATTAGAGTAGGGATGGGAAGCCCCTTATCATTTAGCAAGTCACACTGTGTGCTAGGCACATAATGAAATGCCTTGAACCATTGAAGGGTTTTAACTATGCATAATAAATATTCTCTTGAAAAGACATGTAGACAACAAATAATCATCTATGCATTGAAAAACTTGATGTGTATGCAACAAAATGAAATTAAACCCCTGTCTCTCACCATGCACAAAACTCAATTCAAAGTGGATCAAGGACCTAGGAATTAGACCAGAGACAATACGCCTAATAGAAGAAAAAGTAAGCTCCAATTTCCAACATGTCGGATTAGGCCCCAAGTTCCTTAATAAGAATCCTGTAGCGCAAGAATTATTACCAAGAATTAATGAATGGGATAGATTTAAACTAAAAAGCTTCTTCTCAGCAAAAGTAACAATCAGTGAGGTGAATAGAGAGCCAACTAATTGGGAACAAATATTTAATACATGCACATCAGATAGAGCACTAATTTCTAGAATATATAAAGAACTCAAAAAACTTAACAACAAAAAAAAATAATCCAATCAATAAATGGGCTAAGGAATTAAAAAGACACTTCTCAGAAGAAGATACACAATTAATCAACAAATACATGAAAAAATGCTCAACATCGCTGGCAATTAGAGAAATGCAAATCAAAACTGCTCTAAGATTTCATTTCACTCCAGTCAGAATGGCAGCGATCAAGAACACAAACAACAATAAATGTTGGAGAGGATGTGGGGAGAAAGGCACACTCATACATTGCTGGTGGGACTGCAAAATTGTGCAACCGCTATGGAAAGCAGTATGGAGATTTCTTGGTAAACTGGGAATGGAACCACCCTATGACCCAGCCATCCCACTCCTGGGTCTCTTCCCAAAGGACTTAAAAACAGCATATTACAGTGACACAGCCACTGCAATGTTTATAGCAGCACAATTCACAATAGCTAGGTTGTGGAACCAACCTAGATGTCCCTCAGTAGATGAGTGGATAAAGAAAATGTGGTATATATACAAAATGGAATTTTACTCAGCAATAAAAGAGAATAAAATAATGGCATTTGCAGGTAAATGGATGAAGTTGGAGAATATAATGCTAAGTGAAGTTAGCCAATCCCAAAAATTCAAATACCGAATGTTTTCTCTGATATAAAGAGGCTAATTCACAGTGTTGTTGGATGAGGGTACATAGGAGGATTAGAGGAACATTAGAATGGTCAAAGGAAAGGGAGGGGAAGGGAGGGAACCAGGGGGAGGGAGGGGGGAAAAAGGAAAAAAAAATTGGTGGTTGAATGAGATTGATATCATTATCCTAAATGCATGATTGAAGATCTGAATGGTACTTATATACTTTGTATACAAACAGTTGTATGTAAAAAGATGCTATGTATGTGCATTATGAATTGTAATACATACTACTACTATAAATAAAAAAATATTAAAAAAAAAAAGAAAAACTTGATGTGTGTTCAAAAGTCAGTCCTTTAGGGTTAGATCTGACTCTGGGTTGCCTTCTGGGGAAAGATGTATGCCTGGAGAGCAAGTGGGGGGTGCCAACATGGTGTCCAGGAGGTGGGTGTGGCATCAATCTACGAGAGGCCACGCTGCTGGTGCCCTGAGGTGGGGCCCATGGGATCCCCTGGCAAGTCCTGAACACTTGTCCCCCCGACCCCACAATGAGCCAAAGAACAAATAGCCCCTCCCTGAGCTAACATCAGGGAGAGAACTATGAGAACAATTAAAATGCCATTTGTAAAAGCCAGAGCAGGCATCTCTTAATTTGAGAAGGCAAGTGAGGAGACTGATAAAGGAAGGAGTAAGCTAGAAAAGGGATTTAAGTAAGCCACAACAAAATGCAACAATACCTTGAGCATCATGCTGTTCTAAAGAGGAAGTCGGGTGCAGAGGTGAGTTGGAGGAGTGGTTTGCTGACTACATGGCTGCCTTTATATCCTTCACTCCTCTTCACTTTTCCTTTCACTTTGTTCTAACTCTGGAGTTTCCATTATTTCAACACCTCCCAACTAACTGCACTTCCTCTACAGTGAATTCTGGCACTCACCAGTAGATGAAGGATTAAATGAAGCTAGGGAGCCTAGTAGCCATGATTGTATGGCTACTCACAGGCAACAGAAAAGTAAATTTATGATAAAATTAGGATTGCCTCCTAGATGTCATACATTAATATTAGAAAAACGTGATCTTTTTTAAAAAAAAAATATTTTTATTAGTTATAGATGGACATGATACCTTTATTTTATTTATTTATTTATTTTTATGTGGTGGTGAGGATCGAACCCAGGGCCTCACATGTGCTAGGCAAGCACTCTACCACTGAGCCACAACCCCAGCCCAAATACTTACTCTTTTAACTAGGTGTTTCACTTCTAAAAATATATCCTATGGAAATAAGCATGGAAGGATGGAGAGATTGAAAGAAACACTCTTATCACTCTAAATAAAGTTGGACACTTGTTTGTGGCTCAGCTGCCTATCTTTGTGTGTTTCTGTTTCCTAGTCCTCTGCCTGGCTTCTGGGACATCCTGGCTGCCTGCTCCCCTCCCTGCCATTGCCTGAATCTACTTTGACACAGCTTTGTATGGCCTCTTTGCTTATAATCACTCACTATGGTTTGGCTTGCCTGGACCTGACTGTGCTCATCTGGGCAATTACCACCTCCTTTGGGCTGCCTAGTCCTGGCCGATTGGTTTGTACATAGAGTAGGCACAACAAATAAGTTATCTAAAATCTGAGTCTGTTGTCTTAGATGTAGTGGAGGAATCCATCTCTGGGGGAAGACTGCATTTCAGGTTTGGAGGAAATCTCCATGAACTTTCTGGTTTATCCCAGGCCTATAGTAGAAGGGAGAGTTTGGGGCCAAAGAGAAGCTATATGGTTCTACGATAAAAACACAAAAGGCTATCTTTCTTGTGGACAGGCAGTGTTTCTGGGAGATGAGGGTAAGCAGTCTTTCTTCTCTTGGATAGAGTCTATGGAGAAAGAATGTTGGGACTCAGGATACAGGGCCAAGGGCAGGGCCAGTGGGAACTCTCATGGCTTGGTGGGGGTGATACTATGGCTATCAGCTAGGAGCTGTAGAGGGAAATGGCCAGCAGAAAACTCAATGTGAAAGGACAGGGGCAGAGAGGTTTAGGGAGCAGCGAGACCAAATGCATAATTTGAATTTTTTCCTCAACATAATTCTCTAATGTTATCTTTATATTCTTAGGCAAGTTTTTTTTTTTTTTTTTTTTTTTTTTTTTTTAATATGCCACAAACTAGTGTTAGCCATGCTGTGGGAGATGAAGGCAGAGGAGGCTGATTGTGCATGGGAGTCGAAAGAGCTGGAGAGAGAAGCTCAGGGTTTGAGTCACTGGGAGAAATGACCAGCGGCAACCACTGCTTCAAACCCACTGTGGCTTAGAGTTGGCTTTCCAAACATGGTCCAGATCTGAGAAACCCAGACAGGTTTAACACTGGCACAGGTGATGCTTATGTGTATAGTGATTTCATCTCAATATTTAATTTATGTCAGTAGACTCCAAATCCAGCTTCCATGGAAGGGTGGATTCTTGTGTCCAAAGAATAAGATGGGTGTTTTGGAGCCATCATGTAAGAATGCTCCATTGTTTAGCTTCTCTGTAACTCAGGTTTTGTCACCATCGAATTCAGAAAAAGCGTGAGCTTAATTACTTGATAGTTTAATTATTTACTGTTACTGTGACTCATTAAAAACCTAGGTCCCTCTGTAATTAGAGTTACTTTCTAACTATCTAGGAGCTTAAATAATAAATTGTATATTGATTGTAATTCTCCAATGAAGAATAATTGATAACATTGAGGAAAGAAATTGAAGAGGACATTAAAAAATGGAAAGATATCCTGTGTACATGGATTGGAAGACTCAACATTGTTAAAATATCCATACTACTCAAAGCAATCCCTATCAAAATGCCAATGACATTCATCAAAGAACTAGAAAGATCAAATACTTAAATTTATATGAAAGGGAAAAACTCCCAAAGAGCCAGAGCCATCTTGAGCAAAACGAAAAAGAGGAAACATTATACTTCCTGACTTAGAAATACACTACAAAGCTGTAGGAATCAAAAATAGCATGGTCTTGGCATGAATACAGACACATAGACCAATGGAACAGAGCAGAGACCCTTAGAGTAAACCCATGCCTCTACAGCAAACTGATTTTCAACACAAGTGCTAAGAACACACACTGGAAAAAAGGACAGTCTTTTCAGCAAATAGTGCTGGAAAAATTGGATATCCACATGCAAAAGAATGAAATTAGACCCTTATTTCTTACCAATTACAAAGGTCAAATAAAAATGGATTGAAAATTTTAAAATAAAAGATGAAACTAATAGCATAAAACATAAGGGAAATGCTAAAGAGCAGTGGAATGGGCAAGGATTTCTTGGACAATACTCCAAAAGCAGAGGAAAAATAAACAAAAGCACACAAATGAGATCATATCAAACTAAAAACCTTCTTCTGGAATGGTGGTCTGACAGCAAGTAGAATACAATGATCAAATCTTTCTTTTATCTTGTCCCGCCCACGTCTGGCTCGGGCGGTGGAATTAGGGGATCCTCTTCCTGGAGTAGGCTGGCTGCAAATAAAAGAGAGAGCGAGAGTACAAGAGAGAGAGTGTGGGGCGCTGTGCTTGCTTTATTTATATGGGGGGACATCAAAGAACATCAATATTCTTTGCCAAGTAACGTAGGTAGCGGGCTGTCCAGTTCCCAATGAGTTATGCCCAACTCCGGAGCTAGGAGAGCTGTCCCACCAGTAGAGCAGGGGCAAAGATCTCTGGCCTTGGGCAGTGTGATACACAGGGGAAAGCCGGGATCATTCCCAAGGAAGGACCTAAGTCCCCCATGAATCACTACCAAGTTAAGACCCCTCAAGAGCTTCACAGGTGGCTTCCCAGAATCTTGACAACAGCAATTCCAGCTATAAGGAATTGCTTGGAGGACAATGTAAGCTATTGAAGTATGTCAGGAATATTAGAAACAATGGCAGAAACATGAGAATGCAGACTTTTCTATAACAACAGTAACAACAACAATAACTATAGCAACAAAAATTTTGTTTGGTCTCTTTTGTCAGAACGGCCGTTTTGAAGTATTTGAACTGCAGTTCCTGTGCTATGATTGTGCAAAGTCTGATGAGTCAGTCTCCCGACCGTGAGTGTTTCACTTTTATGTAAGGATGACTTTTATGAGAAATCACAGTGGTGGTAACTAGTGTTCGTTTCCCTGGATTATTTCATTATTAATTCATTTGATGCATGAAATAGACTTACCATGAGAATTTTTTTTTTTTTTTTTTTTTTTAAAGATGACTCTTGAGGCATACCATGTTTACTTTCTTTAAAATAACAAAGACCACAATCTCCTCCACCTCAGGTCATTACCTTTCAGCCATTTTTCTATATTTCATTTTCCTCAGTCCTTAGGCAAGAAAATCAATCAAATTCTAGCAAAGGGAATGAAAGCTTCAGTCAAGAATTTTTTTTTAATTCTTTTTTTTTTTAGTTGTAGATGGACACAATACCTTTATTTTATTTATTTATTTTTATGTGGTGCTGAGGATTGAACCCAGTGCCTCACATGTGCGAGGCAAGCGCTCTGCCACCGAGCCACAATCCCAGCCCAGGCAAGAATATTTTTAAACAAATATTTAGCAGAATGCTTCACAAAGCCAATGTTTATTTTGTATGTCTATGTGCCTGTTATGGTTTGGATGTGAAGTGTCCCCCAAAATCTCATGTGTGAGACAATGCAAGAAGATTCAGAGAAGAAATGATTGGGTTGTGAAAGCCTTAACCCAATCAGTGAGTTAATCACCTGATAGGATTAATTGGTAACTGAAGGTAGGTAGGATGTGGCTAGAGGAGGTGGAGCATTGGGGACACGGCTTTGGGGTATATATTTGTATCTGGCAAGTAGAGACCCCTCTCTCTCTGCTTCCTGATCATCATGGGAGCTGCTTTCCTCTGCCACACTCTTCCACCATGATGTTCTGCCTTACCTTGAGCCCCAAGGAATGGAGCCAGCCTTCAATGGACTAAGACCTCTGCAACTGGGAGCCCTCAAATAAACTTTTCTTCCTCTACAATTATGCTGGTCGGGTCTTTCAGTTGCAGCAGCAAAAAAGCTGACTAAAACAGTGCCTCTCTGATTTCTTTACCATTAAGTTGGTATTGAACTTTGGGAATTTTGTAAGTGTATGAAAAAGGGATTAAGTTTCAGGGACTATAAGTGAGGAATCTGAACCTTTGAATAAACGTGTGTCTATAAAATCATTGCCTAAATACAATAAAATACAACATATTTTATTGTGAAGAAATCTTCCCATTTGTGGATGTGCAGGTAGATATAATTTATCTTCCAAATTATTCTACCTCAAAGAAACATAAAGTAGTTTGTTAGTGCTATTTAGTTAACTAACAGATGTAGAGTGATTATCCATATGCTCTATTGCCAGACATTTGCTAAAAACAGATAAAAATGGATTGATACCTTATCTGAGTATATTTGACATACTCTAAAAAATAGGCTATGAAGAAATTGCTTCTGCATTGTAACAGAATTGAATCTATGTACTCCATGTTCCTTAAAAGCTAAATTTAAATATAGAATTATCATGAATCTCAAAAGGGATACAGTTAAGAATGGCAAAGGTCTAATTATATTCTTTTGACATTCCCATGACACACCAGAGACTGCTTGAAAGTCAAGTCTTTCATCTTAGAGACATTTTCTATTACTATTTTCTCGATTCTGTTCCCTCTCCGTTTTTTGCTTCTGAATATATCTGAGAAATGAATTGACTCTGCATTTATCCTGTGCGTCTCCACTCAAGTCTTGAAATCGCCACTTCTGTTACATTTGTGTTCAGTGTTCTGATAGGAGTACATGACTTGATCTTCTAATCTCTAGTTCTTTCTTCAGTTGTGTACATTCTATTCAGCTCTTCTAATGCATTTCTTATTTTGGCAACATGTTACTCATCTTTCTGTCACATTACAAAATGCCTGAGATAATCAACTTATAAAGAAGAAAAGGATTTTTTTGGCTTATAGGTCTGGAGTTTCCAATCTATGATTGGTTGGCCCTGTTACTTTGAGCCTGTGGCTAGGCAACATGTTCTGGTGGGAGCAAGTGGCTGAGCAAAATTGCTTACATGTAGGAAGTGAAACCGCTTATGACAGGGAGCAAAGAAGAAGAAGAGAGGCCTGGAGTACCACAATACTCTCCAAGGGCACACACACCCCAATGACCTAAAGATCTCCCGCTAGGCCCTGCCTCTTAAAGATCCTACTACTTTTCATTAGCACTCCAAGGACCCAAACGTTAATAGGTGGGTCTTTGGGGGACACTCAAGGTCTAAACTATAGCAGGAAATCATGTTTTTATTTTATAATAACTCTTTCTTGTTCCTTGATTAACATTTCATTTTAGTGTATTTTGTTTTATCCATACAGTAACTTCTTAATATCTTCAAAAAATTACTTCAAAAATTAAAGTTTTCTTCTAAAATTATTCACAGTGCTTCTCATCTTGGTGCTTTCATTTCATGCTGTTATTTTGCAGCATGAATGCATGTGATTCTGCATTGTTCTTTCATATTGCTAAATTGCACATTGATTAAATTGATCACTGGTGCTGGGACGTGACCCCTTGAATGCAGGAGCACTAGTTGTGATAGAAGAAACTTTGTCCTCTTAGTTCCCCAAGCTGGAATGTCCATCCCTAGTCTTGACAATTGTCAACCTAGATAATAATCAGAGAGAGAGATTGTCCAAAAAAAGTAATATTTATTCAGAAAGAGTAGAGTTTTGAAATGGGACTATAACTGCCATAGTAAACTGTGTGTATTCAAGGAAGTGGAAGTTAGGAGAATTTTTTTTAACAGTAAAATAAGGATTACATAAGGTATTTTGAAACAATAATCCTTGGTTACAAAGATTAATATTACCAAAGGTAATGTCAGTCCAAGATCAAACACTCCATTGTCGGGCAGACATTCCTGCAGAAATATTGTTTTGTGTGTAAGGTTGTGGTGGTCTTTATGTAAGGTTGTGGATTTGTCAGAGTCTTTTGTGAACAGCTCTTGTTATCAGGAATATGTGCACAAGATCTGCACTTCATGAGCACCTGGCTTTATTTATTTAGGTTAGGGCTGAACAAAAGCAACTCCATTTTGATTCTGAAAAATTTCTCAATATCATGAGGCCCCCTTGGTCAGGTCTTAAGGAAGACCTCAAGGTCAGATAAAGTGAGAAATATGGTCAGGGCCCCCAAACAGCAAGGCTAACATGGTCAGCCATGGTCACTCCTGTAGTAGTGTTAGCATTTAAAAAAAACATCTGCAGGTCACTGAACCTACAGAGAGCTTCAGATTTATTCAATGTCATCTCCTAACCCTATTTATTAATCTTTTAGAAGTTACCCTAAGTTACTCCATAGATTGCCTTTTCTTTATTATATAACTATTTATTAATATGAATACATGAGGCTAACCTACAGCACAGTGCAATCAGACATTCCTAGACTTAAATTTTACTCCTCAAACAGATCAACCACATTTTGTCAATGTTGGGTGAGATTATGTACTCCAAGCTCATTATGTCATGAGACACAGTCTCTGAGGGTCATAGCAATGACAGCTAATGTGAAAAACTCACTATCGTGTGTCAATGAGAGAAATTCCTTTCTCCCAATGTGTTTGTTATAACCCATTTGAAGAATATAAATTAGCTATGCATTTGTTGAATGTACCCAGTGATCTTACAACTTCTCACTAGGTTCCTTCTTTTAAAGGTCCCACTTTTTCTTTTCTTTTTTTTTTTTTTCTTTCTTTTTTTGCTACAGGGAATTGAACTCAGGGGTGCTTAACCACTAAGCCACATCCCCAGCCCTTTTTATATATTTATTTAGAGACAGGGTCTTGCTGAATTGCTCAGGTCCTCAATAAGTTGTCGAGGCTGGCCTTGAACTTGCGATTCTCTTTCCTCAGCCTCCCGTGCTGCTGGGATTACAGGCCTGTGCCACCATGCCTGGCTAAAGGTCCCACTTCTTCTAAACATCACCACACTGGGGACCAAGATTCCAATGTGTGAGTGTTTGGGGAACTGACATATATGCAAACCCTAACAATAGATATATAAGTGATTTCGTGTGGGAATTTTCTCATGTGATTATGGAGGCTGAACTGTCCCACTATCTGCCATCCACAAGCTAAAGAAACAGGAAAACTGGTGGTGTAAGTCATTCTGAGTCACCTTTGTTTACTACATTTTCTTTGTTCACTACCTTTTCTTTGTTCCCCTTTTAAAATTCCATACTGATCATTTACATGTTATTGCAACATTTGGGTATGTCATAGCACAACTTCTTAAGACTCTTTTCAGTGCAGTTCCTATAAAAAGTTAAATGTGAGGGTTTTTTTTTTTTTTTTTTTTTTAATGTCACCTCAACATTTTTTTTTTTTCCCCAGAGTACACAGATCAGAAGTACCTACTTCAAGAATGAGCCACTGATAGGGCTGGGGTTGTGGCTCAGTGGTAGAGCACTTGGCTAGCACATGCACGGCTCCGGTTCGATCCTCAGCACCACATAAAAATAAAGGCATTGTATACAACTAAAGCAAATAAATAACTATTAAAAAAAAAAAAAAAAAAAAGAATGAGCCACTGATATCTGGGCATAGTGGTGCAAGCCTGTAATTTCAGATACTCAAATGACTGATCTCATGAGTTTGAGACCAGTCTGGGTAACTTGGTGAAAACTGGTCTCAAATTTTTAAAAAGGGCTGGGGAAGTAGCTCAGTAGCAGAGTACTTCTAGCGTGCACAAGTCCCTAGGATTGATCCCCAATACCACCACCAAACAAATAAATAAAAAAGAATGGGCCACTGACAAAAAATTGTATTTATAATTTTTAGTACATTTCCTTCAGCTTCTGTACTTTCTGCAGGTTCTACACAAATTGACTAGTATTAAGTGCTTTATATTGCTTATTTTTTGATAGGATTTCAGTACATGAGGAATTTTTATGGGACTTTGATGCTAGTTATTACAACTGACAACTTTCTGGTATTTTTCACAAACACAGTGTTTGATCCATTGTGTATTCTTTTTTTTTTTTTTTTTTGTGGTACCGGGGATTGAACTCAGGGGCACTCGACCACTGGGTCACATCCCCAGCCCTTTTTTGTATTTTATTAGAGACAGGGTCTCACTGAGTTGCTAAGTGCCTCGCCATTGCTGAGGCTGGCTTTGAACTCGCGATCCTCCTGCCTCAGCCTCCCAAAGTGCTGGGATTACAGGCGTGCGCCACCGCGCCCGGCTCCATTGTGTATTCTTACATGTGGGTCAACCAAAGACTTTTGAACATATCTTCTACTCAAGGTTTCTTTTTAGTCTGTGAATCAAATCAAGATGATGAGAGGCCTTCCCACGTGCTTTCCATTGACATGAATTCTCTCCATTCTGCATACTCATGTTTGCTAGAATGATCCTGTGATAATGAAACTTTCCTACATTCTACATTCAAGGTTACTGTCCACTTTGGCTTATTTATTTATTTATTTATTTTGAGGGGGCACATAGCAGGGATTGAATTTAAGGGCATTTGACCACTGAGCCATATCCCCAACCCTATTTTGTATTTTATTTTGACACAGGGTCTTACTGAGTTGCTTAGGGCCCTTGCTATTGCTGAGGCTGGCTTTGAACTTGTGATCCTCCTGCCTCAGCCTCCAAAGCTGCTGAGATCACAAGGTGAACCGGGTGCCCAGCTCCACTGTGGCTTCTTCTTCATCATCATCATCATCATCTTCTTTTTTTTTTTTTATTTTTTTATTTTTTTTTTTTGTGGTGCTTGGGACTGAACCCAGGGCCTTGTGTATGCGAGGCAAGCACTCTACCGACTAAGCTATATCCTTAGATTCCACTGTGGCTTCTTTAATGTTTGTAAAAGCAACTGGAGTCACTGAAGCCTTTCCCATACATAGAATTTCTCCTCAGTGTGACTTCTTTCATGTGTTTGAAGAGAACTGAAACAAATGTAGTTTTTTCCATCGTCGGGAGGAGTGGGGAAGGCTCAGACCCAGGAAACAGATTTGGGATCTTGGCAAGTTGAAGAAGAGGCAAAACACAGTTGGGATAGTAGACCTTCTTTATTCAAAGGTGGCAGCAGCACCTATCCTCCAGCTCCAATTCCATTTAGCCCCTAGCCAGTTCCATTTTAGCACACAAAGAAGACTTATTGCCAATGGGTTACATAAGTGGGAGCACGCTCACAAGCAAATGTTCACAACCTTGAGTACAGAAGCTGAATCCAGGTGTTCATGATTTGGCTACATACTACGAACTGGAAACCTCAGTGCCTACTTATAGCAAATTTGGGCCTGCCCTATACTCCCATTGCTTAAGTACATAGAATTTCTCTGCACAGTGAGTTCTTCCGTGGGCTTTCTTTCTTTCTTTCTTTCTTTCTTTCTTTCTTTCTTTCTTCTTCTTCTTCTTTTTTTTTTTTTTTTTTTTTTGTGGTACTGGGGATTGAACTCAGGGGCACTCGACCACTGGGCCATATCCCCAGCCCTTTTTTTTTTGCATTTTTTTATTTGGAGACAGGGTCTCACTGAGTTGCTAAGTGCCTCACCATTGCTGAGGCTGGCTATGAACTCGCGATCCTCCTGCCTCAGCCTCCCAAAGTGCTGGGATTACAGGCATGCGCCACCGCGCCCGGCGTGGGCTTTCTTTACACTGAGTTTTTTCATGCTTTCTGAAGACACCGCGATCATGGCAAGCTTTCCTACGATGCTGGCACGTGGAGTTTCTCCCCACTATGAATTCCCTTATGTCTTTGAAGGTTACTCACGGGGTGGATGGCATTCACCTCTTGCTCACATACATAGGGTTTTTCTCCTGTGTGAGTTCTTGCATGTATTTGAGTGTAACTGCTTCTACTGAAGGCTTTCCCACATTGCTTATGGTCACAGTGCTTCTCTCCAGTGTGGGTCCTTTCATGATTTTGAAAAGGACAGAGTCGCCTAAAAGCTTTATGACCTTGTTTACATTCACAGGGTTTCTCTCCAGGGCGAGTCCTTTTATGCTTCTTTAAGCATTGGGAATGACTAAAGGCTTTCCCACCTTCCTTACAATTTCTCCCCAGATTCCTGATACTCATGTGTTCTGTGTCCGCTTTGAGCTCCCATAGACACATGCAATGAATGACCTTTCCACACACATGGCTTTCACATGTTTTTTTTATTTTTATTTTTTAATATTTCTTTATTTGCTTTGGTTGTACACAATGCATTCATATTTACGTGGTGCTGAGGATCGAACCGGGGCCGCGCACATGCTAGGAGAGTGCTCTACCCCTGAGCCACAACCCCAGCCCCTCACATGGTTTTATTCTAGGAGGAGTTTTATTGGTCACAGTAGGATCTGAATCTGGCTGCAACTTTCTTTATGGTCAGAGTTTCTGTATTACTGGACCTCTACAGAGACCAGGTTCCTGAAGGGGTCCCACATAAAATCTCTGTTGAGCGTCTTTGGGGAAGCATCCAGCAAAGCCCAGCCTTCCAGGGTGAAGTTCTCAACTGCATGTCTGAAAGCCCCTGACTCCATTTCCCACTCAGGGGGGTGGGGTGGGGCTCTGGTGTTCCCTCAAGGTCTCCTGAGGTCAGTGCAGGTCATGGTGTGACAGAGGCTGAGCCACTGGAATCTGATATGGCAAATTTGAGTTCTTATAACTTGTCAGGTTGCAGTTTGCTTGTGGTCCATCTTTAGACAAGGTGACAGAGCTCATCTTCCTGAGACCGTGTCATCATTTCCAGAAGTCTGTTGTTTCACTTACTCTTTAGTGTGGTCATCATCTGTGGGTTTTGCTAGTTTAACCTTGACAGGTAACCTGTGTTCCTGTTCCAAGGTGCCTTATGTTGTACCAATGTGCTAATAACAAGGATTAATCCCAGGAGTACATGTGGGTGATCATGTCTAAAAGCAAAACCTTAAGGTAAGTAATTCTTAAAAAGCATAGAAGTCAGAAAATGATTGGGTATGAGAAGATTGAAGAGATAAAACAGGTCCAAAAGCAAGACTGAACCCAAACTGATAGATGGGCTCCCCCCATCCCCCTGCCCACCGAGGTATCCATGTTCTGAGCAAAGCAACCTTGTTTCATTTTCCCCTGGCAAGAGCCAATGGGCTTGGAGGTCTCTCTCTGTTCTTTCCCTGGACAGGAGCCAATAGGCTTAAAGGTCACCCTGTTCCACGGGCAAAGAGCCAAGGGCATTGGGGTCGTTCTGGTGCACCCCCCACCAGAAATCCCTATATAGGGTCCTGTTGGAGAGACTCACAGACACAACAGCTCGTCCTTGCAGAGAGGAAGAAGCCACTGCACCAGCCTTAGACCCACCGTCTTCAGCCCGATGGCAGCTGCCCAGCCAACAGCTCCAGACCTATCGCCTCCAGCCTCATGGCAGCTGCCCAGCCAACAGCTCCAGACCTATCGCCTCCAGCCTCATGGCAGCTGCCCAGCCAATAGCTGCAGAGATCCCAGCCAATGCGACCAGGCACCCACCTTCCATTCAGAGCTTGCACACTCCCCTCTCCCTGACTCCTCTCTCCCACCAGAGCTTGCACACTCCCCTCCCTGACTCCCCTCTCCCAGCACCTCTTCGACCTCCAACCAGCCACAAAGGCTGTTGAATAAATCTCTTGGCTGCACGGCTGTCCCTGGTGTGATTTTTGCCCTTCACAAACCAATAAGGATAGGAGAAGGGAGTGTTATGAATTGTGTCTCCCCAAAATTCATGTGTCGAAGCCTTAGCCTGCAATGTGACTATATCTGGGAATGGATAGGCCTCTGCAAAGCAACTTAAGGTTGAATGAGGTCATGCTCTAATCCAATAGAGCAGGTAACCTTGTAAGAGGAAGAATTCACAACATATGATGCACTATACCATGAACTTTACATCTATTTATTAATATTTAGTTCTCACAAAATATCGTTATCCCCATTTTACAGATGAAAAAGCTGAGACAGTGAGAAATGAGTAACTTGCCCAAGGTGACCCTCCTGGTATATGGTAGAGCCGGGTTTTATAGACAGGCAGTCTGGCTCCAGAGACTACATGTAGTCATACTAAACAGTAAAATGAATATAAAGAAGCTGAATTAAGTGATTTTCCCCCATTGTGTCTACTTTGATGCTTTTTTGGGAAATATCAAAATCTTTTACAAATAATGTTTCTCATTTTTTGGTGCCTCTGCTCTAATGGTTTGGAACTTAAAGGACTTTCGAAAAGCTCCAATGTTGAAGGCCAGGTCCTCCCATGATGATGTACTGGGAAGTGGTAGAACATTTAGAAGCAGGGTCAAGGTAGAAGGAAGTTGGGTCATTGGGGCACATGCTTGAAGGGAATATTGGGACCTGGGCCCTTTCTTCTTTCTTTGTTTCCCAGCAACAATGAAGTGAGCAGCTTTGCTCTACCGTACACTTCCTGCCATGAAGTTCTGCCTCATCACAGGTCCAAAAACAAAGAAGCCAACTGATCATGGACTGAAACCTCTGAAACTGTGAGTATAAAGAAACTTTTCTTCCCTGAAGTTGATTTTTCTCAGGTATTTTGTCACAGCAACAGAGAACTGACTAAAACACCTTACACAGTAGACGCCTTATGCACATGCCTATCCCTCTGCTGGGCAACCCATCACTGGTCTGTTAACTCAGGTCAGTCTTTCCTCAGACTGAATGTTGGTTGCAGTGCCACATGTGCATTTGGATGTGGGGAGTGCCCCTGATTGATGAAGTTTCAGCCAACCCTAGTGGCAGGGTCTTGTTGCCGCCGCCTGCAGCAATTGCCGCTTGCAGCAACGATACCGCGGGAGAAAACTCGGAGGCAGACTGGAAATGAAAAAGTTCTTTTATTCTTCTTTCTTCTAACCTCTCTCTCTGGCTCCAACAACCTCTCCAACTCCAACCAACCCTCTAACTAACCTCACCCTGGTTAAATACCTTTTGCCTTAACAAGGACAAGTGCTAACAGCTTGAGCTTACAGGTGCGTCACACAGTGTTCACGGTTATAAAAAGATTCTTAGATAAATGCATGAATATCAGGTGAAAATACTTGAACACCTTTTATGGCTCTCAGCTAACCACCATCTTAGCTATCCTCAATTAGGACTCTTACAGGGTCTGTCTTCTCAGTGAAGTAAGTGAGTAAAAGAGTAAACCAATTAATTATTTCCTTTCCTACACTTAATTTAGCTATGGCCTGACTGTCCTGGTTATTCCAGGACTCAATACAGCTTGACTTCTTTCCTAGTGAGCAACAACACAATACTTAATCCATTTAGGCAGGCAAGTTTACTTTGTTAGAGCAGGGTGCTAATTGTTTAAACTAATGGTTCTTGAACATTATGTACACCAGAATTACCTGGGGGGATATGTACAGCACAGATTACCCCAGAGTTTTTCATTCAGAAAACTTTCATTCATTTGGAATCCTACTCCAGACTTTATAAATGAAAAAATAAGGATAATGTCTTCTTGGGGGAGGAAGGTTGAGCATGCTTGCTTTTAGCCCCTTATGAAATTAGAGATTTCCCAAGCCTTGCCTTCATAGGACCAGGGTGGACAAGGAGAAAGGGAACACCTGAAATTCATGCTGCCTGCTATGTTGTGATTGAAGGGCAAAAATCACACCGGAGACAACCATGCAGCCAAGAGCTTTATTCACCAGCCTTTATGGCTGGTCAGAGGTAGAAGAGGTGCGGTGAGAGAGGATGGCTGGTAGAAGAGGTGCAGGGAGAGAGGATGGCTGGTCAGAGAGAGGAGGTGTGGGGTGAGAGAAGTCAGGGAGAGAGGAGTGTGCGAGCTCTGGATGGAAGGTGGGTGCCTGGTCGTGCCGGCTGTGGTCTCTGGAGCTGTCGGCTGGGGCAGCTGCCGTCGGGCTGGAGGTGGTGGGTTTTCTAAGGTTGGTATAGTGGCTGCCTCTCTCATCAGGGATGAGCCATTGTGTCCCTGCTCCAAATGGACGGGAGCTTAAGTAGGGATTTCTTGGTGAACCAACCTGGACCGTTAGGTTGCCTTCTTGAACCAACCGCTGGCCTGGGAGATTTCCATTTCCCACTGTTGGTGGTACGTGTGGTTCCCTTCTTTAACCTTTGGCTCTTTGCCTGTGGAAAATGAAACAATGTTGCTTTGCTCAGGACATGAAAACTTCCGGGGGGAGGGGTGTTAGTCCATCGGCCCAAGCCCATCTATCAGCGATAAACTGTCTAAATGGGGAAAGAAAAAAGCCTGATGAAGGGCCCGAGAATTTGCATTTCTGACAAGTTTCCAGAGGAGCCATACACTCAAAACCATTGCTTTAGACCTGTGCTAGTGAGGTGTGGCCACAGACTCACTGTCTGGACATCAGCTTGGGAGCTTGCTGGATATGCATAATCCTGAGCCCCAGCCCAGACCTACAGAATCAAAATCTATATTCAGCGACTTCCTCCAAACATGATTTATATGCACATTCAAGTTTGAAAAGCAATAGTTTAGATCACTGGGTTCTTGATCTTATTTAGGATTTTCAATGTCAAATGATAGAAAAAAAAATTTTTTTAAATATTTTTTTAGTTGTAGGTGGACACAATACCTTTCTTTTATTTATGTGGTGCTGAGAATTGAACCCAGGGCTTCACACATGCGAGTCAAGTGCTCTACCACTGAGCCATAGCCCCAGCCCCATGAAAGAAAATCTTATTTGACAGCGATACCTAAAATAGTCATAACATTAAGGTACATTCTAGCCACAAAGGAGACCAAATAAGATTTTGGGTGATTTGGGACAAATCTATCATAATTCACCCTAAGTGGATCAGTGCTGTGTTTTAACAGAGGAGAGTAATGGCTTAAGATTAATAGCAATTTAAAAGAGTGTTAGTATGTACCTGCTCAATGCAGTTTAATGCCAGGGGAATAAAAAGGACATTCTCAGATAATTCTAACTCTTATCAGTAAAACAGTGGATTGGCCTAAGATGCACACAGTTTCAGGGTTTGAATATATTTTTTTTTTTAAATATTTTTATTTATTTGCTTTTAGTTGTACACAATGTGTTTTATTTGTATGTGGTGCTGAGGATCGAACCCGGGTCGCCCACGTGCTAGGTGAGCGCTATACCGCTGAGCCACAATCCCAGCCCTTGAATATTTTGAAAATTAGTTAGAAACGAGAGCTGGGATGGTGTGAAGTGGAATAAGAAAAAGCTATTTTCACTGCTATCTTTACATTTTGGACAAAAAAGAGAAAGATGAAAAAAATCAAGCTTGTTTTTTTAATTATTTTGTTTGTTCTTTTTAGATATACATGACAGTAGAGTGTATTTTGGCATATTATACATACATGAAATATAATTTCACATTCTTGTGGTTGTACATGATGTGGAGTTATAATGGTTGTGTATTCATATATGAACATATGAAAGTTATGTCCCATCCATTCTACCATCTTTTCTATTCCCATTTCCCCTCCCTTCCCTTCATTCCCCTTTGTCTAGTCCAATGAATTCCTGTTCTTCCCTCTCTCCCCCTACTTATTGTGTGTTAGCATTCACATATCAGAGAGAACATTTAGCCTTTGGTTTTTTGGGATTGGCTTATTTCACTTATCATGATATTCTCCAGCTCTATCCATTTACCTGCAAATGCCATAATTTCATTCTTCATGCCTGAGTAATATTCTATTGTTTATGTATACCACATTTTCTTTATCCATTCATCTGTTGAAGTGAACCTTGGTTGGTTCCATAGTTTAGCTATTGTGAATTGAGCTGCTAATCATTGATGTGACTGCGTCACTATAGTATGCTGATTTTAAATCGTTTGTGTATATACCCAGGAGTGGATAACTGGGTCAAATGGTTCCATTCCTAGTTTTCTAAGGAGTCTCCATTCTTTCAAGCTTGTTTTATAAATAAGTTTAAAATTATTCAGAATATTGTTATTTTTTTCTAAATCTTGATAGAAATTTTTAGATTTTCTAGCTCAAAGGATGATCAGATTAGTGTCCAGACACTGTACGAGAAAATAATTTACCTCTATTTATCGATTTTTGACATGCTACATGAAAATCATCAAACAATATCTACAAAGTTGCTACTTCAAACCCAAAATATGGAAAAGGGAAGCATTTAATAAATTTTGCAAATATGAAATCTAAATGCTTGGGAAGTTTGAAACTTAACAATGACGATCTTTCTTGAGTACTTACCATGTCCCAGGCACTGAGCAAAATATTTTATCTACATTCTACATGATTCATTGGCTCCTCACCAAAACCTATATATTTATGGCAGATAAAGAAAACTGAGTCCCAAAGAAGCTTAAGAGTGAATGTCCATTGCACAGCTGTAATCCCAGCAGCTTGGGAGGCTGAGGCAGGAGGATCACAAGTTCAAAGCCAGCCTCAGCAAAAGTGAGGCACCAAGCAACTCAGAGAGACTCTGTTTCAAAACAAAATACAAAATAGGGCCAGGGATGTGGCTCAGTGGTCAAGTGCCCCTGAGTTCAATCCTAAAAAAAAAAAAAAAAAAAAAAAAGAGTGAATGTATGTCTATGCATATTAGTATACATGTATTTCAACCACATAGATACTTTCTGTATAATCTACCTCTTAAAGAAATAATATTAAGTTCATTTTGCCTGATTGTGGCTGATAGGAGGATAAAGAGAAGAACCTTCACAGATTTGCTTCATTTGCCTTTTATCAGGATAAAGAACATTTCCTGTGGCCACCTCTGTTGGTTTTCCCAGGACTGCGGCATTCCAGTGCTAAAACCAGGAACATTCTGGGCCTAGGAAGCAGCCATTTTCCTGAGGATTCACGGCTGTAAAGCATCAGAGTCAATCCTTTCAAATCAGATAGCTTGAGCTCTTCTCCAGTTCTAGTTAACAAGTTGCTCCTACGATTAAAGAGAACTAAAGGCACTACCATACCTTAAGTTCTGTTTATCATGATTTAATGGAAGCTGAACCTTCCCTCACTAGAATTGGCTTGTTTTCTTCTCAGTACGGGGAATGGATTTGTGTGAGATGATACCCCAGATGAGCATCACAGTGTGAAGCTACAGGACTGAAAACTTTTATTTGCCTCTAAAGGAGCACGGAGAAGGAATCAGCTCTGAATGACCCTCACTGAAATGCTTCAAAGGCTTCATGCCCTTTGAGATTTTTCACTGGCAAGTGAAACAGACGTCAAGCTAAGTATCCTAAAAAGAAAGCTTCTCCCAAGATTCATAAGTTTATTTGGGAGTAGCAGCACATTGTAATAGGAATATACATGTCACAGTAAAGTATAGGTGTATGCAAGGTGGCTGAGGCAAGGGAAAGCTTTTATAAGTAGTGTTGTGCTCCGCAGCTTGGGACCCCCAAGAAGACCACCAGAGTCCTTGGTCAATGTAAATAACAAAGAGTCATTTATTAGCAAGCTCGAGCTTGGACCTCCGCGCACTCGGTAACCGGTGACGCTAAGAGGCCCCGAGCCCAGATTTAGCAGGGCTTTTTATAATGAAATACATGCAAGTTAAGGGGGCTTCACAGCGCTCTTTTGATTGGCTAACATATAAAGTCACGTACAAAGCATTACTTTTGAGTTCTGGGTCAGTCTGACTGCTAGGGGAAGGGTGAACAGCCACCCGGTTTTGCAAGCTAGACAAAATAAGGAACAAGAATAAGTTTTGGGTCAGTCTGACTGCTAGGGGAAGGGTTATTATTCAAAAAACTGAGGACAGTTTTGGGAAAGACTTATGTTTACACAAGCGTTTGCATTTTTCACCTTTCAGTAGCACAATGCTTGAATGCAGAGCTCGTGGGTCTTGGGGACTGAAGTGAATATCAGCTCCTTTGTTGCCAAGGTTCTGTAGGGAGCCTCTCATCTGAAATGCTGCAGTCTTAGGAATGTTGGAGATAAATTTTGCTATGGAGGTGTGTGGTATACAAAGCATAGCTGTGTGTAGAACAAGAAGGAATTTCTTTTATTTATTTATTTATTTATTCGCTTTAGTTGTACACAATGCGATGCATTTATGTTTACGTGGTGCTGAGGATCGAACCCGGGCCACGCACGTGCTAGGCGAGCGCTTTACGCTGAGCCACAACCCTAGCCCCAAGAAGGAATTTCTTATGGGTTTTTAGAAAGTCCTTAAGACAGTACTTTCTCAGATAGGCAGGTGTGAGTTCTCCTTTTTCATAATTTTCAGGCTCTAATTTTGTCTGGATCTGACAAGAACTATTTCATCTTGGTATCAGCAAATTTCAGAGCTGACCTGCTTAGAGTACAAGCAACCCAACTGTAGTTTGGGTTGTGACCTTATCTATGGAGGCCTGAAGTATCATGAGCTGAT
This sequence comes from Tamias sibiricus, assembly GCA_025594165.1. NCBI lineage: Eukaryota > Metazoa > Chordata > Mammalia > Rodentia > Sciuridae > Tamias > Tamias sibiricus. Next base: position 25,546,440 of record CM046663.1, read on the forward strand.
GAGCATTTCTTATGCTAATTTCTGGCTTGATAGATGAGGCTCTTGCAGATAGTATAATGTTTAGTCATAAATCCACATGCGGGAGACCTATACTTATTAATTCTTTAAAAACAATTTTTTTTTGTAGTTGTAGGTGGACAGCATGCCTTTATTTTATTTATGTATTTTTATGTGGTACTAAGGATTGAACCCAGGGCCTCACATGTATTAGGCAAGTGCTTTGCCTCTGAGTTACAGCCCTCCCCTCCACATTTATTAATTCTTTTTTGAGGGGTGTTATCAGGGATTGAACTCAAGGCCCTCAACCACGAAGCCACATTCCCCAGCCCTATTTTGTATTTTATCTTGATACAGGGTCTCACTAAGTTGCTTAGAGCCTCACTTTTGCTGAAGCTGGCTTTGAACTAGTGATCCTCTTGCTTCAGCCTCCCAAGCCATTGGGATTACAGGCATGTGACACCATGCCTGGCAATTCTTTTTTAAAGTTTTTAAATTTTTAATTGTAGATGGATACAATGCCTTTACTTTATTTACCTATTTTCATGTGGTGCTGAGGATTGAATCTAGGGCTTCATACATGTGAGACAAATGCTCCACCACTGAACCCCAGCCTCCACGCCTGACAATTCTTTTTTTTTTTTTTTTTTTTTTTTTTTTGGTACCGGGGATTGAACTCAGGGGCACTTGACCACTGGGCCACATCCCCAGCCCTTTTTTGTCTTTTATTATTTTATTAGAAGCAGGGTCTCACTGAGTTACTAAGTGCCTCGCCATTGCTGAGGCTGGCTTTGAACTTGCGATCCTCCTGCCTCAGCCTCCCAAAGAGCTGGGATTACAGGCATGCGCCACTGCGCCCGGCTGCCTGGCAATTCTTGATGGGAGATATGCCTCCCTCCTGTCCCCCACTACTCAGAGCCCACACGGAGATAGGTAAATATTCTCGTTGCCTCTTTACGTTGGTGGGTGATTGATTTTTCTTGTGTTGCTCAAGTTGCCGGATGAAACACAGGGTGCCCATTTACATTTTCATTTCAGAACAACAGATAATTTTCTAGCATAAGTATGTTCCAAATATTGCATTGGGCATACTTATATTAAAATGCATTTTTTTGGTTCATTTACAATTCCAATTAAATTGGATAGTCTATATTATTATTTGCCAAATCTGGCAAATTGAGGTTATCTTCCACTTAGGCTGAGGTCCTTTGTGGATTCAGTTTTTTTTTTTAATATTTATTTATTTGCTTTAGTTGTACACAATGCGTTTATTTGTACGTGGCGCTGAGGATCGAACCCGGGCCGTGCACGTGCTAGGCGAGCGCTCTACCACTGAGCCACAACCCCAGCCCCGTGGATTCAGTTTTACTGGGTCTGTTGTTCTCCATGGGGTCTCAACCCTCAAAACCCCAGCCGGGGAGTTGTTAAGGTAGCACTGAACCAGAATGGCCTTCTGCAGGATGACTCCTGCATTCTGGTTCTCTGGTTTCCTGTTAGTTTTCATTGTACTTTCACGTTTCCCTGCAGCTCTCTTGTTTTCTTTCACACTCAGGCATGATTCAAGAGGATGCTTGTTTTATGTTCTCCCAGGTTTTCAGGTGTTTTGAATGATCTATCCTCCCTCTTGTAGGAGGTGGAAGCCCCGACCTGGGCTCTGTAACCATCATCAGCGGTTTCTGTTGCCGTGTTGTGTGGGGAGAGTTAGTGCCCTGCCTTCCAGACTTTCTGAGCTAAATGTGAGGGAAGGTATCATACATGATCAAGTATATTTGGCGTTAAGTATAACCACATTGGTGGTATAATGTGATACTTCAAAATAGATTTTTTTTCCCCTAAAATAAGCAGGTTTATGTATCAAACTTTAAAGATACATGATGAAAAAATAATCAAAGAGCTCCTAAGTAATTTAAGAAAATGTGATTTGTAAGTCTAGGTGACTTAATTCCTGGGATTGTGTTGCATTAGTGTTTACCAAATAATCTGCTTCTTCCCTGCAGTGCCCCTCCCTGGGAGGGTTTAAACATCCCGTTCTTGGTCGCACGACTGAGGACAGGCTGGTGAAGCGGCAGTGGAGCACGTGATTTATAGTTCGTCACATCTCTTTTCTGTTTGCCACAGCAATCTGCCAGTGGCTAGGAGGAACAGAGCGGCAGCCCACTGCTGCAGTAGGTTTGCTCAGCGAGCTACCACCACGCCTTTGTCCTCCTCTTTGCATTGAGGGTTTGGGGTTGATTGTTACTGCACACTATCTTGACATACTGCTGCCATCAACCCTCCAGCATGGTGCTAGGCATTGTAGTTAGCAAGCAATTGAGATGTGGTCTTTGCCCCTTCATGAAACTTCTGCTCTAATAGAGGTGGCAGAAGTTAATCAGAGATAAATAAATACACACACACACACACAAAAAAAAAAATGGAGGCAGATGTTTTGAAAGAAACAAATTCTTGACAAAATTAAAATGCATTTCTTTAAAATGATATTCCATCTATTTCCAGAAGGGCCCTAGGCTGTTTAGAAGACCAAACACAATGCACAATTTAAAGCCAAGACACATTAATATAGCAGAGGAATCAATGTCACCGGACCCTTGAGATAAATGAATTGCTTCAGTGGGGTACAATTATTTCTGAGTTTCCCGGAGATAAGGCAAAAGGGAAAATGGTTGGGTGATGTAATTCTCATTGTTTGACATGGGACAGAGGCAAACTCTTGAGAAACTGAAATCTTTCTTCCCTTGAATCAAGAAGCCATTTGGCAACTCGGTCTTCGCATGAGGAACATTTCCCAACTTAACAGACGATAACTCTAACTTTGGCTTTATAAAAGTCACACAGACATTGTTTAAAGGGATGTTCCTTGTATAAAACATCTATAAATTGAAGAGAACAAAACTCTTATCTAAGGGAATATATTTCTGTAGAGTTTAGGTAATATGAGCCAGATAGCTTGCTTCCTATGGCCTCCTCAATGTGGGGGGGGGGGCAGTTCTTGAAAGAGGGGCCACAGACAGTGGATTGTTACATGACCTTAAGGCCTCCCTGAAAAGCAGAGGTTTCACATGAGGCTTTGACAAGGGCTGAATTTGAATTGGTTTGTGGTTGGATTTTTCAACTGGGATCTTTTTTTTTTTTTTGTGGTACCAGGGATTGAACTCAGGGGCACTCGTCCACTGGGTTACATCCCCAGCCCTTTTTTTTTTGTATTTTTTTATTTAGAGACAGGGTCTCACTGAGTTGCTAAGTGCCTCGCCATTGCTGAGGCTGGCTTTGAACTCGCGATCCTCCTGCCTCAGCCTCCCAAAGTGCTGGGATTACAGGCGTGCGCCACCGCGCCCGGCTTTTTTTTTTTTTTTTTTTAAATTCAAAGTTGTATTTATACTGGGATCTTAAATATCTATGTTCTATGCTGCTTCGCTGCAAAAGAATCCATCTTTTCAATTCTCCCAGAAGGGGGCAGAATTGTCAATGTCACCGAAATCCGAGAGGCTGATTTCTATGTTTCTGCCATGCCAGTCACATGGGATCCTGTAAGTTAAGATCAATATTTTCTTCTAAGAGGAGCATTGAACTTCCTCAGGTATTGTTAATTAAGATGCCAGAATTTGGCCAGGCGCCGTGGTGCACACCTGTAAACCCAGCAGCACAGGAGGCTGAGCCAGGAGGGTTGCAAGTTCAAACCCAGCCTCAGCAATTTAGCTAGGCCCTAAGTAACGCAGTGAGACCCTGTCTCTAAATACAAAAAGGGCTGGGGATGTGGCTTAGTGGTTAAGTGCCCTTGGGTTCCATCCCTGGTACAAGAAAAAAAAAAAAAAAAAAAAAAAAAAAAAAAAAAAAAAAAGATGCCAAACATGGAAGATACAACTTAGGTCTGAAAATTTTAAGGAGCTTTTGTTTACAATGGATTGCTTCAGCCAGATAAGGACCAGGACCTGGCCTGCTGCTGGAGGGACAAGAAACACCTGGTCTAAGTCAGCACTGGTTAATAGGACAGGGGGCTGGACACAGCCACCATCAACTCCCTTCTTTCTTGGGAAGCAGTTCAGCTTCCCCAAAAGTGAACAGGACAGTGCCATAGGTGTGAATGCTATACGGGTTTTAGCAGAACATGTGTCATAGCTTCTCATGATTTGTGTAGCAGGCACACATCTCCATCCACAAACTCAGGTATTTAAGAAGTGTATATTTTGTAAAATTTCTATAACTGAACATTTTTTTTTGTTGTTGTTAAATCTCCATTCTGCTCAATGGCAGAAGCTAAATCTCAGTTGGTGTGATGTCTTACTTTCCTGTGCATTATGGTGAGTTGTCTCAAGGCATTGGCTAGGGGACATCGGATAGCAGGTCTCAGGTTGTCATCTTCTATCTAGGCTGGTTTTGGCAGAGACATCTTCGCTCCTGGTCTCTGATCTCAGATCCTGTTTGCTGTGTCAGTCTCATTCCAGCTGAAAGTCCCATTGGGCTTCTCTATTTTTCTGGTATTTCTCCATCCCTCCTGGGTGATAAGGATCATCTGGCTCTTCCTCTGCCTCACTGGATTTAGGAATCCCTGATGATGATGTTGCAAGTATGTCTACATATACCTTTCCTCCATTGCTTCCTCTCTGGATACAGAGGAACTCCATGGATCTTTCTAGAATGCTCAAAGGGTTAACACCTCCCATTTGGGGTTGCTGTTATTCATCCTTTCCCACCAGTGATGGGGGCAGGATTGGGGCTCCATTTTAGAGATATCTCAATATTTTAGCTCTCCTCCTCCTCTGGCCCCTTGTGGACAGAATCCCTGTCTAGTTTTGGGATGGACTTGATCTTGGCTTTGATGAGGATGGCTTCCTAATGTGATCATGGCATAAACTTTAGGCCTTAAGTCTTTCAGCTTAGGGTTTCAAAGGCTTGACGATTGTGATGCTGGGAATTTGAGTCTTTATTTTTTCTTTTTCTCTTCTGCTATGACCAGCACTCCGAAGGGATGCAGAGATAGAAAACCTAGAGCTGCCTCCAGAATGGGGGAAAGTTCATGGCTAATAGGACAAATGAAGAGAATTCAAGTTACTTTATCAAAGTAGTGTTCTGCTTCAGCATTCTCATTACAGAGGTAGGTGAATATGTTAAAATAGCCCATCTAGGTGGATAGGTAGCTATGAGTCCCTTTGAGAATCTAACAAAAAACTTTAGAACTTTTCTTTAGAAAATGCTCATTCACACAAAATTGGGCACGTGCATCAGGAGGTCATTGGATCTCAGTAAAAAAATCTTTGTGATAGAATATTGTTTATTACATGAGAGCTCCAGGATTTACGCAAATCCCTACCCTTAACTTTAAAGATCCCTTCACCACATTTCATAGGGGAATAAACAGGGAATCCAAGAGGTGAGGTGAATTCCTGGGCCAGATACCAAGTTATGCTGCTGTCTTCTTCTAGAAACATCCCAGTCAGATCTGTAGGTAACACCAGACTGAGACAGACAGTGGAGATGATCAGTCACAGTTCAAATTGTGTTATCCTGAATGGTTTTGATAGGCTGAAGAGCTACTCAAAATGACGTTAGTGTGAAATGTTCAACAATTTGCCTTTGGAGCAGTCTTATCAGGAGTTACTGTGACGCCAACACCTGTGGAGTGTCAGCAGGCCACAAGCCGGAAGAGTGAATCTGCAACTTATTACTGTAACTTCCTTTGCATGAATGCCGCGATTTCCAAATCCTCACAGTCCTGACTGTTCATTTCTGGGGAACATAGTCTGTTAATGTCCCTACCCAGAACAGTGCAGTAGAGAGCTCCGACACATGATGCTCTAAACTGTATATATCTCTGTTATTGAATCTTTTTTAAAAAATATTTATTTATTTGCTTTAGTTGTACACAATGCGTTTTTATTTTTACGTGGTGCTGAGGATCAAACCCGGGCCACGCACATGCTAGGCAAATGCTCAACCCCTGAGCCACAACCCCAGCCCTGTTATTGAATCTTAAGATGGAATTTGTTCTCTTCATTGTGACAAAATCAGCTTATTCTGATGGCAACTTGATCTTGAACTTGAACTTCTTACTGTCCAACAACCCAGTCTATGGTATTTTGTTATGGTAGCCTGGGATAACACTCTATTGGATTTTTACTTATTAATTTTTTTAATCCTAAAATATTCTTGTCTTCAATTACTTGAGGGATTTTAATCTTCTGAATGGGGTAGGAGTAGATAGTTTGACTGGGTAAGTTCATAAAGTAGAATTAGGATCAGTTGATCATTTTACAGGGGAAGGTTTTTTTCTTTGAGACTGAAGAGTTAAAAGACTATGCAAACAGAGAAATAAGTAGAGAGCAAGTTACCTGTCACCAGAAGTGCTAGAGCAGAAGTTGGGTTTCATGGGGACATTGTATAGAGTTTCTTGCATTAATAAGGAAATTGGACAGGGGACTTCAAAAATCTCTTCAACTCTAGGATTTAAAAGAGCACATCCAGTGGGCTGGGGTTGTAGTTCAGCAGTAGAGCACTTGCCTTGCACGTGTGAGGCACTGTTGTAGCCGGAAAGGGATTGCAGCCCGGAACGGCGGCGCCACGGGAAGGAGTCCGGAGACAGGATGGAGACGAGAATATTCTTTAATCTTTCTTTCTCTGTCTCTTGTAATTTCTAACACCACATACACACTCTCACAAGAAACCAAGACACCTACTCTTACAAGAAACTACACTATATCTATACAATAGCAATAACCCTGTCCGTTCTCTCTCAGGTCTCATCCCATGCGCCCGAGCAGGAATGGAGCTAGCTCGATCTGCTGAGTCACCGTTCAAATCTCTCGAGATCCTGGACCAAGTCCCGCGAGATCCCAGGCCAAGTCCCGTGAGACTACGGAAGGCGGAAATGCCCAAAAATGTCTATGGTCCGTAGTCAACCGCAATCTTAGCTATCTCCCCAAACAGGGCTCCTGCAAGGCACTGAGTTTGATTCTCAGCACCGCATGTAAATAAATAAAATAAAGGTCCATCAACAACTAAAAAAAAAAAATTTTACAAAATAGCATATAAAATGTTTTATGAAACAACAAAAATGGACTTTTCTAACTTCTAAGAAAACAACCTTTTCCCAGAACTCAATGTGCCAAAACTCTGGATGATCAGTATAATAAATTCTCTGACTGTGTAGGGATTTCCAGGGAGCAATTTTACTCAACAGCTATTTTGTGTGTGCCTATCATGAGTTATATGCTATGCTAAGTACTTGAGCACAAAGAGTAAAAAATGGGGTCTATGGCACTGAGGGAGTTGGAAGTATTAAATGGGAGAGAGAAATCTGTAATAATAGTAAGAAACTAATATTTATTAAAGATGCAATGCGTGGGTAAATGGATGAAATTGGAGAATATAATGCTAAGTGAAGTTAGCCAATCTCAAAAATCCAAATACCGAATGTTTTCTCTGATATAAGGAGGATGTTTCACAGTGGGGTTGGGTTGGGGAGCATAGGAAGATTAGAGGAACACCAGAAAGGTCAATGGGGAGGGACGGCAAGGGAGGGAGCAAGGGGGGTATAAAGAGAGAAAGAAAAAAAAAAGATGGTAGAATGAGAGGGTTATCATTACCCTGGGGGGGGGGTATAAAGAGAGAAAGAAAAAAAGATGGTAGAATGAGGAGGGTTATCAATAAATGCATGTTTGAAGACATGAATGATATGAATATACTTTGTATACTAACAGTGATATGTAAAAAGTTGCTCTTTATGTGTATTACGAATTGTAAAGCATGCTACTGTTATATATACAACAACACTGAATAAAAAAATTAAATTCAATTAAAAAAGTATTATTCACTGCAAAAAAAATGCAATGTGTGGCAGGTACTAGTCTCAGGGGTGTTTGTACTAACTTAGTTCATCATCACAATAACCCTATGAGGTGGGTACTGCCAACGTGACCATTTTACAGATGAGAGAACTGAGACACAGCTCTACTTTATCCACTGAGAGCTGGACAGGCTGGTAGGCAGTCTGACTTCAGAATCTGCGGCCTTGATCCCAGCACTGTCCTCCCTCTACTTTCCTGGTTCGTCAGCCTCTCTAACTGTGCTTCTCTGTGTCCTCCATGACCCCTCTTCCTCAGCCAGCCCTATCACCCTGAAGTTCCCCAGAGCTCTGCTTTGGCTTTCATGTTGAACCCTCTCCAGGAATCCTTTCTAGGTCTCCTGGTCCTGGACTACAGCCCCAGGTCTCTCTGTCTCGTGCTGCATCCCAAACCTGCAGGCTCAGACATCCAGCTGCCTCAGGAATCTCTACCTGGATTCCCAAAGGCACCCAATGCTCTGTGTGAAACAGACTGAAAGCATCATCTTTTCCCCTAAATTGTCTTTTCCTACGTACTCCACATCTTACATGGGTCCTCGTGCATGCTAGAAAACTCAGCCGTCTTTGATGTGACTCTCATCTTCCTCACTCTATCTAATCACCAAGTTTTGGGGGGTTTCATCACCCCTCCCCCAGGATTCCTCTAGTTGGGGCCCTTATCATTTCTTCCTTTGACTACTGAAAAATTCTCCCAGGTAGTCAGTCTTTCTGCCTCTAATCTTGCCCTTTTAAGTCTCTCCATCTTTGAGCCAAGAGAGTATTCTCTCTAAAACACAAATCTTTATGTGGTTTGTTTGTATGAATCCCTCAAAGGCTCCCCATCACTCACAGAAGTGTTCCTTAAACATGTGATGCTTGGGCAAAGTGCCACAGGCCACCTGGGCCCTTGATAAGATGGAAGATTTCTGGCTCTTCCCCAGATCTACTACCTCAGAGCCTCTGGGGGTGCAGCCCAGGGAGGTGTATTTTTTATGGTTCTTCCAGGGTGATTCTTAATTTACTGCCTGCATAAAATCTAAGCATGTGAATGTTTTTACTTCTGTTCCTCTCTCCAGCCTATCTCTTACCAATCTCTCCAAGTTCCCCCAAACATCAGCGGCTTGTGTTTTCTACCTTTGATCAGGAGGAATAAATTCTGCTGATCTATTGCATAGCATGGTGAGTATAGCTAATCGTGTATTGCATAACTCACTTAGGCCATAACTCACTGTCCCCTATGTCCAGGATAACTTATGCTGCCTCCTGGTTGCTGACTGCCTCTTCCATTGCCCATTTCAGGCTTCCCCTCCTCTATTCAGGCATCCTGACCTGACTCCTCAGACTAGGAGCTCCTTGGAGCTCCCCTAACACTCTCTTCACCCACCCTCTCAGTCTTTACCACACCACCCTGTAATCATGTTCCTGTCCCCTTCTACTTTGCAGTTTCTTGATAGCAGACCCCAGGCACTGCTCATTTTTCGGTTTCCAGAGCTGGGTACAGTGTCCAATCTATGCTCCATAAAGATTTGTTGAAATGAATGAATAACTGAATGAATAGAACTCCAGCATGACTGGTGGAGTGGCTAGAGTGCAGAGGAACCACTGACGCGGAGATCTTAAGGAAAAAAGATGGGTAGAAACATGTTAGTTACAGTGAAGGGGCAAAGGGCGTTGTTGGCAGAGGGTGCTTTCAGGGAGAGGGAGTAGTTTGACCTGGCTGTACACAGGGTACCCTAGGGGGGTGGCAGCAAAGAGCTGGGAGAAAGCTTGCAGTAGATCTCAGGAGGCTCCCTCACCTCCCTAAAGGGGCTCTTCCAGACCAAGCCTGGCTGAGAACCCGAGGGAACAGTGCCACCTACTGTGCCAAAGTGGCTTTCCATCTCCCGGAGTGGAAAGAAGTGAGTAAATCACTCAATAACTTGTCAATACAGTGGGAGTTTTAAGATGAAATTTCTCATGGAATTAATGGCATAAGTGACATATCAAAAAATCTTCAACAAGGAAGAGTGAGCATTATTCTAATGTGGAACATCCTGTCCTTATCAAACGAACATGGTTTTGCCCAACAGCGGAAACAATTAATAATGAAGAGACAAGCTGGATTGGGAGAAAATATGTACACACCATGCATTTAATAAGAGGCCAATTTGCAGACTAGACAAGGAACTCAAACTATTCAACTCCAAGAAAACAACACTATTCAAAATAGGCAAAGGGCTTAAACAGACATTTCTCAAAAGAAGACACATAAATGGCCAACAGATTACAGAAAAAATGCTTATCTTCGCTAATCATCAGAGAAATGCAAATCATAACCATCATGAGATGTCACCTCACACCCGTTGGGTTAACTATTATCAGAAAGATGAAAGATGTGTTGAGCAAAGGGAACCCTGTGTACTGCTGCTGGCATTGTAAATTAGTACAGCTGTTTTGGAAAACAGTATAAAGATTCCTCAAAAAACTAAAATAATATTGCCAGGTGACCCCCACATCCAAAGGGATTAAAATCTGTATGTTGAAGACATTTCTGCATTCCCATGTTTATTGCAGCAGCATTCACAATAGTCAGGATATGAAAACACCCCAAGTGCCATCAACTGATGAACTGTGATAAGAGAACTAAAGGGACTCCATCTTGTTCTTCAGCAGCCATCTTAGGAGTTCCGAGAAATAGTTCTGTTTCTCAGAAATAATAGAATATGGAAAGTCCTGCCTCTGTACCCATTAATCATTACCTAGTATAATACGCTTGACAGCATAAAAATAGCAATTCCTATACAATGTAAAATTGCTCTCTTTGGGTTCCATTTTTCCTGGGCAAATACCTTGTCAGAGATTGATTGTCTAGACAATAGTAACCATTCTCTAACATGTACCCAACTAGGGTCATCTTGACCCCGTTCCCTCCTACTTGGTCGTTGCTATACCAACCTGGAAAGTCTCATGGGAAATATTATTGTACCCATTGCTTTGTCTTGCTAACTGCCTAGATTCAGCTTCTGTACCATGGCTTGCTTGCATTGGCTGAAACCCTGCAATTGAATATTCCGCCCTCTGTGATTTTTCTCTTTATAAACTCTTGAAAAATCACTGCCAGCGCGCCATCTTGTCACACTGTGTGATGTGTGAGATTGGTGGCCGCTGATCAGCTTAATAAAGGCTTTTTATTGGCTCAAGTGTGACATGGCTTGGAGTTTTAATTGGGATTATGCTGGGTACAACATTTTTTGGTACAACAGAACAGATAAATAAAATAAAATAAAATAAAATAAAGAAAACTCATGAGACTGTTTAGCCATAAAAAGAATGAAATCCTGTATTTGTGACAACATGGATGGAACTGGAGATTATTATGTTAAGTGAAATAAGTCAGGTGCAGAGACACAAATACCGTATGATCTCACATGTGAAATCTAAAACTGTTGAACTCAGAAGTAGAAAGCAGAATGGAGGTGACTAGAGGTTGAGGGAGGGGAGAGGATGAGGATGGGGAGACTGGGCCATCAGGTACAGTTTCCATTAGGAGGAATAAGTTCTGCTGATCTGTTGCATAGCATGGTGAGGGTAGCTAATCATGTATTGCATATTTCAAAGAAGTGATAAATATTTGAAGTGATGGGTGTGCTAATTAGTCCGACTTGGTCATTCTACAATGTACACATGTACCAAAACATTACATTGTACCCCATAAATTCATACAACTTTAATTTAAAATAATAAAAAATTTTGGTTTTGTTCTTTCAAAGTTGTTTTATTTGTTCTAATTAGTTATACATGACAGCAGAATGCATTTTGATTCATTGTACAGAAATGGAGCGCAGTTTTTCATTTCTCTGGTTGTACACAATGTAGAGTAGCACCATATGCGCAGTCATACATGTACCTCGGGTAATAATCTCCGTCTCATTCCACCATCTTTCCTGCCCTCCTGCCCCCACCCCTTCCCAGACTCCCCTTTGCCCAATCAAAGTTCCTCCATTCGTCCCCCCCCCCCCCCATTATGGATCAACATCCACTTATCAGAGAGAACATTCGGCCTTTGTTTTTTTGGAATTGGCTTACTTCACTTAACATGATATTCTCCAGCTCCATCCATAAAATACAATTGTTTTAAAAAGATGTATCCTGTGTTATTTCATAGAAATAGTCTCATTTGATTTTCTCTTCCTCCTCCTTGAGATTTTTGTCCTAAAATTTTATTATAGCACTGGATGCTTAATCACGGCTACTACTTTTAGTAAGTTTGCTCACTGTTGAGATTTTAATTTCCATATAATAGTGACATCACAATTATTGCTAAAGTTAATTGGAACCCAGCACTCTGATTAGTAATTCTCAGTCAAAACTATTGGTTTTAATCTATTTGATCTTGTGGTCCATAAGCATTTGAAAGGTGCTATTTTGTATTCAAGGCTACTTTTTCTTTCAAAATCTCAGAATTCAGTTCTTAAGACTTTTCTAGGGGAAATAAGACAATGGCTGCAGCTCAGTTTACTGTTTAAGCATTTCCATAGAATCAAAATTTCCAAAGGGGGCCAGATGCGGTGGTGAACACCTGTAATCCAGTGGTTTTGGAGGCTGAGACAGGAGGATCACAAGTTCAAAGCTAGCCTCAGCAACTTAGTGAGGCCTCAAGCAACTCAGCAAGACCCTGTCTCTAAATAAAATACAAAAAAAGGGGTAGGGATGTGGCTCAGTGGTTAAGTGTCCCTGGGTTCAATCCCTGATTAAAAAAAAAAAAAAAAAATCCAGAGGGCCAGCCTTCCCTTCTATTTCTGTCACTTGTTGAACATGAATTAGGTGGCTTTGTGTCAGGGACCGTCCTATCCACCAGGAATGTAGAGTTCAAAGAGACCTGGTTTCAGCCCTCAGGAGCTTGGTCTACAGAGACAGCCAGGAAAAAACCCTGTGGTTCGGAAGTTACGGGGCCATAGTGGAGACACCAGATGGTCATCAGCTTTTTTGTGGGAATTCAGGAACAACTTCTCACAGGTTATGAGTTTGAACCAACCGTAAGTGGTCAAATGACATTCTTACAAGTGGAGGGTGGCGGCGGCAGGATGTGCAGTGACATCAGTTAAGTGAAGATCCCAAGAACTTGCGTGGCTTCTTAAGGGATTTCTACTTTGTCATTCAAGCAAAGCCCCTGCCCTTTTATTCTCTCCTCCTCCTCTATCTCCTCCTCCTCCTCATTGAGACAGGACCTAACTATAGTGCCCAGGCTGTTTTTTTTTTTGTACTGGGGATTGAACTCAGGGGCACTCAACCACTGGGCCACATCCCCAGCCCTTTTTTGTATTTTACTAGAAACAGGGTCTCACTGAGTTGTTAAGTGCCTCGCCATTGCTGAGGCTGGCTTTGAACTCGCAATCCTCCTGCCTCAGCCTCCCAATTGCTGGGATTACAGGCATGCGCCACCGCGCCCGGCTCCAGGCTGTTCTTGAACTCCTGGGCTCAAGGAATCCTCACACCTCAGCCTCCCAAGTAGCTGGGACTACAGGTGCATGCCACCATGCCTAGCAGCAAAGACTCTCTATTTGTCTTCCCCAATGCTGGGGGTCGAGCCCATGTCCTTGTGCATGCTAGGAAAGCCCTCTATCACTGGGCTACCTGCTCATTCCTACAACAAAGGGGCTTTTAATGGGAGGGTGACACATTCAGATTAACTTTTAGAAACTTCACTCAGGTAATAGTGTGGACCATAGTTCATGGTATGGAGTCAGGAAGATGGGTTGTGTAATATGGGGAGAGATTTTATTGGCTGGGATAGCAATTAAAAAAAACAGCAGAATAACTATTAAAATGACCCAGGTCTGAGACAATGAGGAATCGAAATTCAACAGTAACAACAGATTAGCGGCTTTCAATTGAAGCTGGCTAGACACTTTGCCTCCCAGGGGACAACTGGTAATGCCTGAGACATGGGTGGGGTAGAAGTTGGGAATGCTGCTACACATCCCATATGCATAGAACGCCACTGCAGCACACAATCCCAAAATATCAGTAAAGGTCAAGAAGCTCAGAGGTAGATGGAAAAAATACAGTTATGTGAATATAGAAGAAGTAGGACGTATAGATGTGAATGTCATGGTAGGAGAGAGAGTAGTTTATTTAGGGTCGTTCGTGGTTCTCAGGTTTCTGATATGGGTGAGTAGAGATGGAAATAAAAGAGGAGAAACAGTTTTTTTTTTTCTTTTGGGGGGGGGAGAATTAGTTTACAGTTATTAAAGTTTAAATGCTTGTGTGATTTGAAAGTGGAGATATCCAGGAGGTAGATGGGTGTATGAATCAGGAACTTAGAAGAGATCTCTGACGGAGACAGAGATTTGGAAGCTATTGGCATGAAGATGGCTGTGAACCTGGGTGTGCAGTAGAGGTAACTTGCATCATTTCTACAAAGGGTTCCTTGCATCAGTCCGTAAAGGGTTCTTTGACATCTCTTGCCTCCTTTCTAGTGAGGGGGAGGCTGTGTGACTGGGACCGGCCAATGGACTAGGGGCAGAAGTGTGCCCCGTCCTTTCCTTCCTTCTCCTGGCTCAGTGACTGGGAGGCCATGTGTTCCAGAGGTGGAGATGCCAACGGAAGAGGGCTGCTGAGCCTGTGCTGTATTTTTGTGTGAGCAAGGAACCAACACGTTTTCGGCCACTATGGTTTCAGAGTGTGTTGCAACTTCTGACTTTGTTTATCCAGAAGGATAAATCCTATAGCTGGTCGACTTCTGATTCTGTCTAAAAGGCTGAAATCTTAATCTGGTCTCTTCTGGGTCAGCTCAGTGATGTTAATGATTTCTCAAATCTATTTCCTGTCAGTTCTGAAACTCCTGAGAGTCACAATGTGGCAGGAATTGGATTTTGTCCAAGGGCATCTTGTGTGACATCCACTGATTGAGGTGTAGATTTGTGGATCTTGGGTATTGTCACCTGTTCAGACTTGCCCTGCTGATGGGTTATAATCCACCTGACCTTGTCATATAGGTCACACTGCCGTCCAAAACCCTAGTCATGACTTTATGACCATGTATTCTTCAAGTCCCATCTACACTTCCTTCCTCTTAGGGCTCCTAAGGACTTTCTGTGGAGCTGACGGCACATCTGCTTTTGCTTCCCACAACTCCATCTCTACTCTACCATGACATGGCAGCCCAGAGGAACCCAGATGGATTAGGGACACTGATTTCTCTCCTCCAAGATTCTTAGACAGATCACAGAGACAGAAGGGGTGGAGGTGGGTGTAGGAAAATCACTTCTTGTGACTAATTACTTTCCTCCTAACTTTGTTAGAAAAGAAGCTTTGGGCAGGTGCTTCAGGGAGAAGGAAAAAAAAAGAAAAAGATTTTCTATCACCGTATCACTCTGTTGCTGTATCCAAATCATTCTGTCTCATCTTTGGCAGGAAAAAGGAAAAACTTATTCTAAAGATGAGATCTTGATAACTTTGGTATTCATTCTTCTTTGTTTTCTGCGTGGAGTGGGTCACATAATTAGGTGACATTCTGGAAGACCCATATGACTTAGCTGTTCAGGCAGGAACCTCCCCTACTTGGACGAATGTGGTCATGGGAGCAGGTGAGGCCAATTAAGGTGAAACGTAGAGCAGTGCTTTTTGAACTTGAGCGGTCAGAATCACATGAAGGGCTTGTTAAAACAAGCTATGGCCCCTTGCCCAAATTTCTAATTTGTAGGTGTGAGACAGTGACTTGGTAATTTGCATTTAAGGTTCTAGGTTTAGCAAAAAAATAAGAGAAGCCCAATTAAGTTGAATTTCAGATAAACGTTATGTATGTGTGTGTGTGTATATATATATATATATACATATATATATATATAGATAGATAGATAGATAAATAATGTCCCTAATATTGCATGGGACATAGTTGTCTTTTTTTTTTTTTTTAATAAAAAAACCTTGTTCATTATTTGTCTGAAATTCAGACTAAACTGTCTTATAATTTAACTGGCAATCTGTATTAGTGAGGGCTCTCTAGAGGAACAGAATCAACAGGAAGTCTAATTATAAAAAGGTGATTTATCAGGTTGGCTCATGCGACCAGAAGCTGGATAGTCCACAATGGCCGTCCGCAGGCTGGAGAGCTGGAAGAACCAGTATCTGCGCAGTCTAAGAGGCTGAAGTCCCAGAACAAAAGGGAACAATGGTGCTACCCTAGTCCAAGACTGAAGGCTTCTGGAGAATCACTGGCAGAGTCCACTTTGGAAGAGTGAAGAAGTGAGAGTCCAGTATTCTCAGACAATCACAACAGCAATCAAGAACTGGGCCAAGAAGAATCAAGCTTGCATCTGCTGCTGTTTCCTTGTACTTCCAACTTTTATTCCATCCAAGCCATCATCCTTTGGATGGTGCTGCCTACACTTAGGGAGGTTCTCCATTTCAGTTGGCTATTCCATATGCCAATCATTCCTAGGCACACCCTCATTGACACACCCATAAGCCTCTCCTTGGCATCTCTTAGTCCAATCAAGCTGACAATTCAAAATAACCATTACACAACCCAACTTGCATTTTCAACAAGTTCCCTGATAATGGCAATGCTGCTGGTTAGCTTCCTCCACAGAACTAATCTCTCATAAAGATAGAGCCCGGGCAATACCAGCACTGAGCCAGCAAAAGAATCTGAGAAGGATTGTAAGCAGAATTTAGAGCGCCTTCCCATGAGCCAAAGGAGGAAAGTTTCAAAAACACGGAGGGATCAACAGAGTCACATGTTAAAGAGTTTGAGGAAAGCTGAGGATTGAAGAGAAGACATTAGATTTAGTGATGAGGAGGACTTCGGGGATCTTTGGCACAGAATTTCAGCCCAGTCACGGGGCAGGAGCCAGCTGGCTGTGATGAAGACAGAGTTCGTGTCGTGATGGAAGGGACAGTGTGCAAGCGTGCATATGGTTATTTGGGGGTGAGTCTTTGTGAAGCGCAATAGAGGGGAAACGTGGATATATTTGCAGCCAGAGAAGAAGCCAGTAGAGAAGGAAAGTGTGAAATTACAGAAGATTGAGAATAGCAAATGGAGCATAAGGAGGAGTAATTACCAACTGGGGAAGCAGGAAGAAGATGAAGCTCGCAGCTCCATTTCATCACAGCAATGTAGATCTGCAAAGGATTAATTGCACTGTGACCACTGTCCATGCTCTACTAGCAGGGTTCATTTATTACAGCAGAAATGACTGTGAAGCTGTAGCACTGAGGAGGCTCTATGATACATGGAATATGCTTTATTAAAACTTGGGGACAAAAACTACAAGTATATACACCTAGTAGCTGTAAAAAGTCTTCAGTGGAAAAAAAGAAGGACAACAAAGCTCATTTGAAATTGAACTTAGGCTCAGCATCTCAGCCTGGGCCAACCAGTCACATGTCAATTTTATAATTCTTCTGCCTCCTAAAGAATAAAGAATATCTTCCTTCTCTTTTTGGTACTGTAGATTGATTCCAGGGCTGCTTTACCACTGAGCCACATTCCCAGACATCTTTGTTTTGAGACAGGGTCTTGCTAAGTTGCTTAGGGCCTGATAAATTGCTGAGGCTGGCCTCAAACTTGTGATCCTCCGGCTTCAGCCTCCTGAGTCACTGGAATTATAGGTATGTGCCACCACACAGCCTCTGACTTGTTGTTGTGTTTCACTGGCTGTGCTTCATCAAGAAACATTCCCACCTCTTCCTCATTGGATGGTCACAGAAGCTTTTCATCTTCAATTTTCCCACTTATTTCTTTAGTAAAATTTAAAAACTTTCCTTTATATATTAAAGTACCTAAACCCCGCCATTCAAACAATATATTACTCTGTAGTATTCAAGTATTCAAACCATTTCAGGCTCGGTATTTTAGAGGGTCAGAGTTTTCCACACCATAGCCTTGGGACATCTTCCTGAGGCTCACTTCCCACTTAATCTTTAGGGTACATCTGAAAGGGCAGATCTGCACATGCCCCTTTGACACTTAGCCAAAGAGAGAATCATTTTGAGAAGTTCTGGAAAGTTCAAGGAGGTGCCAAGGCAGAGTCACCAAGATCCTTCTCCTCCACTTTGCATCACTTACCTTTCCTCTGTTGGGCTCAATTTAGACTGTATCTCCTGCCCGTGGTACTTGGACATGGATGACTGACACAAAGAAGCAGTGCCGGCCACACTTGAGGAGGGTGGGCTCTTCCAGTGAGGTTTGCAGAGGGGGCTGGCTGAAGTCGGCAAGGCACTGTGGACCAGGGTCAGGGACTGCAGCAAAGAGCCCAGAAACGACGCAGGTGATTTGTCTTCTCCCTGCTGGGAAAGACTTTAAGGTCTGGAGTTGATATTCACATCTTCTCCTCACTGTCTTAAACATCAGCTCCAGAGTGCATGCTCCTCCCCCTTATCCTTCTCTATTTGTATTTGACTTAAGGACCATTTTTAGGAGTGTGGTGTTAGGTGATATCATCATTGTGTGTATGTCAGAGAAACCTAGGTGGTGTGGCCTCCTACACACCCAGGCTACAGTGGCCTCTGTTGTCACACGTGCAGCCTGCTGTTGACTGAAACGTCTTCGTGCGGTGCACGACTGTATTTCTATTTAACATATTGGAGGTTTGATGCTCAGTTTTAAAATTGAATAAATGCATTATTTAACAAGCAACATTTATTCAATACATAGTCATATATTAAATAAATCTTAATAAATGGCATTCATTAAATATTATTTAGTAACATTCAATAACAATTAAGAAAACCACTTATTAGTAGTCATTTAATAAATATTCTTGATTTTTACTAATATAGTTTTAAAATACAGAAACTGCTTAATTTGGAAATGACTGTGTTCTCTCACACAACAAACTAACCAAGTATTGCCTATAAGAAAGTTCATGCATGTTGATCCCCTTCTTGTCACTATCAGTGTCCTTGGATCGTTCTTTATTGTTTATGTCCAAAGCAGAGGGCCCGGGCTCCTTTGCAGCCATAAGAGGGCTTTGACACCAATTGTTTTAGTCAGATTTTTCGCTGCCGTGACTGAAAGATCTGACTAGAACAATATAGAGGAGGAAATGTTCATTTAAGGGCTCACGGTTTCGGAGGTCTCAGACTAAAGAAGGCTAGCTCCATTCCTTGGGGCTCAAGGTGAGGCTGAACATCATGGTGGAAGGATGTGGCAGAGGGAAGCGGCTCACATGCTGATCAGAAAGCAGAGAGAGACTTCATTCACCAGATTCAAATATAGACCCATTGCCATGCCTCCAATGGACCACTTTCCCCAGCCACACCCCACCTGCCTCCAGTTACCACTCAGTTAATGCCACCAGGGATTAATTCACTGATTAGGTTAAGGCTGTAACCCAATCATTTCTCCTCTGAGCCTTCTTGCGTTGTCTCACATGTGAGCTTTTGGGGGACACTTCACACCCACACCATAACACCAGTCCAGTGGATACCAGCAGCTTCTATCCTGACCCCTTTCTAGCTTAGCTAAGGAGGAGTTTGGGGAAATAATTATACAATATTATAAACTGATACTACCATCTCCATCACTGTGCCCTCTCCTGGGAGTTTTCCAGGGGTGTTGACTTTGAAATGCATGAACTGTCCCAGAACCACAGGGGGAAGGGAGCCGCGTGTGTATTTCCTGGCCAGAAAGATCTGACAATTATATGGTGCTCTTTGTCCAATAGGGTGGTAAGATGATGTATTAAACATTTCATGATCATATTTCAGAGAGGGAGTGTTTTGTTCTCTTAGCAACTATCCATTGAGATTAAGTTTCCAACTTGTATAATTTTGAAAACATAAATTCCAGGATGAGGTTTTGTGTTTCCTCCCCCTCCCAGCTCCCCCCGGCTGTTAATGTGGTCTGATTCTCTGCAAGAAGGTGAATTGTGCTTGTCCAGATGTCTCAATGTAATAGGTGGAATATTTGGTTGCATCTGAGTACCTCCATACTAACCTTTACACAGGAAAACAAAGAAAAAAAATCAAATGAACAAGAAAGCTATGATTAGTTTGAGTTCTTTAAACCTCAGCAATGTTTCTGTCCACTAAAAAGAATGCCTCCCGTTTTTAAGAAGTTCTTTCCATTTTTCTTCCTAACTCGTCTGGTTTCTCAGAGAGTGGAAATGGCCATTATTTTGACTCACAACTAGGAAAGCTCACTTGGGTGGAAACGAGTCTTCTCTCCCCTCTCATTCACTGGGAAACCATCTGGACCAGAACCACAGCCCAAAGGTACTGCCTCACTGGTTGGAAAAGTTACTGCTGGCTGGAGGACAAACAGTGCAAAGTTTCACTTAACCAGATGAATTAAGTCAATTCTGGAGACCTAACATATAGCATGGTGACTACAGTTATAACATTGCATTGCATTGCATTGTGTACTTAGAATTTTCTTTCTCTCTCTATCTCTCTTTCTTTTTTTGTACCAGGGATTGAACCCAGAGGTGCTTAACCACTGAGCCACATCCGCAGTCCCCCTGCCCTTTAAAAATATTTTTTATTTTGAGACAGATCTCGCTAAGTTGCTTAGGGCCTCACTAAATTGCTTAGGCTATCTTTGAACTTGTAATCCTCCTGCCTTAGCCTCCTGAGCCACTAGGATTACAGGTGTGCACCACTTGGAATTTTCTAAGAGAACAGATTTCCCACACTCTCACTACATGAGGTGTAATATAATACTTATATTAGCTTTACTGTATAATTTCACAATGTATTATGTGTAATACAAAAATACATGAAATTTTATCTATCTATCTCTATCTATCTATCTATCTATCTATCTATCTATCTATCTATCTACAGTTTAAACAGGATAGTTTATTTCTCACATAAAAGATGTGGAGAGTAGGCAATCCAGGGCTGTAATGGCAGCTCACACTTTCTTCAAGGAGCCAACTGCTTGTCTAGCTAAACTACTTTCTTCATTGAATCATTTTCATCCTCAAGAAAAGTCATAGTTTAAGAAGGGTGTGGAGGTCCAACATCAAGTTCCCATTCAAGCAGACAGCAGGAGAATCTGCTATTCTTCCCTTCTGGCTCAGCTCCTTGAAACAACTTTCCAGAAGTTCCCCATGACACTTCTCCTTAGATCTCCTCCACCAAAAGCTGGTCTTCTGGTCTCACTTGACTGCATGCTAAGCTAGGAGCTGTTGCTTTCTAGCTGGATGCACGGCCACACTGAATAAAATTGAACTTCTGTCACTGAGAAAAAGAAGAGTGGGAGAGCATTGGGTAGCAGCGATGAATCTCTGTCACAAAGAAGACAACTGCTCTTCATTCTATAAATGCCAAGTACTCTGTGAGGGATGAAGTAAAAGGAGAAGGAAAGGAAGATTACAAGACGCAGACCCAAGTTCTCAGGGATGCCTAGTCTGATGTGTGAGATAGTTATGTAATGAGTGAATATTGGAGGGTGACTACCATCCTCATGAGAGTTTGCATCACGGTGATGAGTGACACGAAGAGAGCCATTGTCAGCCTGGGGTTTGGTGGATATGTCTTTTGTAGGGAGTTACCTTTGAAAACCAGGTTTCCTCCAAACAAGCAATTTTTAGTTTTTAACTACATTTCAATAAATCTGGAAAAAAGCCACTTGACTGGTGTACCTAAGAACAACTGCACAGGGAAGGCTCTTCTCTCTTTCACATCAGAAGCACAGGAAGTTATGGTTTTTCCATCTCAAAGTGTGGTTCATGCTGATTTAGTTCTGTCAGTATTTATGGTACTTACTTATTTTATGGAGAGATATTTTGAGGTCACTGAACCACATAGATATATGTTAAGACTAAAGAAGTAGGAAGAAAAAACAAATTAGTGGATGAAAGAATGAGCCTCAATTTATACTTTAAACAAGAGACTATTGTTTCAATACAATTTGAGTAGAGTGGTTGCTTCCTAGATCAGTTACACCTGATGGGTTGGGTCATCTACTCTGTGACTGGATCACTGAAAGGATTTCAATGACAATGACAATGACAATAAGCTGATGTGTACCAATGGTCCAACTGGATGCTTTCTGTGTGTTATTGCTTTCAGGTCTCATAGAGAGCCTATGGAGTGGTACCATTATTGTCCCCTTTATATACATGGGGCCATCCAAGCTTAGAGAGCAAAGGTAATTTGTCTAGAGACACCCAGTCAAGCGGCAGGACCACAACTTTAAAAAACAATTATTCTAAGTTATTATAAATGACAGCAGAATGTATTACATTTAATATTATACTTATAGAGCACATATTTACATATCTCTGGTTGTATACAAAGTATATTCACACCATTCGTGACTTCATACATGCACTTAGGGTAATGATATCCATCTCATTCTACCATCTTCTTTTTTTTCTTCACCCTTTTCCCCCCTCCCATCCCCTCCCTCCCCACTGGCCATTCTAGTGTTCCTCTAATCCTGTCGCCGCCTGAAGCAATGGCCGCTTGGAGCAGCAAAGCCGCGGGAATAAGTTCAGAGGCAGACTGGAAACAAACAGAATCTTTATTCTGTCAGCTTCTCTCTCTGGCTTTAACAACTCTAACACGTACCACACACCACCAAACAACCAACGACCAAAATGGCCCCGACCCGCTCTGCGCTCGGCCCAAGTCTCTCGAGATCCCAGGCCAAGTCTCGTGAGACTACGGAAGGCGGCAATGCCCAAACATCTCCATGGCCCGAAGTCAACCTCAATCTTAGCCATCTCCCCAAACAGGGCTCCAACATAATCCTCCTATGCTCCCCATCCCAACCCCGCTGTTAATCAGCCTCTTTATATCAGAGAAAACATTCAGCATTTGGCTTTTTGGGATTGGCTAACTTCACTATTATATTCTCCAACTTCATCCATTTACCTGCAAATGCCATGGTTTCATTCTCTTTTATTGCTGAGTAATACTCCATTGTGCAGATATACCACATTTTCCTTATCCATTCATCTACTGAAGGGCATCTAGGTTGGTTCCACAGTTTAGCTATTGTGAATTGTGCTGCTATAAACATTGATGTGGCTGTGTCCCTGTAGTATGCTGCAGAACCAGGACTTTAACTCAAATCTTTCTGACTGCAAAGGCCAGGCCCTGCTACACTCATGTGATTGACAATGTAGGGAAGAAGAGGATATGTGCAAACTGCTATTGTGTAGGGCAGATTGTGGTAAGTGGCAGAATACATAGGACGACAAATTTATGTGGGATGCAGTGGAAGGAAAGGCGAACCCTGGCTGGCAGGCACAGATGGGGAGCCATTTGCTTGCCTGACGTTCACGCCCTTTACTGCAAGCGCTCTGATGTTTTTGCTGGCCCATTGCTTTTGGAATGTCGACTACATTTCCTTTCTTGCTGCTAGATATCAGCATGTACTTGGCACAGGAGTGGATCATATTTTAACTGCCCCTTTGCACGGATAGAAATAGTAGTGAAATGAAGTGAGTAATAGTGGCCGGAAAAGAAACATGGGGAGCATTTTCTCTTCTTAACTTTGTGTGTATATAAATATATATACACATATGTATATACATATATATATACACAAATGTATATATAATTTGTATACAATTATGTATGCATTCACATACACAAATGCTACAAAAAATTTAAAAAAGAATGAATTAAACAATTTTAAGTTTCATCAATAACCCTTTTTGAAAAGAAGAATTATACCTACATATTTATCTGCCACAGTAATGATGACATTACGGTAGCTATAAAGGACTTGATAAAGCTAAAACATCTGAAAAAGGTACAAAATTAGGCACCTACTAAATCGATCGCTGATGTAATGTTTTATTTTCTAAATTTATTCTTTAGATTTAAGACAATTAATTTATGAAGAAGGAAATAGTTCAACTTAAAAGTTATCAAAATTAGTTAAAATATTTCACATAAAATTTGCAGTCAGCAAACACAGTTTGTACTCTTGTTTTGCTGGTTTTCAATTTAAACATAAAATAAAAACTCTAAGCAATTACATAGAATGAAAAAATTGAAGTAATTCAATTTCCATTTCTTTCCTGTACTGTATTGTTTCCTTGGAATCTGCTGTTTAAAGGCAGGAAGGAATGTGTCGTACCACAGGAGCCTGACAAATTGTGTCTAAGGAAGGTTTGCAGTTTCACAGAAATGAACAAGGGCTGGCATGTTAGAGACCAAATGTATAACAGGGAGTTTTATGGATTAATTTCCAAGTAGAATACTATGTTATTAGAAAATAAGTAATAAAAAATATACTAATTTGAAACTTCCATGTCTATTATTAAAATTCAACAGTAATTGTAGCAATTGGTTAGAATTTAGATCCCCAACAAAATATTTCTTTGGGAAGGAGGATTTTATTAAAGTCATTTAGAATTGCTGACAGATTGATTTTAGTTTTATTACTGTTTAATAACTTCTTTATAAATAATGCATCCCCTTACTTCTGTACCCAAGGCTAAAGAGATTTGAGTGAACATGTTTTGCAAGACTTCTGTGAAGTTTGCTTATGGCAACTGACCCAGTTGGGAAGGATACTTCTTCTCTTTCTATTTTTCTCCTTCTTTTTTTTTCAATGTGTTAGGTGGAGATGGTGGTTAGAGCTCTAGTAGCCTTCTTAGACCATGAGGGAAACTTGAGGGGGGGGAGGCTAGTGATAGGGAAAGAAAAACAGAGGTTCCATATCCCTGTGTGCAGACACAGGCTAAAGTCACTCCCAATGATTCACACCCTTTACCATACCCTCCTGTTGAGCTGGGATTGAACCTAAGACTTGCTTTTTCAAATTAGTAGAATATGGCAAAGAAGATGAGATATTACTGCCATAATCATATTACATTATGTGGCAAGGGAAGGAATTTTTCAATTTTGATTAAGGAGTTTATCAAAAGGGAGATAATTCTAGGTATGTCTGAGTTGAACAGGTGGTCCCTTTAAAAGAGGGCTTACTTCTCCCCTGCATTCAGAGACTCTAAGCAGGGGGGATCCTTTTTTTCTCCTCTTTTTTTTTTCTGTTGCTATCTTTGAAGAAACAACACTCCATGAATTCTCCAGCTACAAGGAAATGAATTCTACCAACTTGAAGGATCTTGGCCACAGATACTTCCTTAGCTTCCAGATGGGAATGCAGCCTTGTAAAACTACATAGCTAAGCCAGACCCAGGTTCCTGGCCCATGGAAGCTGTGGAATCACAAATGTGTGTTGTTTAAAGCTATTAAGTCTGGGATGGTTTGTTACACAGCACAGAAGACTAATATACTGATATCCATGTTGTCATGGTAACAGTCCAAGACCGCCTACCTGTGGGCTTCTTTCAGGTGAGCAAGAACTAAATTTCTCACTCTATTTTTTCCCCCTTTCACACTTCTTTAGGCCATTGTGATTTTAGGTTTTCATTTGAATCAGTTGAACCTAATGATAAATCTTTTGTCATTAATCTTGAAAAGTGGTACAATTTCAGATGGTGAAAATAGGGGTCACTGAAGGTAGAAAACAATTCTCATAAAGCAGAATGGATCAAGGAGAGTACTGGATGATTTTCCTCTGGAAACTTAAAATTAATTAATTTTAATTGTTATAAAATTATACATATTTATCGGGTACCTGTGATATTTTGACACATGAATACATTGTGTGATGTTAGATGCAAGGTAAACATATCTATCTCCTCAAACTTTATCATTTTTTATGGTTAAAGCATTCAAAATCCTTTGTTCTAGATTTTTTGAAGTACAGAGCATTATATTATTGGACAGGCTATTTTGAAGAAATAAAAAAAAGAATTCATCTCATTATATTGAGTGAGGTAAAACTGGGAATAAAGATTAGAGCCGGAAGATCCAAGATGGCGGATTAGAGGAAGTCACACTTCAGGGCAGCTCCGTGGAAATAACCCAACAAAGCAGATAAACTGCCCTTCATCATATATATATAGGCTGAAATTACCCATCTCCTGGATGGTTTGAATACCGCGACCCGGGAGAGAGAGAGACACACTCGCTGTCTGCAGCCGCTAGAGCCTCGTGGCTTCTGCTACACCGCCCCGGCGCAGCAAAGGCGGTACGGAACAAAGCCAGAGCCCAGCCGGGACTGCATCCCCCAGCCACGCTCGTGGCACGCCAGCATGAAGCCAGCAAAAAACAGCCGGCGGAATTAGTGCTGGGAGACCACGGGAGACCCCAGGACAACAGCACCAGTTCAAATCCACACTCTGCCGGACGCGACCCTCACCAGTAAAGCCCCAGAGAAAGCGGCGTGGAGACCAGCGAACAGGCAAGGAGGAACCCGAAACTGGGAGGGCCTTCAACAGACAGCGGGGGAACGTGAGTCCAGTGTGCCGACCCTCTGCGACCCTTCAATTGAGGAAGAACACGGAAGTAGACGCCACACAAAGACCCGTCTCCTGCATCACTCCTTGCTAACCAGGAACGCAGACTTGACCCCGCCCACAAATTCTCCGCATCAGCCAGAGCAGATCTGCCTAACGGCTAATTTAACAAACTGAGAGAGGAAGTGAGGAGAATAAGCTGCCTATTTGAGACTTGTGAATTCGACTTTGTGGTTTTATTTATTTTTTTAATGTCATTGTCCTATTGGTTTTTTTTTCTTTCTTTGTTTTTCTCTTCTTTTTCTCTATCTCCCATTTTCATTCTCTCTTGCCTCTAATTCCTTATTTCCTCATCTTTCCTATCTACACCCTGCCCCTACATTCTCAACAGAGAAGAAAACAAGTTGTGTACAGGAACTTGGAATCTTAAAACTGGGGCAACTGAATAGTACATCAAATGGGTGTTTTATATAGTCTCCTCTCTCTTTTTTGACTCACCTTGTCTTCTCTCTTTCATTAATTCCTACTACCCGGCCATTTTCTAATTTCTCTCAACGTTTACATAAGCCTAGCTGAAATACACATCGGTCTTCACACTTAACTGTACACTCCAATTCCTTTCCTCCCCCATCTGCTATTACACTACTTCCATAGATTTTTCAGTATTACACTCCTGAAGGGGGGGAGGGATAGCAATACCCTTCCCTCCTTCCTCCTAAGCATATCACCTTTGTACCCAATATCTGAAACTATAAACCCCATTATAATCACTCAGAATATATTGGAGGCAATATCTAAATTCTCTAACTCTGTAAATTGTGAACAAACTGTGATTAACTGAATATAAAATGTCTTGTTTTAAGGTGTAAAGTATATATAAGGGGAGCTGATAGAATCCTACAACAGGAGCATCATTAGGCCTTAAGGTAAAAACAAAAAAAGTCAAGGTTCCACAGTACCAAAAGAAAAGACACATAAGCAATATGAAAAGAAAATGTCCCAAACAAATCAACATACCTCCTTAGCAGATTCCTTGGCAAGCACAGTAGATCTAATGACAGAACAGGAATTCAGGAAATACATAATCCAAATGATTATGGAGCTCAAGGACGAATTCAAGAAGGAGGTGAGAGAGCAAATACAGGTAGTAAAAGATCACTTTGACAAAGAACTTCATAAACAAATACAAGAAGCAAAAGACTACTTCAATAGAGAGATAGAGGTTCTAAAGAGAAACCAAACAGAAATTCTGGAAATGAAAGAAGCAATAAACCAAATTAAATGCTCTATTGAAAACATCACCAATAGATTAGACCACCTGGAAGAAAGGACCTCAGATAATGAAGACAAAATATACAAACTGGAAAAAAATGCAGAGAACACAGTAAAAATGATCAAAAATCAAGAACAAAACATCCAAGAAATTTGGGACAACATAAAAAGACCAAATTTAAGAGTGATTGGTGTAGAAGAAGGAGCAGAATTCCAAGCCAAAGGAATGAATAATTTATTCAATGAAATAATAGCAGAAAAATTTCCAAACTTGAGGAATGAATGGGAAAACCAAGTCCAAGAGGCTTACCGAACACCAAATGTACAAAATCACAACAGATCCACACCAAGGCACATCATAATGAAAATGCCTACTATACTGAACAAGGAGAGAATATTAAAAGCTGCAAGAGTAAGGAAACAGATTACATATAGGGGGAAACCAATTAGACTATGTTCAGATTTTTCAATCCAGACCTTAAAAGCTAGAAGATCCTGGAATAACATATTTCAAGCCCTGAAAGAAAAGGGATGTCAACCGAGAATCCTATACCCAGCAAAATTAAGCTTTAGATTCAAAGATGAAATAAAAACCTTTCATGACAAACACAAGTTAAAAGAGTTCGCAACTCGAAAGCCAGCACTTCTGAATATCCTGGGCAAAATATTCCATGAAGAAGAAAAGAAAAATAGCAATTAAAATCAACAAAGGGAGATATTAAACTAAAGGAATTACCAACCAGAGGACAAACCAAATCAAGGTAAATATCATAAACAAATAAAAATGGATGGGAATACAAATCACATCTCAATAATAACATTGAATGTTAATGGCCTAAATTCACCATTCAAAAGACACAGATTATCAGACTGGATTAAAAGAAATGGACCCAACAATATGCTGTCTCCAAGAAACCCACCTCATAGAAAAAGACATCAATAGACTGAAGGTGAAAGGCTGGGAAAAATCTTAACACTCACATGGGCCAAGGAAGCAAGCAGGGGTTTCCATTCTCATATCAAATAAGGCAGACTTCAAGCCAAAGCTAATCAAAAGGGACAAAGATGGATATTTCTTACTGATTAAGGGAACTATTCATCAACAAGATATAACAATTATAAATCTATATGCCCCAAATAACGGAGCACCTACATTCATCAAAAAAACCCTTCTCAAGTTCAAGAATAAAATAGATCACAACACAGTTATTCTAGGGGACTTCAACACACCTCTATCACCACTGGATAGATCATCCAAAGAAAAGCTAAATAAAGAAACTTTAGGCCTCATTAAAACAATTAATAACTTAGACCTAACGGACATATATAGAACATTTCATCCCTCAGTAAGCGAATACACTTTCTTTTCAGCAGCACATGGCTCCTTCTCCAAAATAGACCATATATTATGCCACAAGGCAACCTTCAGCAAATATAAAAAAGCAGAGATAATTCCCTGCATTCTATCAGACCTTATAGGATGAAATTGGAAAAAAATGATAAAACAAGAAATAAAAAAAAATTACTCCAACAACTGGAAGCTAAACAACATGCTACTGAACGAACAAGGGGTTGAAGAAGACATCAAAGAGGAGATTAAAAAATTCCAAGAGGTAAATGAGAATACAGATACATTGTATAGAAATCTCTGGGACACTATGAAAGCAGTATTAAGAGGAAAATTCATTGCACTGAGTTCATTCCTCAAAAGGAAAAAAACCAACAAATAAATGACTTAACATTGCACCTCAAAGCACTAGAAAAAGAAGAACAGACCAACACCAAGAGCAGTAGAAGACAGGAAATAATTTAAAATCAGAGCTGAAATTAATGAAATTGAGTCTAAAGAAACAATTCAAAGAATTGACAAAACTAAAATTGGTTCTTTGAAAAAATAAATAAAATTGACAGAAATTAACGAAAAGAAGGAGAGAAAAAACTCAAATCACTAACATCCGTGATGAAAAAGGAAAGATCACAACAAACACCTCAGATATACAGAGAATAATTAGAAATTACTTTGAAAACTTGTACTCTAATAAAATAGAAAATACTGAAGACATTGACAGATTCCTAGAGTCGTATGAACTGCCCAAGCTGGATCTGGAGGATATACACAATTTAAATAGATCAATTTCAAGTGAGGAAATAGAAGACGGCATCAAAAAACTACCAGCTAGAAAGAGCCCAGGGCCTGATGGCTTTACAGCCGAGTTCTACAAGACCTTCAAAGAAGAACTAATACCAATGCTCTTCAACTTATTTCAAGAAATAGAAAAAGAGGGAGCTATCCCAGACTCTTTCTATGAGGCCAATATTACACTGATTCCAAAGCCAGGCAAAGACACAGCCAAAAAGGAAAACTTCAGGCCAATATCTTTAATGAACATAGATGCAAAAATTCTCAACAAAATCCTGGCAAATCGAATATAAAAACATATAAAAAAGATAGTGCACCACGATCAAGTGGGGTTTATCCCAGGGATGCAAGGTTGGTTCAACATACGGAAATCAATTAACATAATACATCACATCAATAGACTCAAAGATAAAAACCATATGATCATCTCAATAGATGCAGAGAAAGCATTCGACAAAATACAACACCCCTTTATGTTCAAAACACTAGAAAAACTAGGAATAACAGGAACATATCTCAACATCATAAAAGCTATTTATACAAAACCCCAGGCTAACATTATCTTAAATGAGAGAAAAATTGAAAACATTCCCTCTAAAAACTGGAACAAGACAGGGGTGCCCCCTTTCACTGCTGCTATTTAACATAGTACTTGAAACTCTGGCCAGAGCAATTAGACAGATGAAAGAAATTAAAGGTATCCAGATAGGAAAAGAAGAGCTCAAATTGGCACTATTTGCTGATGACATGATAATATACCTAGAAGACCCAAAAAACTCTACCAGAAAACTCTTACAACTAGTAAATGAATTCGGCAAAGTGGCAGGATATAAATCAATACCCATAAGTCAAAGGCATTTCTGTACATCAGTGACAAACCCTCTGAAAGGGAAATGATGAAAACTACCCCATTTATAATAACATAAAAAAAAAAATACCTTGGAATCAACGAAAGAAGTAAAAGACCTCTTTAAAGAAAATTATAGAACACTAAAGAAAGAAATTATAGAAGACCTCAGAAGATGGAAAGACCTTCCTTGTTCCTGGATGGGAAGAATAAATATTGTCAAAATGTCCATACTACCAAAAGCATTATACAGATTTAATGCAATTCCAATCAAAATCCCAATGACATTCCTCAAAGAAATAGATAAAGCAGTCATGAAATTCATCTGGAAAAATAAGAGACCCAGAATAGCTAAAGCAATCCTTAGCAAGAAAAGTGAAGCAGGTGGCATCACCATACCAGATTTTAAATTATACTATAGAGCAATAGTAACAAAAACAGCATGGTATTGGCACCAAAACAGATGGGTAGACCAATGGTACAGAATTGAGGACACAGAGACTAATACATATAATTTCAGCTATCTTATATTGGACAAAGGCGCCAAAAATATACAGTGGAGAAAGGACAGCCTCTTCAACAAATGGTGCTGGGAAAGATGGAAATCCATATGCAACGAAATGAAATTAAACCCTTATCTCTCACCATGCACAAAATTCAATTCAAAGTGGACCTAGGACCTAGGAATTAGACCAGACACAATACGCCTAATAGAAGAAAAAGTAAGCTCCAATTTCCAACATGTCCGATTAGGCCCCAAGTTCCTTAATAAGAATCCTGTAGCGCAAGAATTATTACCAAGAGTTAATGAATGGGATAGATTCAAACTAAAAAGCTTCTTCTCAGCAAAAGAAACAATCAGTGAGGTGAATAGAGAACCAACTAACTGGGAACAAATATTTAATACATGCACATCAGACAGAGCACTAATTTCTAGAATGTATAAAGAACTCAAAAAACTCAACACACACACAAAAAAAAAAAACAAATATCCCAATAAATAAATGGGCCAAATAAATGAACAGACACTTCTCAGAAGAAGATATACAATCAATCAACAAATACATGAAAAAATGCTCAACATCACTGGTAATTAGAGAGATGCAAATCAAAACTACCCTAAGATATCATTTCACACCAGTCAGAATGGCAGCTATTAAGAACACAAACAACAATAAATGTTGGAGAGGATGTGGGGAAAAAGGCATGCTCATGCATTGCTGATGGGACTGCAAAATGGTGCAACCATTATGGAAAGCAGTATGGAGATTTCTTGGAAAACTGGGAATGGAACCATCCTATGACCCAGCCATCCCACTCCTGGGTCTATTCCCAAAGGACTTAAAAAACAGCATATTACAGTGACACAGCTATCTCAATGTTTGTAGTTGCACAATTCACAATAGCTAGGTTGTGGAACCAACCTAGATGTCCCTCAGTAGATGAGTGGATTAAGAAAATGTGGTATATACACACAATGGAATTTTACTCAGCAATAAAAGAAAATAAAATAATGGCATTCGCAGGTAAATGGATGAAGTTGGAGGACATAATGCTAAGTGAAGTTAGTCAGTCTCAAAAATCCAAGTACCAAATATTTTCTCTGATGTAAGGAGTCAGAGTCACAGTGGTGTTGGGAGTCGGGGTACTTAGGAAGATTAGAGGAGCACTAGAGTGGTCAAAGAGGAGGGAGAAGAAGGGAGGGAGCTAGGGGGACATGGGGGGGTGGGGGGAACAAGGGGGAGGTATAATAAGATGGATATCATTATCCTAAATGCATGATCGAAGACTTGAATAGTATGAATATACTTTGTATACAAACAGTGTTATGTGAAAAGAGGCTCTATGTGTGTATTATGAACCATAATGTATTCTACTAGAATGGCCAATGGGGAGGGAGGGGCAGGGAGGGGGCAAAAGGGTGAAGGGGGGAAAAAAGATGGTAGAATGAGATGGATATCATTACCCTAAGTGCATGTATGAAGTCACGAACAGTGTGAATATACTTTGCACACAACCAGAGATTTGTAAAAAAAAAAAGTGCTCTATATGTGTAATATGAAATGTAATGCATTCTGCTGTCATTTGTAACATCTTAGAATAAAAAAAAGAAATCAAAATGAAAAAAAAAGATTAGAGCCAAATCACAAATCCAAAAAATATTGGAGATTAATGTTTAAGCAATAGAGAATAATGGAGATTTTTCTGAGTAGGGAGGTAGCATGATCAGAGCCATGTCTTATTTTAAAATATGGCATGAGTGTGTCCACTACGGGCTGCAGAAACATAACTGGAAGTAGATTTTGTCTTATGGAGATTTAAGGAAAGAAAACTTTGGAAGAGAAGCAGGTACCCAAGCAGGTTGGAGGGGCCTTGAAGCCAGAATAAGAGACTCAAGCCTAGAGAGCTCCTTCCCCACTTCTCTCCCCTATATCATTCCCTGCTTCAGTAGGTTTCTTGTGGCTGGATCATTGCCCCTGACAAGTGCCCACCACAAGGAAGAAAGGAAGGAAGGAAGGATCTCTGCCAGTTCTGATGAAGATATCATTACTGGAAGCGGCTCTTGGAACTACCTTGGAACCATCCCAAGGACCAAGGGGAGGGATACACTGATTGGCTTGGCCTCTGTGTGTGTGTGTGTGTGTGTGTGTGTGTGTGTGTGTGTGTAAAGGAGCATGTGGAATAAAAACAAAATAATTATAGGTACAATTTGAGTTTCATAATCCTGTCTTTTCATATCAGAGCCTCAAGGGACAGATGATACACTCATATAATTACACCCTGCTAAAGATATGAAGTTTCAGTTGAATTTACATTCAATTTAGGAGTTGAAGTATACACAGAAGGTTATTAATAATTTAAAAAATTATTTCCCATTATCACTATTAACATCAAGCAAACCGTAAGCTAAGTAGTTCAAACTAGTTTCTACTATGAAATATTTTAAGGGCCCAATTATTGCTGCATGTCCAATGTGTATAAAGTACTGTGTTATTCTTATGGCGTCTATCACTGGGAGGAAAGAGAATTTCTGAGTAGCTTTTTACCGATACTTACAAGTTCTTGAAATAATCTTAGTGAAATATTGACTTCTTCCTCATGAAAGAAACACTCTTTTGCTCAAATGAATTAGTACTTAGATAAGAGAAATTACAAGCGGCCCCACCAATGTTCCAGAATAAACAATTAGAGAAGCAGGTCATATAGAACCTCTCCACCTCTCCCTGGAATTTCCCCCATATTTGTGATCAAGAAAAAGTCAGGAAAATGGCGATTGTTACATGATCTTAGACAATCAATAAAACCATGCAAGTTATGGGGGCCTACTCAACCCTAGGACTTCCTAGTCCTGCCTATCGCTATTCCAAAAAATTTCCATCTTATTACTCTTGATATAAAGGATTGCTTCTTTTCTATTCCCCTACATCCTCTGGATAGCCCCCAGGTTTGCTTTTCCGTTCCTTCTTATGAACAATAATGGCCCTGATCAGAGATATCAATGGAAGGTTTTACCAAGGGAATGGCTATTTGTATAAGCCCCATCACATATGCCAAATATATGTGGACAAGGCTATCCAACCCATTATTAAAATAAATATCCAAACCTCATGTGTCTACATTACATGGATGATATTTTATTGGCCCACCCTAATCAAAAAATCTTATTTTATATATTCAGTGATGTGGTTAGAAAATTTAAAAAAATATGGACTATATATAGCAGAAGAAAAAGTTCAAACCAGATCTGCCCCATATTATATTTAGGATTTAAAATCATGGATATACTTTTGTTAGACCCCAAAAATTTTAATAAATAAAGAACATTTGACCACTCTCAATGATTTCCAAAAACTATCTGGGAGACATTAAATTGGCTTCGGCCCTACACTAAAATCTCAATACTGGCCAACTAAAACCTTTATTTTGACACTCCTTCGTGGAGATCCTGATCCATCTTCACCACGAACATTGACTCCTGATGGGCTAGGAAAGCTTTAAAGTTAGTAGAAAAAGCCATCGAAGGTGCTCATTGTGATAGATTTGATTTACTCAACCGCTGATGTTGATTATTATTTCTTCACAATATACACCCACAGGAGATATTTTGGCAACAAAGGCCTTTCATTATGGATACATTTGCCCGTTTCTCTCTAAAAGTATAATTGAATCTTATACCTCCATGTGGCTTAATAACTTATTCTTCAAGGACTTAAGACTTCTTACTAAAATATTTGGCATTCACCCTGCTACTATTATTACTCCCTATTCATCATCACAGATTGAATACTTATGCTTCAATGATAATGAGTTGGGCTAGAGCTAAATGCTCTACTTCTGCAAATTTTGATAATCATCTTCCCTAAGTCCCTATATTATCTTTTTGTATTAATCATCCTATTATATTTCCACAGGTTATAAAAAATCAACCTATTCCTAAGGCATTTAAGTATTTA
Organism: Tamias sibiricus; assembly: GCA_025594165.1. NCBI lineage: Eukaryota > Metazoa > Chordata > Mammalia > Rodentia > Sciuridae > Tamias > Tamias sibiricus. The sequence continues at coordinate 25,581,223 of CM046663.1, forward strand.
CAGATGGGGTCCCTCAAATGGTACTGCTACAGTAGTCACTAAATAAAGAAAATATGACTTACATAACTGCACACAAAAATCAGCTCAACTAGTGGAATTGGGAAGCTTTGTGGTAAAGAGCTCTGGAAAATTTTAGGGACCAGCCGTAAACATTTTTTTCAGATAGCCACTATATTGTACAAGCCGTCCCAAAATTAGAGTTAGCAGGGACCAATAGCACCTCATACTCCAGCCTTTAATTTGTTTTATCAAATACAAAAACTTTTGTGGGCAAGAAAAGATACCCCTATTCGTAGGCCATATTAGAGCACATACTAATTTGCCTGGTCCCTCCATGAAGGTAATCAAAAGGCTGATGAACTTACAAAAACAGTAAATTTATACTTTCAGCGCTACAACAATGCTACTTTATTTCACTCCCCAGTTTCATGTCAACAGCACCACCTTGCAACGTAGGTTTAAAATCAACAAAGGAGCAAGCCCAGAACAATTGTAAAAGATTTGTAAATCTTGTATGACACATTTGGCCCCCAATCCTCATTTCGGCGTATAACCCTAGAGGATTGATGCCCAATCATTTGGTGGCAGATGGATGTTACTCATGAGCCAAGTTTTGGAAAATTGCGATTTATTCATGTGACCATAGATACATGTTCAGGCATTGTTGTGCTTCCTTACATTCTGGAGAAAAAGTTAAAGATGTTACATCTCATTGCTTGCAAGCTTTTGCTGCATTGGGCATCCCCAAAATGCTTTAAAAACAGTATAACTGGCCCCGCAATATACGTCCTCATCTTTCAAAGAGTTTTGCGCAAAATTCAATATATCCCATAAAACAGGCATCCATACAATCCTCAGGGTCAGGGCATTATTGAAAGAGCAAACCGAACACTGAAAATTATGTTATTAAACAAAAAGAAGGAAATTGGAAAAGTCCTAAGGACAGATTGGTCAGTTGCCCTGTTTACCTAAAGTTTTTTAACTTAAGACTCTAATGGTTAGTCGGCTGGAGACAGACATTGGAATCCACACCAACAACAGAAACCGTTGGTGGTTTACTGGAAGGATGTTCTTCTCAGGTACTTGGAAGGGTCCAGATCCGTAATTAATTTGGGGAAGAGGATCTGTTTGTGTTTTTCCCAAAAAGACGAATCCTCTCTCCAATATGGATACCATCTAGATAAAATAAAACAGGTACCACATCAAATGACAAGATGAAGTTATTGAAGAATCAAGATTAATAAAAAAGGTACAAAATCAAGAGGACCAAGATGAAGTATAGAATGATCCCTCAAAAGAGTCCTTCAAAATATTTCACAACTTAAGTGTCATTTCTCCCTGGCCGGGACGAGGAGATCTCTCTTTAGTGTGCACACAGTTGTATTTTTTTTTCTTTTTATACACTGTCTTTATGTCTGTACATTGTGTCTATATGTTCATGTTAATGTGACGTCACAAAATATATGTTTGTATGTTTGTTTGTCCAGTGTGACGTCACATAGAACAAAGCGCTTATGAAAAAGAAAATATATTTATATATGGATCCAAATAACTTTAATTCATTTTAGGTTTAGAGTATTCAATTTAGGTAAATAATTTTATAAATGAAGGTACTTTCAATTTTGATTTATAGGTGTCCCTGGGACTTCTCTTTAGCAAACAATATGACTAGTGCTATATAACCTGATATTTTGGTGTGTTTGACTGTAAGATTGTTTATTTTGTTATTAACTTCATTTGTTTAATAGCTCATTAATTTCAATTATCTCAACAGGTAAAAGATTGCTCTGTATACAGAGACTCAAGGGTTTCCAGCTAACAAATTATTTCTCTAAAGTGCCTTTACCGCTTTCTTTTAATCTATCTTTAATGCAGTAATTACCCTCAGTGGCCTTTCTTTGTTTTGTTCTAAAATATGATATTTTGTTTTTCCAACTTATGTTTGTAGAAGCTCAACCAGCGATGTGTGTGAACAAAAATCAACTTTAATGTTCTAATCTAATTATTTCTATTTTGTAGTTTTGACAACGCGCCTCTTGACTCAGTGCTGCAATAGCACTGCCTTTTCCTTTTAATAATTGATGCTTGAGTTTCTAGGTAGCGGGCCCTGAAGATTTGCCGGTGGCATTGTCTGAAACATAAAAAAGACGTCTGCTGCTACAGCTGCAGGGATCGCGGCCGCCGCAAGCATCCCTGCTGCTCAAACATCAAACAACCTCACCAACAGTGTGGCCTCTGCTCTACATGCATGGGGCCTCACATAAGTGACAAATAAAATCTAGGGTCATCTAAAAAACTACTTAATTCACATACCTAAGATAGCTAATTAAGCCTACACATTTAGCTGGGTTCGTTTTGGTACCCATAAATTATTTGGAAAGTTTAAGATTGGTTTTGTTTTGTTTTAAATTCTTGGATAAATTGGACATCTATATATTTTATTTGGAAATAGTCAAAGCACATAAAGTTGAACCCAAATCTGTAATTTCCATGATGAACACCCATCATAGGCATTGACCATTCTAGCATTTTGAAAACCGGAAATGTTTCAATAAATGTAGTTGAAATACTTCCTCCCTCGTGGGCGCAGTTGATGCTTTCTACCACTAGATGGTAGTCTTCCTCCACCGTGTCTCAAAAGCAAAGGATGTAAAATCAAATCTAGTTCTTTTATCTCCTGGCTTCTATTTAAACAAGAGATAGGACTTCATCTTGCTTATTTACTCATTATTGTTGCTATGCAGTAGTTTTAAAGTGGTTGGCTAAGCACTCCACACTGTAGAAAGTGAAATCTATATCTGCCTTCTACCATCCCACATTTCAGAAAACTAAATACCATCCATACATTAGCTGTTGTGATTTCTTATTGATCTAAGGAAAACACAGGGTTAATCTTGTTTTTAATACTACTACTACTACTAATGATAATAATAATAATAATCTCATTTTTAATTGCATTAAAAATATAGTTAACAGGCCATGATTACTCCTCGGAAAGGGGGCATATTGTCCTATGTATACAATTTTACATGTGAGATAATAAAAAACAAAAAAAAATTCTAAGATATTGGTTATATATTCTGATCCAAGTGTATTATTATCAATACAGTGGACATCTATGAAGGAGGAACTGTATAGGACCTGTTTATAGTCCCATGATAAATGTTTGGGATAGATGGGAAGCCACTAAGAGTTGGGGATCCCTGTTTTACCTGTCTGGAGCAGTTCTGCACCCTCTGCTTATGCATGCCTCGTAAGTAATTCTGAAGACGAAGAAGACACAAACCACCTTCTTATTTATAGCCACTGGGCCCTTTTGGGAAGAGATTTCTACATTTTACTAAGTCATTTGACTTTAAATTCAACAATTCTAAATATGAACACTTTTAATTTTCTCTCCCTAATGGCTGAACATGCGCAATAGGAAATAAAATAAGATATGTTATGATTAAAAAATTAAAACCAGCCAATAGGACAAAGTCAACAACTTCTATCGAGCAAACTCGTTTGTTTTGGATACAAAAACCAAATAAGAAGACCTTTATTCTGTAGAAACTTAAAGTTTAGGGTGAGTTTGGTTTGGATGTCATTTGTGTCCCCAAGGCTCATATGCTGGAGGCTTGTTTCCCAGTGTGACAGTATGAAGAGGGTAGTGGGGTCTAGTGGGAAGTGGTTAGGTCATCGAGGGCACTGCCTTCTGACGGGACTGATGTAGTTTTGGGGGACCCAGTTAGTTTGTAAGAGAGTGAGGTGTCATAAAGAAGCTCTCCCCATGAGTTTTCCCTCTTCTGCATGTGGCCGTTTCCCTTCTATTTCTCTGCCGTGTGGTGACAGCCAAGGAAGGGGACTCTTGCCAGAGGCCCAATGGATCATCTTTTAGCTTCTGAAAGGCTGAGCTAAATAAACCTCATTATTAATCCCAGCCTAGGGTACTTTGGTTATAGTCACAGAAAACAGATGAACACAGTAGGGCTGGTGAGGAAGAGAGCTGGTCAGACACGTAAACAGAAGAGCGACACAATTATTGCCCATGGGGTTTCATTTGGATGTGATGACAAATGTGAATATGAGGACCTTTGGGTAATGTAAACACACCTTGAAGTTAAGTGGGCAAACAGTGTCCCCTGTTGGAAGAGATGTGCTGCTGGATCTGCTGGTGACTCTGCTGTCCATTGCCGGTCAGCCCTCCAGGTAGATGGTCCCCACCTGCCCACTCTTGTTATTCAGTTTTGGCCAGAGAGATTGATGTGACGAAGGCAAGCGGGACTTCTAGGACAGGTGGGTTGCCGGGTTCCTCCTGACCATCAGTGCATGCCCTGGGTGAGTGTGGTGGGCTCCTTCCTGTTCTCTCTAATCAGATCAAGGGGAAGGTGGAACTCAAACCAGCGTTTGGTTTTTGTTTTATTCATATCTGTTGAGTCCAGTCTCCAGTTAAGGGCCCATTCTAACAATAGGAACAAAAATATGCTTTTTGATCTAATTTTGGAAGTAGGAAATTAGTCTTTAGTTAGAGATAGAAATAACATAATGGTCAAATTTAGTAATTGGACCTCTTTTATGCAAGTGAAAGTACAAGTGACTGAAAAAGGTTATTTTTGAAGGTGGAAAGAGAATTTAAGTAAAAAGGACTATTGATTAATCTGGGAGAAGCTGAAAAGGCTGTGCTCTCCCAGCAAGTCTTAGCTGAGGGATTCAGACAGGTGTTGTTAATAAAGGAGGCTGAAGAGGGTACTGAGAGAGGCTGGAGGTAAGAGGTGAGCCTCCCTCTGTCCCTTCTCGGCT